>CM060943.1:407821812-409301172 GCA_030765085.1 Allium cepa
AGAATCCGGAGGAGGAAATTCCGAAAGAAAGAGGAAAGCACGAAAGTGGAAACCAAGAATCCCAACCTATTGAGAATATACTTCTCTAAATACATCTTTGGAGAATATTTATCTATCAACTTGTAATACATTCCAATACCGAAAGACGCACCCAAAGAGATATACTAAGGAACAAAAGCAGATTAGAAACTATTGTTGGTTTCACGAGACCTGCGGGCACAATATTAAAGAGTGTAGACACCTCCATTATGCTATAGAAAAGTTGATTCACTAGAAGAAGTTACAGTAGTTTGTTAAGAATCTTCAGGAAGGCATATAGGGGACATCCGGCCCCAATCATGGGCAAGCTTCACATCAACCCGAGGAGCCCATTCAGACAGAAGGAAGGCTGGTTATAAACACGATAATCAGTGGATCTCATCCGGTAGACAAGAGTTGGCAAGAAATGGAACACTATGCTAGTTCCTTGAAGCATGTAGTTCGAATACTTCTCGAACACAGAAATCAAGACTCCAGTGAAGCTGCAGCGAATGATGATGGATGATATAATATTTAGGAGCAGGGATGCCAATCAGGTGGAGGCACCTATGATTGACTCGACGGTTATCTCTTGTGAGAAGGCAACTGATTGATTGTGGGAGTTATATTAATACCATCTTCAAAAAGGTGTATGACCAAATGAAGATGGAAGCAAAGGATCTGAAACCATCTAAATCTCGCATTCATGGGTTTAATGATGCGGCTGTTGATGCAATAGGTTTTGTCGGATTGCCAGTTGAATTAGGATAAGGTAAATGCAGGAGGGTACGGATCCTATCTTTTATTGTTTTGGATGTTGATTCCCCGTATCTAGGCTGATCGGCCCTGGCGGAGTTAAGGGCAGCTTTGGCCACGTGGTGTTTTACCTTGAAATTTCTAACGGACGGAGGAGTTGGTGTAGTGTATGGCTATCAAGAAACTGGTCGTGCTTTTTATGTGGCTGAACTGAGAGAGGCCAAATAAAGAGGGAAGGGCAAGGGTGTGGACAAACCTGTGAGCATCCATGTTGCTGAAAATTGACAAGTAGCGCCTGAGCCTTGGCTTGGGCAACACAGTTGGATCTATAGAGAAATAAATCCGGGAGATGATGATGAAGAACCCAATGAGGCCAAGGTGGCACTGGCTGAACTGACAATTGACATTCCAATCAGCCATAATAACCCGTCACGGGTGCTTAAGATTGGATCACAGCTCAATACCTCGATGATAGAGGATCTTACCGATTTCCTCTGAGCGAATCTAGATGTTTTCGCTTGGACCCATTCTTATATGTGTGGGATTTCTCCTGCCATCGCAAGTCATATGTTGAACGTTGACCCAAAGTATACGCTAGTGAAACAAAAGAGGAGAGGCATGGACTCGGAGAGGTCTGCTACTCTCAGAGAGGAGGTGGATAACCTCAAACCAATTCTGATATGGGTGCTTGTATGTTAAACGACCACATTCGAGACTTAGCAGAGATGTTTGATATACTCAGATTTTACGGAATGAAAATCAATCCATTGAAATGTTCCTTTGGCATTGCGTCGGGGAAGTTTTTGGGTTTCATTGTCAACACGTGGGGAATCAAAGCCAGCCCAGAAAAGATTCAAGCTATTCGAGACATACAAGCATCCATAACTATAAAGCAAGTGCAAAGCCTGAATGGGAAAGTCACTGTGTTGAGTCGATTTATATCCGAAGCAACCGACAAGTGTCTTCCTTACTTTGATAAGGAAAGGGAAAAGAAATTTTGAATGGACGCTGTATTATTAGATGCATTTCGAGCTCTGGTAAGGCGCTTGGAGAGGCCCCATGTTCTGTCAAAGCCCGTAGGCCATGAGGAGTTATATGTTTACTTGGTTGTATCCTATTCCATCAGTGCAGCTCTGGTTCGTCAAGGGGACCGAACCCAAAAGTCAGTGTACTATGTTAAGCATTTAACAGGGGCAGAGAGAAATTATCCTAAGATTGAGAAGCTAGCCTACTGCTTGGTGATCGCATCATGCAAGCTCTGTCCATATTTCCAGGCACATCCGGTCAGTATTTATGCCGATCAACCTTTGCGGTAGGTGCTCCAACGACTGGAGACTTCTGGAAGGCTACTTAAATTGAACATTGAGCTGAGTCAGTTCAACATCACTTACCTGACACGAAGATCTATCCAAGGGAAAGTGCTAGCAGATTTCAATGCAGAGTTCACCATATCGAACGAGCCAAGTTGAAGTGATGTGGTTCCCGCTGTTCGATGGAGGCTATATACCGATGGGGCATCCAACGACCATTGTTCTGAGGTTGGTATTATTCTTGTAACTTCCAAGAACCGATCGATTTGTTATGCTTTGAAACTTGATTTCTCCGCTACAAACAACAAAGGCAAGCACGAAGCATTGATCGCTGGATTGAAGCTTACCAAAGAACTTGGGATGAAATCGGTTGAAATCTTTTGTGACTCATAGTTGGTGGTGTACCAAGTATGTGGAGACTATCAGGTAAAGGGGAAAAGGCTTCCTCCATACCTCGCTCGAGTTCAAGAATTGTTGGCGGACCTCGAATATTATGATATTTCGCACATTCTACGTGAACAAAATGGGGAAGCCGACTCCTTGGCAAAATTTGCAAGTACTGGTGATGCATAACAGATGGGCTTGGTTCTCGTTGAAACTTTACACGCTTCGAGTATAAACGAGATGGAGGTAGATCTGGTGTTAGGGATGGAAATTGAATGGGAGTCGTGGATGACTCCGTTCAAAGAATACTTATTACATGGAACCTTTCCTGAGAGAAAGAACGAGAGACAACAAGTCATTCGTAAGGCCTTAGGGTATATAATTCAGGATAGAATGATGTATCAGAAGGGATTCTCCATTCTTTTGCTTAGGTGCATTGCCCACGACGAGACAAAATGGGTTTTAAGAGGAGTCCATGAAGGATAATGTAGTGACCATACTGGGTGGCAGACACTAGCCAAAAAGATACTCCGCTATAGATAGCCAACTGTGAATTGGAACACCATGGACTATGTAAGGAGATGCGATAAATGACAAAAATACGCAAAGATCCCAAGGGCACCGCCGACGGAACTCATGCAAATGGTTATTGCATGGCCGTTTGCAATACGGGGGATCGATATAATCGGCTCCTTGCTAGTCTCAAAAGGTGGTGCGAAATACGTAATCGTCGTGGTCGATTACTTCACCAAGTGGGCAGAAGCGGAGCCATTAGCTACGATCACCACAAAAAAGGTCATTAACTTTGTTGTGCGGAAGATTTTATGCCACTTTGGTCTCACAGATTATCAATACTGACAACGGAACTCAATTTGAGAGTAGAGAATTCTAGGAGTTCTACCAAAAATATTGCATTGGGAAAAAGTTTGCAGCAGCCGCTCACCCTAAAGCGGATTGGAAACTTGAAGCCGTAAATAAGATAATCAAGACCATCTTAAAAAACGTTTGGAGAATGCTAGAGGAAAGTGGGTAGGTGAGATCCGACAGCACTCTGGGTCTATAGAACCACCCACAAGTCCGCGACTAGCCATACTCCTTTTTCCTTGTCATACAACACTGAAGCTGTTATACCCGTGGAGCTTGAAGTTCCTTCTCATCGGGTAACTCATTATGATCCTAGAACGAACATAGGTCATTTACTGGAGTCGCTGGACTTAGTCGACGAGAAGCATGAAGAAACTGGTCTAAGAGCGACTGCATATCAGCATCGAGTCACCCGATATTATAGTGAAAAAGTTCGTTTAAGGACTTTCAACGTGGGCGACCTTGTTTTGAAGTGAGTTTTTCCAGTCCTGTCACATATGAATCCCACATAGGAAGGTTCTTACGTCATCGAACGGAGGCTTGGAGAGGGAACCTTCAAGCTGGCAACTGTTGATGGTGAGATACTCCATAGAGCACAGAATAGCAAGCATTTGCGCCGTTATTATAATTAGTTTATTTCTTTTGCATTTTAGTAGCAATTGTTTCGAGTATATGTTTCTTTTGTTGTTCTCTGTTTCTAACATGTAATAAGACAATTTGGTTTGTCCTAATTTTCTACAATCAATAAAGGCTTGAAGCTGTGTCTAAAAACTATTGATGTTCTGTGTGTTATAATTCCATGGAAAAATTAAATCGCATTAATCTGTATGGCGTGTGAACGCGCACACAAAATTAAAAGTAAATCAACAAACGATTCAGAAAATCTCTAGGTCCCCAAAGCGTGGCCTAGAGTACTCTGAGTCCCTAGAGTGTGGACTAGAATATAAACGATTCAAAAAATCTCTAAGTCCACAGAGTGTGGACTAGAGTACTCTGAGTCCTCGGAGTGTGGACTAGACTATAAACGATTCAAAAACTCTCCAAATCCCTAGAGCGTGGACTACAGTACTCTAAGTCCCCGAAGTGCGAATTAGAGTATAAACGATTCAAAAAATCTCTAATTCACTGGAGCGCGGACTAGAGCACTCTGAGTTCCTGAAGTGCAGACTAGGGTATAAATGATTCAATAATCTCAAAGTCCCCATAGTGCGGATCAGAGTATAATTAATTCAAAAACATCGAAGTCCTGTGAAAGCGGACTGGAGTTTACATGACCCACAAGACTCTGAGTTTCAATTACAGATTGGATTATAAGCTAAGCGATGAGAGCATGGAAATAAAAAGAAGAAATTTTTTATTTAATAAACGAAAAAGAAGTTCCATTACAACTTCCCCGAAGCCCGGAGCCAATGTCTATCTACGGTGACTATAGAAAAAAGGAGGAAAAGGGAAACAACTACATGATTTTGGCTTATTTAAGCTAAGCGAAGCACGATCAGATGACAGCTACTTCTTTGGCTTTCTTTCCTTCTTCGACTTCTCCGAAGTCTCCTCAGTTGAGCATTTTCTCCTTGACCCCTTGCTTCCAAGCGACATTGTATCTGAGGAAGGAAGATGAATTTCCAAAGGTGTGGTCCCACCAGGGAGAATGACCTTCAATGGCATATTTAGAGGATCATCAAGTTCCACAACCTAAGATTCTATCTTAACTTTGGTTTTCTTTTTCTCCTCCTCCTCTACTTGCTCCTTCATGCTAAGCTGGGAAGTATGCTCGGAAGCGCGTGTGATTTCGACATCTTCGTGTCCCTCTATGGGTGAAGGATCTTCGAGCCTATCTTCCTCAAGCGCCTCTATTACTTGAGCATTAGGACCAGGGGTGTCGCCGGTGTGGAGTACTTCAGTCTCTTTTTCATCCTGCTCCGTGAAAACATCGCTTCTTGGAGCCGGTTCAGGGCCAGAATGACCTGCATGAATTCGTGAAAAGTGAATGTTAAGATACGATAGTTATTTGCCAAAAGCGATGACTCTATTAACTTTAGGAGAAAGGGTCATGTACAAGCTTCCATTTGGCTCTGAATCATCTTGGGTGTATCACTCTCCAAAATTGGGGATAGAATGTGGAGGCCAAGTCCAGGATTCTTTGGATCGTAACCCACGTGTTGCTTGGAGGGATTAAGCAGTCTAGTTTTGGCCGAGTCAACGAGGAGAGGAATCTGGGGCCAGAGCCCAACAAGCCAGTGGCATCATCTTTGTCCTCTGATGTAGGGAAGCCGCCCTCAAAGAGGGCTTTTGCTGTAGAAAAATCTGAGGGTTCGTTGCCTCAAAGGACTTCCTTCACCAGGGCCTCGTAGTCAATCTCTTCGACACCCAGCTCTACTTTTTTAATCCTAATCAAAGCATACCATTCTTCGGCAAGTGACTCGAGATAATTCTCATCCAAGAAAGACAAGTCACGGTACATGCAGACTCTTGCATTGAACTCGGCATGACTGGGTCAAATAAACATTTGATTTCTTCTCTGTCGGCTTTATAGCAGTCTCGAGTCGAGAGTCAGCCTCTATGAGAGCCATCTTCTTGCCTTCCTTGCGAGCTACTTCTTTTAGTGCTTCAACCTGGGATAGCTCTTCGTCGAGTTTTGTCTCTAGAAGCCTGTTTCGACAATTTCATCGCAATATCCTTGTGACTCTTCCTACGCTACAATTTTCTCTTCTCTCTCTTTAAAGAGCAATTCCTCTAGTTCTTTGACCCGTCGAGCGAGAATGTCTTTTTATTTTTGGATAGAGTCTTTCTCCAAAGCTAGAGTGCTTCTGCATTGGATTGCCTCATTGAGTTCTTTCCTATGAGCGGCCTCCAAGTGACTAACTGCCTCGGCTGTCTCCTTAGCATTTCTTTGGGCACTCTCGAGCTGAGATTTGTATGAGGATAGCTCTTCATCATGGCCCTTAATGATGTCTTTGTCATGAATAGATTTGAGTTTGAGGTGATCAATCTCGTGTTAGCATTCAATAGAGACCTCTGAAACTTTCTCCACTAAGTATACGAATGCATCATGCTAAAAATATACATCGTTATTGTAGGCAATGGCGCTCTGTTTGACATGTCCAGGGATAGGATCGATTGTGGGAGAAATTTCAGTCCATCGAAACATATCTTTGGGAATGTGGCCTTGAGCTTAGTTAATTTTTCCACCGTCCATGGATCGTGAGCAGAGGTTGGAGGAATCTGCCCAACCAGAGTCATAGATTTCTTATAAGGCTCACGTGATAGTTTGGTACTCGAAGACCCATAATGTTGGTCGCGAAGAACTTCGAAATGGGATCCCTTTTGAGCAGACTTCTCCCCACTATGCTTGGATGATGGAAGGATCATTTGGACATAAAGAATGGTTGTGGGTTCTCCTTTTGGAAGACGATGACTCTCTGGAACGATAATCTCTATTATCGCTATCGTCCTTGTCTCGCCGTTTGCCTGATCATAAGTCTCAACCGAAATGGTAAAAGATGAGGATCCGCAAAGGCGGTCAATGCCATGTGTACGCTCCATTTCACCTGCACATAAAGTCAAATAAGGACGAGCTAGTCGGAATCGCACGATGAATGGAATTCTAGTGCATGGTGGAGTGTAAGTGTTTTTGTGTGTCCTAGTGCAACCCCCCGACGGACCAGTGTTTTTCACTTTACTCATTGGAGTTTTCTCTCCCTGATGATGATTCTGACCGCCTTCATTGTTTCTCGTGGGTGAATTATATCCCATAGCCTTGGATTATTGAAGCTGTAATTCAGTATATCGTCGGGGATTGTCAAGTCAGACAAATCCTTTAATGAGCCTTTTAAATTTTGGGAAGATGACTATTGTGAATCGAAGTTATCGCGACCTTTAAAGTTTCACCAACTTTATTCCTTCTCGGTTTGTAAGCTAGACTCATTTTCTTTTTCGAGGGAGGCGGTGGTTGATCAACACCAGTTGTGCGGCTACCGATGCTGGCCGTGGACTTATGTTCTCATCGACATTTTCGATCTCGCCTTCATCGATAGTATTGCGAGTCCCTCGAGTAGGGGGTACCGAAGGTCCAAATGGTTCCGTTCTTGTTTCCACAGTCTTTCTTACTATTGTAGCACCGCTTGGAAGGCTGCTCTGGCGGCTCTCTTCTAGTAGTCTGAACTACGAAAGCAGTTCGTTAATAATTACATATTTACCGTCCCAATCTCCCATGATAGTAGCTCGGATGGCCTCGACGGCCTCAGAATACCCGGCACCTTCGGGTCGTGGGTGGATACCTATAAGAGTTGAAAGAAGTTCAGAAAAAGTGCAATCCAAGCCTTAGGACAAAGATTGGGGTAAAGATGAGAATTACGTCCTCCTAGCCATCTTCTCACAAAGCTAGGAAGAAAGTGTACGTAGAACTACTCTTGTTTACACTGAGAAAATTTGTTCCACACGCCCATTAGGACTTACCATTTGGGATGTGGCTTGAGGAATATGTAAGTTGGACTACTGACACGTCTCTTAAAGAAGTAGATGTAATGGATATCCTCAGGAGTTAGCGGTCTGAGTTAGATTCTCATGAAAAGAACGCATGTACCGTGGATAAATGCATGGCTATTCGGATGTAATTATGCTGGAGCAATCCCTATATACTGCAACACTTCACAGGTGAAAGAATTGAAAGGCGGCACACTTCCGGTCCAACACTTAAATTTGTTGCATGCAGTATATCCAACTAGGGTTAGGTGAGGCCGATCTTGTGCCGAAGGAACCAAAATGTCTTCGAAGGGGATTCTATGGATAAAACATAATTGACAAAGAGAAGATTCATCGATTTTCAAGGCTTGAGAGTCGATGGGGTCATCCAGAATGATGGCCCCTTCTACAGCATTTGGGAGCCAGGCCTATAATCGCAACGGGTGAATCTCGGATGCCAGGTATGGGGGTTGACGATGGATTCAAAATCCCTACTGCCTCATGCCGAGAATTTGGCCTAGGCTTATCAGAAACAGTAGCGGAGCTTGATTTTTTGGACATCTCCAAAGAGCGATTGGTATGAATAGATTCCTATTTAAGCTATACTTGAAATATAATAGATATCAGATATAACAACAAAGTCTTTCCCCGTGTTGTGGGTGAACTAGTGTGATGATTCGAGTAAAGAGTACAAATAAATTAAAATTCTAAAGAGTAATATAGCATGACGGAGCTTTGGGTTGTCATCTATGGGGAACGTCATACTAGTCGTCACCAAACTTTGTCCTTCGATCGGTAATAGAAATCATGGGATCAGGCATTGACGTCATATGTTGTGGAAGCTATTACTTGCTTTTGAGGGATTAAATTCACGTTTATAGTTGTTAAAACTTTGGTGTTGATAGTCTGAATCGGTTCCATGTGTTCGTATGCTTTGGTTCTTGTCATTGTTCATTGTTTTATGCTCGAGCATGAGAATGTGTGGTCTTGATATATTGTATGTTCAAGATGAGGTGATTTTGATTACCAATTCCAATCCCCATGCCCAATATCGATCATCTAACTAAGCCTATATATCGAACCACACTGATTCGGTACGGAACCACTTTCTTCTCTCTCACTTTCTAATCACCAAATGACTCTCTAAATCTATACCAATCCACTCATTCTTCTCTCTCTCACTGATCGTCCTTCAAAACCTAGACTTCCGACATTCTCTCTAGACCTATAATGAACCACTCCTCTGAGTTCCTACCGACCCACACTCTCTCCCTCAATGCTGAATGACGCCCTTGCTCAGAACATCGACCCACTCCTCTAGAAGCCCACCAAACCAACACTATTCTAGTGAGCTACGGACCCATACCATCTACTATCTCCTACCGACCTATACAATGATTGTCGACCGGGTTTTTCTGCCTCCCAAACACCTAACTTTTCGCTCTCGGTAAAACAAGCCCTCTCCTCCTATGAATGGCAAACCTGCCTAAACCCTTCAAGGGCAACCCCTCTCCAAATAGCATGAATCCAAGTCACAACACCCTTTGCTACCTTCACCCTAATAGGCTTACTCACCTTAAATCTATCGTCTCCCACTCTTTGCAAAAATCCCGTATGTGAATGATAAATCCTATATAGTGACATGAAACCTTACCTAGGTGTTAATTCGAAGTTGGGAAGAGAAGTTCTCGGGGCTTGGAGTCAAGGGGTATGATGGTAGCAAAGATGGAGAGTGGTGGAGCGGCGTTATCAAGTAACTTGATAGGTTGAGGAAGGTAAAATTTAGAGTTGTGTTGGAGAAAGGGGAAATAAGATAAGAAGTTGAAGGATGGGAAAGAAGGCACGAGTTTACGTATGGAGACGGGAAGACGAACAGGCATTATCCTATGGAACCAATCAATGTGTTTTAGTGGGTCGGTGAAGACGAGGGCCGTTCGTTGCCAAGTGGATCGACCGGGGTGTGAGGTCCGACGAAGTCTCGTCCACAAAGCTACGCTTTTCATAAAAGCCACGCTTTGATCAACAAATGATCAGCAGCACTCAGCATGCCACGTTACCAAATTGGGAATATATCGCTAGTAACCATCAACTACATAACCTCTAGATCGTACGTCTCAGAGAAGGGTGTTGAGCTAAGAGAATAAATTCTCCGCCACCAACATAAATGTATTTGATAGAAACCAGCTTTACATCTCAAATTGCAATGTTAGACACACAATCCATACAAGTATGTTCTAGGTTCGAACCGAACCGAAGGCACTTCCAAAGAAGCCCTTGCAAATCTGGATATTCACTAATCACGTCCGGACTTCCCATCACAAAGGGTGATAAAATCTCTATATCGGGGATCAGACGATGCAGAGACATTCGACGGTAATCCTTCCATTTTCGAAAATATCCGGTCTTCAACACCGGTCTTCAAATGCTATCCATTACGACGTATCACTATTCGAAATGGGATTTATGACCCAAAGTCCTCTCTCGGCTAAACCGAATAACGAGCGCTTATTTTAAAATAAGTGTAGCATTCAAATTCAAGCAAATCACAAAAAAATACCCATTTAAAGGTAATATTGATAGTTGGTTATTTAACAATCAAAGCAAACAAACAAATATTCAGCACCATAACAATCACTAGGCCCTTTTGTTAATCTTCAATAAATTAAATAACTTGCAAAATATTCACTTCAATTTATCTTTAAAAATATATATTCTCTAAACCATTTCAATTTCTACATTGAAAAACATTTCCAAATACTTATTTAACAATAAGTAATTCACAAATCTATTTATTTTCAATACTTAGAAAATATTCAATATACTTAAAACACAATTAAGTATATATTTTATTCTTTTAAGGAAAACGTTCTCTTTAAACACATTTATTTGGGTCCAAACGAATGTTGCGTAAAACATCGTTACGACAACCCAAAATCAATAGCATAGGGATTCAAAAATACGATAGATAAATATATCCCAATACTATACAAAAACATTTCCTTTCAAAAATCATCTACTATAACAACAGTGTTATAGTCCATCTTTCCTTATTTCTTGAAAACGTCTGTTTCAACAATGAATGTTGAAATCTATGGTTTCGATCCTTAACACATTTTAAAACTACTTCAAATCGTTTTAATTCTATTTAAAAGATCACTTCCTAAAACATTTCTTTAATATATTATTCACCGTCCAAAATCGTGAATATAAATCATTTACCAAATTCACCACTTCTACATATTTAATTTAAAGGATTATCCACTATCCAAAATCGTGGATATATCCCCTTTAATAAGCTTTCATATTTACTTATCAAATTCAATTGGTCTTGGATTTATAAAACAACGTTTATAAATTCACACATATATATATTTTATAAAAAACTTCAACTTATAAAATCCCTTAATTAACAAATTCTATTTATATCTCATTTAAATGCCAAAATCCAATTTATAAGTTAATTACTTATAAATCTTTTGTTTTACAAAATCTATTCATTTTATAACTTCACAATTTATAAATCTATAAATTTCATTGACTTATCAAATCCATTTATACTTCATTTTAACATTTATAAAAACTCATTTTATAATTCCAATATTTTAATTTATAAATATCAATTTTATAAATCTTTTATATAAACTGTTTATAATAATTCAAAAATCCCAATTTAAACCATTTTACAAATTAATCAACTACTTATTTCAAAAATCACATTCCGGTTATATTTCACAAAAATCATAATTTTTATAGCATAAAAATTATAACTTTTATTTATTTAAAATGAATCAATTCCAAAATTCAATAAAATGTATACTTTCAAAAAACACTTGAAAATCCTTTCAATTCGAAATCGTTGCTTTAACATTTTTAAAACTCCAAAAATAGGCCTAATGTTGCAACAGCACCAACACATCAACCACGGCATCCAAACATCTTATATCAATATGATAATAGGACATATCGCAAATATCTGTAAATAAATCAATACTGTTGAGGAATCCAGTTGGATCCCTCCAACCCGTTTCCCTGCATCCACAGATGTTAGCACAATATCAATCCCGTTTCAAGATTGAATATCGCGGTACATGGGTTTATATAAAATATTATCCGCTATTATGCGCGGCAATAGGGTCTCATCCGCTATATAATGCGGAAAATCAACTCCAAGTACATATATAGTACCAATTCCACTTCAAGGTGGAATATCGCGGTATATGTGTTTAATATAATAACCTCCGCTTAATATGCGGCGTATAGGGTCTATTTCAATACAACAGATAGCAATTTATCATCCAATCACAAAATCAAGCAATTTTAAATTTAACTATTTAAAATCTAAATCGAAACACAATTCGATTGAGTGAGAAGTTCTCACCTTGCTTCCAATAACAGTTGTAGTGTTTTATTTCGAATAAAATTAAACGTGCATTTAATTTTACCCAAAAATCACACTAGCTCCAATTGATTCCAATCCAGCTCCATTGCATAGTATTCGATAATACGAATCCAACGCAAGTCGTTTCGTCCAATTCCGACCTCATATGAACAAGTTACAGCTTTTCAAAAGTTTGTACGATTTTTAATATAAATAAATTTACAAATCTATTTTATTCTAAACCTAGAAATCATCACAGCCGTCGATTCCATTTCCTCCAGATCTCGGCCGTGCACTGTAGTTCTTCTCCCAGGTTCGTTTATCATGCAAGAAACCCATCTTGCCGCCGACCCTTGTTCGAATTTTGTGCCCTACTCCATCGCTTCGACATCGATCACCCACCGGCGTTTGAAGCGCCAAGCCAAGCCTCACCATCGTCCAATGACCGGCCAAGCTCGGTCGTGCCAGGGCGTTGAAAAACGTGTTTGAACCATGAAATTTTACGCTCGAATTGACGACGATCTACCATATGAAATCCAACTATAACCGTTGGATTCAAGGATCTCGTGGTGTTCTACAACTTTGCAGTTGAAGTCAAAGCGTAAAAATTCGTAGATTGGAAGAAATCGAGGAAGAAAGTAACGAGTGATATCGGCCATTAAACATAAAAGTGGCGGCTGAAGGTAAATTAGGGTTAGGGTTTGATTTGTGTTGCAAATAGAAAATCATGAAGTCCTTATATAGAAAAATTGACGAAACATTATTCACCCGAAATTTTTTTCCGAACTCCAAACGAAGCATGCCGGCTGACGTTCCTAGGGTTTAACCAGCATTTCAGACACAATGGAATAGGTATCGAGAGCCAATTAGATCATGTTTGGAAGATATGTTTTCAAATCGACTATTAAATTCAAAATTCACTTAAACCGATTTCAGTGCGTTTTATCTTGCCCCGGACAAACCGTAAATCCGATTGACACGAAATTTGAAATCTTGCAATAATATAACATTACGGATCCGATGAAACTAGTTTCGTCGAAATCCAAGATTGTTTGAAAATGACTATTTTTACTCGTCAATTAAATATTAAAATATTCAATTTCCACCAATTAACTTTTAATTCAATTTAAAATGTTCTATAACATCATTCTAACTCCAATATGATTTAATACAACTTTACAAATCAATTTTAATCACACTAAACCCAATTTCCAATTATTTCTATAATTTCAAATATTAAATTATCGATTTAATTATCCAATTAAATCTAGATATTCGAAATAAAATTTACTCGACTTACAAATTTTACTTGTTAATATTAAAAATCATGTAAATATACGAATTTCAAATGATAGAAATTCTGGGTCGTTACAAACTTACAAATTTTACTTGTTAATATTAAAAATCAATTAAATATACGAATTTCAAATGACAGAAATTCTGGGTCGTTACAATCTTCCCCCCTTAAAAGAATTTCGTCCTCGAAATTTCCAAGCAAGAAAAAGTTACATAATGCATTAACTTTTCAAAACCATTTGTTCAAATCAAATTTCAAATTCATTTAAACATTTTAACTTTTCCAAAATCCGATGGTTACACTTTTCTCGTTCAATTCCTACATTTTCATTTCAATTTAGAAATTGACTTTTCGTTAACAAAAATTTTCCAAAAAAAAATTTCAAAAATTTTCGAACTCCCAAAATTTACGTAAAATTTTGGCAGAGTCTCCTTTGTACGGAGGAGCTTTTGCAATATCACAATAGATATAAATATATATACATCGACCCACACGGTCGGAAAACAGAAAAACAGTTCATATTTCCTATTTTTATATTAAGTAGGCGTACCTTTTTAGCATTTTTAAGCAAAGCAGTTATTTATTAGCATTTTAGCGTGACCAAATCCAGCCAACTACAGCCCTGGTACCTGTACTTACTCAATTTAAACATGTAAGTGACATATATAGGAAATTCATTTACTTTCACTAATTTTCAATAGAAAACATATAGTTTTCATAAGCAATGCAATCAAAATAATTCCCATAAGCAATTTATAAGGTTTCGATACAAATTTTAATTGCTTACAACCAATTCACATTAGTTCACTTTCAATTCAAATTCAATTTCATAACTTTTCATTTATCAATTCAATTTCATTAACACTTAATGAATTATATACAATCAACTAACAATCATATAACAACCACATCATAACCAACATAACCAAATTATTAAATTCACATTCAATAATTCATATTCACTTTGTCTAACTTCAATTTGGTTTAACACTTTTAATTCCAATTGGTTGATATTAAATTGACTTCCATTCAATTATTCAATTTTTTTTCAACTTCATTAGCTTCTAATGAATTAACACTTACATTCATTATTCTATATCAATTCTTTTACGTTCGATTGATTAATATTCAATTCATTAGTTCAATTCAATTGCTAATTCATTTAACCACAAAAGTTGAATTTCATTACATAACTCAAGTTCATATTCATTTAATTCACTTTATTCTTATACTTTGATACCAAAATCAACTTCATTCAACATCACTTAAGTTATATTCCATCTCAAACATATTTGTTTAACTTAACTTAAATTTCCACTTATAAATCCAATTCAGATGCCAATTCTAAAGTAAATTCTATTTAACTTTTACCAAAGTCAAATTTCGTCACTCATTCAAATTCATATCTCGTTTTGCTTAACAAATTTTTTTTAACCATTTTATCATTTGGTTTCACTTACATTTTCTCTTTTAATAAGTTATACAACTTATATGCTTAAACTTCCAAATCATATTAAATAATCACCTATCTAACCCAATTCAATTTATTTAACTTTCCTTTAGTTAAATTTCACATCATATATTTACTATGCTAAACCAATTTCTTTAACTTTACCAAAGCTAACATCTATTATCTCATATTATAAGTTCAAAACTCGTTTCACTTATACTCAACAATTTCAATTCATATTTCAAATTCATTTTTATTTAACACTCATATTTATAAATATATTTGTATAGTTTCACTTCTTATATATAAGATTGTTTCAAAATTGTAAATCACATTAATTATAGTTCCATACTTAATAATTCATTTGCTTATACGATTATTCTTTTAATTAACTTATATATATATTCTTACATTTTCAACAACCAAACAATCAATTTATATACACTTTAATAATTCTAAAAAATTTATTCCTTTATATATAAAATATAATCAAGGTAAAATTATTTCATTTACCCAATTTAAAATGATACTATGTCGGTTTATCTCGTTTAAGAGTTTAGAAACCCCTATCGATACGGTTGTACTTCCCGCACTGACCAAAATTCATAAACAGCTCAACGGATAAGCAAACACAATATAAAACATTTTTATATTTACTAACAAATACGCGCTCGTTTCTATGATTACACTCACACTCATTCTAGAGTACTACTGACTCTATCTCTAATGAGTAATTCCCAACAGAGCCAAGGTTGTCGCTTAACCAAATGCTCTGATACCAAATGTGAGGATAGAATTTTCGACTCACGAAAGTCGACATTAATACGTCCACTGTATCAACTTCCGAGCGATCGAAGGCCCAAAAACCCAACCGTTAGGGTTAAAGAAGAAGAGGTAGAAGAAGAAAGAAAGAAAGAAAGAAGAAAACAGAAACAATAACAGTTGCGGTGTTTTATTTCGAATAAAATTAAACGTGCGTTTAATTTTACCCAAAATTCACACTAGCTCCAATTGATTCCAATCCAGCTCCATTGCGTAGTATTTGAAAATACGAATCCAACGCAGTGTAAGAATCTCACCTTTCGCAGCGGAACAACATATAATATATCAATGAATAATATTTAAATCAAAAGAACTGTACGTTTTATACATTGCATCATCATAGTCAATATACAACACAACACAATAATGGACAGTTATATGAACCTGTCCTCACAACTGAATACATGGCGGAAAAGATAATATAATATACAAGTGATACGCTTCGCCATCTAGCTTGCTCCTGATCTCCATAGCATCTCCTGAATTCCAGAATGCCCTGATAACCTGACTCTAGGCTGCCCGTGTGGAAAATAATGGGCACCTAGAGTTTAGGAATGGAACAATAAACTCCAGGTCAGTCATGGGACTGGTGTGAGAACTTAAAACAGTTTATCTTTAAAAAAAAACAAAGAAATATTTTAAAATAGATCCTCATTGCTTTTAGAAAATGTAACTACCATCAGGCCTCCTGCTACACACACAATGCAAACACAGAATTGGAGGAGATTTCTCCTTATGATAGTCAAACATGCTTGATACGCAAATTTCTTTGATACTATTACTATAAGAGCAAAGTGTAGGAAAACATTTCGAAAGTACAATATTAATCTTAGCCAGCATAGGTACCATTATAGTATGCCTACTATAGCTACCATATTAGATGTCAAGTTCTACAACTAAAACCGTACAAGGCTCGTATTGTTTCTTTGGATTTCCAACAAATGGTCAGGCCAAGGAACATCCCATTTCCACATGGGTATGCCTCTGGAAAGACGCTCCGAGAACCTAACCAGATCTCTGCCAACACAAGGTTGGGTTACCTCTAGCTAGGTAACTACTGACATGATCATGCCATCCCCCGGTCGTAACCTACCTAAATCTCGGGATTCACCAACAACCACAAAGAAATAAATTTGCAGCAATCACATAGGTTAAGTATTTGGGCTCCATACCATAATACCACCTCTATCCAGAAGGAAATGTGCATACCCTATGGGGGCGCTATCCCTAAATAACCTTGCTGCATTCTTCCTGTTTTGACCATTACCGGGGTGTGAGGTCCGACGAAGTTTCGTCCACAAAGCTACGCTTTTCATAAAAGCCACACTTTGATCAACAAATGATCAGCAGCACTCATCATGCCACGTTAACAAATTGGGAATATATCACTAGTAACCATCAACTACATAACCTCTAAGCTCGTACGTCTCAGATAAGGGTGTTAAGCTAAGAGTATAAATTCTCCGCCACCAACAGAAATGTATTTGATAGAAACGTGTTTTACATCTCAAATTGCAATGTCAGACACACAATCCATACAAGTCTGTTCTGGGTTCGAACGGAACCGAAGACACTTTCAAAGAAGCCCTTGCAAATCCGGATATTCACTAATCACGTCCGGACTTTCCATCACAAAGGGTGATAAAATCTCTATATCAGGGATCAGCCGATGGAGAGACATTCGACGGTAATCCTTCCATTTTCAAAAATATCTGGTCTTCAACACCGGACTTCAAATGTTATCCATTACGATGTATCACTATTCGGAATGGGATTTATGACCCAAAGGTCCTCTCCCGACTAAACCGAATAACGAGCGCTTATTTTAAAATAAGTGCAGCATTCAAATTCAAGAAAATCACAACAAATACCCATTTAAAGGTAAATATTGATAGTCGGTTATTTAACTATCAAAGCAAACAAACAAATATTCAGCACCATAACAATCACCAGTCCCTTTTATTAATCTTCAATAAATTAAATAACTTTCCAAATATTCACTTCAATTTATCTTCAAAAATATATATTCTTTAAACCATTTCAATTTTTACATTAGAAAACATTTCCAAATACTTATTTAACAATAAGTAATTCACAAATCTATTTATTTTCAATACTTAGAAAATGTTTAATATACTTAAAACACGATTAAGTATATATTTTATTCTTTTAAGGAAAACGTTCTCTTTAAACACATTTATTTGGGTCCAAACGAATGTTGCGTAAAACATCGTTACGACAATCCAAAATCAATAGCATAGGGATTCGAAAATACGATAGATATATAAATCCCACTACTATACAAAAACATTTCCTTTCGAAAATCATTTACTATAACAACAGTGTTATAGTCCATCTTTTCCTTATTTCTCGAAAACGTCTATTTCAACAATGAATGTTGAAATCTATGGTTTCGATCCTTAACACATTTTAAAACAACTTCAAATCGTTTTAATTCTATTTAAAAGTTCACTTCCTAAAACATTTCTTTAATATATTATTCACCGTCCAAAATCGTGAATATAAATCGTTTACCAAATTCAACACTTCTACATATTTAATTTAAAGGATTATCCACTGTCCAAAATCGTCGATGTATCTCCTTTAATAAGCTTTCATATTTATTTATCAAATTCAATTAGTTTTGGATTTATAAAACAACGTTTATAAATTCACACATATATATATTTTATAAATACTTCAACTTATAAAATCCCTTAATTAACAAATTCTATTTATATCTCATATAAATGCCAAAATCCAATTTATAAGTTAATTACTTATAAATCTTTTATTTTACAAAATCTATTCATTTTATAACTTTACAATTTATAAATCTATAAATTTCATTCTCTTATGAAATCCATTTATACTTCATTTTAACACTTATAAAAACTCGTTTTATAATTCCAAAATTTTAATTTATAAATATCAATTTTATAAATCTTTTATATAAACCATTTATAATAATTCAAAAATCCCAATTTAGACCATGTTACAAATTAATCAACTACTTATTTCAAAAATCACAATTCGGTTATATTTCACAAAAATCATAATTTTTATAACATAAAAATTATAATGTTTATTTATTTAAAATGAGTCAATTCCAAAATTCAATAAAATGTATAGTTTCAAAAAACACTTGAAAATCCTTTTTAATTCGAAATCGTTACTTTAACATTTTTAAAACTCCAAAAATAGGCCTAATGCTGCAACAGCACCAATACATCAACCACAACATCCAATCATCATATATCAATATGATAACAGAATATATCGCAATTGACGACGATCTACCATATGAAATCCAATCATAACCGTTGGATTCAAGGATCTCGTGATGTTCTACAACTTTGCAGTTGAAGTCAAAGCGTAAAAATTCGTAGATTGGAAGATATCGGGGAAGAAAGAAACAAGTGATATCAGCCATTAAACCTGAAAGTGGCGGCTGAAGGTAAATTAGGGTTAGGGTTTGATTTGTGTTGCAAATAGAAAATCATGAAGTCCTTATATAGAAAATTTGACGAAACACTATTCACCCGAAATTTTTTTCCGAACTCCAAACGAAGCGTGCCGGCTGACGTTCCTAGGGTTTAACCCGCGTTCCGGACACAATGAAATAGGTATCGAGAGCCAATTAGATCATGTTTGGAAGATAGGTTTTCTAATCGACTATTTAAATTTTAAATTCACTTAAACCAATTTCAGTGCGTTTTAGCTTGCCGCGGACAAACCGTAAATCCGATCGACATGAAATTTGAAATCTTGCAATAATATAACAATACGTATCCAATGGAACTAGTTTCGTCGAACTCCGAGACTGTTTGAAAAATGACTATTTTTATTCGTCAATTAAATATTAAAATATTCAATTTTCCACCAATTAACTTTTAATTCAATTTAAAAAGTTCTATAACATCATTCTAACTCCAATATGATTTAATACAACTTTACAAATCAATTTTAATAACATTAAACCAAATTTCCAATTATTTCTGTAATTTCAAATATTAAATTATCGATTTAATTATCCAATTAAATCTAGATATTCAAAATAAAATTTATTCGACTTACAAATTTTACTTGTTAATATTTAAAATCAATTAAATATACGAATTTCAAATGACAGAAATTCTGGGTCGTTACAGACTTACAAATTTTACTTGTTAATATTAAAAATCAATTAAATATACGAATTTCAAATGACAGAAATTCTGGTTCGTTACAGAAGTTGAAGACCATGGAGGCAGAATGATGAAGAGTGGCATCGTGACTATCGACGTGGCACAACCATAATTAACTTTAAAATTGAAATTTTACTTATGAAAGCAAGTTCTTTTCCAACTACTCCACATATTTGTCAAATTCTTATTGGTTAACAAAAAATTTATCGCATTTCTTTTCCAGAATACTGATGCAAAGAAGGTTTATCATTACTAAAACATTTTCCAAACCATATAACTTATTTTAATATTTTAATGTAATACTTATTCTTTTCTAGCTCAATTAATTCATATTTAATCATAAAAACTTGGAAAAAAATATTCCAAAATCATAATAAATCCAATTTATTATATCCTTAAGCATACAAAAATTTCGGTCTCAAAAATATAATTTAGTTATTTTTAATAATTAAAACCCAAAATAAACCATTTTCCAAATTCACCAAATATTATCATTAAATCGGAAAATTATGAAATTAAAAACTCACATCCAAAATAATGATTCCAGTATTGTATCAAAATCAGAAGTCATTTAGGTGTCATATGATAGATTTTCTGACTCAAACATATCATTAATTTCATAAATAAATTCCATAAATTAATCAATAAGCATATAATTATTCAAACTATCATAGCATGCCATAATATAAGCAAAAGAATCGTATTTATGCTTAAAACTGAATAATACTTAAACATGATATGCATAACTATTATTCACCTTGAATGGCTTAAGAAGGTTGAGATTTGTATTTTGATTTGATTCCCCTAAGCTTTCTTAGATTTTCCTAGCTTTTGTTCTCATTGGATACTTTGTTTACGGCGGCCTTAACCATTGATTTCCTTTGTAAATAATTAAGTGAGGGAGGAAATGAGAATGGAAAGGTTTTAGTTAAAGAAATATTCTCTTTTCTAATTCTTCCCTCCTCATATATCCTCATTCTTGTTAATGTTATAATCAATTCCATTAGTTCATTAATCCTACTCCTTAAAAAATTTCATCCTCGAAATTAGTATAAGGTACATGCATCAAACATAAAACATAGATGTAAATCATACCATCAAACAAGTCAGGATAAGCATCTCTAATCCTACTCTTCGCTCCTAAGTACAGTCTCTCTCTTCGCCACTCCACTAGACTTTTACTAGCTTGACTGTCTTGTTCCTTAGCTTTTCTCATCGTTAGACAAAATGCGAACTGGACGTCGAACTATAGTCGTGTCCGGTTCCACTACTAAATCTTCCAATGCAATCAGAGTTATAGTAGCCACTGGATTTCGAATACATTTCATCGGATGGGAAACTTGAAAAACATTAAGGACTCCTAATGTACTGCTCGGTAACTTTGTCCTGTAAGCGAGTTTCCCGATTCTTTCTATAATAGAAAATGATCCAACAAACCTAGATGCCAACTTCCCTGATTTCCCAAATCTTATTACACCCTTCATTGGTGATACTTTGACAAATACATGATCTCCAACTAAAAATTCTATGTCTTTCCATCTCATATCCGCATAAGTTTTCTGCCTAGATTAAGCTTCTCTCATTCTGGCCTAAACAAACTCAATCTTTTCCATGGCTTCTCTTACCATATCCAGACCAAGAATTAATTATTCTCCGGCCTCTAACCAATATATAGTTGATTTACATGGTCTTCAGTATAAATCTTCAAAAGGCGTCATTCCTATACTATTCTGATAACTATTTCTAAAGAAAATTCAACCAAGTGTAAATGGTCTTCCCACGACCCACCAAAGTCTAGCACACGAGCTCTTAACAAATCTTCAAGTACCTTACTTACTTTCTCTGTTTTCCCATCTGTCTGTGGGTGATAAGCGGTAATCATATTAAGCTCGATACCTAACACTTCCTATAGACTCTTTCAGAATTCACTAGTAAACAAGGCATCTCTATCACTGACTATACTACTAAGAACTCCATGCCGTCGAACAATGTTCTTCATAAATAACTTAGCCAAAATAGGCGCAGTTCTTGTCAACTTAAAGGGAATAAAATTGTGCACTCTTAGTTAGTTTGTATGTCCACTATAACCCAAATGCTTTCATTTCCTCTAGTCGACCTTGGTAGCCCGTCTATGAAATCCATAGATATCGAATCCTATTTCCATACTGGTATCCAAAGGATAAAGCAATCCATTAGGCTTTTGATGTTTGGCTTTCACTTGCTGGCAATTCACACTCTGTTTTACTCATAAGCCTGCATTCCTTTTCGTACCTTACCAAAAGAAACTTTACTTCATATCCTGATACAACTTAGTTCCTCCAAGATAAATAGTAAACTTCGATCGATGACACTCCCTCAGAACTTCTTTACTTAGGTCACCAACATTGGGAACTCACAATCGTCCTTTCTTTCTCAACCATCCATTATGGTCAAGATAAAAATTATTCAAATCATAAATATTAGTTCCACCTTCCACTCTTCTAATTTTTTCAGCTATAGGTGGATCGTCACTTTTCTTAGAAGCAATCCTTTCGATCAATACCAGTTGAAATTCCAAACAAGATAACATTGCGGTATTCTGACTAGAATTAGCAGTCGATCTTAACTGCTCACAACAAGTAGTCAACGCTTCCAAATCTTTCCACTCCAACATCATTGCTAACACTACATTCTGATGTTCCCTACTAACTGCAACTTTGTTTCCTTCACTCAGTATGTACTCAATTCTAAAATCATAAGCAGTTGTAAACTCAAACCACCTCCGTTGCCTCATGTTTAACCCTTTTTGAGAGAATAAGTTTCTTAGCGACTTGTGATCCGTATATAGCATGAATCGTTCTTCCAAAACGTAATATCTCCACACTTTCAAAGCAAATATTACAATAGCCAACTCTGAATCATGAGTTGTATATTTAACTTCACGTGGTCTGAGCTGTCGCGAAACATAGGAGATTAGTTTAACCTTCTGCATTAACATAGCTCCTAGTCCTATTCCACGCGCATCGGTATACACCACCAAATCTTGATTTTCATCCAGAACAACTAACATGGGCATGTTAGTCAATAAATATTTCAACTTTCGGAATGCTTTCTCACATTTATCGATCCAAACATACTTAACGTCCATCCTCGTTAGTTTGGTCTCGATGATGCTATACGAGAGAAATCCTTGATAAATCTCCTATAATAACCCCCTAACCCAAAAAAACTCTTTATTTCAGTCACTATCTTGGATCTCTTCCAATTATTAACTTCTCAAATCTTTACTGGATCTACTGACAACCCTCTCTCTGAGACTCCATGGCCAAGAAACTTCAATTCCTTCCAAAAATGACATTTCGAATACGTCACTTTTAGCTAATGCTGCCACAGCATCTCAAGCACTATTTTAAGATGAATCTCATGATTTTTTCATCCTTAAATATATCAAAATATCGTCTATCAATACCAATACAAACCTATCCAAGTTGTTTAGGAAAATTCGGTTCATCAAATTTACGAAGAAAGCAGGCGCATTAATTAATCCGAATGGCATTACTAACCACCTGTATGAACCATATCTTATTGTAAACGCTATAAATTGAATACTATCTTCCACCACCCTTAGTTGATGGAACCTTTCGCCAAATCCAACTAGAAATACACTTCGTCTCCACTCAACTAATCAAATAAATCATTGATTTTCAATAGGGGATATTGGTTCTTTATCCTCTTTTCATTTAACTTATGATAATCGATGCACAATTTTAGCGACCCGTCCAGTTTCTTCACAAACATCGCAGCCACTCCGCAAGATGAATTGCTTGGTATCCCTTCTAATTCCACTAGCTGCACCTTTAACTCCATCTTGGTAGGTGCATTTTACTAGACGGCCTACTTACGGGTTCAGCTTCAGGTACAAGATCTATTCGAAACTCAATAGCACACTTCAATGGTAGTCCTATAATTGGCTTAAAGACATCTGCAAATTCTTTAACTATGAAAATCTAGTTCAACTAATCTTCCTCCTCCATTGCACCCAACAAACCACAAATACCCAACTTGGATTATCTACCGATTGTATAATTTGGTCGATACTATTAGGATGTCTTAGTGATATTTTCCTTTCTTGGAAAAATATCCTAGCATCATATTTACTTAACCACAATGCCAAAGCCCACGAAATCAAAAACATGCAAACTGCAGGCAAATATATAACCTAATAATGCAAACTCTAAATGGTCGCATCTCATCCCAAGAGGTGCATGCTCTCCGATTGGATTTGCAACCCTTAAGGAAGTGACTAGGTATGAGGATTCTGGGTTAAGCTTATTTACCAAACAATGAGATATAGAAGAATGTGATGCACCAGCATACATAGTACTCTAATAGATATACCATGAATCAAAAGCGTACCTTCCATCATTGCTTTTCCTTTCTCCTCAACTATTAGTCTTGAGGGAACCGGTTCAAAAGCAAATGCTTTTCCTTTTTCTGCCTTGGCCACCTCCAGACATTTATTCTCGTAATGTCCCACTTGGTCGTAGTTAAAGCACTTAATGTTCTTCATCCTGACAACTTCGTTTCCTTTTCCAATTCAGCACTCATGAGCATAATGTCCCTTCTTGTCACACTTGTAACACACAACCTCATACTTTCCTTTCTTGGCAGTTATACCCTTCTAAGCTCCCTTCTTCAGGTAAAACTTTCTCTTCTGATTCTGTCTACCCTGACTCTCTATTGGTTTGTTATTATTGAAAAAAGCAAGCATCTCTTCATTTCGAAAATCCATCTCTACGACTATATCACATGGATCCCTAAGATGTGGTAAAGCTATCGAAGCAAGCATATGTCTTAGTCCACGGATGAAATTCTCATTCCTTTTTATAACCGCATCATTAGTAGCATACCCAAATCTTGAAAACTCTCTAAATCTATTTGCGTTCTCAAGCATTGTCATATCCTTGCACTAATTCTTCATACTTTCTCAACAGAGTTGACATAGCGATCTCAGACACAAATCTTTCTTCAGATCTTCTCCTAAACTCTTCCTAAATTAGAGCCTCTTCTTCTACCCTAACAGTCGCACTATTCCACCAGTACAATATAGCTCCTTGCAATTTCCTACATGCCAATCTCCTCTTCTATTCATCATTTAAACCAAGCTTAGCTAAAATCCTTTCATAATGAAACAACCAATTCTCCACTTCAATTACATCCCTTAGTTCAAATGAATGGTTTCCCTTGAAGTCCTGCATAGTCTCTACTCAAAAAAGCATAATATTGACAATTAGAACTTCCTGATTTACTCCTCCAGCATTTCCACTAACTATTCAAACAGCAGCTCCTACATGCATCATGTTGACAAAAAACTGATACATTGCCCCTATATCAAGCGGTGGTGCTATTGCACCTATGTTAGCAGCTATTTGTCGACCCAGATTTCTCTTAATGTTGGGCCTAACATTTCTATTTGTAGTGATGCTTCCTTAAACAAGATTCACTCTTCTTTTCTTGCCTCTATATCTTACTTCCTTAAATCTACATTTGAACCTTAGTAAGGTATGGAAGAAGGGCCTAAGAGAGAGGGAGGATAGAGATAAAGCAGATACTTATATATAGCAAGTACAAGTACAATTCTATAGCATTATATCATACCACAATCTTTTTCTTTGATTCATTGAGATTATGTTTCAAAACTCTTTTTAAAGTTAAAAATTCTTTAGTTTTACATAAATCTACGCTCCGATACCAAATTGTAACATCCCCTATTTTGAGGCTTGAAACTAAGCGCTACAGAAGCTGCAGTCATCTACAGGATTAATTTCTAGCGACAAAATGCGGTCATGTTAATGGTATCCATAATATCAGAAGCATAAGAATATGGAATAATTTTAAACACAACCACAAATCAAACTTTCACATTACATTTCAAAGATAATATTCCATATTTATTACATAATCCCAAATGTTGCCCAGTTTTAGATAAAATATAATTCTTGCAAAATACTCCAAAAACGACATATGAAGATGTCCCCTTTATTGATAAAAGTTACTAAATAGATAGATATATCTACCGTCAATACATTCACACAACAACTAACATAACATAACCGATAATAGTAATAGTTAAACCCCTATATAGCTAGCTTTGCATCCTACGCGTCATTGGATGCTTTATTTTCCAGAACCTACTTAACCTATAAAGCCCTTATTCCCGACCTACTCAAATCAAATTTTTAGCACCCGAGAGCTTAGGGGGAAACATAAACTTTGAGTCAGATAAAAAGCCTGGTGTGCATAATAATATGCAATCTTGGTTTTTTGTAAATATTCAACGTAACCACGCCGTTGAGCCGAACGGGTTTTACCCTCATAATATCCTTTAAAAATATGTCTTTTGCAAATCAAAGTTCGGTAACCAAATTGGTTAAAAATATAAACAATAATATGCATGCTACATAGGTAATCATGACTATCCATTAAACCAGTGAACTATCCGTCCTAATGTTAAGTTTTCATAGGATAACTGCCAACCTATATGGATGACTTGGGCCTACCAGATATACCAAATTTTCTAACTAATTGTTAGACTAAAACTGGACGGTCTATCTAAGTACACGTATCCTAGTGTTTACGTGGTTATCTATCAATCTCGTAGTTTTCCTCGGCCTACTATGAACCAAAGGTTTTGTTGGCCAGCATATAACCTATTTTATCTTTATGTATTCCTTTTTATGCATACACCTACTTTTAGTCTTACCCTTGACAAAGCCCTACACACTGGAATTTTGGACGTATATCAGCTAGGGGATAACAGATGAAGTATGAGGCGCTACCCTACATAAGTCCTATCTGGTTTTCTTATCTCTGAGCCAATTCATTCAATCACAATCTATCAAAAAGTGATAAGAAAATTACTTTATTTACTAAGATTATGGGCTAAATACCATTTTCAATTTCCTTGAAAACACTTTCTTATTAAATGATTTAATCGTTGAAATCATACTTTCAGAATAAGGAAAATATAGCCCTTTACTTTATCCAAAATAATTATGCCATGATATATGCTTTAATAAAGTATATGGGTGAAGTTCGAAGTTATTTAAGGTTGTCGCCTTACAAAACCATAGGCTATAAAGCCAAAACAATATAAAGTCTTTATGTTGATAAAACATGGTAACGACATAGTCGACGAGGGTCTTCTCCTCTCAAAACATAGGCTATAAGTCAAAGTTAATAAAACCATTTAATCGACGACCTCTTCGCCACTAAGGTTCTTCGCCCTTCTTAATATATATAAAAATGTGTTAATGCCCTTAACTTTTAAAATATAAGGCCACTAGGCCGGTAGCATGGATGTTGCACTTCATAAAACGTTGGTGCCATAGGATATAAAACGTAGTTTGCAAAGTTTAATGTCTTAAAGCTTAATGTCGATATTGTTAAATCATGACATCAAATGACTTAAAGAAAATAGGTGGCTTCATTAGGGTTAAGGACAATATAAGCGGGATCATTGCCCTCTTTAAAAACATATGTTTTTGAATCCAGACGGCATCGTCGTTAACATGTTAGGAAATCAAATCTATAGTTTCGATGACAACAACTATGTAATGGAAATATGCATATATATTACTATATACAGGTACTTGCTAGAATAACATCACTAGAAAGACAAGAACAAGGCTCAAAGAACACTGTAAGAGACTACAAGTCGATAGGTACAAAGAAGCAACATAAAAGATTCACAAAACAGACATGCACAAGTTTTAGACATCTGGGTGCATAAGCCAGACGTCTAAAAAAGTCCTCTGGAACTACAAACAGACTAAACCAGATGTCTGGTAATAGCACTCAGATGTTTGAAAATATACTACATACAAAAAAATATAGTATCAGACGTCTGATTTCGAACTCGGATTTTAAATTTAAACTTCAACTGCCACACTCGAATAGACATCTCCGCTTCTCTTTGCTGCAAATCTTCATCATCAACAGAAGCAACTGTAGTTTTTAATGGATGCAACTACGTAAGGAACCTCTCTATAACTATATATATCATTAAGAATCAAGAGAACAAATCACCTTACTTACTTACGCTCTCTAATTACATACTCTATCATATACTCTTGATCTCTAGCAATCTATACTTGTATTTTACTCTTCCAAATATTCAATTCTTCATAGAAAATACTCTCTAGAGATATATTGGAAGCATTTGTACTAATTAGTCAATATTCGTGTTATAGGACACACTTTTGACAAGAACAATTTAGTGTAACCAAGCCTATTCCTCCGGCGAAGCGAGGTGTTTGATAGTCGAATTTCGAAGGGGGGCTTCGAAATTCGACGTAGGACGGGAGGTCCGAACTAGTATAAAATCCTAGTGTGCTTATTCTATATTTACGTAGATTAATATTGTTTTAGTTGCATTATATATTTTGTCACATATTTTTTCATATGCACTACACGATCAACCTTGTAGACTTTCAATTGGTATAAGAGCAAGGTTTGATCAAAATACAGTAACATGTTTTTGAATCACTATAATATGGCAAGTATTTTCCAAGAAGGTCAATCCACAGCACGACCCCCACTTTTTAATGGTTCTAACTACATATTGTCAACACGTATGAGAATTTTTATGGAAGCTAATGGATTAGAAATTTGGTTAGCCACTCAAAATAAATATGAAGCACCTGACACTGCTATGAACACATGGAAAGATGCACAAAAAACAGCAGCTTCTAATAATTCCAAAGCTATAAATGTTTTATTTTGTTCGTTAGATAAGAATGAATTTTCATGTGTCATGTTATGTAACACTGCATATGATATTTGGCGTATCTTACAAGTTACACACGAAGGCACAAACAAAGTTAAACAAACTAAGATTTCAATTTTACAAAATCAATTTTCATCATTTAAAATGAAACAAAATGAATCTATAGTAGACATGTACTCTAGATTCCAAACCATTCAACACGATTTAATGGCACTAAGAGTCAAATTCACAAATTTTGAATTAGTATCTAGAATAACCAATTCTTTAACTCCAGAGTGAGAAAGAAAAGTATTAGCTATCGAAGAAGCTAATGATCTCTCAACACTCTTAGTTGAAGAATTGATAGGAAATTTAATGTTCTATGAAGCTAATTTGTAGGCACGAAAAGAACAAAATTCAAAAAAGATGAACATAGCATTCCCAGCAACAAATAAAGACTTCGACGTAGACGAAGAAGAAATTGTATTTATTGCCAAAAAAATACAACAAATTCAAGAAGTTTAGGAGAATGACTAGATTTTAGAAAGGAGGAAAATCAAGCTCAATAAATCAAACATCAATCAAATGCTATGAATGTGACCAATTTGGACATATGAAGAAAGATTGTCCCAAGCTCAACAGTGATAAAAAGAAGAACAAATTTGAAAAGTTCAAAAAGAAGAAAGTTTTCAAAGTAACATGGGATGACTCGGATTCTTCATCATCATCAGACAGTGACAGCGATAGTGACGGAGAACAAGCTAACGTATGCTTTAGTGCACAAACTGATGAGGTATGTCCCGAACTTAGATATGATGAATTATTAGAACTTAGCACAGAATTAGATGACAAATTTAGACAAACTAAAAAATTGAATAAAGAATATATAGCCAAAATAAACAGATTAGAACTTGAAGTAGGAATGTTAAAAGATGAAAAATTATTTTAGAAGAGGAACTAGAATTATCTCAAGAAAAAATGAAAAATAGTTGGTTGAAAATGGGACTATGACTATGGATTTTGATAAAACTAATCTAGAAAAAGATAACTTGTTAAAAGAAAATGTCAACTTGAAGAGTAATATAGAAACAATGAAAACTGAAAATTTAGAATTAAAAGAAAAATTAGATAAAATTACAAATAATCATTCAAAATTTAATAAAGGAAAACAAGATTTGGAAAATCTTATCAAAACTTCAAAACCATCGAGTAATAAAAATGGAATAGGATTTAAAAATGTTCCTAAACAAAAAGGGAATAATGTTCAGAAATATAGTTGTATTTATCAAAAGACTAAAAGATCACCTAAGTCTAACACGAATACGAAAAATATAAAAATTTAGATTCCGAAGACAAATAAAAATTTGATTAGACAAAAACATATTAATAATTTTTTAGATAATGTAGTCTATAATAAAAATTATGTTCACAAAGGTACCAAACCTTCTTGAGTATGGCTACCTCCTCCTCCAAACATCTAGGACCCTAATAAAGTATATGAGTACCAACTAAATCATCTTTTATTTTGCAGGTACCCAAAAAAGAAGAAATGGATACTTGATAGTGGATTCTCTAAGCATATGACCGGAAACTCAAAAATGTTATCAAATATAACATACATCGATGGTGGAACAGTAACTTTTGGAGAAAACTCAAAAGGATACGTCGTTGGCATTGGAGAAGTCATCAACTATGGTATTTCTAACTCTCCTATTATTACAGATGTTTTGTTAGTGGAAAATTTAAAACACAACCTACTTAGTATTAGTCAATTATGCGATAAAGGTTTTCAAATCAATTTTGAAAATGATAGATGTAATATTTTCGACAATAACAAACAGCTTATCTTTGAGGGTTTTAGAAACAAAAATATTTATGTCTTAAATATAAATATAAATAAAAATTCAAATTTATGTTTAACCGCCAAACATGACGATCCATGGTTGTGGCATAAACGATTTTGTCATATTAATTTTAAATATATTAATAAATTAGAAAAATATGAGCTAGTTAGAGGATTACCTAAAATAAATTACAAAGTAGAAAAATTATGTGACGATTGTCAAATTGGAAAACTAAAGAATAGCTCTTTTAAATCTAAAAATAATATTTCTACAAAACAACCATTAGAATTATTACATTTTGATTTATTTGGTACAACTCAAGTACGATCTATAAATCACAACAAATATGTTTTCGTAATAGTTGATGATTTTTCAAGATATACATGGACTTTATTTTTAAAACATAAAAGCGACACCTTTAATATGTTTAAAATTTTTGCTAAAAGAATTAAAACTCAAATGGATTTGAAAATTAAGAATATTCGAAGTGATCACAGTGGAGTATTCGAAAATGATCTTTTTACTAAATTTTTTAATAAAAAATGTATAAGTCGTAAATTTTCTTTTCTCCGCACACCTTAATAAAATGGTGTAGTAGAAACAAAAAATTGTACGTTACAAGAATGTACACGAACACTATTAAATAGTAGTGGTCTACCACAAAATATTTGGGCTGAAGCTATTGCCACAGCTTGTTATGTTTTGAATCGAGTAACCATATGACCTATGACTAAACAGACTTGTTTTGAAATATTATTTGAAAGAAAGTCTAAAGCATCATACTTTAAAATTTTCGGATCAAAACGTTTTATATTAAATACAAAAGATAATTTAGGAAAATTTGACCCGAAGGCCGATGAAAGAATCTTTGTGGGATATTCAGATCATAGCAAGGCATATAGAATTTTTAATAAACAAAATAACATAATTGAAGAAAGTTTACATGTTTCGTTTGATGAAAATTTTCTTAACCATCATACTAATGACGATGAAGAAATAATTCCAATAACAAATACAACAAATTCTTTCGATAATGAAACAAATGCACAAAATAATACTTTAGTATCATCTCCTAGAATTTTAAAAGATCATCCAAAAGGTAACATCATTGGAGATCTAAACTCTAGAGTAACTAGACATCAGCTTAACCAAATAAGTCATATTGCATTTGAGTCAAATTTTGAACCGAAAAATTATAAAGAAGCTTCAAACGATAACTTTTGGATAATAGCTATGCAAGAAGAATTAAATCAATTTGAACGTAATAATGTTGGGAATTAGTACCAAGACCAGAAAATCAATCGGTTATAGGAACAAAATGGGCATTTAAAAACAAAGCAGATGAAAATGGAAATATAGCTAGAAATAAAGCAAGTCTAGTTGCTCAAGGTTATAATTAAGAAGAAGGTATCGACTACGATGAAACCTTTGCTCCAGTAGCAAGACTCGAGGCCATATGTACATTACTCGCTTTTGCAAATCTTCACAATTTTAAACTATTTCAAATGGATGTCAAAAGTGCTTTTTTCAATGGTTTTATTAAAGAAAATGTATATGTTGAACAACCTCCATTGTTTGTTCACAAAAAATTTCCCGACTATGTTTTTAAATTACAAAAAACCTTATATGGTTTAAAACTAGCCCCCCGTGCCTGGTACGAACATCTTAAAAATCATTTAATTACATCTGGTTTTCAAATAGGTAAAATCGATACAACTTTATTTATTTAGCGTGAAAATAGCGACATTTTAGTTGTACTAATTTACGTAGACGATATTATTTTTGGTTCAAGTAATGAAAATCTTTGTAATCGACTTTCTAATGTTATGAAAAATAAATTTGAAATGTCTCACATGGGAGAATTGAATTTCTTTTTAGGTTTACAAATAAAACAACTTGAAAATGGTACCTTTATTCATCAAGAAAAATGTTGTAACAGTCTATTACATCGTTTTGAAATGAACAAAACTTCTAGTAAACCAACACCGATGACTACTACACTTGGAAAAAGATGATAACGGAAAAGAATTTGGTGAAAAATTATATCATAGTATGATTGGCTCCTTACTTGATTTGACGGCTATTCGGCCCGACATTATGATGAGTGTATGTCTTTGTGCCCGATTTCAAGAAAAATCAAAAGAATCTCATCAAAGAGCTGTTAAACTTATCTTACGATATCTGTCTAGTACTAAAGATTACTGTTTGTTTTACCCTAAGGGATCATTATTTGAACGAGTTTCATATAGTGATGCGGATTTCGGTGGATGTAAAATAGATCGTAAGAGTACTAGCGGAACATGTCACTTTATCAGACAATCATTAGTTTCATGGTTTAGCAAAAAGAAAAATTGTGTCTCCTTATCTACTTGCGAAGCCATATATGTTTCAGCAGCTTTAGCATGTGCATAAGTGATATACATGCAACACACACTTACGGATTTCGGCAAAGTTATCAATAAATCACTAATATATTGCGATAACACAAGTGCAATAAATCTATCAAAAAACCTTGTAAATCACTCGCGTACTAAACATATAGTTATATGACATCATTTTTTACGTGACAAATGTAGAAGAAGGAATTATTACATTAGAATACGTAAATACTGAGAATCAAATATCAGATATTTTCACAAAACCACTAAAAGAATAAACATTTGTTAAACTACGACGCGATTTAGGAATATGCTCTCTTAATGATCTTCTAAGCTAATACTACGTCTTTATTTATTCTATGTTTAGCTAAAAGTTTGTATCCACAAATTAAAATTGATAACTCCTTCACCTTTAATTTTTTAGGTGGTTATTTTCTGGAATTACCTATAAATAATTTTTAAAATCATATATAAATATCTGTACAAAACAAAAGGTAAAGAATTTATAGATTTCATATTTTTACAACAGAAAACATAATCATGTCTTCCGACAATTCTCATCTTTCCTTCTCGACACTAACAACGGATAGCTCGGTGGATACACCTCACCGCCTTCCTACCCCTACACCAAATCAAGAACCGACGTATAGGTGGTCCTCCTACCACACGGGATTCACTCATGATAAAAAGAAGTCCAAACGAACTCTATTTGTTTCTCCTAACACCAAGGAGAAATCGATGAAATACATCACTATCAAAAGCAACAAATAGAGTTACAACGAGAATTGTACTTTAAGAAAAAAGTCACGGCGCGATGACTAAGTTTTTTGGAGAAAGTAGCGACAAATTTTTGTAATTCATGGGAGAAGGATGTACATGTACCACTTCTGATTCCTTGCAGTTCCTTGGATCCTCTGCATCTTATCGTACACTTTTAGATCATTCACCTAGGCGATTCTCTGGTTTCCCAAGAACCCACGAACGTGGAAATATATGGTTTCCACTCAAGCCATGGAGGGATGACAAGTCTGAAGATCGCAATGCTCTATCGTCATCTAAATAAAGTTAATTATTCTCATTGTATTTTTATCTACATATATTTGTAATATATTTCACAAATAATAATACTATGTTCGAACTTTTGAAAAATAAGCATCACCCTTCAGAATTAGGCTATTTTTAGAAAAATTGGTCATTTCAGATGTCTGAACATTGCCATCAGACGTCTAAGACTCTGGTATCACACAAATTTTTAACCATCGTGCATATATCACACTTTCGATATAACCTTCCAGACGTCTGAAAATCATCTCTGCTTCATAAAAAATAGAAAGCAGTCGATTTCAGACGTCTGAACTATTGACCAGACGTCTAAACAAAGTGTCTGCCTCCATAAAATAAAAACTCAGACCATTTTCAAACGTCTGATATTATATCCAGACGTTTGAGAAAACTATTTGTCTTACAAAAATAAAATTTTGACCTATTCCAAACATTTGTTTCTACAAACAGACGTCTGATAATTCTCTCTGACTATCAAAAATTACAAATCGATCAAATCCAGACATCTGATTCTATTTACTATCTTCAAACTAGGTTAAATCAGACGTCTGAATTACCTTCCAGACGTCCGAAATTCAATTGACACTCTTAAGTGCCCAGATAACGTCTATTTTTTTACTTCTCTCAAAATTTAGTTCTACTGCAAAATCGATTTCTTACTTTTAAAAAATACTTCCTCTTCCAAACTTAATCAAATTTGATGGCTCCTAAAACAAAAAATCCTAAGATCATTAAGCCAAAACAAGACCAAGCAACTTCCTCCAACCCCCAAGTTTGCTCAGACGATCAAATTGAACGATGGATGAATCATGTACTTCATTCACTCTAGAGATATAAGGATATTCAAAAGAAGAAACTCCATACAGGTCCATTTTATAATTTTTTAAAGTTCCCAACGTATGATTCAGACGAAATGTTTGAAACTGCTAGTTTAGAAACTTTGATATCCTTTAATCCCAATAACATTCAAATTGATCAATAGGCCATATTTCTTTTCTATGCTAATTTGGATAGCACAACAGTTTGAACACTGACAACGATGATAATTGGCTGTGGTCTAGTGTTTAGGACAACACAATTAGGCTTACTCCAGGGATCATAGATCGAACTCTCGGATGTTCTGATACCGGAGAAGATTTATATAATATTCCGGATATGCATCTAAAACCGAGAGATAATATAACACATAAAATGTTGGAAGATGAAATGCCTAGATTCGCATCCAAATACCTACGACCTAAAGCAAGACTTCTCACTAGAATGATTATCAATACTATCATTCCTCGCCTTGGTAGTCATGAGCAGATCACGGAACTAGAGCACAAGGCCCTATATGCCACATTTAGTGGAACAAGGGTCAATTGGGAAAAATTTATATTTGACGAGCTCAAACACTTTTGGACTCGATCAAGCCAATCCATCATCTATCCTACATACATCATGAGACTTCTACGAGCTCACAACATCCCCTCATATTTATCCACTTTTGAAGAGATTTCTCCGAAATATGCATCCATCAAAATTTTCTCCCTAATGCACTTGCCGAAAAATCCTCTAAATTTTCTATCTTTTGAAGATTGGACGCAACATCATCAAGCCAGACAAGCTGGGCCTGCACCTCAAACACAACCTGAACCATCACAAGAGGTGAAGCAACATCACGAGACTACTCCTCCTCCTACACCATTTGATTATACGTTCCAAGATGATATTTTGGAGACTCGCACAGAGACCAATCAAAATGAGAGTATTCACGATCTAACTCTCCAAAATCAACTTATTTTGTCTCGAAATAAAAAATTGTTGGCTAAGCGCATTGATAGTTTTGAAACATCTTTTGCTTCTCGGCTAGCCACAATTGAAACATTACTTTCAACTACATTATCTGTTCTTAAGGAGGTTCTTTAAAGGGTTCGTGGTCCTACACTACCTTCAGAAGATTGGCCAACTCCAGTGCCTTCTCCTCCTCCTTCGAAACGTTCAAACTTTTTGACGAAAGGAACGAAACTCTCGAAAAAAATTCGACATCTTCTAAATAACAAGCAAGTTCTTCCAAGGATGAAGATAAAGGAGATGATCAAGAAAAAGCTTCTCCAAAAAATCTTTAGATTTCTTAGTATTACATCTTTTGCATAAATATGATGAATGTAATCAATTAATGTGATCAATGAATTTTCCTTTTTGGTGTGTTATTTCTTTATATATTTCGGATTGGTAAATACTTAATGGAATGGAAATAATGTCTATAATTAAAAAGTTATAAATCCTTTTTGATAATGCAAAAGGGAGAGAAATAATATAAATCACAATAAATGATGGAAAGCACATATTCAGGGAGAGATTTATAAAATTACATATAAGTACATTGTATAGTTGTCATCATCAAAAAGGGAGAGATTATTAGAAAATCAAATCTACAATTTCGATGACAATAACTATACAATGGAAATCAAATATGCATATATATATATATATAGGTACTTACTAGAATAACATCACTAGAAAGACAAGAAAAAGGCTCAAAGAACACTACAAGAGACTACAAGTCGATATGTACAAAGAAGCAACATAAAATACGCACAAAACAGACATGCACAAGTTTCAGACATCTGGGTGCACAAGCCAGACGTATGAAATAGTCCTTTGGAACTACAAACAGACTAAACCAGATGTCTGGTAGTAGCACTCAGATGTCTTAAGATCTACTATATACAAAAAATATATAGTATCAACTTCAACTGCCACATTCAAATAGACATCTCCGCTTCTCTTCGTTGTAACTCTTCATCATCAACAGAAGCAACTGTAGGGCGCTTGTTAGTGGATGCAACAACTCAAGGAACCTCACTACAACTATACATATCATCAAGAATCAAGAGAACAAATCACCTTACTTACTTACGCTCTCTAATAACATACTCTATCGTATACTCTTGATCTCTAGCAATCTATACTTGTATTTTATTCTTCCAAATATTCAGTTCTTCGTAGACAATACTCTCTAGATATATATATTGGAAGCATTTCTACTAATTAGTCAGTATCCATGTTATAGAACACACATTTGAAAAGAATAATTTATTGTAATCAAGCCTATTCCTCCAGGAGAAGTGAGGGTGTTTGATAGTCGAATTCCGAAGGGAAGCTTCGGGACTGGACGTAGGACGGGAGGTCCGAACAAGTATAAAATCCTGGTGTGCTTATTCTATATTTACGTAGATTAATATTGTTTTAGTTTCGTTATATATTTTGTCACATATACTTGCATATACACTACACGATCCACCATGTAGACTTTCACAACAATGTCGACATAGCTAAAAGCGACGTAGTTACTTATATTGTCGAAGTCAATAGGTATAAAACATGCAACATCATTATTGTTGCTATAAGTCACTTCACAACTAATAGGGTCAGTGACATTGTACAAAACATGCGCAAGTGCGGCATCAATAGGTTAAAGAAAGAGGCCTCATCCACTTCGAAGTTCATGTTGTCGACCCTAATGCTTGGCTTCCCATATTGACCAAGCCAATGCATTGCATATCAAGTGAAGCTAATACCCTACGCATTAACCTTGATCATCGTCGTAGACAATAGATGCGAAGTGATAAAGAGTGGCATCGTGACTATCGGCTTGACGCAACCGTAATTAACACTAAAAATGAAATTTTCCTAATAAAAGCAAGTTCTTTTCCAACTACTCCATATATTTGTCAAATTCTTGTTGGTTAACAAATATTTATCATATTTCTTTTCTAGAAAACTAATTTAAAGCAGGTTTATCATTTCCAAAATATTTGCAAACCATACAATTTATTTTAATATTTTCATGTAATACTCGAGCTTTTCTAGCTTAATTAATTCATATTAAGTCATAAACACTTGAAAAAGCTCTCCAAAAATCACAATAAATCCATTTTATTATGTCCTTTAACATATAAAAATTTCGGGACCAAAAATCTAATTAGTTATTTTTAATAATTAAAACTTGGAATAAACCATTTTCCAACCTTAAGAAATTCACCAAATATTCTAATTAAATCATAAAATTATGAAACTAAAAATCCTCTTCTAAAATAATGTTTCCAACATCATATCAAACCTCAAGCTAGTTGGATGTCATGTGATAGGTTCTCTAACTCAAAAATATCACTTAATTTCGTGAATAAATTCCATAAATTCATTATTAAGAATATAATTACTCAAACTATCATGACATGGCATAATACAAGCAAAAAAAATTGAGTTTATGCCTAAAATTGAAAGTAAGACTTAAACATGAGATGTATAACTATTATTCACCATGAATGGCTTAAGAAGGTTGAGATTTATATTTTGGTATGATTCCCCTAAGTTTTCTTTGATTTTCCTAGCTTTTATTCTTCTTGGATACTTTGTTTATGGCCAGCCTTAACCCTTTGATCTTGTTTGTGAATAATGATTTGAGGGAGGAAATGAGAATTGAAAGTTTAAGTTATGCAAATATACTTTTTCATATTTTTCCCTCCTCATACGTCCTCCTTCTTATTAATGTTCTAATTAATTCCATTAGTTCATTAATCAAGGCTTGAGCCATACTAGTTGTAAAATCTCAATCTCTTTAACCTTTTGCATTAATTTATTTAATTTATCCAATTAAATCACCTAAATAATGTTAATTTAAATTAGGGTTGTTACGAGTGGTTCTCCAAGAGACTGGAGAATTTAGATGTTAACGAGCAAACCAAAACCATTTGCAGAGTCAAATACTCAGCGTAGCTCCTAATAGTCGACCTTTAGAGTTCCAAGCTAGTGATGAGTATATAGAGAATATAGTTAAGCAGATGGTAGAAGAAAATAAATGAAGAAATAATAAGGAATGGGGTTCTGTGCTAAGCAGAACTCATGTATAGAGAATACTCTAAGGGAGGAGTATTCCAGGAGGTTTATAATGTCATCGTATAATGGGACTACTGATCCTAAGCACCACTTGTTTAAATATAAATGGTACATGGATGTTTCCAGGGCTATAGAGATGTTTTCCAATTTTCCTAGAAGGTGTTGCACCGATGTGGTTTATTCAGCTCACACTAAAATTCTTATCTACTTTTGATGAGTTAGCAAAGAAGTTTATGGTGCAAATTAGGCTACACGTTGCTTGGCTTAAGGATGTGATGTCCTTGTCAAACCTTTCTTGAGGACCTAACAATTCGATAAAGGGGTTCTTAAACAAGTTCGACATTGTTGTAATGGAGATTAACAATCCGAAGGAAGATTTGGTATCTATAGTACTGGCCTTGGGTATACGTCTAGACATAGACTTTGGAAAATGGATGAAGATGAAGCAACTAACGACTATGGAGGAATTCCATCGTTCTTGCGATTGGAAGAAGCCAGTCAGGCTGCCGAAAGGACTGATGTCGAATTGTTGAAGGACGTAATTCATAGTAATGTGGCAATGAAGCAAACCAGTAAGAGTTTTGGTAATGTGGTAGTAAATGTTACGAATTTTAATGATTAGAAAATGAGAAATCAGGGCTCTGGCGGTAGGTAGAATGAAGCCAAAAGGCACCCGAGGAATATGAGGCTTGATTAATATATGCTTTTAAATGATATGTTGGCCAAGATATACCTTACCGCGCAAGGCATGTAAAGGTATAAAAAGCCTCCTAGGAAAGAGGCGACAAAGGTAGAACAACGCTCAGGCAAGTACAATCATTTCCATGAAACTCACGGACACAACACGAACAAGTGTCGACGTCTCAGGGATTTTGTCGAGGAATTGATAAGGAAGTTAAGTTACAATTGTATATGAGAGAACCACATGATGGTAGACAAAATATGAGACTTCAAGGATGAAATACCTAAGGAAATCAACATGGACCTGGTGGAAAGGGACCAAGGTGAACTGATGGAAGTATAGTAATAAATACTATGACAAGAGTACCTTACCCAGTAGAGAAACGCTAGAGGGTAATGGGTCGTACATGTGCTCATTGAAGCATGTATCATAGGAGATTTGCTTTTCCATAGAGTATGGATCTTTGACTAAGAAATAAAGGATGGTAACAGATGACGTTATGTTCAAGAATAAGGATTCGGATGGAGTCGAAGCACCAACCTTCGACCCTATGGTGATTACGGCTATTATTGGCCCAGCAATAGTACATCGGGTCTTGGTGAATAGCGTAAGTTCCATAAATATATTGTTTAAAAGAACATTTGGTCAGATGAAAATTGGTATTAAGGATGTCAATCCTTGTACATCCAGAATTCAAGAATTTACAAGCGAGGTGAAACAACTTATTGGGACACTTGATTTGTCCATGGAGTTAGGAGATGGAAACTGAAAGGTGGTACAGATTCAAAAGTCTGTTATAGCGGATGAATCTTCACCATACAATGCCTTTTTGAGCCAACCGGCCCTACCTAGTTTTAGAATAACAACTATCTATTTGGTGCTTAATGATGAAGTTCCCTATGGAGAATAGAGTTGGATCAATGAAGGGTGACCAGAGTGCAGGTAGAGAATGTTATGCCGTTGAGCTGATTGAGGCAACGCAACAAAAAAAGAAAGGAATGTAGAGAGGACTTTTTGCATTAAAAACTCGAAAGCATAGCAGCTAAGCCCAAATCTTGGCTCAAGAACCATAGCAGGTTCGATAAGTCTATAGATCCTAAGAAGAAGTCAAAGGAAGTGCGGGCAGCACTAGTTGAATTGACGGCCAACGTTCTGATCTATATAGATGATTATACTCGAGCTCTTAAGATCAAATCTCAACTCGACATAGGATTGAGGATGAAGTTGGTTAGTTTCCTAAGAGCAAACTTGGACTTATTTTCTTGGACACATTCGGATATGTGTGGGATATCGTCAGCGAAGCATGTCCCGCAATCTATGTGGACCCAAAGTTTCCACCCATGAAGCAAAAAAGCATAGTTTGGGTCCGAAGCTATTCACTGTGTTGAAGGAAGAAGTGGATAAGATGAAAGTAAATGGTTTTATTCATGATGCTTTATACCTGAAATGAGTACCGGACCCTGTATTGGTCAAGAATTCAAACGGATAATTCCAAACGTTTATTTAGTTATTCTAACTTAAATAAAGCATATCCAAAGGATAGTTTCTCTTTGCCTAGGATTGATCAGCTAGTACATGGGACCATAAGACATGATTTGTTATCATTTATGGATGCTTATTTCGATTATAACCAGTTATTGATGCATATGCCAGATCGGAAGTACAGAAGCTTCATAATGGATTTAGAATTGTATTGTTACCAAGTAATGTCATTCAGTTTGAATGACGCAGGAGCTATATACCAGAGGTTGGCGAATTCCATATTTAAGAAACAAATCAAAAGGATGATGGAGAGTATGTGGACGGTATACTCGTGAAGTCATGTTTATCAAGGAACCGTATGGACGTCCTTTCTGAGATGTTCAATGCATTTCGGAGGTATTATATGAAGTTGAATCCATTAAATTGCTCTTTTGGAGTTGCATCGAAGAATTTTTAGGATTTATCATTAATCCAAGGGTTGTTGAGGCTAATCCAGAGCAGATTAATGCCTTAGCAACATGAGAGACATGATCGCAAAGAAGGAATTGCAGAGCTTAAACGAAAAGATTGTCGCTTTGTATCGGTTTTCCTCAAAGTTAATGGACAACTACATACCATTCTTCGATTCCCTTAAAATGGATAAGAAGAATTTTGAATCGGACGAGGATTATCAAAATGCCTTCGAGGAGTTACTTAGGCATATGGAAACACCACCGGTTCTATCTAAACCATTGGATGGGGAGCACATATTTGTTTATTTGGCGGTGTTTGGTCACACACTAAGTGCATCATTAGTACGTGAGGAGATGAGGATTCAAAGGCCAGCTTATTATATCAATAAGTGATTTAATGAAGCTAAAAAGAGTAACCCAAAGTTGGAGAAACTTGCCTATTGGCCGCTAATCGTGTCGAGGAAGTTGCAACCATATTTTTAGGCACATCTTATCAAGGTGCTAATGGATCAATCTTTTAAGTTGGTGATGTACTGACCCAAGACTTCGTGAAGTTTTCTAAATGGAACATTGAACTAAGTCAATATGATATTACTTACCATTAAAGGAGAGCGATAAATGGAGAGGCATTGGTGGACTTCATCATTGAGTTTACAGTATGTGATGGTGAAGAAAAGGGCAATACAGTCACACTTCCTTAATGGAAATTATTTATGGATGGAGCATCGAAAAAACATAGTTCAGGTGTAGGATACTTCTAACTCTGGAAGGACGATCGATTTGTTATGCATTGAAATAGGAATTTCTAAAAACTAACAATGAGGCTGGGTATGAGGCATTGATAGAGGGGATGAAGATGTCAAAGAAGCTGGGGATAAGGACGCTGTAGATATTCAGTGATTCCCAGTTGGTAGTTTGTCAAGTGAGGAAGGAATATTAGGCAAAGGGTGCGAGACTTGCTGCTCACCTGACAAAAGCACTAGAACTGTTGGATGATATAGAGCATTATATGATTACACACATCCCTAGAGAGGAGAATGCAAAAGTAGATTTGTTTGCCATGCTAGCTAGTTCTAGGGAGGCATAGGTGTTGGGATTGGTTCCAGTAGAGGTTTTGGCGACTCTGTATTGATCAGATGGATGTCGACTGGATTTTGAAAACCATGGAGGAAGAGGAGTTGTGGATGACTCCAATCTAGGTTTATCTACTCAAGGGAATTCTTTTGAGAGATAGGATGAACGGAAGAAACTCCTTCGAAAAGCACCACGGTTCAGGTGCAAGAAGGAGTACTATACAGAATAGGATTCTCTACCCCGTTTCTTAGTTGTGTAACCAAGGATGAGGCTAGGAAAATCCTTATGGAGATCCATGAGTTTAGCTATAGAGACCACAGTGGTGGGCAAAAATTAGCGAAAAAGGTACTTCGCTGTGGATTTTCGGCGAATAATTAATCGAGATACAACAGATTTCACCAAATGATGCGGCTATTGCCAATGATTCGCATAGGTCCCAAGAGCTCCATCAACAGAGGTTACATAAATGGTCAGTCCATGACCATTTATATTTAAGGAACTGATATTATTGGTGTGCCACCAATGGCATAAAAAGGAGCCAAGTATGCTATAGTTGTAGTGGATTACATCACAGTGTGGGCCAAAGCAGAATCGCTTGCCATGGCCAGAAAAAAATGATCGACTTCAAAACAAAGAACATCATCTGTAGGTTTGAAGTACCTCAAAAGATCATAATGGATAATGGAATCCTTTTTGAGAATGTAGAGTTCAAGGATTTCTGTAATTGCTACTGGATTAAGAAAAGATTTTCAGCGGTAGCACATCCATTGGCAAACAGACAAGTGGAGGCGGTGAATAAAATCATCAAGTATATCTTAAAGAAGCGGTTAACAAAAAGACAAGGGAAATTGATCTTCCACTAGCATTACGGCCTTATAGGACAATCCATAAGTTTGCGACTGGAAATACGCCATTCACCTTAGCATATGGATAAGAAGCCATGATCTTAATAGAATTAAAAATCCCTTATCATTGAAAAAGGTACCATGATCCAAAGGTAAATGGGGAACTCGTGCGTAAGTCCCTCGATTTGGTTGATGAGAAGAGGGAGAAAGCGAAATTAAGGGTAAAAGCTCACCAGAAAAGAGTAGCACGACATTTTAATACCATGGTCCATTATCGTACTTCTAAGTAAGGGATCCTGTTTTGAAAGGGGTTCTCCGGGATATGGGGCACTTGGTCTAAATTGAGATCCTTATGCAATTGAGAAAAAACTTAAAGATGGAACATTCAAGCTAGCTACTATCGACGGAATGTCTATTTCGAGTGCATGGAATATTGACTTGTTACGAAGCTATTTCACTTTATTTTCTTTAACTTTATTTTATGCAAATAACCAACTAAGGGTTCTAGAGGCAATGCAATAAGGTAGGACTTGCCACATTCTAAGTTTATAAATAAAAGTTAGCTCCTTGAAAAAATGGAACTGTGTTCTTATTAGTCTTGTACTAAGCGATTAGCAGCATAATCTGGTACTGGTTCCTTTAGTACAGGATTTGGATAAACGAATCCGATCGTAAGAGCTGATGGGATTATTCGACCGCATTCCCCTATTGATTATTGCCTAAAAATAAGCAAGGTCAACAAGATTGGATGATGGTCCTGACTGGGTGGGGCAGGGTGGTTCGATGGTTCGAATGAGGAGGATGCAGCTGAGGAAGGGTTTGGTCGAGGTGCGGGTTGGGTGCACAGGGGACCGGGCTGCAACGTGTGGTCGGTTTGGGTGAGGTGTGGTTGCGGATTTTGTGTTCTAGGTGGTGTTTGGCAGGGGCAGGTAGGCTGGTCGTGTGTCTTATGAAGGGTGGAGGTTGCAGATTGGGTGGGCAGAGCAGGTTGTAGACTGGTCTGAGGTGGTGGACTGGGTGGTGGAATAGGGTTCGGATGCAGTGGAGTTGGGTGCGGAGCAGGGTTTGGATGCGTTGGAGGAGGTGGTTGAGGGGCTGGAAGGAGGAGGGTGGCTCAGTTGAGGGCGAAGGAGCAGAGTGGCGGGGTCGGGTTGTTCGGGTGAGGCAGGCTAGGGCGGCCGAAGTGGCTGATGGGAAGGAGAAGGAAATGAAAGAGGGAGGGGGGAGAAGGAAGAGGTTACGTGAGTTCAATAATATATATATATATATATATATATATATATATATATTTAGCATATATTTACTTTTCAAGCAAATTTTCGTAGAGAAGTTCAAGTATGGAGGAGCAGAACGAGAACACGCATAAATAAATGGGGAGAAGAATGCATGGAGATAATTAATGCAGTAATTAATTCTTAAGGCTGCGCACGCAAAAGAATTGAAAGAACCGAAGTGAAATGAAGTGAAACCAAAGGGTGATGGTAAAAATGCATTAGCATTTTACAACGGAAGCCAAAATAAGAGAATGAATACACCATGGAGATCAGCACGACGAGACGAATCCAACGATGCATTCAAATCTGTGATATGACATATGTAGCAAAATTTTATCTATCGCCACTTATACCACTTCGAATTTAAATGAAAACGACAATTCTTGATAAATGGAGCTATAGAGGATAGAATTGGACGGAACAAACTTTGACGTTTTAGTCAGGAATTTTTTTAGATCATTTCTATGTAAAAATATTTATATTCGTACTAAAAAATTTGCTGAACGAGATTCGAACAAATTTTGAGTTAAAATAAATTTTGTTGGCCTCATTTCAATGGACGCAATACAAATATCTCATTTTCGTTACCCGATTTTATTGTTAAAAATAATTTATATTTTAGAATCTTCGTTAAAATTCTTATTTTAAATTGTTGAAAAAAGTTTAGGTCGTTACAATCTCCTTACTCAAAACTTTCGTCCTCGAAAAGAGCGGAATAAGAGAACAGAAAGATAAACAAAAATATAGTTTTCAAACATTTAAGATTTCAAAATTTTCTTTGTTAAAATTTCTTTTATAACAAAATACTTTGTATCGAAGAAAATTTTGCTTTCGAAAATAATTTTGTAACTCGATGTTTCAACAAGTTTATTCTCGTTCTTGCAAAATCTAGTAATACGTTAATTAGACGGAAGACTAAAAATTTCTACGTGCTTAGTAGGATCGTTTCAATATTCAGTGAAAATACTTGGAAAACTTTAAAAAAAACAAATATGGAAAGTACAATCTAATCACCAAAATCAAACGAATGGGTTCGCATTGGCACGCAGTCCCCCAGGTCGCTCTCTCTAAGTCGAGAAGACAGAGCGATGCGGCCTCAGGTGACTTTAAGCAGTCACTGCCCCACGTCTTACGCTATGACATCCAAAACAACCATAGATCGCAGATACACAATGGTTTCGCCTAGGTCCCCCAGGTAACATCTATACTTGTGAGCGATCACTTCTCTATGAATTACACTATGAAAAACACCCGCATGGATCGCAGTCTACTTAATAGTAAAACTGGTGGTTATGTCGCTGTCACCCATCGACTCAAGGCAATCATCTGCCCCCTTGAATTATGCCATGTGGACCACAGATACACAATGATTTCGCCTGGTTCCTCCAGGATATATCTGTACCTCAGGGCAATTGCTCCCCAGACGGATATGCCACAAAACGAACATTGATCGTAGTTACACAATGGTTTCTCTTGGTTCCCCTAAGTAACATCTAACTATAAACCTTCACAGCCCTGCGAATTTCGCTATGTAGTCGAGTCAAAGGAAACTCATGAGTATTATGTTCGGACAACCTATATCGATTAGGACCCATTTCTGGATCCACCCAAGTCCATCTGGGATCAAATCAAAGGATTAATAGAATATATCCACAATGTAGCCATAAAGTGCATAGTCAAAAGAAAGTACTTTCCATATCTTCAATCTCAAAATGTATATCATGCTACATATAGTACCTTTTCAAATCATCAATTTCGAATATATCATTCTTATATAATTTCGTTATATATAAGATCATCGTTTTTAGATCGAGTACCTTTCAAAATTGATAGTTTTCAAATTAACTTCATAATTATACAATTTATTTCTATATAAGTTCGAAAACTTCCAAATCAATTTTTTTTCTTCGATTTTAGAATCAAAAATTCTCGAAATTGGTCAGTTTCCAATATCAGTCCAATTTCAGCTTCAATTTCACCTATGATTTCAACAATCATTTTTCAAATTGAATATTATTCATTATTCATATATCTTAAAATTCCAATCATCGGTTTCCAAAACTTACTTCAGTTTCATATTTACATAAAGTCGTATCTATATAAAATCAACTTTCGTTCTAAATCACTTTGTAAGTAATTAAGTTTTTAAATAACAATTTCTTTTCAAAATCAAATACTTTACAAAAATCCCTTATACATAAGTGACCTTATAAAATTTTATTATAATTATTATCATTTTTATATAATTTTTTTAAATCATAAACATTTCTCAAAAAATTTCATTATAAAAACTTCTCAAAACTCGATTACATATTTGTACATAATTAAAATTTGCCTTCAAAATAATTTTGCAAAAATAATAAGGTTTTACAAGTATTTATGAAGACCAAAGTATTTCTTAAAACTCAATTTCATTTGAGGCGGTTCAAAACCAGTTTTCCCCTTGTATAATACAAAATAATCTTATGTATTTTACTTATCAAAATATTTAACATTTTAAAATTTATCTAACTTCTATTTTCCTTTATTTTAAAATTTTCAAATCTAAATTTTCACATAAATTTCCAAAATACTTTTATACTTTTCAAAAATGCTTAGCTTTAAAAATTAATTCTCAATATGGAAGTGTTCGACTATTCAAATAGTCCGAAAAGTTAAATTCCAATTCAAAATTAGAAATCGGCAATCAATCATCTAAACATGAAGCATAATCAATCCATCAATCAATCCTAATGCATAGGGTATGAGTGTTCATAATATCATTCAATCCAAAAACTCGAGAATCGAAACTGGGTTCATTACAAATAGTTATATACGTATATCTTTCGAATATTAAAACATACTTCATGGATTTGAATCAAAATCAGTTTCATTAAATCGATCGTGTAGCAAGGCTAATAAAGTGGCCTTTCTCCTACTTTTGGAACTCGAAATGAACGTCGATAATGCAGCTGTCCTCATCGAGATTATTCTCTAGATAGAAGTGATTTCTTGACTTTTATTTTCTTTGAAATCATTTTGAAATTCATTTTGAAAACATTTTCAATTTCTTCTTCCCTTATGGATAATCTCAAGCTTCTAATCATATGAAAAAGCATTAAAAGCTTAATTATACATCTCATTAGTTCTGACGCATCGACAACCACTAGAAATATGATACAATAGGATTTCATTTTATATAACATAGCTATTACTATGGATACCACACACATTTTTACTAATCCTCACTTCTGCATGAAAAATGCTTTGGTATGTATCCTTCTAGGTGGTGCTTCAACAGTCTCGGTCACTCTACATCAACGTGGCCCCAACTATTGCATTTCTTACAAAAGTACACCATACTTCCAACTTCTCTTATGAACCTAGGGTATGCAACTCGGCTAGGTGCAATAGAGCTTGCCTTCCACGTTGTCTCTCGAAACAATTTCTGGCTGTGTCCAGTCTGCCTACAGTGGAACCAAATGGTTGATTGGTCGAATGAAATTGTGGTGTGGGATTCTTTTTCTTCACCTTCGGGCAGTGACTTGGAAAATGTCCCTTCTCATGACATTTAAAACAAAAAATGTCGGATCGATAACGCTTGCCTTCATTTTTCTTTCCCTTATCTGTCTTCCTGCACATGGCTGCAAAATGTCCCTTTTCTTGAAACCTATAAAAAATGATGTTATCATAAGGTCCTGGTTTTGCCCTTTCCCTACATAGCCTCGCTCGTTCCTCTATTGCTTCTTCCCGTTCCTTATAGGCAAGTGCTCTTCATGCTCGATTTGCTGCATTCTACTCTTCAGACTTTGCCATCCCACAAGTGGCTGAGGTATTCTAACAGGATATTCAAATCTACTGGTTCCTTATTTTAACAGGTCAGGCTTATAATATACTCAACTCTTCTATAGTTTCTCTTTTTCTATCCAAGAGTTTTAAGTTATAATAAGTTAACAAAATACTAGTGTATATATATAATACAAATACGTTCTCTTGACTCTTAACTCATTTTAAGGTATTGCTGAACCTATCTCTAATGAGTTAAGCCTAACAAAGCTACGGTTCTCGCTTAACCTTCAACTCTGATACCAGGTGTGACGAACCATCTTTTTGAACAGTTCAAGTCGACAATAAACCACACATTTCTGACCCGTACCGTTCAAAAAGTCGAATTATCAAGGGTTTTTTACCTGAAAAGAAAAGCAAAGGAGAAAAGAACAGTATATAGAATTTCTCAACGGAAGGATAAAATATATAATAACATAATTACAAAGCTGTTTATCAATATACATTTGATTACATCACAATATAATCAGAGTTGTACATTTAACTAAACATACCAATATAATGCAGTGGAATAATAGTAGTAAGTACAGTCTTTCAATCTCCGTCTTCATCTTCAAGTAAATAATGTCTTCAAGAACTAAAATAACTCGGGCCGCCCGAGCGTAATGAAAAGACAATACATTCGAGTCGGGACTACATATTCTTATGTAAGTAAATTCAAATCAAACAATATAGGTACAGTAATTTAGGAGGCTAAACAAGTTAAATCGACTTCGTATGAGCAATCAAATTAAAGTTGGAATTCAATTTTCACATTTCAATTTACGAATTCATATTAAACTTATTAGTAATATACTCATTTTTTGGAAATAATCTCTTCAACTAAATTCTCGATTTCATTTCACAGAAGCATTTTATTTAAAAGATAAATATCTTTTATTTTCCAACATTTTATTTGTAAATATCGTCATTCAGTTAACCTTTTAATATATATTTTTGTGAAAATTCTATTTCAAAACAATCTTATTCAAATCAAAATTATTATAATTAATTATCATAATTAAATGAAACCATAATATTGTTAAACACCTTATAGTTAAATTGGAAAATAAATTACAAGATGTTAACTTAAAATCTATCTCCAACCCAATCTATGTGGAATAAAAGGGTGATTACTCATAAGTTGGTAGAGCACAATTCAAACAACCAAACAATTGATCAACAACAATAATAAATACGAACACATTATTATAATCAATAAATAAATAATAATGAAACAGGGTTTATCCTATTGAATAGATGTCACTAATGAAGTATAGTTATTTAATTATGTTAACCGTAATTAAATTCAATGCCTTTTTATTTAACACTAAATTATACTTCATTAAATGCATCGATACTTTACACTAGGGTGATCTATTTTCAATACGAATCTAACGTTGAAGACCGCATGTAAAACCAATTCCATATGGGTAATTAAACATGCTTACAGTTTAGCTATTTAATAAACAAAATTAAAGTAACTAAATTTAAAACAAATCAACTTACCTAGGCCCAACAAGCCCAAATACCTACCCATCCTCATGCACATGAACAAAGCTTTCTCCATTTACATTTTCAAACGCTTGTACTATATCATATATATGAAAATTAAATTCCCATGCATGCTCGTGTTTTTTTTCCGTGCACCTACCGACTTCCTCCTCCACCAATTTTCCTCCTTCATCACTATAGCACATAAGCTAGTATAGCGACCCAGGATTTTTGACCCTCAAAAATCGACATAAATACGTTCACTTTATAACATGCTGAACATCCAAGTGCCTTAAATACCGATTGCTTGGGGTAAAAAAGAAAAAGGTAAAAGAAGAAACATAAACAATAACATAGAATCTCACAAACGCAGCAGAACAATATATAATATAATATAACATATCTTTATACAAAAGAACTGTAACTATATATACATATATATAATTATTAGAGTACAACAATCAACCAATCAATCTGGATAGTTATAAATAACTTGACCTCCTAAATACTGAACATTTATTATAACACATACAGCGGAATATAAATCAAGTACGGGGATACGTCTCTCTCATCCAGCTCGTCTCTTGAGCTCCATAGCATCTACCCTGAATCTGTAATACTCAGTTTTACCCAAGCATTATAATAAAATCACACCCGAGTTAGTTTGGAAAACGAGCATGAGAAAACACACTCAACTTGAATTATTAAAATTATCAAAATACTTTGAAAAATAAAGGTATCTCGTAAGACTGCGTCACACATAAACACGGCGGGTTTTTCCCTTACGATAATCAAAACATTTTATAGAAAATCCAGTGATACTGTCTAAGTACAAATACTTATTCAAATAGCCAAAATTGTTACATTAATTAAATTGCAGCATACTAGGCTCTACTAACAAAACCGTAAAGGCTCGTAGTGGAGAATGGATTTAATACAATGACTGGGCTACTGGGGTACCGCCCGTCACAGTACACCTGTACAAAAATGTACCGAGGACCTTGTTAGGATCCCCTTCCAACAAAAGAATGGCTTACCCCTAACCTAGATAGTATCGAATATGTTATCAACACGAGTGTTCTCATCCTTTGAGCGCTCACTTTTCCATGAACAACCATATCCACAATTTATATATATTTCCGAGGGTATCTAGAAAGGTGATAACATACCCTAATTGGTTACGACCCACTTAGCCTTGCTGCATCTCCCCTGTTTTAGTCATTCCCAGTTGATGAGGCTTGAGGCTAACATTTTCCTTTCAAGAGCTATTCCACTTAGAATGATCATCATTCTCCAATGACGATATTCTAATAGCATTCAACCATACAAGTTGTCCTAGGTTTGGACAAAATGAATCACCGTCTTTACTGTTTTCATGATATCCATTCGTAACACTCAAATCGAATCAAAGTGGTTATCGAATAATTAAATCCGACCCCGGACTCTTCGAAACGATTGACGAAATTGACCAAAATTTGATAGTCGATTATTTAACTATCAATATAACATCCATAAGCAGTCAGTAGGCCCATATTATAATTTTCCAAAAATTATTTTCAAAATATCTTTATAAGATATGTTTTCAAATCCCATCCAAATTTTCAATATTTGAGACAACTCAAATACTTATATTCATATGAGGATATTTCAAAACATCTCTTATTTCAACACTTAGAAAAATATTTAAAAATATTTTTTTCTAAACCCCTTACTTCTCAACACTTAGGGAAGTTCCATTTATTTTTCTTTTCTCAAAATCCTTCACAATTTATATTGTAAATTCCTTAACTCATTTATAACGAATTCTATAAGTTCTAGGGTTCCTTAATTAATTTCCTTTAATATTTCCAAAGTCAAAACACTTGTCTAAAATTCCAAATATCCATTTCTAACTTCTTTTATAAATCCTAATTCAATTTTCGAAATTCACTTTTGTTTAAATATTTCGGAAATTTTCCTTACATTTTCCCAAATCCCATGTTGAGAATTTCTCTTATAAACCCCTTCCATTGAATAAACCCAGTTTTCAAACCTCGATAAGATTTATAAATAAGTTTAAATCATTATAAAACTATACATATATATAATAAGTATTTGAAGAATAATAATTTATTTTTTAAAACATGTTCAAGTAATTATTTTAAATATTGAAACTCTTTTTATAAACATCAATAACTCATTTTCAGATAAACAAATCAATTTTCAAAGCTAATTTAAACAAATATGATTTATTAAAATAATTATTAAGTATTTAAAAAATTCACTTTTCGATGTACTTTAATTCTGCTGGTTCAAAATTACATAGTTTAATAAATAAAACTTCCCTTTTTAAAAACAACTTAATTTCTTCGTAATAAAATATATTCTTAAAATCTCAATAACCAAATAACTTATAGATTCCTCTGATTCACAACCCATCGATTTCATTCAGATTCTCCTAACCATTTCCACTTTTCAAAAATACTATCCACTATTTTCCTCAACCATGTTTCCATGTTCTAATATAAATTCACCCTATGAATTTTATATTCCCAATTTTGCAACTGCTATCGTTTTCCCTTATTCAAAAACATCGTTTATAAAATTTTATAACTCCTTAGGATTTTACTTGTTTATAAAAACAAATATTATTTATAAAATTTCATTTCATAAATCCATTTCCTTATAAATTCCATTTATTCCGCCAATAAAAAGTTTAATATCAATTTCAACCCCTTTTACATTTTTCGAATATCATTTATAAATCCTTTATATAGATTATTTTTAAAAATCCTTATTTAAACAATTATCGAATTTATTAAGCATAATCAAAAATCAAATTATTGTTTTATTCAATCAATTTCTTTTTTTAAAATAGTCCAAATTTTGATATAAGTATTTGTATATTCAAAATCTCCTTTTAGTTCCTTAAAATTTTGAAAATAATTATTATGGTATTTAAAATACCAAAATCAAGGCTAGTGCTACTATAGCATCCAAAATTCAATCACAACAAATCTATATCAGATTTGTTCATGTGCATCATAGATCAATATATATAAACACTTAATATATTTTTGAGGAATTCAGTTGGATCCCTCCAACCTGTTTCCCTACATCCACAGATGTTAGATAACATAAAAATACCAATCGCACTTCGAGGGGGATAGAGCGATATATAGGTTCATCCGCTATTATGCGGGTGCATATGGTCTCATCCGCTCTAATGGCGGGAAATATATCCAACTATTAATATATATATATATATACTAATATAATATATATATAACATGGCATTTCATTGACAATAATTAATCATTCATCCAACCAACACATCAATAAATTTTAAAATCCTATTATGAAAATAAATGCACAACACTTTTGATATGTGCTCCATATGTTATATGAAATACCATTTTAAAATAATTGACTGAAATAATAAATTTGCAAAAAAAAATGATTTTGAATTGCAGAATGGATTCATTAACATAATTAAATGCTTCTTGGAAAACTTACATTAAACTCGATAGCTCGTACATCAGATAATCATTTAAAGTTTTTGTTCAAAACCCTGTATATGTGAAAGGTCTTGTGTTTCTAAAAATCCATTATACCCAAAACCGTCATATTTAAGAACTTGACATATATGAGATTGATATTCCATATATTTATTTAAAACTTAGGGAACTGCTATAGACTTCAAATTTTTATAAGGTAAATCAACGTATGAAACCCAATTTAACCAAATAATCTCACCTTCGTTCGCGGTCAGATAGCATAGGCTGCTTCAAAACCCTTCCTCACAAATCACGTACGCTACCCAACTGCCTCCATCGATGTCGTTGACTCAGGCCACTGCCGGCCGCCGTTGTCCTGCCTCATCACTCGATCACGTGCCATCGACACCGCCATGCTTGTAGCTCGAGCATGAGCTCCCACCAGGTCGCGACTAAGTGCGAGCTCCACAACCCTAAACAACTCGAACAAAACCACCTCCTCCTAGAGTCACCGCATTAAAGCTCGCTCAAAGAAATTCGTGACTTTATCGCAATTTGTTTCTTCTTTCGTTCGTCTTATATATATATATATACATATATATATGTATGTATGTATATGTATATATATATGAAGTCGATCTAAAGATAAAGGAAAAAGGGAGACTCGTGGTAAAAAAAGAGATGGCTTGGACATGCATAGGGGTGGCGATGAGATGTAATAGGGTAGCTCGAGAAAAAATGAGGTCGGTTGGAAAGGAAATGTTAGGTCAAATTAATAAAATATACTATTTAAATTTCAAAATATCTGGCTGAAATTACGGATTCCAATCAAGGCATGCCTCCAATCGTTACTAGTGTTATACCCCAATTCCAAACGCAATGGAACAAGTCTCGAGGTCTAATTTGATCATATGGAAAAGATAGCTTTTTGAATCCAGTTAAAATATTAAATTCAATTAAATTATTTTTAGGCGTTTTCAGATCGCACGACCAAACGGTAAATCCAAATGTTATGAAAACTTGAAATATGATCTATTACAGATCCAATGGAACTGTGTTCATCAAAATCCAAGACTATGCCTCGGATCTCTATTTTAATGCGTCGAATAATTTACGATTTCAAAAACTTAAGAAATCGCTAGAAACTTCAATTTTTTTAAACTTATTAGTTCAATTCTACTTCAATTAGAATTTGTATCATTAGAAATCATTTCAATTCATATTCACTCAATTTTCAATTATTTACCATTTTCGTATTATAATAAATCGTTATATTTGTAATTTTAATCTTATTCCACATTTTCGATCGGTAAACTTCATATTAAAAATCCAATTACATTCCAAATCCAATTTTTAAAACCATTTAAATATTCAAAATCAAATAACAAAAAATCTGGATCGATATAGCCATGTTTTACAAGCTTGCACATATTTCCACCTGACTAAAACTTCCACGCACACATATTCTTCGTCACTTACGCGCATACTCTCCACCTCACGGCCACATGTTCTCTTCATGGACATAAGCCAACAAAAGGCCCATCGCCCAACTAAACACATGCGTATGCCTCCCTCCCATCACATTCAAATCCATGTACATGCTTGCAAAAGCTTTCATCCTCCCCTGTACACTTCCTCCTTGTCTAAATGCATGCAACTCACATTTCCATACGTGTATCTCCAACTTCCTTTATTTCTTATCTTCCATGCATGCCTCTGCTCCTCCATGCATGCCTTGCATCCAACAATGAACATATTCACTCATTCATGCCTTGCCTTCTATTTCTCCTTGCATGCGTCTTTTTTTTCCATGTTACTGTGTATATTTTCGATGCAGAGCAAAAGAAAAGTTTGTATTTTTGGGTTTTTTTCCATGTAATGGAGAAGTTAAATAATAGAAAGAAGAAAAGAATTAAAATGAAAATGGTGGGTGTGTGTTTGAACTAATAGAGAAAATGGAAAATGTAAAACTTTTAGTTTCATGCGTGAAGAAAAAGATGAACAAAACTGTTCATTTTCGTTCAAAAATAAAAAGTGGATAAAAGTGATGCCTCTCCTTCATAACTCCCTCTCCACTTCACTAAATCGAATGCAATTTAAACGTAAAATATAGATCTTTATATCCTCTACAACTTTGATGTTAGGCATATTAGCTAAATTTTTGTATATGGAGATTTATTTTTATTATTAGATGAAAATGGAAGTGTAAAAATGAAGGTTTTGTTGCCCAAAAAGAAAAGGAAATATTTTCTTGTCCTTTTCTGTTATTACCTTCAGTATTGCATGTATTAGGAAATGAAGAACAAGAATTTAACCGGTGCTCTCCCTTTCTTATTTGCAAAGTAAAGCATTAAACTAAAAAAACTAAACAATTTAAAATTAACCAAATTAGTTTAAACTTAACTAATTTAAACTAAACTAAATTAACTTTCATAAAAATAAGAGTCGTGAGTTATACACTCACCTTCATGGATTAGAAACAAGAATAGCAACGCGGATACGCAGACACACACACATGCACTAGAGCAAGAATGGAGACTGATGCCTTAGTGGAATGTTGTCGCGTATGTGAAAACTTCGGGCACGGGGTTAGCTGCTGGTCATGACTGGGTGGGGCAAGGCGGTTCGGTGGTTCGGATGAGTAAGATGGGAACAGAACAAACAAGCCAAGTATTAAGCCTGACATGACGCAATTCTTTCCAAAGTCTACCTCATATCAGCCATATGAGCTGAACGTTTGGAGGGGCATGTGTTACAGCATAATTTGTACAAAGCATAAATTTCTAATATTCAAAAGAAAAATTCCTTGGCTTGTAATTTCTAGACTGGTCGCCTGGTTTCCAATGAGAGCTTAAGCACTGGACTTAGTATCTGAGAATATGTAGACCAAGAGCACGAGTCAAAGTGTCAATCATGGTTAAGATCATCGCTCAACTAAGACAGAAAGCTTAGCCAAGGGCATCAATTGCCGGAGCTAAAAGTATTTCAGCAAGTATCAGTTATCAACGGCTTAGATAGCCCAAAATGAAATCAGAATTTATGATAAACAAATGATATCCAAGAAGTTATATATAAAAAGCATCATGTTTGTGGTCCACGTCAAAATGCACTCAACTAGATGATGACAAGCGTTCACATATAAGCCGCACATAGCATGCTAGGTCATCAAAATCCAAGGAGAAGGCTCTCCACTAATGGCATCATGACATATTGGCTATAAATAGTGGCAATCCCAAGGTGCATTGATCTTCTAGCATGAAGAGCGTTGAGACATAAAATAATATTGTACTTTCCTAAATTAGAGCTCTATTAAACACTAACTAATGGCGGAAATGCATCAACTCAATGTAACAAGCCTCTGGTTTAGATAGGAGTAAATAAATAAGGAAAGAACAGTGGACGTAAGGACTTTTGATCTCAACCACTACAAGAGTATTGGTGTTATTTATTTTTTATTGTTTACCATCTCTGCATTTATTATCATGACTCACGGTCCAACATTCCATAACCCGAGTTAGATAAATCATATCTCAATGATCTCTTTATTAAGTCCAATATTCCAACTCATTTGTGGAGCTACACCTTCGGACCTTGGTGTGTTGGTGTAGATGAAAATTTGCACCAACATGCTTAACTCAATGCACTTGGGCTGACAAGAGCTTCAGCGGTAGCTTTAGCAGCAACATCCTCCGCGATCAGGATAGCCTTTCCCTCTTCAAGATTTGCTATATCATCAACATCGAGGTATCTGGCCATCAATTCATTTTCGGTGAGGCCTTTATTGGTCGCCTCTGCCCGACGCAACACTTCCTCCCAAGCATCGACGAGGGTAACCGCATAAGTACTTCCTAACCACTCTAGGTTCTTGTATTGAATATTGTTAGCAAAGAACAGTTGAAGGGTGGCATTCAATTCCTCTCACTCTTTGGCCTTCTACTTTTTGAGCTCTTTTAGATCATGAATGGCGATAGTATAGTCATGTTCAACCTTTAGCTTCTAGACTTTTGCCAATAACAGATTGTTTTTAAGCTTGTCTTTTTCAGCCAGGAGCTTTTGGATTTCATCTTCTTGAACTTCAGCGGGGAGGGCCAAGTCATTCTCGGCAAGCCATGTCTTTAAAGCAGCATTGCGATCATGAGGGTCTTTAGCAATATTCCATTGTGATTCCTGCATTGGCCCTTTTCATTTGTCTATCATCCTTTTGGTACTTGCCTCGAATTTTTGAGTTGCCTCTCTCTTCTTCACAAAATCTGCTATGTACCCCTATATATGGCTGTCATAAGTCTTCTTTTTAGACTCAAACGACTGAACGTTCATTTGGTTGATTTGGTTTACCTTAGAGAGGGTAACATAACTTCATCCACTTATAGCCTTATTCAACGAGCTCCTGAACTCATTGGACATTTTGGTCTACTTCATCCTTATGAATGTTTTTGATGCTATAGTCGAACATGACACAAGTTAAGCAAAAGTCCGAGAAAGCATCCTGTCGGGTTAATGGAGCTTAAATAGGAGTCGAAAGGGCGATGATTCCTTTAGGTTGAGGAGGCATGGTTGAAGTCGAAGTTTGTCAGTATGAAGGAAGTTGGGGTTAAGAATGAGGCAAAGGCATGCCAAAAGATGAGCCATGGCGGTTATGTAAGTCTTTGTGCCATTTCCTCGATCACAAAGCTACATTTCTTCGGCCTTCCTTTTCTTTCAATCCCTCCCAATATAGAGGTCTTCTTTTGCCTTGCACTCTTTATATTTCTTTTGAGCTCTCTCTTCCTTGGTTTTTCATCCCCATAAGAACTAGAACAAGGTAGTCTAGCAGTACATCTTGTCTCTTCACCAACACTATACTAAAGATTGCTGAATCTATATCTACCCATGGTACTTAAAATAAGAAAATGATCGTATAAGTTCCTAAACATCGGAAAATGAATGCAAGGAATGTGTGTTCATGATCCTAGAGGTGTTTGGAGTGTCGGTGTCCCACTAAGTACTCTACAAACCATGTTTGGAAGGAAATAAAGATGGAGTCTCACCTCCTTCAGCTAGGATATCCTTGGATGGGAAGCTGAAGCTTAGAGAGCTTTCCTTAAGAAGAACGGAGGTTGGAATATCGTAGTCTCTCGACAAGCCAAAGATATCAACGGAAGAACCAGCTAGAGAAATCGCCTCGGCTGTTGGCATCGTGCTTGCTTTAGTAGTCTACTTTGAAAATTTGACCATGATACGCTTCGGATGAGATGAAGCATGAAGTTTGATGCCTTCAGGAGACTTCTCGTCGTATCATTAATCTCCTCCTTGACCGATATCATAGTCACTATTTCCTCCTTCATCGCTTTCTTCCTCCTCTTCTTCTTTATCCTCCTCAGTTCCTCCTCTCCTATCTTCCTCATCGCTCTCCTCTTCAATCATTTACATTCAAACTCCTTCACCCCCTTCTTCTCGAACTTTACCAACAATGGGCTCTTTTGCTTCTCTATCAGCTGGCCCATCAATATTGATGTACCAGATGGACCTTCAACTTCACCATGGAGATTATCGCCAGAGTCGCGAGTGGGGGTCAAAGATTAAGTATGCATTCTAGAACTGCTTAGTAGAGGGACTATAAAAAAAAGTTTACGGAATATAATAGGTTGCAGCAATGGAGGTAAGAGGTAGTGCGATGCAGGAAGATAACTCTTTTAAGATTTTCAAGGTTTCAACATGCTCTTCACTTGCATCTCAAGCGGGAATATCTATAAAGGAATCGAGTAATAAGTTAAATACATAGACAATAGGAATCCAAGCATGGGAAGAGAAAGAGAAGGATCTTACTGTCGAAAATCTAAGGCATGTTAAACTGTATGGACATCGGACAAAGAAGTACTCGTTCCTGAAATAAGAACGTTTATTATAGAGCTCTTCATTGACCTTACATCGGCACTAAGCCTTAGTGATCATATATGATGATGAATCATGTCGAAGGTTGAAACCCAGAGTGTGAGTTAACTTTTTGAAGCTTGGAGGCTATTAGAACTTGACCATAAATAGCACGTATAAATAGCTTAGTAGTGCATATCCGTTGGGATGTCCTTGGGATGGAGTTAGCCCGAGCTCTTGAAGGAACTTGTGTAGGAATGGATTGAAAGGTGGCATAGTGCCACCTATGCACATATATCTATTGCACGCCGTATAACCCATTGGAGGATTGTGCGCTTGTTGGATTTGCATTGGGAGTAGGACATCATCTTCAAGAATCCATTGTAGCAGGCATATATTCCTAAGCATCTTCGTAATTAGAATCATTAGCAACTGTTCGGGTGGATCTTCTAGAACTCTTAGGCCAATGATTTCATTTAGAGGAGGCGGCTATTCTTGAATTTGTTCTACCGAAACAATTATTCTTTGTAATTCGGTGGTAATTGAACGCCCAGGTCTAGAAGACGTAGGGATTGAAGCCTGAGCAGTGGTAAACCCAGCTTCAAGGGTAGTTAATGGCCCAGTGCTAGCATGGAATCTAGGAGCATAGCGAGTCATTCTAAATAAGAAAACTCACATTACGAACTCATATTACGGCTTATTTGCTTATTTCTACTAAATCATTTTTTTTGAAGTTTCGTACATTACGAATCGTGGCCGTTCACTATATAACATTTATATATGAACGAATATAGATCAAACATCCGTAATAAATTATTATTTCTAGGGTCCGAAACTCATAATGGAGACTATGCAGTCTCAGGAAAATAAACACGTAAGTGACCATTCAAGAATGTATTTAGTAGTTGTAAAATTAGGTGTTTTCATATGTACCTAAACGATAACATGCTTAAAATATTTATTGGTAAGTAACAATAATAGGTGTTGAAAAGAAATGATGGATTTTAGAATTTAGACAAAATCCATTTATAAATTCTAGATCAAAAAGGATTTTTTTTTGCAAACAATGATAAAAAGATTCACACTCAAAATATCAACCATTTAACAAAAGGAATTAATTGTGAAAGTTAACTAATTCACATTAATATTCTTTTTAGATTTATGTACATGGATATTATAAAACTATCAAATAGGTCTCAATCGAAACTAGTATGCTTATTTATTTACAAACTTTCAATGCTTTAGAAAGGGAATTAGACAAGTTAGGCGTATGTAAATTCATGATAGGAACATACTAATCCAAACAACACAAAAGAAGTCAACAAATTAAAAGGGAAAAGGAGGACACAAAGGTAAATCTTCAATATGAATTTATTTAATTTAAAACATTTTATAACTCAATTAATCATGTGGTTTTTTTAAGAATTCATCATTACGGGGGTGTGACACAAAGGTATAAATCAGTCGGCGATTAATATCAGACAATTCGAATACTAATGTTCACACATCACATTTTCTAGTGGTGTGACATTTTGGCTGCATTTATCGCTTACACATCTTTCAATAAAAATTCAGTTTTACTTATTATAAACGTATTTGGTAGTAATGATTATTTACACCAATTCCCTTTCTCAAAACTATATCACATTAGGACTTATGGAATTTGGTTTTGGTCAAAATTCTAACATCATCCACATTCAATATTGTAAGTGCAAACACAAAGTCCTTGGTTTAATAATAACAATTATTATTAACTGTATCGCTCTAGCTAAAGATTTCGACTTTTCATTGACATAAGTTGAACGCTTGATACTAACCTCATATAACCGAGGAGACGAATTCTCTCTTGAATAGTGTTTTGTTTCCAATGCTTCCACTCGACATTCAATGGACGGCGTGCCATGATTTAAATGTAATCAAAGCAGAGTTTCCATATTGAAGCTCGACAATATTTTCAAGTCGAGGGAATGGTGTAAAATTATCGCATCGATATTTTCTGTTTGACTTTAGTTATGTTAACCAATAGAAAACTATTGAGTGAGTCATTCCAGAGTTATCTAATAACTATCTATACATAACCCCTTTATGCCACTAGTAGCCGTGAGGGATATGTTTCTCAATGTTTGAAGAGCGTTACATAACCAAGTCTCTACGATTGTATTGATATCCAGTCTCGATACATATTGACTAGGAATACTTAAAACGATATGTTTATTTTATTGTGATAAATCATTCATTATTACAATTTTGTAACTGCTATCACAAAACATACTTTTTTTGGATTTTCTATGTTAATTATACTTTTAATTAAATAAACAATTAATATAACATATCAAGTATATAATGGAAAGAAAACACCTTTTATTTTGAATAAGATTGGCTATCGAGTTAGATATATGTAACAAATTACATAATTGCCCTAGGGCATATTCTTAACTCTATCAATCCCTAACTTTCACTTAGGGTCAATTATGGAATCTTATTCCAAAATCATAGTTCATTTTTCTAAAAAATAATCAGGTCTACCCTTTAGTGAATGGGTATGCTATGTTGTTTTAGTTACGTACTATGTCCTCTTTGATTTTGATAAACTGTTTTTATCATGCGAAACTATTATGAGTATGCCGCTTGACTTTTTATGAGCTCTATGTTCTTTTATGAACTGTATCGTGAAATAATTATCATATAACATTTTCAAGAGATTGTCAACATTTGGAATCATCCTGAGATTAGTTATAAATTTGTTCGTTTATTTTGGTTTCTTATATTGTTGTAGCCTTTGGTTGAATTATATACTACTTATTGTTTGGAACAATTCAAACTTAACGCTTCTTAATTAAAGTTTGAGCATGAATTTAATATTGAAATATTACACTCGATAGCACTTACGAAGTTCAAGTTTGAACACACCTTCATAAGGAGTTCGTTGTTTTTGCAAACAATTCTCTAGTATTTCGCAAGTACTTAAGAACACTCTAAACTGCCACTTAGTGATCTTACTTTGGATTTGGCATTTGTTTTCATGCACTAAATGCATAAGCAAGATATGACATTGTAAACATGTATGATGATTCATATTTTCAATACATAAGGAATCATTTAAAATATTATAATATTGTGTCTTTGCGTATTGTTTGGCACATTCCCAACATCCTTTATACTTATTATAAAAGATATAATTTACAAATCAAATATCGAGTATTAAAAAAATAGATTACTAATTTTAAACATATGTACGTCATTAACAATCAATAACGTGTTGTTTACTTATAATTTTAGAAATATTTATATACCTTTAATGTTCTTTCTTATGGACACACAGTTCCACTACGTTTTACTAAAAATAAAATTATATGATATTTCTTTAAAAATACTTTTTCAATTTTGATGTTTATAGAATTATACTTTCGTATCGTATCTTGGTTCATACTTGAAAAACCCACAAACTCAATATCGCTACACTGACTTCGAGACACTTTGGTTGTTATGTGCAAACAGTCTATTCTAAATCATTATTTAGAGTTTTCCATTTCAGCACACATGTACCAAAACACAAAGTCATTCCAAGTGATAATTTTATGAGTAAAATCTGAATCATCTTAAGCACATTAAATGTTGAATCTGTTACGTTAATTTCAACAGTTAAAAATTATGGTTCTATTCCTATCGAAGTTGCTCACTATATCCTAATTGCATTAGTCATTCCCTTGAAGACATAATTGCGATTAATGAATCATATTCCTTCTGGTACACTATCAAATCGCATTTTGATAATGTAATTAGAATCTTTTCGGATTTGTGCATCATTCAATATGAAAGAGTCAATACTATTAATGTTTTAATTGACTACTGAGGATTGTCTATTGTCGATATTGATAAGAAAGTTATAGTTTCTCTTCACATTGCAAGAATATTTATTAGAAATTCTAATGTGTTGTGTTCATTAAGGTTTGGTTAATTTCATTTCATTCCTGGTAATCAGTTTTATCCTTGGATCGTATCCAAATCTTTTTTACAACTAATAATTTCTAAAAGAAATTCATTTACTATAAAGTTGGTATTTCTTCAAGCAACCATTGTTTCTCAGTGCAATGGAATAGTTATTCGTAACTATTTTATGAATTGCCTCATATTAGACTGATTTATTTTGGCTTACAAAACTTATGTTCAAAATATAAACTGATCATCTAATGACAATCATTCCCAAAATCTGTTTAAGATGACTCGTACAAGATTCCTTACATACAATTATTACATGTAGTCTTTTGACTTACACAGCCTGCCAACTTCTTGGCCTAGGATATGCTAGGGTTTCTTATAAATCCTTGTCATATATGATATTGTAAACCATTCTTTAGATGAAATTAGTTTTAACCTTGTGTACCACTCCTAAGTACAGACCTTACAGAAAGAAGTTAACTCAACTTTCGTTTAACAAAGTTCGATTATGCCTTATCGATACATCATTATGTATCATAGGGATGAGTGACATTGAGATTGAATCTTTGTTCATTTAAGGTACATTCAGAACTCTTTCCTATATACTCACCTAATTGATCAAATAGAATCATTTTATTTTCCATTGCATATTAATTTATTTACTTTCATCTTATATTCTATAAACTCATCATTAACATATCATATGTGTATTATATACGCATGTTCATGTTTGTGATAATTCGCCTGTAAATACAACAAAGTACATGAAATCGTTTAGGAATTTTAGATTGCCTACATCTACATATATCAATATGTAAAGTTCATCAACTTATATGGTGCTTTGCCTTTAATTTCTAGGATATAATTTACTAATACCATATGATTTATAATCATAAATTATTTTCCAAAACTGTAGCTTAGTCCATTATTGCAATATAATTGCAAATAAATTTAGGAACTTCTGTATTTTACATTGCATCAGAAATACCACTATTATAGTTCAATTTTATAATTAATAATCATAATATTCATATTGAAATAAAACTATGTCTACTTTTTTTAGTCAATACCGGCAAATTATTATTATTTGATAAATAATGTTTGGTACGTTTTATGTAAACAATTTTTGTAATTTGTTGCGATCAATACGTGTTGTATGGCATGCTCTCACTATTTCTGCCATTACTATTATAGCATATGAAATACAAAGATCCATTCAACCACTTAATAAAGGCTATTAATTTCATTTAGTGTAACCTTTTTACAGTCGGGAATTTTCAGATCAAGTATCATAAATTCAAAGAAATATATTTCATAAAAAATAATTTTCTATATGAAAATACATTTGGAATATATATCATATTTCTTATTCCCAGTTAAGTTTCTATTATAATGTTACAATTCTCATTTCCTAGTTTCCATATAAAGCAGAAGTAACCATTCACTCTCTTTGTCCAAACTTTGCCTCAAATTACATCTACCCATGTATATTTGTTTTCCTTTATAAATGGTCGAACCATTCAAAAGGAAGCACTCACTATGCAATCATCATAATAAACTCTTGACAGAAATGCATTTAGTCATCCTTAACATTTAAGGATATCAAATAAATTGCATTTTATGTAAACTGATCAAACTAACTTTTCAATGATCGAACTCTTAGATCAATATTGTTGCTCTGGGTCTAGTATTACATTTAATATGATAACATCATCATTGTAATCGATCATATTGGATATATGATCTCGCATTATGGATTATTTGCTAATTTTGATTAAACTAATTTTTTTTGAAGTTTCGTATGTAATGAATTGTGATCGTTCACTATATAACATTTATACATGAACAAATACGGATAAGACATCTATAATCAAGTATTGTTTCTAGAGTTCAAAACTTACAAAGGAAAATACATGATCTCAGGAAAAATAAACACTTAGATGATCAATCATGAATGTATTTTGGTAGTTATAAAGTTAGGCACTTGCATGGGTATTAAAACAATAACATATAGAAAATAGTTATTAGTAAGTATATTTTATATTTCTTTTGCCAATCTTTAATACGGTTCATTTATATATCTTAATTGATAAATATTTTATCAATTATTTTCTTCAAAAAATATTTTATCAGTTATATTAATTACACAAATTTATCAATGTAGATTGTTATAACTTTAAATAGTAGATGTTCTTACAAATATTAGAATGGTTAATTGCTACCACTTCATTTTTCTTATAAGGTTCCCTCCAGATTATTATGTTTATCAAAATCCTAAGAAAAACATAAAAACCATTTGATTTCTCTAGTGGGTGTTAGGGCTTGCTTGCCTTGGGATTCCGGCCTTGAGGAATATCAATAAATCATAGGTCCACAAGCGATGGATAACACTTACCGGTTGTATCAAATATAGCACCTAACCCATGGTCTTTGTCTTAATCTCATCTGGACCTTGAGGAATATCAACAAGATGAAAGAGATTATTCACACATACCCATCATATCATGATGGCCCAACTGTAATGCATGTACGTTGAGGAATAGCAACAAATACATGCATGTATCTTATCTCATCTAGTCAACATACTAATGGTGTTACATATAACTTCTCTAGCTTAAGGAATATCAACAACTAGAGGGTATGCAAGCAATATATTAATATATAAATTATGGAGGATGACTTTATATTGAAGATTCACAATCTTTAGTAAATTTAGTTGAGTGATATAAACTTACGGAATAAAGTATTTCTTGTGAAATACCTTCGTGATTCAAGTGTCGGACAAATCAGAAATCACAGTATATGTACTATACATATGTATTTATTCCTTAAGTCTTTTTTGAGTTTCTTACCGTTGCATTTTTGTTTTATACATTCATATAATGTAAGTCTAATTATTATTTAACTTTTATAATATAATTAACTTATATAATAGTCTTATGTACATTACATTAATTAAATCTTATTTAATTAAGCTATTAGTTAACCTTTTGATTAATTTTATGTTATTCAATTAAACATTTTAATTGAATATGTATACCGAAACATTTATAGTTATACACACACATGTATATATAAAATTAACTTTTAATTAACTTATTTAATTAGATAATTTAATTAAATATTAATTTTGAGAATTTAGTATGTATATACATATATGCTTACATCATTTTAAACAATTTAAATTAATGTAACACACACACACATATATTGTACATGTATATGATTTAATTAATTTGTTTAATTTATTGATCTTATTAATAAATATTAATTTTTTTGAAATATGTTTATTATATTTTCAAAGCACTTTTGAAAATTGAATTATAACATTTGTAATATACATTATTTTCAAAACCAACTTTAAAAATCATAGTATAACATCTATAATGTATTCCTACTTTAAATTTAACTTTTAAATTTAAAATATTTTTCTAATTTCAAATAAATTTTGAAATCATATTATAATAGTTATAATGTATTTCTTATTTTAAATTGAATTTTTCAATTTTATTTTCAATTTTTTGTTTGAAAATTAGCCCAATGCCCAATTCTAATTAGGCCACTTCTATAGGATCAATATTTGGGTTCACTTCACTTTTTAGACTAGGCAGGTAGCCAGGAAGGGCAGGGTACTTAATTGCCTAAACCAAAGTCTAGACACTACTTTTCTAAACACCCTACTAAATTGGTAAGATTGGTTAGCCCTGACGCGACTAATTTAGACAGCATAGAGTATTTAGCTTTGGTACCATTATTGGATTTGGGCTAGTCGGAAGCAAGTGAAATAGGTAAGTTCAAATATTTTTCTATTTGGGATCATTAGGCCTATGAAGTCTAAAGGTATATTAGATCCAATCTAAAAAAGATTTAAGCAAAATCATATTTTATTTAAATTATTTGAAATGGTATTTGAATTTAATTTGAATTTAAATGTATGAATGTATGCGTAACAATTACTTATTAATATAGGGAATGAAACCATTCATTTATCTATTTAGAACTAATACAATTAATTGAAGGTTGGTTTAGCATTATTTGAGGAAAGAAACCTTTCATTTCTATCTCTTTAATTGAATTGAATGGTGCATTGAATATCATTAATAAGCAATTAATTTATGCATAACATAAATGTTAATCCATCCAAATGTACATAAGTGAATACCACGTAAGTGCCAGAAGCACGCGGTGTATATAGTTAATGGAAACATATATAGGTGCTGAGATTTACTTAGCAAATGACCCATTTCCCCTTTAGATATGCCTTCTTGGTAGAAGATTTTTATTTAAAAATATTTATACATAATAAAAGTGAATTAGGGTATGAATATATGAGTGTTAATCCATGCTACGCATATGGTATTCGATAGTTACATAAACTGAAATTGTTAAAATGTGATAATAATAATAATTATTATAATGGTGATTCCAAAATACAAAACCGATCAAAAAATTATAATATAAAACAAGTTTTATCACTTGGATGTCGTAATATTAAATAGATATCTACACCGATATGGTTAAATAGACAAAATATTCTTTATACTAAAAATTTTCTTATAACAAATTACGTAAAACATAAACGTATCTAGTCAAAATTCATTACAAAAAATCCATATAGCACCGGAATGAGGAGATTGAAATGTAGAATGAAGTAATTTTAGAATAATGTTAATAAGGGGAATAAATGATTATTAAGCACAATAAAATAGAGTTCAATGGAATACCATGGAAACTCGATCCAATAGCAAAAGGTATTTGCAAATATAATAACATAAAAATTACTCTGAATGTTCCATTGATTGAACTTCAAATTGTATAAAATACTTTCATGTCTAATTACCAGCAAATAAGCTGAGAATAATCAAAGAACAAAAGATTTATAAATAAGCCTCCAAATTTCATAAAAAGTAAATTAGTATAATATAGTTACATTATTTTTTGATATATATAACAATGAACTACTGAAATCATTTTTAGTGTTTCTGAAACTATAACATCCTGATATTTTCAACCATTCGCATCCACGCATGTCGGACTTGAATTGCTCAAAATATCATATTGTTAATTTATATTTGGCAAAACTTAGCATATACAGTAAATAAAATAATCATAGAATCACAGACACAGAGTGATATAACAATAAGCAGCGGAAACAAATGAATAGTAGTTCATGAAGCTACTATATATATTTATAATAGAGTAATATAAGATACAACAGAAGTCTCGAATACATAAAAGTCTCAATACAATAGTCGAATAACAAAATCTAAATATAGCACCAGAGTTAATTGAATAACTGGAAGCTGAATAGATATAGATGGATCTCCAAGCGAAGCTCCAACTCTAAAGGCGAGTTTCAAATACTGTGACACTCAGTCTGACCTGAGCGTAAAGCGAAACACAAAACATTCGAGTCGGGATTAACATTCTTATATCAACAAATCCAACTCAAGTGAAATGTCAACTGAAATACAAGTACCATTGTAACATCCCGTCTTTTGTATGCTTTAAATTAACGATAAACCACACACGTTAGACTCAAACCATACAGAAGGGCGGATTGTTATTGGGGTGAATAAGAAAAAGGAAAGAAAGAAAGAAAAAACAAAACAGAATCTTGCAGCGGAATGACAAAATATAATAATCAAATAACAGTTCATGAAGCTGTTTTACAAAAACATTTGATTATACTTATACAACATAGAATCAGAGTTACACATACCAAAGAATAATAAATAACAATGCAGCAGAAAAATGTGATACAGTGGGATAATATAGTAAATAATAGTAATACAATCTTCGTCTTCGTCCTCTAGAAGTAAGGTCTTCAAACCCTGAAATGCTCAGGCTGACCCGAGCGAATTGAAAAGACAAAACACTTGAGTCAGAACTAAAAGATCTTATCTAAGTTAAATCAACGGTAAAATATGAGTGGAACGGTGTCAGAGATGTTTATGGGGTTTGACATCTCCTATCCAGTGTCTAACATGAGTGCAGTAACTTAAGAGATCTTCGAGATTTACATCTCCTAAGGATCCGCTAAACTATTTACTATGTAGTAATATACGCTATTATAATATGTCTAAGAGTAAAATAAACTTACTTTAAAATAGCGTGCAGGGGTTACCCATATAGCCCTTAATACGTAATAGTCCCAGTAGTCCATCCAGTATCATAGTCCCTCCTGATCGGAAAGCCAACAGAGGATACTCCATGGGCTACGGGAGAAACCCAAACTCGTACAAGGCACACTAGGTTACGTGACACGTCACAACTAGGCAAAGCCAGGGTAGATATACCAATTACATTTCCGGATCGATGGTAACGCATAGGAGCTACCACCACCCACCTCGAGCCACAACCCTAAAATCAAAAGGGCCCCAATCAATCACAAAGTAATGGAATGGTATCGAAGGTGTGTGTCCGATAAGAGGAGCTACCTCCTTAGCCCATCAATCGCTCCTGTTTTAGCCACCTTATGCCAACTCATGGGAGTCGGGTCCACGTATACACCTCAATAGAACGTCGCCACCATCCAACTTCATTCTGGAATCTCCACCACGCACACGGTTGTTAAAGTGGTTTTCGGAGTTGGCAGAGAGTATGACAACTTCTGATCCCGGTCTCTTTAACAACCAAACGTTATTATAACACCGCGGTCATTTTCAAAATAGTTTATACTTTAAAACCAAATATCATTGCCTTTTCAAAACCAAATCAATACGATATCATTTTCATTTCAAATATATCCTTTTCTAAAATCATAACACTTTCAAAGTTATAACATTTCGAAATCAAAACATTTGAAATATAACACTTTCAAATCATAATGCCTTGAAACTCATAACTTTGAATCATAACTTCCACCATTTAAATGGTTTAAATATTTAAAATACTTTATATAATAAAATAGCTTCTTCAATTTCACAAATCAATTCCAAAACAACTCGAAGTTCTAAATTTTAATTTTAACCAAATCCCAAATCATAAATTTCAATTCAATTCAGTTTCCAAATAAACTATTCCAAATTATATCGATTTCAAAACAGATTTGGTCCATAGAATAAACCATTCCAAATTCAATATATTTCAAACTTTAAGTATTCAACAATTTCAAAACAAAGTTTGGTAATTTCATATATATATATATATATATATATATATCAAATTCAATTTTCTATTATTTAGTTTTGAAATATTTTAGTTAATAAATCCATTATCATTTAAATAAATCCCAAATTACAAATAACTAAATATTTCCTTCAAATTATTTACACTTGAAATATTCATTTAATTCACCTTAACCCATAATCAAGTTATAAAAATCATACCTTTCAAAATCTCCAATTTAATAAATTTCACATCAAACTTATTTGAGTTTAATTCTTAAATAAATTCAAATTCAAATAAATTTCCAATTTATCTTCCAACCTTAATTTATTTAAATCGTTATAAACTCTACATCAAAATACAATTTAAATACTTAACCATATTATCTTCAATAAAAATCAAACTTATTATTTAGCTTATTCTATATTAAATCAAATTTACACATAACTTAAAAATCAAGAATAAAATAACATTATATAATATCTAAAATCAATATTTATGTAAAACCATATATTTATTTACAAAACCATAGAAATCATTTCAAAAATATTATATATACATAGACCGCGTCTGTATATAATTTTCTATCCTATGGTCAAATGATACAGATATTTATCATTTCAATCCACAATTTAATATTTTACGATCGTATATCATTTCAAACTGCAATCGCGAATTAATAATAATCCATAACGAACTTGCAGTTTACAACAACATAAACTAAACATCCATTCAACCAATATCAACAATCAACATCCATCACAATCATCATCCAAAACAGTCCATAAGTATTAATATAGAAACTGATAATAAGTAACAAGCATTTAACTGGCAGTTTATATGCAATAATAAATTAACTCAATTTAACTAAGATGATATATAAAATATACCAAATTGTTATAATTAAATTCCTAATCACATCATGAATTAAATTTAACAAACATAAGAATTTTTAGAAGTTGTGAGTGGGTTAAAACACTCACCTATTGAATTTGAATTGAATTTAAATCCAATTTAAGCTTAAAATTCAAAAGGTCTTAAAATTCTCCCAAACCAGCTTCAAAGTGTCCGGAATTTCGATACGATCCCAGTGGAGAAAACCGCACGTGAATTGGACCTAGTATGCGAGAGTTATGCATGTTAGAACATTATATGATTTAAATTAAAATAATAAAAAATCAAACAAATAAAAATCGCACACGTCACTTATCTTACTTCCTCGAGCAAAAAAAATCAAGCATGCTACCTACGATTTCCGCCGCCGCTTCCTGGTCCAAAACGCCACCGCACTAGGCGCGCCACCACCAGGCGAAGCCCAATGAATCACGTAGCCTCCAGACGTCGGCGACGACCATCCCACTTCGACACGATTGATGAAACTCCAGCTAGCCGCCATGGGTTTCGGACCCAAATTCAATTGTTTAGGACGATCAAACCGCTATCTACCAAAACAAACCTCAATGATGGAATCCGCTTGACGATCTCTACAGCCCGGTATTATCGATTTGATGATCAGTTGCAGTTGATCACGATGAAATGAAAGGTCAAGATTTGTTCTTCAATTTCTAGACAGACAGAGGTTCAAATTGAAAAAAAGAATTACAAATCTGAGCCACTCATCAAGAGCTTCAAATCCATATATAATTTGATATGTATTGAGGAGTTTGAATTTTCAATTTGATTTTTGATTTGGATTAGAAATATGGGAATTAGGGTTTTCGGCTATTGAGGAAGAGGAGCAACAGAAAGTTCTATACATACAGGCAAATGAGAATAAAGAGTAGTTAAGGTTTATAACGAGGTATATATGGGCACAGTTGAAAAAAGAATAGATGGACAAGATTTGATCGAACGATAAACGACCCGAAAAGCGCGTTTCGCCTCCGAAATGAAAATGGGTCAACCTATATATCAATATAGATGTTTTCAAATATTTTAAACTCAATGGAATATGTTTCACATCCTAATTCCATAGTATGAATAAGTTATGGTAAAATCAGCTTATTTCAAATTGATTTCAACTGACTTCAATTAAATTTATTTTTAGGCGTTTCGATCCCGTACGATCAAACGACAAGTCCGGTCGTTATGAAACTTGAAATCCTACAATAATTCACCATTACGGATCCGATGAAACTGGTTTCGTCAAAATCTGAGCCAGTGGCCAAAATGGCTATATTTCACATTATTAAATTAAATTAATATTTAACTAATTAAATCACTTTTCGTTTCAAACTTAAAATTCACAAAGTTCATCATTTTTTATTTCTTAAACAATTACAATAATTCAAACAAACTTAGATATCAGTCAAAGTTAATTGCTTTACCCATTACCGTATATATTTTCAAATTAATAAACTCATTAATTATTAATTGAAATTCCAATAAATCCATTTATTTGATTTTTAATCCTGTTATTCAATCAATTATTTTCAAATGAATGAAATTTACATTGGTCATGATCCATTACATTAATATTCTCAAATTTCGTCTTAATCTCTATTAACGTAATAATTAAATATTAAATTTCATTTAATTGCAATTAATCCAATTATTAAGTTTAAATTCCCATAAATCGATAAATCTTGATTTTCATTCTTTTATTCAACCCATTGCCAAAATATAATAAAATTAACACTACTCCCAAATATTAACTCAATTTACATTAACATAGTATTAAATTATAATTATTGCAATTGATTTCCAATTTAAATTAACAAGCTAAATAAATAGGTAACATACCATAATCGTTACCGTTAACCTTTAGTCACATCAATAAGCTTTTATTACTAACAGATCAATGTTACCATTTATTTTCATAATACTAATTTTATTCAATTTCCATTAACTATCTATTATTTCCTTGGTAAATCCAATATTTCATTTATTCACTTATGTTCAATTTATAGCCAAGTATAACATTTAAATTTATTTTCATTAATTGGCATTTCATTCAATTCATTAATTATTAACTTTAATTAGCAATGTTTATCTTGCATTCTAGTTATTATTTCATTAATATGATTCCTAAATTTTATTTCTTTCAGTATTTAGTTACATAATCATATTAAATTAACAAATTTAATGGTCGAAAATTTTGGGTCGTTACACTCTCCCCCACTCAAAACTTTTCGTCCTCAAAAAGGAAAAAGAAGGTAAAGGATGAAATTAAATAATCAATTTATCTTATCGAAAATATTAACTTTATAAACAAGTAAATTTACAAAATTAATTAATTTAAATAAAATATACCAATTTATAACCATTAAGTCCTTTTATTCTCAAATTAATAAAGTTTAGAAAACATTTTTCAAAAAATTTATAAGTCCAAAATTTATGGAAAATTTCGGTAGAGTCTCCTTTGTACGGAGAGGCTCAGGAGAAAATATAATATCAAATATATCAATATATAACATATATTTTCTAAAATAATATATCCCCACACGGGAAAAACAATATAATAACGCTATACCACCGCAATCCAAGAACGTACCTATTTGTCAGGCAATTAATGCTTATTTTATAAAACCAAAAGCAGTAGCAATTGCTTCCATAACCTCTATTTCACTTATATAATCCAAAAAGAGTTAATAATTATATAAAATGAAATATTTAAAGTTGTTTCAACCACCAATAAACAAATCAATATAACAACAATCACCTGCAACCAATATACAATCATCGTATAAAATCACACAAATCAATTATCCATTCATATCAAACAAAATAAATAGTTGTTCGGGTTCAAAACTTTAAATTGTATAGAATGAAAAATAAACTACTAAGTGCACCATTTACTCAACAGTCTTAGAGTAAATAGATTATTCATTCATCCAAACAATTTTAAAGTATCCTTGCCTAAACAACCATAAACCAAACAAAAAGTGACCCCAAGCATGAATTAAGTTCATTCTTATTAATTTCATTTCTAAATGATAATTTCTTTAGTTTACATTTATTTCTTGCAAAAATTAAATTTTCGTTCATTCATTTATTACTTAATTTCATTTATTCAATTATTTATAATATTCATGTGCAATTCAATTACTTAGCATATCAATACATTAACTTAAGTCTACAATCATATATTAACAGTATTCATCTTTTCTACTTATTTTATTTATAAATAGCTTCAACGATTTACTTAAGTTTATTATCATTCATTTATAATACATACATTTGAATTAAATTAGTAGCATTTAAATCATGACTTAAGTTTGTAACCACTATAACATCAAATTCTTATTTATAAAAGTAATTCACTGAACCTTTCTATTACATTAGTTTTACTTGTAAAATTTTCCATTACATTTTCTTATCAGACATTTCAACCTTTAAATCTTTTGGTAAGTTATAGGTATGCTTTTAAGAATGCAAATGAAAATTATACAAGTTTATCTTATTTCTTTTAATAAATTAAACGTTCAATACTCATATCTTTTGTTTTTATAGGTTACATATTTCAACTTTCTGGAAATTTCATTTATAACCTAGCATTTAATATCTTATTTTAATTAGTGGATCCAGTGATTAATTGGTTACATTCCATTTCACTACAATAATTGAAACTATTAATTAATGGAAACTTAAGAATTAAATATCGGGTTAAATCTGAAATCGTTTTAAAATAATAGATAGATGTATACACTTACAATTTATTATCCAATTATATTTAAAATAGTTTGAAATTTACATTTTGTTATCAAAATCAATCTATAATAAAACTACTACAATGCCCTTCTCACTTCGAAACTCGAAAATGAATGTCGATGATGCGTTCACTCATCACCGAAATTATTTTCCAACGACAGAGAGGGGAGTACAGAACTTATTTTTACAAAATTTCTCTAAAGCAATTCTTTCAAATTATACTGTAATATTTATATCGAAAAATACTTCTAACAATATTATTATTATATCCCAAAATTATTCAAAAGAAAGTTTCAAAACCCCAGAACTTAAGTTCTAAATTTCCAATTTTACTTTATTTTTATTTGTAAATTTTATTTTACAACCGATATTTATAAATTTAACTACCTACCAACAAAGGTATATTATGACCAAATATATCATTTATAAAATTATTATTGTATATATAAAAATATACAAAAGAAAAAAATTATTTCATTTACCTACATTTCAAAACAAATATTGTATTGGTATGTCCTATTAAGTATTTAGAAATCCCTATTGATGTCATAACGTCCTATGCACCAACCAAAATTTGTAAATCCAAGACGGAATAAGTTAACACAATATCAAAACCATTTATAACACTAACAAATGCGCTCTCTCATATATATACACTCAGCGACCCATCATAGGGTATTACTACCCAATTAATAAAGAGTCAGACCCTAAAAGCTAAGGTTTTCGCTAAACCAAAGCTCTGATACCAACTGTAATATCCCGCCTTTTTGTACGCTTTAAATCGACAATAAACCACACACATCAGACTCAAACCATATAGAAGGGCGGATTGTTATTGGGGTGAATAAGAAAAAGCAGAGAAAGAAAGAAAAAACAAAACAGAAGCTTACAGCGGAATGACAAAATATAATAATCAAATAACAATTCATGAAGCTGTTTTACAAAAACATTTGATTATACTTACACAACATAGATTCAGAGTTACACATACCAAAGAATAATAAATAACAATGCAGCAGAACAATTGATACCGTGGAACAATATAGTAAATAAAAGTAATACGATCTTCGTCTTCGTCCTCCAGAAGTAAGGTCTTCAAACCCTGAAATGCTCAGGCTGACCCGAGCAAATTGAAAAGAAAAAACACTCGAGTTAGAACTAAAAGATCTTATGTAAGTTAAATAAATGGTGAAATATGAGTGGAACGGCGTCAGAGATGTTTACAGGGTTTGACATCTTCTATCCAGTGTCTAACGTGAGTGTAGTAACTTAAGGGATGTTCAGGATTTACTTCTCCTAAGAATCCGTTAGACTATTTACTATGTAGTAATGTATGCTATTATAATAATATCTAAAAGTAAAATAAACTTACTTTAAAATAGCGTTAAGGGGTTACCCCTATAGCCCTTAACACGTAATAGTCCCAGTAGTCCTTCCAGTATCATAGTCCCTCCTGATCGGGAAGCCACCAGAGGATACTCCATGGGCTACGGGAGAAAACCAAACTCGTACAAGGCGCGCTAGGGTATGTGACACGGCACAAACAGGCAATGCCAGGGTCGATATACCAATTATGCTTCCGGACCGGCGGTAATGCATAGCGGCTACTACCGCCCACCTCGAGCCACACCCCCAAAATCAAAAGGGCTCCAATCAATCACAAAGTAATAGAATGGTACCGAAGGAGTGTGTCCGATAAGAGGAGCTACCTCCTTAGCCCGTCAATCGCTCTCGTTTTTAGCCACCTTATGCCAACTCACGGGAGTCGGGTCCACGTATATACCTCAATAGAACGTCGCCACACTCCTACTTCATTCTGGAATCTCCACCGCGTACATGGTTGCCAAAGTGGTTTTCGGAGTTGGCAGAGAGTATGAAAACTTTCGATCTCGGTCTTTTTAACAACCAAACGTTATTATAACACCGCGATCATTTTCAAAATAGTTTATACTTTAAAACCAAATATCATTGCCTTTTCAAAACTAAATCAATACGATATCATTTTCATTTCAAATATATCCTTTTCTAAAATCATAACACTTTCAAAGTTATAACATTTCGAAATCAAAACACTTGAAATATAACACTTTCAAATCATAATACCTTGAAACTCATAACTTTGAAACATAACTTCAACCACTTAAATGGTTTAAATATTTAGAATACTTTACATAATAAAATAGCTTTTTTAATTTAACAAATCTATTCCAAAACAACTTGAATTTTTAAATTTTAATTTTAACCAAATACCAAATCATAAATTTCAATTCAATTTAGTTTCCAAATAAACTATTCCAAATTATATCGATTTCAAAACAGATTTGGTCCACAGAATAAACCATTCCAAATTCAATATATTTCAAACTTTAAGTATTCAACAATTTCAAAACTAAGTTTGGTAATTTCATATATTGTTTTTTTTTTCGAAATTGGTAAGATCTTTATTAAGGCATTTTCAGCCTACGGTTGTGGTCCAAAATCGGCCCAATAATACATACAAGTTAGAACTAAATATATTTGGTTAAGTACATTCGAACTCAAATTTACCAAAAATAAAAACAAGATCAACAGCTTTCTCGCTCTTCATCTTCTTCATGGCGGCCAACGGCGAGAGTAGCTTGTACTTGGGTTTCCTATCAATGGACAGTTCAGATCCCTTACTTCAGTTCGAACTTCATCTCGTCCCTGAACGGTGAGTTTTTGTATACAATTTTGGACCAATTTCATGTCGTTTACAGCAATCTTACTAACTTCTGGAATTTTCCTTTGTTTGTTTTGGTATATTCGTCGATTTCTCTCCTTCCACACACTCCAAACCACCGCAGTAATGGCAATACTACTCAATTTGGATTCCATGTCTTTGCTGTTCCTTTTGTGAACCAGGTGATTTATTTCATCAGCTAGTGATTTACTTTGCGTTGTTAAATTTATTGCTAGTTTGCATGCTTTCAAGATCTCAGCTGAGTAATTACAGGTAAAAAAAAGATGTTCATGGGTTTCTTCCTCTCGTTCGCATAAAACACATTTCCTTTCATCTGTAATCCCCCATTTTGAAAGTCGATCTCTTGTGGGTAGTCTTTTGAGCACCGCTTTGTATGTAGCTAAGGCCATTTTGGGGGCAATTAGCTTGACTCCAAATGATTTTTGCACCAATCCACTTTATTATCTTTGTGTCAAATCTCATTCCAGGCTGACTTAGTGTTGAATTCATTTCCAGTATGCTTCCATACCCAAAGATCATGTTCTCGTCCACTAAAAATGGGCATGTATTGTATTTTTTCCTTAATCCCTTGATTCACTGGTAACATCGAGCAGTCCCATTCATTATTGTTGATTACATCTGCCACATACTTATCTGGACAACCATAATCTGAGTATGTGTTAAGCCCTAGGATGTCAATCAAGGATTCTCTAAAAATCCAAGGATCTTTCCAGAGATTCGTGTCTCTTCCTGTGGCAATCTCCTTTGTGCAGCATGAAGCTAGTGTTTTTCGAACTTTCATAATTGCTTTCCAGACAGAAGAGGCATTGTTATCAATTTGCATACTCCAAAAATTTCCCCTAATGTATTTCTTCCTCATCCAATTTCCCCACAAACCTTCTCCTTTAATTATTCGCCATGCTTGTTTCAAGGTGTATACCAGTCTCATGTCTTTCAGTCTTCTAAGTCCCACTCCCCCTTCTTGCTTGGGTCTACACAGGTCCTCGTATTTGATCTTATGTAATCCACCTTTCCATATAAAGTCTACACATACTTTTTCTATTTGCTGTACTGATGCATTAGGCAGTTGAAATGTTTGTAGCTAGAAGTTAGCTTTGGAGTGAATAACTGTGTGTACCGATTCTATTCTGCCTGTTAGTGATAGGAGTCTGGAGCTCCATCCTTGTAACCTATTTCTTATCGAAGCGATTAAGACTACGCATTCTCTGTCAGTTATCTTATTGGATGATAGAGGAACACGTAGGTATTTTACAGGGAGTGTACCTTCTTTCACATTCAGATATTACAAGACTTCATATCTGTTTTTGCATGTTTTGTTAAAATAACATTTAGTTTTTTGCTCATTCATTTTAAGTCCTGAACATCTCTCTAGTTTGCAGAAGATTTCCTTAACAGTTCTCGCTGATGTTTGACTGGATTTGATACATATGAGTAGATCATCTGCGTAGAGTAAGTGGGTCACTATTGGTTGGAAATTGTAGATAGGCTGAATGAGTTTATTATATGTAGCCATCTCCATATGAAGTGAGAAATATTCCATGGTTATTGCAAACAAATAGGGGGAGAGAGGGTCACCCTGTCTGACGCCTCTGTTGGACCCTATAAAACCTTTTGGTATTCCATTTATCAGGATTGAGAAGGTTGGTGTAGTGATACATTCTTTGACTATGTTTATGAATTTAGAAGGAAAACCCATAGCTCGTAGGATATGTATAATGAATTTTCTGTTTATTTTATCATATGCTTTATGAAGATCCACCTTTAGACAAAATTTATCTGCACCTGGTTTGTTGAAGTTTCTTATCAATTCATGTGCCATCAGTGAGTTTTCAGAAATGCTTCTGCCTTTGATGAACGCACTTTGACATGCTGATATAAGATCAGGTAATATGACCTTCATTCTGTTGCATAGAATCTTGCTTAGAATTTTGTAAACCACATTACAGCAAGCAATAGGTCGGTAATCTTCAATTTTAGTTGGATTATCCTTCTTAGGAATTAGGCAAATAAATGTGTGGTTAATTTCTTTTATAAATTTGCCACTTTGGAAAATATCAAGCATTACTAATGTTATGTCTACTTTCAGGTCTTCCCAATGTATCAAGAAGAATTTGGAGCCCAGTCCATCTGGCCCTGGACTGGAATCAACATGAATGGAATACAGAGCCTCCCAAACCTCTTTCATGGTAATATTTTGGACAGGAGCCTTCTCCCCTTAGCATTTATCACCCTTCTGCAATGAATTTCTAGTAAGTCATTACTAACTTCCCCATTGAACATGTCAGAATAAAATTTGATTGCTTCTTCTTCTATGTCTGGAATTCTTTTGGATGAATTTCCTTCCTGATTCAGCAGTTGAAAGTTGTTATTGATATTATTTCCGACAGCCATTTTTGTGTAGAAAATTTTTGTACATTCATCCCCTTCAGTCAACCATTTTTCCTTAGCCTTTTTCTTGAGTTCGATAGCTTTTATTCTTAGAGTCTCTTTTAGTTTACTTTGTACATGATAGTATTGTCTCCATGTTTCCTCTGCAGACATACCATTATCAATAATTGATAGGAGTTCTTCACATTGTTTTTGTAAATTGCTAACCTGGTCTCCTTCTTTTTTCCTTTTCTTGTTCCACTCTTTAAGATTTGCCATGACTTTTTTAAGAGTCTGAACAAGTTTAAAACATTGTGTGCCCTCTTCCCGTATAATATTTTTTATTTGAATTGCTTCTGTGTAGCCTTCTATTTCATGCCACTGGTTACAGTATCTAAAAGGCTTACCTTTCACAGACAAATTCTTTTCAACTAGATTTATAAGAATGGGACAGTGATCACTAGTTGAAGGGGGTAGGACATTGACAGTAATTTTAGATAATTTATTTATACATGCTACATTAACTAGGGCTCTATCTAACCTGCATGATATTTTCTTACATTCTCCACTTCTCCATGTGTATTTCAGGCCATAGTGGATGGGCTTAAGCAATCCAGCTCCAATAATGCAATTATTGAATTCTTCTAATTGGGGAACTCTGACAGTAAGTCCTTCCTTTTTTTCCTCTGCTCTTAGAATGGAATTAAAATCTCCCATGACAACCCAAGGTTCTTTAATCGATTTGTTGTTTTCTGTGATTACTTTCCAAAGTTGTGTACATTGAGATGCTAAATTGCTTGCATAAACACAACTTAGAGTAAATTTAAATCCTCCAAGGTTATTAACTTGCACAGTTAATTGTTGTTCATCTTTGTTCAACAAGTTAACATCCCATACTTTTTTATTCCATAGAAGAAGAATTCTACATTTGTCTCCTGCTTCAGTGTTGTGTTTATTTTCATATATATATATATATATATATATATATCAAATTCAATTTTCTATTATTTAGTTTCGAAATATTTTACTTAATAAATCCATTATCATTTAAATAAATCCCAAATTACAAATAACTAAATATTTCCTTCCATTTATTTATACTTGAAATATTCATTTAATTCACCTTAACCCAAAATAAAGTTATAAAAATCATACCTTTTAAAATCTCCAATTTAATAAATTTCACATCAAACTTATTTGAGTTCAATTCTTAAATAAATTTCCATTTTATCTTCCAACCTTAGTTTATTTAAATCATTATAAACTCTACATTAAAATATAATTTAAATACTTAACCATATTATCTTCAATAAAAATCAAACTTATTATTAAGCTTATTCTATATTAAAACAAATTTATACATAGCATAAAAATCAAGAATAAAATAACATTATATAATATCTAAAATCAATATTTATATAAAACCATATATTTCTTTACAAAACCATAGAAATCATTTCAAAAATATTTTATATATATAGACCACGGTGTCTGTATATAATTTTCTATTCTATGGTCAAGTGATACGGATATTTATCATATCAATTCGCAGTTTAATATTTTACGGTTGTATATCATTTCAAACCGCAATCCCGAATTAATAATAATCCATAACGAATTTGCAGTTTATAACGATATAAACTAAACATCCATTCAAGCAATATCAAAAATCAATATCCATCACAATCATCATCCAAAACAGTCCATAAATATCAATATAGAAACTGATAATAAGGAACGGGCATTTAGCTGGCAGTTTATATGCAATAATAAATTAAATTGTTATTTTATTCAAATAAATTCAATATAACTGAGATGATGATTAAAAATACCGAACGATCATAAATAAATTCCTAATCACATCATGAATTAAATTTAATAAACATAAGAATTTTTAGAAGTTGTGAGTGGGTTAAAACACTCACTTTTTGAATTTAAATTGAATCTAATCCTATTAAAGCCCAAAATTCAAAAGGTCTCGGAATTTTCCCAAACCAGCGTGAAAGTGTCTGGAATTTCGACACGATCCCAATGGAGAAAACCGCACATGAATTGCATATGTGAGAGTTATGCGTGTTAGAACATTATATGATTTAAATTAGAATAAAACAAATCAAAATCGAAAACGTCACTCACCTTTCTTCCTCCAGCAAAAAAAAATTGAGCATGCTACCTAGGGTTTCCGTCGTCGCTTTTTGATCCAAAACACCACCACACTAGGTGCACCACCACCAGGCGAAGCGCAATGAATCGCGTAGCCTCTAGACGTAAGGCGATGTACCTCCCACTTCGTCACGATCAACAAAAATCCAATTGGCCACCATGGGTTTCGAACCCAAATTCAATTGTTTAAGACAATCAAACCGCCATCTACCAAAACAAACCTCACCGATGGACTTCGCTTGTCGATCTCTACAACCCGGTATCGTCGATTTGACGATCTGTTGCAGTTGATCACGATGAAATGAAAGGTCGAGATTTGTTCTTTAATTTCTGGACAGACATATGTTCAAATTGGAAAATCGAATTGCAAATCTGAGATGCGCTCGTCAAGAGCTTCAAATCGATATATAATTCGATATATATTGAGGAGTTTGAATTTTCAATTTGATTTGGATTAGAAATCTGGGAATTAGGGTTTTCAGCCATCGAGGAAGAGGAGCAACAGAAATTTCTGTACGTATAGGCAAATGAGAATAAAGATTAGTTAGGGTTTATAACGAGGTATATATAGGAACAACTGAAAATAAAATAGATAGACAAGATTTGATCGAACGATAAACGACCCGAAATGCTCATTTCGCCTCCGAAACGAAAATGGGTCAACCCATATATCAAAATAGATGTTTTCAAATATTTTAAACTCAATGGAACAGGTTTCAGGTCCTAATTCCATAGTATGAAGAAGTTATGGTAAAATCAGCTTATTTCAAATTTATTTCAATTGACTTCAATTAAATTAATTTTTAGGCGTTTCGACCTCGTATGATCAAATGACAAGTTCAGTCGTTACAAAACTTGAAATCCTACAGTAACTCACCATTACGGATCCGATGAAACTAGATTCGTTGAAATCCGAGCCAGTGGCCAAAATGGCTGTATTTCACATTATTAAATTAAATTAATATTTAACTAACTAAATCACTTTTCGTTTCAAATTTAAAAATTCACAAAGTTCATCATTTTTTATTTCTTAAACAATTACAGTAATTCAAACAAACTTAGACATCAATTCAAAGTTAATTGCTTTACCCATTACTGTATTTAATTTCAATTTTAATAAACTCATTAATTATCAATTGAAATTCCAATAAATCCATTTATTTGATTTTTAATCCTGTTATTCGATCAATTATTTTCAAATGGATGAAATTTACAATGGTTCATGATCCATTACATTAATATTCTCAAATTTCGTCTTAATGTCTATTAACGTAATAATTTAATTGCAATTAATCCAATTATTAAGTTTAAATTCCCATAAATCGATAAATCTTGATTTCCATTCTTTTATTCAACCCATTGCCAAACTATGAATAAATTAACACTATTCCCAAATATTAACTCAATTTACATTAACATAATATTAAATTATATTTATTGTAATTGATTTCCAATTTAAGTTAACAAGCTAAATAAATAGGTAACATACAATAATCGTTACCATTAACGTTTAGTCACATTAATAAGCTTTTATTACTTACAAATCAATCTTACCATTTATTTTCATAATACTAATTTCATTCAATTTTCATTAACTATCTGTTATTTCCTTGGTATTTCATTTATTCACTTATGTTCAATTTATAGCCAGGTATAACATTTAAATTTATTTTCATTAATTGGCATTTCATTCAATTCATTAATTATTAACTTTAATTAGCATTGTTTACCTTGCATTCTATTTATTATTTCATTAATACGAATCCCAAATTTTATTTCTTTCAGTGTTTAATTACATAATGATATTAAATTAACAAATTTAATGGTCGAAAATTTTGGGTCGTTACAGACATAAAGGATGTTTGGGATAACAATCCTCTAAGGATCCGTGGAACTATCTACTATGTAGTAATATACGCTATTATAATATGTCTATAGTATAGCGTTAAGGCGTTACTCATTTCCACATTAACGCGTTTTATATATTCCTATAGTCTATACAATACTGTAATCTCCCTCGTATTAGTCATCGTCATAGGGCACTCCATAGGTATGGTACAAAACAAACTCGTAGTGGGCTCGATATGGTAGGTGACATGACACAACTAGGCAATGCTAGGGTAGATATACCAATTACACTTCCAGACTGGTGGTAACGCATGGCAGCTATGACCTCCCACCTCGGAACACACTCCCAAATCAAAATCAAGGGTGGCCACCAAATACATCCCAAAGTCAAACATAGTATCGAAGGAGTGTTCCCGATCGGAGGAATGACCTCACTTGGCCCGTCGGTTTTAGCCACCTTAAGTTAACTCATGGGAGTCAGGTCCACGTATATACCTCAATATGACGTCGCCACAATCCTACTTCATTCTGAAATCTCCATCGCTTACACAGTTGTTAAAGTGGTTTTCGGCATTGGCAGAGAGTATGACAATAACCAATCCCGATCTCTTTAACAAACCAGCGTTATTATAACACCGCGGTCATTACAAAATAGTTTGTACTTCAAAACAAATACCATTTCCATTTCATACCAATGTCAATACGACATCATTTCCATTTCAAAACCATATCAATACGATATCATTTCCATTTCAAAACCATATCAATACGACATCTTTTTCATTCAAATATATCCATTTCCAAAATCATAGCACTTGCAAAGTTATAAGACTTTCGAAACCTAAACACTTGAAATCATAACACTTTAAAATCATAACACTTTGAAGTCGTAACACTTTCCTTTAAATAGTTTAGATATTAATGATAGTATATACAACAAAATACTTTATAAAATAAAATAGTTTATATAAAATAGTTATAAGATAAAATACTTTATACTAAAATAGTTAGTGTATTAAAATAATTTATACTAAAATAGTTAGTATATTAAAATAGTTTATATAAAAAAAGGGTTTATATTAAAATAGTTTATATTAAAATAATTTTGTAAAGTAAAATATATAAATTGCTTTAATTATAATTTAAAATACTTTATATGATAAAATAACTTCCTTGAATTTCACAAATCAATTCAAATTAACACGAGTTCCAAAATTCAAATTTAATTCAATCTCAATTACAATTCAATTCAATTTCTCAATAAACGATTTCAAATTTTGTCGATTTCAAATATGGATTTGAACCACAAAATAAACCATTTCAATTTCAATATATTACAAAAGCTTTAAATATTCAACATTTCAAACTAAATTTGATAATTTCATATATATCTTAATTTAACTTCATTATTATTTAATTTTGAAATATTCACTTAATAAATCCAATATCATTTAAATACACCTCAAATTTCAAATCACCAAATATTCCATTTAAACTTGACACATTCATTAAATCACCTTAAACCAAAATCAAGTTATAACATCATATCCTTTGAAAATCTCAAATTCAATAAATTTCAAATCGATTTAATTAAATAAAATTCTTAATTAAACATAATTTTCAAATAAATCCAAATTTATCTTCCCACCCTTAACTTATAAAATCATCATAAAATCTATTTTAAAATATAAATTTAAATAAATACTTGAATATATTATATATCAATTAAATCAAACTTTATTAAATTAAATCATATTATTAAACTTATTATATATTAAAAATTATTATATATTAAAAATTATTATATATTTAAAATAGTAAAATTATAAGTAAATTATTAAAATTTATAATTCCAAACTAACTTATAATTTTAAAATTTTCAAAACATATAATTTTAAAAATAAAAAATGTAAACCTTTATAAAATAACACACACACACAGATATATATATATATATATATATATATATATATATATATATATATATATATATATATATATATCTAAAAATCAATATTTAAATAAAACCTTATATCTCCTTTGAAAAACCAAGGAAATCATTTTCAAATTATTTACATATATAGACCAATGGTGTCTGTATATAATTTTCTATCCTATGGTCGAGTGCTACGGATATTTATCATTTCAATCGGTAATTTAAATATGTACGGGTATATATCATTTCAACCCACAATCACAAATTCAATTCAATTTGAAAGCCGCTTGGGTTTATCATTTCAACCCATAATGATTTTCTCTTATTCTACAGATCATTCGGGTATGTATCATTTCAACCCATAGGGAATTCTATACTAACAGGGAACTTGCAGAGTGATAACAGATATGATAATAAAATAACTGGCGTATATCATCAATATAAATAACAGATAATGGTGTCAGATGTCGCGGGTGAACAGATTCGGATAAGAGCATATATATAGCAATGTAAATAACTAACTGTAGTATATTTCAATTGTCATTTCAGTTGAAATCAAATTTAATAAATATAAAAACGTTAATCGTGAGTTGTTGCTCACCGTTTGAGGCTAAATAAATTTGACAAAGAAATGAGCTACAAATTCCAAAGCATCGCTAGATGGACACGATTCGACGAACCAAGCTGATAGATAAGGAATCGATGAGATCAATCAGAATAGGATCAATGAAGATAATCGGTATAAATGAACTTATATATATAACTATATATAATTATATATACATAATCATATTCTAAACTCAAACATATATTAAATTAAACATATACATGTATTTCAAAATCCATTGTTTTAAATGGAATACATATAATTAAAAAAAAACATATCTACATAATATAATTTGAAATAAATACATATATATACTTTCCAGACTATTAATATAAATGTAAGTATAACATATTATATATATATATATATATATTTCAAAAATACTTATATAACCTGTATATATATGAACAAATGATTTTTTATATAACTTCATAAATTTTACAAATATGAAAAATAAGCCATATACACTACATCTATGAACAACAGCTTATATATAAAATAATCTATTGTAAATTTAAGCATCAAAACTTAACATTTTAACGTATATATATAAATCAACATCACTATATTATAAAATTAGCTTATGTGTGTGTGTGTATACACTGACAACATAAAATACTATTTTCATATCAACTATCAGACCAGCTAAAGCAAAGTATATACAATATATATATAATATATATAAACTAAACCCAACAAAATAGAGGTAAGTTTATACAGACATATATATATATATATATATATATATATATATATATATATATATATATATCAGGGTACACATAACCTATAGAAACTAGAATGTATATATGTACGGCTTACATAACTATATACATATATAACAATCATAAACGCAAATTTCATATATACTCATATATAAATAAACTGCATATAACTTGATCTGCGTAAACAAATATAGCTAGTATATACACCACATATAGAACTAGTATATGAATATATCTGTTATAAAACTTAAGCAAACTTCTATATATCTAACTATTATAAAATATACATAAATATATATAACTTATATAAACTTATAAAATTAGTTTTAATATAAACATAGAGAACAACTACTAAACTTCATACAAACTATGTTGTATACCGTTAAATATGTTAACTTACCTACCTGTACATCATAACCAGCTTATACTCCAAACATATATATATATATATATATATATACACAATTTAAACTTTTCATACATATGTATATACAAAGCGGCAAAATATATACTGCATATAAAACTCAATATATAATACCATTTACAAATTTTATATTCAGATGGATATATAACAATAAGCTACACCAACACCCTATACAACTCAAGTAAACCTATATAAATATATATATATATATATATATATATATATATGTTATATATAAGAAGTGAAGAAGGTTGCTTGCTGTGGTCAGGAAACAAGGCAGCAACTAGGGGATGGCAGATCGGGTCGCGACGCATGTTGATGGCCTGCTGTTGTGTGGTGAAAGTTATATATATATACTCTATATATATTGAGTTAGGTGATGGAAAGCGGGGATGGGAAAGTATGTGTGCGAGGTAGAGGTGGAGGAAGTGGTGGGGTCGGCGTTGATGGAGGGTGGAGGCGATTGGTCGGAAGAGCTCACGCTGGGATTGGGAGCTAGCGCCTGAGTGGAGTGGTGGGTTGCCGAGGTGCTTCAGGTAAGAGGAGGTGTACGAGAAAATGGATGAAGAGTAGGAATAGGCAATGCTACAGGCAACAGAATATCAACAGCTTAGTATTATATACATTATATTGTATGCTGCCTGACAACAGAAGAGAAAAGGAATGGAAACGAACAACCAATATAATAAGTTGAATAGTGGGAATAGCAATAGTTAAGGCTGAATTCAGAGCGTATTAAATGCAAATAGCTATTGGTTTACATGGTGGACAAACGCCCACAAAAAACCGAAAGGCTCCAAAATGGTTACCGATATGTTTAACCGCCTCGTAGTTTTTTTTCGCCATGTACCGAACACCGAAATGCATAATTGGATGTACTTTAGAGATCAACACGACGAGACGATCAAAACAGTATATAGATATCAATGTTACGATCATCCTATTAAAAGTCGATAGTCCGTACCGAAAAATGCTGCTAATTTGCCGAAAATAAGATAGATGGAGGAATAGCGGTCCTAATTTGACGAAATGAAATATGATGTCTCACTCAGAAGATGATTTAAAAATTTATTATATAAAAATATTCAGGTTGGAGAAATATTTTTTTATCATCAAATATTAACTGATTTAAATTTAAATAAAATTGCACAAAAAAATAAACTTCCATATTATCTTATGAAAAATTACTATTTGCTATGTTAAAGTAGACGTATTCCAAATATCAAAATTTTATTTTCAAATTTTATTATTTAGAATTTCACAAAATTCAGTTAAATTATGTTATTAAAATCATTAAAATTTATGGGTCGCTACACTCTCCCCCACTCAAAACTTTTTGTCCCCGAAAAGAAACAAGGTAGGAGAACAAAAACAACCAGAAGAAAAATAGATTGAAGTACAAAATAAAAATAATAATTTAAAGCCATATAAAATTTCAATTTAAATTAATTAACATTCAATATTGATTTTAATTCAAGGCATTTTCATTAATTTGATTTGTTTTTAGTTTATATTAATATTTGTTACAAAAATTTCTTTCAAAACAAAATTCATTTTTATTCGTCTCATTTATTAGATCCACTTGATTTTACTAAAGTAAATTTCTTATAATTCAATCTTAACTATTCCTAAATTCATATTTATTTATTCAATTTATCTAAATTAACACTTTCTATAATCATGGATTTAGTGTATGAACACTTATTACAACCATTCAAATTTTATTTAAAATTCCTTTGACATCATTTTATATTGTATACTACTTAATTACATAGTTTACGTCTGAGTAACTGAGGTAAGTTATATTGGAATGTAATTGAGTAGAATACAAGTACAATTTTCCAGTTCAAGTTTAAATGTTTATTCAAATTTTTAGCTTCATTTTACAATTGAAATGACCCCTTTGAAAAATTTAAGAGTTAAATTTTCGATTCACTTCAAACTGTTTAGAGATAAATATACACATTTTCAAATCAAATCTATAATCATATATATACACACACACATATGTATATATCAAGTCATACTCCAGAAATTCAATTAAAATCCATTTTTTCAAAACAAAGTGTAGCAAAGCTACTAGTGGCCTCTCCACTCTGAAACTCGAAAATGAATGTCGATGATGTGGCCGTCATCACCGAAATTATTTTCCAGCAACAAAATAGGAGAGTGCTAATTTAATTTTTTTAAAATTATTTGAAAACGATTTCTATTCAAAAATACTTTTTAAATAATATACCCTAGGAATTTAAAACCAAATTTCTAAAATATCGAAAATTGTAACTCTCAAATTCTTAGCTGAAGTTCATTTCAATTCCAAATCAGTTTATAAGCCATGTTTTAAAATTTCATTACTTTATTTATCATGATGCAATAGACAATGTTTTACAAAACAATAAATGAAATCAATATAATCATTTTCGATAATCAGTTTATTTAACTATTTACTTTTAGAAAATTATAATTATATATATAATATAATCATAAAAAAATTATTCCATTTACCAATTTAAAAATAATATTGTGTCAGTTTACTCTATTCAAGTGTTTTGGAATTCCTATCGGTAACGTTGATCAGATGAATCGATTGAAAACCCAAATCAACATTAATAGCTCAAACAACACAACATATAAAACATTTTTATATTAATACAAATACACTCCCTCACTTGATGATTCCAGAATGGATTCCAAAACAAGAATAGTGATTCAAATTTGAGGAACCCTAATCAAAATAATTCAAAATAGAAGAAAAGATGGAAACGAAGATAAGATGATTAAATAACAAAAGAGAAAAGGTGGATAAACTTATATAAATCGTGGGCAACCTTAATCGGGTCAACCATGACTTCATGAATAAGATTGTTGCAGAATTCTGAAGCATATCGACATCTGATCACAAGAGAATAAGGATTTGGGCATAGCAAGAGATAGCAACATCTATACCGAGGATACAGAAATCTTCGGTGAATCGATGCTCATTGTAAAGGAGTTTCACCCCTTTACAAATTATGTAGTGGAGCTATGGGATGCTCCAAAATAAAGAAAACATGAATACGGAGAGACTAGAATGGATTTCAGAACGAATGGGAGAGTTCCAAAATTCAAAGGAAACCCAGATCAAAGAGGAAGGAATACAAGCGCGAACAAAAGTGATTCTGTAATTAAATCTACTCTATATGTTGAGTTTTTTTCTAAAAACAAAAGCTCTGATACCAACTGTAACATCCCGATATTTTCAACCATTCGCATCCGCACATGTCGGACTTGAATTGCTCAAAATATCAGATTGTTAATTTATATTTGGCAAAACTCAGCATGTACAGTAAATAAAATAATCACAGAATCACAGACATAGAGTGATATAACAATAAGCAGCGGAAGCAAATGAATAGTAGTTCATGAAGCTACTATATATATAACAGAGTTAAACAAGATACAACAGAAGTCTCGAATACATAGAAGTCTCAATACAATAGTCAAATAACAAAATCTGAATATAGCACCGAAGTCAACAAAATAACCGGAAGCTGAATAGATATAGATGGATCTCCAAACGATGCTCCAACTCCAAAGGCGAGTCTCAAATACTGTGACACTCAGTCTGACCCGAGCGTAAAGAAAAACATAAAACACTCGAGTCAGGATGAACATTCTTATATCAATAAATCCAACTCAAGTGAAATATCAGCTGAAATACAAGTAACTGAAATGATGTTTGGGATAATCATCCTCTAAGGATCCGTGGAACCATCCACTATGTGGTAGTATACGCTATTATAATATGTCTATAGTAAAGTAAACTATTAAAATAGTGTTAAGCCGTTACCCATTTCCCCCTTAACACATTTTATATATTCCCATAGTCTATACGATACCGTGATCTCCCCCGTACTGGGCGTCGTCAGAGGGTACTCCATAGGTATTGTACAAAACAAACTTGTACTAGGCTCGATTTGGTAGGTGACACGGCACAACTAGGCAATGCCAGGGTATATATACCAATTACACTTTCGGACTGGTGGTAACGCAAAGCAGCTACTACCGCCCACCTCGGAACACACTCCTAAATCAAAATCAAGGGTGGCCGCCAAATCCATTACAAAGTCAAATACAGTATCGAAAGAGTGTGCCCGATCGAAGGAATGACCTCACTTGGCCCGTCGATTGCTCCTGTTTTAGCCACCTTAAGCTAACTCATGGGAGTCAGGTCCACGTATATACCTCAATAGGACGTTGTCACCATCCTACTTCATTTTGGAATCTCCACTGCGTACATGGTTGTTAAAGTGGTTTTCGGCATTGGCAGAGAGCATGACAATTACCGATCCCGGACTCTTTAACAACCTAACGTTATTATAACACCGCAGTCATTACAAAATAGTTTATACTTCAAAACCAAAATATCATTTCCATTTCAAAACAATATCAATACGATATCATTTCCATTTCAAAACCATATCTATACGATATCATTTTCATTCAAATATATCCATTTCCAAAATCATAGCACTTTCAAAGTTATAACACTTTCGAAACCAAAACACTTGAAATCATAACACTTTGGAAATCATAACACTTTGAAATCATAACACTTTGAAATCATAACACTTTCCTTTAGTTTAGATATTAATGATAGTATATACAATGAAATAGTTTATAAAATAAACTAGTTTATATAAAATAGTTATAAGTTAAAATAGTTTATAGTAAAATAGTTAGTATATTAAAATAGTTTATATAAAAAGATGATTTATATTAAAATAGTTTATATTAAAATAATTTTGTAAAGTAAAATATATAAATAGTTTTAATTATAATTTGAAATAATTTATATAATAAAATAAATTCCTCCAATTTTACAAATCAATTCAAATTACCAAGAGTACTAAGATTCTAATTTAATTCAATCTCAATTCATGAATTTCAATTCAATTCAGTTTCTAAATAAACCATTTCAAATTTTATCGATTTCAAATACAAATTTGAACCACAAAATAAACCATTTCAATTTCAATATATTACTAAGCCTTAAATATTCAACATTTCAAAATAAATTTGATAATTTCATATATATCTTAATTTAACTTCATTATTATTTAGTTTTTAAATATTCACTTAATAAATCCAATATCATTTAAATACACCTCAAATTTCAAATCACTAAATATTCCATTTAAACTTGAAATATTCATTAAATCGCCTTAAACCAAAATCAAGTTATAAAATCATATCCTTTGAAAATCCCAAATTCAATAACTTTCAAATCGATTTAATTAAATAAAATTGTTAATTAAACACAATTTTCAAATAAATCCAAATTTATCTTCCCAACCTTAACTTATAAAATCATTATAAAATATATTTAAAATATAGATTTGAGTAAATACTTGAATATATGATATATCAATTAAATCAAACTTTATTAAATTAAATCTTTTTATTAAACTTATTATATATTAAAACTTATTATACATTTAAAATAGTAAAATTGTAAGTAAATTCTTAAAATTTATAACTCCAAACTAAATTATAATTTTAAAATTTTCAAAACATATAATTTTAAGAATCTAAAATTTAAACCTTTATAAAATAACATTTATATATATATATATCTTAAAATCAATATTTAAATAAAACCGTATATCTCATTTCAAAAACCAAGGAAATCATTTCAAAATATTTACATATATAGATCAACGGTGTTTGTATATAATTTTCTATCCTATGGTTAAGTGATATGGACATTTATCATTTCAATCCATAATTTAAATATCTAAGGTATATATCATTTCAACCTGCAATCACAAATTCAATTTAATTTGAAAATCGCTTAGGTTTATCATTTCAACCCATAACGATTTTCTACTATTCTACAGATCGTTCAGGTATGTATCATTTCAACGCATAGGGAATACTATACTTAAAGAGAACTTGCAGAGTGATAACAGATATGATAATAATATAACATGCATATGTCATCAATATAAATAACAGATAATGATCTCAGATATCACAAGTGAACAGATACAGATAATAGCACATATATAGCAATGTAAATAACTAACAGCAGCATATTTCAATTGTCGTTTCAATTGATATCAAATTTAATAAATATAAGAACGTTAATCGTGAGTGATTGCTCACCTTTCGAGGCTAGATAGATTTGACAAAGAAATGAGCTATGAATTCGAAAGCATCGCTAGATGGACATGATTCGACGAACAAAGCTGATGGATAAGGAATCGTTGAAATCAAATCAGAATACGATCAATGAAGAAAATTGGTATAAGTGAACTTAAATATAACTATATATAACTATATATATAAAATCATATTCTAAATTCAAACATATATTAAATTAAATATATACATGTATTTCAAAATCCATTTTTTTAAATGAAGCACATATAACAAAAAAATGTATCAACATAATATAATTTGAAATAAGTACATATATATATATCACTTTCCAAACTATTAATATAAATGTAAGTATAACATATTATATAAATATATATTTTTCGAAATAATAATATAACCTGTATATATATGAACAAACAAACTTTTATATAACTTCATAAGTTTTACAAATATGAAAAATAAGTCTTATACACTACATCTATGAACAACAGCTTATATATAAAATAATCTATTATAAATTTAAGCATCAAAACTAAACAGTTTAACGTATATATATAAATCAACATCAATATATTATAAAATTAGCTTATATATATAATGTACAACATAAAATATTTTTTTCATATTAACTATCAGACCAACTAAAGCAAATTATATACAATATATATATATATATATATATATATATATATATATATATATATATATGTATGTAAACTAAACCCAACAGAATAGAGATATGTTTATGCAGACATATATATATATATATATATATATATATATATATATATCTCAAGGTAAACAAAACCTATACAAACTAGAAAATATAATATACGGCTGACATAACTATATACATATATAACAATCATAGACTCAAATTTCATATATACTAATATAAATAAACTGCATATAACCTGATCGGCGTAAACAAATGGAGCTAGTATATACACCGCATATAGAACTAGTATATAAACATATCTGTTATAAAACTTAAAGTAAATTTCTATACATCTAACTATTATAAAATGTACAAAAATATATATAACTTATATAAACCTATAAAATTAGTTTTAATACAAACACAGAGAACAACTACTAAACTTCATACAAACTATATTATATACCAATAAATATGTTAACTTACCTACCTGTACATTATAACCAGCTTATACTTTATACATATACATACAATTTAAACTTTTCATACAGATGTATATACAAAGTGACAAAATATATACTATATGTAAAACTCAATATATAATACCTTTTACAAATATTATATTCAGATGGATATATAACAATAAGCTACACCAATACCCTACACAACTCAAGTAAACAGATATATATAAATATATGTGTTATATATAAGAAGTGAAGAAGGTTGCTTACTTGCTGTGGTAAGGAAATAAGGCAACAACTAGGGGATGATGGAAGATCGGATCGCGATGCATGCTTAAGGCCTGCGGCTGTGTGGTGAAATTTTGGTTATATATACTCTATATATATTGAGTTAGGTGATGGAAAGTGGGAATGGGAATGTCTGGGTGCGACTTAGAGGTGGAGGAAGTGGTGGGGTCAGCGTTGATGGAGGGTGGAGGCGATATGTCGGAACAGCTCACGGTGGGATTGGAAGCTAGTGCCTGAATGGAGTGATGGGTGGCCGAGGTGCTTCAGCTAAGAGGAAGTGTATGAGAAAATGGAGGAAGAGTAGGAATAGGTAATGCTACAGGAACATGAATATCACCAGCTTAGCATTATATATTATTTTGTATGCTGCCTGATAACCGAAGAGAAAAGGAATGGAAACGAACAACCAATATAATAAGTTGAATAGTGGGAATAGCAATAGTTAAGGCTAAATTCAGGGCGTATTAAATGAAAACAGCTATTGGTTTACACGGTGGAGAAACGGACACAGAAAACCAAAAGGCTCCAAAATGGTTACCGATACGTTTAACCGCTTCACAATTTTTTTTTGCCGCATACCGAACACCAAAATGCACAATTGAATATAGTGTCGAGATCAGCATGAAGAGACTATCAAAATGGTATATAGATATTAGTGGCACGATCATCCTATCAAAAGTCAATAATCGGTACCAAAAATGCTGCTAATTTGCCGAAAATAAAATAGATGGAGCAATAACAGTCCAAATTTGACAAAACGAAATATGTTATCTCACTGAGAAAATGATTTACAAATTTATTATATAAAAATATTCAGGTATTCAAAATATTTTATTATCATCAAATATTAACCGATTTAAATTTAAATAAAATTGCATAATAAAATAAACTTCCATATTATCTGATGAAATTTACTATTTGCTATGTTAAAGTAGATGATTCCAAATATCAAAATTTTATTTCCAAATTTTATTATTTAAAATTTCGTACAAATTCAGTTAAATTACGTTATTAAATCATTAAAATTTACGGGTCGTTACAGAAACAACTATTACACTTGAATTTACTAAAATTAACAAATGAGTAATTTTATAATGGGAAAATGCTCAACCAACAAAATTTAGGTATAATTTACACACTATTAATAGTTTTTCAAGTGGTACAACATGAAGAATTTAACTTTTAACCTTCTTTATTTTCAGTATATCTACCTACAAATAGATTTGGCATATTCAAGGAACAAATGATTCATACATAAACTTGCAAATTACATATAAATCAAATTAGTTTAATGTGGTTGACATTAATTTCATCTTTTTGTAACAAATCAAATTTTCAATTCACTTTTAATATTTTAATTATACATCGAAATCATGATCTAGAATTAATTTATAAAAAACCTTATGCAAACCATTCTATACTTATTTTAGGAACTAAAAGGAAAAAAATAAACTATCAGCATGTTATACTTTATATTCTAAATATTGTACAGACTTTTCTTTAAATGTGATTTTAACAAAAAGTGAATATTGAGATAATTCAAAGAAAATTGTTTGTATAAATGGAACATAAAGAATGAATTGTAAATAGTAATAATTTTTTTTAGTTAATTGAGTGGGGAAAGAGAGTTAAATATCCTCTGTGTACAAATCAAAACTATAATCAAATTATGTGACCATTTATGAAGATTGAATTGTGTAATTAAAATTAGGACATGATTTTGAGATCTTGAGGAGTCCAAGACTAAAGAGGAAATGAAATGAAAGAATAAAGGAAATAGGCTAGAGATCCGACTTTAATATATACAGTATAAATTATGATGCCCTTTTGAGTTCGTGTGAAGCTCGAGATTAAGCGAAGAATAAAGTGGAGGAACGAAAGAAAAAGATTATAGAATTTACTTTAGATAAGAAAAATAATATTTTTTTCCAGGGATTGAAGTACATAGATATGTAATATTTTATGGAATAGAATGAATGCAAAATTGGTAAACAAATTAAAGGGAATGGTGAAAAGGGAGTGATTTGGTTTAGGGGATTAAAATTCATGGAGAAATTTTTCATAAAAGTAATAGAGGGAGAAACTTTTAACTTTTAGAAAAATTTTAAACAAAATTATCATGAAAATTTCCACTATTACCCTTAATTTCATTTAAAATCATTTTCATTATTTTCCTTTTGTGTAACTTCAATCTAAAAACAAGTAAAATACTAATATTAGTTTTGTTTGAAAAAATAAAAAATATCTTGTTTAAATAGATAATTGTATACCTTATATTAAACCTCCATCAAGATATAAGATCCAAAATCTCTTCCAAAGAGATCATTAAAATATTGAATATAAAAGGAAAAAAATACTCCTATCGTCTTTCTAAAGTAGTGATTTGATTTTATGATGGAAGAATCAATTGTGCAAGTCTTCCCTTTTCAACCCTACTTCAATTAAGAAAATGTTTTTGCTTCATTCCCCTTATCTAAACCAATTCTCTCTCGCTAATCAAAAGGAGAAGATAAAGAAACAACTACCTTGGATGGATTTATTAGAAGTAACTGACTGGAAATTTTAGATCAAAATTATTAAACCGCCAAAATCTAATTTGGTTTCTTTTAATATTTGAGCACAACGTAGATTCCATCCATAGATTTTGAACAGGTACAATATAAATAATTAACTTTCAACGTTCTTTATTCTCAATACTACCAGTAATTAGATTGTGTGTATAAGAAGAACAGAAGAACCAAAGATAAACTTGCTTATTAAACAAAAAATCATAAATTGGTTTAATAGAGTTAAGGTGTTGTAACAACCTGATATTTTCAACCATTCGCGTCCTCACATGTTGGACTTGAATTGCTCAAAATACCGAATTGTAAATATAAATTTGCCAAATCTCAGAATATACAGCAAATAAATAAATCACAGAATCACAGAAACAGAGTAATATAATGCAGCAGAAACAAAAAGATAGTAGTTCGTGAAGCTACTATATGAATATACATTAGAGTTAAACAAGATACAACAGAAGTCTAATTATGATAATCAAGTACAATCAGAATACATCACTGGAATCAACTAGATAACTGGAATCAACTGGAAGCGAAACAGATAGCTAGATCTTCGAGCAAAGCTCCAACTCCGAAGGTGAGTCTTGAATGCTGCATCACTCAGTCTGACTCGAGCATAAAGCAAAACACAAAACACTCGACTCAGGACATACATACTATACAATGTAAACCAACTTAAGTGAACTGTAATAGAAAGGTACAAGTAACTTAAAGGATGCTTGGTACCGTCCATCCTTTAAGGGTCCGTTAAACTATTTACTACGTAGTAATATTTCGCTATTATAATAATGTCTGTAGTAAAATAAACCTACTTTTAAATAGCGTTAAGGCTTTACAATTTCCACCTTAATACATAAATAGTGCCAGTAGTCTATACAGTACCATAATACCTCCTGATCGGGAGGCTACCAGAGGATACTCTATAGGTACGACACAAATCAAACTCGTACAAGGCGCGCTAGGGTAGGTGACATGGCAAAACTAGGTAATGCCAGGGTAGATATACCAATTACACTTCCGGGCCGGTGGTAACATGTAGCAGCTACTACCGCCCACCTTGAGCCACACCCCCAAATCTAAAGAACCAAAAGTGGCCACCGAATCAATCTCAAAGTCAGAATATAATAGCGAAGGAGTGTGTCCGATCAGAGGAGCGACCTCATTAGCTCGTCAATTGCTCCTGTTTTAGCCACCTTATGCCAACTCATGGGAGTCGGGTCCCCGTATATACCTTAAAGGACTTCGTCACCATCCTACTCCATTCTGGAATCTCCACCACGTACATGGTTGTTAAAGTGGTTTTCAGAGTTGGCAGAGAGTATGACAACTTTCGATCCCGGTCTCTTTAACAACCCAACGTTATTATAACCCATGGATATTTATTTCATAATCATTTATACATTAAAACCAAAATTCATATCCATTTCAAACTAAATACTATATTATTTCATTCCAAAACCAAATCAACATGTCGTTTCCATTTCAAAAACCCAAAGTAATAATATATCATTTAATTTCCAAAACCATAGTACTTTCAAAGTTATAACAGCTCTAAAACCAAACACTTTGGAACCATAATATTTTGAGATCATAAAAATTTAGAATTTTTTTGGAAACTATACTACTTAAAATCACCACACCTTGGAAATGTTGTTCCTTTGAAAATCATAATACTTAGAAAATCATAATGCCTTTAAGATGATCTTCATTTAAATCATTTAAATGAAGATGTCAAATAATAGTGATTTCAAAGTTGTAGCATTTCTAAGTTCATTCATTTAATTATAAAATTTCCAATACGTTGGACATTTCAGCAACAATAGCATTTATAAAGTGTTGTCGTAGATTGTGACGCCCCACCTCTATACCCACGCTAGCCAAGGACACTACGGGGTAATGCCGTCAACCGGAGAATAAGGCTGTTAAGGAGCGACCATCCATGTAATTGCTTTGTGCGAGCACCGGTATGTCAGATAGTACAACATGCATCTGTTTAAGGAGGGAAATCCGACATACCGATACAAACTCAAAGCTACTGCACAGTGGCTATATATATTCTTCGAAAACAAATATAGAAGTAAACATAACGCAAATCATTCACAGACATCCATATCGCAAAGGCGGAAATAGATATGAATATATAACACATGAAAATGTACATCAGAGTAATGGTCAAACAAGATCCACAATATCACAAAAGAATAGCTACAAGTGCTAGACAAAAGAATATGGATACATCTATGAGTCTATATCTCAAATGTATACAACAAAAACTACTAATCTAAGTAGTTAGCCAAAAGTCAGGGTGATAATCCTAGATGTGAAGTCATGCAGAAGCACCTGTAACATCCCGGTCTGACCCGAGTATTATTTAATAAGAAAATAATAAACGGATCAATCTAGCTATAAATATCAAATAAAATGATATAGAATAAGAGATATGATATAAATATATAATAACCATAAAGCCATATTGTGATACATATGCAATTGAAAAATCAACTAGGGATTAATCAATATCACGAGAATCTTCTCAAAGATCAAAAGGAATGTCATACTCCTTATTTACCAAATCACCAAACTATAAATATTGACAATGATATCAATGTCAATCACAAAAGTTAATGACACACAAATTCACCAATGCACAAATATTGATAAAACTTATCATTGTAAATCATGAAAATTGGTGAAACACAAAATTCTAGAAATCATCAATGGAAATCCAGAAATCACAAAAAGGGGGAGGCCTATCACAAAACGGGAGCATGAAAACTCACCAACAAGTGTATCACAAAATGGAACGCTATTCCATGGTTACTAACCATTAATTTTGAGCCGAAGCTCCACAAAATGGCCCGAAGACCATGGGTCGCTACCCCACCAATTTGAGCCGAAGCTCCACAGAAACGGGGTTTAGTCTCCCTCGTAGACAAAGAGACATCGCACATTTGCTAGTCTAAATCACAAAAATGATCGTCAACGATCATCAAGAAGTGTCAATTACAGTAAGCTAGTAAATATATAAGCTTAGATTCATGTCCCATAACCACTAGCTTAACTTAAATATTTACGAACAAATTGTAGATCTCCACTCGAAAATTGTCACAAGAGATTCAATCAAACAAGTCCAAGAATTAACCGACGAAGTAAACGCAAGCATTTCATACCACTGTTTACTACGCCGTTTAATTAGATTTCTCGTACGAGTGAGGTACAGGTTTGTATATTTTAAAAAAATGACAAGTCACAAAAATGACCGTAGAAACGATCAATCACAAAAATTCACATACGAAGACGTGAATGAAATCCAAAGAATTCGATTCCAAATTCATCAAAGTGGAAATACCCTTGCTACTTAATAGCCACGACTTACGACTTAACCTAAGTCAACACAAGGAATCAACGGCTCAAGAAATAGCACACGGCTTAAAGCAGGGGCGACCTAAAGGGTGGCACGACCTAACTGCAACGACCTAAGGAATGGCGCGACCTAACTGCCGAGCGACCTAAGGTAGAAGCGGCTTAGGGAGCTAGCATGCGGCTTAGGTGGTGCGACCTAATCAAGGCACGACCTAAGACATAGCAAGACCTATAGGGGTGCGACCTAAAGGGGTAGCGGCATATCCTGGCCGAGCGACTAAGGGGTGCAACGACCTAAAAGATAAAAGGAGGCCGAGTGACCTAGTGAGAAGGCCGAGCGACCTAACGACTTAACAAGGCCGAGCGACCTAACGACTTAAGGGGTAACAAGGCCGAGCAACGACCTAGCACGACGCGACCTAACCAATGCCGAGCGGCTTAAGGAAGTGAAGACGGCCGAGCGACCTAGCGACCTATGTTTACGACCTAAGGCCAAGCGACCTAACGACCTATGGGGGAGGAACGACCTAAATGCAGGCCGAGGATCCTTCATATGCAGGCCGAGCGACCTAATGGTTTTGAAGCTCAAAACTCACACAATTTGCAACCGATCGACTATGAACGCTAGGGGATTACATCTATTGGCTACCCGGTCGTACTGGCTACTCGATGCATCACCAAAAACGTGTTCAAACATCAAAGATTGGATTTTTTTAAAGATATGAACCCAAAACACTAAAAATTGGTATTTTGACCAATTCAATCCAAATCAATGACAAATGCATATGTAAAAGTGTTAGGATTTTATACCCAACAATCAAAGATAGTTATAGATAAAGATGTGAGATAAAAATCTCACATTTACACAAAATCTATGAAGAAGAAGCTTGAGAGCAATGGACGAATCAATGGATTCTCTTTGAATTTGGAGTTAGATGATGGATTTGAAAATGAACTTGAGTTTGGAGTTTTAATTTCTCATTCCTTCCTCCATTTTTTATGAAGCTTGAGTGTTAGGAAATGAATGTAAAGTTATGAAGAGAAGGGGGTTGAGCTAGAGTAAATAGCTTAGGCTAATCCAAACCCAAAGCCCAAAGTGAAAAAGTGACAAAATTCCACTAACTCCAAACATATCAAAGTTTATACTCAAAAAGATCGCAAACAGTGTTTTGGACTCAATGGAAGTGGTTCCGAGTCCTAATTCGACCGTATGCAAAAAGTAACTTTTCGGACTAAAATCCGACTAACGATAAAATATTAAAAATAAAATAGTTAAATATTCAATCGTAAAATATGCGGGTTGTTACAGACTCCCCTCCTTAAAGAAATTGCGTCCTCGTAATATTTAAGAAGAAAATATATATATATAGTAACAACCATAAAAGCATATTCAACACAAAAGAAATTTGAAGTAAGAAGTTCACCTCAAAGAGCACGGGAAAGTAAGTCCGGATGTGTTCGCTCGATGAACTCTCTAGATTCCCAAGAGAAATCCTTAGGATTTGAGGACCATTGGACTTTAACAAGCGAAACATCTTTATTTCGAAGGCGCTTGACCTCTGAAGCAATAATACGAATAGGATGTTGCTCATAAGTTAAATTAGGTGAAACTTCAATTTCTTCCACAACACCGGGCTCAAGCATAGAATCGGAATCTCGAAGGCACTTCCGTAATTGAGAAACGTGAAACACGTCAATGAATAGCAGAAAAATGAGCCGGTAATAAAAGGCGATAAACCACGGAACCAATACGTTCGATGATAGTAAATGGCCCAATATATCGAGGCGCTAATTTTCCCAACCGACTGAAACGTACAACACCCTTCATAGTTGAAACACGAATAAACACAAGATCCCCCACAGAAAATTCTAATTTCCTTCTTCGGTTATCGGCATAGGATTTTTGCCTGCTCTGGGCCTCTTTCATCCTATACCGAATAAGGTTAATCTTCTCGGTGGAATCACAAATAAAATCTAGACCTAAAACCAGCTTCTCACCGGCCTCAAGCCAACAAGAAGGAGATCAGGATGGCCTTCCATAGAGTGCCTCGAAAGGTGCCATGCCAATACTAGATTGGAAGCTATTATGATAGGAAAACTCAATGAGAGAAATATGATCTTCCCAACTTCCACCAAAATCAAGAACACATGCACGAAGAAGATCTTCAAGAGTTTGATTCACACGCTCAGTCTGTCCATCGGATTGGGGATGATAAGCGGTGAAAAAATTAAGCTTCGTTCCTAAAGCTTTTTGAAGACTCTTCCAAAATCCACTAGTAAACAATGGATCACGATCACTAACAATAGAAGAAGGAACTCCATGCAATTTTACAATTTCTTTGATAAAGAGGTTGGCTAAGAGAGGAATGGTTCGATTGGACCGAACGGGAATAAAATGGGCGGATTTAGTAAGTCTATCAACTATCACCCATAAGCTATCATGACCCGAACGAGAACGGGGAAGGCCGTCTATAAAATCCATGGAAATTTGGTCCCACTTCCTAATTGGAATTTCTAAAGGTTGCAATAAACCACCAGGCCTTTGATGTTCGGCCTTGACAAGTTAGCAAGTCATGCAACACTTAACAAAGTTAGCAATATCAGATTTCATTCCCTCCCAATAATAAAGTCGCTTCATATCCACGTATATTTTACTACTACCGGGATGAATGGTAAATTTAGAACGATGAGAATTTTCTAACATGTCTTTACGAAGATTACTAATATTTGGCGTGATAAGTTTACCAAATTTTCGAATACCTCCACGAGAATCAATATCAAAGTCTTTCAAACCTTCAATATCAATTTTATCCCAAAGATTTTGGCCAAGAAGAGCCAATTCGGGATCTAGCTTTTGAGCCTCGAGAATGCGGTCTAAAAGAGAAGGATGAGCCTCAAAACTACATAAAAAAAGAGATGAACACAAATCGGAAACACGATCTCGAATCTCACAAGTGGATAGAATTCCGAGATCATTCGATTCGGATATCATTATAGAAACAACCGATTGTTGCTTACGACTAAGTGCATCCGCAACACGATTTTCCTTTTCGGGAGTATAAAGAATATCAAGATCATAGGCTGCAAGAAATTCGAGCCAACGTTGTTGACGCAAATTAAGTTCCTTTTGAGAAAATAGATGCTTCAAGGATTTATAATCAGTGTAAAGAATAAGTTTTTCTCCCAAAAGATAATGACGCCAAATACGGAGGGCGAAAACAATAGCCGCGAGCTCTAAATCATGTGTGTCATATCTAGTCTCCGCTGGCTTCAATTGCCGAGAAGCATAAGCAATAACACGTTTTCTTTGCATAAGAATGACACCCAAACCAATGCAACTAGCATCAGTATAAACAATGAAATCTTGGTTTTCCCCGGGAATCACAAGAATAGGAGCATCAGAAAGGAGATCTTTTAATTTCTGAAAAGAAGCTTCACATTTGTCCAACCAAATGTATTTAACTCCCTTCTTTGTCAAGCTAGTAAGAGGCATGGAAATTTTGGAAAAGTCCTTTATGAAACGGCGGTAATAACCTGCCAATCCAAGAAAACTACAGATCTCCGTCACACTCTCCGGTCTCTTCCAATTTTGAATCGCTTCAATCTTTTAAGGATCCATGGAAATTTCGGATTCGAAAATAATATGACCGAGAAACTTCACACGAGATTGCCAAAAGTGGCATTTAGAAAATTTTGCTTTTAATTGATTACTCCTAAGAGTTTCCAACACAATCCGAAGATGCTTTTCATGCCCCTCCTCGGTTTTTGAATACACAAGAATATCATCAATAAAGATGAGAACAAACCGATCGAGGAAGTCCTTGAAAACTCTATTCATAAGGTCAACGAAATAGGCCGGAGCATTCGTTAAACCAAATGGCATAACAAGCCATTCATAAGATCCATAACGAGTACGGAACGATGTCAAAGGAATGCTATCCTCTGCAATACGAAGCTGATGAAAACCGGTAGCTAAGTCTAATTGTGAAAAGACTCTAGCATCACTAAGTTGATCAAATAAATCATCAATCCGAGGTAAAGGATATTTATTATTGATAGTAAGATCATTAAGCTTACGGTAGTCAACGCAAAGCCTAAGTGTACCATCGGATTTCTTCACAAAAATTGCCGAAGCTCCCCTAGGCGAGGAACTAGAGCGAATAAAATGCTTCGTCTCCAATTCGGATAATTGTTTGCGCATCTCCTCATTTTCTTTATTGGACATACGATAAGGAGGACGAGTAATAGGTTGAGCTCCAGGGATGAGATTAATTTTGAACTCAATTGCTCGCTTAGGCGGTAATCCTAGAACGGGCTCAAATATGTCGGAAAATTCACGAACAACGTGAATAAGATAAATAATATCTTTCTCATCATCATTATCGTCATCATGAGGATTTAAAGAATATAAAGATGCAACTAAGCTAGAATCCGAAACTTTAAGATCAATAGAAATCTGCTTAACAGATTGAGGATGTCGAAGATGGATAGCCCGTTCAGGACATAGGATTTGGGCTTTATAGCGGTTAAGCCAATCCATTTCCAAAATCATTCCAAAGCCTAAGTAGCGCATAACATGCAAATCGGCTCGAAAGAAAAAATCACACAAAATAATCTCGACATCTTTACACAATAAACTGTTTGTTGCGGATCCACCAACTGGATTCGCAATTCTCAAAGAAGTCATTAAACACAAAACATCCAAAGAAAAAGTATCAACAAGTTCTTTTGAAATAAAAGAATGGGACGCACCCGTATCAAAAAGAACTCGAATAGGATGATCACGAAATAAAATAATGCCATCAAGGATAGAATGAGAAATACCTTTACCACGAGATGTGTTGCCACGGGCTTGAGCAACATTAAGCTTTCCCTCCTTCCTATTTTGAAGTTTGGGCAAGAAGATGAATAATGATCCGGGCTTTTGCAATAGCGACAAGTACGAGGCTTTTAACCCTTGTTCGCATAATGGTCCTTAGAACCACAGCTGTAGCATTGCCCACCACTAGGGGTAGAAGTCTTAGTTGCCGAAGAGGCTTGTTTCCCTTTCTTATTGTTGGGATAAGGACCTTTGAACTTATTAGGCCTTTTCTTATTGTTGAAGTTTGGTTTAGCACCCGTGACTTCAACATCACTCTCCTTATCTGCCTCTTCAAGACGAAGAGCGATATCAACGAGTTAATCAAAAGAAACTTCTAACTTTAGAAGTAATGGCTTCTTAAGATTTTTATTCCATAGACAAATCTTTGGTTCTTCTTCAATGGGGTGTTTATGTATTCGATCCCGTATTTAGAAAGTGACTCGAAGGATGCGACATAATCTGCCACAGAGGATTTACCTTGAGCAAGGTCAATGAAACGGCGAGCCAAAGTCACCTTCTCAGCTTCTGGCACAAATTTTAATTCGAAGCATTCCCGGAATTTCACCCAAGTGAGTTCCGCTTCATTTATTTCAGAAATCAGAAGCTCATACCAATCTAATGCTCTCTCCTGGAGCATATTAGAGGCCACCTGAACACGGTGAAGATCAATAAGATTCATGCGAGAAAAGATTCGATCGCACGATCTCAGCCAAGCTTGGACTTCAATAATTGTTTCAGAACCTTTGAATGGCTTTCCACCCAAATTGGTATAATCGCTGCACAAACGTGCAAATCCAGACCTAGGGTGAGTAGACTCCGGATTAGATTCGGCTGCCTGAGCATTCCTTACTAGATCAAGAAGCTGCTGGGCAGACATAAATACTCCATCTTGGGGAGTAGCATGAGATTGACCGGCATTGGGGCGTCCAGGTCTAACCATTTCTTTTCCTTTATAAAGAAAGAAAGAAGGAGGATAAGGTTATTCACCAAATGAATATCAAACAATCTTGATAGATAAACAAGGAATCATAAAGAAAATAGGATGAATCGGTACGAAGACTCGAATTAAATCCTAAAGCAAGACTCCTAAGATGGACTTAGGACGATGATCCTTATTAGATTATTCTACATTGTTCCGAAGATTGGTTCTAATACCAAGCTGTGACGCCCCACCTCTACACCCACGCTAGCCAAGGACACTACGGGGTAATGCCGTCAACTGGCGCGGAGAATAAGGCTGTTGAGGAGCGACCATCCGTGTAATTGCTTTGTGCGAGCACCGGTATGTCAGATAGTACAACATGCATCTGTTTAAGGAGGGAAATCCGACATACCGATACAAACTCAAAGCTACTGCACAGTGGCTATATATATTCTTCAGAAAAAATATAGAAGTAAACATAACACAAATCAGTCACAGACATCCTTATCACAAAGGCGGAAATAGATATGAATATATAACACATGAAAGTGTACATCAGAGTAGTGGTCAAACAAGATCCACAATATCACAAAAGAATAGCTACAAGTGCTAGACAAAAGAATATGGATACATCTATGAGTCTATATCTCAAATGTATACAACAAAAACTACTAATCTAAGTAGTTAGCCAAAAGTCAGGGTGATAATCCCAGATGTGAAGTCATGCAGAAGCACCTGTAACATCTCGGTCTGACCCGAGTATTATTTAATAAGAAAATAATAAACGGATCAGTCTAGCTATAAATATCAGATAAAATGATATCGAATAAGAGATATGACATAAATATATAATAACCATAAAGCCATACTGTGATACGTATGCAATTGAAAAATCAACTAGGGATTAATCAATATCACGAGAATTTTCTCAAAGATCAAAAGGAATGTCATACTCCTTATTTACCAAATCACCAAACTATAAATATTGACAATGATATCAATGTCAATCACAAAAGTTAATGACACACAAATTCACCAATGCACAAATATTGATAAAACTTATCAATGTAAATCACGAAAATTGGTGAAACACAAAATTCTAGAAATCATCAATGGAAATCCAGAAATCACAAAAAGGGGGAGGCCTATCACAAAACGGGAGCATGAAAACTCACCAACACGTGTATCACAAAATGGAACACTATTCCATGGTTGCTAACCATTAATTTTAAGCCGAAGCTCCACAAAACGGCCCGAAGACCATGGGTCGCTGCCCCACCAATTTGAGCCGAAGCTCCACAGAAATGGGGTTTAGTCTCCCTCGTAGACAAAGAGACATCGCACATTTGCTAGTCTAAATAACAAAAATGATCATCAAGAAGTGTCAATTACAGTAAGCTAGTAAATATATAAGCTTAGCTTCATGTCCCATAACCACTAGCTTAACTTAAATATTTACGAACAAATTGTAGATCTCCACTCGAAAATTGTCACAAGAGATTCAATCGAACAAGGCCAAGAATTAACCGACGAAGTAAACACAAGCGTTTCATACCACTGTTTTACTACGCCGTTTAATTAGATTTCTCGTACGAGTGGGGTATAGGTTTATATATTTAAAAAAAATGACAAGTCACAAAAATGATCGTAGAAACGATCAATCACAAAAATTCACATACGAAGACGTGAATGAAATCTAAAGAATTCGACTCCAAATTCATCAAAGTGGAAATACCCTTGCTACTTAATAACTATGACTTACGACTTAACCTAAGTCAACATAAGGAATCAACGGCTCAAGAAATAGCACACGGCATAAAGCAGGGGCGACCTAAAGGGTGGCGCGACCTAACTGCAACGACCTAAGGAATGGCGCGACCTAACTGCCGAGCGACCAAAGGTAGAAGCGGCTTAGGGAGCTAGCATGTGGCCTAGGTGGTGCGACCTAATCAAGGCGCGACCTGAGACATAGCGCGACATATAGGGGTGCGACCTAAAGGGGTAGCGGCATATCCTGGCCGAGCGACCAAGGGGTGCAACGACCTAAAAGATAAAAGGAGGCCGAGCGACCTAGTGAGAAGGCAGAGCGACCTAACGACTTAACAAGGCCGAGCGACCTAACGACTTAAGGGGTAACAAGGCCGAGCAACGACCTAGCACGATGCGACCTAACCAATGCTGAGCGGCTTAAGGAAGTGAAGACGGCCGAGCGACCTAGCGACCTATGTTTACGACCTAAGGCCGAGCGACCTAACGACCTATAGGGGAGGAACGACCTAAATGCAGGCCGAGGATCCTTCATATGCAGGCCGAGCGACCTAATGGTTTTGAAGCTCAAAACTCACTTAATTTGCAACCGATCGACCACAAACGCTAGGGGATTACGCCTATCGGCTACCCGGTCGTATTGGCTACTCGATGCGTCACCAAAAACGTGTTTAAACATCAAAGATTGGATTTTTTTAAAGATATGAACCCAAAACACTAAAAAATGGGATTTTCACCAATTCAATCCAAATCAATGACAAATGCATATGTAAAAGTGTTAGGATTTCATACCCAACAATCAAAGATAGATATAGATAAAGATGTGAGATAAAATTCTTACCTTTACATAAAATCTATGAAGAAGAAGCTTGAGAGCAATGGAAGAATCAATGGCTTCTCTTTGAATTTGGAGTTAGATGATGGATTTGCAAATGAACTTGAGTTTGGAGTTTTAATTTCCCATTCCTTCCTCCATTTTTTATGAAGCTTGAGTGTTAGGAAATGAAAGTAAAGTTATGAAGAGAAGGGGGTTAAGCTAGAGTAAATAGCTTAGTCTAATGGGCTAATCCAAACTCAAAGCCCAAAGTGAAAAGTGACAAAATTCCACTAACTCCAAACATATCAAAGTTTGTACTCAAAAAGATCGCAAACGGTGTTTTGGACTCAATGGAAGTGGTTCCGAGTCCTAATTCGACCGTATGCATAAAGTAACTTTTCGGACTAAAATCCGACTAACGATAAAATATTAAAAATAAAATATCTAAATATTCAATCGTAAAATATGCGGGTTGTTACATAGATAGAGTGATATTTCAAAACATTGTCAAATTCAAAAACAACAGCACTTATAAAGTGCTATGGAGATATTTAGTTATTTCAAAATAGCTCAATTTCAGAAACAACGGCACTTATAAAGTGATGTAATAAGTGTTTAGTTATTCAAACCAGTTCAGTTCAGAAACAACAATGTTTGTAAAGTGCTGTAGTCGTTATTTAGTTATTTTCAAAAATAGTTCAAATTCAAAAACAGCAGCACTTATAAAGTGCTGTAATAGGTATTTAGTTATTTCAGAACCTAATTAAGTTTCTGAATTGGTAGCACTTAGCAAATGCTATCTTATATCTACAACATTTCTGAAGTGCTACTAATAAAATTCCAGTTTTTATTATAACAATTCAAAAACAATAAAACTTCAATTTTTAGCCATTTAACTTATAAAAATCGTATTTTCCCTTCAGAAAATATTCATTTGGATATTATTTATCTTATGTTTAAATAAAATAAAATTTATAACTAAAATATCCAATTTAACTATAATTCATTTATAAGTCAAAATTACACTATTTTACTTAACCTTTATCTTTAACAAGTAACTTTACACTATAATTTAAAATATCCATCTCATAAATGAAATAGTTCTATCACTAAATTAATTAAACTTTTCATTTGAAAACTAAATTTCCAATTATCCAGTTAAGTCATCTTTAAGTTGCATTTTTTCCATTTAAATCTTAATCATTTATTTTTACAAAACATAGTCACAAATAAAATATTTTATGATAGTTAATATAACAATCCAATTCTCTTTATAAATCTATTCATTTAGACAGCCATTAACTATGGTTTCAAGTTAAATAAATTTTATTACCAAATGCCCAATTAAAATGTATTTCATATCATTATTCAACACTACATTATTTATTATACAAACATATTCATTTCAGGAAATAACCTTTATTAAAATTCTAGGTTAGATTTAAGGTTCCATATTAAACCAAATTTAATTATTAAGTTATTTAAATAAAACTCTTTAAATTCCCTTTTTTAAAACCAAAAATTGACTTATAAATTTTAACTTAAAGAAAACCAGTATCTCTTACAGAAAACCAATATACCTTTATATGTAAATCATTAAATCAAATTTTAAGTTAAAAATCCCATTTATTCTAAACTTTCAAAATACTTAATAAAAATTTAGGAAATATTATTTTAAAATATTAACCATGGGCCTGTATAATATTTTCTAACCTAGATCAAGTGATACGGATGTGTATCATTTCAATCCGTAATTCAAAAAGAAAAATCTGAGTTCTATTATCTCAAACCCGCAATCCCAAGTAAATCAAATACAATAAAAATCACTCGAGCCTATCATTTCAGCTCATAATAATTTTTTCTTATTTTAATGTCCGTTCGGGTATGTATCATTTCAACCCATTGTGATAGGGAACTTGCAGTGTGATGTAGTAAATAAAACGAACAGTATAATATAACATAGCTTATCAGATGATGTAACAAATATATAAACAGCATTTAACACCATATTATCACATCACAGGAATATATGAATAACATATTAATTTATACAATTCACTTGTCATCATTTCACAATTATAGAAGTATGTATGTTGAGAATGATAAACTCACCTTTTAAAAGCTAGAGATCAAATTCAAACACAAATCTAAACTCAGCAAAACACGAAAAGGCATGACAAAGCATGATGCAAACTTGAGTGAAAAGAGAGCCAAGATGCACATCTTGTACATAACAAAATAAAGCAAACAAATATAGTATGGATTTAACACAAGAAGCTATAGATTGAACAATGAAAAGAATATGAATAAAAATGACATAACTTGATAAACCAAGACAATAGGGCTTGGCTACATCACCTATCACCTTGTGTTGCTTGGCCATGATGGTTAGAGGTGTGATAGGCTCGGCCATGGTGGGTTAAATGCAAGTATGCATGGCAATAAACAAAGGAATATGAGGAGGTGGAGGTTACAAAGCGATGGAATGCCAAAAGCTCAAGGGGTTGTGCTCAATTGGTTCGGCCATGGTCTCTATGTGCTCGGCCTGGTTAGGCTTGGATCAAGGCACACGGCAAGGAGTGGTAGGGTCAAGGCAAAGCAAGGAGGAGGTGGTGTTTGATGTGGCTGAGCAATAGGAAGAGTAAGCGGATGCATATGTGGCTCAGCTAGGCTAGAATCATGATCTTGCGATGGAATTTTATGGTGATGCTTGTTCAAGGAGGTCACGGCCTGGGATGGATCTGGTCATGGCAAGGGTTTGCTGGTCGTGGAAGGTGGTGGTGGAGGCCGAGTCAAGCATGAAGACAAAAGAGAAAAACAAAAGAAAAATAGAAGAAGAAGGTAAGGAGAAGCAATGTAAAATAACTTGAGCTTGCTGTATTTTTTCTTCACGCAAATGATAATGAGATGAGAAGTTTTTTTGTACGTGATTTACAAACTTAGTGGTGGCTAGGGTTATGAAGATGTGAACGGCTAGAGGTGTAGGGTTTAGAGAATGAAAGGCTAGCAAATAAAAAGGCTTACTTGATTTCCAAGAAAAGGAGCCACGAGATCTTGCATATTTTTTTCTTCGTTTGCACGAAATGACAAATGAAGTGAATGAGAAGTTTCTCACGGCTTAAAGAAAATAAAACGCACGGCTAGAGTAGTGGAGTGAACGGCTAGGCAAGTGAATGCTAGGGAAAAGAAAAAGACATTGAAATAAAACAAGTAGCTCAAGTCCCTTCAAATTTCTAAGCCATTTATCCAAAATAAAACAAGTCAAAAACCAAAAATAAATCAAAGTGCAAACCATAAAATAAAAATAAATAAACAGAAAATATAAATATAAAAATGAATATAGGAAATAGAAAATAAAATACAGAAAATTATTGCGTATAAAACATTGTAATTTATCCAGTTTAAAAAGTATAAAACAGAATTTAACGAAACAAAAAGCAGAACGAATATCAGAATTATATTCTGCTTCAAAGAAAAAGATTAAAATTTAAAAACTCAAATTTAAAAATTTAAACTAAAATTCAAAATTTGACCAGAGTTGACCAAAATATAAAATTTTCAGAAAATGTTTATTTTATTGTATTTGGAAAATAAATTACAAACAAATTCCAAACTTACATTGGAAAATTCCAAAAATTCAATTTTTAAATGATTTAAAATTAGGGTTTTTAAAATAAAATTTAATTAAAAATACTTACAAAATTATGGGTTGTTACACTCTCCCCCACTCAAAACTTTTCATCCTCGAAAAGGAACGAGACACGAAAATAGAAAGAGAATAAGATAGAATGAGATAGGATTAAGGCAAGATGAAAAGAAGATTGAAATTATACCTGATAACTATCGTTATAGGTAAATTCAACCAGATGGAACGATCTTCCCAAGATGCTCCATAAATCAAGAACACAAGCATGCAGAAGATCCTCTAGAATCTGATTTACTCTTTCTGTTTGACCGATGGTCTATAGATGGTAAGCAGTGCTCAGATTCAAATGAGTGCCAGAGATTTATGAAAAGCTTTCAAAGCAGACTGGCAAGGATAAGTTCTTCTGGGAGGAAGAACTACAGGTCAAACTTCAAAATTAAGATCAATCCGGAGTTCAATTTCCCGCTTTAGAATCCAGGAGAATGGGAACATCCCGAAAGAAAAGAGATTGGAAAAAAAGATAAGATAATAAATTCTAAAATCATGAAAATTTCAACTTAAATTAATCATTAATTTCATCTATTTGATTTCACCTATATTTAACTATTTCTAATTTCATTATCTTATCATCCAATTATCAATTTATACAAGCATGAATTTGGAAAAATCAATTATTATACCCATAATTTATTCAATAAATTTAAGTTCTTTATTCCAAATTATTATTCCACTTAATATATCCAATCACATATATTAAGTATATTTACATTTATTATGACAACTCTAATTCTTTTAAGATCATTTCATCTTGTATATTATTCTATTAATTTTTTTATTCTATTTACCTCTATTAATCTTTTATAACTAAAATTTAAGTGTAAAACATTAATTATAGCCAATCAAATTTTATTTATAAAATCCCTTTTTTATTGTATATTATCCAATTACATTGTTAACTTTTAATAATTAAGGTAAGTTATATTGTAATGCAATTGAATATTATACATATAAAATTTTTCCCAATTCAATTATTCAAGTTCACATTTGTATTCAAAATTTTGGTTTCATTTTATAATTGAAATCATCCTTTAAGATAAAATTTTAGGAATTAAATTTTCGATTAACTTCAAACAATTAGAGATAAATAAATATACACAATATATATCAAATCAAATTTAAATCTTATATCACCTTTATTATAAATCAAGTCAAATTTTAGAAATCCAAATCAATTTAATTCTCTAAAGCAAGACTATAGCAAAACTACAGAATGGACTCTTCACTTCGAAACTTGAAAATAAAAGTCGATGATGCTGTAGTCATCACCGAAATTATTTTCCAACGACAAAGAAAAGAACACTGATTTATAAGTTATAAATTATGTGAAACAATTTCTACTTGAAGTACTTTAATAATACACCTTTTAAAACTTTAAACGCAAAGTTTGAAACCATCGGAAATCCAAATCTTAGTTTCTTGTTTTAAATTCATTTAAATTTCGAAATTAATTTATAGCTAGTTCAATTATTTATATATGAGATAAAAGCTAATGGTTACCAGCTATATAGAGAGTCAAATATTATTTCTTGAACATCCAATTCAATTACTATCTAAATTCTTAAAATTATACTTATATGCGTATATAATATGGTTATACAAAATTTATTCCATTTACTAAATTTGAAAACTATATTATGTCGGTTTGCTCTTGTTCAAGTGTTTTGGAGATCCTATCGACAGCGTTGATCCGACGAATCGATCGAAAACCCAAATCAACATCAACCGCTAAAACAACACAATATAAAATAAAACATTTAAATATAGATTTTCAAAGCAAGGGTAGAGATTCATATTGGATTGACTCAAGTCAAAGGAAATTTTGATTTGAGGATAAGTTAGAACAAAGGGTAAGAAGATTAACTAACCGAATAAGGAAATGGATAAGCTTATATAAATCATGGGCAACCTAAATTGGGTCCACCGTGACTTTAAGAATTAGATCGATGTGGAATTCTAAGGCAAATCCACGTTCGATCTCAAGAGATAGAATTCGACACTCAAGAGATATCTGCATCTAAACCGAGGATATATAAATCTCTGGTGAATCGATGCTATTGTAAAGGAGTTTCACCCCTTTACAAGTCATTCAGTGGGGCTATGGGATGCTCCAGAATTCCGAAGAATATGAATAGTGAGGGACAAGAATGAATTTCGGAACCGAGGGAACGTTTCAAAATTCAAAGGAAACCAAGTCAAGAGGAAGAGATTTAAGCTCGAATGAAAGTGATTCTGTAAATTAATTTACTATATATGCTAAGTTTTGCCTAGAGCCAAAGCTCTGATACCAAATGTAACAACCCAATATTTTCAACCATTCGCATCCTCACATGTCGGACTTGAATTGCTCAAAATACCGAATTGTAAATATAAATTTGGCAATCTCAGAATATACAGCAAGTAAATGAATCACACATCACAGAGTAATATAATGTAGCGGAAACAAAGAGATAGTAGTTCATGAAGCTACTACATGAATATACATCAGAGTTAAACAAGATATAACAGAATTCTAAATATGATAATCGGGTATAATCAGAATACATTACTAGAATCAACTGGATAACTGGAATCAACTGGAAGTGAAACAGATAGCTAGATCTTCAAGCAAAGCTCCAACTCCAAAGATGAGTCTTGAATGCTGGATCACTCAGTCTGACCCGAGCGTAAAGCAAAACACAAAACACTCGATTTAGGACATACATACTTATACGATGTAAACCAACTCAAGCGAACTATAATAGAAAGGTGCAAGTAACTTAAAGGATGCTTTGGACCGCCAATCCTCTAATGATCCGTTAAACTACTTACTATGTGAAAGTGTATGTGCAGTACTAAGGATCATGTAATATAATATATAAATGCGGAAACTGATAATAGCAGTAAAATAAGAATTAAAGTAAGCACACCAGGAATTTTTATACTGGTTCGAACTTCCCATTCTACGACCAGTCCTTGAATATCTTCTAGATTTAGACTAAACCCCTCACTTAACCCAGAGGAATAGGTATACCACACCTGAGCAGCCGAACAGGAATTTTTCTACCTCAATAACCGAACAGGACTTCAACTTAATACAAATAATTTGTTGACGAGTGTGTTCTGAATAACACGGATTTTCTTTTGATAGTACAATTTTCCTATAATCAAATCCTCAAGAATACGTAGTGTGTGTGAAGATTTAGAAGGAGGATAATCTCGTAGAATCGAAGTATATAAATTAATTCAGAGATTCTAGCGATATTGAATGAGAATGAATGCTTTTATTTGTAGAAATAAATAGAGAATAGATTTCAGAATTATAAACAAGAATTGGTAATTGTAGGAATGAATTAAACATGTTTATATAGTTGTAGAATAGTTACAATCTTTCATAAAGAGTTTCAATCAAAGGTTGTGACCATATCTCTTGGATTAAAGGTGATTCCTCTTCACGAACGATCGCAACTCTTCAGAAAAATAGTCGTTATTTCCAGGTCAGTTGACTTAAAATTCTGGCCGGTCAGCTAAGTTTAAAATCGTGCAGAAAACTGAGCATATCTGTGCATTAACAACAGGTTCGGTCAGCCAAAAATTCTGGCCTGTCGACCGACCTGATGTTATGTGCACAGATCATATTTTTTCAAGTATAAAACAATATTCAACTATTTGTATGTTTGTGTGACTATTTGAGGAATGATTTTAACAATATTCTAAGACTCAATATAATAAAATATTAATACTAATCTCTGAATTGTAGTCTTGTCTCCTTTGTAGTGCACAATATACTTTTATTCTCTTTTTGTCGCCTTTGTATGGTATTCTTTTTGTAGTTCGTCTCATGATCTCTGAAGCTTGTGTCATGAATCAAAAACCCATGAATCAACATTTCCCCCTTTTTGATTGATGACAATACTTATGTGACGAAGTAGTATATATTGTAATTCTCCCCCTGAATGTATGGCGACTTTTCTGCAAAAACTTGTTAGCTTCCATATATTTCTCCCCCTTTGTCATCGACAAAAAGGAATACTTATGATGCGTAAAATGTAAAAAATACACGAAATCATGTATCAAATTTAGGAACATAGAGTTAAACTTACATACCGAAAACAAATAAAATGTTAATGATACATTACTTAACACAGCATAAAATAGAAATATTGTTCACAATAAAAACAGAATAGAAATAATCCAACAAGATCATTCCTCACCGTCGTCGAAATCCCAAAATTCTGGACGAATATTTTCATCAGGAGGAGCTTGTTCTTTACCACGACGCTGAGTATGAGAAGTATGAGTTCCTGATGTACCTGAACTTGTATTTTCCGAAGTCGACCAAGAAAAATTAGGTGCTGGTCTTTTTCCAGGAGCAAGATGAGAGGCACCGGCTTCAGAAGTGCATGATAACGCATCCCAAAGATTAACAAAGAAGCCTTTGATTTTCTTGAATCTTTCGTCTATTTTCCGTAGACTGGCATCTGAAACTAATTGATTTTGAGCCAGAAGATCAATAGAAGCTTCCGTACCAAGTCCGGGTGTTGGTCTTTGAATTGTGGACTGGCGAATTAAGCGTTCCGCAGAATGAGTTGTTGGATGTGGTGTGGAATGGCTACAGCATAGTTGATCTCTAGAAGTAGCACGCCATTGATCAAATTTTATAAATCTTGGTGGAGCATCTGGCAACTTCATTAATTTAATGGTCCTTGAATGAAAATGATGAACTTTGGTAGTTTCAGATTCTGGAGCATGTGAGACTGAGTTGTTGATTAATCTCATTATATATTCTCCATAAATATGAAGCATCTTGCCTTGATTAAATGAGAGAAACTCATCCATAAGTAATTGTGCCCAACTGACTCGTATATTCCCACATATAGCATATAAAGCTTTAAAAATTTCAGGATACACTAAGTGGTAGGATCCGCCTCTTGGAACAGTGGATTTCATCATGAAACGATGAAAAAGTCTAGCTTTTGGTCGAAGATATGATGTTTGTCTGAAATCTATAGCATCATCTTCAAAAAAGAGATGGCTTATTTGGTCGCGTCTCATTACATTGCAATCCACATTATGTAATGATATTCCACCCGGTCGAGCATTCAAAATATGATTTATTCTATCTAGTGAAAGGAAAATTTCCGTACCACATATCGACGCCCAAACACAATTTTCATTTTTTCTAGGAGGATTAACAAGGTTTAGGTTAGTAAGAAATAATTTGATCATAATGTGGTTAATTTTCAAATTGTTCTTTCTATGGTCAAGAAAAGTATCAAGCCCACTTTCAATTGCGGCATTTTCAATGCTGTAAGAAAAGTAATCGTTATAACTTACGAAGGATTCCTCGAAGATCTTGGCATCTTGAAGTTTTATCCATCTTTCTAGTGCTTTATCACTCACAAGCCATGAGGCTATTTGAGAATCCACTGCAGTTGATGAAGAAGCACCGGTAGATTTAGTTTTCTTTCAAGGAGGCATTTAAATTTGATAAAATTTCAATGGAATCTGAGGTGAAAATCTGAAATTGGGAAAGTGAAAATGAAGAGGTAGGTGAAAAAATGAATGGGTGGGTTAAAAATTTGTAACCGGTAGCACCATTTTTATGTCGTTCGATCGACCAAAATGTCTGGTCGGCCGATTCTGTTAAATGAACAAAAGAAACTTTCGGGATGGATTCGGCTGACCGACTCAGGATTTCGGTCGGCCGACCCTGTTGTTCTGCCCAGATATGCCTGTTTTGGTTTTAAAAAAATTGTACAAAGAGAAATTTTATTATTTTTGAATGATATTAATACAACTTATAGAAAATCAGCAACATATATATATATATATATATATATATATATATATATATATATTAAAGAATGCTTAGCCATCGGTTGTTAATATCGACGTTCCCAATTATTCGGAGATGGAACATTCTCTATAGGTGACCACGTAGGAGCTATTGGTGATTGAGCAGGATTTGAGGAGGTTGAGGGTCTAGATGTGGGTTTAACAATGTCTTCCTTTTTCGACGAACATATTTTTATGGCCATCCGTTCTAGGAAGCTCAAACGTCTTGCTGTAACTTTTTGGTCATAGTATAACTCCTTTTGTAGATCCATTTGTTGCTGTTGGTAGTGGTGTATCTCATCTATTTTCTGTTTAGTTGAAGGAGATATAACCATAGCATTCTTGCCTTTCTTCTTTTCCGGTGTATAACCGTATGAGTGTTCTCCCATGGTTTACAGCCATGTCGGGGGTCTTTATCCGGGGAAGGAGAGAATTTAAGGACACGGTTAGGTAAGGGGAAAATAGGATAGGGTCCGTTTTCAGGAATATGATCAGAATCATCATCCAGAGATGTATACGATAAACGAGAGTTTTCGGAATTGTAAGAATCATTATTAGATGACATTTTCAAACAATTTTGAATATAAACTTTTCTTAGTATTCTTTTGAAAACTGAACATAGTTTATATAAGTATTTGTTTACTTAAAAACAAGTGGTTAAGAATTAGTATTTAATTCTCATCACAGGTAATTAATAGCAAAATAATTTGTAAAAATAGTGTTATGAAAATACAGTTTAAACTAAAAAGGTGATTGAGACAAGAAACAACTATAGCTCAAGTGGCTATAATACACCATATAACAAGCAAGTAAGAGGTCATGGGTTCAAATCTCACTTTGGTCAGAAGAAAAAAATTGTTTTAAACATTTTGCATATTTTTGGTTATAACTCTTTTAGAGACATTATTTCTAAATCTCATCTAAGTTTGATAAAACTATTTTCATTTAATGGTTTAGTAAAAATGTCAGCAATCTGATTTTCAGTATTAATAAACTCTAAATTTATCAATCCTTTTTCCAAAGAATCACGAAGAAAATGATGACGAATATCTATATGTTTTGTTCGTGAGTGATTGACAGGATTTTTAGAAAGATTTATTGCACTAGTATTATCACAATAAATTATAGACTTTTCAAGAAGACAATTAAAATCCTGAAGTGTCTGTTGCATGTAAATGACTTGTGCACATGCCAAAGCAGCAGATATATATTCTGCTTCACATGTCGATAAAGAAACATAGTTTTGTTTTTTACTGAACCAAGAGACTAAGGAACGTCCAATGAAGTGACATGTTCCGCTAGTACTTTTTCTATCCGTCCGACTTCCTCCAAAATCCGCGTCGCTATGGAAAACTAATTCGAAAGGGCATTCTTTTGGATAGAGTAGTCCGAAATCTTTGGTTTTAGTTAGATAACGAATAATGCGTTTAACTGCTCGCATATGCGATTCTTTGGGATTTGCTTGAAATCTAGCACATAAACAAACACTCATCATTATATCAGGTCAACTAGCTGTTAAATATAACAACAATCCAATCATACTACGATACAGTTTTTGATCAACACTTTTGCCCTCCTCATCTCTATCAAGATGAATCATTCTGCTCATAGGAGTTGGTTTGGCAGAAGTGTTTTCCAGACCAAATCGTTTAATTAAATTATAACAATAGTTTTCTTGATTAATAAAAATTCCATTTTTAATTTGTTTAATTTGTAATCCAAGAAAATATGACAATTCTCCCATATGAGACATTTCAAATTCATTTGTCATTATAGTTGAAAATTCCTGACATAACTTATCATTTGTCGATCTAAAGATAATATCATCAACATAAATTTGAATTATCAAAATATCTTTCTTAGTTTTCTTAATAAAAAGAGTTTGATCTACTTTACCAATTTCAAAACCAGATTCTAATAAATAGCTTTTAAGACGATCATACCAAGCACGAGGTGCTTGCTTTAAACGTAAGCCTTTTTGAGTTTATAAACATGATCCGGAAATTTTTCATGATAAAAAAGAGGTGGTTGTTCAACAAAAACATTTTCTTTTATGTAACCATTTAAAAATGCACTTTTAACATCCATTTGATAAAGTTTAAAATTATGAAAACATGCAAATGCCAATAAAATTCGTATTACTTCAAGTCGGGCAACTGGAGCAAACGTTTCTTCGTAGTCAATTCCCTCTTCTTGATCATATCCTTGTGCAACTAATCTAGCCTTATTCCTAGTTATATTTCCTAGTTCATCTCCTTTATTTTTGAAGACCCATTTAGTACCAATGACTGATTGATCACTTGGTCTAGGAACAAGTTCCCAAACTTCATTTTGCTCAAATTGATTTAGTTCTTCTTGCATGGCAAGAATCCAGTAGTCATCAGTTGAGGCTTCTTTTATATTCTTAGGTTCTATGTTAGAGAGAAAAGCTGCATGACCAACTTGATTTAATTGATGTCTGGTTTTAACGTTCGTATTTACTTCTCCAATTATATTTTGTATAGGATGATCCCGTAAAATTCTACGCGGAGATTTTATTATATTAGTAGTAATGTTTGTATTTTCGGTAATTTCATTAATATTATCAAAAAATTTACTAGTATTACTGTTTATATTCTGAATAGTTTCATCATCAGAATCGATAGTAATATTTGGATTTATATTTTTGAAATTTTCATCAAATGAAACATGTAAACTTTCTTCAATAATCTAAGTTCTTTTATTAAAAATTCGATAAGCTTTACTTCGTTCTGAATATCGTACGAATATTCCTTCATCAGATTTTGGATCGAAATTGCCTAGTTGATCTTTAGTATTCAAAATAAAACATTTAGAACCAAAAATTTTAAGATATGAAATATTTGGTTTTCTTCCATTTAGAAGTTCATATAGAGTATTCTTAGTTAACGGTCGAATGGAAACACGATTCAATACATAACAAGCAGTAGCTACAACTTCTGCCCAAAAATGTTTTGATAAAGTGGTTTCATTTAATAAAGTTCTTGCACATTCTTGTAACGTTTTATTTTTTCTTTCTACAACGCCATTTTGTTGTGGTGTTCTAGGAAATGAAAAATTATGGTTAATACCTTTCTTGTTACAAAATTGTTCAAAAACTTCATTTTCAAATTCTCCTTCATGAGCACTTCTGATATTTTTAATTTTCAAACTTTTAATATTTTGTATTCTTTTAACAAACACTTTAAAATTATAAAAAGTATCACTTTTATTTTTTAAAAAGAAATCCAAGTGTATCTAGAAAAATCATCTACAATAACAAACACATATCTATTATGATTAATAGACTGAACTTGAGTTGGACCAAAAAGATCCATGTGTAAAAGTTCAAGTGGTTGTTCTGTAGAAATTACTTTTTTTGATTTAAAAGAAGATTTTGTTAATTTTCCTAATTTACATGCATCACAAAATATATTTGTTTTGAATTTCATGTTAGGTAATCCTTTAACTAATTTATTTTTAGCTAACTTGTTGATGGTATTAAAATTGATGTGACAAAATCTTTTGTGCCAAAGACAGGAATCATTTTCCTTAGCTATTAAACACAAATTTGAATCATTTTTAACGTTCATATTTAAAATATAAATGTTTTTATCTCTTATTCCTTCAAAAATAGTGTTATGATTTTTATCGAAAATATTACATTTATTTTCTGAAAAAGTTATATTAAAACTTTATCACATAACTGACTAATACTCAATAAATTATGTTTTAAATTTTTGACTAATAAAACATCGGTAATGAGAGGTAAATTAGTGGTACCGTTGCTGCTGACGTCGCCTTTTCCGATGATATATCCTTTAGAGTTATCTCCAAAAGTGACTGATCCTCCATTTGAGTAGATAATATTTGACAACATTTCTTTGTTTCCAGTCATATGTTTTGAGCAACCGCTATCTAAAATTTATTTTCCTCTCCTTTTATGTGGTTCCTGCAAAAATTTATAAAAAGTTGGTACCCATTTCATTTTAGGGTCCTAAGAGTTAGATCTTAGGTAGCCAAACCCATACGGGTTCAGAATTCCCTTTATAAACATAGTTTTTGTTATTATGAATAATTTCCGTGAACATTTCGATATGTTTATTTCTTATCAAAACATTATTTGATTTTGGAAACCATATCTTAATGGTCTTAGTGTTTGAACAAACTGTTTTCTTAATATCATTTTTAATATTATCGAAAGTCCTACTTTTAGCAAAATTATTTAGTTTCTTAAATCCTAGTCCAGATTTATTGTTAGTGGATCGAGAATTTTCTAGTATTTTGGAAAGATTCTCTCTTCATTTATTGAAATTCGAGACATTTTTAGAGATGTCATTAAATTTTATTTTTAGACTAAATTTTTCTAAATCTAAATCTTTAATTTTAGAATGTAAGCAATTATTTTCAAAAAATAAAACATCATTTTTATTTTTCTGAATTTCTAGCTCTTCAGATATTGAAGAAATTTGAGAAGATAAGTTAGAATTTGATTGTTGAGAAATTTCAAGTTCTTCTTCTAATATTTTCTTCTCATCTTTCAGCATATCTACTTCTAAGACTGTTCTATCTAATTTTCTTTGTAAATCTTTATTTTTCTTTTTAAGTTGCATTGCTAAGTCTACTAATTCAGAATTAATTTCAATTAAATCTTCAAAACTAAGATCACTTACATCGTCTGATGAAGCCATGAAGCATACATTTGCTTGCTCATTTTCATTGTCACTTTCACTTTCTGATGAGGATGATGAGTCTGCGTCGTCCCAAGCGACTGAAAAAGATCTTCGTTTGGTTCTGTCCCTCTTAAAATTGCTCTTTTTACGTTCTGGACAATCCTTCTTCATGTGACCTTTCTTGTGACATTCATAACATTCCATTGCAAAGATGATGGTTTGCTACTTTTGATATTGTTGTTGGAATTATTTTTGTTTCCCTTGAATTTATTTCTTTTGAATTTCAGAAATTTTTTGAAATTTTTAGCAATCATTTCCATATCTTCATTCTCTGAGTCGGAATCATCTTTTTCTGCTTGAAATGCCACATTCTTCTTTTCTTGTGCTACATTTCTCTTTGCCTATTAATTTACTTCATAGGACATTAAATTACCTATCAATTCTTCTGGTTTTAATGTTGACAAATCACTTGCTTCTTCAATGGCTAGGACTTTTCTTTCCCATTCGTCAGTTAAGGAATTTAAGATTTTTGTGACAACATCAAAATCAGTGAATGTTTGTTCAAATGATGGTAGAGCATGATAAATATCCTGGAATCTAGAGTACATATCATTTATAGATTCATTTGGCCTCATTTTGAAATTTTCAAATTGATTTTCCAACATAGAAATTTTGCTTAATTTAACTTTGTTCGTTCCTTCATGTGTTACTTTTAAGTGTTCTCCATATTTCATAACCAGAAGTGCACATGCTAACTCTATTGAATTCATTTCTATCTAATGCACAAAATGAAATATTCATAGCCTTTGCATTTGATGTAGCATCTAGTTTTTGTGTGTTACTCCATGTTGAGTATTCTCTAGTAGGAGTTGTGTACTCTCTTTGTATAACATTCCAGATATCAAAACCACTAGATTGCATATACATTCTCATTCTAGTTGACCAATAATTATAATTTATACCATTAAAAAGTGGAGGTCGTGAAGTTGATTGACCCTCTGTGAAACTAGTATTAGTGTTATTACCAACATCGTTAGTTTGTGTCGTTGCCATATTACTAGAAATAAATACCAAATAACTTTGTGACGGTTATAGGATAACCTCGCTCTAATACCAAATGAAAGTGTACGTGCAGTACTAAGGATCTTGTAATATAATATATAAATGCGGAAACTGATTATAGCAGTAAAATAAGAATTAAAGTAAGCACACCAGGAATTTTTATACTGGTTCGAACTTCCCGTTCTACTCCAGTCCCTGAATATCCTCTGGATTTAGACTAAACCCCTCACTTAACCCGGAGGAATAGGTATACCACACCTGAGCAGCCGAACAGGAATTTTTCCGCCACAACAGCCGAAGAGGACTTCAACTTAATACAAATAATTTGTTAACGAGTGTGTTCTGAATAACAAGGATTGTCGACCGACCTGATGTTATGTGCACAGATCATATTTTTTCAAGTATAAAACAATATTCAACTATTTGTATGTTTGTGTGACTATTTGAGGAATGATTTTAACAATATTCTAAGACTCAATATAATAAAATATTAATACTAATTTCTGGATTGTAGTCTTGTCTCCTTTGTAGTGCACAATATACTTTTATTCTCTTTTTGTTGCCTTTGTATAGTATTCTCTTTGTAGTTCGTCTCGTGATCTCTGAAGCTTGTGTCATGAATCAAAAACTCATGAATCAACACTATTTAGTAATATTTCGCTATTATAATAATGTCTGTAGTAAAATAAACTTACTTTTAAATAGTGTTAAGGCTTTACATTATCCACCTTAATACAAAAATAGTGCCAGTAGTCTATACAGTACCATAATACCTCCTGATAGGAAGGCTACTAGAGGATACTCCATAGGCACGGCACAAATCAAACTTGTACAAGGCGCGCTAGGGTAGGTGACATGACAAAACTAGGCAATGCCAGGGTAAATATACCATTTACACTTCCGGGCCGGTGGTAACGCGTAGCAGCTACTACCGCCCACCTCGAGCCACACCCCCAAATTAAAAGAATCAAAAGTGGCCACTGAATCAATCTCAAAGTCAGAATATAATAGCGAAGGAGTGTGTCCGATCAGAGGAATGACCTAATTAGCTTGTCGATTGCTCCTATTTTAGCCACCTTATGACAACCCACGGGAGTCGGGTCCACGTATATACCTTAAAGGGCATCGTCGCCATCCTACTTATTTCTAGAATCTCCACCGCGTACACGGCTGTTAAAGTGGTTTTCAGAGTTGGCAGAGAGTACGACAACTTCCGATCCCGGTCTCTTTAACAACCCGACGTTATTATAACCCATGGATATTTATTTCAAAATCATTTATACTTTAAAACCAAAATATCATATCCATTTCAAACTAAATACTATATTATTTCATTCCAAAACCAAATCAACATATCGTTTTCATTTCAAATACCCAAGGTAATAATATATCATTTAATTTCCAAAACCATAGTACTTTCAAAGTTATAACCACTCCAAAACAAAACACTTCGAAACCATAATATTTTGTGATCATAACAATTTAGAAATGTTATCATTTGGAAACTATACTACTTAAAATCACCACACTTTGGAAATGTTGTTCCTTTGGAAATCATAACGCCTTTAAAATTGTCTTCATTTAAACCATTTAAATTCAATGTCAAATAATATTCATTTCAAAGTTGTAGAATTTCTAAGTTCATTCATTTAATTATAAAATTTCCAATACATTGTACATTTCAGCAATAACAGCATTTATAAAGTGTTATGGTAGATATAGTGATATTTCAAAACATTGTCAAATTCAAAAACAGCAGCACTTATAAAGTGCTATGGTAGGTATTAGTTATTTCAAAACAGATCAATTTTAGAAACAACGACGCTTATAAAGTGTTGTAATAGGTGTTTAGTTATTCAAACCAGTTCAGATCAGAAACAACAACATTTATAGTGTTGTAGTAGTTAATTAGTTATTTTCAGAAATAGTTCAAATTCAGAAACAGGAGCAGTTATAAAGTGCTGTAATAGGTATTTAGTTATTTTAGAACCTAGTTAAGTTTCAGAATTGATAGCACTCAGCAAATGCTATCTTATAACTACTGCATTTCTGAAGTGCTACTGATAAAATTCCAGATTTTATTATAACATATGAAAAACAATAAAACTTCAATTTTTAGCCATTTAACTTATAAAAATCATATTTTCTGCTTTAGAAAACATTCATTTGGATATCATTTATCTTATGTTTAAATAAAATAAAATTTATAACTAAAATATCCAATTTAACTATAATTCATTTATAAGTCAAAAATACACTATTTTACTTAACCTTTATCTTTAACAAGTAACTTGACACTATATTTTAAAATATCCATCTCATAAATAAAATATTTCTATCACTAAATTAACTCAAACTTTCATTTGAAAACTAAATTTCCAATTATCCAGTTAAGTCATCTTTAAGTTACATTTTTTCCATTTAAATCATAATCATTTATTTTTACAAAACATAACTATAAATAAAATATTTTATCATAGTTAATATAACAATCCAATTCTCTTTATAATTCATTTAGACAGCCATTAACTATGGTTTTAAGTTAAATAAATTTTATTACCAAATGCCCAATTAAAATGTATTTCCGCAACTCATAACGAGTGCGGAATGCGGTAAGTGGAATGCTAATTTCCGCAACTCGTAGCAAATGAAAACCGGTGGCAAAGTCAAACTGAAAAGACCTTAACACCACACAAAAGATTTCTTAGGTGATAATCCTAAGACAAACTCAAAAATATCGGAAAATTTCTCAAACTACATGAATGAGAGAAATAACACTTTCCTTATAAGTGGGCTTAAGGAATAAAGTGATGCCATCAAGTTGGAATCAAAATCATAAAGGAAAAATAGAAATCTGCTTAACAGATTGAAAATGTCGAAGATGAATAGTCCACACGGGACAAAGGATATGGCCTCATAATAATTAAGCCAATCCTTACAAAAGTAAATTCCGAAGCCTAAGTAAAAATATCGGCTCGGAAAGAAAAATCACATAAAATAATTTCGACATCAATAAAAAGCAAATTGAGTGTTGCGGATCTACCATCCGGATTCACAATCCTCAAAGAAGTCATCAAGCCCAAAATATTCAAAGAAAAAGAATCGACAAGTTCTTTTGATATAAAAATAATGAGATGAAACCTATATCAAAAAGAACTCAAATAAGAAGATCACAAAATAAATGTAATCAAGGATTAAATGAGAAATACCTTGACCACGAGAAGTGTTACCAGGAGCTTGCACCACATTGAGCTCTCCCTCCTTCTTAGTTTGAAGTACGGGACATGCAGTAATATGGTGACCCGAATTTTTGCAATAGCGACAAAAGAGGGGTCTCGTGCACTCCCTTGCATAGTGGTCCGTGGAACCACAATTGTAGCATTGACCACGACTAGAGGTAGGAGTCTTTGCTACCGGAATTTGTTGCTTCCCTTTCTTATTAGAATTGGGGCCTTTGAATTTGATAGGCCTATTCAAGTTATTGTCGAAGTTCTGTTGGGCACGCACAACTTCAACATCACCTTCATTATCGGCCTCTTCAAGACGAAGAGCGATATCAATAAGCTGATCAAATGAAACTTCAAGTTTCAGAAGTAATGGCTTCTTAAGATTCTTATTCAAGCCATAGACAAATCTCTGATTTTTCTTCAATGGGGTGTTGATGTACTCAACCCCGTATTTGGACAGAGATTCGAAAGATGCGACATAGTCTGTCATAGAAGATTCACCTTGAACAAGGTCAATAAAACGCCGGGCCAAAGTTACTTTTTCAGCCTCCGGCACGAATTTCAATTCGAATCTTTCCCGGAATTGTTCCCAAGTGAGATCCGCTTCAATGATTTCAGAAATTAAAAGCTCATACCAATCTAATGCTCTTTCTTGGAGCATGCTAGAAGCCACTTGGACTCGATGTAGATCAATAAGGTTCATGCGAGAAAAGATGCGATTGCATGATTTGAGCCAAGCTTGAATTTCTATAACGCTCTCGGATCCCGTGAATGGCCTTCCACCCAAATCGGTATAGTCTCTGCATAGGCGTGCAAAACTGGATCTAGGATGAGTAGGCTCTTGAATGGGACCGGCTGCTTGAGCGTTCTTAACAAGATCTAGAAGCTGCTGGGCAGACATAAATACTCCATCCTGGGGAGTAGCACTAGATTGACCGGCGCTGGGACGGCCAGGTCTAACCATTTCTCTTCTTTAAGAAAGAAAGAGAGAAAAAGAAAAAGTTATTCTCAAAATAGATATCAAGCAATCTTGATAGATAAAACAAGGAATCATAAAGAAAATAGAATGAATCGGTTCGAAGACTCGAATTAAATCCTAAAGCACGACTCCTAAGATGGACTTAGGACGATGATCCTTGTTATAATATTTCATATTGTTCCGAAGTTTGGCTCTGATACCAAGCTGTGACGCCCCACCTCTATACCCACGCTAGCCAAGAACACTATGGTGTAATGCTGTCAACTAGCACGGAGAATAAGGCTGTTGAGGAGCGACCATCTGTATAATTTCTTTGTGCGAGTACCGATATGCCGGATAAAAATATAACTTTTCATCTCAAGAGGGAATCCGACATACCGACACAAACTCAAAGCTACTACACAGTGGCTATAAAGGTCTTCGCAAACAAATATAGAAATAAACATAACACAAATCAATCACAGATAATTCATATCACAAAGGCGGAAATAGATATGAATATTACACTAGGAAGTGTACATCAGAGTAGTGGTCAAAAAAGATCCACAATAATACAAAAGAATAGCAACACGTGCTATACAAAAGAATACATCTATGAGTCCATATCTCAAGTGTATACAACAAAATAAACTACTAATCTAAAGTAGTTAGCCAAACGATCAGATGAAAGTCCGATAAGGAGTCAAGCAGAAGCACCTGTAAAATCTCAGCCTGACCCGAGTATTATTTAAGAAGAAAATAATAAACGGATCAGTCTAGCTATAAATATCAGATGAAGTGATATATAATAAGAGATATGACATAAACATATAATAATCACAATGCCAAGCTGTGATAAATAAGTAATTGAAAATCAACAAGAGATTAATCAATATCACAATAATCTACTCAAGATAAAAAGGAATGCCATACTCCTAATTTCATTCACCAAGCCACAATAAATGACATATATATCAATGCCAATCGTAAAAGTTGGTGAAACATAAATTTCCAGAAATCAACACACGAAATCCAAAAATCACAATAAAAAGGAACAACGACGTCGTACAGCGAGACATCCGATGAACCAAATCACAATAAAAAGGATGGCCAATCCCACAAACTGGACATCGACGCACCTAGAAAGGCACGCCCCATGAACAGTCGAACATCGACACACCTAGAAAGATATGCCCCATGCTCTAGCATCGACGCACCTAGAAAGATACGCCCCATGCATAAATAAACATTGATGCACCTAGAAAGATACACCCCATGTAATGTCTAACACCGATGCACCTAGAAAGATACACCCCATGTAATGTCTAACACCGATGCACCTAGAAAGATACACCCCATGTAATGTCTAACACCGATGCACCTAGAAAGATACACCCCATGCTAAGTCAAACATCGACGCACCTAGAAAGACACGCCCCATGCATAGACGAACGTCACTGCACCTAGAAAGATACACCCCATGTCCCGACTTATTGAGCCGATTGCTCCACGAAAAAAATAAACATCGATGCACCTAGAAAGGTACACCCCATGCATAAATAAACATTGACGCACCTAAAAAGGTACGACCCATGTATAAACAAACATCGATGCACCTAGAAAGGTACACCCCATGCATAATAAAACATTGACGCACCTAAAAAGGTACGACCCATGTGAGAAGTGAGACGAAGCTCAATAAAATGAGGAACAGTCCTCCACATAAACAAAGAGACATCGCACATTGCTAGTCTAAACCACAAAGATGATCGTCATGATCAACGAGAATTGTCAATTACAATAAGCTAGTAAATATATGAGCTTAGCTTCATGTCCCATAACCACTAGCTTAACTTAAATATTTATGAACAAATTGTAGATCTCCACTAGAAAATTGTCACAAGAGATTCAATCGAACAAGTCCAAGAATTAACCAACGAAGTAAACGCAAGCGTTTCATACCACTTGTTTTACTAAGTCGTTTAATTAGATTTCTCATACGAGTGAGGTAAAGGTTTGTATATACTAATAGGTTGGAAATCGGTTTGAGAAAACGAGCTTTGTAATAAAATAGTGTTGAAATCATTTGAAGAAAGAGTTTTGATATTTACTACTAGTATAGAAAACTTTTATATTTTAAAGTGACAAATCATAGAAGTGATTGTAGAAACAATCAATCATAAAAATTCACATTCGAAGAAGTGAATAAAATCCAAAGAAATCGATATCAAATCCATCAAAGTGGATATATCTAAAATTCCCAAAGAAAAGGTCATCAAAGTCGATAATAAATGACAACAACAAAAGGGAGACAACACGAATCGATTAAAGTTGGATATTCAAACGGATTAGCAATATAGGCTAATCTGGCAAATAGTAGCAGGTCGGTCGACCGGACTCCCTGAGTCGGTCGACCGAACCAGAGGTTGGAAACCTCTCGGGACAGCAGGTCGGTCGACCGAACCCTGTACTCGGTCGACCGAACCTTAAAACAGAAAGTGCTTATGCACTTGGAAGCAGGTCGGTCGACCGGACCAGGGGGGTCGGTCGGCCGAGCATGTTTCCAGCCTCATCCCTGCCTATTACAAATGAGGTTCAGTCTTGACCAAAATTGCATTCTCTCGAGCAACGGCGCTAAGGGATTATGCCAATCGACTACCCGGCCCTATATGCTCCTCGATGCATCACCAAAAACATGTTCAAACATCAAAGTTAGGATTTTTAACGAATTGAACTCAAAACACTAAAAATTGGAATATTCACAAAAGCAATCCAAATCAAAATCAAATGCACATGAATAAGTGTTGGGAATTCATACCTAACAATAGAAGAGAATTATAAGCATAGATGTGAGATTAAAAATCTCACCTTTGAACCTAAATCAATGAAGAAGATGCTATGAAGCAATGGCAAGAACAAGCACTCTTTAATTCCAACTCAACAAGCTTGAATCTAAGCTTAAAAGAGAAACATTCGCTAAATTAGGTTTAGGAAATTTCTGAAATCAAAGAGAAAATGAGTTGGAGAAGAAGAAGAGGAATCTTACCAATGGGTTCTCATAGATTTTGGAGCAAGAAGTTGGATTTGCAAAGCAAGCTAGGGCTTAGGAATTTCTATTTCCCATTCTCTTCCTCCATTTTTGCTTGAGCTTGAGTATTAGGAAAATAGAAAAGAAGTGAATGAAGAGGAGAGGGGTTGGGACTGAATACATAAGTGGGGTTAATGGGCTCAGCCCAAACCAAAGCCCTAAGTGAAAAAGTGGCAAAAATCAACTTTCTCCAAACATATCAAAGCTTATACTCAAAAAGGTCGTAAATGTCATTTTGAACTCAATGGGGGTGGTCTCGAGTCTCAATTCGACTGTTTGCACAAAGTAGCTTTTCGGACCAAAATCCGATGAACGGTGAAATATTTAAATAAAATATTTAAATATATAATCGATAAATATGCGGGTTGTTACAGACTCCCCTCCTTAAAGAAATTGCGTCCTCGCAATACTTAAGAAGAAAATAAGAAGTAACAACCGCAGAAGCATATCAACACAAAAGAAAATTTGAAATAGGAAGTTCACCATAAAGAGCACGAAGGAGTAAATCCGAAAGTTTTCGTTCGATGAATTCTCAAGATTTCACATGAGCAATCCTTAGGATTTGAGAACCATTGAACCTTTATCAAAAAGAATATCTTTATATCGAAGGCACTCAACCTCCAAAGCAATGATGCGAATAGAATGTTGCTCAAAAGTCAAATTTGGTGAAACTTCAATCCCTCAATAACACCGGGCTCACGAATAAAAATCGAAAACATAAAAGCATTTCCATAGTTAAAAGACGTGGAAAACGTCAAGAATAGCAGAAAGTTGAGCCGGTGCAACGGCGTAGTACAAATACGGTACGCCCGAGAAACTAGAAACTCAAATAATTTGGAACATCAGCGTAGTACAAAAACGGTACGCCCAATGAATCAAAAAGCGAAAAACATTGATGTAGTACGAATGGTACATCCAATGAATCAAAGACACTGATGTAGTACAAGCGGTACATCCAATGAATCAAAAGCAAAGACATTGATGTTGTACAACGGTACATCCAATGAATCAAAAGGAAAGACGTTGATGTAGTACAAACGGTACATCCAATGTATCCAAAAAGAAAAGACATTGATGTAGTACAAACGGTACATCCAATGAATCAAAGACACTGATGTAGTACAAACGGTACATCCAATGAATCAAATAGCAAAGACATTGATGTAGTACAAACGGTACATCCAATGAATCAAAAGCAAAAACATTGATGTAGTACAAACGGTACATCCAATGAATCAAATAGCAAAGACATTGATGTAGTACAAACGGTACATCCAATGAATCAAATAACAAAGACATTGATGTAGTACAACGGTACATCCAATGAATCAAAGACACTGATGTAGTACAAACGGTACATCCAATGAATCAAATAGCAAAGACATTGATGTAGTACAAACGGTACATCCAATGAATCGAATAGCAAAAACATTGCTGTAGTACAACGGTACATCCAATGAATCAAATAGCAAAGACATTGATGTAGTACAACGGTACATCCAATGAATCAAAAGGAAAGACATTGATGTAGTATAAACGGTACATCCAATGTATCCAAAAAGAAAAGACATTGATGTAGTACAAACGGTACATCCAATGAATCAAATAGCAAAGACATTGATGTAGTACAACGGTACATCCAATGAATCAAAAGGAAAGACATTGATGTAGTACAAACGGTACATCCAATGTATCAAACAGTAAAGACATTGATGTAGTACAAACGGTACACCCAATGAATCGAATAGCAAACACATTGATGTAGTACAAACGGTACATCCAATGAGTCAAATAGCAAAGACATTGATGTAGTACAAATAGTACATCCAATGAATCAAAAGCAAAAACATTGATGTAGTACAAACGGTACATCCAATGAATCAAATAGCAAAGACATTGATGTAGTACAAACGGTACATCCAATGAATCAAAAGGAAAGACATTGATGTAGTACAAACGGTACATCCAATGAATCAAAGACACTGATGTAGTACAAACGGTACATCCAATGTATCAAACACGAAGACATTGATGTAGTGCAAACGGTACATCCAATGAATCAAAACCCGAATGATTTCGGAACACCGACGTAGTACAAAAACGGTACGTCCAATGAACCGAACACAATAAAAGGACATTGGACGCTAGTCCATAAAAGAAACGAGATGAAACTCAATAAAACGAAGTATACCAAAACGTCCGATGAACTTGACGAAAAGATAATTCCATTCAGACAACATCAAAGAATCAACCACTTGTTGCTTATGACAAAGCGCATTGGCAACTCGATTTCCCTTCCAGGAATAAAAAGAATATCAAGATCATAAGATGCTAGGAACTCGAGTCAACATGAAGTTCCTTATAAGAAATAAATATTCCAAGGATTTATGATCGAGGTAGAGAACAAATTTCTCATCCAAATATGATGATGCCAAATTCCAAAAGTAAAAACAACAGCCTAGAGCACCAGATCATGAGTGGCATATCTAGTCTCGATAAGCTATAATGATTTAGAAGCACAAGTGATAGCACGTTATCTTATGTAAAAGAACGGCATCCAAACCAATACGACTAGTATCGGTACAAATAGCAAAGTCTTGGTTCCCCTTCAGGAATCACAAGAATAAGAGTTTCGAAAAGAAAGAATTTCTTTTAAATAATCTCCTTTCCCATAAAGTTAAAACTTTCAAAATTACACTTATCTTTATGTAATTATCATTCTAGAAAAATTTACTATTTTCAAGTTAATATACTGTGTCTGATTGTCTCATCAAAGCGTTTAGAAAATTCCTATCGATAACGTTGATCAAGCGCATCGACCAAAATTCTTAAAGCACTCAACGGGCAATACAATAACAAAATCATCTTTTATAGGATAAATAAATCTCTTAAAAAGTTTTAATAATATTCTTTGTTCGTTTCAAGAACAAAATCCAGTTTTACTTATAAATAAATCTTATGAAAAAGATTTGCAAAATTTTAAATTACTATTTTCATCCAAAATCAGTAAATACAAGAATAGTCTCATCGAAATATTCATAGAATATTCGATTTATAAAATGGATGAAATAAGCTGGACAATTTGAATGACAAAATAAGTCATTCATAAGAATCATAACGAGTGCAGAATGCGGTAAGTGGAATGCTAATTTCCGCAACTCGTAGCAAACGAAAACTGGTGGCAAAGTCAAACTGAAAAGACCTTAACACCACACAAAAGATTTCTTAGGTGATAATCCTAAGACAAACTCAAAAATACCGGAAAATATCTCAAACTACATGAATGAGAGAAATAACACTTTCCTTATAAGTGGGCTTAAGGAATAAAGTGATGCCATCAAGTTGGAATCAAAATCATAAAGGAAAAATAGAAATCTGCTTAACAGATTGAAAATGTCGAAGATGAATAGTCCACACGGGACAAAGGATATGGCCTCATAATAATTAAGCCAATCCTTACAAAAGTAAATTCCGAAGCCTAAGTAAAAATATCGGCTCGGAAAGAAAAATCACATAAAATAATTTCGACATCAATAAAAGGCAAATTGAGTGTTGCGGATCTACCATCCGGATTCACAATCCTCAAAGAAGTCATCAAGCCCAAAATATTCAAAGAAAAAGAATCGACAAGTTCTTTTGATATAAAAACAATGAGATGAAACCTATATCAAAAAGAACTCAAATAAGAAGATCACAAAATAAATGTAATCAAGGATTAAATGAGAAATACCTTGACCACAAGAAGTGTTACCAGGAGTTTGCACCACATTGAGCTCTCCCTCCTTCTTATTTTGAAGTACGGGACATGCAGTAATATGGTGACCCGAATTTTTGCAATAGCGACAAAAGAGGGGTCTCGTGCACTCCCTTGCATAGTGGTCCGTGGAACCACAATTGTAGCATTGACCACGACTAGAGGTAGGAGTCTTTGCTACCGGAATTTGTTGCTTCCCTTTCTTAATAGAATTGGGGCCTTTGAATTTGATAGGCCTCTTCAAGTTATTGTCGAAGTTCTGTTGGGCACGCACAACTTCAACATCACCTTCATTATCGGCCTCTTCAAGACGAAGAGCGATATTAATAAGCTGATCAAATGAAACTTCAAGTTTCAGAAGTAATGGCTTCTTAAGATTCTTATTCAAGCCATAGACAAATCTATGATTTTTCTTCAATGGGGTGTTGATGTACTCAACCCCGTATTTGGATAGAGATTCGAAAGATGCGACATAGTCTGTCACAGAAGATTCACCTAGAACAAGGTCAATAAAACGCCGGGCCAAAGTTCCTTTTTCAGCCTCCGGCACGAATTTCAATTCGAATCTTTCCCGGAATTGCTCCCAAGTGAGATCCGCTTCAATGATTTTAGAAATTAAAAGCTCATACCAATCTAATGCTCTTTCTTGGAGCATGCTAGAAGCCACTTGGACTCGATGTAGATCAATAAGGTTCATGCGAGAAAAGATGCGATCGCATGATTTGAGCCAAGCTTGAATTTCTATAACGCTCTCGGATCCCGTGAATGGCCTTCCACCCAAATCGGTATAGTCTCTGCATAGGCGTGCAAAACTGGATCTAGGATGAGTAGGCTCTGGAATGGGACCGGCTGCTTGAGCGTTCTTAACAAGATCTAGAAGCTGTTGGGCAGACATAAATACTCCATCCTGGGGAGTAGCCCTAGATTGACCGGCGCTGGGACGGCCAGGTCTAACCATTTCTCTTCTTTAAGAAAGAAAGAGAGTAAAAGAAAAGGTTATTCTCAAAATAGATATCAAGCAATCTTGATAGATAAAACAGGGAATCATAAAGAAAATAGAATGAATCGGTTTGAAGACTCGAATTAAATCCTAAAGCACGACTCCTAAGATGGACTTAGGATGATGATCCTTGTTATAATATTCCATATTGTTCCGAAGTTTGGCTCTGATACCAAGCTGTGACGCCCTACCTCTATACCCATGCTAGCCACGAACACTATGGTGTAATGCTGTCAACTAGCACGGAGAATAAGGCTGTTGAGGAGCGACCATCTGTATAATTGCTTTGTGCGAGTACCGATATGCCGGATAAAATATAACTTTTCATCTCAAGAGGGAATCCGACATACCGACACAAACTCAAAGCTACTACACAGTGGCTATAAAGGTCTTCGGAAACAAATATAGAAATAAACATAACACAAATCAGTCACAGATAATTCATATCACAAAGGCGGAAATAGATATGAATATTACACTAGGAAGTGTACATCAGAGTAGTGGTCAAAAAAGATCCACAATAATACAAAAGAATAGCAACACGTGCTATACAAAAGAATACATCTATGATTCCAAATCTTAAGTGTATACAACAAAATAAACTACTAATCTAAAGTAGTAAGCCAAAAGATCAGATGAAAGTCTGATAAGGCGTCAAGCAGAAGCACCTGTAAAATCTCAGTCTGACCCGAGTATTATTTAAGAAGAAAATAATAAACGGATCAGTCTAGCTATAAATATCAGATGAAGTGATATATAATAAGAGATATGACATAAACATATAATAATCACAATGCCAAGCTGTGATAAATAAGTAATTGAAAATCAACAAGAGATTAATCAATATCACAATAATCTACTCAAGATAAAAAGGAATGTCATACTCCTAATTTCATTCACCAAGCCACAATAAATGACATATATATCAATGCCAATCGTAAAAGTTGGTGAAACATAAATTTCCAGAAATCAACACACGAAATCCAGAAATCACAATAAAAAGGAACAACGACGTCGTACAGCGGGACATCCGATGAACCAAATCACAATAAAAAGGATGGCCAATCCCACAAACTGGACATCAACGCACCTAGAAAGACACGCCCCATGAACAGTCGAACATCGACACACCTAGAAAGATATGCCCCATGCTCTAGCGTCGACGCACCTAGAAAGATACGCCCCATGCATAAATAAACATCGATGCACCTAGAAAGATACACCCCATGTAATGTCTAACACCGATGCACCTAGAAAGATACACCCCATGAAATGTCTAACACCGATGCACCTAGAAAGAGACACCCCATGCTAAGTCGAACATCGACGCACCTAGAAAGACACGCCCCATGCATAGACGAACGTCGACGCACCTAGAAAGATACGCCCCATGTCCCGACTTATTGAGCCGATTGCTCCACGAAGAAAATAAACATCGATGCACCTAGAAAGGTACACCCCATGCATAAATAAACATTGACGCACCTAAAAAGGTACGACCCATGTATAAACAAACATCGATGCACCTAGAAAGGTACACCCCATGCATAATAAAACATTGACGCACCTAAAAAGGTACGACCCATGTGAGAAGTGAGACGAAGCTCAATAAAATGAGGAACAGTCCTCCACATAAACAAAGAGACATCGCACATTGCTAGTCTAAACCACAAAGATGATCGTCATGATCAACGAGAAGTGTCAATTACAATAAGCTATTGAGCTTAGCTTCATGTCCCATAACCACTAGCTTAACTTAAATATTTACGAACAAATTGTAGATCTCCACTATAAAATTGTCACAAGAGATTCAATCGAACAAGTCCAAGAATTAACCAACGAAGTAAACGCAAGCGTTTCATACCACTTGTTTTACTAAGTCGTTTAATTAGATTTCTCATACGAGTGAGGTAAAAGTTTGCATATACTAATAGGTTGGAAATCGGTTTGAGAAAACGAGCTTTGTAATAAAATAGTGTTGAAATCATTTGAAGAAAGAGTTTTGATATTTACTACTAGTATAGAAAACCTTTATATTTTAAAGTGACAAATCATAGAAGTGATTGTAGAAACAATCAATCATAAAAATTCACATTCGAAGAAGTGAATAAAATCCAAAGAAATCGATATCAAATCCATCAAAGTGGATATATCTAAAATTCCCAAAGAAAAGGTCATCAAAGTCGATAATAAATGACAACAACAAAAGGGAGACAACACGAATCGATTAAAGTTGGATATTCAAACGGATTAGCAATATAGGCTAATCTGGCAAATAGTAGCAGGTCGGTCGACCGAACTCCCTGAGTCGGTCGACCGAACCAGAGGTTGGAAACCTCTCGGGACAGCAGGTCGGTCGACCGAACCCTGTACTCGGTCGACCGAACCTTAAAACAGAAAGTGCTTATGCACTTGGAAGCAGGTCGGTCGACCGGACCAGGGGGGTCGGTCGGCCGAGCCTGTTTCCAGCCTCATCCCTGCCTATTACAAATGAGGTTCAGTCTTGACCAAAATTGCATTCTCTGGAGCAATGACGCTAAGGGATTATGCCAATCGACTACCCGGCCCTATATGCTCCTCGATGCATCACCAAAAACATGTTCAAACATCAAAGTTAGGATTTTTAACGAATTGAACTCAAAACACTAAAAATTGGAATATTCACAAAAGCAATCCAAATCAAAATCAAATGCACATGAATAAGTGTTGGGAATTCATACCTAACAATAGAAGAGAATTATAAGCATAGATGTGAGATTAAAAATCTCACCTTTGAACCTAAATCAATGAAGAAGATGCTATGAAGCAATGGCAAGAACAAGCACTCTTTAATTCCAACTCAACAAGCTTGAATCTAAGCTTAAAAGAGAAACATTCGCTAAATTAGGTTTAGGAAATTTCTAAAATCAAAGAGAAAATGAGTTGGAGAAGAAGAAGAGGAAGCTTACCAATGGGTTCTCATAGATTTTGGAGCAAGAAGTTGGATTTGCAAAGCAAGCTAGGGCTTAGGAATTTCTATTTTCCATTCTCTTCCTCCATTTTTGCTTGAGCTTGAGTGTTAGGAAAATAGAAAAGACGTGAATGAAGAGGAGAGGGGTTGGGACTGAATACATAAGTAGGGTTAATGGGCTCAGCCCAAACCAAAGCCCTAAGTGAAAAAGTGGCAAAAATCAACTTTCTCCAAACATATCGAAGCTTATACTCAAAAAGGTCGCAAACGTCATTTTGAACTCAATGGGGGTGGTCTCGAGTCTCAATTCGACTGTTTGCACAAAGTAGCTTTTCGGACCAAAATCCGATGAATGGTGAAATATTTAAATAAAATATTTCAATATATAATCGATAAATATGCGGGTTGTTACAGCTTACAAAATTATGGATTGTTACAGGTTTGTTCTTTGAGAAGTAACTTATTAACAAAATGAAATCATTATCTGTATTTTAATTATGCATACAGATTCATCATCTGGACTTAATTTATAAAAATGACAAAATAAAATTAATTTTGCAAACTAATTCTTACTTATATATGCGAAAAATAGAGAATAAAATATTATTTGGTTATCTTCAAGGACAATAATGACATTTCAAGTAAAAGTGAAAGTCTACAATGATCAAAGATTTTTTGTAGATATGTTGTTTAAAAAATGAATAAAACATAGAGTAAGAAAAAATCAAGTGAATTAGTAGGGAAATAGAGTAAAATATCATCAAAATAAATAATTTACCATACCATTTGACCCTTCCTGTTGATTTGATTTGAAATTCAAATTTAATGTCATTTTGAGTTCTCATGGAACTTGAGATAATTGATATAAAAGAGACAGTATAATGAAATATAGAAACAAAGATAATGGGGATTTTATTTCCGATTGGAGGAAAGAAACTCCTTCTTAGGGACGGTTTTAACTTCAGTTAGAAACAAAACTGAATTAAATACAATAAGTAAAAATAATAAATGGGATAGTCAAAGAGGCATGATGTTACAACTAAATATGCTGAAACTTGTTAAATAAGAAACTTTAGGGGGTAAACTGGAATTATACAGATGAATCATGTAGAAACGAGAATTTTAACTTTAGAGTATGCACACAAAAATTAAGAAATTTGAATTAAAATACATTATATAAACTAATTCTTGCTTACTTGTAGGAAATGGGAAGAATAATGCAAAATCAAAGTATGTTGTAATTTGGCACTAAAATATTATACGGACTTTATCATTTAAGATAATAAATGAAATTTCAAGGAAACATGAAGGTCTAGAATGATTCAAGGAGAATACTCTATAAATATGGAATACATAAAATGAACTATATGTAGAGTAAATGTCATGGATCGGATTTTCGACCTCCAAAAATCGATATCAATACGTCCATTGTATTGCATGTCGAACAATCAAATGCCGGAAATACCAGATCGTTATGGAAACAAGAAAGGTGTAAGAGAAGAAAATAGAAATAACAACACAGAATCGCACAATAGTAGCGGAACAATATATAACAGATTCAACTAGTCTTTATACAAAAGAACCGTAACTTGTTGTTTATACATTACATCATCAGAATACAACACAATCAATAGCACAGTACTGGACAGTTATAATAACTTTTCCTCAAAAAAAGATGAATATACAGCATACCATACACAGCGGAATGTAAATCAGATATGTGAAATACGACTTTGTCATCCAGCTCGTCTCATGTGCTCCGTAGCATCATATCCTGTATTTGTAATACTCGGTCTGACCCGAGCATTATAGTAAAATAACCCCCGAGTCAGTCTAGAAAACCGGCATGAGAAAAACACACTCAAATTGAATTATTAAAGTTATCAAATCCTTTGAAATCAAAGGTATCTCGTAAGACCACGCCATAAATAAGCACGATGGATTTTTACCTTACGATAACCAAAACATTTCATATCAAAATCATCTGATATTATAATAGTGTCTAAGTATAAATACTTATTGAAATAGCTGAAATGTTTGCATTTCACGTTCCAGCATAGTTGGGCACAATCAAAACCGTACGACGCTTATTGGAGAATGAATTCCATCCGAATGACTAGGTACTAGGGTACCATCTGTCACAGTACATGTCTAGAAACACTATACCGAGGACCACAACGTGATCCCCTGCCATACAAGACCGAACTATCCCTGACCTGGATAGACCGAATATGCTATCACCTCGGGTATTCCTACCCTTTTCGAGCCCTTTCACAATCGTGGTAATAATATCTGAGTGTATCTAGTAAGGTGATAAAAATACCCTACTTGGGTGCTACCCACTTAGCCTCGCTGCATCTCCCTGCTTTTCAGTCATTCCCTATTGATGAGGCTAGAGGCTACGATTACCTTTTCAGAAATGTTCACTTAGAATGCTCGTTGTCCTCTAATGACAACGTAATGATAACATTCATCCATACAAGTCCATTCTCGGTCCGAACAGAACCGAAGGAACTATTCCTACTACATCCATTTTGGAATCACCCTCAAGATTAGTAGCAATTAGCCCTTGCACTTCACTGCTCCATCTTCGACTCCATGCTCTTGTCTTCATTACGAAAACGTACTCGTTGGATCGAAGTGGTTTTCGGATAACTTATCCGATCCTGGTCTCTTCGAAAACTGCATTCGCTATTTCCTGGTAAACTCAGCCTCGGTTCTTTAGGAAGTAAACAGACGAAAATAAGATCGAAGATCACCTCCTAACCGTTAGTGGACGGAATCCCTTATAAACATCCTAAAAGAACAAATTAAGTTTATACGTGCAATATAGCACGTCGAACGGTAACTGTACGATATAATTCCCGTGTTTCTTCTAGATATTTCCAAAGTTTTATTTATGTATAGATTTGATAGTCAGTTATTTAACTATCAGATAAAACAACCAATTCAACCAAACACTTCACTTTCCACTGAAAAATCCAAATCTCCTTTTATTTTAATTTTAATACATTAAATCTCTTTATCCAAAATATATACTTATCTTATCGGGTTAAGTAAATTCACCAAGGCTGTTCTTTCAAAGATATTTGGAAAACCTATAAAATAATTTGGAAAGCACCACTGCGGTATCAAATCATGGATCACAACTCAATGGTTACGTCTCTATCCCAGAGAAGTCCAAAACTTAACTGCAGGCACTCACTGCCCCTGATTTACGCCACACGAGTATATCAATACTCTCCGAAAACTTTATTTAAAATTTTTAAAAATAATACTTATGAAATTTGTATAAAGATTTTCCAAGTCAATTTTTGAAAAAAATACTTTTTAATAGAAGATATTATATAAGATATTAATATTTAATAACTATCTTTTTAAAATAATAATACTGCTAAAACCTTTCATAATAATTAACTACTATGACTAACTTAATTAATATACTTTAACACTTTTAAAAAAATTATATAATAAATTTTCTGAAACATTCTTATAACTCTTTTAAATTTTCTAAATAATACTTAAAAATCTGTCTTTTTAAAATAACTTAATTTCTCAGAAAAAATACATTTACAACTCCAATATAGCTAGTCTAATTAATTATAAATCCCTCTAGATTTACTTCCAGTTTGATTTACGTTCTAATTCCGTAAATTCCCTTTTCCCACATTTCTAAAAATAAATCTACCATTTATTTTTAAAACGATTTACCCATCTCCTTATAAATCCCACTGTGAATTTATGAATTTCAATTTATCCACTGATAAATACTTCACTTCGTTCATGAACCCAATTTACAAATCCCATGGTCTCATTTCCCGTTTTAAAATGTTTTCACAACACTTAATTGATTTTTAAATCGATTTTCTAAATTAAGTCCCATTTTTAGTTTAGATTTCTTAATTAATCTCAAATATATCCCAGAGTCCACTAACTTCAAATCTCACTTCCTTTTTATGATTTAAAATCTTATTTAAATCCGAAACATCAATTTCATATTTTAGTTTCAAATTTCCTTTTTATTTTCCTAAAATATTTAAATCGTAAACTTAAAAATACATTCTTTTATACTTAAAACAATATCGCTTAAGTTCTTATTTTTAAAAAATCCTTTTGTTCACATTATTCGAAAATTGCTATTTTTCCTTATTCTGGGATTGTTAAGTAGGATTTTTAAATCAAACTATTTATTTTTTTCCAAATTCATTACTTTTTAATATATCCAACTTTACTGTAAATATTTTACTTTAAAATTCCCTTTTTATTTTCCTCTAAAAATTCAATATTCATATTTTATTTGATATTTTAAAATTGCCAAAAATATATCCAGCAATACTTTAACATCCAATAAATTCAGTTTCCAATATAATCCATCACGGATTATTCAAATAAAGCATATCACCAAATATGAAAGTAATTTTTACATTTTTGAGGAGTCCAGTTGAATTCCACCAACATGTTTCCCTACATCCATAGATGATAGCACAATATAAAAATACCAATCCCACTTCGAGGGGGATATCGTGATATATAGGCTCATCCACTATTATGTGGGGCGTATAGGGTCTCATCTGCTATATATATGCAGAAATATCAATCACTCCGATATATATATATATATGTGTGTGTGTGTGTGTGTGTATGTATACACATACATACATACATACATATATATATATATTACTATATATAATACCGCATTATACTGATAATTTAATCAATTAATAATAAATTTTAATTATTTAAAATTAACCAATAATCAAAATTTGAGTGAGATTAACTCACATTGATTTTTTATCGTTGTTGGGATGTTCCGGTTTGGAACTAAAACAGAGTGACGGCCGATTTTATCCCAATATTTTGACCTTCTCCAAATCCATCCAAACCAGTTTCATTTCGAAGCGCTTGTCACCACGATCACAACGCAAAAAGTCTCGTCCAAAACGGACCTCGTATATGAGAGTTATACATTTTATAAGTTCTTCGATTACTTAAAATAAATTCAATATAAATAAATTTAAAAAAAACCACTACCTATACTAAGAGGCCCGACCGAATAGCCCACTACCTTCCTTCTTCTCCCTCTTCAATGCATGTAAATGCATAAGAAGGAAACCCACCAAGCCGTGCACTTAACTCCACTGATACGAGGATGCAGACGATGAAAACGAATTCCGCCTTCGCCAACGAGCTTCTCTTGACATGCCACACTCGCTCATTTCCATATCTCCGAGCTCACGCCCCCTATCGAAATGTGTCCAAACCCAACACCCCTCAAGGCCGTACACAGTCGCACACTCCAAATCGCGATCGAACCATCCAATTTTCCCCACCAAAGTGTCTTTTCGTGCCACGAACCCAAATATCCACTTCATTTCCCGATTCGAAAGCCAAAGCCGGAGAATACCCAAACCATAGCCCACTAACCCTCACGTCCATCCCTACAAACCACACCCGCCCCTACACAATCACACCAGATCGAAGAGGATGGAGAAACTAGTTTTTTAGAATAATTTTGAGAATTTTTCGTTATGTATATTTTAAGCAATATATTTTTAAAGCTTCATCCTTTTTTTCTTACTGTGGGTTCGGCTATGATGTTTTATATAGTTGAAAAAGGGGGAAACGTGTTCAAATAGGCAATCTACAGTGAGCTGAAGTGAAAAAGAACTGATGTGACTATAAATGTCAATATATATATATATATATATATATATATATATTTAAAAATTTAAATCGTCTTGATTTCGCAACTTAAAATCTCGTCCTCCTATCGAGGCATGCTGCTAGGCGTTTATAATGTCATACCCCTATTTCGAATGCAATGGAAAATGTTTCAAGTTCTAATTCGATCATATGGAGAAGATAGCTATTTGGACCCATATTTTTTTGAATTTCCGATATAAATTCCAACGCGTATACAGCCAGTACGACCAAACGATAATTCCAAACACTACGAAATTTGAAATCCAATAATAATACATTATTATGGATCTAATGGAACTAGGTTTGTTGAAATCCGAGACTGTCCCCCGGAAGGCTATTTTTAAACGTCAATTTAAATGACATATTTTTAAAACCGAAAAAATCACCTTTAACTTCCATTTTAAAAGCTTTATTGTCGTAAGTATTGTTAATATAAATTTTATAAGACCTCAAATTATTTTTAGCAAGTTTAAAACTCCAGATTCAACAATTTAACCAATTTTAATTAATAAATTCAATAATTTAATTATCCAATAAATAGTTATATTTGAAATTCACGTTAAAAATAACTTTTAAATATTTAAAATTAATTAAATATTCCAATTTCAAATATCTAAAACCCTGGGTCGTTACATTCCTCCCCCTTGTAAGAATTTTGTCCTCGAAATTGTTAGGTAAGAAGAATGGTCCAAATCCCGTTAACTATTTCCCATAACTACGCAGTTTCATACAACTTCCCCAAAAACAATTTTTATTGAAGGCATACTATCACTCTTACTAACCTCCCAACCCATCCATATATTACAACTAATATTATTCCCTCAATCGTTCAAATTATGGTTTTAAATTATCAAAAATTTCTTCAAAAATTTCTCTAACTCCTTAAATTTATGAAAAATTTCGCCAACGTCTCCTTTGTGCTGCTAGATTCGCAACACTATAAAACTGCCTCCATGGGCCCAAATCATCAAAAGAAAACAAAAGCAAAGTGGCTCAATTAGAAAATCATCAATTTTCATATGACAATTTAAATACATACTTTTTGTCGGGCAATCAAATTTTATTTCTAAATCAAAGACTTCAATTTAGCTTTTTCTTTTAATTACCTGCACCGTATTTACCAATGATATCCAATCATACAATTCAAAACTTTTTTACTTACCTCTTTCAAAATTTTCAATATTTGATTTACTTAAGCCCATACGTTGTACATATATCATCCGTATGCAATATCAACTCTGATCGCTCACTCGATCATATAATTTCATTTTCGTACTAGTATCGTTCACACGACCCCCTAGTGCGGACTCAGATATGGTTCCTTGATCAGAAACCGTCATTCTCCTTGCATAGCCATATATTATGATAGTGAATTTCCAAAATCAATCAAAAATTTATACTCAGGGTTCGTCGTCGAAAATCGAGTGAAAAATCCTCACTTGGATCGATACAAATTATCTCGAAATTTTATGCTCGAATCTGGATCGAATCATTGTGCGAATAAAATAATATACGTACAACTAAGGTATAAATTTCCAATTGATTATTAGCTTTATTCAATTCTTTTTATTCTCACTCATTTTAATTTTCATTCACTTATTTACAATTATCCCTTTTACACAACTTTTATTAAATCTTCATTCAAATATTAACTTAGTATATTTTCCCCAATACCAATTTTTCTTAAGAATTTCACCATCCATTTTCTTAAGTCTATTATAAATATTTTATAACACTTCTTATACATATTTTTACTTCATCACTTAATTATACATCCAATTTTCTTCAAATTAAATTTTAAATTCGTTTGAATTCAATTTACCTCCCATGTACTAATTGTCTCATTGAATTTTTATTTCTAAAATTTATTTCATTTAGCCCGCTTGAACTAATTCTTCATTTTCACCTATTTCAAATTAAATATCATAGCCGGCTTGAACTAATTCTTCATTTTCACCTATTTCAAATTAAATATCATTCCAATATCCAATTTCAATTCCATTTACTCACAAATTAAATTAATTTGTTCATCCGCTAATTTATTTTCGATCTTAATAATTTAAATTTTAAACTTCTATAAGTTTTCCAACTAATTTACATTCCATTCACTAATTTCCACCAATCCACTTCATTTAGTTGGTTTGCTTTACAAATTTATTTCATTATCACACTTATTTTATTTTACTCTTCTTAATTTAAATTTTATTTAAAACAAAATTTCAAATTTTATAGGTTTTCAAACTTATTTATATTCCATAAAACATTTTAGATCAAACTCCAAAGTTTAAACAATTACCTAAGCATTCCAAAATCATTTTTGAAACCATATATATATACAAAAAATCCTTTGGTATATCAAATTATTCCTTTGCATTCCAAAATCAAACCAGTTTTTGCAAACAAATTCAAATTCAAAACATTCAGGTAGCAATTCCTCTCTTGGAAACTCGAAAATGGACACCGATGATGTCACAATCATCTTCAGAATTATTTTCCAGGGACTGAAGTGAGTTAGTTCTTTTATTCCTTTAAAACATATTAAAAACATTTTTAAATATTCTTCGATTCAAAAATATTCTCCAAGTAATATCCCCATTATTTCCCAACTTTGAAAAACACATTTTCAAAACAAATGAAATTTAAATTCCTAAATTTTCAACCTTTAAATCGTTTATAAATCGTTTTTATAAACCATATCATCTTTAAATATTCCTCTAGAATTCCATTCCATCTCAAATTGTAAATCACATTTATAACTAGTATTTACAAACTCCATTTTGTTATATAAATTTATTTCTTAATTCTTGGTTATAATTTTAACTTTAATTCGATTTCCACACGACAATGATAATAATTTAATATTATCATTTCCAAACAACCAAGCACACCATATACACTATAATAATTTACGAAAAATATTCCTTTTGTATATAAAAATAATTTGAGTAAAATCATTTCATTAACCCCATTTTAAAACAATACTACGTCGAGTTGCTCTATTATAGTGTTTAGAGATCCCTACCAATGACGTTAATTACTCGCATTGACTAGAATCCATAAACCACTCAACAAATCAATCAACACAACATAAAACAGTTTTGTATTCACTAATAAATACATGCTCATATATATATATATATATATATATATATATATATATATTAATGCACTCAAACTCATTTTAGGGTGCTACCGACCCCATATCTAATGAGTTATCCCCACCAGAGCGAAGGTTCTCGCTAAACCTTCAGCTCTAATACCAAGTGTCACGGACCGGACTTTCGACCTTCGAAAATCAACATTAATACATCCACTGTATTACATGCCGAACATTCGAATGTCGAAAATACCAGATCGTTTGAGAAAGAAGAACGAGGTAGAAGAAGAAAATAGAAATGACAACATAGAATCTCACAATCGCAGCGGAACAATATATAATAGATAACAACTGGTCTTTATAATACTCGTTCTGACCTATATCAAATACGTGAAATACGCCTTTGTCATCCAGCTCTTCTTCTGAGCTCCATAGCATCCTATCCTATGTCTGTAATACTTGTTCTGACCCGAGCATTATAATAAAATAACACCCGGGTTAGTCTGGAAAATCAACGTGGGAAAAACACACTCAAATTGAATTAATAAATTTATCAAATCCTTTGAAAATAAAAGGTATCTCGCAAGACCACGCCATAAATAAACATAATGGGTTTTTATACGATAACCAAAAAATTCCATATCAATATCATTTGACATTATAATAGAGTCTAAGTACAAATACTTTTCAAATAGCTGAAATGCTTGCATCTCACATTCCAGCATAGTTGGGTACAATCAAAACCATACGACGCTTATTGGAGAATGGATTCCATCTGATTGACTATGTATTAGGGTACCACCTATCACAGTGCATGTCTACAAACACTGTACCGAGGACCAAACCGGGATCTCCTGTCACACGAGACTGGACTATACTGACCTGGATAAACCGAATGTTATCATCCTAGGTGTCCCTACCCTTTTTGAGCTCCTTCCACAATCGTGGTAATAATATCCGAGGGTATCTAGAAAGGTGATAAACATACCCCACTTTAGTGCTACCCATTTAGCCTTGCTGCATCCTCCTTGCTTTTCATTCAATCTCAGTTAATGAGGCTAGAGGCTAAGTTACCTTTTTAGAAATGTTCACTTAGAATCCTCATTGTCCTCCAATGACAATGTACTAATAGCATTCATCCATACAAGTCTGTTCCGGGTCCGAACGGAACCGAAGGCACTATTCCTACTACATCCATTTTGGAATCACCCTCAAGATTAGTAGCGATTAGCCCTTGCACATCAATTCTCCATCTTTGACTCCATGCTCTTGTCTTCGTTATGAAAATGTACTCGTTGGATCAAAGTGGTTTTCGGATATCTTATCCAATCCCGGTCTCTTCGAAAATAACGTTTGCTATTTCCTGGTAAACTCAACCTTAGTTCTTTAGGAAATAAACAGACAGAAATAAGATCGGAGATCGCTTCCTAACCGTTAGTGGACGGATTCCCTAACAAACATCCTAAAAGAACAGAATGAGATTATATGTACAGTGTAGCACCTCGAACGGTAACTGTACCATATAATTCCTGTGTTTCTTCTAGATATTTCCAAAGTTATATTTGGGTCCATATGATAGTCGGTTATTTAACTATCAAATAAAACAACTACTTCAACCAAATACTTCACTTTCCACTAAAAAATCGAAATCTATTTTTAATTTAATTTTAGCAAATTAAATCTCTTTATCAAAAATATATACTTATCTTATCGAGTTAAGCAAATTCACCATAGCTATTCTTTCAAAGATATTTGGAAAACCTTTAAAATATTTTAAAAAGTACCATTATGGTATTAAACCATGGATCACAACTCAATGGTTACGTCTCTATCTCAGAGAAATCCGAGACTTAACTGCAGGCATTCACTACCTACGAATTACGCCGCGTGATTATACCAATACTTTCTGAAAATTTTATTTAAAATTTTTCAAAATAATACTTATGAAATTTCTATAAATATTTTCCAAGTTAATTTCATACAAAACTACTTTTTAATAAAAGCTATTATATGAAATATTAATAATTAGTAATTATCCTTTTAAATTAATAATACTGCTTAAACCTTTAATTATAATTAACTACTATAACCAACTTAATTGATATACTTTAACACTTTTTAACAATTAAATAATAAATTTTCAGAAACATTCTTTTAAATGCTTTTAAATTTTCTAATTAATACTAAAAAATCTTCCTTCGTAAAATAACTTAATTTTTCAGAAAATACATTTTCAACTTTAATATTGCTAGTCTAATTATTTATAAATCCCTCAAGATTTACTTCTAGTTTGATTTACGTTCTAATTTCGTAAATTCCCTTTTCCAACATTTCTAAAAATAAATCTACCATTTATTTTTTTAAATTTTCCCGTCTCCTTGTAAATTCACCATGAATTTATAAATTTCAATTTATCCACTGATAAATGCTTCACTTCATTTATGAACCTAGTTTACAAATCCCATAGTCTCATTTCCTGTTTTAAAATGTTTCCACAACACTTAATCGATTTTTAAATCGATTTTCTAAATTAAATTCCATTTTAAGTTTCTTAATTAATCCTAAATATATCCCAAAGTTTACTAACTTCATATCTCACTTCCATTTTAAGATTTAAATTTTTATTTAAATCTAAAACATCAATTTCATATTTTAGATTCAAATTTCTTTTTAATTTTCCCAAACCATTTAAATCATTAACTTAAAAAACATTCTTTGTACTTATAACAATATAGCTTAAGTTCTTATTTTTTAAAACTCTTTTATTCACATGTAACGACCCAGAATTTCTGTCATTTGAAATTCGTATATTTAATTGATTTTAAATATTAACAAGTAAAATTTGTAAGTCGAATAAATTTTTATTTTGAATATCTAGATAAATTGGATAATTAAATCGATAATTTAATATTTGAAATTACAGAAATAATTGGAAATTGGGTTTAATGTGATTAAAATTGATTAGTAAAGTTGTATTAAATCATATTAGAGTTAGAATGATGTTACAGAACTTTTAAAATTGAATTAAAATTTAATTTGCAGAAATTGAATATTTAATTGACGGGTAAAAATAGCCATTTTTCAAACAGTCTCGGATTTCGAAGAAACTGGTTTCATCAGATCCGTAATGTTAAATTATTGTATGGTTTCAAATTTCGTGTCAATCGGATTTACGGTTTGTCCAAGGCAAGCTAAAACGAACTGAAATCGATTCGAGTGAATTTTGAATTTAAATAGTCGATTCAAAAACTTATTTCAAATAATATCGAATTGGCTCCCGATATATATTCCATTGCATTTGGAATGGGGGTAAAACATTATAAACGCCTGGCGGCATGCTTCGTTTGGAGTTCGGAAAAATTTCGGTGAATAGTGTTTAAGAATTTTCTATAAAAGGCCACCAACTTTCACAATTTACACTCAAACCCTAATTCTAACCCTAGCCGCCAGTTACAGTTCTAATGGCCGAGAATTTCACTTCTTCCTCCTCCAATATCTTCCAATCTATCGATATTTATCAAAAACTCTCAACTACAAAGTGATAGATCTCGTCGAGATCTTCAATCTCAACGGTGGTGATCGAAAATGGAGCTACGGATTGGCGACAAATTGGGTTTGAACGTGTCGCGTTCGTGCACATTTTCCAAGAGCATGGCTCGACCGAGCTTGGCATGCTCACGGCCATGGGTAGCTCGTGTGAGGTGCTTCGAGATGGCGGTGTTCAATCGTCTTCAGGTGGCTCATATTGGTCGCGTGCATTAGGGTTTTTGGGCGGCTTCATGGGTTTCGGTTGCGTTTAATGATGAGGGGAGAAGAAAAGGATGAGCGAACACAATTCAAGGGCTAGAACGTATGGTCCAGATGCATTCTAGGTTAAAAATATAAAATAGAAACTGAAATTTTTATGTTGTTAATTCGTTGAAACTTTAAAATGAAATAACTTTTTCATGCGAGGTCCGTTTCGCACGAAACAAATTGCGTTGGCTTCGTATTGACAAATACTACGCGTTGGAGCTAGATTGGAATCATTTGAAGCTAGTGAAAATTTTGGGTAAAATTAAACGCGCGTTTAATTTTATTCGAAATAAAACACTGCAACTGTTATTTGAAAGCAAGGTGAGAACTTCTCACTCAATCGAAATTGTTTCGATTTAAATTTTAAATAGTTAGATTTAAAATTGCTTGATTGTATGCTTGGATGATAATTTATTATCTATTGTATCGAAATAGAGCCTATACGCCGTATATTAAGCGGATGTTATTTATTAAACACATATACCGCGATATTCCATCTTGAAGTGGAATTGGTATTATATATTACTTGGAGTTGATTTTCTTGCATTATATAGCGGATGAGACCCTATTGCGTCGCATAATAGCGGATAATATTTTATATAAATCCCATATACCGCAATATTCCATATTGAAAAGGGATTGGTATTGTGCTAACATCTGTGGATGCAGGAAAACAGGCTAGAGGGATCCAACTGGATTCCTCATCCGTATTGATTTATTTATAGATATTGTGATATATTCTGTTATCATATGATATATGATGTTTTGGATGTAGTGATTGTTATATTTAGTGATGTTGCAGCATTGGGCTTATTTTTGGAGTTTTAAAAATGTTAAAATAACGATTTTGAATTTAAAAGAATTTTCAAGTGATTTTTTGAAAGTATACATTTTATTGAATTTTGGAATTTATTCATTTTAAATAAATAAACGATATAATTTTTATGTTATAAAAATTATGATTTTTGTGAAATATAACCGAAATGTGATTTTTGAAGTAAGTAGTTAATGATTTTATAAAATAGTTTACATTGAGATTTTTGAATTTATTATAAACGGTTTATATAAAAGATAAAAAAATTGATATTTATAAATTAAAATATTGGAATTTTAAAAACGAGTTTTTATAAGTGTTAAAATGAAGTATAAATGGATTTCATAAGTGAATGAATTTTATAGATTTATAAATTGTGAAGTTATAAAATGAATACATTTTGTAAAATAAAATAATTATAAGGAATTAACTTATAAATCGGATTTTGGCATTTAAATGAGATTTAAATAGAATTTGTAAATTAAGGGATTTTATAAGTTGAAGTTTTTTATAAAATTATATAGATGTGAATTTATAAACGTTGTTTTATAAATCCGAAATCGACTTATTTTGATAAGTCAATTATTTTAGATTATTAAAGGAGATTATTCACGATTTTGGACAGTGGATAATCCTTTAAAAATAAAATGTGTAGAAATGTTGAATTTAGTTAACGAAGTGTATTCACGATTTTGGAGAGTGAATGATATGTTAAAGAAATGTTTTAGGAAGTGATCTTGTAAATAGAATTAAAACGATTTGAAATTGTTTTAAAATGTGTTAAGGATCGAAATCATAGATTTCAATATTCATTGTTGAAATAGACGTTGTCGAGGAATAAGGAAAAGATGGACTTTAACACTGTTGTTATGGTAAATGATTTTCGAAAGGAAATGTTTTATATATTATTGGGATTTATATATCTATTTTAATTTCGAATCCCTATACTAGTAATTTTGGGTTGTCGTAACGATGTTTTAAGCAACATTCGTTTTGACTCAAACGAATGTGTTTAAGAGAATGTTTTCCTTAAAAAGATTAAATATATACTTAATCGTGTTTTAAGTATATTGAATATTTTCTAAGTATTGAAAATAAATAGATTTATGAATTACTTATTGTTAAATAAGTATGGAAATGTTTTCCAATATGAAGTGAAATGTTTTGAGATGATATCTTTTAAAGATAAATTGAAAGTGAATATTTGAAATCGATTTGAAAAGCGTATATCAGTGGATATTTGGAAAATTTAAATTCACCATGGAATTTATAAAGGAAAGGGAAATTTGATTTAAAAATCAACATTGATTTATTTTTAAAGCGTGGAAAATTATATATCTTGTAAAGATATTTTTGGAAAATGAATAATTGGGAAATTATTTGGAATCTGGTGATGTTGTGCATATCTATTTGATAGTTAAATAACCGACTATAAATATTTACCTTTAAATGGGTATTTGTTGTGATTTGCTTGAATTTGAATGCTACACTTATTTTCAAAATAAGTGCTCGTTATTCGGTTTAGCTGGGAGAGGACCTTTATGTCGTAAATCCCATTTCGAATAGCGATATGTCGTAATGGATAACATTTGAAGACCTGTGTTGAAGACCGAATATTTTCGAAAATGGAAGGATTACCGTCGAATGTCTCTGCATCGGCTGATCTCCAATATAGAGATTTTATCACCCTTTGTGATGGGAAGTCCGGTCGTGATTAGTGAATATCCGGATTGCAAGGGCTTCTTTGGAAGTGCCTTCGGTTCCGTTCGATCCCGGAATGGACTTGTATGGATGTGTGTCTGATGTTATAATTTGAGATGTAAAGCTGGTTTCTATCAAATATATTTCTGTTGGTGGCGGAGAATTTATTCTCTTAGCTTAACATCCTTCTCTGAGACGTACGAGCTCAAAGGTTATGTAGTTGATGGTTACTAGTGATATATTTCCATTTTGGTAATGTGGCATACAAAGTGCTGCTGAGCATTTGTTGATCAAAGCGTGGCTTTTATGAAAAGCATAGCTTTGTGGACGAGACTTCGTCGGACCTCACACCCCGGTAATGGTCAAAACAGGAAAGATGCGGCAAGGTTATTAGGGGATAGCGCCCCCTTAGTGTATGTCATTTCCTTCTGGATAGAGGTGGTATTATGGTATGGAGCCCTGATACTTAACCTATGTTGTTGCTGCAAACTTATTATTTTGGGGTTGTTGGTGAATCCCGGGATTTAGGTCGGTTACGACCGGCGGATGGCATATTCGTGTCAGTTGTTACCCAGCTAGGGGTAACCCGGCCTTGTGTTGGCAAAGATCCAGTTAGGTTCTCGGGGCGTCTTTCCAGAGGCGTACTCATGTGGCAATAGGAAGTTCCTTGGCCTGATCATTTGTTGGAAATCCAAAAAAACAATATGAGCCTTGTACGGTTTTAGTTGTAGAACCTGCAATCTAATATGGTTGCTATAGTAAGCATACTATAATGGTACCTATGCTGGCTAAGATTTATATTCTACTTTCGAAATGGATTTCCACATTTTGCACTTATAATAATAATATTGAAAAGAAATTTTTGTATCAAGCATCTTTGACTATCATAAGGAGAAATCTCCTCTAAATTCTGCGTTTGCGTTATGTGTGTGGCGGGAGGCCTTATGATAGTTACATTTTCCAAAAGCATTGTGGATCTATTTTTAAATATTTCTTTGTTTGTTTTTAAAGAATAAATGTTTTAAGTTCTCACACTAGTCACATGAATGACCTGGAGTTTTATTGTTCCCTTTCTAAACTCTGGGTGCCCATCATTTTCCACATGGGTAGTCTAGAGTCAGGTTATCAGGTCATTCTGGAATTCAGGAGATGCTATGAAGATCAGGAGCAAGATGGATGGCATGGCATATCAACTAGTATATAGTATTTCTTTTCCGTTTTTTGTTGTTGTAAACTATGATAATGTAATGTAATGTGATGAAATGTAATAACTGATATAGTTCTTTGTTTTAAAGATATTCATTTATCTATTACATGTTGTTCTGCTGCGATTGTGAGATTCTGATATTGTTATGTTGCTTTTCTTCTTTCATTCTTCTTCTACCTTTTTCTTCTTCTTTAACCCTAACGGTTCGGTTTTTCGGCATTCGATTGCTCGACAGTCGATACAGCGGACGTATTAATGTCGACTTTCGTGAGTCGAAAATCCCAAACGTTGCATCACATTTATTTGAAAATTGCTATTTTTCCTTATCCCAGGATTGTTAAATAGGATTTTAAAATAAAACTACTTTTTTCCAAATTCATTACCTTTTATTTATCCAACTTTACTGTAAATATTTTACTTTGAAATCCCTTTTTATTTTCCTCTAAAAATTCAATATTCATATTTTTGATATTTTAAAATTGCCAAAAATATATCCAGCAATACCATATCATCCAATAAATTCACTTTCAATATAAACTATCGAGGACTATTAAAATAAACCATAGCACTTAATATGAAAGTAATTTCAACATTTTTGAGGAATCCAGTTAGATTCCTCCAACCTGTTTCCCTACATCCATAGATGCTAGCACAATATAAAAATACGAATCCCACTTCGAGGGGGATATCGTGGTATATGGCGTCATCCGCTATTATATGGGGTGTATAGGGTCTCATCCGCTATATATATGAGGGAATATTAATCACACCAATATATATATATATATATTACTATATATAATACCACATTCGATAGATAATTATTATCAAATTAACCAATCAATCAATAATAAATTTTAACTATTTAAAATTAACCGGAAATCCAAATTTGAGTGAGAATAACTCATATTGATTTTTTTCGTCGTTGGGATGTTCAAGTTTGGAACTAAAACCGAAGGACGCCCGATTTTAGTATAATATTTTGAATGTCTACAAATCCATCCAAACTAGTTTTAGTTCAAAGCTCTCGTTACCTTGATCGTAACACAAAAAAGTCTCGTCCAAAACGGACCTCGCGTGTGAGAGTTGTACATTTTCTAAGTTCTCCGATTACTTAAAATAAATTCAACACAAATAAATAAATAAAAACCTACTACCTATACTAAGAGACCCAGCCTAATATCCCACTACCTTCCTTCTTCTGCCTTTTCAACGCGTTACATGCACGTGAAGGAAACCCACCAAGTTGTGCACTTAACTCTAGTGATACGGAGCTGTAGGCGATGAAAACGAATTCTGTTTTCGCCGATGAGCTTTTCCCAACAAACCACACTCGCCCATATCCATATCTCCGAGCTCGTGCCCCCTATCGAAATGCATTCAAACCCAACATCGCCCAGGCCGTACATAGTCGCACACCACAAGTCGCGATCACACTGTCCAAGTTTCCCCACCGTGGTGTCTTTTTGTGCCACGAACCCAAATATCCACTTCATTTCCCAATTCGAAAGCCAAACCGGAGAAAACCCAAACCCTAGCCAACTAACCCTTACGTCCATCCCCACAAACCACACCCGCACCCTATACAGTACACTAGATCGAAGATGACGGAGAAACTAGATTTTTAAAACAATTTTGAGAATTTTTTGCTGTGTATATTTTGAGATATAAAATTTTAAAGCTTCATCTTTTTTTTCTTATCGTGTGTTTGACTGTGATGTTTTAAAAAGGGAAAAGAAGGAAACGTGTTCAAATAGGCCATCTACAGTGACCTGAATTGAAGTGAAAAAGAACTAATGTGGTTATAATTGTCAATCAATATAATATATATATATATATATATATATATATTTAAATTTAAATCGTCTCGATTTCGCAACTTAAAATCTCGACCTCCTATTTAAGCGTGCCGCTAGGCGTTTATATTGTTATACCCCTATTTCGAATGCAATGGAAAAGATTTCGAGTCCTATTTCGATCGTATGTAGAAGATAGCTTTTTGGACCCAATTATATTATTGAATTTCTGATATAAATTCCAACGCATTTACATCCCGTACGACCAAATGATAACTCCAAACAGTACGAAATTTGAAATCCGATAATGATACACTATTACATATCCAATAGAGCTAGTTTCGTTGAAATCCGAGACTGGCATCGGAATGCTATTTTTAAACGTCAATTTAAATGATATATTTTTTAAATTAAACAAACCACCTTTAAATTCCATTTTAAAAGCTTTATTGTCTTCAATATTGTTAACATAAATTTTATAAGAATTTAAATAATTTTTAACAAGCTTAAAATTTTGGATTCAACAATTCAACCAGTTTCAATTATTAAATTCAATAATTTAATTATCCAATAAATGGTTGTATTTGAAATTCATGCTAAAAATAACTTTTAAATATTTAAAATCAATTAAATATTTCAATTTCAAATATCCAAAATCCTGGATCATTGTAGTAAAAATAAGAATAAAGTGAATGAGTAGGAAAGAGAGTTCAATATCATCAAAGTTTAAACCTTACCATAATATTATATTCCCATTTTGATGATTGATTTGTGCAATTGAAATTTGGTATCATTTTGAGCTGCTGCGGAGCTTGAGTTTAAAGAGGACTACAATGAAAGGTGGAAATAAGTAGAATAGATATGTGACGACCCACATTTCGGAGGGTATAAATCGACAATAATCCACACATGTCCGACTTAAACAATCCAGAACATAGATAATCATTGGGGTTAATTAAGAAAAATAAAGAAAAGACGAAGAAAACAAACACAGAATCTCGCAGTAAAACGACAAAATATAATAATCAAATAAACAGTTCATGAAGTTATTTACATTATACATTTGATTATAATTTATACAACATTTATCAGAGTAATATACGCAACAGGGATAAATAAAATAATGCAGTAGAAAACATGATGCAGGAATACTAATAGTAATAATATACCAAATATTCGTCTACGTCCTCTAGAAAATGATCTTCAATGCATTCAAATACTCAGGGCCGGCCCAAGCGTAATGATAAGACAAAACACTCGAGTCAGGACTAAAATATCCATATGTGAGTAAAATCGATATCGCATATAACATGAGTGCCATAGCGCCAGAGATGTTTATGGTGTTTAACATCTCCTATCCAGCATATAACGTACGTGCAATAACTCAAGAGATGTTACGAGATTTTCAATCTCTTAAGGATCCATCAAATTATTTATACATAGTAGAATACACTACATATATAATATCTAATCGGTAAAATAAATATTTTTCTTAGCCTTAAGGCTTTACATTGATCATCCTTAACGTGTTTTTAAGCGTTGGAGTATAGTTTACATTTGACACATGCAGTAGCACACTGGTAGTCAGTGATGCGCCGTGACACGACAACACTAAATCAAAATCGTCGAGGTCTCGTATGGGGATAAAGTATGACAAGGTACGTGAAGCAATGCTCGAGGTAGGATACTACCATTTTTGGTCACAGGGCTAGTGGTAAAGCATCGTAGCCACGACTGCCCACCACGTACATCCATCCCATATCAATTCAAAGAGAGGTTATCCTAAATCAAGGTGCACCAATCAAAACCAACAACAAGAGTAATAATATTGACCAAGTCCAAAAAAAATGAAGAACGATGTCCGCTAGGGGTAATTTTCCCACTTGGCCCTATTAAGCCATCCTGTTTTAGTCAATTCAAATTGGAACAAGTGCCGAGGTCTATTCATAATCGTTCTCTTTCTTCAAATCCAGTCAACAACACCAAATCCAACCACTTCGTTCTAGAGTCTCCTCCGCATACATAGTTGTTAAAGTGGCCCCAATATTGACAGGAAGTATGCCAATAAGAGGCACTTGTCGCTTTAACAACCAAAAGTCATTTTACACATCGGTTGGTACTTTTATTTTTGGAATTAATTCGTACTTGATAGCAAAATATCATATTCTCTTCAAAACCAAATTCATTTCAAAATAATCGTATTTGCTCAAAATATACTATATCAATTCAAAATTTGTTCATCTTAATACCCCGATTTCAGTTCTAGCTCAAAATTGCTTCGAATTCCCGTTTGGATTATAACTTCAATTTAACCCATTTCGTATTTAAATCCAAGATTTAAATATAGACATTCCACCCTTTTGACTAGTTTAATAGAAAATAGTTTGAGTATTGAAAATGGTTTGTATAGAAAAATAGTTTCGAAAAATCAAAATAATTTGTATATTTAAAAAGATAAATTTTAAACAGTTTATATTAAAATAATTTACTTGAAAATAGTTTCAAAGTCAAACAGATTCAATTCCAAATCTTCCAATTCAAATCAATTCAATTTACATTTCGATTTAATCGATTCAATTTCAATTTCAAGTCAAATTTTACTTCGATTCCAGTTTCAATTCAAATAAATTCAATTTCGATTTAATTAAATATCGCTTTCAATTCCAATTAATTTCAATTTCAATTCCAACTTGAATAAATTTCAATTCAACTTTCAATTTCAAACCATTTCAATCTGTATCAAGTTCGAGTTTGATTTCAAAGTATTGATTTAAATCATTTAAACAAAATTTAACTTCGATGTTCAATTCAATGTTCGAATCCTTCAATAATTTGATTTCTAGCCAAAGTTTGAAATAATGATTTAAATTACTTTTACTTAGCAACATTCAAATTCGAATAAAAATCCAATCTTTTAAAACAAATCAATTTCCGAAATTCAAATCATATTTTAATTATAACTTCAAAATCCTAACTTCAGTTATTTAAACAAGTCCTGTTACCAAATTTAAATTTCAACATTTTGAGCTCAAGTTCGAAAATAATTCGATTCCATAAATTAGCTTTTTACTTCTTTAAATCAAAAATTTTAAAATCATTTAATTTAACAAATCTGGTGTCCATGTATAATTTTCTACCTTATGGGGACGTGAATCAATTATTTCCATTTAATTTAGGGATGGATATATATCAATTCAATCTAAAATAAATATCATAGGTATATATCATTTCAACCTATTTCTTAATTTATTCGAAATAATTCGAATTTCATTTTTGTAGTGTAAATAATATACAGGATAATAACGGGATATACCAAAATAAATAAACATCGAATCCGTCCAAAAATATTAGTCAATAGCATCCAATTTCAATTAACATCCAAAACAGCCAATAATTCACAACAATTACATAGTTATCAATATCTGGTATTTTACTGGTTATTAAATTCCAATTGCAAATTTAACTATTAATTAATTCCTACTTTCAATTCATATGTCAATTTCAATTTCAAACAACAGTCAATTAAATTTTATAACTTCACGATTTCAATTTAACGAACAGAAAAAAAATTATAGTACGTCGCGAGCGTTAAAACATTCACCGTTTATTTGAAACTGAAAATACATTCAGCTTCGAATAAATCTCACTTCAATCCCATAGATGACATCGACACGATTCCAACGCCACTCGTTTCGTCCAAAACGAACCTCTATGACAAGATATTCACAATATAATAATTCGATTTTATATAAAGTTATCATTTTAACTAAAGTAAATTACCTACGTTTTAGAAAATACTAATAGCACTTAACTTCTTCTTCCCAGGCTCAAACCAAGCGATCAGAATTTCATCAACAAGCTACTCCTCCTGGTCTTATTCGCTGTCCATTGGAACTACTGTGACAACCCCACCTGCCTCGACCACTACGCAGTACCACACGCACGCGAGCGACACCTCGCGCCTATCCATACTCCAGCCATTGATCATGCCAAACTGCTCCATCCTATTGCGAATGCCACCGAACGTGATGCTGTCGAGCTCAAGTTCGAGCCCTAGCCTCGCGCGCTTTCTCCCTTCACCTGCCCTCCACCATGAATACGATCGCATGCTACCCTAAATCGTTCGACCGATTACCTTTTTTTAATTTTTTTATTTCATGAATTGAATAAAATAGAAATAGGAAGAACCCATGACTTTAAACTAAAAGGAGCTGTGTTTCAGATGATAGGGTGGCCAAGATAGGGTTGGGTCGGCTACAGGGTGGCTTTGAAATGAAAGAAAATGGCCGAAGGGTTAAATTGACATAAATATGTTCTATTTAATTGCAAAATATCCAGATATTTATTTCGAATCTATATTAAGGCGTGCTGCTGGGCATTCCTAATGTTATACCCCTATTCCAAATGAAATGGAATAAGTTTCAAGCTTCAATTCGATTGTATGGAGAAGATAGCTTTTTAAATCGACTATTTAAATCAAATTCAGTTAAATTATTTCTAGGCGTTTTCAGATCGTATAACCAAACGGTGAATCCAAAATTTACAAAATTTGAAATCCAATAATAATACACTATTATAGATCCAATGGAACCAGTTTTGTCGAATTCTGATACTGTGCCCCGGATCGCCATTTTAACGCGTTGATTAAAATTGATGATTTCAAAAATTTACGAAATCACTTGAAATTTCAGTTTAAAAAATTAATTACTCAATTATAATATCAATAGAATTTATATCAACATTAGAAATCGTTTCGATTCATATTTAACTAAATTTTCAATTATCATCCATTTTTGTATTACGATAAATCGCTATATTTGAAATTTAAATCTATTTCTCGAATTCAATCAACAATTTCATTTTCAAAATCAATTAAAAATTTAAATACAACCTTTAAAATCATTTAAATATTCAAAATCATATGACTAAAAATCTGGGTTGTTACAATCCTCCCTCTTAAAAGAATTCATCCCCGAAATTGCTAAGGTAGGACGAATGCTCCAAACCCACTAACTTGTCAAAATCCACTTACATAAAACTCGACATTTCATTTTTTAATCTTTTAGCTCCCACCAAAACAATTAGCTTTCATTTCTGATTCAAAATCCCTTATTTCAAATTCAATTCAAAAATCGGCTTTTAAGTTAACAAAAAAATTTCAAAAATTTCCAACTCCCTAAATTTTCGAAAAAATTTGCAGTGTCTCCCTTATACGGGGAGCCTTTTGCAATATGACAAAAGTGATAAAAATATATACATCGACCCACACGGTTGGAAACACAATATATATATAACAAAATTTATATCATCGCTGTATTTAATCAGAAAATGTATCTTTATTTAGCATTTTTAAGCGAGCGAGCTTACTTATACGCATTTTGCAACTCAAAATATAGCCAAACGGTCTTCTTGTTTAAACACATAAGTACCAAAACATGAAAATTTAATAACATCTCACTTATTTAGCTAGTGCAAGCACATATATTTCATAACCAAATAAGTTATAGCGTGAAATTATCAATAATCACAAGATTCCCACATTCGATTATTTATTTCGATCGATTTACGTACCATTTTACTCAATTCCAGGTGGTTGACAAACAATTCACTTGTATTCAATTCATATTTGCACTCAACATATTCTGTAACGACCCGTAAATTTCGACAATTAAATTATTAATTAAAATGGATTTTCAAATTTAAATTTTTTTTTAGAAAAATATATATATAAATATAAGAGATGAATTAATACTGGAATGAACGCTAAATGAAAACTTTAGCAACGGTAATTAAAGCTTAATTATTGTCAAATTGAATGAAAATCTAATGATTGAGATAGTGTAAGATGTATACCTTTGTGTAAGTTGAATAAATGAAGGAGAGTTAAATGTGTAATTAATAATGAATTGTAGAAACAGTTATTTAACCAAATTGTTGAAATTTAAGTGAAGTAAATAAAGAATTAGTGTAAATTGTTGCACTTGAATAAAATATAAATAAGGAATTTAAGACAGGAATTTAAATCACCTATGTATTAATATATATTAATATAATTGTAACTGTATGTGAGTTAAGGAAGTAATATATATGGCAGTTGACGGATAACCAATTTAATGCAATTCAAATGTGGTTTGAAACGACAGTTAGGTTTTAATGGAGTGTAAATAAATAGTGCGAAACATTATAATCTCTTAATTAAATATGTTTGTTAATTAATGCTGACAGAAACAAAATTGGAAATTTTATTTATAACAAATGAATTGCAATTGTATAATGAAAGTGAATTGTTAATAAATGGATGTAAATATTTATTTATTGATGGAAATAAAATCTAAATAAATGTTTGGATAGAACATAAGAGAATGCAATTTGGTAGTACGTTAATTGGAAATAGATTTAAGTAAGGATAACAACCTTTATAAATTTCCTAACTTATGTGTCAATAAATTTATGGGGAGTAAAGTTCTGTTATATGTTGAGTAGTTATAATGTGTTATTAAGAATAAACGTTGATTTAATAATTATTAATATATAGTAACGGAAGGGTGAACATAAATTTGTATAAACGTAAAACATATTTTAAGGAAATAATTGAGTGTAGACTTATGAAATAGATTTAATGACAATAGTTATTGTACGTATTTATTCTATTTGTTTGTTAAGTTTTATTTTGATCAATTTCAATTAATGCACTAAATTATTGCAGTTAGTGTGGAATATTGGTAAGTGAATAAATAAGATGTAACCAAGGGAAAATTTCATTTTATAATATAATAATTAGTGTAATATTAAGAATGAAACCAAAGTGGAATGAATTAATTGAGGTTTTTAATTTTTATTTATGTGTTAAGTTAACAAATTACAATTTAATTTAAATCCAGTAATTTATGCAAATAAAAGATGGAAATTGGGTAAATATTAATGTATTGGAATATAAAAGAAACGTTAACTATGTAGGGAGTAATAATTGATTTAATATTAAGTTTGTAATCCGATAAAATCAAATTTATTAGAATTTATTGCAATTAATGGGATTAATTGCAGTAACCTTTGAAAATTTATTTACTGAAATAATTGACAATGAATTTAGATGTGAATTTGCCTTTAGTATTTTTTTTAATATCTAAGGGGTTAGAAATGACACAAATCGACTAGTAAATATTTAATTTAAAGGTGGTAAGCAAATTATTAAATATTTAGATATTAGGAACATGTAAATTTAGATGGAATCAATAAATTTTTGTGTAAATTGAGATCTAAGATTAAATCGGAGATTTTTATTGTGTAGATATTGAGCCGGTATTAAATTCATTTAATTGACATCAATAAATTTAAATAATAGGAAGGGAGTGAATTTAATAGATTTAATCGAATTTATAATGTTGAATTGATTAAAATTGGAATTTAACATTTAAGTTAAGAATTAACATTTGAATTGATGAATAGAACAACCATGTATGGGCACTTAAAATTGTTTAAAATTTGAGTAAATAGATTAAGGAAAGTTAAAGGATAAAAATTTGACAATTTGAGAATTGGAATTTTTAACATTGATTTAATTAATCAATTTTTAATTTATTTAATTAGTGTATAAATAGCCATTTGGGCCACGGACTCGGATTTCGACGAAACCAGTTTCATCGGATTCGTATCGGTGAATTTTTATAGGGTTTCAAGTTTCGTATCGATCAGACCTGTCGTTTGATCGTACGGACGCGAAACGCCTTGAAATCAATTTAATTAAAATCAATTTGAAATCAATTTGGAAATTTTGTTTTCAGCATAACTTCTTCATACGATCGAATTTGGACGTGAAACTTTTTCCACCGCGTTCAGAATATTTTAAAATACCTATTTGGATATAGAGGTTCACAAAATTTCGTTACGGAGACATAGCGGGCTTTTTGGGCCATAGTTTGTTCCGCACGTTCATTCAACGGTCTATCTACGCTACCTCTAACCCCTCTATATAAACCCGCGTTCAAGCCCTAGCCTCCTCCTATTTTCATTCATCTACGTGTATACTTTCTTCAAGCTCCTCTTCTTCTTCAATGGGTGCAAACCCTAGATCCAATCAATTCAAAAACAAAATGAAATTCCAAACTCCTATGAAGATTCTAAAAAAATTTATATGTTGAAGATTTTGGCGAGCGCAACTCAGATCTGCTGTCCGTTTTTCGATTTGAGTTTCGGTGTGTCTAGATCAGAGCCGATTAGTTACGGCCGTTCATCGTCGTCGCATCAACTTCGTCGGATCGAGAAAATATTTCTGGGTATTGGGGAGGTAGCCGAGGGGATCGCATCTGGGTAGTTATTGCCTCGAGTTAACGGCTGGATGGGGTGAATTAATTCAATTAGGATTTTGGCCCTAGGGGAGATAGGCGGTGGCGGCGAGCACCAGGGGGGACCGGTCTGGTATGGTTGGGAGCGGCACGGCGAGGGGAGCATGATGGTGATGGTCGGCCGTTGGTTGGTGGCGCGTAGGGGCGGTGCGAGTTGGTCAAAGCTCGGTGGGCATGCGTGTTCACCTGGGTTCGAACGAAGCAGGGGAAGGAGTGGTTCTGTTGCGTGAGGGAGATGGTATCTGACGTGGCAAGGTTTATTTTTGTCTTGTTTTAAAATTTTATTTTTGAATCTTTGAACGTTTATTCGAATAACTTGCTCATACGAACTCCGTTTCACATGAAATTTCTTTTGTTAGGATCGTAATTAAATTCCGGATCTGATGACGCTGGTTTGGACAGATTTGGAGACTGTTAGAATTTTGGGTTTAAATCGAATTTAAATTCGATTTAAATTCAAAAGGTGAGTGTTTTAACCCACTCACAACTTCTAAAAGTTTTTATGTTTGTTAAATTTATTTTGGATATGAGTAGAAATTTATTTATGATTGTTTGGCATGTTTTATTCAGCATGTCTGTTAATTCGCATTTATTTAATTTAACAGTTAATTTGGTTTATTCATTGCATATGAATTGACAGTTAGAATTTATTTATTTGCATATAAACTGCTAGAAGAGAGTTATAAAATTTACTACTGAATCTAAACTGTTAGTTTAATAGTTGTTAAATATATTTTGAATATAACTGCCTGTCATTACCTGTTATATATTATCAGATATATATTGATATTGATTGATTATTGGATGATGATTGTGATTTGGATGATGGATGATGTTTATGAATGGATGTTTTATTTTATATCATTTAAACTGCAAGTTATCATGCATATTTCATTTCATTCGGGATTGTGGTTTGAAATGATATACAACCGCAAAATTTTATTTTAAATTGCGGATTGAAATGATAAATATCTGTATCACTTGACCATAGGATGGAAAATTATATACAGGCACCGTGGTCTATATATAAATTATTTTAAAAGTGATTTCTATGGTTTGGATGGGATACGGTTTATAAAAATTTAATTTTGATATTTTATAAAATATTATTCTTCGATATATACACATATGAAGTTAAAATTTTAAATTTAAGCTGTGTATAAACCTGTTGAATAAAATGATAAAATTTGAGAAAATGGAATTTTGTAATTTATCTTATATGTTTAAGTTGGTAATTTTAAGGTATGATATTTATAAATGGATTTTCCAAGATTTACTTAAATGGGATATTTTAGTATAAATCAAATTGAAGAAAATATTTAATTTCTAGAAATTGAAGTTTTATTTATAGATTTTATGTAAATATTAAAAACTAAATAATAGAACACTTAATTTGTTGAAAGAATAAATTCCAACTTTAGTTTTGAAATATTTATGCTCCAAATGGATATATATATATATATAGAAATTGAAGTGGTTTTTGGAACTTGAAAGTGATATTTAAATTTGGTTTAGACTTTAAATAAAGAAGTATATTTGTAAAGCCCTTGAAATAATTTCTTTACAAAGAAACCTTAAAGTTAAACCATTTATTATATATACCATTGAATATCCGAACCATTTAAGATTTAGAAGTTATGGTTTTAAATTATGAATTTCGAAATATTATGCTTTGAAAGTATAACTCAAATATTTGGTTTCCAGATATTTTAAAATTTAAAGCAGTATGATTTTGGAAAAGAATTATATTTGAGAAAAGGATATCATATTGTTTTGGGCTTTAAATTGATATCGTATTAATAGTTTTGAAATGGAAATTTTTATTCTGGTTTTAAAGTATAAATTATTTTTAAATGACCGCGGTGTTATAATAACGATGGGTTGGCAAAGAGACCGGGATCGGATATGGACATACTCTCTGTCGATACCGAAAACCACTTTGACTAACCGTGTACGCGGTGGAGATCCCAGAATGAAGTAGGTTGGTGGCGACGTTTCCTGTAAGGTAAATACGTGGACCCAACTCCCGTGAGTTGGCATAAGGTGGCTAAAACAGGAGCGATTCTCAGGCCAATGAGGTCATTCCTCTGATCGAACGCACTACTTCGATACTATACTCTGACTTTGGATTGTTTCGGTGGCCACTATTGATTTCTTTGATTTGGGGGTGTTAGTTCGAGGTGGGCGGTAGCTGCGGCTATGCGTTACCATCAGCCCGAGTAGCAATTGGTATATCTACCCTGGCATTGCCTAGTTGTGCCGTGTCACCTACCCTAGCGCGCCTTATACGATTTTGGTTTTGTACCATACCTATGGAGTGCCCTCTGACGACGCCCAGTACGGGGGAGATTACGGTACTGTATAGACTATGGGAATATATTCTGTGTTAAGGGCTATATGGGTAACCCCTTAACGCTATTTAAAAGTAAGTTTATCTTATAATTAGACACTATTATAATAGCGCAATATACTATATAGTAAATAGTTTGACGGATCCTTAGGAGATGTAAATCCCGAGCATCTCTTGAGTTACTGCACTCTTATTTATTTCTGTAAATTTAACTTACATAAGATCTTTTAGTTCTGACTCGAGTGTTTTTGTCTTTTCAAATTCGCTCGGGTCAGTCCGAGCGTTTCAGGATCGAAGACTTTAGCTTTGGAGGACGAAGACGAAGAATTCGTATTATTATTATTTATAGTATTGCACTACACTCACACTATATTCCGCTGCATTGATTGTATTGGTATGTGTAACTCTGGTATTTATTGTACAAGTAAAACAAAATATTTTGTAAAACAGTTTCATGAACTGTATATTTGATTACTATATTTTATCCTTCCGCTGTGAGATTCTGTTTTGTTTTAATTCTTCTCTGTTTTCTTATTTACCCCATAACAATCCGCCCTTCCGTATTGTTTGAATTGGCACGTGTGTCGGTTTAAATCGTGCGAAAAGGCGGGACGTTACAGTTGGTATCAGAGCCAGGTTTAGCGATAAACCTTAGCTTTGTGGGGTTTGACTCTTCGTTAATAGGGTAGTAATACCCTATGGGAGTCGCTGAGTGTATATATATGAGAGAGCGTATTTGTTGGTGTTATAAAAAGATTTTGATATTGTGTTAATCTGTTCCGTTTTGTATTTATAAATTCTGGTTGGTGCATGGGACGCTATGACATCAATAGGGATTTCTAAACACTTAATAGGACAGACCGACATAATATTGTTTTAATATAGGTGAATGAAATAATTTTGCCTATTTTATTTTCTATATATATAATAAAATTTTCAAATGATATCTATATTTGGTTGCAATAGATTGGTTGTTAGGAATAAAATTTATAAATAATAGGTAAAATAAGATTGAAATTAGAATCAATGAAATTTGGAAATTTTAGAACTTAAGTCCGGGATTTTTGAAAATTTGCTTTCAAAGGATCTATGAAATATAATAATTTTGTTTATAAGTATTTTCTTATATAAATATTTAGTATAATTCGGAAGAATGGTTTTAAAAAAGATTTTGGAGAAAATAAATTTTGTACTTTCCTCTCTGTCACTGGAAAATAATTTCGGTGATGGCGGCCGCATCATCGACTTTCATTTTCGAGTTTCGAAGGGGAAATGCCACTGTAGTAAATTCTACTGCAGATTTATCTAAAATTTTAATTGTTTTAAATATAATTGAGATATAAAAGTTGTAAGAAATTATTTATCTATTATTTTAAAATAATTTGAGATTTGACCCGGTATTTAGTTCTTAAATTCCCATTAATTAATGGTTTAAATCTTTTTAGTGAATTAAAAGGTAAGTAATTAATGAATTGAAACCTCTAATTTAGGTAAGAGAATTAATGCAAAGTTATAAAGGGAAATTTGAATTTTTTTACATATGAGACAAAAAGTAATATTGTAGAACAACAAATTTAATTAAAAGATAAGATAAAACTTGTATAAGTTCCTTTGCATTTTATTTAACAGATATAACTTACCAAATATGAAAAGTTGAAATGTTAAATAAGAGATTGGGAATAGAATATTATACAAGTAGAAATTTTGGAAATAACGAAGTATTCAATAAATTACTGTTATAAATAAGAATTTAATGGTATAAACTTAAGTTATAATTGAAATTTTACTGAAAATAAAGTTAAGTATTATTAATAGGTGATATGAACTTAAGTAAATAGAATGAAATTCTTTAATAAATAAGGATTGATTGTAGGGTATTAACTTAAGTATGTTTAGTTTCCACTATTCTAATATAATGGAAAGTGGGAAAAATATAAATGACTGCAATCCATAGATAATTAATAAATAAAATCTTTCACTTATAAGAATGAATGTTATCGGGTTAAGAATTTAAGTGTAGTTCAAAATGATTACTGTAATTAAATATAATAAAATGTAAGCATTTAATAAATGATTGAAAGTGAGAAGTTCATTAAATGTAATACAATAGGAGAAACTTACATGACCAAAATAAATGTAAATTATAAAGGGATAATTTATGTGGTATAAGAATGAAAATAAATGAAAATAAAAGATAAATTGTAATATGAATGAAAAGATCAAACAGCTAATGTATGAATTGAAAATTTATAATGAGTTAATTAATTTGTTGGTGGAATTGGTATTGTTTGATTTATGGTTGGTCGGGTAAGGAAATTTGAAGTAGTTGGATGAATAAATAATCTATTTTGTCCCATCTAAGACTGTTGAGTAAATGATACACTGGATGGTTATTTTTCATTTCGTACAATTTCAAGTTTTGAACCCGAACAACTTCTTGGTTGTTGGATAAATGGTTGCTTTGTCTTGTGTATGTATGCTGTTTGTAAGGTTGATGATTGTTGTATTGATTGGTTGATTAATGGTGAAATCACTTAAATATTTCACTGTATATAAATTTGTATATTTTAGCTAAATTAACTAATTTGGTAAATTTAAAATATTGATTTCGAAATTCTTCTTTTTCCTTCTTTTCCTTTTCGGGGACGAAAAGTTTTGAGTGGGGGAGAGTGTAACGACCCGTAAATTTCGACAATTAAATTATTAATTAAAATGGATTTTGAAATTTAATTTTTTTTTTAGAAAAATATATATAAATATAAGAGATGAATTAATACTGGAATGAACGCTAAATGAAAACTTTAGCAACGGTAATTAAAGCTTAATTATTGTCAAATTGAATGAAAATCTAATGATTGAGATAGTGTAAGATGTATACCTTTGTGTAAGTTGAATAAATGAAGGAGAGTTAAATGTGTAATTAATAATGAATTGTAGAAACAGTTATTTAACCAAATTGTTGAAATTTAAGTGAAGTAAATAAAGAATTAGTGTAAATTGTTGCACTTGAATAAAATATAAATAAGGAATTTAAGACAGGAATTTAAATCACCTATGTATTAATATATATTAATATAATTGTAACTGTATGTGAGTTAAGGAAGTAATATATATGGCAGTTGACGGATAACCAATTTAATGCAATTCAAATGTGGTTTGAAACGACTGTTGGGTTTTAATGGAGTGTAAATTGTAACAGCCCGCCTTTTCGCACACTTTAAACCGACACACGTGCCAATTCAAAGCATACGCAAGGGCGGATTGTTATGGGGTAAATAAGAAAAACAGAGAAGAAATAAAAACAAAACAGAATCTCACAGCGGAAGGATAAAATATAATAATAAATATACAGTTCAAAACAGTTTACAAGCACTTGATTTGCTTTATACAATAAATATTAGAGTTACACATACCAATACAATCAATGCAGCGGAACAGTATGAGTGTGGTGCAATACTATAGATAATAATAATACGACTCCTTCGTCTTCGTCCTTCAAAGCTAAAGTCTTCGATCCTGAAACGCTCGGACTGACCCGAGCGAATTTGAAAAGACAAAAACACTCGAGTCAGACTAAAAGATCTTATGTGAGTTAAATTAACAGAAATAAATATGAGTACAGTAACTCAAGAGATGTTCGGGATTTACATCTCCTAAGGATCCGTTAAACTATTTACTATGTAGTATATTGCGCTATTATAATAGTGTCTATTTATAAAATAAACTTACTTTTAAATAGCGTTAAGGCTTTACACTTTCCACCTTAACACGTAAAATGCCAATAGTCTATACAGTACCGTAATACCTCCTGATCGGGAGGCTACCAGAGGATACTTCATAGGTACGACACAAATAGAAACTCATAGTAAAGGCTCGGTATGGTAGGTGACACGGCACAACTAGGCAATGTCAGGGTAGATATACAAATTGCTATCCAGGCTGGTGGAAACGCGTAGCCGCAGTTACCGCCCACCTCGGACTAACTCCCCAAAATCAAAATATAGAAGTGGCCACTGAATCAATCCAAAATCAAAGTATAATATCGAAGAGGAGGGTCCGATCAGAGGAATGACCTCATTGGCCTGAGAATCGCTCCTGTTTTAGCCACCTTATGCCAACTCACGGGAGTCGGGTCCACGTATTTACCTTACAGGAAACGTCGCCACCACCTACTTCATTCTGGAATCTCCACCGCGTACACGGTTAGTCAAAGTGGTTTTCGGTATCGACAGAGAGTATGTCCATATCCGATCCCGGTCTCTTTGCCAACCCATCGTTATTATAACACCGCGGTCATTTAAAAATAGGTTATACTTTAAAAATCAGAATAAACATTCCATTCCATAACCATGAATACGATATCATTTCAAAACCCAAAACCATATTTTATCACTTATCCCAAATATAATTCTTTTCCAAAATCATAATTTAAAACCATAACTTCTAAAAACTTGAATGGTTTGGACATTCAACGGTATATGAATTAAATGGTTTAACTTAAATGTTACTTTGTAAAGAAAATAGTTCTCATGGCTTTACAAATACATTTTTTTATTAAAGTCTAAACCAAAATTTATATTATCTCTCTCAAGTTCCAAAACCACTTCAATTTATTTATATATACGTATATCCATTTTGAGTATCAATATTTCAAACTAAAGTTGGATTTTATTCTTTCAACAAATCAATTGTTCTATTAATTAGTCTTGAATATTCATATAAAATCCATAAATAATAAGACTTCAATTTCTAGTAATAAAATATATATATTCTTCCCAATTCAAATTATACTAGAATATTCATTTCAATTTATTTTGGGAAAAATCCAATTATAAATATCATATCTTAAAATTTCCAAACTTAACATTTAAACATATGATATAAATTATTAAACTCCATTTTCTTAATTTTCTTCCATTTTTAATAAAGATTTTTATGCACCTTTTAATTTCAAAATTTTCAACTTCATACGTATATATATATGGAAGAAAAATGTTTATACAATATAAAATTTAAGATTTTTATAAACCGTATTCCATCCAAACCATAGAAATCACATTTAAATAGTTATATATATATATATATATACCGCGGTGCTTGTATATAATTTTCTATCCTATGGTCAAGTGATACGGATATTTATCATTTCAATCCGCAATTTAAAAGATATAAAATTTTGCGGTTATATATCATTTCAAACCACAATCCCGAATGAAATGAAATATGCATGATAATTTGCAATTTAATGATATACAATAAACATCCATTCATCAACATCATCCATCATCCAAATCGCAATCATCAATCAATATCAACCAATAACAATATTATTTTTGGTACTACATAACAGGTAATACTGGCAATTTTATTCAAATTAAATTTAACAGCTATTAATCTACAGTGTATATTCAGTAATAAATTATATAACTGTTAACTAGCAGTTCATATACAAACAAATAAATTTTAACTGTAAATTCATACGCAATAAATTAATTAAATTAACAGTTAAATTGATTAAATGCAATTCAACAGATATGAATAAAATAAACATGCCAAATACTCATAAATAAATTTCTATTCTTTTCTAAAATTAATTTAAACAACATAAAAGCTTCTAGTAGTTGTGAGTGGGTTAAAACACTCACCTTTTGAATTTAAATCGAATTTAAATTCGATTTAAACCCAAAATTTTGACGGTCTCCAAATCAGTCCAAACCAGCGTCAATGGATCTGGAATTTAATTTCGATCCTAACAAAAAAAAAATCGCGTAAATCCGAATTCGTATGTAAAAGTTTTACAATAAAACGTGCTTGAATCAATCAAAAATTAAAACAAAAAAATAAACCTGCCCAACCCACTTGCCACGTCACAAAAGAAAAACTCCCAGGCCGCGTGGAAAAATGATTCATCTCCCCAAACCGAGAGCACGCAACTACTAACAGCCGCACCCATGAACACACCCTTGGACCGCCCTTTGACCGTGAATAACGACTGCCACACGCCGCTGTCGATCGAACGACCACCCCCATTCTCCTCTGCTCACCGTGCCGCACCCACTTGTATCCCCCTTGCCAACCTCGGTCGCCTCCAGTACACGAGCCGCCGCCAAAAGCTTCTAGGGTTTCGAAACCTAGTTGAATTATGCGCACGATCTAGCCGTTGAAACGAGACAATAACCATATAGATCTAACCCTCTCAGTCCCCTCTCCAATACCTAGAAACCGTTTGACGATCTGACGAAGTTTGTTACGGCGCTGATGAACGGTTGGGACCGTTCTGAATTTATTCTGGTCAAATTAATACCCAAAACAGAAAACGAATTTCACCAGTAGATTACGTGTCTCGAGAACTATGACATATATTTTTGTGGAACTGGAGAGTTTGGATTTTCACTGAAATTTGGATTGGGGTAGATCTAGGTTTGCATTCATTTGAGGAGGAGAAGGAGATGAAGAAATGAACATACAGCAAAAGGGAAAATAAAATGGGGCTAGGGTTTATAACTGTATATTTATAGGTAGGGTTGGGTTAGAGTAGATAGACTAGATAGATGAACGTACGAAACAAACTAAGGCCCAAAAAGCCCGTTCTGACCCCGGAACGAAATTTGTCAAACCCATATATCCAGATAGGTATTTTAAAATATTCTGAACGCGATGGAAAAAGTTTCACGTCCAAATTTGATCGTATGAAGAAGTTATGTTGAAAACAAAATTTCCAAATTGATTTCAAATTGATTTTATTAAAATTGATTTCAAGGCGTTTCACGCCCGTACGATTAAACGACAAGTCCAATCGATACGAAACTTGAAACCCTATAATAATTCACCGATACGGATCCGATGAAACTGGTTTCGTCGAAATCCGAGTCCGTGGCCAAAATGGCTATTTTTAATATTCATTAAATAAATTAAATAAATTATAAAAATCCAATTTTTACATCTAAATTCAAAAATTGACCAAATTTTCTCCCTTTAAATTTTTTTAATTATTTACTCCAATTCTAAACAATTCAAGTGTCAATACATAGTTGTTCTATTCATCAATTTAGATGTTAATCCTTACTTAAAGGTTAAATTCCAATTTTTAATAAATTCGACATTATACGTTTGATTAAATTTATTAAATTCACTTTCTTTCTATTATTCAATGTTATTGATGTCAATTTAATGAAACTAACATTGGCTCAATATCTATACATTAAAAATCTCAATTCTAAACTTAGATCTCAACTTATGAAATAGTAAAAAAAATAAATTCCATCTAAATCTACATCTTCCTACTATCTAATATTTAGAAAAATTACTTACCACTTTTTGTTGTAAATTTCTAAACTAGTAGATTTGTGTCATTTCTAGCCCTCTGGATATTTAATATTAACTAAAAGTAAATTTACATATAATTTCCATCGTCAATTATTTTAGTGAATAAATCTTCAAAGGTTACTGCAATTAATCCCATTAATTGCAATAAATTCTAATAAATTTGACTCTATTTGATTACAACTCACAAATAAATCAATTATTACTCCCTACATAGTTAACGTTTCTTTTATATTCCAATACATTAATATTTACCCAATTTCCATCTTTTATTTGCATAAATTACTGTATTTCAATCTTATTGGAAATTTTGTTAACTTAACACTTGAATAAAACTTAAAACCTTAATTAATTCATTCCACTTCGGTTTCATTCTTAAGATTACACTAATTATTATATTATAAAAATGAAATTTTCCCTTGGTTACATCTTATTTATCCACTTACAAAAATTCCACACTAACTGAAATAATTTAGTGCATAAATTGAAATTGATTAAAATAAACTTAACAAACAAATAGAATAAATACGTACAATAATTATTGTCATAAATCTTTTTTATAAGTCTACACATAATTATTACCTTACAATACGTTTTACGTTACTATTAAATTTATACACTCTTCCGTTACCATATTAATAATTACTAAAGTAACGTTCATTCTTAATAACAACGTCATACTATTCAACATATAAAAGGACTCCATTCCCCAAATACATTCATTTATATTTATTCCCTTAAAGTTCTCCTTTATTGACTAGACACATTAATTTAGATTCATTTACATCGAATGCCCTTCTTAGCTATATACTCAATACATGTTAAATCTACATAATTTTTACCCTTTTATTCAAATTCACTTATACCATCAATAACAAAATGTTGCCCTAAATTTAGATTCAATTATATACATTAGATAAATGGGTAAACTTTTGTAATTATCCCATATATGAAAATATTTTTATGCATACATTTCCACTTACTTACTATGCATTCATTTATTAAATTACTAATTGCCTTAGTCAACTTATCCCCTATTTACTACCAAATTTCAAATTTAATTATGGCTTATCAATACATAAAATTTACATAGGCAAAACAAATTTTATTACTATCTTAAGTCCATTTATTATTGACAACATTCATTAAATTTCCTTATCAACACTTATTGCATTGATTTATTCAGCGGTCACCTTTTATTTAGTTACTATCCATTTTACAATCCAATGTAAGTCTTCCACTATTTATTTTATATTAAATGAATTCCATTCTACTTAATCTTTTTATTGATATTCACTAATTCAACCCTTATATCAGTTTCTTATATTTAACTTTAAATCAAATTGTGACAATCTACATTATCCAAATCTATTGTCATAAAATTTTGTTGTTACACTAAATTACAACTACTATACCAAATTTCTACATTTATTCTCAATTAGATTATAAATTATATTAATTCAATTCATTTAATATTATTAATTTAACGTGTCGTTACAATCTCCCCCACTCAAAACTTTTCGTCCCCGAAAAGGAAAAAGAAGGGAGAAGGAAGAATAAACAGTACATCTTATTTCAAATATTAACTTATAAATAATAATTTACTGGATTAATTTCCTTTAATGAAATATACCCGTTTATAATCATTACAACCTTTTATACTTAAATCATTGAAGTTTGGAAAATATTCAACAAAATTCTAAGTCCAAAATTTACGAAAATTTTTGGCAGAGTCTCCTTTGTACGGTGAGGCTCGGGAGAAAGTATAATATCAAAATATACAAATATATTACATATATTATCAAAATATTATATCCCAACACGGGAAAAATAGTGCTTTAAACGTAATCCGAAAACGTACCTATTTGTCGAGCAATATACGCTTATTATTTTGGAACCAAAAGCAGTAGCAGTTGCTTCCATCACCTGTATTCACTTATATAATCTAAAAGGTTAAATATTTATTTTAAAGTGAACTATTCAAGTGGATTCAATCATTAATCAACCAAACAATTCAACAACCATCAACCTTACAAACAACATACATACACAAACGAAGCAACCATTTAATCCATCAAACAGATAGTTGTTTGGGTTCAAACTTGAAATTTGTATGAAATGGAATTAACTATCAAGTGCATCCTTTACTCAACAGTATTAGATGGAACAAAGATAGATACTTATTCATTTAACCACTTCAAATTTCTTACCCAACAACATAAATCAAACAACACAATTCAAACCAACACCCAAATTTATTTATTATACATTTATCTCATGCTTCAATGGTTTGATTTTCTTTCTTTCATTTATGGAGTGATTTCTTTATTTCTTACAATTTTCATTTTCCATTTATCACAAAATTCATTATATTTGTATTCCAATTTATTTACTAAAGTTTCTATCATCTATTTATACTACTTACCTTTACTTATAGTAAAATTTCCAATTTAACTTAAGTCTATACAATTAATTCTCATTAATAATAGCAAATTAATAGAATACCTTTATTACCTTACTCTTCACTTGTAAGATTTCCCTTTACATTTTCCTACTAACATTGCAACTTTTTATTATATGGTAAGTTATGTATGTTTTAAGAATGTAAGTGAAAATTTACAAGTTTCTTCTCCATTCCTTTAATTAATATATATTTGTTTTATAAATTACAATTTCGACTTACCTTTAATCTCATTCATTTATTTAATGTTGAAGTTTCCATTATATTTAATTACAGTAACCCTCTACTTACACTTAATTTATTAACCTTATAACTTGCATTCCTATAAGTGAAAGATTTTACTCATTCATTAACTATGGATTGTAGTCATTTATATTTTTCCTACTTTCCATTATATTAGAATAGGGGAAATTAAGGCGTACTTAAGTTAATAACCCTACAATCAAACTTTATAAATTAAGGAATTTCATTTTTTACTTTCTTAAGGTTAAAATCACCTATTAATAATACAACCTTTAATTTTAGCAAAATTCCAATCATCACTTAAGTTAATACCATTAAATTCTTATTTATAACAGTAATTTATTGAATACTTCATTATTTCCAAAAATTCTACTTGCATAATATTCTGTTCCACTCTTAATTTACATTTCAACTCTTTATACTTGGTAAGTTATTTATGTTAAAGAAAAAGCAAAAGAACTTATACAAGTTTAATCTCAATTCTTTTAATTCATTGATTTTCCAATAAATCTTTACCATTATTTATAATTTAAATTTTTAACTTCCTTCATACTTAGCATTAATTCTCTTACTTATTAGAGGTTTTCAATCCATTTATTACTTACTTTTTTTCACTAAAATTTAACAATTAATTAATGGAAAATTTTAGAATTAAATTCCGGGTCAGATTTCAATTTATTTTGAAATAATAGATAATTAGTTTCCTACAACTTTATATCTCAATTATATTTAAACAAATTCAGATATTTCCAACATAAATCTGCAGTAGAATTTACTACAGTGGCCTTTCCCTTCGAAACTCGAAAATGAAAGTCGATGATGCGGCCGTCATCACCGAAATTATTTTCCAGCGACAGAGAGGAAAGTACAAACTTATTTTCTTCAAAATCCTCTTTAAACCAATTCTTTCGAATTATACTAAATATTTATATAAGAAAATATTTATAAACCAAATCATTATATTTCATAAATCCTTTGAAAGAAGATTTCAAAAATCCCGGACTTAAGTTCTAAAATCTCCAATTTGATTTATTAAAATTCAACTTAGCTTTAATTCATTACAAATATTTTTATTACCTAACACCCAACTACAGCAACCAAAATATATCTTTATAAAAATATTTTTATATATAGAAAATATAATAGGCAAAGTTATTTCATTCACCTATATTAAAAACAAATATTATGTCGGTCTGTCCTATTAAGTGTTTAGAAATCCCTATTGATGACATAGCGTCCCATGCATCAACCAGAATTTATAAATACAAAGCGGAACAGATTAACACAATATCAAAATCTTTTATTAATACTAACAAATACGCTCTCATATATATATACACTCAGCGACTCCCATAGGGTATTACTACCCTATTAACAAAGAGTCGAACCCCACAAAGCCAAAGTTTATCGCTAAACCAAAGCTCCGATACCAACTGTAACAGCCCGCCTTTTCGCACACTTTAAACCGACACACGTGCCAATTCAAAGCATACGCAAGGGCGGATTGTTATGGGGTAAATAAGAAAAACAGAGAAGAAATAAAAACAAAACAGAATCTCACAGCGGAAGGATAAAATATAATAATAAATATACAGTTCAAAACAGTTTACAAGCACTTGATTTGCTTTATACAATAAATATCAGAGTTACACATACCAATACAATCAATGCAGCGGAACAGTATGAGTGTGGTGCAATACTATAGATAATAATAATACGACTCCTTCGTCTTCGTCCTTCAAAGCTAAAGTCTTCGATCCTGAAACGCTCGGACTGACCCGAGCGAATTTGAAAAGACAAAAACACTCGAGTCAGACTAAAAGATCTTATTTGAGTTAAATTAACAGAAATAAATATGAGTACAGTAACTCAAGAGATGTTCGGGATTTACATCTCCTAAGGATCCGTTAAACTATTTACTATGTAGTATATTGCGCTATTATAATAGTGTCTATTTATAAAATAAACTTACTTTTAAATAGCGTTAAGGCTTTACACTTTCCACCTTAACACGTAAAATGCCAATAGTCTATACAGTACCGTAATACCTCCTGATCGGGAGGCTACCAGAGGATACTCCATAGGTACGACACAAATAGAAACTCGTAGTAAAGGCTCGGTATGGTAGGTGACACGGCACAACTAGGCAATGCCAGGGTAGATATACAAATTGCTATCCAGGCTGGTGGAAACGTGTAGCCGCAGTTACCGCCCACCTCGGACTAACTCCCCAAAATCAAAATATAGAAGTGGCCACTGAATCAATCCAAAATCAAAGTATAATATCGAAGAGGAGGGTCCGATCAGAGGAATGACCTCATTGGCCTGAGAATCGCTCCTGTTTTAGCCACCTTATGCCAACTCACGGGAGTCGGGTCCATGTATTTACCTTACAGGAAACGTCGCCACCACCTACTTCATTCTGGAATCTCCACCGCGTACACGGTTAGTCAAAGTGGTTTTCGGTATCGACAGAGAGTATGTCCATATCCGATCCCGGTCTCTTTGCCAACCCATCGTTATTATAACACCACGGTCATTTAAAAATAGGTTATACTTTAAAAATCAGAATAAACATTCCATTCCATAACCATGAATACGATATCATTTCAAAACCCAAAACCATATTTTATCACTTATCCCAAATATAATTCTTTTCCAAAATCATAATTTAAAACCATAACTTCTAAAAACTTGAATGGTTTGGACATTCAACGGTATATGAATTAAATGGTTTAACTTAAATGTTACTTTGTAAAGAAAATAGTTCTCATGGCTTTACAAATACATTTCTTTATTAAAGTCTAAACCAAAATTTATATTATCTCTCTCAAGTTCCAAAACCACTTCAATTTATTTATATATACGTATATCCATTTTGAGTATCAATATTTCAAACTAAAGTTGGATTTTATTCTTTCAACAAATCAATTGTTCTATTAATTAGTCTTGAATATTCATATAAAATCCATAAATAATAAGACTTCAATTTCTAGTAATAAAATATATATATTCTTCCCAATTCAAATTATACTAGAATATTCATTTCAATTTATTTTGGGAAAAATCCAATTATAAATATCATATCTTAAAATTTCCAAACTTAACATTTAAACATATGATATAAATTATTAAACTCCATTTTCTTAATTTTCTTCCATTTTTAATAAAGATTTTTATACACCTTTTAATTTCAAAATTTTCAACTTCATATGTATATATATATGGAAGAAAAATGTTTATACAATATAAAATTTAAGATTTTTATAAACCGTATTCCATCCAAACCATAGAAATCACATTTAAATAGTTATATATATATATATATATACCGCGGTGCTTGTATATAATTTTCTATCCTATGGTCAAGTGATACGGATATTTATCATTTCAATCCGCAATTTAAAAGATATAAAATTTTGCGGTTATATATCATTTCAAACCACAATCCCGAATGAAATGAAATATGCATGATAATTTGCAATTTAATGATATACAATAAACATCCATTCATCAACATCATCCATCATCCAAATCGCAATCATCAATCAATATCAACCAATAACAATATTATTTTTGGTACTACATAACAGGTAATACTGGCAATTTTATTCAAATTAAATTTAACAGCTATTAATCTACAGTCTATATTCAGTAATAAATTATATAACTGTTAACTAGCAGTTCATATACAAACAAATAAATTTTAACTGTAAATTCATACGCAATAAATTAATTAAATTAACAGTTAAATTGATTAAATGCAATTCAACAGATATGAATAAAATAAACATGCCAAATACTCATAAATAAATTTCTATTCTTTTCTAAAATTAATTTAAACAACATAAAAGCTTCTAGTAGTTGTGAGTGGGTTAAAACACTCACCTTTTGAATTTAAATCGAATTTAAATTCGATTTAAATCCAAAATTTTGACTGTCTCCAAATCAGTCCAAACCAGCGTCAATGGATCTGGAATTTAATTTCGATCCTAACAAAAAAAATTTCGCGTAAATCCGAATTCGTATGTAAAAGTTTTACAATAAAACGTGCTTGAATCAATCAAAAATTAAAACAAAAAAATAAACCTGCCCAACCCACTTGCCACGTCACAAAAGAAAAACTCCCAGGCCGCGTGGAAAAATGATTCATCTCCCCAAACAGAGAGCACGCAACTACTAACAGCCGCACCCATGAACACACCCTTGGACCGCCCTTTGACCGTGAATAACGACTGCCACACGCCGCTGTCGATCGAACGACCACCCCCATTCTCCTCTGCTCACCGTGCCGCACCCACCCGTACCCCCCTTGCCAACCTCGGTCACCTCCAGTACACGAGCCGCCGCCAAAAGCTTCTAGGGTTTCGAAACCTAGTTGAATTATGCGCACGATCTAGCCGTTGAAACGAGACAATAACCACATAGATCTAACCCTCTCAGTCCCCTCTCCAATACCCAGAAACCGTTTGACGATCTGACGAAGTTTGTTACGGCGCTGATGAACGGTTGGGACCGTTCTAAATTTATTCTGGTCAAACGAATACCCAAAACAGAAAACGAATTTCACAAGTAGATTACGTGTCTCGAGAACTATGACATATATTTTTGTGGAATTTTTCTAGAGAGTTTGGATTTTCACTGAAATTTGGATTGGGGTAGATCTAGGTTTGCATTCATTTGAGGAGGAGAAGGAGATGAAGAAATGAACGTACAGCAAAAGGGAAAATAAAATGGGGCTAGGGTTTATAACTGTATATTTATAGGTAGGGTTGGGTTAGAGTAGATAGACTAGATAGATGAACGTACGAAACAAACTAAGGCCCAAAAAGCCCGTTCTGACCCCGGAACGAAATTTGTCAAACCCATATATCCAGATAGGTATTTTAAAATATTCTGAACGCGATGGAAAAAGTTTGACGTCCAAATTTGATCGTATGAAGAAGTTATGCTGAAAACAAAATTTCCAAATTGATTTCAAATTGATTTTATTAAAATTGATTTGAAGGCGTTTCACGCCCGTACGATTAAACGACAAGTCCGATCGATACGAAACTTGAAACCCTATAATAATTCACCGATACGGATCCGATGAAACTGGTTTCGTCGAAATCCGAGTCCGTGGCCAAAATGGCTATTTTTAATATTCATTAAATAAATTAAATAAATTATAAAAATCCAATTTTTACATCTAAATTCAAAAATTGACCAAATTTTCTCCCTTTAAATTTTCTTAATTATTTACTCCAATTCTAAACAATTCAAGTGTCAATACATAGTTGTTCTATTCATCAATTTAGATGTTAATCCTTACTTAAAGGTTAAATTCCAATTTATAATAAATTCGACATTATACGTTTGATTAAATTTATTAAATTCACTTTCTTTCTATTATTCAAAGTTATTAATGTCAATTTAATGAAACTAACATTGGCTCAATATCTATACATTAAAAATCTCAATTCTAAACTTAGATCTCAACTTATGAAATAGTAAAAAAATAAATTCCATCTAAATCTACATCTTCTTACTATCTAATATTTAGAAAAATTACTTACCACTTTTTATTGTAAATTTCTAAACTAGTAGATTTGTGTCATTTCTAGCCCTCTAGATATTTAATATTAACTAAAAGCAAATTTACATATAATTTTCATCGTCAATTATTTTAGTGAATAAATCTTCAAAGGTTACTGCAATTAATCCCATTAATTGCAATAAATTCTAATAAATTTGACTCTATTTGATTACAACTCACAAATAAATCAATTATTACTCCCTACATAGTTAACGTTTCTTTTATATTCCAATACATTAATATTTACCCAATTTCCATCTTTTATTTGCATAAATTACTGTATTTCAATCTTATTGGAAATTTTGTTAACTTAACACTTGAATAAAACTTAAAACCTCAATTAATTCATTCCACTTCGGTTTCATTCTTAAGATTACACTAATTATTATATTATAAAAATGAAATTTTCCCTTGGTTACATCTTATTTATCCACTTACAAAAATTCCACACTAACTGAAATAATTTAGTGCATAAATTGAAATTGATTAAAATAAACTTAACAAACAAATAGAATAAATACGTACAATAATTATTGTCATAAATCTTTTTTATAAGTCTACACATAATTATTACCATACAATACGTTTTACGTTACTATAAAATTTATACACTCTTCCGTTACCATATTAATAATTACTAAAGTAACGTTCATTCTTAATAACAACGTCATACTATTCAACATATAAAAGGACTCCATTCCCCAAATACATTCATTTATATTTATTCCCTTAAAGTTCTCCTTTATTGACTAGACACATTAATTTAGATTCATTTACATCGAATGCCCTTCTTAGCTATATACTCAATACATGTTAAATCTACATAATTTTTACCCTTTTATTCAAATTCACTTATACCATCAATAACAAAATGTTGCCCTAAATTTAGATTCAATTATATACATTAGATAAATGGGTAAACTTTTGTAATTATCCCATATATGAAAATATTTTTATGCATACATTTCCACTTACTTACTATGCATTCATTTATTAAATTACTAATTGCCTTAGTCAACTTATCCCCTATTTACTACCAAATTTCAAATTTAATTATGGCTTATCAATACATAAAATTTACATAGGCAAAACAAATTTTATTACTATCTTAAGTCCATTTATTATTGACAACATTCATTAAATTTCCTTATCAACACTTGTTGCATTGATTTATTCAGCGGTCACCTTTTATTTAGTTACTATCCATTTTACAATCCAATGTAAGTCTTACACTATTTATTTTATATTAAATGAATTCCATTCTACCTAATCTTTTTATTTATATTCACTAATTCAACCCTTATATCAGTTTCTTATATTTAACTTTAAATCAAATTGTGGCAATCTACATTATCCAAATCTATTGTCATAAAATTTTATTGTTACACTAAATTACAACTACTATACCAAATTTCTACATTTATTCTCAATTAGATTATAAATTATATTAATTCAATTCATTTAATATTATTAATTTAACGGGTCGTTACATAAATAAATAGTGAGAAACATTATAATCTCTTAATTAAATATATTTGTTAATTAATGCTGACAGAAACAAAATTGGAAATTTTATTTATAACAAATGAATTGCAATTGTATAATGAAAGTGAATTGTTAATAAATGGATGTAAATATTTATTTATTGATGGAAATAAAATCTAAATAAATGTTTGGATAGAACATAAGAGAATGCAATTTGGTAGTACGTTAATTGGAAATAGATTTAAGTAAGGATAACAACCATTATAAATTTCCTAACTTATGTGTCAATAAATTTATGGGGAGTAAAGTTCTATTATATGTTGAGTAGTTATAATGTGTTATTAAGAATAAACGTTGATTTAATAATTATTAATATATAGTAACGGAAGGGTGAACATAAATTTGTATAAACGTAAAACTTATTTTAAGGAAATAATTGAGTGTAGACTTATGAAATAGATTTAATGACAATAGTTATTGTACGTATTTATTCTATTTGTTTGTAAAGTTTCATTTTGATCAATTTCAATTAATGCACTAAATTATTGCAATTAGTGTGGAATATTGGTAAGTGAATAAATAAGATGTAACCAAGGGAAAATTTCATTTTTTAAATATATAATTAGTGTAATCTTAAGAATGAAACCGAAGTGGAATGAATTAATTGAGGTTTTTAAGTTTTATTTATGTGTTAAGTTAACAAAATTACAATTTAATTTAAATCCAGTAATTTATGCAAATAAAAGATGGAAATTGGGTAAATATTAATGTATTGGAATATAAAAGAAACGTTAACTATGTAGGGAGTAATAATTGATTTAATATTAAGTTTGTAATCCGATAAAATCAAATTTATTAGAATTTATTGCAATTAATGGGATTAATTGCAGTAACCTTTGAAAATTTATTTACTGAAATAATTGACAATGAATTTAGATGTGAATTTGCCTTTAGTATTTTTTTTAATATCTAAGGGGTTCGAAATGACACAAATCGACTAGTAAATATTTAATTTAAAGGTGGTAAGCAAATTATTAACTATTTAGATATTAGGAAGATGTAAATTTAGATGGAATTAATAAATTTTTGTGTAAATTGAGATCTAAGATTAAATCGGAGATTTTTATTGTGTAGATATTGAGCCGGTATTAAATTCATTTAATTGACATCAATAATTTAAATAATAGGAAGGGAGTGAATTTAATAGATTTAATCGAATTTATTATGTTGAATTGATTAAAATTGGAATTTAACATTTAAGTTAAGAATTAACATTTGAATTGATGAATAGACAACCATGTATGGACACTTAAAATTGTTTAAAATTTGAGTAAATAGATTAAGGAAAGTTAAAGGATAAAAATTTGACAATTTGAGAATTGGAATTTTTAACATTGATTTAATTAATCAATTTTTAATTTATTTAATTAGTGTATAAATAGCCATTTGGGCCACGGACTCGGATTTCGACGAAACCAGTTTCATCGGATTCGTATCGGCGAATTTTTGTAGGGTTTCAAGTTTCGTATCGATCGGACCTGTCGTTTGATCGTACGGACGCGAAACGTCTTGAAATCAATTTAATTAAAATCAATTTGAAATCAATTTGGAAATTTTGTTTTCAGCATAACTTCTTCATACGATCGAATTTGGACGTGAAACTTTTTCCATCGCGTTCAGAATATTTTAAAATACCTTTTTGGATATAGAGGTTCACAAAATTTCGTTCCGGAGACATAGCGGGCTTTTTGGGCCATAGTTTGTCCCGCACGTTCATTCAACGGTCTATCTACGCTACCTCTAACCCCTCTATATAAACCCGCGTTCAAGCCCTAGCCTCCGCCTATTTTCATTCATCTGCGTGTATACTTTCTTCAAGCTCCTCTTCTTCTTCAATGGGTGCAACCCCTAGATCCAATCAATTCAAAAACAAAATGAAATTCCAAACTCCTCTGAAGATTCTAAAAAAATTTATATGTTGAAGATTTTGGCGAGTGCAACTCAGATCTACTGTCCGTTTTTCGATTTGAGTTTCGGTGTGTCCAGATCAGAGCCGATTAGTTACGGCCGTTCATCGTCGTCGCATCAAACTTCGTCGGATCGACAAAATATTTCTGGGTATTGGGGAGGTAGCCGAGGGGATCGCATCTGGGTAGTTATTGCCTCGAGTTAACGGCTGGATGGGGCGAATTAATTCGATTAGGGTTTCGGCCCTAGGGGAGATAGGCGGCGGCGGCGAGCACCAGGGAGGACCGGTCTGGTATGGTTGGGAGCGGCACGGCGAGGGGAGCATGATGGTGATGGTCGGCCGTTGGTTGGTGGCGCGTAGGGGCGGTGCGAGTTCGTCAAAGCTCGGTGGGCGTGCGCGTTCACCTGGGTTCGAACGAAGCAGGGGAAGGAGTGGTTCTGTTGCGTGAGGGAGATGGTATCTGACGTGGCAAGGTTTATTTTTGTCTTGTTTTAAAATTTTATTTTTGAATCTTTGAACGTTTATTCGAATAACTTGCTCATACGAACTCCGTTTCACATGAAATTTCTTTTGTTAGGATCGTAATTAAATTCCGGATCTGATGACGCTGGTTTGGAAAGATTTGGAGACTGTCAAAATTTTGGGTTTAAATCGAATTTAAATTCGATTTAAATTCAAAAGGTGAGTGTTTTAACCCACTCACAACTTCTAAAAGTTTTTATGTTTGTTAAATTTATTTTGGATATGAGTAGAAATTTATTTATGATTGTTTGGCATGTTTTATTCAGCATGTCTGTTAATTCGCATTTATTTAATTTAACTGTTAATTTGGTTTATTCATTGCATATGAATTGACAGTTAGAATTTATTTATTTGCATATAAACTGCTAGAAGACAGTTATAAAATTTATTACTGAATCTAAACTATTAGTTTAATAGTTGTTAAATATATTTTGAATATAACTGCCAGTCATTACCTGTTATATATTATCAGATATATATTGATATTGATTGATTATTGGATGCTGATTGTGATTTGGATGATGGATAATGTTGATGAATGGATGTTTTATTTTATATCATTTAAACTGCAAGTTATCATGCATATTTCATTTCATTCGGGATTGTGGTTTGAAATGATATACAACCGCAAAATTTTATTTTAAATTGCGGATTGAAATGATAAATATCCTTATCACTTGACCATAGGATGGAAAATTATATACAGGCACCGTGGTCTATATATAAATTATTTTAAAAGTGATTTCTATGGTTTGGATGGGATACGATTTATAAAAATTTAATTTTGATATTTTATAAAATATTATTCTTCGATATATACACATATGAAGTTAAAATTTTAAATTTAAGCTGTGTATAAACCTGTTGAATAAAATGATAAAATTTGAGAAACTGTAATTTTGTAATTTATCTTATATGTTTAAGTTGGTAATTTTAAGGTATGATATTTATAAATGGATTTTCCAAGATTTACTTAAATGGGATATTTTAGTATAAATTAAATTGAAGAAAATATTTAATTTCTAGAAATTGGTGTTTTATTTATAGATTCTATGTAAATATTCAAAACTAAATAATAGAACACTTAATTTGTTGAAAGAATAAATTCCAACTTTAGTTTTGAAATATTTATGCTCCAAATGGATATATATATATATATATATATATATATATATATATAGAAATTGAAGTGGTTTTTGGAACTTGAAAGTGATATTTAAATTTGGTTTAGACTTTAAATAAAGAAGTGTATTTGTAAAGCCCTTGAAATAATTTCTTTACAAAGAAACCTTAAAGTTAAACCATTTATTATATATACCATTGAATATCCGAACCATTTAAGCTTTAGAAGTTATGGTTTTAAATTATGAATTTCGAAATATTGTGCTTTGAAAGTATAACTCCAATATTTGGTTTCCAGATATTTTAAAATTTAAAGCAGTATGATTTTGGAAAAGAATTATATTTGAGAAAAGGATATCATATTGTTTTGGGCTTTAAATTGATATCGTATTAATAGTTTTGAAATGGAAATTTTTATTCTGGTTTTAAAGTATAAATTATTTTTAAATGACCGCGGTGTTATAATAACGATGGGTTGGCAAAGAGACCGGGATCGGATATGGACATACTCTCTGTCGATACCGAAAACCACTTTGACTAACCGTGTACGCGGTGGAGATCCCAGAATGAAGTAGGTCGGTGGCGACGTTTCCTATAAGGTAAATACGTGGACCCAACTCCCGTGAGTTGGCATAAGGTGGCTAAAACAGGAGCGATTCTCGGGCCAATGAGGTCATTCCTCTGATCGAACGCACTCCTTCGATACTATACTCTGACTTTGGATTGTTTCGGTGGCCACTATTGATTTCTTTGATTTGGGGGTGTTAGTTCGAGGTGGGCGGTAGCTGCGGCTATGCGTTACCATCATCCCGAGTAGCAATTGGTATATCTACCCTGGCATTGCCTAGTTGTGTCGTGTCACCTACCCTAGCGCGCCTTATACGATTTTGGTTTTGTACCATACCTATGGAGTGCCCTCTGACGACGCCCAGTACGGGGGAGATTACGGTAATGTATAGACTATGGGAATATATTCTGCGTTAAGGGCTATATGGGTAACCCCTTAACGCTATTTAAAAGTAAGTTTATCTTATAATTAGACACTATTATAATAGCGCAATATACTATATAGTAAATAGTTTGACGGATCCTTAGGAGATGTAAATCCCGAGCATCTCTTGAGTTACTGCACTCTTATTTATTTCTGTAAATTTAACTTACATAAGATCTTTTAGTTCTGACTCGAGTGTTCTTGTCTTTTCAAATTCGCTCGGGTCAGTCCGAGCGTTTCAGGATCGAAGACTTTAGCTTTGGAGGACGAAGACGAAGAATTCGTATTATTATTATTTATAGTATTGCACTACACTCACACTATATTCCGCTGCATTGATTGTATTGGTATGTGTAACTCTGATATTTATTGTACAAGTAAAACAAAATATTTTGTAAAACAGTTTCATGAACTGTATATTTGATTACTATATTTTATCCTTCCGCTGTGAGATTCTGTTTTTTTTTAATTCTTCTATGTTTTCTTATTTACCCCATAACAATCCGCCCTTCCGTATTGTTTGAATTGGCACGTGTGTCGGTTTAAATTGTGCGAAAAGTCGGGACGCTACATATTCATATCCACTCCGTTACTTCATTTTCAAGAAAATCTAATTCCGTTCACAAATTTAGTTTATTAGTTCATTCCATTACCCGGTTCCAAATCCCAATCCATATTCACTAATTAATTCATTACAATTCGAACTTAATTTATTCCCACTTATGTTGACTTTTCATCAATTTATTTAGGATCCAATTCATAAATTAGTTACTTATATTTGATTCCACTCTTATTAATAATATTCTCGACTATATTCAATTTACACATAAATTGGATTTTTTTTATAACTTAAGTCATCACCACTTCAATCCATTTCTATTATATTCGACAGTATTTCAAAATATATTTAATTTGCTTATATTTAGGTCGAATTTCATTTATAAATCAGTCCCATTTCAATATTCAACTTCCTGACTAATTCATCTAATAATTACTTCCATTTTCTAATTTACAATTAGATTTTTATTTCAAAAGTCACTTCATTCAGTTGGCTTGAGTATAAATCCATTTTATAATACAAATTCTGATTTCCATTTTGAAGTTTAAGCTCACATCCCTTAATTCATTCCATCAAAATTATTTCTTATTATAAACATTTTTTACCATTACTTAAATTTATATATACAACTTTAAACCTAAGTTCATATTCACTTTAATCGCTCAATATTTCCAATTCAAATTCAATTCACTAATTTATTAGTCTAATTAGTTCACTTCAAATTTACTCGAGTCAAATTTCTATTCAAATATTTCTACTGACTTAAGTTAATTTTTCACTTCGACTATACTTAAGTTCATTTTTATTGTAATCAATTTCCATTCCTTTCAATTTTACTTAAGTTTAATTCTTTTCCACTTAATCACAAATCACATCCAATTCCATTTACGTGCTCCCAGACTCAAATTTCCACTCCAGAAATTTATTAATTTAACTCGACTTGAGTTAATTCCATTTTATAATCTAAACCTAGGTTTTCATTTCTATTAATCCAATATTTAACCATTTCATTTTGGTTTACCACTTCATTTTGGTTTACCACTTCATTTCGCAATTTAATAAGTTGTACAACTTATCATTCACAATTTCATAAATTCGATATTTGAGTTTATTCCGTTCAAAATTTATAACTTATATTTATATAACTATTTCACCATTCAAATTTATATTCTATTAAATTTTTTATTGTCTCAATTTCAATTAGATTTTTAGTTAACTTTCCTTAGGTTAAATTTAAATTCATACAATTCACTTTTCCTATCTCAAGTAAACTTCATTCTATACTATTTTAATTACAAGTTCAGAAACTTATTCCTTTTGGATTCGTAATCACTCAAATGAATTTTCGAAAATTCACGCCAAATTAATTTTCATTTAATTAATTCACATTCATTTGTTTCACATTTAAATCCATTTACATATTCCTTTATTAATCTCATTCATATTCCCCATATTCAATTAGTTTCATTCAACTAATTCACCTTCAATCTAATTAATTCATTAATTATTTTCATTATCACAATCACTTCATTTACTTATTCCATTGAACTTTGCTTAAGTTAAATCACTATTTTATTAATTTACTTCATTAATTCCATTCAAATCACAATTAATTGAATTTCTAAAATTTAATTCATTTACTTAACTTAAGTTCAATTCCATTTAATTTTATATCTCAATCCCAATCGATATCATTTCTTGTCCCGTCCAATTTTATTTAACTTGGCTTATGTTAAACTTAAATCCATACAATTTCCTTTTACAAATTTAATTTATTTAACTTTCATAAGTTAAATTTTAATTTCATATTGAAATTCACATTTGCCAGGTTATAAGTTCAAAAACTTATCTTCTTTGGTTTTACCTCTCATTTAGTTATTAATTCCAGAATTCAATTACCCGATTCTATTTCAAATCATTTTGAAATCATATATATATATATGTATGTATGTATGTATGTATGTATGTATGTATGTACGTACGTATACCAAATTACACTTTTTAAATTTTAAACCAAACCTGGTTTTGATCCAAAACAAGTCCAAAACAAATAATAATGGTAGCAACTCGTCACTTAGAAACTAGAAAAAGAATGCTGATAATGTTGCGGTCATCACCAGAATTATTTTTCAGCGACTATAGTAAGTTCAGTGCTTTTATCACCTTCCAAAATCTATTTAAAAAAATTTCCATTCAAAAACATTTCACAATAATATTGCCATTATTTATTTCAAAAATGTTTCCAAAAAACACCAACTTCATTTCCATAACACTTCTGAAAATATTTTCCAACCCTTCTTGGGTTTAAATTTCTAAATTCAAGTTTGAATCCATTTTAATTATAATTCATTTGTATAATTCATACTTATATAGTTTTCCATTTGGTTATATAACCATTTAAATTTATAATCCTGTTTTGATGATAATAATAACAACCAAACACTCTAATATACAATAATTATTTTTGAAAATTATTTCTTCAATATCAAAATATAGTTGGGGTAAAATTATTTCATTTACTCGCTTCAAAATAATACTGTGTCGGTTCACCAGGTTTAAGTTTAAAAATTCCTATCGATTTCGTGGCGTCCCACTATTCGACCAGAATTCGTAAACCACTTAACATACAAGACAACACAATATAAGAAAATTTATATTCACCAATAAACATACGCGCATATCTATTAATACATTCAACTCATACTAGGGTACTGTTGACCTTATCTCTAATGAGTAATCCCCACCAAAGCTAAGGTTCTCACTTAAACTTCAGCTCTGATACTAGCTGTGACGACCCGAATTTTAGATGGCTTAAATTGATAATAATCCACACAGTTTGACTTAAACAATCTAAAACATAGATAATCATTGGGGTTAATCAAGAAAAATAAGAAAAGAAGAAGAAAACAAACACAGAATCTCAAGGTGGAACGACAAAATATAATAATCAAATAATTAGTTCATGAAGCTGTTTATATTATACATTTGATTATAATTTATACAACATTTATCAAAGTTACATATACAATAGGGATAAATAAAATAATGCGGTAGACAATGTGATGCAGGAGTAATAATAGTAATAATATTTCAAATCTTCATCTTCTTCCTTATGAAAATGATCTTTAATGCACTGAAATATTCATGGCTGACCCAAGCGTAATGGAAAGACAAAACACTCGAGTCAGGACTAAAATATTCTTATATGAGTCAAAATGATGTCGCATATAAAATGAGTGCCATGGTATCAGAGATGTTTATGGGGTTTCACATCTCCTATCTAGAGTATAACATGCATGCAATAACTCAAGAGATGTTACAGGATTTTTCATCTTGTAAGGTTCTGTCAAATTATTTATAAATAGTAGAATACGCTACATATATAATCTCTAATCAGTAGAATAAATATTTCTCTTATCATTAGGCTTTACATTGATCCCTCTTAATGCGCTTTTAAGCATCGGCACACAGTTTGCATTTGACACAACCAGTAGTACTTCGGTAGTCGTTTGTAACGACCCGTTCTTCTCGACCCTCAAAAAGCAACACAAATACACCACTGTATAATATGCCGACGATCGAGTGCCGGAAAAGACAGATTTCTGAGGGTAAGAAAGAAGGAGGTAGAAGAAGAGAAAACAAAACAACATCAGAATCTCACAATCGCGGCGGAATAAAATATAATAGATAATAACTGATCTTTACACAAAAAGAAACTATATCTGTTTTATACATTAGATCATCAGAATACATCACATATAAACAATTACTAGATAATTATCCTAACTTGTCCTCACAAAGCTGATTATACAGCTTATACAGCACAGCGGAATATACTTCAAATACGTGTGATACGTCTTGCCATCCAGCTCGTATCCTGAGTTCCACAGAATCCTATCCTGTATATAATACCCGGTCTGACCCGAGCATAATAATAAAACAACACTCGAGTCAGTCTGGAAAACCAGCATGAGAAAATACCTCAACTTAATTATTAAATTTTCAAAAATCTTTTGAAAACAAAGGTATCTCATAAGACCACGCCACAAATAAACATGTCGAGTTTTTACCTTACGATAACCAAAACAGTTCTTATAAAATCCTCTGATATTATAATAGTGTCTAAATACAAATACTTATTCAAATAGCCGAAATTGTTACATTATTAAATTCCAGCAATACTAGGCTCTACAATCAAAACCGTAAAGGGCACGTAGGGAGAATGGATTTCCAACTAATGACTAGGCAATGGGGTACCACCTGTCATGGTACCTGGTCTAGATCAACATACAAAGGACCCCTCCTATTCCTCTGCAACATAAGACCGAAATACCCCTTACTGGATAGCCCGAGTAAGATCATCCTACGGTTGGGATCAGCAACCGCCCACTCAGTGAATAAAAAGGACCTCTAGACAGGGATGACCTTACTCTAATTTGGTGCTACCTACTTAGCCTTGCCGCATATCCTCTGATTTTCAGTTATTCTCGGTTGATGAGGTTCGAGGCCCAGCGTTACCTTTTTAAAACATTTTCACTTAGAATGCTCACCGTCCTCCTGATGATGTTCTGAAAGCATTCATCCATACAAGTTCGTTCCGGGTTCGAACAAAACCGAAGGCACTATTCCTACTACATCCATTTTGAAATAACCCTCAGGATTAGTAGCGATTAGCCCTTGCACTTCACTGCTCCATCTTCGACTCCAATCTCTTGTCTTCATCACGAAAACATACCCGTTGGATCAAAGTGGTTTTCGGATCTCAAATCCGATCCCGGTCTCTATGAAACAACGCTCGCTATTTCCCGATAAACTCAACCCCTACTCTTTAGGAATACTCAGACGAGGATAAGATCGGAGTTCACCTCCTAGCTTCTTGTGGACGGATTTCCTTATAAACGCCCTAGAAGAACGAACGATTTTATACGTATAGCATAGCACCTCGAACGGTAACTGTACCATATAATTATCATACCTCTTCTAGGTATTCCAAAGTTATATTTGGGTCCAGATTTGATAGTAGGTTATTTAACTATCCAATAAATAATCAATTCAACCATTTATTTATTTGCACTAGAAAACTCAAAGTCTTGTAAAAATTTGATTTAATAAATTTAAATTACATTACCCAAAATTTTATATACTTAAAATATTTTAAATAAAAATACTTAGAAAACTTTATTCAAAAGATAGTTATGAAAATCTATAAAATTTCTAGATACAACTTAAGCCAAAACTACTTTTTAAAATAAAGCTACACTATAAAATATAACTATTTAATAATTTCTTTTTAATCATAATAACAACTTACAACTTAATCCCTTTTAAAATCATTACTACTATAACTAACTAAATAAATATTTACTTTAGAAAAAATAAAACAATTTAAGAAAATAATTTCTCCAATACATTCTTTTTAAACTAACTTGAAAACTTTAATTTATTTTTAAAAGCTACTTTTGAAAACATACTTGGCTTTCCAGGAAATACACTTCCATTTCAACATAAGCCATATAATCCTTTATAAATCCTGCTCGATTTATCCCAATTTAATTTACATCTCAATCCCGTTAATCCTTTTAATATTTAAAAATAAAATCACTTTTATTTTTAAAACACGTTTCCATCTCCTTATAATCACTTTCGAAAAAATATATTTATATTATTTATTTAGAATAAAACCACTAAATTCTTTATTCAAAATAATACTTACGAAATTCTATAAGAGTTTCCTGAGTAAAACTTAACCCAAAATTACCTTTTAATATAAATTTATTATATCAAATATTCATGTTAAAATTTCCTTTTAAATATCATAATACTAATTTACTTTTAAAAATAATAAACTACCATAATTAACTTAAATAAATATTTACTTTCCACTTAAAAATAATTAAAATAATGAATTTCCTAAAACATTTTAAAACTTCTAGTTTATACTTTGAAATCATTTCTTTAAAAATATACATAGTTTTCCAGGAAAATATATTTTCCAACTTTTAAAAATAAAATCACCCTTTTATTTTTAAAATTAATTAGATATTTTCTTATAAATTCCCACCGGAATTTATACTTCCAAACTTATCCACTGATAAATATTCGACTTCATTTATAATCTATTTTGCAAATTTCCATTCCTCATTTCCTTTTAAATCACCGTTTCCAAAACACCTAATCAATTCAAACTAATTTCCTAATTTTAAATTCCCATTAAATTTGTTACTCGATTTATCCAAATTCCCAATAATTATTTAGTTAAAAAATTTATTTTCATTTCCTTCAAAACCCAATTTATTCTATTCTATATTTTTAAAATACCAAATTATTTATTCACCCAAATCATAGCATCGAATTATTTAATTCCAATATGATATATCACTTAACATATCACAGATATGAAAATAATTACAATATTTTAAGGAATCCAGTTGGATCCCTCCAACCTGTCTTCTTGCATCCACAGATGTTAGCACAATATAAAAATACCAATTCCACTTCGAGGTGGAATATCGCGGTGTATGGAGTCATCCGCTATTATGCGGGGCGCATAGGGTCTCATCCGCTATATAATGCGGGAAATCAATCACTTTAATATATAAATACTACTATGTATAATATCGTATCCAAACTGATAATAATATTCACATTTAACTAATCAATCAATAATTAAAATTTGTACTATTTAAATTAACTAGTCAACCAGATGTGAGTGAGATTAACTCACCTTGAATTCGTCGAGCATTTCAATTTTAAATTAAATCGATCGCCTTCGATTTAATCTAAAACTTTCACGAGCTCTAATCGCCTCCAGATCTGCTGCAGCGCGTAGATCGCGGTTGCAGTACCGTTGCTTCCTGTTTTGTCGGAATCTGGCCATGCATGCAAAAGATATGGTTTTTATAAGTTTGAATATAATTTGAAAACAAATTCTCTTTTAATTTATTATTTAATATTTGGGAGAAATCAGACCATAAATGAAACAAAGAAATCTCGACCGCTGCTGTATCTTCTTCCACGTGCGTCCTAGGGTTTCAAAAACTAATATTGCCTTGTATTCACCATCGTCGAATGCTTCCATGGCCAACTATGCACCGATCAGCGACCTTCCTTCGAAAGCTCCTCACGCCCCCCCCCCCCCCAGCGGCCGAAGCCTTGATGAACTCGACGACCCCTAGGCGGTGCAACACACGAAAACCGAGCATGAACGGGCTCGATTTTGCTTCCATCCACCTCGCCATACATCATCCCGGCCGTTGGATTTGAAGCTTTCGACAAGCTCTCCAATCTTCCAGTTAAACATTTCTACTAATATTGCCTGGATTTCGAGAGAAACGAGAGAGAAGGGAATTGCTTTCCGGCCATTGATTTCTAATAGATGTCGGCTGGAAGAAAAAAGAAATAGGGTTTCTCTGTTAACATATATATAAGCATATGTAAAAATATTTTAATATTAAATTCATTCTTAAACAACTTTTTCAAACAGTCTCCAAACGACGCGTGCCGACAGGCATTTACAAGGTTTTACCCGTATTCAAAATACAATGGAACATGTTTCAGAGGCTAATTTGGTCGTATGTGGAAGATAGCTTTTTGAATCGATATAAAATATTAAATTTTGGATTTCAATTTCATACTCGTTCCTCACCCGTACAAAAAAACGTTGACTCCAAATGCTATAAAATTTAAAATCCGATAATAATTAACTATTACGGGTCCAATGGAAATAGTTTTGTCAAATTCTGAGACTGAGCCCCGGAAGGCTATTTTAACTCGTCGATTTGAATCGAGCGATTTTCAAAATCATCGAAATCATTTAAATTTTTAATTTTAAAGCTTTACTAACTTAATTATAAATCATATAGAATTTATATTCACATTAGAAATCATTCTGATTTATTTTAAATAAAAATATGATTATTTACATATTACTATATATTAATTTCCACTATTAAATTAATGTAAATATTCCAGTTTTAACTTATCGACTTTGGATTCCATCCAAAGGTCTAATTTTAAAATCCCATTTCATGTAGACTTTAAATAAACTTTAGAAACCAACTTCATAACTATATACACCCATATTCACAAATTTTCCTAATTTCAAATATTAAATTATTATTATCAAAATCAAATTACATTTTCCATATTTGAAATTATAACTCATTTTATTAATTCATCCCAAATCTCTATATTCAAAATCAATTAACAATCCACATTCAACATTCAAAGTGAATTAAATGTTCAAAATCTAACGACCAAAATTCTGGGTCGCTACATGGTGATGCGCCGTGATATGACAACACTAAATCAAAATCGTAGGGGTCTCGTATAGGGATAAAAGTATGACAAGGCATGCGAGGAAATGCCCAAGGTAGGATACTACCAGTTCGGGTCGCAGGGATGGTGGTAACGCATCGTAGCCACGAGCACCCACCACGTACGTCCATCCCATATCGATTCAAAGGGAGGCTATCCCAAATCAAGGTGCACTAATCGAAACCAACAACAAGAGTAATAATATGGACCAAGTCCAAGAAAATCGAAGAATGGATGTCCGCTAGGGGTAATTAGCCCACTTTGCCCTGCCAAGCCGTCCTGTTTTAGTCGTTTCAAATTGGCACAAGTGTCGGGGTCTATCCATCATTGTTCTCTTTCTTCAAATCTAGTAAACGATGCCAAATCTGACCACTTCATTCTGGAGTCTCCTCCACGTACACAGTTGTTGAAGTGGTTCCAATATTAACAGAGAGTATGCCAATAAGAGGCTTCGGTCTCTTTAACAATCAAACGTCGTTTTACACACTGGTTGGTACTTTTGTTTTTTGAAAATAATTTGTACTTGTTATCAAAATATCATATTCGCATCAAAATCATATTCATTTCAAAATCATCATATTTACACAAAACATACTATTTCAATTCAAAATCATGTTTGTCTTAATATCTCGATTTTAGTTCCAAATCAAAATATCTTTGAATTCCCATTTGGGTTATAACTTCAATTTAACTCATTTTGTATTTAAATCCAAGATTTAAATATAAACATTCCACCCTTTTCAACCAATTTGAATTTTTAGAAATTTTGCCTATATTTAAAGTAAATAGATATATAAAATAGATTCGAACAAAAGGAGTAAAACCAATAAAAAGGAAAGTCGAAGAGATATGCTATTAAGGTTTACTATAATCTTGTTAAATGAGAAATTTCGAAGCGTTAGGGTTGAATATACACATGAATCATAAGAGAAGAAGGATAGATTGAAAAAGTATGTGATCAAAAGCAAAAGAATAAGGATAAATCCAACATTAAGACAAACATGCATACATATATACATATACATAAACACATACATATACATGCATACATATATAATTAGATTACATGAAGTTAATGGTTGAATTACAAAAAATATTATAACAAAATTATCCTTATTATCACAAAAATTAGATTTTTATACAAAATTATCACAACAATTTCCATATCACCCTTCATTTCATTTAGAATCGTTTTCATTGTTTTTCTTTTATGTCGCTTCAATATGAAAACGAATAAAATATTGATATTAGTTTTGGTTGAATAAATAAAAATATCTTGGATAAATCGATAATTGCATGCCTTATTTTAAACCTACATCAAGATATAAGATCCTAATTCTCTTTCAAAGACATCAATAAAATATTGAATATAAGAAAAAACTACTCCTATCATCTTATTTGTTAGTGATTTGATTTTATAACTAAAGAATCAATTGATCAAGTCTTCCCTTTTTCAACTCTATTTTTAGAAAATGTTTTTTCTTCATTCTACTTATCTGAACGATTCCTCCTACTCAATCAAAAGGAGAAGACAAAGAAACAACTACCATAGATGGATTTATTAAAAGTAATTATTTAGAAATTTCGGATCAAAAGTTTAAACTGCCAATTCTAATTTTGTTTCATTTAATATTAAAGCACAACATAGACATCAACTATAGATTTTAGACACGCTCGATACAAATAATTAACTTTCAATGATCTTTATTCTCAATGTTACCAGCAATTGGATTGTGTGTATTTGAAGAACAAAAGAACCAAAAATAAACCTACTAATTAAACAGAGAATCATAAAATGGTTTAATAGAGTTAAGATTGTTCTTTGGGAAGTAACTAATTGATAAAATGAAATCACTATCTTTATTTTAATTATGCATATAGATTCACGATCTAAACATATATTATAAAATAACAAAATAAAATAAATTCTACGAACTAATTCTTACTTACATATGGGAAAAATGGAGAATAAAATATTATATAATTATCTTCAAGGATAATAAATGACATTTCAAGGAAAAGTGAAAACCTACAATGATCAAAGATTTTTTGTAGATATTGTTTCTAAAAAAATGAACAAAACATAGAGTAAGAAAAAGTTAAGTTAACTGATAGGGAAATAGAGTAAAAGAGACAGTATAATGAAATATAAAAACAAAGAGTGTAAAGAATTTATTTCTGATTAGAGTAAAGAAACTCCTTCTTAGGGATGGTTTTGACTTTAGTTAGAAATAAAATTGAATTTAAGTACAATGAGTAGAAATAATAGATGGGATAGTAAAAGAGGGATGCTGTTACAGCTGAATATACTTAAACGTGTTAAATGAGAAACTTTAGAGTAGTAAACTGGAAATATACAGATGAATCATGTAGAAATGAGGATATTGGTTCTAAAATTATGAGAAAAAGACAAAACGATTAGGAGAGATCCAACTTTAGCATGCACATAAAAACTAAGAATGTTAAACTCAAATACATTATATAAACTAGTACTGTAACGACCCGTATATTTTAATAATTTTTTTCATAATTAACTGAAATTTTATGAAATTTTAAATATTTGAATTTAGAAATAAAATTTTTATATTTGGAATATTCCTATTTAAACATAGCAAATGGTAAATTTTCATCAGATTATATGGTGGTTTATTTTATTGTGTAATTCTATTTCAATTCAAATAAGTTAAAAATTAATGATAATAAAATATTTTCCAAACCTGAATATTTTTATACAATAAATTTGTAAATCACAATCTGAGTGAGATGTCACATTTTGTTTCTCTAAATTTGGACTGTTATTGCTTCGTTTATCTTATTTCTAACATTTTAGCAGCATTTTCGGTACCGATATCGACTTTTGATTGGATGATTGTGCCACTGATCTCTGTATACCGTTTTGATCGTCTCGTCGTGCTGATCTCTGTGGTATATTAAATTCTGTGTTTTGGAGTCCGGTACATAGCGAAAACCATGAAATGGTCAATCATATCGGTTCCAAAATTTTAGATTTTAAACATCTTGTGACCATTCATTTTTCAAACGGCTAAAAATAAATAGCCAGTAGTCATTGAACTTTTGATTTTCTCTGACCTGATGTTCCACCACTTCAATATTAAGTTTGTTTCGATCCTTATGTTTGGATCGGTTCATTTCTTCTTACATAGAATACATATCCAAGATTTATATATATTATACGTAGTTTTCCTGTGAGTCATTTTTCCTTCTTTCTTCTGTAGCTTATATATCATCTCCGCCATTCGAGATATCCGATCTTCCACCTGATGTTTCCCCTCCGCCTCTCTCTTTCCTAGAACCTCCGCATGCAATTTCTCAAGCCTCGCCTTCCACTTTGTCCCCAGCCTGATCACTTCAACACATCCCTCCTCACCAAAACCATGGCCGAAACCATATCTCCACCGCCAAATCCCCTCAGGTCGAACCACTTCCATGCTTTTGCCGATTGGCCTCACCGTGCCTCTTCTCTTCACCTGACATCGGCATCCGAACACCCGACCCCTTTGTAACAATCCCGTTTTTAAATCAAATTTAATTTGGTAATTAATATTAATTTTGGAATTAATTTGTGAATTAATTTAAATTTTGCCAAAAAACAGGATATGTGTTGTTTTATATATATTGTAATTTGAATTTAAAATTCAAATTTAAATATTTCAAAAATAATTTGGATTTAAAAATAATAAATGTATGATTTTCATTAATGTATAAATTAGTTTTAAATCATTTTCTTTTAAATTATATAAATATAAACAAAGGAAATGTATTTATAAAAATAGAAAAATATAATTTAAAATCATATAAAAATATTATTAATATGCAAAAAGACAAGTGTTAAAATTATAACACATAATTTAACAAGTGTAAATCATTTAACATAGAAATTAATAAGTGTAACTTACTTATAATCATGCAAAATACTAGTATCACAATTGTTTTTCATTTTTTTTATAATAAAAATAATGAATAAGAGAAATCAAGGCTACATATTTCTACCTCTCCTACCTTTTTCATTTTCTTTAATCTGTTCAAAACCTCAAACCAACAAATTAAAATTAAAACCAGAAAACAAACTTGAATTCATTTCTAACCTGAAAGCTATAGATCATCTCAATATCAAAGAAAATTCAAAGATTGAACTCGATAAATCCAGATCAGTTTCAAATCTAAACAACAAGCAATTCAACTCAGTAATTAAGCAAATCAAAATCATGGTGAAGATCAAAACCAAAGCAGATAACAAATCAAAGTATTTTCTAGTTTCAAATTCAAAAACAAATACACGCTCTCTGTTCTTCTTTAACAGGTGAGTAAACTACTTCTAATTTGATCTATAACCTAATGTTTCTAAAGTGATGCTGTGATTTTTTTTTAAATGTATGTAATTATGCCTGCATGTATATATGTATACATGTAAATGATGTGTGCATGTCTGGGAACAAGGAAAATGGCTCTGTTCTAGGTTTACTGGTTTCAAACCTGTTTCAAAATCCAAATTCTCTCACTCCAATCTTCTGTTGGCTTTAAGGTTCAAACAAAACATTTTTGTTTAATCAAGATCTAGATTCTAAAAATATTTTTAAGTAAATTTGAAAGAAGTTTTAACCTGGAATAAGAATTTACAGTAAAATCAAATGCATGTCAAAATTCAAGTATTTTAATTTCTAGATTAATCTTTATAATACGATTTGCTTTCGAAAACAATGATTTTTAAAAGAAAAATCATGAATTTTAGTTTAGTAAATCGTAAGAATTTTTGAGTTGAACGTAAAAAAGGTTTCGGGTATTTTCTGGTGATTGATGAAAAGATGGGTCCCGTGATCATGGCTGAGGGTAGCTGGGTGATGGACGAACTTGGGAAAAATGATCAGGGAAATTCCTAATCATCATGGAGGACGAACGGTATCGATCTAGGGTTTAAACCCACACTTTGATTATGGTCAGAATTCGAGTAAATGCAGCGTCGTCAGTTGACGAAAGGTGACGAGGGCAACGGGAATCAAAGCGTTGGTCATCGATGAAGCTTTGGATATGATTGCGTGATCTCTGATTGCTGGAGGTGGCAATACAAGGCATTTCTTTGATGACCAATTCGTTCCAATGGGTTATTATATGATCAATTTTGTTGAAACTTCGATTTCGTGATCATTTCGGGATTTTTATGGTCGGGGCTATAAGAGTGGGTCAATGATGACTTATGGGTGGTAGAGGTGATGGTCGGAGATGCTCCGACCATGTGTGCAACTGCACAAGGTGACTGTAATGACCCTAAAATAAAATATATAAAAAAAAGAAGATGCATCAAAACAGAAAAGCTTGTTAGTAAATATGCATAGGAGTTTCTGTTTGATAAAGATGCAAGGAGTTAAGGTGATCAAAAATTGGGACTTAAAACAAATATAGTTCCATGTCTAAACAATTATATAAGCACATGTATTTAATATATAGGGAAATTTTCTATTTAATTTAAAAAGCAAAATACAATGGAGTTTTATGAAGTTTCAAATGACTTATATAATCATGCTGCCAGAAAAGAAAATAAATAATCTTGTGTGTGTATAATTTTTATCACATAGATATGTAAAAAGGAGTTGCTGTTTTAAAGGAAGGAATAAAAACAATATAGTATGAATAATTTTTACACCACCTAAATATATATGACAGTGTACATGAATTGTATAAGAAAAGGAGGCTAAGTAGAAAGTGCAAAAAGATTAAAATTTCTTTAAAAAACTGAGCAGAAAATAAAATAAGGAAAGGTCACATGCATATGGCATGAATAGAATGAGATCATGGAAATAACATGCAGTAATTAAAGTGCTGGAATCCCGAAATAACTACTAAAGGAAATCAGATGAGTGTAATTCCAATTGAGGACCATTCATAAGTATGATCTGTGCATGAAAAATAAAGGGGTATCAAAGGAATTACCCATTTCCTTAAACCCTAAAATAGCTTTATAAAACCTGTACACCATCATGACCATCATCATCTCAGAAAAAAAAAAGATAAAACAAAAAAAAAATAGGAGAAATATGGGTAAGCAGCTCTGAAGGGATTTGCTGTGTGGAGGAGCAAGATAGTAAAAGAAAATACTAGGTGAGCATTAATCCATTTCATGCAATGGCATTAAGTCCTCTGGTAGGCAGCCTAAAGTATTATAAGAATTATTTAAATCTTTGAAATGGTTTGATATGGATGAAATGGATGTTTGTTGTGCATTTCTGTTTGGAGTTTTGTATGACAGTTTTTCCAAGTTAAAATGGTTTGAGCATTTTTTTTATTCTATTCTTATTATTGTCAAGTATGGATTTAAATTTTTTAGGACATAGGAAGCAAGATAGAAATCTGGCTCATGTTTATTTTCTAAATAATAAGGCAGGAGGATTTCTGAGTTTTTGGTGAATTTTCTTAACAAACACCTCTGTCCATATTTTTACAATAATATAGTAGGATCATGATGCTTAAATTATTTTGGAAAGCCCACAAACCTGTTGTAAATCTCTGTAGTAAGAAAATTAAATGGATAACAAAGGATTGTACTAGAAAGTATTTATGTTTTTCTAAAACATGAATGGGTTGGAGATTTTATGAGTAAACTCATAAACATGTGCTTAATGAATTAAGCAGAGAATTGGAGGGGGAACTTATTAAATTAATAAACCCTATGAATAAATGAAAGAAAATTAAATTGGTCATTTGGGGTTAGTCCATGATCTGCTTGCTTCAGGTGGGAGGAAGTATATGCATGGTGCAAGTGCACCCTGAGGCCTTTGTGTGTTGGAATAAATAAAACAATCTGGGTGATTCCTTCACAATGCATACTTGTGTTCATTTGACAGGGGGATTTAGACCATAAAATAAAATAGGATATGAGATTTAAATCTCTGAGCTATATACATCTGGACAGGGATTTGAATTAAATATGTTTTAATATGATGCCCTGATTAAAAAAAAACTGGGAGAAATTGGGAGAACAAAACCTGGGTTTATTTATGAAGTTATGAATAATGCATTGCTTGTTGAACATTTGTTGAATGAATGGTTGTATTCTTGAAGTTATCTGGCAATTTTTACTGATGTGCATAATTCACAAACTGCTAGATTATGCAAGTGTTATAAGTTCATTAAAAAAAACTGTAAACATGTGTATAAAATTTATTAATGTTCATACCAGTGTAAACTGACCCTTTTGGTTGCTTTTGCAATCATCTGGGTGTCTCAATTAAATGGGGCAGCTCAGTGAATTGCATGCAGGTAATTAAGGTTGACTTGATGGATGAAGGAAGCATTAGCTGCTAGTATAAATAAGAGAAACTTTGCTTTGTATTTGCAGATGCTTGTAGTGAATGGTCTGGTTATCATTAGTAGTTAAAGTAAACTGTAAGGAGATTTTTCTGAGTGCTTGGATTATGACATGTATTTAGCTAAACCTTTATTGAATGATTTCTGATGGCAAGTAATTAGTTGATGTTCTTATAAATTCCTGGTCATCTTTTTTTTTGGAACTGAGAAAACTGATATAACATATCAGTATGATATGTGTGCATGTTAGCCCCTGTTTTCTTTGGTTTGAGATTATTTTGTGATTTAATGATGGCAATTAAAAACGGTCAAGTATATCTGATTTCCAAAAAAATAAAAATGAGCTTGCAAATTTTGAAAAAATGGATTATGCATGGCCTGTAATAGATATTGGTTGATGCATAATCTCTGAGAAAATGCATGACTCATATTTATGGATTTGATTTCAAAATAAAAAGGGTTTTAAAAGAAATGGACTGGGAAATATTTTTTTTTTGTGTTGAAAGCCTGAGAAAGTAAATTCTCAGAAAAACTTTGATATGGTAGAAGCAAACTTGTGATAGGAAAAACATTTGTAGAAATTTTGTTTACATAAAAGATAAGGTTTTGAAAGTGGTAAGTATGGGATCATGACCAGCCTAGATGGTTAAGGGTCAAACCCTTATAAGCCTGGAATCACTTCCCTACAAATCCATGTTGTGCAAGTGCTTCCAGTTCAAAGAAAAAGATAGAAAAACTCCAAGTTTTTGAAATACAAACTCCAAGCACACCAGTTTGCATTCCAGCCTGTCTTGAAATGTAGTAAAAACTATAAGTGGTTCAACCTGGAAATAAAAATCAGTTTTGTTTGCTTAAGCCTGCAACTAAGTATTTTCAAAAGTGTCTTCACCCCAAAACTCTGTTAAACTTTTAGATTAATACTTAAACATTACTTTAGGTGATTACAGGCATATACATGTATAGGCAGGAAGTTTAGCAAATAATAAAAATATATATATATATATATACACACAAAGGTGCACTGTGTATTTCAATCACTTATGTATTGTGCTTGTTGTAAATTTCATCTCATACAAAACAAAAGAAGCAAACATATCATCAAATATGTAGAGCTATTTTAAGGTGAATCATGAACTGATATAATTATATTGGTCATCCAGGATCTTGGGAAAAGAATCTATGAATTTTCTAAATATTCAAACTTAACATTATGGGATTTAATTATATATTCATTTTGTAAAAAAAAAATCTATGTGTAAAAATTAAAGGGGTCACCACAGTTGGTATCAAAGCTATGTTTTAAAATAACATAGTAAACATTATTGTATGCATATGGATGATTAAATGCATTGATTGAATTCTTGGGGTTGGATGCTTTTGTATGACCGAATGAAATGTATGCTTGAGATACATGTACAGAGCACACCTAAATAAAATAAATAAACAATGTAAAGATACTAAAAATAATAGGGGTAAATAAACTAACTTAAAAATTATATCTATAGCATTATGGTAGGACCAAGACATCACACAGGTGCAGGACCATCACGTGAGCCACCTGTGATAAGCATGGAGGATTTTGTGAGGGCTTTGAGGGATGGAATGGCACCAAGGCAAGACAATCCTCATGAGGAGCTCTCCAAACTGCTTAAGACTTGTACCAATTTCGGAGGAAAGGATTTTGAAGGCACTGAAGGAGCTATTGGTGTTCAAATGTGGATAAGGACTATGGAGAGGGTCTTTACAGATATGCAAATCAGTGACCAAAGGAAAAGACAAATAGCTTCAAGGAAATTGAAGGGGGTTGCACTGGATTGGTGGGAGGTTGTGATAGTAGGAAGGCCAGAGAATAACATTACTTGGAATGATTTCAAGGACATGCTTGAGGCCAGATTTATCCCAGCATCTGCCAAAGCCACACTGCTTGAAGACTTTATTAGGTTAAGGCAAGGAGGCATGAGTGTAAATGAGTACACTCAGAAGTTTGAAGCATTGTCCGAATATGGAATGGTGTTGATAGGGAATGCAGAAGAAAAGAATGCAAGATACATTCAAGGCTTGAACCCCAATCTATCCAGGGCAATGTTGCCATACAAAGACAAAACCTTTGATCAAGTGATTGATCTAACTCTCTCCTTTGAGCAACATGATACCACAAGAGAGAAATTCAGGAACATGAAGCTCAATAAGAAGAGGGAAGGTCAGAACAAAGTGCAACCTTATGACAAGAGAAATGCAAGTAAAGGAGTTAAGAAAGGGGAAGGAGCAATAACACCTGAAAGCAAGAAATTTACTCAATGTTTTAATTATGGAAAAGATGGACATTATAGTAACCAATGCCTTGACCCTAAAATACCTAAAGGAAGCTGCTATAACTGTGGGAAAATAGGACATTTAAAGAAGGACTGCCCAGAGACTCATAAGAAAACAGCAAGGGTAGGAGCTTTGGCAACAAACACCACTGGAAATGTTGGGCAACTTGAAGGTATAATTCTAATCAATACCCAACCAATATCAGTAGTATATGACACTGTTGCCTCACATTCACTAATATCTTTGGAAATTGTAAAGAAGTTAGCACTTGCTTGTGTTTCTATTGAACAACCCTTAACTGTACACAGCCCCATAGGGAGTCATTGTATATTAGGGATGAAGTGTATGGGTTTGAAATTAATCATAGGGGGTTATGGCTTTGATTCAGATATATATACTTTAAATTATCCTGGTATTGGGATTATTTTGGGGGTAGATTGGTTAATGAAAAATAAAGCAATTTTAAATTTAGAAAACTTTACTATTTCTTTGGAGACAAATGAAGGCAAAAGAATTACAGTTCTAAGTGAAATAGCAAAGAACGCATGTTTTAATAAAATTTGGAGTATAAACGAAATTCAAAAGGAATTAAAAATAGAGGAGATTCCAGTAGTTAATGAATACATAGATGTGTTTGGAGAGGTGAGAGGAATTCCTCAGAATAGACCAGTTGAATTCAAAATTAAGTTAATGCCAGGAACAAATCCAATCATTAAGAAGCCTTATAGGATGGGTCCAAAAGAGTTAGTAGAATTAGAACATCAACTAGAAGAATTAGAAGAGAAAGGATTCATAAGATCAAGTAGTTCCAGTTGGGGTTCCCCAGTGCTCTTTGTTAAGAAGCATGATGGAACAGTGAGGTTGTGTGTAGACTATAGGGATTTAAACAAGGTAACCATTAAAAATAAGTACCCACTGCCTAGAATAGATGATCTATTTGATCAATTGCATGGAGCTAAAATATTTTCAAGGTTAGATTTAGCCTCTGGATTTCACCAAATGAAAGTTGTAGAGGAAAGCATTGAGTACACAGCCTTTAACACAAGGTATGGCCTATATGAATTTTTAGTAATGCCATTTGGCTTGACCAATGCTCCCTCCTATTTTGTAGATTTGATGAATAGAATTTTTAGAGACTTTTTGGATAAATTTGTTCTAGTATTTATAGATGATATATTAATTTACTCAAAGACAGAAAATGATCATGCTATGCATCTACACCTAGTATTATCCAGACTTAGAGAACATGAATTAAAAGCCAAGTATTCAAAATGTACATTTTGGCAACATGAAGTAAAATTCTTAGGACACATAGTGTCACAGCAAGGGGTAAGCGTGGATCCAAGCAAAGTGATTGCAGTTCAATCATGGAGTAGACCCAGAACAGTGACTGAGGTGAGATCATTCTTGGGATTGGCAGGGTACTATAGAAGGTTCATCAAGGATTTTTCAAGAATAGCCACACCAATGACCAATTTCACAAAGAAGAACCAACCATATGTGTGGACTGAGCAGTGTGTACAAGCTTTTGAGAAATTGAAACAAGCACTGGTGGAAGCTCCTGTCTTGCAAATCCCAGAAGCAAATGAAGGAATGGTTGTATATACTGATGCTAGTGGGTCTGGGTTAGGTGCAGTGCTTATGCAACATGGCAAGGTAGTGGCATATGCATCAAGACAGCTTAAACCCAATGAAACCAAATATGCAACTCATGATCTAGAATTAGCTGCAATAGTGTTTGCATTAAAACTTTGGAGGCATTATTTGCTTGGAGTAAAATTTGAATTATTTACAGACCATCAAGCATTGAAGTATTTATTTTCTCAAAAAGATTTGAATATGAGACAAGCAAGGTGGATGGAATTTCTAGCTACATATGATCTAGATATTTTGTACACCCCTGGAAAAGCCAATAGGGTGGCAGATGCCTTGAGTAGGCATCAAGTTAGGTTAGCAAGTCTAATAATTGATGAATTTAAAAACCTTGTAATGCTTGGGGAGGCAGATATATATAGCAAGAATGAAAAGAATTCTAGAGAGCATGATGACATGGTAGAATATGGTACACTAGGATTGATTACAGTAAAATCTAATCTAGTGGAGAAAATTGGTGGCATGCAAGACCAAGATAAAAATTTGAAGGAGAAGAAGGAAATGTTACTTAGCAACATTGAGCTGGAAAATTTTAAAATAGATCACAAGGGGTATTTGAGGAAGAATGAGAAGTTGTGTGTACCAGACATTGCAGAATTGAAGGAAGAAATCATGAATGAGCATCACAAAACCAAGTACACCGTACACCCTGGTGGTACTAAAATGTATCATGATTTAAAAAGAAGCTACTGGTGGCCAGGAATGAAACAAGCAGTGGCAAGATATGTGGCAAAGTGTTTCACCTGTCAGCAAATTAAAGCAGATCACCAAAAGCCTTCTGGCATGTTGCAACCTTTGGAGGTACCTCAGTGGAAATGGGAAAGTATTTCCATGGATTTTGTGGATGGTTTGCCTAGAACTAAGAAAGGCAATGATAGTATATGGGTAATTGTTGATAGACTAACCAAATCAGCTCACTTTGTCCCTGTCAAGTCAGATAGAAATGCAACTAGGCTTGCACAATTATTTATTAAGGAAGTGGTAAGGCTACATGGTATACCCAAGACCATTATAAGTGATAGAGACACTTTGTTCACCTCAAGATTTTGGGAAAGCTTCCAAGAAGCAATGGGAACTCAACTATGCTTAAGCACTGCCTACCATCCTCAAAGTGATGGGCAGACAGAGATAGTAAACAAAATATTGGAGGATCTGTTGAGAGCATGTGTGCTTGACTTTGGGGGTAATTGGGAGGATCACATTCATTTGGCAGAGTTCACATATAACAATAGTTACCAGTCAACAATAAGAATGGCTCCCTTTGAAGCCTTGTATGGGAGACCCTGCATATCTCCTGCCTGTTGGTTGGATATGGAAGAGGGTATACTACTAGGACCATATCATGTTAAAGAAACTTCCAACATGATTGAGTTAATTAGACATAGGATGAAGACAGCACAATCAAGACAAAAGTCTTATGCAGATAAAAGGAGAAAGCCAATGGAGTTTAAGGTAGGAGAGTATGTTTTTCTGAAGGTATCACCAATGAGAAAGGTGTTCAGGTTTGGGAAATCTGGTAAGCTATCACCAAGATTTGTAGGACCATATGAAATTATGCAGAGAATTGGTGCTATGGCCTACAAACTTAAGTTACCTGAGGAGTTGAGTGGTGTGCATCCAGAGTTTCATGTTTCTCAATTGAGAAAATGGGTGCATGATGAAGGAGCAATTCTGGAGTCACCTACTCAAATTCAAATCCAAAAGAATTTGGTCTATGCAAATGAACCAGTAGGGATAATTGCCAAGGAGGAGAAAAAGTTGAGGAACAAGGTGATCAAACTAGTAAAAATTCAATGGAGCTTGGACACCAATGATTGTACATGGGAGGTGGAGGACAAAATGAGGGCTAAATACCCCAATTTGTTTACTGATGGAGAGGTATGTTTAAGTAGTTTATGATGATTTTCTGAATATTCTGATGCATTGCTTGCTTTCATAAAATGTGAGTATGGGGTTATGGAATTAAAACAGACTATGGATTAGTATTTTTATTTGGAGAAATTAAAAGAAATTATGGGGACATAATTCCTTTAAGGGGGAGGGTATGTAATGAATCTAAAATAAAAATAAAATAAAATAAGATGCATCAAAACAGAAAAGCTTGTTAGTAAATAAAAATGTGCATAGGAGTTTTTGTTTGATAAAGATGCAAGGAGTTAAGGTGATCAAAAATTGGGACTTAAAACAAATATAGTTCCATGTCTAAACAATTATATAAGCACATGTATTTAATATATAGGGAAATTTTCTATTTAATTTAAAAAGCAAAATACAATGGAGTTTTATGAAGTTTCAAATGACTTATATAATCATGCTGCCAGAAAAGAAAATAAATAATCTTGTGTGTGTATAATTTTTATCACATAGATATGTAAAAAGGAGTTGTTGTTTTAAAGGGAGGAATAAAAACAATATAGTATGAATAATTTTTACACCACCTAAATATATATGACAGTGTACATGAATTGTATAAGAAAAGGACGCTAAGTAGAAAGTGCAAAAAGATTAAAGTTTCTTTAAAAAACTGAGCAGAAAATAAAATAAGCAAAGGTCACATGCATATGGCATGAATAGAATGAGATCATGGAAATAGCATGCAGTAATTAAAGTGCTGGAATCCTGAAATAACTACTAAAGGAAATCAGATGAGTGTAATTCCAATTGAGGACCATACATAAGTATGATCTGTGCATGAAAAATAAAGGGGTATCAAAGGAATTACCCATTTCCTTAAACCCTAAAATAGCTTTATAAAACCTGTACACCATCAGGACCATCATCATCTCAGAAAAAAAAAAGATAAAACAAAAATAAAATAGGAGAAATATGGGTAAGCAGCTCTGAAGGGATTTGCTGTGTGGAGGAGCAAGATAGTAAAAGAAAATACTAGGTGAGCATTAATCCATTTTATGCAATGGCATTAAGTCCTCTGGTAGGCAGCCTAAAGTATTATAAGAATTATTTAAATCTTTGAAATGGTTTGATATGGATGAAATGGATGTTTGTTGTGCATTTCTGTTTGGAGTTTTGTATGACAGTTTTTCCAAGTTAAAATGGTTTGAGCATTTTTTTTATTCTATTCTTATTATTGTCAAGTATGGATTTAAATTATTTAGGACATAGGCAGCAAGATAGAAATCTGGCTCATGTTTATTTTCTAAATAATAAGGCAGGAGGATTTCTGAGTTTTTGGTGAATTTTCTTAACAAACACCTCTGTCCATATTTTTACAATAATATAGTAGGATCATGATGCTTAAATTATTTTGGAAAGCCCACAAACCTGTTGTAAATCTCTGTAGTAAGAAAATTAAATGGAAAACAAAGGATTGTACTAGAAAGTATTTATGTTTTTCTGAAACATGAATGGGTTGGATATTTTATGAGTAAACTCATAAACAGGTGCTTAATGAATTAAGCAGAGAATTGGAGGGGGAACTTATTAAATTAATAAACCCTATGAATAAATGAAAGAAAATTAAATTGGTCATTTGGGGTTAGTCAATGATCCGCTTGCTTCAGGTGGGAGGAAGTATATGCATGGTGCAAGTGCACCCTGAGGCCTTTGTGTGTTGGAATAAATAAAACAATCTGGGTGATTCCTTCACAATGCATACTTGTGTTCATTTGACAGGGGGATTTAGACCATAAAATAAAATGGGGTATGAGATTTAAATCTCTTAGCTATATACATCTGGACAGGGATTTGAATTAAATATGTTTTAATATGATGCCCTGATTAAAAAAAACTGGGAGAAATTGGGAGAACAAAACCTGGGTTTATTTATGAAGTTATGAATAATGCATTGCTTGTTGAACATTTGTTGAATGAATGGTTGTATTCTTGAAGTTATCTGGCAATTTTTACTGATGTGCATAATTCACAAACTGCTAGATTATGCAAGTGTTATAAGTTCATAAAAAAAAAACTGTAAACATGTGTATAAAATTTATTAATGTTCATACTAGTGTAAACTGACCCTTTTGGTTGCTTTTGCAATCATCTGGGTGTCTCAGTTAAATGGGGCAGCTCAGTGAATTGCATGCAGGTAATTAAGGTTGACTTGATGGATGAAGGAAGCATTAGCTGCTAGTATAAATAAGAGAAACTTTGCTTTGTATTTGCAGATGCTTGTAATGAATGATCTGGTTATCATTAGTAGTTAAAGTAAACTGTAATGAGATTTTTCTGAGTGCTTGGATTATGACATGTATTTAGCTAAACCTTTGTTGAATGATTTCTGATGGCAAGTAATTAGTTGATGTTCTTATAAATGCCTGGTCATCTTTTTTTTTGGAACTGAGAAAACTGATATAACATATCAGTATGATATGTGTGCATGTTAGCCCCTGTTTTCTTTGGTTTGAGATTATTTTGTGATTTAATGATGGCAATTAAAAACGGTCAAGTATATCTGATTTCCAAAAAAATAAAAATGAGCTTGCAAATTTTGAATAAAATGGATTATGCATGGCCTGTAATAGATATTGGTTGATGCATAATCTCTGAGAAAATGCATGACTCATATTTATGCATTTGATTTCAAAATAAAAAGGGTTTCAAAAGAAATGGACTTGGAAATATTTTTGTTTTGTGTTGAAAGCCTGAGAAAGTAAATTCTCAGAAAAACTTTGATATGGTAGAAGCAAACTTGTGATAGGAAAAACATTTGTAGAAATTTTGTTTACATAAAAGATAAGGTTTTGAAAGTGGTAAGTATGGGATCATGACCGACCTAGATGGTTAAGGGTCAAACCCTTATAAGCCTGGAATCACTTCCCTACAAATCCATGTTGTGCAAGTGCTTCCAGTTCAAAGAAAAAGATAGAAAAACTCCAAGTTTTTGAAATACAAACTCCAAGCACACCAGTTTGCATTCCAGCCTGTCTTGAAATGTAGTAAAAACTATAAGTGGTTCAACCTGGAAATAAAAATCAGTTTTGTTTGCTTAAGCCTGCAACTAAGTATTTTCAAAAGTGTCTTCACCCCAAAACTCTATTAAACTTTTAGATTAATACTTAAACATTACTTTAGGTGATTACAGGCATATACATGTATAGGAAGGAAGTTTAGTAAATAAAAAAAAAAATATACAAAGGTGCACTGCGTATTTCAATCACTTATGTATTGTGCTTGTTGTAAATTTCATCTCATACAAAACAAAAGAAGCAAACATATCATCAAATATGTAGAGCTATTTTAAGGTGAATCATGAAATGATATAATTATATTGGTCATCCAGGATCTTGGGAAAAGAATCTATGAATTTTCTAAATATTCAAACTTAACATTATGGGATTTAATTATATATTCATTTTGTAAAAAAAAAATCTATGTGTAAAAATTAAAGGGGTCACCACAGTGACAGGTCATGGTTTTGTTTGTTGATGGATTTGAGGATGTTGCCTTGAATTTGCTCTCGGGAAAATGAGGAGGTAGCTCGGGTTCGTGATCTAATCATTCGCATAGCCATGATAACATATTTTAAATTTAAAAACAAAATGTAACAGGTTTTGAAAAAAAGAAAATGGCTCGGGGTTGGTCTTGGGGGAATGACGAGTTGACTCGGGTTTTGTCTCAAGTATGTGATGTTGCAGTTTCCAAACTTTAAAGACAAAATCAAGTTCTAAAACATTTCTTAATCAATTCTTTTAAATGGTTATTTTTATTAAGTATGGATTAATTAAAGGTTTTAAAGTAAATTATTTTAAAATAAATAAGTTTAATTTATTTAATCATGTAATCATTATTTATAAATTAATTCTTGTGTTATTTAAAATAAATTTAAAAATGTAATTAAAAGTTGACTGAGAAGAAATGTTTTCAGTTATTAATTAACTTAAATATCCTAAGTCAATTAATTTTTCAATAACAATTAATTCCAAGGTTTATCAAATAAAGATTTTTATGATAATTAAGAAATTAATTAAAATAAATGATTTATATTTTAATTAATTAAAGTCTTAAGTAATTAAAGATTAATTAAGTAATGAATGTAATTAAAAGATAAATACCTAAAGGATAATTACTTAATGTCAGTAATTAAAGAATAATTAATTTTTTAATTGATGATTAAAGGTTAATTAAATAATGATTAGAGGTTAATCAAATAATGATTAAGGATTAATTAATAAATAATTAAGGTTAATTAATTTATAATTAAGGATTGATTAATTAGAAATTAAGGATAATTAATCATTAATTAAGGATAATTAATGAAAGTAATTATGTGATCAATTAATTATAATTAATTAAAATTATTGTAATTACATAATGATGATTAAGCGGGATTTAAAAGTAATTAAAGTAATTAATTAAATTTATTTGGAGAATTAAATTGAATTAGTTGGGAATTGAACGACTAATTCATCTTACTTATAGATAATTGGATTATATTGAATGTCTTAGATTGGTTGATATCTCTTATATGTGATTTATGATACTCTGTGATACGAATTGCTTTTGAATGAGCCTGTGATATCTGTGATATATTGTTGTGTGACTGTGAATTTCTGAATTGAAGTAAACTTGTTGGCCTTTGAAACGACATTTGAATTTCGATGCAACCGGGGGTCGAATTCCAAATGGTTATCCGAAACCCACACCTAATCTTAAAGGTGAATCTTTTGTTTTAAAAGATTTTAAATGGAATTTTTTGTGACTTGTGTATCCACATGTTTTTAAAATAAGAGCTCATTATTCGGTTAAGCGGAGAGAGGACAGTAAGTCATAAAACCCATTTCGAATAATGATACGACAAAATGGATTGCATTTGAAGACGGTGGTTGAAGACCGGGTATTTTCGAGAACAAAAGGCTTACCTATCAATTGTCTCTGCACTGAGTTGCTCCGGTACAATGATCTCCATATGTGATGGGGAGTCCGGTTGGGATTATGAATATCCGGATTTGCAAGGGCTTCTTCCTTAATTAGAAGAAGTGCCTTCTGTTCCATTCAGACCCAAGATGGACTTGTATGGATGTATGTCAAACATCACACGTTGAGATATAAAGCTGATTTCTATCAAATACATTTATGTTTGGTGGCGGAGAATTTATTCTCTTAGCTAAACACCCTTCTCTGAGACGTACAAGCTCAGAGGTTTTGTAGTTGATGGTTATTAGTAATATACTCCCAACTTAGTACTATGGCACGCTAAGTGCTGATCATTGGTTGATCGAAGCATGGATTTTGTGAAAAGCGTAGCTTTGTGGGATGAGACTTCATCGAACCTCACACCTCGAAAATGGTCGAAATAGGAAAAGATGCAGCAAGGTTATGGGGTCGTGCCCCTCAGGATATGTGCATTTCCTTCTGGATAAAAAGTGGTATTTTGGTATGGAGCCCAGATAATTTGCTTATGTGGTTATTGGTGTTGAGGGCCCTCGATAAAGGTCGGTTACGACCGGGGGATGGCATACTCATGATAGTTAGTTACCTAGTTACAAAGGTAACTCGGCCTCGTGTTGGCAGAGATCCTGTTTGGTTCTTGGGGCATCCCTCCAGTGGCGTACCCACTCGAAAAGGAAGTTCCTTAGCCTTGGCCATTTGTTGGAAATCCAATCAATCAAATACGAGCCCTGTATGATTTCAGTTGTATAACCTGTCATTCTTAAATGGTAGCTATAGTAGGCATAATATAATGGTACATATGCTAGCTAAGATTAATATTATACTTCCAAATGTTTTTCACGCTATGCACTAATAATAATATCATAAAGGATTTTCTCGTATCAAGCATGTTTGATTATCATAAGTAGAAAACTTCCTCAAGTGTGTGATTGCATTGTGTGTGTGCCAGGATACCTTATGGTAGTTTCATTTTCCAAAAAGCATAACGGATTTCTTTTTGCAAATTGTTTTTGCTCAAATAACTATTTTATGTTTACTCATACCAGTCCCCTAACTGACCCAGAGTATATTGTTCCCTTCCTAAAATCTATGTGCCCATAATTTTCCACACAGACAGTCTAGAGTCAGGTTTTCCATGTTATGGAGCTAGCTTGGATTGTAGATTCGGAAATCTATGAAGTCTTGGGAGTTTTGGAGCTTTTGCATTGAAGTCGAAGTATGTTGGATTCTTTTGAAGACCCTGTTGTTGTTCCGCTGTTATGTTATTGTTCAGTTGTTGTATCTTATATTCACTACTCTGATGTTGGTGGTTATTTGTTGTAATCAAATGTTGTATCCATGTGTTGTATATCAATGAAATTCATTTTGTTTCCGCTGTGTTGTTATTCATCTAATGTGTTATAAGCTCCAACGCATTGGACTCCAACGGTTGAATCTTCGGCATTCGAATACAAGTGAGGTATTGGATGTCGATTTTCGAGCGCTAGATTACGTGCGTTAATTTTGGTATTAGAGCTGAAGGTTGAGTAAGAACTTTAGCTTTGGAGTATAACTCATTAGGTGACTCATTAGAGATAGGGTTAGAAATACCCTAGAATGAGAATATTCCCTAAGATATCTCGTCTGTATGCCTAAATCTAGTTTTCTTACTATTTACAAATAGTGAGAATGAGTGCAAGAAGATGACGAGGTAGGGGAAGGGGAAGTACCACTACAACTTTTCAAGACCCTGCAACAACAATAGTAATGGAGGGAGAAGCTCTCCCCATCTAACCCCAGCCGAATCTGGCAGTTTTATATCAAAGTTTCTCAAGACTTGAGGGGGAAAACATTCACAGGCAAAGAGATTATTATAGAAGCGCAAGCTTGGATTCGATCTTACAAAAGGATTTTCAAAGGATTAAAGTTGGAGGATGATCAAATGAAGTTGATAGCTTCCTGGCAGCTCCAGGAAGAAGCTTTAGCATGGTGGAAGACTATTACATTGGCCAAGTCAAAGGATGAGTTTACTTGGGACAGATTCATGGAAGTATTTGAGCAGCATTACATGCCATCTGCTAGTATCTCCAGGATGTATCAGAGTTTACTGACTTAAAGCAAGGGAGTTTAAATTTTGAAGAATACTTGAACAAGTTTAACGAGTTATCTCGGTTTGGTCCCGAACTGGTGAATACCCCTCTTAAGAAAAATGAGAGATTTATTAGAGGGATGAACAAGAAGTTTCATGAAAGGATGACAGGTCATGTGAAGGAGTCTTTTGTTGATCTGATAGATATGGGATATAGATGTTCCACCCTAGATAAACAAGAAATTCGAAAGGAGAAAGGAAGCGGAAGCAATCCAAATTGGAAGAAAAGGAGGTTTGAGGAAAGAAACCATAGCAAGGCAAACAAAAGAAGAATAATAAGGAGAACAAGGCGAAGGATGTTATCTGTTTCAACTGTCTGGAGAAAGGCCATTATTCAAGTAGTTGTAAAAAGCCCAAGAAGCAAGGAAAGAAGGATCAACCTATGAAGACAGGTCAAGGAGCTAGGCAATGCTATTATTGTCATAAGCCAGGACACGTGGTTAAAGATTGTCCAACAATGAAGCAGGCCTAAGTAGCGAAGGTGTATGCGATCAAGGATGACCCATCAACCTCAAAAGCGGATAAAGGAAAAGGAGTTTTAGAAGGTAACATTCTTATTTATGATAAAGTTGTTAGAGTTTGTTTGACACTGGAGCCACATATAGATTTATTTCTCAACGAACAATAGAAGAATTAAAACTTGAACCCGAATTCGTAGACGAACCCATTTGTGTAAAGAACCCGGTAGGAGGCCCTGTGAATCTTTGTTTGCGTTGTAGGAAAGTTCCTATCTCGTATTCTTATCATCAGTTTCCTATCAGCCTTTTCGTTCTTGACTTTAATGAATTTGAAATTTTACTTAAAATGAATTGGTTAACGAAATATGAAGCTAAATTAGATTGTACCAATGAATGATTTCGGTCAAAACAAAACTTGGGAATTTTGTTGTGATTTCTTGTGAGGATCCGAGTCCAAAGAGGGATAAGTAATGTATACTTTGGGGTATCCCAAACCAAGCTTGGAATCTATACCTATTGTTTGGGAAATTCCAAACGTATTTGAAGAGGTTACATCTTTAGCTTCGCATAGGGAAATTGAATTCAGAACTGACTTGGTTCCCAATGCCCGTCTATTTGTGCATGAAAGTAGTAGGATGGCACCAAGGGAAAGAACAGAGCTAGTCAAGACAACCCAAGATTTACTAGAGAAAGGATTTATACCTCCTAGTCGTTCCAGTTGGGGTTCAGCTGTTGTATTTGTAGCCAAATCCGATGGATCCTTGAGATTGTGCGTAGATTAACGTGATCTCAATAAATTAACTCTTAAAACTAAATTTCCTTTGCCCCGAATTGACGACTTGTTCGATCAATTGCATGGCGCTCGGTTCTTTTCAAAGATGGATCTAGGTCAAGGATTCCATCAGCTGAGAATTGCAGAAGATTGTATTCATTTAACTGCTTTTAGGGGTCCCGATACATTCTACGAATGGTTAGTTATGCCCTTCGAACTAACAAATGCCCCTGCATATTTCGTAGACCTGATAACCTAAGTATTTCGTGAAGTTTTGAATAAATTCATTCTTGTATTTATTGATGATGTTATGATTTATTCCAAAACCAAAGAAGAGCATGTTGAGCACTTAAAATAGTTTTGGAGATATTGAGGAGGAATATTCTTTTTTCCAAATTTTCTAAATGTCATTTTTGGGTTAAAGAAGTCAGATTTTTGGGACATATTGTTACAGAAGAGGGAATTTTGTAGACCTCGGTAAGGTTTTCGCTACCTTAGATTGGAAGCAACCCAAAACTCCAAAGGAAGTCAAAAGTTTTCTGGGATTAGCCGGATTCTACTGAAAGTTTGTCCAGGATTTCTCCAAGTTAGCCAGTCCATTAACTAAGCTCACTATGAAGAATGCCATATTTGTTTGGACTCCGAAGTGCGAGGAAGCGTTCCAAGAATTGAAGAGAAGGTTGACCACTGCTCTCGTTCTTGCTATTACTAACCGGAATCAAGGTTTATCTGTTTACACAGATGCGTGTGGTGAAGGTGTGAGTGCTGTTCTAATGCAGGAGGGTAGAATGGTTGCCTACACGAGTAGACAATTGCGACCACATGAGAAGAACTACCCAACCCACGATCTTGAGGTTTTGTAGTTATTTTTCTTTGAAAATCTGGCATCCTTATCTTCTTGGTGAAAAAATTGAATTGTTCATCGACCATAAATCTTTGAAATACCTCTTTACCTAGAAGGATTTGAATCTAAGGCAGCAATGTTGGTTGGAATTCCTAGCGTCATATGACCTGGATATTCAGTATACACCTGGTAAGGCCAACGTGGTAGCCGATACTTTAAGTAGAAGACATGTTGTTCTTTCTTATCTTGTTGTCACTCCTACTCTTCTTAAGAAGATTGCAAGTAAGCAAAAAGAAGACAAGTTTCTTCTATAAATTTATAGAAGAATACGTCAAGGTGAAGATTCTAGCTTTGAAGTCGATAAAAGTAGAATTATAAGGTTGAAAGGGAGGATCTGTGTTCCATACATCCCAGATCTCAAACGAGAAGTATTGGACGAATGTCACAAGTCCAAGCTTAGTATCCATCCAGGGGTTAACAAAATGTATCGAGATATTAAGAGGACTTTCTGGTGGAAAATAATGAAGAGAGATATATCCATTTATGTTAGTCGATGTGCAACTTGTCAACAAATAAAGAGTGATCAAATGAAGATGGCGAGTTTACTCCAACCATTAGATGTGCCTAAATGGAAATGGGACCAAGTGTCTATGGATTTCAATTTGGTTTTCCACAAGCTCGGAAGGGTAATGAGGCGATTTGGGTTATTGTGGATCATCTGACCAAGACTGCCCACTTTATCCCAGTAAAATCCACCCGAACGGCAGCGAGTTTGGCAGAGTTATATGTGAAGGAAATTGTTCGAATCCATGGAATACCAAGTAGAATAGTGAGTGATCGTGACCCGATCTTCACTAACAGATTTTGGGAGGCATTTCAAGCCGCACTAGGAACCAAGTTGAACTTCAGTACTGCTTACCAGCTATAGCCTAATGGGCAAACTGAGAGGATAAATCGAATCTTGTAAGATCTTTGCGTACTTGTATTCTTGACTTTGGAGGTTCATGGGAGGACCATTTGCATCTGGTTGGATTTTCATATAATAATATTTATCAAGCCAGTATTAGAATGGCTCCTTTTGAAGCATTGTATGGTTGTCCTTGTAGATCACCTGCGTGTTGGATTGAGTCGGGTGATAGGCTTGTTCTTGGCCCAGATATGATAAGGGAAGCTACAGAAAAGGTTGATTTCATTTGAAAGAAATTGAAAACTTCCCAAAGTCGACAGAAAAGTTATGCTGATCGTAGAAGGAGAACTTTAGAATTCCAGGTTGGAGATTCAATTTTCCTAACGGTTTCTCCAATGCGTGAAGTTTTGAGATTTGGAAAGACGGGTAAGCTGGCACCGTGATATATAGGTCCTTTTCCTATACTTGAGAGGATCGGTCCTTTGGCTTATCGAGTGCAGTTACCTAATTGGTTAGTTGGCGTACATAATGTGTTTCATGTTTCTCACCTTCTGAAATATGTGCACGATCCAGATCATATCATTGAGGAGGCCGCTCAATAGGATTTGGAGATCACACCTAACTTGGCAGTGAAGAGAGAGCCATTGAAGATTATTGATCGAGATGAAAAGCGATTAAGAAATAAAGTGGTGAAATTAATGAAAGTACAATGGAGTGGAGATCCGAATGATTGTACTTGGGAAACAGAAGAAAGCATGCAGAAGTTCTATTCCAAGTGTAGAGTGGATATTTCGGCTTGATCTGGTAAGTCGTTTCTCCATATCTTTATGTATTCATATGTTCTTTATTGTCTCCTTGTCTTTCAAATTTCAAGGACGAAATTTTCTTAAGGGAGGAATCTGTAATGATCCCCTTTTTAAATCAAATTTAATTGGGTAATTAATATGAATTTTGGAATTAATTTAAATTTTACCAAAAAAAGGATATGTGTTGTTCTATATATATAAATAGATTATAATCTTAAATTTGAAATTGAAATTGAAATTGAAATATTTTAAAAATAATTTGGATTTAAAAATAATATGTATATGAATTTTATTAATGTATAAATTAGTTTTAAATCATTTTCTTTTAAATTATATAAATATAAACAAAGGAAATGTATTTATAAAAATAGAAAAATATAACTTAAAATCATATAAAAATATTATTAGTATGCAAAAAGACAAGTGTTAAAATTGTAACACATAATTTAACAAGTGTAAATCATTAACATAGAAATTAACATGTGTAACTTAATTATAATCATGCAAAATATAAGTGTCACAATTGTTTTTCATTTTTTTATAATAAAATACTGAATAAGAGAAATCAAGGCAATATATTTCTACATCTCCTACCTTTTTCATTTTCGTTAATCTGTTCAAAACCTCAAACCGGCAAATTAAAATTAAAATTAGGAAAAAAACTTGAATGCATTTCGAACCTGAAAGCTATAGATCTTCTCAATATCAAAGAAAATTCAAAGATTCAACTCAGTAAATAAGATCAGTTTCAAATCAAAACAATAAGCAATTCAACTTAGTAATTAAGAAAATCAAAATCAGGGTGGCGATCAAAACCAAAGCAAATCACAAATCAAAGTATTTTCCAGTTTCAAATTCAAAAAAAATACAGGCTCTCAGTTCTTCTTTAACAGGTGAGTAAACTACTTCTAATTTGATCTATAACTTAATGTTTGTAAAGTGAAGCTGCGAAAAATGTTTAAATGTATGTAATTATGCCTGCATGTGTGTGTGTGTGTGTGCATACACACACACACACACACATGTAAATGATGTGTGCATGTCTGGAAACAAGGAAAACGGCTCTGTTCCAGGTTTACAGGTTTCAAACCTGTTTCAAAATCCAAATTCTCTCCCTCTAATCTTCTCTAGGCTTTAAGGTTCAAACAAAACATGTTTATTTAATCAAGATCTAGGTTCTAAAAATATTTTTGAGTAAAATTTGAATGAAGCTTTAACCTGGAATAAGAATTTACAGTAAAATCAAATGCATGTCAAAATTCAACTATTTTAATTTCTAGATTCATCTGTATAATATGATTTGCTTTTGGAAACTATGATTTTTAAAAGAAAAATCATGATTTTTAGTTTAGTAAATCATGAGAATTAGTGAGTTAAACGTGAAAAAGGTTTCGGGCATTTTCTGGTGATCGATGAAAAGATGGGTCTCGTGATCATGGCTGAGGGTAGCTGGGTGATGAACGAACTCGGGAAAAATGATCTGGGAAATTCCTGATCATTGTGGAGGACGAACAGTGTCAATCTAGGGTTTAAACCCACCTTTTGGTTGTGGTCGGAATTCGAGTAACTACAGCATTGTAACGACCCGATTTTTTGATGCTCGAAAGTCGGCATCAATACGTCCACTGTATCGAATGCCGCACAGTCAAATGCCGGAAAACTGAACCGTTAGGGTTTAAAGAAAAAGAAACAGAAACAATAACAGAATCTCACATTCCGCAGCGGAACAAATATAATAGATAAATGAATAATCTTTATAACAAAAGCACTATATTAGTTTATACATACATCATCAGAGTTTAAATGACACAATACAATACTGGCAGTTATTTTAACTTGCTTACATAGAAATTTGGCTTGCACCAACCCGTATGCAGCAGACACTACATATTATAAGTAATACGCCTCGCCATCTAGCTTCAACTCCTAATTTCCACAGCAACTTCTTGAATTCGCTCCCGAATAATTGGTAACCTGACTCTAGGCTGCCAGCATGAAAAATTATGGGCACCCAGAGTTTAGAAAGGGAACAATAAACTCCAGGTCAGTCATGGGACTGGTGTGAGATGTTAAAAGTAGTTATTTTCACAAAGAAAATAAAAAGAAATCCGCTATACTTTTGGAAAATGAAACTACCATAAGGATTCCCGCCACACACACAATACAAACTCAGAATCGGAGGAGATTTCTCCTTATGATAGTCAAACATGCTTAATACGCAAAATCCTTTCAATATTATTATTAGTGCATAGTGCAGAAAACATTTCGAAAGCGTAATATTAATCTTAGCCAGCATAGACATTTCGAACTATGCCTACTATAGCTACCATCTAAACAGTGGTGACCACCATAAGTAAATGGCAGTTTGTACAACTAAAACCGTACAAGTCGTGTATTGGAGATTGGATTTCCAACAAATGGTCAGGCTAAGGAACTTCCTACTGCCACATGGGTACGCCTCTGGAGGGACGTTCCGAGAATTTAACTAGCTCTCTGCCAACATAAGTCCGGGTTACCTCTGTAACTAGGTAACTACTACACGAGTATGCCATCCCGTGGTCATTTGTGACCTTTATCCGAGGATCCTCAACCACAAAGTATAATAAATTTGCAGCAACCACATATGCTAAATATTCGAGCTCCATACCATGATACCACCCTTTTCTAGAAGGAAATGACATACCCTAATGGGCGCGACCCTCATAATCTTGTCGCATCTTTCCTGTTTCGACCATTTTCCGGGGTGCGAGGTCCGACGAAGTCTCGTCCACAAAGCTACACTTTTCACAAAGTCATTCTTCGATCAACAAATGATCAGCAGCACTTCGTATGCCACATTACCAAATTGGGAATGTATCACTAGTAACCATCATCTACATAACCTCTGAGCTCGTACGTCTCAGAGAATGGTGTTAAGCTAAGAGAATAAATTCTCCGCCACCAATAGAAATGTATTTGATAGAAACCAGCTTTACATCTCAAAGTGTAACGTCAGACACACATCCATACAAGTCCGTTCCGGGATCGAACGGAACCGAAGGCACTTCAAAGAAGACCTTGCAAATCCGGATATTCATAAATCACGTCCGGAATCTCCGTCACAAAGGGTGATAAAATCTCTATACCGGAGCAACTCGGTGCAGAGACGTTCGACTGGTAATCCTTTCATTTTCGAAAATACCCGGTCTTCAACATCGTCTTCAAATGCAATCTCATTTCGTCGTATCATTATTCGGAATGGGTTTTATGACACAAAGTCCTCTCCCGGCTAATCCGAACAATGAGCGCATATTTTAAAAAAAATAAGTGTTCAATCATTTTCAAACAAATCACAACAATTTCCACTTTGATCTTTTAAATAAAAGATCCATTACAATCACAAAGGTTTGATGTGGTTTTCGGATATCCACTTGAAATCCGACCCCGGTCACATCGAAAAACAAATACCATTAAAAGGCCAATATTGATAGTCGGTTATTTAACTATCAATCAACATTCACAACAATCACCAAGATTTAAATAATTTTTCCCAATTATTAATTTTCAAAAATATCTTCGCAAGATAAAATTTTAGCACTTCAACTATTTGAAAACAAATTTCAAATCATTTTTCCTTACGCGGAAAACATTTTCAAATATTTATTCATTTCCACTGAAAATCTGCCGAGTTCAAATATTTTCAAATAATTTAAAATGCTTATCCAAAATATACTTAGAGATATTTAAATAAAACTATTTTGAAACACTTGCTTAAATATTAGTTATGAAAATATTATACTAATGTCTCATATAAAAATTCAAGTCCAAACTAATTTTTAAATAAAATTAATAGATAGGATATAACTATTTAAATATTCAATTTCTAAAACCAATATCAATTAAATCTTTAAATCATTACTTTAAAGATTTACAAAATAACTTAAGAAACTAATTTCTCCAAAATATTTTTTTAAAACCAACCCTAGAACTTTTAATTTATATTTCAAAAGCTATTTTACAAACATACTCGGCTTTTCAGGGAAAGTACACCTTCCTTTTCAAAATGGATCGTTTTTAATCAATTAATAAATCCTTCAGGATTTATTTTAAATTTACGTTCCAAATCCGTAAATGTCTTTCCAAACTCTTAAAAATAAAACAATATTTATTTTTAAAACAAATTTCCCTTTCTTTTATAAAATTCCCATTGTGAATTTTAAATTTTCAAATATCCATAGATATACAATTTTCAAATCGATTCCCAAATATTCACTTTCAACACCAAATCAATTTTCAAATTGATTTCCAAATTTATTTCAAATACCGAAACAAATCCCAAATTGATTTCTCCAAACATTTACTTCAAAACACCAAATCGATTTTCGAAATTGGTTTTTCAAAATTATTTTTAAACACCAAGTGAATTTTAGATCGATTTCCCAAATATTTATTATTTTTACCAAATCAATATCAAATTGATTTCTAATTTATTTTCAAAACACCAAATAAAATTTCAAATTGACTCTCAAATTTATTTCAAACATCAAATTTAATATCTTTTGAAACAAATTCCTTCTTTTAAATTTATTCAATTTTAAAATTAATTTATTATAAATTTTCTACTGAATTTCAAAAATCCAATGTGATTTATTTCTGGTATCCTACGATACCAATAATATATTCGGCTAAATTATAGCCTTCAACGGTTTCAATCACAAATAGTCATACACAGATTATAAATAATCAACACACAATATTGAAACTAATTCAAATATTTGAGGAATCCAGTTGGATCCCTCCAACCTGTTTTCCCTGCATCCACTGACGTTAGCACAACAATTAAATACCAATTCCACTTCGAGGTGGAATATCACGGTATATGGGATTTATAAAATATCATCCGCTATTATGCGGCGCATAGGGTCTCATCCGCTATATAATGCGGAAAATCAACAACACCAAATACATATATAATACCAACTCCACTTCGAGGTGGAATATCGCGGTATATGGGTTTAAATATAATATCATCCGCTATTATGCGGCGCATGGGGTCTATTTCAATCCAACAAATAACAACCATCATCCAAGCAACATCCAATAATTTAAATAAACTATTTAAATTAAATCAAGTATCCAATTGAGTGAGAAGATCTCACCTTTTCCTATGCATGCAAATTCATTTTCAACTCATTTCCATTCCGGCTTAATCCTCTATGATTTTTAGACCTTGTATAATCAATTATATAAAATTTCATTAATATTCAAACAATCGAAAATCAATTACTGTTTAATAATTAAATTAACTAATAGTTTTATCTAAACTAGTTTCTCCTTTAATAAATTAAATTTTAATAACCTATTTAACATTTTAAAAATTCCAATATAGTTTCCAAAGTCAGATGTGTGTGTGTGTGTGTGTCTATTTCCGTTTTACTATAATAAATAAAATCTATATATTTATATTTCCGTTTGCCTGTATATATCTGTATACATACTTTTCTGTTTAACAGTAAATGTTTTCTTTTGAATCTATATATATATATACACACACATGTGTTTTATAAATTTAAAAAAAACAAAAATCTGCTTTACCAACATTGCTTGCCTCGCCTCTCGACTTTGCTGTCCTTGACGCGAGCACTCGCGCACTTTCCCAGATCGAACAAACTCCAGCCAGAATCCAACCATCGCGACCCCTTACTGCTTTGAGACCCAAGCCCCAACGCCATTTCAAGCTCAAAATCGAACGCCTCTTGATGTAGCCGCGACAATGCCAACGTTGCCCCTCAAGCACGATCGAACGAATAGTGCTCGACTTCGATGCTATCAGATGCTTGAAATAGTAGCGCCGCCCTTTGCAACTTCAATCGACGATCGCCGTTAACGCCTCGCCATCGCATGCGAGGGCACGCCCTTTTCTAAAATGTCGCGACGCTCAACTAAGACGTTGAACTCCACAGCCTTGCGTGGCCACTCTCTGCTCAAGCTCGCCCCTTCAAAATTTGAGGCTCCAAAACCAAAATGGCGATTGATTTATGAAAAACGAGAAGAGGGGCTCGACAATTTCTTATTGTAAATCAATTTTTATTTTCTCAAATCGACCCAGACAGGAGAAGAGAGAAAATGAAAATTTGGAAAAAATTGCGATTTCCCCCACTTTGATTTTTTATTTTTTGAAGTACACGGTTTCCATTATCCAATTTTTCCCTTTAATCGGCTGAACTGGTTTGAAGGAGAAGGGAAGAGTTCTTTTGTTAATATTTTTTTTTGATTATAAACGAGACGCGTGTAAAATCGGAGAAAACAAGTTTTTGAATTTTCCTTTTACGTGTTTGTTGCTACAGCAATGAAATTATATTATTTTATTTTAAATTCCAATTCAAATTTAAATCGTATCAAATTACGCAACTCAAAACCTTGACATCCTATCGAGGCGTGCCACCAGGCGTTTATAATGTTAAACCCCTATTCCGAACACAATGGAAAAGGTTCCGAGTCCAAATTCGATCGCATGAAGAAGATAGCTTTTTGAACCATTTATTAAATTTAAATTTCGATAAAATTTTCAGTGCATTTGCTTATCGTATGGCCAAACGATCACTCCAAACATTACAAAAATTGAAATCCAATAATAATACACTATTACGGATACAATGGAACTGGTTTCGTCGAATTCCGAGACCGTGTCTCGGAAGGCTATTTTTAAATATCGATTTAAACGATATAATCTCAAAACTGAACAAATCAGTTCCAAATTCAATTCTGAAGCTTCCATTAGCTTAAGTATCGTCAATATAAATTTTCTAAGCCTTTGAAATATTTTTATTCAGATTAAAACTGAAGATTCAAATTTTTATCCAACTTCAATAAATTAAATTCAATAGTTTAATTGCCAAATTCATTCTGATATCTAAAATTCAAGTCAAACTATCTTCCAAACATTTAAAATCACTTAAATATTTTCAAATTCAAATACCAAAAATTTCGGGTCGTCACATCCTTCTCCCCTTAAAAGAATTTCGTCCCGAAATTACAAGTTAGGAAGAATGATCCTCAACCCGTTTATCATTTTTTCCAATTCAAATAGTTTTTAACAACAACCAAAATAAATCTTTTTATCAAAGACTTATTCACTTCAAATAACTTTCCAAAGTTTTCCATAGTTTTCAATCAACATTGTTTACTTCACAATTCAAAATTAAATATAAATTCAAATATCAAAATTTCAAAATTTCTCAAAATTTTTCTAACTCCCTAAATTTTCGGAAAATTTCACCAGCGTCTCATTTGTGCGGCTAGCTCGGTACGACTACAAAATGGCACCACAGGCCCCCAGATTTCAAAAGAAAACAAAAAGCCAAGCGGCTGGACAAGAAAATCACCAAATTTCATACTGAAATTTAAATACATACCTTTTTGTCAAGCAATTTAAATTATCTTCAGAATCAAAATCCAATTTATCATTTGTCTTTTACACACTTGTATATCCTGATATCCATAATGTCCAATTTCAACATTCAAAAATCATTTTTGCACATTTCTTTACAAAAGTTTAAATACTTCTTATACCATTTTTACTTCACTATTGAAGTTATATATCCAATTTCATTCAATCTCACATTTTTAATTTCATTTGAATTCAATTTTCACTTTCAATTCTATTTGGATTCAATTTATCTTTTGAATCTCGAATTTTATCGATTATCTTTCATTCACAACTGACTCATATCATTAATTTTAAATTATTTTCATTTACTAATTCATTCCAATTCATTTTATCTCAACCCCCTTTTTTCACCTTTATTATCTTTAGTTCACTTCGAACTAATTTTACAACTTCATTTTATTTCACACAATTCAAATTTGTTTTCAATATTCAGTTTCAATTCCAGTTTTATTCTTTTGTACATCCCCAAAGACAATTCAATTTCAATTCACCATTTGGTTTACAACCACTTATATTTAAACTGGATTTCAAATTCCATGTGAATTTAATTCACCTTTCATTTATAGTTATTGAATTCGATTCATTTCAAACCATATCTAAATTTATCATTCCTTCTATTAGTTTCAGTTACTAATTTTATTCTAATACTTCGCTTTGTTTGTCACAAACAAAATTCAATTCCAACTCCAGTTCTATTTACTTACAAATTCGAAATGAATTTAAACATTCAATTTCATTTTCTTACATTTCAATTTCATTTTGAATCCATATCATCATTTTATTTGACTTAAATTTTCAATCTCAATTCTTTTATTCAATTTTCATTTTTAATTCCACTTGAATTAAATTTTCCTTTCAAATTATTTTGTTTCCACATTTATTTTTATCTAACTTCTCTTTAAGTTAGATTTTTATTTTAACAACTTCAAACTTTACAAGTTATCAACTTAATGATATTCCATAAATATTTTATATAACATTCCAGAGTCTTTTCAACCTTTTAAAAATCTTTTTTTTTTTGGAAATCAATTCAAATTTTCTTTTGAATTTCCAAAACCAAATCCAGTTTGCCAACAACTTCCATTTAAAATAATTTGGTAGTAATACCTCTCTTGGAAACTCGAAAATGAACACCGATGATGTCGCGATCATCATCGGAATTAGTTTCCAGCGACCGAAAAGAGTTTAGAGCTTTTATCCCTCCAAAACATTTTTCCAAAACCTTTGAAAACCATTTTCAAACCAAAAAGGGATTTAAACCTTTCCACCAAAATTTCAAATTTCAAATCCTTTCAAAAAAATTCTCTGGAATTCTATTTTCAAATTACAAATCACATTTACGATTTATATTTATAAATCTTCATTTGTATATGGATTTTATTCCTTATCTTTTTGTTACGATTTCAATTTCTGATTTAATAATTAATGATAATAATTTAATATTATCACTTCCTAACAATCAACCAACCATGTACTATAATAATTTAAGGAAAATCATTCCTTTTATATACAAAATAGTTTGTGTAAAATTATTTCATTTACCCTACTATAAAACAATACTGTGTCGGATTATCTTGTTTAAGAGTTTAGAAACCCCTATCGATACAGTTGCCAAACTACACCGACCAGAATCTGACGCAGCGGATTAATCAAAATAAACTTCAATCGGTGAAAGTAACAATCGGTGGATTGATGAATACCAAAATGCCCAAATTCGTTGACCCGAAGATACCGAATTCTAGCTATCTCTAACACGTTGATCGCGCACGATACCGTGAAAGAAGATCTTCAATTCTTTAAGCGTTGATCAAGCGCACTTGATTCCGCGAATCGGCTTCAACAATCGTTGATTCGAGCGCACTCGAATAACCGAAGGTGGAGATAGGAGATTACACTCAACTACCAATTTAAGATGAAAGCACACAGCAATCAACAAGAAATTTTATTCAAAAATCAACCTTTTCAAATGTCATCACACATGCCTATTTATAGGCCACAATTCTCATGACTCAACTTCACCGACCTAACATAGGTCGTACACGGCTTATAAAAGAAAACTCACCACTTACGACTCAGCTTGAGTCGGTAACGACTTAGTAACAATTCCTCACTCATATTACAACAAAACACAGTATACGATATAAGAAATAAATGACTCAACTACACAACGTATTACATACAACACGTTACAGCAAAGTATCATGACATACGACTTAAACATAGCGACTTAAGACAGGACGACTTAAAAATGTCTCGACTCAAGCCCTCAGCAACTCAACTTCCAAGCGCTTAACTCTTTGCGACTCATCATAGGTCGGTAGGTCGTGGACGTCTTAAGGAACACAGACGACTCAAAGAACACGGACGACTTAAGTATATGTTAACCCGCACCCCCTTTTCACTAGCCTTGTTAAGTCGCAGACGACCCAAAACCCTTCCTTAGGTCGTAAACGACTTATATTCCCCGAACGACTCAAACGTAGCCTTCTTCACACGGCTTAAAGTTACTACATTAACTCGCAGCTTCCCTTTACGCGACTCCTTAGGTCGGGGCCGACCTAAAACATGCTCTGGTTTCTGTAACTCGTTGTTAACTCGTGGCCGACTTAAATCCGAGGCTTCCTCCATACGACTTAAGGTGTTGTTAACTCGTGACTTGTTATCACGTGATTCATTAGGTCGGGATCGACCTATATCTTTCCTCTTAAGTCGTGGACGACTTAACTCTTCTCTTCTAGCTTGAGCTGCATCATCCTCCCCTGGTTGAGAGAAATTCGTCCTCGAATTTGTAAATTCTTCTACATCAGATTGTCCATTTCCATAATATGGTAAAAGATGCTTAACATTGAATACGTCAGAAGTGTATATATCCTCCGGCAGCTTCAACTTATAGGCATTCTCATTGATCCGTTTCACAACTTCTACTGGACCAATTTTTCTGGCTTTCAACTTGTTATAAGCACCTACTGGAAAATGATCCTTCGTTAACACAGCGTAAACCAAATCACCTTCGTTAAATTCAACATTTCGTCGCTTCAAATCTGCAGTTCGCTTATACTTCTCATTTGCCTTCACTAATTGTTCCTGAACGATTTTATGACATTCAGTTAATTCATCAACAAAATTAACAGCTCGTTTAACCGTCCCCTTCGGTTGTGGTACTACTGCCAAATCCAACGGTCCCCTTGGCAAACTTGAGTATACGACCTGAAATAGACTGAATCCTGTACTACGATTCACTGCATGATTATGTGCAAACTCCGCTTGGCATAACTTCATGTCCCAACTCTTCAGATTCTCCTGTACAAGACATCGCAACAAATTTCCCAATGATCTGTTAACAACTTCTGTCTGTCCATCTTTTTGCGGATGGTAAGCGCTACTAAATTTCAGCTTCGTTCCAACCATCTTCCACAAACTTAACCAAAAGTGACTCATAAAACGAGTATCCTTATCCGACACAATAGACTCTGGCAATCCATGAAGTCTACAGATCTCCTTGAAAAATATCTGAGCAACACGAACAGCATCCGCCGTCTTCTTACAAGCAATAAAATGTGCCATTTTCGAAAATCTGTCCACCACAACGAATACAGAATCATTTCCCCTTTGAGTTCTAGGCAAACCCAAAACGAAATCCATGCTGATATCAGCCCACGGTTTAGTTGGTACAGGTAACGGCATATACAATCCTGCATTGGTCGCAGTTCCCTTCGAAACCTGACATATATGACATCTCTCCACAAACCTTTCAACCTCTTTCCTCATCGATGGCCAATAGTAGGATTGAGAGATTAACTGCAATGTACAATCACGGCCCACATGTCCTTCCTCGTGCAACTCTTTGATAATCTTCAATCTCAAACTGCTCTCTGGAATACATAATCGATTTCCTTTAAACAAGAATCCATCAACCAACATAAATTCATCAGTATCTCCATCCTTAACTTTCTCAACGAACTTTGCAAAGTAAGGATCTTCGTCAATCAATTCTGGCAATAATTCGAACCCTGTCACTTCAACTTTCATTGTAGTCAACAAATGACTCCTCCTACTCAAAGCATCAGCTACCCGATTTGTTGCCGCAGATTTATGTTTCACGACAAAAGTAAACTGCTGCAGATAAGCACTCCATGATGCATGTCTCGCAGAAATCTTATCCTGTCCTTGCAAATGCTTCAACGCCTCATGATCAGTGTAAAGAACAATCTCTTTCTGAAATAGATAATGCCTCCAATGTTTAACAGCTTGCACAACAGCATAAAACTCAACGTCGTATGTACTGTATCTCATCTTTGCCCCTGATAACTTCTCGCTGAAATATGCAATAGGACGTCCGCTCTGACTCAACACTCCCCCAATTCCAACCTTTGATGCATCAGTATGTAGCTCAAACAATAATTGAAAATCTGGCAAAACAAGAATTGGTGCTGTCGTCAACAGTTCCTTGATCTTCTCAAAAGCAATCCCAGCTTCCTTTGTCCAAGAAAATTGTTTTCCCTTCATGCAATCAGTAACAGGTGCCATCACGCTACTGAAGTGTGGAATGAATCTTCGGTAGAATGATGCCAATCCATGAAAACTTCTAACTTCAGTGATAGTTCTCGGTTGTGGCCAATTTCTAATAGCTCCAACTTTACTCTGGTCCACCTGGATTCCCTTCTCAGATACAACATATCCCAAAAATAACACACTTCGAGTCATGAACACACATTTCTTCGTAGCCGCATAAAATTGTTCCTCACGAAGAATAATTAACACCTTTCTCAAATGCTCTACATGCTCCTCTATGCTCGCACTATAAATCAGAATATCATCAAAGTAAACTACAACAAACTTCCCAATGTACGGTCTGAAAATTTGATTCATCACCCTCATAAATGTACTTGGTGCATTTGATAGACCAAACAGCATAACCAACCATTCATATAAACCTTCCCTCGTCTTGAATGCGGTCTTCCATTCGTCTCCAGGTCTAATCCGAATCTGATGATAACCACTCTTCAAATCAATCTTCGAAAAGATAGTAGCCCCACTCAACTGATCTAGCAAGTCATCCAACCTTGGCATAGGAAACCTGTAACGAACAGTAATCTTGTTCAAAGCTCTACTATCGGAACACATTCTCCATGTTCCATCCTTCGTTGGCACCAACAATGCTGGTACTGCACAAGGACTCAAGCTTTCCTGAACACGTCCCTGTTCTAACAACTCTTCCACTTGCCTTCGTAACTCTTCGTGTTCCTTCGGACTCATTCGATAATGTGGTCGATGTGGTAACACTGCTCCCGGAACAAGATCAATTCGATGTTGAATGTCCCTCAGTGGCGGTAACTCCTTAGGCAACTCTTCTGGAAATACATCTTCAAATTCTTTCAAAACTGGCTTCGCTTCTTCTGGAATTTCAACCTCTTCACCCCACTCTCGCCCAATCAACAAAAAGACTTCAGGCTCCTCTTCAACTTCCTTGACAAACTCCTTCAAAGATAGCAAAGTTTTCAACTCTTCAATCTCCTCCAACTTGCTTTCCTTCTGTTGTTGCTTCTTGGGAACTAAAGTGATTTTAGTACCTTCAAACATGAAACTGTAACTATTAGCACGACCATCATGTTGTACTGCTCTATCGAACTGCCATGGTCTTCCCAACAACAGATGACACACATCCATGTCTACAACATCACACCAAATTTCATCTTTGTACTTCTTCCCAATAGAAAAATTCACACAAGCCCTTCGACACACCTTCACTTCACCTCCCTTCCTCAACCATGCTAACTTGTACGGTTTAGGATGCTTCTCAGTTTTCAAGTTCAACTTCTTTACTGCTTCAGTAGAGATAATATTGTCACAACTCCCAGCATCAATAACGAATTTGCAAACTCTTCCCAAAATAGTGCATGTCGACTGAAAAATATTGCTTCTCAACCAACTAGAATCTTCCTCTTGCTTTGGTGTAAGACAAGATCTCCTCATCATCAAATTACAACCTTCATCCCCGGACAATTCTTCTTCCTCCTCAACATAAGGTGCATTTGAACATTCTGCCTCCTCACCATCATCCTCAATCTCAGCAACCATTGCTCTCTTCTTCGGCTTCGGACATTCATTGCTTTTGTGACCCAACTCCTGACAATTATAACATTTGAAACCACTGCTAACCTTCGCCTTTTCAGCCTCCTTCACCACTGGTTTTGTAACAGGTTTAGGAACATTAGAACTTCCACTAACACCCTTTACTTGATTGTTGGAATTTGTAAACACACCACCTCCACGCCTTCCTTGCTTCTCCCAAGCCAACGCTTTCTGATGTGCTTCTGCAACAGATCTTGGATCGAACATATTAACCATATCCTAGATCTGCATTCTCAATCCCCCAATGAATCTAGCAGTTAGCTGTTCTTCCGTTTCCATAATATCATTCCTGGCAATGAGTTGGTAAAATTCATCAGCATAATCATTAACAGACTTCGTCCCTTGCCTCAGATTCTGCAACCTCTGGTACATAAGTGATTGATAGTTGTAAGGTAAGAAAGTAGCTCTCATCAACTTCTTCATCTTAACCCAAGACTCAATCTTCGACTTTCCCATTCTCTCCCTCGTAAGTTTAGTTTGCCGCCACCATGCCAAAGCTCTCCCCCTCAATCTATAGCAACCAACTTCACTCTTCTATGCCCAGGAACCTCCTTGAAATCAAAGATCTCTTCAACATTTGACACCCAATCAAGAAATTCTTCAGCTACCATTCCACCCTTGAACTCTGGAATTTCCATCTTCATACCCGATTCCCATCGACGATCATCTTCAACATTTCGATAAGAATTTCGAACTTGGTCTCGATCTCGATAATGAATGCTAGCCCTATCACCCTCTTCATCAAAATCAAAAGTATGCCTACATCGATCTCGACCATTATCATCCCTTCGTTCATGCATGCTTCTTCGACTATGTCTCTCTTCATCTCTATACGCCTCATTGTCAAATTCACGTTGACTTCTTCTCTCTTCTTGTCCATAGTCATGATGATCTCTCCGTGATGAAATTGATGTTTCTCTTCTATCTCTAAAAGAATGCGGTGATACCCTCCTCGCTTCCGTAACCGATGGCGAAACTCGGTTTCCTCCATGGTTCGAGTTTGGTGATCTCCTCCCTTGAGTTTGATTCAAGTCATTCATCAACTTTTCTAATTTTCCAATGCCTTCATCAAATTTCTCATTAATACGTTGCTCCATAACTTCGGCTTCTTCCCTTTTATATACAGCTTCAACGTTTTGATGACGATTAGCTCTCCTTGGTGGCATGGTTCAAATCTTCACAAACTCTTCAAAACTTCTCAAATACTTCAACAAATCGAACACAAAACTTCCACACAAAACAAACAAGCTCGGCTCACTGGCAACTTGGCTCGGCCTCGCTTAGCTCGAATAGGCCTTGCAACTTATCACCTTAGCTCGGCAATAGGTAACGACCTATGGTTAGGTCGGCTTGGCTCCACAAAGCACACACGGCTCCAAGCACTTCTCCTTCAACTTTGGCGTGCAAAGATCTCGCGACCAAACTCTAACACTCTTCCAAGTTTGATCCAAAAGGAAATGGATCGAAATCTTCAAACTCGTTGCAACTTCAAGATGAACACGATGAACAACAACTTCAAACTTCAACTTCAAAAATTGGTTCCAAGTCTCGGCTTAGCTATGATTGGCTAAGTCTAGCTCCGATACCAAAACTGACGCAGCGGATTAATCAAAATAAACTTCAATCGGTGAAAGTAACAATCGGTGGATTGATGAATACCAAAATGCCCAAATTCGTTGATCCGAAGATACCGAATTCTAGCTATCTCTAACACGTTGATCGCGCACGATACCGTGAAAGAAGATCTTCAATTCTTCAAGCGTTGATCAAGTGCACTTGATTCCGCGAATCGGCTTCAACAATCGTTGATTCGAGCGCACTCGAATAACCGAAAGTGGAGATAGGAGATTACACTCAACTACCAATTTAAGATGAAAGCACATAGCAATCAACAAGAAATTTTATTCAAAAATCAACCTTTTCAAATGTCATCACACATGTCTATTTATAGGCCACAATTCTCATGACTCAACTTCACCGACCTAACATAGGTCGTATACGGCTTATAAAAGAAAACTCACCACTTACGACTCAGCTTGAGTCGGTAACGACTTAGTAACGATTCCTCACTCATATTACAACAAAACACAGTATACAATATAAGAAATAAACGACTCAACTACACAACGTATTACATACAACACGTTACAGCAAAGTATCATGACATACGACTTAAACATAGCGACTTAAGACAGGACGACTTAAAAATGTCTCGACTCAAGCCCTCAGCAACTCAACTTCCAAGCGCTTAACTCTTCGCGACTCATCATAGGTCGGTAGGTCGTGGACGTCTTAAGGAACACAGACGACTCAAAGAACACGGACGACTTAAGTATATGTTAACCCGCAGCCCCTTTTCACTAGCCTTGTTAAGTCGCAGACGACCCAAAACCCCTTCCTTAGGTCGTAAACGACTTATATTCCCCGAACGACTCAAACGTAGCCTTCTTCACACGGCTTAAAGTTACTACATTAACTCGCAGCTTCCCTTTACGCGACTCCTTAGGTCGGGGCCAACCTAAAACATGCTCTGGTTTCTGTAACTCGTTCTTAACTTATGGCCGACTTAAATCCGAGGCTTCCTCCATACGATTAAGGTGTTGTTAACTCGTGACTTGTTATCACGTGATTCATTAGGTCGAGATCGACCTATATCTTTCCTCTTAAGTCGTGGACGACTTAACTCTTCTCTTCTAACTTGAGCTGCATCAGAATCTATAAACAATCAACTAATAAGTCAACACAATATAAAACAATTTAATATTCACTAACAAATACGCGCTCATATCTATGATTACGCTCGCACTCATTCTAGAGTACTGCTGACTCTATCTCTAATGAGTAACACCCAACAGAGCCAAGGTTGTCACTTAACCAAATGCTCTGATACCACATTATAACGACCCGATTTTTCGACGTCCGAAAGTCGACATCAATACGTCCACTGTATCGAATGTCGAACAGTCGAATGCCAGAAAACTGAACCGTTAGGGTTTAAAGAAGAAGAAGATAGAAGAAGAAACATAAAAAATAACAAAATCTCATATTTCGTAGCAGAACAAATATAATAGATAAATGAATAATCTTTAAAACAAAAGCACTATATTAGTTTATACATACATCATCAGAGTTTAAAACGACACAATACAATAGTGGCAGTTATTTTAACTTGCTTACATAGAAATTTGGCTTGCACCAACCCATACGCAGCGGACACTACATAGTATAAGTAATATGCCTCGCCGTCCAGCTTCAACTCCTAATTTCGACAGCAACTTCTTGACTTCGCTCTCGAATAAATGGTGACCTGACTCTAGGCTGCACATGTGGAAAATTATGAGCATCCAGAGTTTAGAAAGGGAACAATAAACTCCAGCTCAGTCGTGGGACTGGTGTGAGATGTTAAAAATAGTTATTTTCACAAAGAAAATAAAAAGAAATCCGCTATGCTTTTGGAAAATGAAACTACCATAAGGCCTCCCGCCACACACACAATGCAAACGTGGAATTGGAGGAGATTTCTCCTTATGATAGTCAAACATGCTTAATACGCAAAATCCTTTCAATATTATTATTAATGCATAGTGCAGAAAATATTTCGAAAGTATAATATTAATCTTAGCCAATATAGACATTTCGAACTATGCCTACTATAGCTACCATCTAAATAGTGGTGACCACCATAAGTAAATGGCAGGTTATACAACTAAAACCGCACAAGGTGTGTATTGGAGATCGGATTTCTAACAAATGGTCAGGCTAAGGTACCTCCTACTACCACATGGGTACGCCTCTGGAGGGACGTCCCGAGAACTTGACAATCTCTCTGCCAACACAAGGTCGGGTTACCTCTGTAAGTATGTAACTACAACACGAGTATGTCATCCCCCGGTCGTTTGCGACCTTTATCTGAGGATCCTCAACCACAAAGCAACAACCACAACGTATAATAAATATGCAGCAAGCACATAGGTAAAATATTTGGGCTCCATACCATGATACCACCCTTTTCCACAAGGAAATGACATGCCCTAAAGGGCGCGACCCTCATAACCTTGTCGCATCTTTCCTGTTTCGACCATTTTCCGGGGTGTGAGGTCCGACGAAGTCTCGTCCACAAAGCTACACTTTTCACAAAGTCATGCTTCGATCAACAAATGATCAGCAGAACTTCATATGCCACATTACAAAATTGGAAACGTATCACTAGTAACCATCAACTACATAACCTCTGAGCTCGTACGTCTTAGGGAAGGGTGTTAAGCTAAGAGAATAAATTCTCCACCACCAATAGCAATGTATTTGATAGAAACCATCTTTACATCTAAAAGTGTAACCTCAGACAAACATCCATACAAGTCCGTTCCGGGATTGAACGGAATCGAAGGCACTTCAAAGAAGCTCTTGCAAATCTGAATATTCACAAATAACGTCCGGAATCCCCATCACAAAGGGTGATAAAATCTCTATACCGGAGCAACCCGGTGCAGAGACATTCGACGGATAATCCTTTCATTTTCAAAAATAACCGGTCTTCAACACCGTCTTCAGATGCAATCCCATTTCGTCGTATCATTATTCGGAATGGGTTTTATGACACAAAGTCCTCTCCCGGCTAATCCGAATAATGAGCGCATATTTTTTTTTAAAATAAGTGTTCAGTCAGATTTCATACAAATCACAATAATTTCCACTTTGATCTTTTAAATAAAATATCCATTACAATCACAAAGGTTCGATGTGGTTTTCGGATATCCACTTGGAATCCGACCCCGGTCGCATCGAAATTCAAATGCCATTGAAAGGCCAATATTGATAGTCGGTTATTTAACAATCAATCAGCATTCACAATAATCGCCAAGATTTAAATAATTTTTCCTAATTATTTCTTTTTAAATATATCTTCGCAAGATAAAATTTTAGCACTTTAACTATTTGAAAACAAATTTCAAATCATTTTTCCTTACGCGGAAAACATTTCCAAATATTTATTCATTTCCACTGAAAATCTACCGTGTTCAAATATTTTAAAATAATTTAAAATGCTTATCCAAAATATACTTAGAGATATTTAAAATAAAACTATTTGGAAACACTTGCTTAAATATTAGTTATGAAAATATTATACTAATGTCTCATATAAAAATTCAAGTCCAAACTTACTTTTAAATAAAATTAATATATAGGATATAACTATTTAAATATTCAATTTCTAAAACCAATATCAATTAAATCATTAAATCATTACTTCCATAATTAATTAAATAAATCTTTACATTAAAGATTTACAAAATAACTTAAGAAACTAATTTCTCCAAAATATTCTTTTAAAACCAACCCTAGAACTTTTAATTTATATTTCAAAAGCTATTTTACAAACATACTCGGCTTTTCAGGGAAAATACACCTTCCCTTTTAAAATGGATCATTTGTAATCAATTAATAAATCCTTCTGGATTTATTTTAAATTTACATTCCAAATCCGTTAATTTCTTTCCACACTCTTAAAAATAAAATAGTATTTATTTTTAAAACAAATTTCCCTTTCTTTTATAAAATTCCCATTGTGAATTTTAAATTTTCAAATATCCACAGATATACGATTTTCAAATCGATTCCTAAATATTCACTTTCAACACTAAATCAATTTTCAAATTGATTTCCAAATTTATTTCTAATACCAAATCAAATCCCAAATTGATTTTTCAAAACATTTACTTTAAAACACCAAATCGATTTTCAAAATTGGTTTTCCAAAATTATTTTTAAACACCAAGTCAATTTTAGATTGATTTCCCAAATATTTATAATTTTTACCAAATCAGTATCAAATTGATTTTCTAATTTATTTTCAAAACATCAAATCAAATTTCAAATTGAATGTCAAATTTATTTCAAACATCAAATTTATTATCTTTTGAAACAAATTCCTCCTTTTAAATTTATTCAATTTTCTAAAATTAATTTATTTTAAATTTTCTACTTAATTTCAAAAATCCATTTTGATTTATTTCTGGTATCCTATGATACCAAAAATATATTCGGCTAAATTATAGCCTTCAACAGTTTCAATCACAAATAGTCACACACAGATTGTAAATAATCAACACACAATATTGAAACTAATTCAAATATTTAAGGTCCAGTTGGATCCCTCCAACCTGTTTTCCCTGCATCCACAGATGTTAGAACAACAATTAAATACCAATTCCACTTCGAGGTGGAATATCGCGGTATATGAGATTTATAAAATATCATCCGCTATTATGCAGCGCATAGGGTCTCATCCGCTACATAATGCGGGAAATCAACAACTCCAAATACATATATAATACCAATTCCACTTCGAGGTGGAATATCGCGGTATATGGGTTTAAATATAATATCATCCGCTATTATGCGGTGCATAGGGTCTATTTCAATCCAACAAATAACAATCATCATCCAAGCAACATCCAATAATTTAAATAAACTATTTAAATTAAATCAAGTATCCAATTGAGTGAGAAGTTCTCACCTTTGCCTATGCATGCAAATTCATTTTCAACTCATTTCCATTCCGGCTTAATCCTCTATGATTTTTAGACCTTGTATAATCAATTATATAAAATTTCATTAATATTCGAACAATCGAAAAATCAATTACTGTTTAATGATTAAATTAACTGATTGTTTTATCTAAACCAGTTTCTCCTTTAATAAATTAAATTTTTAATAACCTTTTTAACATTTTAAAAATTCCAATATATTTTCCAAAGTCAGGTGTGTGTGTGTCTATATTTTTGTTTTACTGTAATAAATAAAATCTATATATTTATATTTCTGTTTGCCTGTATATATCTATATACATACTTTTCTGTTTAATTATAAATGTTTTCTTTTGAATCTATATATATGCATGTGTTTTATAAAATTTAAAAATAACAGAAATCTGCTTTACCTACATTGCATGCCTCGCCTCTCGACTTTGCTATCCTCGACGCGAGCACTCGTGCACTTTCCCAGATCGAACAAACTCCAGCCCGAATCCAACCATCGCGACCCCTTACTGCTTTGTGACCCAAGCCCCTACGCCATTTCAAGCTCGAAATCGAACGCCTCTTGATCTAGCCGCGACCATGCCGATGTTGCTCCTCAAGCACGATCGAACAAATCGTGCTCGACTTCGATGCTATCAGATGCTTGATATAGCAGTGCCTCCCTTTACTGCTTCAATCGTCGATCGCCACCAACGCCTCGCCATCGCGTGCGAGGGCACACCCTTTTCTAAAATGTCGCAACGCTCGACTGAGACGTCAAACTCCACACCCTTGCGTGGCCACTCTCCACTCGAGCTCGCCCCTTCAAAATTTGAGGCCTCCAAAACCAAAATCGCGATTGATTTATGAAAAAAGAGAAAAGGGGCTTGGCAGTTTCTTATTGTAAATCAACTTTTATTTTCTTGAATCGAACCAGACAGGAGAAGAGGGAAAACGAAATTTTGGAACGAACTGCGATTTCCCCTACTTTGATTTTTTTTTTTAAGTACACGGTTTCCATTATCCAATTTTTCTCTTTAATCGGCTGAACTGGATTGAAAGAGAAGGGAAGAGTTTTTTTGTTAATATTTTTTTATTATAAACGAGACGCATGTAAAATCAGAGAAAAAACTATTTGAATTTCCCTTTTACGTGTTTGTTGCTACAGTAATGAAATTATATTATTTTTATATACAATTCAAATTCAAATTTAAATCGTATCAAATTACGCAACCTAAAATCTTAACATCCTATCGAGGTGTGCTGCCAGGTGTTTATAATGTTAAACCTCTATTCCGAACACAATGGAAAAGGTTCCGAGTCCAAATTCGGTCGTATGGAGAAGATAGCTTTTTGAACCAGTTATTAAATTTAAATTTCGATAAAATTTTCAACACGTTTGCTTATCGTATGGCCAAACGGTCACTCCAAACATTACGAAAATTAAAATCCGACAGTAATACACTATTACGGATCCAATGGAACTAGTTTCGTCGCATTCCGAGACCATGTCTTGGAAGGCTATTTTTAAATATCGATTTAAACGATCTAATCTCAAAACTGAACAAATAGGTTCCAAATTCAATTCTGAAGCTTCCATTATCTTCAGTATCATCAATATAAATTTTCTAAGCCTTTGAAATATTTTTATTCAGTTTAAAACTGAAGATTCAAATTTTTATCCAACTTCAATAAATTAAATTCAATAATTTAATTGCCAAATTCATTCTGATATCTGAAATTCAAGTCAAACTATCTTCCAAACATTTAAAATCACTTAAATATTTTGAAGTTCAAATACCAAAAATCCTGGATCGTCACATCCTTCTCCCCTTAAAAGAATTTCGTCCCGAAATTACTAGTTAAGAAGAATGATCCTCAACCCGTTTATCATTTTTTTTGCAATTCAAATAGTTTTTAACAACAACCAAAATATATCTTTTTATCAAAGACTTATTCACTTCAAATAACTTTCCAAATTTTTCCATAGTTTCCAATCAACATTGTTAACTTCACAATTCAAATTTAAATTTAAATCCAAATTTCAAAATTTCTCAAAAATTTTCTAACTCCCTAAATTTTCGAAAAATTTCGCCAGCGTCTCTTTTGCGCGGCTAGCTCGGTACGACTACAAAATGGCACAACTGGCCCCCAGATTTCAAAAGAAAACAAAAATCCAAGCGGCTAGACAAGAAAGTCATCAAATTTCATACTGAAATTTAAATTCATACCTTTTTGTCGAGCAATTTAAATTATCTTTAGAATCAAAATCCAATTTATCCTTTGTCTTTAACACACCTGTATATCCTGATATCCATAATGCCCAATTTCAACATTCAAAAATCAATTTTGCACATTTCGTTACAAAAGTTTGAATATTTCTTATACCATTTTTACTTCACTATTGAAGTTATATATCCAATTTCATTCAGTCTCACATTTTTAATTTCACTTGAATTCAATTTTCACTTTCAATTCTATTTGGATTTAATTTATCTTCTGAATCTCGAATTTTATCGATTATCTTTCATTCACAACTGACTCATATCATTAATTTTAAATTAGTTTCATTTACTAATTCACTCCAATTCATTTTATCTCAACCCCCTTTTTTCACCTTTATTATCTTTAGTTCACATCGAATTAATTTGACAACTTCATTTTATTTCACACAATTCAAGTTGGTTTTCAATATTCAGTTTCAGTTTCGGTTTTATTCTTTTGTTCATCCCCAAACAAAATTCAATTTCAATTCACCATTTGGTTTACAACCACTTATATTTAAACTGGATTTCAAATTCCATGTGAATTTAATTCACCTTTCATTTATAATTATTGAATTCGATTCATTTCAAACCATATCTAAATTTATCATTCCTTCTTTTAGTTTCAATCACTAATTTTATTCTAATACTTCACTTTGTTTTTCACAAACAAAATTCAATTACAACTCCAGTTCTATTTACTTACAAATTCGAAATGAATTTCAACATTCAATTTCATTTTCTTGTATTTCAATTTCTTTTTGAATCCATATCATCATTTTATTTGACTTAAATTTTCAATCTCAATGCTTTTATTCAATTTTCATATTTAATTCCACTTGAATTAAATTTTCCTTCCAACTTATTTTGTTTCCACATTTACTTTTATCTAACTTCTCTTTAAGTTGGATTTTTATTTTAACAACTTCAAACATTACAAGTTATCAACTTAATGATATTCCATAAATATTTTATATAACATTCCAGAGTCTTTTCAACCTTTCAAAAATCATTTTTTTTAAAATCAATTCAATTTTTCTTTTGAATTTCCAAAACCAAATCCAGTTTGCTAACAACTTCCATTTAAAATAATTTGGCAGTAATACCTATCTTGGAAACTCGAAAATGAACACCGATGATGTCGCGATCATCATCGGAATTATTTTCCAGCGACCGAAAAGAGTTTAGAGCTTTTATCCCTCCAAAACATTTTTCCAAAACCTTTGAAAACCATTTTCAAACCAAAAAGGGATTTAAACCTTTCCACCAAAATTTCAAATTTCAAATCCTTTCAAAAAATTTCTCTAGAATTCTATTTTCAAATTACAAATCACATTTACGATTTATATTTATAAATCTTCATTTATACAAGGATTTTATTCCTTAGCTTTTTGTTACGTTTTCAATTTCTTATTTAATAATCAATGATAATAATTTATAATTATCACTTCCTAACAATCAAGTAACCATGCTATAATAATTTACGGAAAATCATTCCTTTATATACAAAAATAGTTTGGGTAGAATTATTTCATTTACCCTATTTTAAAGCAATACCATGTCAATTTATCTTGTTTAAGAGTTTAGAAACCCCTATCGATACAGTTGGTCAAACTGCACTGACCAAAATCTATAAACGATCAACCGATAAGTCAACACAATATAAAACAATTTAATATTCACTAATAAATACGCGCTCATATCTATTATTACACTCACACTCATTCTAGAGTACTACTGACTCTATCTCTAATGAGTAACACCCAACAGAGCCAAGGTTGTCGCTTAACCAAATGCTCCGATACCACATTGTAACGACCTGATTTTTCGATGCCCGAAAGTCGACATTAATACGCCCACTATATCGAATGTTGCACAGTCGAATGCCGGAAAACTGAACTGTTAGGGTTTAAAGAAGAAGAAGATAGAAGAAGAAACAGAAACAATAACAGAATCTCACATTTCACAGTAGAGCAAATATAATAGATAAATGAATAATCTTTAAAACAAAAGCACTATACTAGCTTATACATACATCATCAGAGTTTAAAACGAAAGAATACAATACTGGCAGTTATTTTAACTTGCTAACATAGAAATTTGGCTTGGACCAACCCATACGCAGCGGAAACTACATAGTATAAGTAATACGCCTCGCCATCCAGGTTCAACTCCTAATTTCCACAGCAACTTCTTGACTTCGCTCCCGAATAAATGGTAACCTGACTCTAGGCTGCCCATATGGAAAATTATGAGCATCCAGAGTTTAGAAAGGGAACAATAATCTCCAGCTCAGTCGTGGGACTGGTGTGAGATGTTAAAAATAGTTATTTTCACAAAGAAAATAAAAAGAAATCCACTATGCTTTTGGAAAATGAAACTACCATAAGGCCTCCCGCCACACACACAATGCAAACGCAGAATTGGAGGAGATTTCTCCTTATGATAGTCAAACATGCTTAATACGCAAAATCCTTTTAATATTATTATTAGTGCATAGTGCAGAAAACATTTCGAAAGTATAATATTAATCTTAGCCAGCATAGACATTTCGTACTATGCCTACTATAGCTACCATCTAAACAGTGGTGACCACCATAAGTAAATGGCAGGTTATACAACTAAAAACGTACAAGGCGCATATTAGAGATTGGATTTCCAACAAACGGTCAGGCTAAGGTACCTCCAACTGCCTCATGGGTACGCCTCTGGAGGGACTTCCCGAGAACTTAACCAGCTCTCTGCCAACACAAGGCCGGGTTACCTCTGTAACTAGGTAACTACTACATGAGTACGCCATCCCCCGGTCGTTTACGACCTTTATCCGAGGATCCTCGACCATAAAGCAACAACCACATAGTATAATAAATTTGCAGCAACCACATAGGTTAAATATCTGGGCTCCATACCATGATACCACGCTTTTCCACAAGGAAATGACATACCCTAAAGGGCGCGACCCTCATAACCCTCATAACCTTTTCACAAAGTCATGCTTCGATCAACAAATAATTAGCAGCACTTCGTATGCCACTTACCAAATTGGGAATGTATCACTAGTAACCATCAACTACATAACCTCTGAGCTCGTACATCTCAAAGAAAGGTGTTAAGCTAAGAGAATAAATCTCCGCCACCAATAGATATGTATTTGATAGAAACCAGCTTTACATCTCAAAGTGTAACGTCAGACACACATCCAAACAAGTCCGTTCTGGGATCGAACGGAACCGAACGCACTACAAAGAAGCCCTTGCAAATCCGAATATTCACAAATCAAGTCCGTAATCCCCATCACAAAGGGTGATAAAATATCTATACCGAAGCAACCCTGTGCAGAGACATTCGACAGGTAATCCTTTTGTTTTCAAAAATACCTGGTCTTCAACACCGTCTTCAAATGCAATCCCATTTCGTCATATCATTATTCGGAATGGGTTTTATGACATAAAGTCCTCTCCCGACTAATCCAAATAATGAGCGCTTATTTTTTTAAAAATAAGTGTTCAATCAGGTTTCAAACAAATCACAGCAATTTCCACTTTGATCTTTTAAATAAAAGATCCATTACAATCATAAAGGTTCAATGTAGTTTTCGGATATCCACTTGGAATCCGACCCCGGTCGCATCAAAATTCAAATGCCATTGAAAGGCCAATATTGATAGTCGGTTATTTAACTATCAATCAACATTCACAATAATCACCAAGATTTAAATAATTTTTCCCAATTATTTATTTTCAAAAATATCTTCGCAATATAAATTTTGGCACTTCAACTATTTGAAAACAAATTTCAAATCATTTTTCCTTATGCGGCAAACATTTACAAATATTTATTCATTTCCACTGAAAATCTGCCGAGTTCAAATATTTTAAAATGATTTACAATGCTTGTCCAAAATATACTTAGAGATATTTAAAATAAAAATATTTTGAAACACTTGCTTAAATATTAGTTATGAAAATATTATACTAATGTCTCATATAAAAATTCAAGTCCAAACTAATCTTTAAATAAAATTAATAGATAGGATATAACTATTTAAATATTCAATTTCTAAAACCAATATCAATTAAATCTTTAAATCATACTTCCATAATTAATTAAATAAATATTTACTTTAAAGATTTATAAAATAACTTAAGAAACTAATTTCTCCAAAATATTCTTTTAAAACCAACCCTAGAACTTTTAATTTGTATTTCAAAAGCTATTTTACGAACATACTCGGCTTTTCAGGGAAAATACACCTTCCTTTTCAAAATGGATCATTTTTATTCAATTAATAAATCCTTCTAGATTTATTTAAAATTTACATTCCAAATCCGTAAATTTCTTTCCACACTCTTAAAAATAAAAAAATATTAATTTTTAAAACAAATTTCCCTTTCTTTTATAAAATTCCCATTGTGAATTTTAAATTTTCAAATATCCACAGATATATGATTTTCAAATCGATTCCCAAATATTCACTTTCAACACCAAATTAATTTTCAAATTGATTTCCAAATTTATTTTAAATACCAAATCAAATTCCAAATTGATTTTTCCAAACATTTACTTCAAAACACCAAATCGATTTTCGAAATTAGTTTTCCAAAATTATTTTTAAACACCAAGTCAATTTTAGATCGATTTCCCAAATATTTTTTTACCAAATCAATATCAAATTGATTTTCTAATTTATTTTCAAAACACCAAATCAAATTTCAAATTGATTCTCAAATTTATTTCAAACATCAAATTTATTATCTTCTGAAACAAATTCCTTCTTTTAAATTTATTCAATTTTCTAAAACCTGTTTCCCTACATCCATTTGATGTTAATGCAACATAAAAATACCAATCCCATTTCGAGGGGGATTGGTCGGTATAAAGGGTCATCCGCTATTATGCAGGGCGCTTAAAGTCTCATCGGCTAAAATATGCAAGAATATCAATCCAACTACTAATATGTATATATATATATATATATATATATATTATAACATTCAACTTATAAAAGGTGTGTCTGTTAGACCAATCATCCACTAATTAATTTTAATTATTATAATTTAAACTAGTTAACCAAATAGAGTGAGATTTGCTCACCTTGGTATTTAATTACGATCCATTCCAAAAAAAATCAATTAATAGTTGCCTCTAAAAATCACCAATTAATCCCACATTATAATTCATAATCTTATACCTCGCATGAAAAAATTATAATATTTATAGGATTTCGATTCGTTAATAAAATAAACTTTCAATAAATTACAGAATAGACTTTCTTAACCTCAATTCCACATTGAAGAATCTGGCCGTAGCCCCCCTCTCCATCACGATGAACGTCGGGTCCTGAAACTCGAGCTAAATCACGCTCGATTCAAAACTGGTGCACTCCACCTTGCTGCCACTGCACGCGCTACCCCGCACCTGAACATGCGCACACAGTCACATCTCGCAAATTGTGTACTCGGCCATAATCGAACGCGACCTTGCTACTTCTTTTTTATTATGCTTGAGAAATAATCGCCCTCCACGAGGGCCCATCACTGGCCACGAGCTCCGACCCTCCACCTTAAATCGCGCCAGCCTGTGCTCACGTTTCCCCTCCTAAGCCATTGCGACCCTTAAGCCGACCATGCTGCTCCCCTATATGCACCGCCTCAGGCCAGTTGCAACCATCGCGGCTGTTCGTTTATTTTTTCCTGTGTTGATCGATTTTTTTTATATTTGAAGGAGTTTTATTTTATTTCTCAAGTAAAAGAAAGTGGGAGATAACGGGCTAACAAAGATGGGTATGCGAGTTATAATGGATGGATAAGGCGTGTTTGAGAAGATATGGTGGCTTGTCTTGGACGACTAAGTTTATTTTTATAAATATTATTTATTTTAAATCAAAAATATTTCAAATCACACATGTTGAAATCTTGGCCTCCTACTGAACCATGTCACTTACTGTTTATAATGTTATACCCCTTTACCGAACGCAATAGAACATGTTTCGAGTCATAATTCGATCGTATGGAGAATATAGCTTTTTGGACCCAATTATTATATTGAATTTTCGATATTAAGTTCAACGCGTTTGTATCCCGTACGACCAAACGATAACTCCAAATGCTACAAAATTTGAAATCCAATAGTAATACACTATTATAGATATAATGGTACTAGTTTCGTCAAATTCCAAGATTGTTCCTTAGATCGTTATTTTAATCGTCGATTAAATCAACGATTTCTAAAATTATCGAAATCACTCGAAATTTTGATTTTAAAAACTTATTAACTCAATTCTAATTCAAAAAGAATTTATATCCACATTAGAAATCATTTTGATTCATAAACAACTTCAGTTTCCAATTATTTAATGATTTTCAATTATAAATTCAACAATTAAATTTATTCAGTAAATCATTGTATTTGAAATTTAAATTCACTTTAAATTTTTCAACCAATATCTTCATATTGAAAAATCAAATTATATTCCAAATCCATATTTAAAACCGCTTAAATATTCAAAATCAAACGATGAAAAATCTAAGTCGTTACATGAGGAAAAGTGAAACCTGTAATGATCAAAGATTTTTTTTAGATATGAATAAAACATAAAGAAAAAATCAGGTGAATTGATAAGGAAATAGAGTAAAATATCATCAAAATTAAAAACTTACCACTATACTATTTAATCATTTCTGATGATTTAATTTGAAATCCAATTTTTATGTCATTTTGAGTTCTCATGGAACTTGAGATAAAAGAGAGTATAATGAAATATAGAAACAAAGAGTGTAAAGATTTTATTTCTGATTGGAGATAAGAAACTCCTTCTTAGGGATGGTTTTAACTTCAGTTAGAAATAAAACTTAATTAAGTATAGTGAGTAAAACTAATAGATGGTATAGTCAAAGAGGCATGTTGTTGCAGCTGAATATATCGAAACTTGTTCAATGAGAAACTTTAGAGGGGTAAGCTGGAAATATGCAAATGAATCATGTAGAAATGAGTATGAGAAAAAGAAAAAAAAATTAGGAGAGATCTAACTTTAATGCAGACACAAAAACTAAGAACGCTAAACTAAAATACATTATATAAACTAATTCTTACCTATGTAAATTCAAAGTATGTTATACTTGATACTAAAATATTATATGGACTTTACCATTTAAGATAATAAACGCAATTTCAAGGAAACATGAAGGTCTGCAATGATTTAAAGAGAATTGTCTATAAATATGGAATATATAAAATGGACTATATGTAGAGTCAAAATAAAAATCAAGTGAATGACTAAGAAAGAGAGTTTAATATCATCAAAGTTCAAACCTTACAATTATATTATATGGCCCCTTTTGATGATTGAATTATGAGAATGAAATTTGACATCATTTTGAGTAATTGCGGAGTTTGAGATTAAAAAGAACTATAATGAATGATGGAAATAAGGAGAATAGATATTTACTTCTGATGATAATAAAGAAATTTTGCCTATGCTTAAAGTTCATAGATATATAAAACAGAGTTGAGAAAAAAGAGTAAAACCAATAAATAGGAAAGTTGAAGAGACTTGTTATTAAGGTTCGGTATATTAAATCTTGTTAGATGGGAAATTTCAAAATGTTGATGTTTGAATATACACATGAATCATAAAGAAATGAGGACTTAAATTGTTAAAGTATTTGATAAAAAGAAAAGGATTAGGATAATCGAACATTAAGACATACATGCATAGTGCATACATATATACGTATACATATACGTATATACATGCATATATATATATACATATATACATATACATACATATAAACATATATATATATACACATATACATATACATACATATAAACATATATATATATATATATAATTAGATTACATGAAGAGTCAATGGTTGAATTACAAAAAAAATTATGATAAAATTATAGATCTTAAACTAAGTATACGTTTATAGACTTCTTAGTTCTTATACTTTTGATTTTCCTTAATTTTTATTATCATTACAATAAGTGTTTATTAAAGGACAAGTTGAAGAGACATGTTATTAAGGTTCAATATATTAAATCTTGTTAGATGAGAAAATTTCAAAGTGTTGATGTTTGAATATACACATGAATCATAAAGAAAAGAGGACTTAAATTGTTAAAGTATTTGGTAAAAAGCAAAGAATTAGGATAATCGAACATTAAAACGTACATGCATAGTGTATACATATATATGTATACATATACATATATACATGCATATATATATACACACACACATATACATATACATACATATAAACATATATATATATATATACACGATTAGATTACATGAAGTCAATGGTTGAATTACAAAAAAAATTATGATAAAATTATAGATCTTAAACTAAGTATACGTTTATAGACGTCTTAGTTCTTATACTTTTGATTTTCCTTAATTTTTATTATCGTAATAATAAGTGTTTATTGAAGGCCCTTGTTAAAAACTTTATATTTTAAAAAATTGAACAAACGAAATTTGAATAAAGATCATGCTTATCAATGTAGCTGGAAAGTATAAAATTGTACAACACGAGATTTGATTTAGAATGCAGTTTATATGTAGAGTTTATATGTTGCGGGAGACCTAATAGAAAAATAAATATTTGTAAATGAATTAAGTGATTCTAAAATATATTGGATAAAATGAGGTTAATCGGGTTCGAACTAGGGTGCTTGAGCTTAAACTAAACGAAAGCAAATAAGGTTATTGTAAGATAAAAAGATGTAGGAGTGGTTAGCAGGAATTGAACTTATGACCTTCTTCAGAGCATGCTCAATCAAGGAGAGATGAGTATTTAAATTCTAGAATTATGAGAAAAAAGAAAAAATTGCAAGTGAGATCCGACTTTACGGTATATAGTATAACATGTGTACATCTTAAAAAACGTGTTTGACAATCTTATAGGATTTGAAATCTAAAATTACCAATAATAAATTTAGTTTTAATTAAGAAATGTTTGAAATTAAATATGACATTTATTACACAAGATCCATCTTGTGATTTCAAAATAGAGCAACAGATAATGTTACCATATATATATATATATATATATATATATATATATATTGCAATTATTTTTTAGATTTGAAATAATTATGTATATGTAAACATCTGAGAATTGAAAATAAATAAACACACACATGTGTTGTGTGTGCATGTGTGTGTGTGTGTGTATATATTAGAATTTAACATTCAACATTTAGCTTTTAGTTTAGAAAGAGAGTACATAAAACTTAAAAGTGGAAAAAAATGAAAATTTTATAATTTAGACAAAAGTCCATTTATGAATTCTAGATCAAAAGAAAATAATTATTTTCCAAACAATAATAAAAAGATTCATACTCAAAATATCAACCATTTAATAAAAGGAATTATTTTTATGGTGAAAGTTAATTAATAAACAACAATACTCGATTTAGATTTATGTATATAAATATCGTAGAATAGATCTCAATCAAAATTAGTTGTTTTTTTGTTTGAAACTTTCAATGTATTAGAAAAGGAATTGGACAAGTTAGGCATATGCAATGTGAGGACCTGGCATTTTGAACCCTTTAAATTGACAATCATCCACTCATGTCAGACTTGAATTGCTCAAAACAACAGATTATTAATTTATATTTGGCAAAACTTAGCATATACGGTAAATAAATCAATCACAGAATCACATACATAGAGTAATATAACAATAAGCAGTGGAATAGATAAATAGTAGTTCATGAAGCTAACACAGAACATCAGAGTTAAAAACAGAATACAATAGAAATCTCAAATGCATAGAAGTCTCTATACATAGTCGAATGACAAAATCTGAATATAAACAACTAGAGACAACTGAATAGCTGAAAGTCGAATAAATATAGATGGATCTCCAAGCGAAGCTCCAAACTCCAAAGTGTTAGAACTTAAATTGTTGGATTTTAATGACAACAACTATACAATTATGTCAAAGAATCTCTAAGCTAATTTGCAGGTACATGAGCATCAAAAAGAAATAATCAAATACGTTCAAAATGAAGATACACAATACAAAAGTATGTATATAGAGATACAAGAAGAGATATACACGATAGAGACAAGACGAAGGTGACAAAGAAGTTTTATTAGTCATAAAATGTCGTGTCTAGAGTTTACAAATGTTAAAATCTTCTCCAAATGGTATACACACATATACATTCATATTTTAAATGCAAAATAAAGTTTTCAAAAATTGCATGGAGCGGGACTCGAACCCAGATCACTAGTTCAGAAGGCAAGTGCTCTAACCATTTGAGCTATTTTATTTTTTGTTACAGGTCAAATTCAAACGTCTCAACTGACCATTTCAGACGTCTTAATCTAGTCAAAAATAGCCTATTTCTTTTCTGGTTTGCACGTTTCAAATTTCATAAGTCTGAAATTTATTTTCAGACGGCTGAACTTCTTCAACCGCTATATTTTTGAAAAGACATTTCATTTTCATGAAGAGTTACAACATTTTACTAAGAGATGCATCCATACTCTTTCATGATAACCTCTCATGAATGATTACAACTCTTTATACTCTGTATAAACATATTAGAATCATTTTTCTAATTCAACCGAATTGATCAAAAGCTTTATATTTATATACTACACTGATTCTAACATTTTGAGCATTCAAATTTTTACATAATCATTCATTTACTTCCATATTCTTCACATACACACATATATATATATCAAAAGGAGAAGACTATAGGAAGATTGTACTATCAAGAGACAAATTCGTGTTATTGAGAACACACTGTGTCATATACTTTCTGTATAAATTGAAGTCCTGTTCTGTCGTTCAGGCAAGTGAAGTCCTTTTCAGCTTTTGAGGCGAAATCATGTTCTGATGCTCAGGTCCCTTGTTCGGTTGTTCAAGGGTTGTTGTAAACCTGTTCCTCCGGGTTAAGTGAGGATTATTGTTAGTGAAATTCCAGAAGGATTCTGGGACTGGGCGTAGAACGGGAAGTTCGAACCAGTATAAAAATTCCTGGTGTGCTTGTTTTATTTTTATTATTTACTCTGCTACAGCAACTTTGTTTTATTTCCGCACTAGTATAGTATAATTCCATATAGCACGATTCGCACCACCACTTTCATTTGGTATCAGTGCCTTGGATTCTAGAGATCGTAACAACATCCTAGAATAAATGGCTACAAAGAAATCTAGTCAAGGCAATAAGAAGTGGAAGAGCAATAAAGAAAAATCAAAGAAGCAAACAAACAAATGCTTCATGGCAAAAGATAATGAGGTTAGTGATCTAACTTTTGATGATATGATAGAAATAAATTCAGAACTTTTAGACACTTTGAAAAGTCCCAAAAGAAAATATAAGGAAGCTCTGGAAAATCAGAAGAAAGCAGAATTCGAAAGAGATATGTTTAAAGACGAGAAGAAAATATTAGAAGACGAACTTGAGAAAATTCAAGATTCAGACAATTCTCAACTTGCTCTGTTAAGTCAAGAAATAGAAGCTCAAAAAGAAAAGAATAATGATCTAGCTTCTGAGAATCATGAGTTAAAAACAAAAACAAAAACTGTTGAATTAGATAACACTAGTCTCAAAACTAAGCTTGATGACATTACTAAAAATATTTCCAATTTTAATAAAGGGAGAAAAAATTTATCCAGGATTATTGAAAATTCTCAACTTGCTTCAAATAAGAAGGGATTAGGTTATGTTAAGAATCCAAAAGCTCACGATGATAAAAGCGGTTTAGGCTATAAAAAAAGCTAAAAGTAAAAATAGGACTAGATATGCATTCTTATATACTAATTTTAGTGCTAGTACTAGTAACCAAAATAGTTTTAAAACCAGTTATAGTCATAATAGTACTTTGTTTAGAAATGATAGAAATTATTCTTCGAGTACTAAGCTAATGACTAATAGTATTAAGATATGGATTCCAGCTAATATGATTGATCATGATAAACAACATTATATTAGCAACTATTATAAGAATGTGATTTGTAATGAAAATGATATCTATAAAGGTACAACCACGCCCAAATGGGTATGGTTCCCAAATACCTAACCCCCCCCCCCCCCCCCCCGGCCCTAACATAGTAAGTGGGTACCGAAAATGATTATTATTTATTGCAGGTACTTGGAGAAACAAAAGTAAAAGGATAGATTTTGGAATTTTAAAGAATGATCCGTACGTTTAATAGAATTACTTGCTTACAATGAAATATGGACTTCAGCAAATATGATAAAATCTATTTTATTTTTCCTTCATAATTAATAATGAGTTTATCTCGTTATATACAAGATATTTTATATAATTTATTATACTCTCTCATTCTTATTGATAATGACAAAGGGGGAGAAATTCATATGCTATTAATAGAGGGAGATATTATACTTAGGGGGAGATGTTATACTTAGGGGAAGCTTTAAACATTTTAATATTTTTTTATATAGAATGAATATATTTTTAAAATTGTATAGTTGTCATCATCAAAAAGGGGGAGAATGTTAGAACTTAAATTGTTGGATTTTAATGACAACAACTGCACAATTATGTCAAAGAATCTCTAAGCTAATTTGCAAGTACATGAGCATCAAAAAGAAATAATCAAATACGTTCAAAATGAAGATACACAATACAAATGTATGTATATAGAGATACAAGAAGAGATATACACGATAGAGACAAGACGAAGGTGACAAACAAAGTTTTATTAGTCATAAAATGTCGTGTCTAGAGTTTACAAATGTTAAAATCTTCTCCAAATGGTATACACACATATACATTCATATTTTAAATGCAAAATAAAGTTTTAAAAATTGCATGGAGCAAGACTCGAACCTAGGTCACTAGTTCAGAAGGCAAGTGCTCTAACCATTTGAGCTATGATAATTTTTAGTTACAAATCAAATTCAGACGTCTGAATTGACCATTTCAGACGTCTGAATCTAGGCAAAAATAGCATATTTCTTTTCTGGTTTGCAGATTTCAAATTTCAGAAGTCTGAATTTTATTTTCAGACGGCTAAACTTCTTCAACTGCTATATTTTTGAAAAGACATTTCATTTTCATGAAGAGTTACAACATTTTACTAAGAGATGCATCCATACTCTTTCATGATAACCTCTCATGAATGATTACAACTCTTTATACTCTATATAAACATATTAGAATCATTTTTTTAATTCAACCGAATTGATCAAAAGCTTTCTATTTATATACTGCGCTGATTCTAACATTTTGAGCATTCAAATTTCTACATAATCATTCATTTACTTCCATATTCTTCACATACACACATATATATCAAAAGGAGAAGATTATAGGAAGATTGTACTATCAAGAGACAAATTCGTGTTATTGAGAACACACTGTGTCATATACTTTCTGTATAAATTGAAGTCCAGTTCTGCCGTTTAGGCAAGTGAAGTCCTCTTCGGCTGTTGAGGCGAAATCCTGTTCTACTGCTCAGGTCCCTTGTTCGGCTGTTCAAGGGTTTTTGTAAACATGTTCCTTCGGGTTAAGTGAGGATTGTTGTTAGTGAAATTCCAGAAGGAGTCTGGGACTGGACGTAGAACGGGAAGTTCGAACCAGTATAAAAATTCCTGGTGTGCTTGTTTTATTTTTATTATTTACTTTGCTACAGTAACTTTGTTTTATTTTCGCACTAGTATAGTATAATTCCATATAGCACGATTCGCACCACCACTTTCACAAAGGTGGGTCTTAAATGTTGTGACACTCAGTGTAACCCGAGCATAAAGCAAAATACAAAACACTTGAGTCAAGACTAACATTCTTATATAAGTAAATCAACTTAAGTGAATATATAGGTTTCAGAGGACAACTAGAAAAGTGATAACATACCCTAATTGGGTGCGACACACTTAGCCTTGCTGTATCTCCCTTGTTTTATTCATTCTCGGTTGATGAGGCTTAAGGCTAAGCGTTACCTTTCATGAAAAAAATTCTACTTAGAATGCTCATCGTCCTCCAATGACGATGTCCTGAAGCATTCATCCATACAAGTTGTCCCGGGTCTGGACAAACCAAATCACGGTCTTCATCATCTTCACGGTGTTCATTCGCTGCGTTCATACTGGATCGAAATGGTTTTCGGATTAAAAAAACCGATCCCGGTCCCTTTGAAATGATTAACGAAATTGGGCAAAATCGATAGTCGGTTATTTAACTATCAATACACATCCAAGAGCAGACATTAGGCCTTATTTTAAACTTTTTCCAAAATTTATTTCAAAATATCTTCATAAGATATTACTTTCAGTTCTTCAATATTTGAAAATAGTTTCAATCCTTATATTCTCAATGTAATATTTCCAACCATTCCAATACTTAGAATATTCTTTCCTACTTGATTTTATATTTACACTTAGGAAGTATTCCATCTATTTCCTACTTCATATTTCCCAAATCATTTACAATTTTATTTGTTAATTCCTTGACCAGTTTATAACAAATTCTATTTCATTTTTCAAAGTTCACTTTTATTTAACTTTTTTAGAAATTTCCTTGCTTTTTCAAAAAAAAATCAGAATTCTCTTATAAGTCCCATCTACTAAATAACCATTTCCTCATAAATACACTTAAACCATTTTCAAAACTCTATATATATATATATACACACATATGTAAATAAAATAAGTATTTAAATGAAAAAAATAATCATTTATTTTTTTAGGCATGTCAAATAATTATCTAAATATTGAAACACTTTTTATAACATCACTTCCATTTCGGTCTCCTTGACCATTTCCACTTCAAAAATAGTATCTTCTCTTTTTCTCTCACCTGATTTCCATATTCAAATATAAATTCCTCCTGTAAATTTATATTTCCAATTTATTACCAGATATCAATTTTTTTACTTACAAATATTGTTTGTAAAATTTTATAACTCCTTTAATTTTCACTAAAAATAATCATTTATAAAATTCCAATTGATAAATTCAATTGCTTATAAAATCCATTATTTCTGCCAATCTATTTTTAATACCAATTTCAACTTCGTTCTATATCTCCCGATTATCATTTTAAAATCCAATCTTTAAAAATTCCTTTATATAATTTATTTTAAAATCTCTATTTAAATTTTTGTCCCCGCATCAAAAATCCATTATTGCTTATTTTAATCAATCTCTTTTAGATAATCCAAATTTCGATGTACATATTTTTATATTGAAAATCTCCTTTTAATTTCTTAAAAATTCAAAGAAATATTTATGGTATTTAACATACCCAAATTAATTTTCATACTATTATAACATTTAAAAATTTACGGCACACAATAATCCCGTAGATTATTCATTCGCATCATATATTTCATATATATATGAAAAACACTAAATATATCTGAGGAATCCAATTGGATCCCTCCTACCTGTTCCTCTGCATCCACAGATGTTAGGCAATAAAAAATACCAATCTTACTTCGAGGGGAATACCACGGTATATATAGTCATCCGCTATAATATGCGGGAATATCACTACATCTACTAATATATACATACTACTATATATTATATAATCATCCAACCGATTTTTTAAAATTATCAAATCATTCAATCAACTGATAATTTAAATTTTCACCATTTTAAATTAAACTTTGGCAATCTAAAAGAGTGAGAAATTCTTGCCTTGATTTTTTTATTTGCAGTCCATTCCAATTTTATATTAGATTGGATATGCATTCAATTTAAACTAAAATCCCAGTTTCACCTTTATTTTATTTTTTATTCAAACTATCCCCTAAAATAAATAGTTTACATTAAAAGTTATATTTTTTCCGAAAATATTATCTTACAAAATTTCACTTTTATTGAACTCTCACAGAATTAGTTCATCAGTTTTGGAATACAAATTTTTAAATCACTTCAAACTTCCAAAGTTAACTCCTTTTCCAAAATTTCATAAAAATATTGACCTTTAAATATACATCGTTTCTTTCCATATAACACAAGACTGTTTGTTATATTCAATGATAATTTATATAGAATAACACTTTTGTATGGAAATTTATATTTCCAATCAACACCAAATTTGAGCTATCCAAATTTCCAAATGGATATTTCAATTTAAAAGATCTTTAAAGCCATACCATTTCTATCAGACAACAATCAACAGTAGATGCCAAGAGAAAAGAAAAAAATTTCAATATAACTGTGAGCAAAATTTACTCACAATGATGTGATGAGGATGTAGTCGATCTCAGCCCACTGCCTTCGAACTCGCGAACTCATCACGTCCCTCCATGCTTCACCTACAGCTCTACCTACGCACTAACACCTCTCTTCCTTAGCCTACGCACAAACGTCGATGTCGAATCCCTAAATCGATCGACACTCCTCGTCCCCCACAATCACTCTGTTGTCGTCACTGCCCTAAACAAGGCGTTGTCATTTGCCGTGACGGCTCCTCCTGCCTAAGTCAAAGTCGCGATCGAACCCTACGCATCATCAACATTACCTCCACCACTCCTTGAAAGTCGCGATCCCTCCTCCATCACTTGTGCACGAGTACGACTTCACACCATCTCGCCAGAACTCTAGTTGAACCACCCACGAACATGCCGCCTTCAAACCCACACGCACGAATGTGATTGATTTGATTTGATTTTCTCCGATTTTGTTTTCTTTTTGAATGAAGATGAGGGTGGATGCGAATTCAACAGAGAGAGAGAGAGAGAGAGAGAGAGAGAGAGCAGCTTTCCTTTTAAAAAAACTCTCGTGGATTTGATCAGAAAAGAAGGGGGAAGAAGACATGATTTAAAAGAAGGAGATGGCGTGTTGGGGATAGGCTAAAGTGACTGAGGTGAAGGGAAAAAGGGGTAATGGAAATATTGTCAATCAAATGAATATATATAATATAATATAATATAATATAAATTTTCAACTCGTCTCGATCTCGTAACTTAAAATCTCGAAGCCCTAATAAGGCGTGCCTATGTTATACCCCTATTCCAAAAGAAATGGAAAAGGTTTCGAGTCCAAATTCGATCGTACGGAGAAGATAGTTTTTTGGACCCAATTATTATATTAAATTTCGATATTAATTTCAATGCATTTCTATACCGTATGCCTAAACAGCAACTCCAACTGCTACGAAATTTGAAATCCGACAATAATACACTATTGTGGATCTAATGGAACTGGTTTCGTCTAACTCCAAGGTTGTGCCTCGGATCGCTATTTAATGCGTCGATTAAATCAAGAAATTTTGAAATTTTGAAATCGCTTAATGTTTCAGTTTCAAAACTTACTAACTCGATTATAATCCCAAATCCAATATTTAAACCATTTAAATATTCAAAATTAACAACCGAAAATCTGGGTCGTTACATTCCTCCTCCCGTAAAAGAATTTTGTCCTCGAAATTGCTAAGTTAGGGAAAATGCTCCAAACCCATTACTCTTTCCAAAACCCACTTAGTTAACTTGCTATTTCACTCTTCTAATCTTTTAGCTTCAACTACAACAATTAGTTTCCATTACTAATTCAAAACCATTTATTTCAATTCAAAAATGAACTTTTTAGTTAACAAAAATTTTCAAAAATTTTAAAAAAAAATCTAACACCCTAAATTTCCTAAAATTTTAGGCAGAGCCTCCCTTATACGGAGAGTCTTTCACAATATGACAAGAGGGACAAATATATATACATCGAACCACACAGTCGGAAAAAGCAATATATATCAAAATTTTATATATTTATGGTATTTAATCCGAAAACGTACCTTATTTTAGCATTTTTAAGCAAGCCGCTTATTTTATATTCAAATAACGTGATCAAAATCAAACCAACTGGCCTCCGGGTACCTGTACTTACTCAATTTTAAACACGTAAGTTCCAAAATATGAAAGTTCAATAACATTTCATTCAACTAACCAATTAAACACATGAATTTCATATACAACATTTCGAACAAAGATTTACAAGCAAATATAAGGTTTAGTTACTAATTTCATTGCTTCCACTCAATTCATATACCACTTCATTCAATTTGAAATGATTTACAACCTAATTTATTGCATTCAACTCATATTTATACCAATATAAACTCATATCCATTCCAAAATGATTTAAATTCAATTTACCCACTTTCTATTAATTCATAGAATTTTATTTGCTTTCGTTTACGCGAAACGACAAATCTCCATAAAAATTCGGTGATATCCCATTAATAAAATAACCATTCCAGTTTATAGCTATTTTAAATTGATTACAAATCAATTTATACTTAATTCTACTCCACTTTAAATTTATTCACATTCAAATTTTTCACAATCTGCTAAATTTTTATGTCAAACGATATCCAATCCATAAATTTATTAATCATATCTTCTATCCAAAATATTAACTTGTTATTCGCTTATCTCCATTTAATTCAATTCTATAACTTAAGCTTATTTCCCTTGCCATCGAATTCCAATTCAAATTTTAATTTCATACTTCAATTCATTCTCGAATTCATTTAAAATAATATTCAAGGCCACATTCAATTTATTTACACTCACATTGAATTTATTTATAACTCAAGCCATTTCATTTCAATCACGTTCCATTTTATTTGATCATAATCGACATATATATAAGTCGAATTTTATTTATTACTCAAATTCTATATTCAACTTCAGTTTCAGGCCACAATCCATTTTATTTAATCAAGTTAAATTCCATTCCATATTCAATTAACTAATTAATTTTTCTAGTTAGTTCACTTCAATTTTACAATTTCAATATCTGATTTTTATTTCAAAAATCACTTCACTTTAATTTACTTGAATTCAAATTTACTTTATAATCCACGTTTGGATTTTTATTCCTTTACTAAAATATCAAACCATTTTCATGTTTTTGGGTTTTTTATTTCACTTTCCAATTTTTATTAGTTACACAACTTATTTCCATCAATTTTATAGTATATCCACATTTTATTCTTAACTCCAGATTATACATCACTTTATGGCTTAAGTATACTTTTATCCCATAAATTCCATTTTTGTAGGCTATTTAATTTATTTACTCACAGTTCTTTAAATCTCCACCTAAAATTTTTTCCATTAAAATTTTATAACTTATAGTTATATAATTATTCGACCATCCATAATTTATATTTACTTCAATTTGAAATTATTTCTAATCCAATCAAACTTTATTTTACTTGGCATATGTTGAATTTTTATCCATACAATTTCTTCCAATTCAATCAAGTAAGAATTTAGTTCAAATTTCAATATTTTCCACACTCCCTTACTTATATTTATTTATTCCATTTACTTACAAATATACATATGCTTCTATATTTAGCTAACCTTGCTACATTCTATTAATTTCATTCCATTTATTATAATCATGTAACAATCCGGATTTTGCAACGTTTGATTTTGAATATATAAATGGTTTTAAATATTGAATTTGAATTGTAGAATGATTTTAAATATTTAAAAGTTAATATTTTACTTGAATTTCAAATATAAGGATTTATTGGATAATTTAAATTTTTGAATTGAATGATTGGAATTTGATTAATTTTTGTATCTTGAGTTTTAGACTAGATAAAAATAATTTAAAGGCTTGTAAAATTTATATTAATAATAATAATAAAGATAATTAAAGTTTTAAAATTGAATTTAAAACTGATCTGTTCGATTTTAAAAATAGCTGGTTTAAATTGGCACTCAAAAATAGCCTTCCGAGGCACAGTCTTCGAATTCGATGAAACTAGTTCCATTGGATCCGTAATATTGTATTATTATCGAATTTCAAATTTCATAGCATTTGGAGCTATCGTTTGATCATTCCGAATATAAATGCATTGAATTTAATATCAAAATTTTAATTTAATAATTGGGTCCAAAAAGCTATCTTCTACATACGATCGAATTAGGACTCGAAACCTTTTCCATTGCATTTGGAATAGGGGAATAACATTATAAACGCCTAGCGGCACATCTCAATAGGAGATCGGGATTTTAAGTCGCTAAAACGAGGTATTTTATAATAAAATAAAAATGAAATCAAATCAAATCAAAATTGTTTTACCTTCTATAACACGCCATCACGTACGAAAAGATCCCTATCACTTTCAAATCTTGTCAACTTCCTTCTGTTAATTAAGCACGCAATCTTCTTTTTAAAAGGCTACTTCTCATCCCAACTCCCTTTTATTCAATCGAGAATCGAATCATCCCACTTTTTAAAAAATAAAATACTAAAATAAATACATTTAAACAGCGTGATCAACTTCGCATCGAAGAAGGGAGGTCAAACGAGTTCGTAAGGCAATTAGAAAAGAAAGCAGTCGAGCGACAGTAGTGGCGCTCGCAAGATCTGAAAGCTGTGGGTGGTTCTTTGTTCGACGTTAGGGTTCGCGATGGCATAGAGGAGTAGGGCTTACATTCCATATCGCATACACATGCACGTGCGTTGAGGAGCGCTATGGGATTGGACAAGGCAGGGGATGAAGCGATCAAGCTGGGCTTTGATGGAGTTTGGGGTCGCCCATGATCACTGACAGCGACTGACAATGGTGGCCATCGCGAGTTAGCTTTTGGGACGGCCAAGCTTGATCTATGCATGGCTCGAGTTGATACCTGTGGTATGGGATAGAGCGACTGCGAGCTAGGGATTGGCGAACTTTGATTTGGAGCGTGCGGTGATGGTTGGTCATTATGGTGGTCGAAGTTCGAAGGAGCAGAGATCGCTCTGGGTATTTTAGCATGCAGGAAAATGTCAAGGGGAAAGGCTATCATGATAGTAAGGTAGTTAGTTTATCAAAAATTTATTGCTTTTATTTTAATTAAATTTAACAAAAAGAAAAAAGAAATAGTCAGTGAGTAATTAGTTAACTTAAGTACTTAGTTGATTTATTAAAGTTGGAAACCATTAATTTATGAAATTCATAAATTGCGTACGTGGTTTAAATCGAATGGAATCTGTGCAGAAAAGATATAGAATTTGGAACGGATTGCATAAAATCTAAGGTGAGAATTTCTCACTCATTTTTGGATTGCCATTTCTAAATTCAAATGTTAAGTTTAAATTATTGGATGCTGATTTGATTGATAAATTTTAATTATTGGTTGGATGATTTTAAATATATATAGTAGTGTGTGTGTGTGTATTAGTAATTGGAGTGATATTCTCACACATTATAGCGGATGAGACCCTATGCACCCTGCATAATAGCGGATGACCCTATATACACCGCGATATTCCCTCGAAGTGGGATTGGTATTCTATATGTTGTATTAACATCTGTGGATGCAGGGAAATGGGTTGGAGGGATCCAACTAGATTCCTCAAATTTATTGTTATCTTTCATATATATATTGATATATGATTTGTGTAGAATAATCTATTATAGATTATTGTAGTGATTTGGAATTATTGGATGTTTTTGTGGCACTGGCCTGAATTTTTATAATTTAAAAACTATAAATATATTTTTAAAATTTATGGAATTGAAGGGAATTTGATACTAAAATATATGTATATATTGGAATTGGAGTTATTTAAAGAAATTGAATTAGAAAAATATAATTGATTTGGTTATACTTAACTATTGCGGATAAATAAATTGTGATTTTTAAAATGAATTATATAAGAGAATTTATAAATGATATTCTGGGAATATATAAAAAGGAGTCAAAATCAATATTGGAAACAGTTTGGAAGTACAAAAGAAATTTATAAGAAATGAATGTATATAATGGAATTTTATAAATAAGATTATTTTCTAAACAGGTAAAATAAAAAGGGGTTATAAAATTGATAACGATATATATAAAGAAAGGAATTCAATATCAGATGATAATTGGAATATAAATTTATAGAGTGAATTTATATTAGTATATGGAAATATGGTTGAGGAAAATAGTAGATTCTATTTTTGAAATGGAAATGATTAGGAAGCGAAAAAAAACAATATGTTATGAAATTGAGAGGAAGTTATAAACTAAAATTGGTTATTGAGGATTTTAAAAATATATTTTTAATTTTAAGAAGTGAGTTTGTTTTAAAAGGAAAGTTTTATTATTTTAAACTATGAAATTTTAAGCAAGTTGAGATTGAAATACTTGGCAAGTAGATTTTTAGATATGAAGTATTTATTTTAGTAAATTCTAACTCTTAAATTCAGCTTTGAAAATTATTTGTTTGACTAAAGATGAGTTATTAATGTTAAAAAGGTGTTTTTGATATTTTAATAATTACTTGAACTTATTTTAAAAATAAATTATTAATCTTTAAATACTTATTATATATATAGAGTTTTAAAGAAATTGAAAAAATATTTTATAAATTCTCTCGAGATTCGAAAAAGGGCTTATAAAGGATATGACTTTGAGGAGGGGAAATTTATTTGTGATTCCTGAGATTTTTGGAATAAATTACGGAATAATTTTCTGGAACGTTAATATTGAAAGGATTTTGGAAAATCGGACATGTAATTTTTCCTATGTATAGAAAATAGAAATATGGAAATATTTCTAAATGTTGAGATGTAGGAATTGTCCTGTTACGGATTTAAGTATTTGAAAAATTGTTTTCAAATGTTGAAAGAAATTGATATGTTTTTGACGGTATTTTGAAAGTAGATATTTTGAAGGAAATTTATAGTAAAGCTAGATGATTGCCTATGGATGTTTATTTGATAGCTAAATAACCGACTATCAATATTGGCCAATTTTATTAATCTTTTCAAAGTGACCGGGATCGAATTTAATTATCAGAAAACCACTTCGATCCGGTTTGGCTGTAAAGAATGAATATCGTGAAGAGGATGAAGACGGTGATTCGGTTTATCCAGACAACTTGTATGGACGAATGCTATCAGAACATCATCATTGGAGGATGATGAGCATTCTAAGTAAAAAAAATCTTGAAAGGTAACGCACAGCCTCGAACCTCATCAACCAAGAATGACTAAAATAGTGAAGATGCAGCAAGGCTAAGTGGGTCACACTCAAGTAGGGTATGTTATCACCTTTCTAGATGTCCTCGGAAAACCTGTTCATTATGGATATGGTGTGCATGGAAGGAGCGCTCGGTGATGAGGGTGGGAACACCCAGGTTGATAACATATTCGATCTATTCAGGTTAGGGCTAGGTCGGTCTTATGTAGCAGGGGATCCCGGCGTGGTCCTCGGTACATTGTTCTAGAGGTGTACTGTAGTGGGCGGTACCCCAATGGCCCAATCATTCGATGGAATCCATTCTCCAATAGGCGCTGTATGATTTTGATTGTGCCCAACTATGCTGAAACGTGAGATGCAAGCATTTCATCTATTTTCTATTTACTTTCTATAGACATTATTATAATATCAGACGATTTTGATAAAAATCGTTTTGATTGTCGTAAGGTAAAACCCATCGTGTTTATGTGTGACGAGGTCTTGCGAGATACCTTTGTTTTTTAAAGGATTTGATAACTCTAAAAATTCAAATTGAGTATGTTTAATGCTTGGGTTGGAACGAGTATTACAGATTCAGGATAGGATGCTATGGAATTTAGGAGGCGAGCTAGAGGAGTAGAGACGTATCTTTGTACTTGATTTATAATTCCGTTGTATGAGGACAGGTCATATAACTGTCCAGTTTGATGTATTGATTGTTGTACTTTGATGATTGTAAGTATATAAACTGTTGCAGATTCTTTTGTAAAAAATCTATTATTATATATTATATTTTGTTCCACTATGACAGTGAGATTCTGTGATGTTGTTTCTATTTCCTTCTACGCGTTTCCTTCTTCTTTACCCCAGTTATTCACTTTTTCGTACAATTTGGGGTGAATTGGAGTGTTTTAAATATCAACTCAAAGGGTACGGAAATGCGGGTCGCTACAGTTGGTATCTGAGCTAAAGGTTAAGCGAGAACCTTGGCTCTAGTGGGGATTACTCATTAGAAATAGTGTCGGTAGTACTCTAGAATTAGTTTGAGTATAATAATAGATATGAGCGCTTATTTGTTAGTGAATATAAATAGTTTTGTATTGTGTTGACTTATTGGTTGAGTGGCATATAAATTCTAATCGAATAGTGGGACACCACTAAATCGATAAGAGTTTCTAAACACTTGAATAGAGTAATTTGACACTGTATGGTTTTGAAGCGGGTAAATGAGATAATTTTACCCAAATTATATTTTTATAAAAAAGAAATAATTTTCTAAAATTATTATGGTATATTTGGAATGTTTGGATGATAGTATTATAATCAAAACAAGATTATAAAATCTGGACTTGGTTATATATATAACCAAATGGAAATTGTGTCACGACCCAAAGTTCAGCGTTCAAAAATCGACATCAAATACCTCACTTGTATTCAACTGCCGGAGATTCGAACGTCAAATTTCAGTTCGGATGGAGCTTATAATAACAATTAGATGAATATAAACAGCGGAAAATAAAACTACCAACATCAATATCCCAGATACAACATCTCACAATATCAGTACTACAACAACACCAACATCAGAGTATTTTTATACATATACAATACAACTCCAAAATAGACCATCACAACATAACCACAAGTGATTGCATTCCAAGAAAATCTTCAAAGAGATAAAGCAATAATGAACTTCCAAACTGAGAACCTCGAGATCCAAAAGTTTCAAAATATCTCCAAGTTAAAGCCTTCAAAAACCAGTAGCCTCCAAACCCTAAGACTCCAAGAATCCAGCTAGTACCAAAACATAGAAGACCTGCTACTAGGCTGCCCGTGTGGAAATTATGGGCACCCAGAGTTTAGAAAGGAAACAATAAACTCCGGGTCAGTCATGGGACTGGTATGAGTAAACAAAACAGTTATTTGAAATAAAAGCAGTTTATTTTAAATCAAAATCAAACAAAAGGATTTGAAAGAAATTCGCAATGCTTTTTGAAAATGAAACTGCCATAAGGGCTCCCACCACACACACAATGCAAACGCAGACTTGGAGGAGATTTCTCCTTGTGACAGTCAAAAATGCTTTATACGGGAAAAATACTTTTAAATACTATTATTAGTGCATAGTGTGAAAATATTTTTGAAAGTATAATATTAATCTTAGCCAGCATAGACATTTCGTACTATGCCTACTATGGCTACCATCTAAACAGTGGTGACCATCATAAGTAAATGGCAGGTAATACAACTAAAACCGTACTGGGTTCGTATGAGTAATCGGATTTCCAACAAATGGTCAGGCTAAGGAACTTCCTGGGCCACATGAGTACGCCTCTGGAGGGACGTCCCGAGAACCTAACCGGATATCTGCCAACACAAGGTCGGGTTACCTATATAAATAGGTAACTACTGACACGAGTATTCCATCCCCCGGTTGTAACCAACCTTTATCTGGGGCCCCAACATCAATCACAAAGGAATATATATATATATATATTTGCGATATCCACATAAGTTAAGTATCTGGGCTCCATACCATGATACCACTTCTATCCAGAAGGAAATGCACATACCCTAAGGGGCTCTACCCCCAATAACCTTGCCGCATCTTTCCCGTTTCGACCATCACCGGGTTGTGAGGTTCGACGAAGTCTCGTCCACAAAGCTACGCTTTTCACAAAAGCGATACTTTGATCATCTAATGATCAATAAATGATCATCAATATACAGCAGCACTTAGCGTGCCACACTACCAAATTGGGAGTATATCGCTGATAACCTTCAACTACATAATCTCTGAGCTCGTACGTCTCAGAGATGGGTGTTAAGCTAAGAGAATAAATTCTCCACGACCAACAGATATGTATTTGAAAGAAATTGGCTTTATCTCTCAAAGTGTAGCGTCAGACACACGACCATACAAATCTGTTCCGGGTTCGAACAGAACGGAAGGCACTTCGTCCAATAAAGGAAGAAGACCTTGCAAATCCGAGCATCCACAATCCCGATCGGACTTCCCAGCACTTAGGGAATCCCTATACCGGAGCAACTCGGTGCAGAGATAATCGATAGGTTATCCTATCGTTTTCGAAGACATCCGGTCTTCACCACCATTCTTCAATTTCCTCTTTATTCGTCGAATCACTATTTGGAATGGGTTATATGACACAAAGGTCCTTTCCCGGCTAATCCGAATAGTGAGCGTCAATTTTTAAGACATGTGGATATGTCATTTACAAAGATTCACAGGTTCGATGTGGGTTTCGGATAACCAACTGGAATCCGACTCCCTGTCCCATCGAAATTCAAAAGCCGTTTTACGGGCCCAAGGGGTTTCATATTCACACAGAAGTATATTCATCACAGATAACATAGCTTGGAATAAAACAATTCAATCACAAAGCATCACAATTAAAATCAGAGATATCAATCAAAATACATTATACAATAGTTATCAATCATGTCCAGCTAAGATAAATCAATTGTGTGATTTAAACTAATTAATCGCATAATTAATTTCATTAATTATCCTTAAATTAATGATTAGTTTTCCTTAATTAAAATTAGTTAAATCTTTAATTATCTTCATAATTAAATTATCACTTAATTAATTACCCTAATTAATTCATTCTTAATTGTTCATTAATTAAGTCTTAATTACTCTTATTAATTTATTATTTCCCTAATTAATTATCTTAATAAGTTAATCCCTAAATAATCATTAAATATTAGGTAGTTAATTTAAATAATTTATTTTAAATAAATCATTAATTACGTAAGTAAAACATTTGAACTTTAACATCATTTTTAATTACATTCTATAACCGATTCTTATATAAGTAATGTGACAAGAATTAATTTAAATTAAATTACTTAAAAAAAATATCTTACTTAACATTAAGTTGTTTTAAATCTAAATCAAAACCATCTTTTAAAACATGAGTTTTAAAATTTTAAAATTTTTGAAATTTCTTGTTCTTATTTGGGCAAAATTTCCTGTATACTGATTTTCCCCCGAACCCCTTCGAGTTTTCCCCGAGGATTTGTTCCATTTGCTTCGAGTTTCCCTAAAATCTGACCCGAGTGACACGTTTTTTTCTTTTCAAAATTTTTTCTAAGTACCATTCGAACGACCCATAAACTACTTCGAGTTCATGCTCAAGTTCAAAATCCTATTACCCGATAGCTGCTTCGGGTCCTTCCTTTCTTCCCCAAATTTTCTTTCCCTGAAACACTCAAACCCATGTGCACCTGCACAACCTCGCCGGCCACCTCCGATTGAATTTCTGGTCATCCACTTATCAACGACGATGTGCTCGAGCCTCTCAAACACTCAAAAGTTTGAACGAAACACGATTTTGAAATTTTGTTCCCAAACCCAAACTATAATGACATCAGCTACCAGGTAGACACCTCGTTCTTCCACCTCTGGCCATCGGCGGCCATAAAAGTTTATCTGAAGCTTCATCTCAACCTAACGCTTCCATCCCCACCGGAGCGATCAACTCTGATGGCTTGACTAGACCACAGCGAGCTTATTTACTGCTGCCACCAAATTTCGAGTTAAAACCCTATTTTGATTTCATTAGCCCATCACGATGGATTAAAAAATCATTCGGTAATTTTTCCATAATCTCTGAACTTCAAACATGCTCCACTCTTGATCGCGAGACCCATCCTTGTCCCAATCATAGAAAATTGGTAAAAAGAACAATTCTGATCATCCTCGTTTTTCTCAAAATTTACTTGTTTAAAATTTTTGATTTTTCTTCCAAAAATCAGAGATTTTAATAAGCTTCCGGATAATATATTGAAATTAAAATTTAAGAGATTGGAAATCTAACATATTTTACATTGTAACTGTGTTTTACTTGTTCCAGGTTTTAAATCCTGAATAATATCTTTTAAATGTTTAAACTTTCAATCTGAAATGAATTTAAACACTTTTTGTTTTTGATACTTCAATCTAACCAAACCAGAATTGATGAATTTGGGTTTTATACAGTTTTTCACAAAAACTGTTGCTAGAAGAGGATTTATAATCCTGTACATCAACATGCATAGGTAAAAATACATAACCCATTCAAATTTTGTTGCATGCAAAGTCATATTCAAACTTGTTTTGAATTATACACTCAAAAAATATGTCAAACATCAGATTTTTATGGATGTTTACTCACCTTTGTTTTTTTAGCAGATGCAATCCCCTGTTTGAAAATTAAAATCTGAAACTCTTTTTTTCCTTTTTTCTTCTTAGCTTGATTTCCTTTGATTTGTTATCTGCAGTAATTTTTTTATAAACTTGTTTAAACTTTGATGTATCTACTCATTTATTTTTTTAACAACAAAATAAAATAACTAAATTTACTTACACTTAGTCTTATTTGAAACAGAAGTGAAATTCTGGCCTGCAACTTCAAACTTTTGTATATTGCTGGTTTTTTTTCTTGAGTTAAGTCCTGAATCTCCTCCCTAATTTCTGAAGTTCTCAGCTTGATTTTTGTAGTGTTTGTTGAAGGTTGGAATTTATCCTTAAATCCTTCTTCTTACAGCTTAAGAAACTGAAAGTATTTGTTACATATTTTTTTTTTTGGATATGTTTTCTTCATTTCAATTTGTTGAGACAAAGTAAGTTTGTTTCTCTTTTGATGACGATTTTTTTTTCTAATATAAAAGATTGCACAAATTCTTCTTTGAAATGAATAAAAGTAAGGGAAATAATATATTGTATAAGTTTGTTTATTTTTTTTTTTAAATTACTTAAGAAAGAAAATTAATAAAGTGACACTTGTTACTTTTCTTCTTTTCTTGAATTACATTTGTCACTATGGTCATTCTTAATTTAACACTTGTAATAAAAATAGTTTTTCTTTATTAACATAACAATTTACATTATATAATTTATTTTTAGCCTTATATTTCCCACTAATAAATATTAGCTTTATGTTAATGCATATTATCAAAAGAAAGTGTTTTGAATTTTTTTAATACATATTAAATAATTCTCATAGATATGTACATATAAATGCAAATTATTTTACCAAACATTTTATTTTAAAATTTAAATTCAAATTGAAAATCAAATTCAATATCCAAATCTACCAATGTATGCACACATACATATATATATTTATATATATGAATAAAAGTTAAATTCAATGATTTTAAAAAAAATTAATATTTCAAATTTTAAACTTTAAAGAAATTTGAAATTCTTATTCATTTAAATCATCATTTATTTATTTTGAAACTTTTCAAATTTTATTATAAAAGTTCAACATTTACCAATTTTAAATTGATGAATTTTTTTTCGTATGTTACAGATTTCCCCCCTTAAGAAAATTTTGTCCTTGTAATTTGAAAGAGAGAGAAAAGCAAAAAAAGAATATACGAATTCAGAAAAGAATAGAGAAATGGCTTACCAATTTAAGACGAGATATCCACCCTGCATTTGGGATAAGACTTTTGCATACTATCTTCTGTCTCCCAAGTACAGCCCTTTGGATCTCCGCTCCACTGCACTTTAACCAATTTCACAATTTTGTTCCTCAACTGCTTTTCGTCCCGATCCACAATCTTAATTAGTTCTCTTTTAACTGATAAATTTGGTGTGATCTCCAGATCCTGTTGTGCTGCCTCTTCGATAATGCTGTCTGGGTCGGGCACGTACTTTAGAAGATGTGAAACGTGAAATACATCGTGTACGCCAGATAACCAGTTAGGTAGTTGCACTCGATATGCTAGAGGACCAACCCTTTCCAAAATAGGAAAAGGACCGATGTATCGCGGTGCCAACTTAGCAGTTTCCCTAAATTTTAACACACCATGCATTGGAGATACTTTCAAGAAAACAGAATCTCCAACTTGAAACTCCAAAGCTCTTCTTCTACGGTCGTAATAACTCTTCTGGCGACTCTGAGCAGTTATTAACTTCTTTCGAATAAAATCAACCTTTTCCGTGGCCTCCTTAATCATGTCCGGCCCAAGGACTAGTCTATCACCGGATTCAATCCAGCATGTCGGCGATCGACACGGTCGACCATATAGAGCCTCAAAAGGAGGCATTTCGATACTGGCTTGATAGCTGTTATTATATGAAAATTCGACCAAATGTAAATAGTCTTCCTAAGAACCACCAAAGTCGAGAATACAAGCTCGTAAAAGATCCTCTAATATTCGATTTATCCTTTCAGTTTGCCCATCAGATTGTGGATGATAAGTAGTACTGAAATTTAGCTTTGTTCCCAACGTGTCCTGAAACGCTTCCCAAAATCTACTAGTGAAGATCGGGTCAATGGAATGAAGTGGGCAGTTTTGGTTAGACGGTCCAGTATAACCCAAATTGCTTCATTTCCCTTCTTGGTTCGTGGCAATCCGTCGATAAAATCCATTGACACCTGATCCCATTTCCATTTTGGCATTTCCAAAGGCTGGAGTAAACCCGCCATCTTCTTCTGGTCACTTTTAGTTTGCTGACAGGTAGCACAGCGACTCACATTTATGGATATATCTCTCTTCATTGTCCTCCACCAGAAGGTTCTTTTAATATCTCTATACATCTTATTTATTCCTAGATGGATACTGTGTTTTGATTTATGGCACTCATCTAAAACTTCATGTTTTAATTCTGGGATATCAAGCACACAAATTCTTCCTTTCAATCTTATAACTTCTCTACTATCCATCTTGAAACTAGTATCTTTACCTTGGCATATTCTTTTATAAATTCCCCGTAGAAACTCATCTTCTTTCTGCTGTCTCGAAATCTTTTTAAGAAGAGTAGGAGCGATAACAAGATGAGCTAGAATAGCGTGCTTTCTACTCAAAGCATCAGCAACTACATTGGCTTTACCGGGTGTATACAGAATATCTAGGTCATATGACGCTAGAAATTCTAACCATCGTTGTTGCCGTAGATTTAAATCTTTCTGGTTGAAGAGATACTTTAAAGATTTGTGATCGGTGAATAATTCAAATTTTTCACCTAGAATAAAGAGAGTTTATTAAGTATATTTATTTAGTTAAGTTAAATTTCTTATATTGTTAAGAAAGCTGAAAAAGTTCTTACCTAGAAGATAGTGTCGCCAGATTTTCAGAGCGAAAATAACAGCTAAAAGCTCCAAATCGTGTGTTGGATAATTTTTCTCATGTGGTCGTAATTGTCTACTTGCGTAGGCAATTACTTTTCCATTTTGCATTAGTACTGCACCCAAACTGTCTCCACAAGCATCAGTATAGACGGATAACCCTTGGTTCCCGTTAACGATGGCGAGAACGGGAGCGGTAGTCAATCTCCTTTTCAATTCCTGAAAAGCTTCATCACACTTTGGGTCCAATCGAATTTAGCATTTTTCATTGTCAGCTTAGTCAGTGGACTGGCCAATTTAGAAAAATCCTGGACAAACTTTCTATAATATCCCGCTAAACCCAGAAAACTTCGAACTTCTCTAGGATTAGTGGGTCGCTTCCAGTCCAGAATTGCAGAAATCTTGCTTGGATCAACAGAAATCCCTTCCTCATTAACAATATGACCGACAAATCTGACTTCTTTGACCCAAAAGTGGCATTTAGAGAATTTAGCGAATAGGACATTTCTCCACAATATTTCCAAAACAATTCTGAGATGTTCAGCATGCTCCTCTTCAGTTTTGGAATAAATCAATATATCATCAATAAATACAAGGACAAATTTGTTCAGTACTTCTCGAAACACACGGGTCGTTAAATCTACGAAATATGCGGGAGCGTTGGTTAGTCCGAAAGGCATGACTAACCATTCGTAGAACACGTTAGGACCCCTAAAGGCAGTTAAATGAACACAATCCTTGGCTATTCGTAGTTGATGGAATCCTTGAGCTAAATCCATCTTAGAAAAGAATCGAGCGCCATGAAGTTGATCAAATAGATCGTCGATTCTAGGTAAAGGGAATTTGTTTTTGAGAGTTTGTTTATTGATATCGCGGTAATCTACACACAATCTCAAAGATCCATCTGATTTAGCCACGAATACGACAGCTGAACCCCATTCGGAAACACTAGGGCGAATCAATCCTTTTTCTAACAAATCTCGAGTTTGATTGACTAATTCAATTCTTTCCTTAGGTTCCATCCTGCGACTAGCGCGGATGACAAGACGGGCATTGGGTACTAAGTCAATTCGGAATTCTATTTCTCTGTGTGGAGGTAAGGATTTTACTTCTTCAAATACATCGGAAAACTCCCGAACAATAGTTATAGACTCCAAACTGGGTTCAAGATATCCCAAAGTATACATCAATTTATCTCTTTTGGGACTCGGATCCTCACAAGAGATTTCAACAAAATTTCCAAGGTTTATTTTGACTAAAATTGTCCTGTTATTACAATCCAATTTAGCTCCGTATCTCGATAACTAGTTCATTCCAAGTAAGATTTCAAATTCATTAAATTCGAGGATATAAAGATTTATAGGAAATTGATAGCAAGCATATGAAATAGGGACTTTCCTACAATATAAATAAAGATTTGCGGGACCCCCAACCGGATTTTTCACGCAAATAGGGTCATCAACAAATTCAGTTTTAAGTTCTAACTCATTTACGGTTTGTTGGGAGATAAAGCTATATGAAGCTCCTGTGTCAAATAAAACTCTAATGACTTTATCATAAATAGTGAGGTTACCTTCCAGAACACCTTTTCCTTTATCTGCTTTCGAAGTTGAAGGGTCTTCCTTTATCGCACATACATTTGCCACCTTTGCTTGCTTCATGGCCGGGCAATTCCTAACAACATGTCCAGGCTTGTGACAATTATAGCATTCTCGAGCTCCTTGATCATTCTTCACAGGTTGTTCCTTCTTAACTTGCTTCTTAGGGTTCTTGCAGTTGTTTGAATAATGCCCCTTCTTGGCAAATGTAACAAGTTACATCTCTAGCCAAATTTCCTCGATTGTTCCTCTTATCCTTGCCTTGATGAGGCTTCTTGCCCCCAAACTTTCTTTTCTTCCAATTCTGATTACTTGAATTCCCGCTTTCCCTTGGAATCTCCTACATATCCAGGGTGGCATACCGATATCCCATATCAATAAGATCAGAGAAAGATTCTTTGATGTGTGTGGTCATCCTTTCGTGATACTTCTTGTTCATCCCACGAATGAATTTTTCATTTTTCTTTAAAGGTCTATTCACCAACTCCGGACCGAAACGGGAAAGTTCGTTGAACTTGTTTAAATACTCTTCAAAAGACAAGCCTCCTTGCTTTAAGTCCAGAAATTCTTGATACATTCATGAAATTCCTGCTAATGGCAAATAGCGCTTTTCAAACAGCTCTTTGAATCGACTCCAAGAAAACTCTTCTTCAGGTTCTTCTGTTGTGACCGTTTCCCACCAGGCCGAGGCTTCATCTTGCAGTTGCCAAGAAGCAATTAGTCGCATTTGATCATCCTGCAGCTTAAGTCCCTAAAAGATCGTTTCACATGATCTTATCTAAACCTGGGCCTCAATAATTGATTCTTTGCCAGTGAAAGGCCTACCACCCAGCCTTGTGAAACTCTTATGCAAATCAGCCAGATTTGGCTGAGGTTGAGTAGGCATAACTGTTTCCGCTGATGGGGAAACTTGACTACTATTGTAGCATTCCCCTGACTCCTAGCCCTTCCTCTGCGCCCACTCATTCTTACTATCTGTAATTAGTAAGAAACTTGATTTAGAGATTCGGACGATATATCTTAAGGAATATCGGTAGTTAAAGAAAATAGACTAAAAAAAAATTTGGGGTTTCAGTCTCAGTTTATACTCATTCTAGGGTATACTTCACCCTATCTCTAATGAGCCATCTAATGTGTTATACTCCGTAGCTAAAGTTCTTACTCAACCTTTAGCTCTGATACCACTTGTCACGACCCGAAGTTCAGCGTTCAAAAATCAACATCAAATACCTTACTTGTATTCGACTGCCGGAGATTCGAACGTCGAATTTCAGTTCGAATGGAGCTTATAATAACAATTAGATGAATATAAACAGCGGAAAATAAAACTACCAACATCAATATCCCAGATACAACATCTCACAATATCAGTACAACAACAACACCAACATCAGAGTATTTTTATACATATACAACACAACTCCAAAATAGACCATCACAACATAACCACAAGTGATTGCATTCCAAGAAAATCTTCAAAGAGATAAAGCAATAATGAACTTCCAAACAGAGAACCTCGAGATCCAAAAATTTCAAAATATCTCCAAGTTAAAGCCTTCAAAAACCAGTAGCCTCCAAACCCTAAGACTCCAAGAATCCAGCTAGTACCAAAACACAGAAGACCTGCTACTAGGTTGCCCGTGTGGAAATTATGGGCACTTAGAGTTTAGAAAGGAAACAATAAACTCTGGGTCAGTCATGGGACTGGTATGAGTAAACAAAACAGTTGTTTGAAATAAAAGCAGTTTATTTTAAATCAAAAGCAAACAAAAGGATTTGAAAGAAATTCGCAATGCTTTTTGAAAATGAAACTGCCATAAGGCCTCCCGCCACACACACAATGCAAACGCAGACTTGGAGGAGATTTCTCCTTGTGACAGTCAAAAATGCTTGATACGGGAAAAACACTTTTAAATACTTTTATTAGTGCATAGTGTGAAAATATTTTCGAAAGTATAATATTAATCTTAGCCAGTATAGACATTTCGTACTATGCCTATTATAGCTACCATCTAAACAGTGGTGACCACCATAAGTAAATGGCAGGTAATACAACTAAAACCATACTGGGTTCATATGAGTAATCGAATTTCCAACAAATGGTCAGGCTAAGGAACTTCCTGGGCCACATGAGTATGCCTCTAGAGCGACGTCCCGAGAACCTAACCGGATCTCTGCCAACACAAGGCCGGGTTACCTCTATAACTAGGTAACTACTGACACGAGTATGCCATCCCCCGGTTGTGACCAACCTTTATCCGGGGCCCCAACATCAACCACAAAGGAATATATATATATATATATATATATATATATATATATATATATATATTTGCAATATCCACATAAGTTAAGTATCTGGGCTCCATACCATGATACCACTTCTATCCAGAAGGAAATGAACATACCCTAAGGGGCGCTACCCCCAATAACCTTGCCGCATCTTTCCTGTTTCGACCATCACCGGGTTGTGAGGTTCGACGAAGTCTCATCCACAAAGTTACGCTTTTCACAAAAGCCATGCTTTGATCATCTAATGATCAACAAATGATCATCAATATACAGCAGCACTTAGCGTGCCACACTACCAAATTGGGAGTATATCGCTGATAACCTTCAACTACATAAACTTTGAGCTCGTATGTCTCAGAGAAGGGTGTTAAGCTAAGAGAATAAATTCTCCACCACCGACAGATATGTATTTGAAAGAAATCGGATTTATCTCTCAAAGTGTAGTGTCAGACACACGACCATAAAAGTCTGTTCCGGGTTCGAACAGAACGGAAGACACTTCGTCCAATAAAGGAAGAAACCCTTGCAAATTAGGGCGTCCACAATCCCAATCGGACTTCCCATCACTTAGGGAATCCCTATACCGGAGCAACTCGGTGCAGAGACAATCGATAGGTTATCCTATCGTTTTCGAAGACACCCGGTCTTCACCACCGGTCTTCAATTTGCTCTTCATTCGTCGAATCACTATTCGGAATGGGTTATATGACACAATGGTCCTTTCCCGGCTAATCCGAATCGTGAGCGTCAATTTTTAAGACATGTGGATATGTCATTTACAAAGATTCACAGGTTTGATGTGGGTTTCGGATAACCAACTGGAATCCGACTCCCTGTTGCATCGAAATTCAAAAGCCGTTTTACGGGCCTAAGAGGTTTCATATTCACATAGAAGTATATTCATCACAGATAACATAGCTTGGCATAAAACACTTCAATCACAAAGCATCACAATTAAAATCAGAGGTATCAATCAAAATACATTATACAATAGTTATCAATCATGTCCAGCTAAGATAAATCAATTGTGTGATTTAAACTAATTAATCGCATAATTAATTTCACTAATTATCCTTAAATCAATGATTAGTTTTCCTCAATTAAAACTAATTAAATCTTTAATTATCTTCATAATTAAATCATTACTTAATTAATTACCCTAATTAATTCATTCTCAATTGTTCATTAATTAAGTCTTAATTACTCTTATTAATTTATTATTTCCCTAATTAATTATCTTAATAAGTTAATCCCTAAATAATCATTAAATATTAGGTAATTACTTTAAATAGTTTATTTTAAATAAATCATTAATTACATAAGTTAAACATTTAACCTTTAACATCATTTTTAATTACATTTTATAACCGATTCTTATATAAGTAATGTGACAAGAATTAATTTAAATTAAATTACTTAAAAAAATATCTTACTTAACATTAATTTGTTTTAATCTAAATCAAAACCATCTTTTAAAACATGAGTTTTAAAATTTTAAAAGTTTTGAAATTTTTTGTTTTTATTTGGGCAAAATTTCCTGTATACTGATTTTCGCCCGAACCCCTTTGAGTTTTCCCCGAGGATTTGTTCCGCTTGCTTCGAGTTTCCCAAAAATCTGACCCGAGTGACACATTTTTTTCTTTTCAAAATTTTTTCTAAGTACCATTCGAACGACCCATAAACTACTTCGAGTTCATGCTCGAGTTCAAAACCCTATTACCCGATAACTGCTTCGGGTCCTTCCTTTCTTCCCCAAATTTACTTTCCCTGACACACTCAAACCCATGTGCACCCACACAACCTCGCCGGCCAGCTCCGATTGAATTTCTGGTCATCCACATATCAACGACGATGTGCTCGAGCCTCTCAAACACTCAAAAGTTTGAACGAAACACGATTTTGAAATTTTGTTCCCAAACCCAAACTGTAACGACATCAGCTACCAGGTAGACACCTCGTTCTTCCACCTCTAGCCATCGGCGGCCATAAAAGTTTATCTGAACCTTCATCTCAACCTAACGATTCCATCCCCACCGGAGCGATCAACTCCGATGGCTTGACTAGACCACAGCGAGCATATTTACTGCTGCCACCAAATTTCGAGTTAAAACCCTATTTTGATTTCATTAGCCCATCACGACAGATTAAAAAATCATTCAGTAATTTTTCCATAGTCTCTGAATTTCGAACATGCTCCACTCTTGATCGCAAGGCCCATCCTTGTCCCAATCACCGAAAATTGGTAAAAAGAACAATTCTGATCATCCTCATTTTTCTCAAAATTTACTTGTTTAAAATTTTTGATTTTTCTTTCACAAATTAGAGATTTTAATAAGCTTCCAGATAATATATTGAAATTAAAATTTAAGAGGTTGGAAATCTAACATATTTTACATTGTAACTGTGTTTTTCTTGTTCCAGGTTTTAAATCTTGAATAATATCTTTTAAATGTTCAAACTTTCAATCTGAAGTGAATTTAAACACTTTTTGTTTTTGATACTTCAATCTAACCAAACCAGAATTGATGAATTTGGGTTTTATACAGTTTTTCCCAAAAACTATTGCTAGAAGTTATAATCCTGTACATCAACATGCACAGGTAAAAATACATAACCCATTCAAACTTTGTTGCATGCAAACACATATTCGAACTTGTTTTAAATTATACACTCAAAAAATATGTCAAACATCATATTTTTATGGATGTTTACTCACCTGTGTTTTTTTAGCAGAGACAATCCCCGGTTTGAAAATTAAAATCTGAAACTCTCTTTTTTTTCCTTTTTTCTTCTCAGCTTGATTTCCTTTGAGTTGTTATCTGTAGTAATTTTTTTATAAAATTATTTAAACTTTGATGTGTCTACTCACTTATTCTTTTTAACAAAAAAATAAAATAATTAAATTTACTTACACTTAGTCTTAGTTGAAACAGAAGTGAAATTCTGGTCTACAACTTCAAACTTTTGTATATTGCTGTTTTTTTTCTTGAGTTAAGTCCTGAATCTCCTCCCTATTTTCTGAAGTTCTCAGCTTGATTTTTGTAGTGTTTGTTGAAGGTTGGAATTTATCCTTGAATCCTTCTTCTTACCGCTTGAGAAACTGAAAGTATTTGTTACAGAATTTTTTTTTCTCGATATGTTTTCTTGATTTCAATTTGCTGAGACAAAGTAAGTTTGTTTTTCTTTTGATGATGATTTTTTTTCTGATATAAAAGATTGCACAAATTCTTCTTTGAAATGAATAAAAGTAAGGGAAAGAAGATATTGTATAAGTTTATTTTCTTTTTTTTAAAAAATTACTTAAGAAAGAAAATTAATAAAATGACACTTGTTACTTTTCATCTTTTCTTGAATTACATTTGTCACTATGGTCATTCTTAATTTAACACTTGTAATAAAAAGATTTTTTTCTTTATTAACATAACAATTTACATTATATAATTTATTTTTAAACTTCTATTTCCCATTAATAAATATTAGCTTTATGTTAACGCATATTATCAAAAGAAAGTGTTTTGAATGTTTTTTAATACATATTAAATAATTCTCATAGATATGTACATATAAATGCAAATTATTTTACCAAACATTTTATTTTAAAATTTAAATTCAAATTGAAAATCAAATTCAATATCCAAATCTACCAATGTATGCACACATACATATATATTTATATATATGAATAAAAGTTAAATTCAATGATTTAAAAAAAAATTAATATCTCAAATTTTAAACTTTAAAGAAATTTGAAATTCTTATTCATTTAAATCATCATTTATTTATTTTGAAACTTTTCAAATTTTATTATAAAAGTTCAACATTCCAATTTTAAATTGATGAATCTTTTTTGGTATGTTGCAAACTGTATAAGTACGGAGTATGCAATTAAACTAAAAATTAAGACTTGATTAAAAACCAGAGTTTGAAAAACATTTAAACTCACTTCAGTCGCTAAAAATTAAGTACGGAGATATTTTTAAAGAGAAAATCTGTTTTAAATGGATTTTTGGAAGTGATATAACATTGAACTCACTTCAGTCATTGGAAAATAATCCTAATGATGACTGCGGCATCATCAGTATTCATTTTCGAGTTTTTAAGTGATGAATTGCTACCATAATTGATTGTTTATATTTTTTGGGCAAACCAGTTTTGATTTGGAAATTCCGAAGAGAATTCGTTTCATAAAAACCGAGGTTAGTTAAAAAAAAATTAAAAAAAGGTTATTTTGAATATTGAGATTTCAAAATGATTGGGAATAATGTTGGGTGTTTAAATTCTGAAATCCTTATTTTAATAATTTCGAGATCATCAGGAAATAAGTTATAAACTTATAAATTGAGAATGATTCTAAATAAGAAAAGAAAGATAAGGAAATTAAGTTTTGGCATGAATTTTAACTTAAGTAAAGTTAAGATGGATAGAAATTAAACTTAAGCAAAGCAAATTGAATTAAATAAAATAAATTGAATATGACTCATGAAAGTTAAATAGATTGAATTGGTAAAAGAAAATTTGAATTTAACTTAAGAAAAGTAAACTAAATAAACAAATGAAGGGATTATAATAAATGGGATTTTAACTTAAGTGAGTTAAATTAGATTGAACGAATTAAATTTAATCTAAGCTAAGTTTAAAAAACTTGGTTGAATTTGGATTGAATTGAGTTATAAATGATTTTGAATGGAATAAATAAACTTTAATAGCTTATAAAATATAAAAGAATTGAATAAAAATATACTTGGCTATAAATAGATGTGTAATCTCAAGTAAAAATAAAATGTGAATATATTCAGGTATTGAATTGATAGAAATGTGAAAAATAAAGTTGCGTGACTTCTAAAGTTTAAAATTGGAATAGATAAGCCAAAATAAAAAGGATTTGATATTTTGGAAACAAAATAAAAAAATACGAACTTTAAATATAAAATAAATTTGAACTCTAGTAGATTTATTGAAGTAATTTTTGAAATAAAAATAATATATTGAATTATAAACTAGAAACGAACTAATTGGATGATTAATTAGTTAATTGAATATAGAATGGATATTAACTTGGGTAAATAAATTTGGATTATGGATAAAAAAATGGATTTTGGAAATGGAACTTGAGTTATAAATAAAATTCGACTTAGATTGAAGTGAATTAAATATAATTGGAAACATGTTGTATAAATGGAATTGAATTGAAATAGAAATGGTTTGAGTTATAAATAAATTCAATTTAAGTTTAAATAAATTGAATGTGGCCTTGAATATCATTTAAATGAATTCAAGAATGAATTGAGTATGGAATTTAAATTGAAATAGATGTAGTGAATGAACTAATTAAGTTATTTAGTGAATGGAATAGAATTTGATTAAAGAAGAACCAAATTAAATTGAAATGGAGTTTGTTGCAAATAGAAATGAACTCAAGTGTTGGTTAAAATGATTGAAATAAATAACTTAAGTTAATATTTAATAGAAGCTTGGCTTCGAGTAAATTTGCGAAATGGCCATTAAATAAAATTACATGGAATGATTTCAAGTAAAGTAAAAGTGGATTTAAATGGAATGCAAAATGAATTGATTGAGAGCCAATTAGAAATAGAATAGAATTAGATATAAATTGAGTTGGAATCAATCTAAAAATAGTTATAAACTAAGATGACTATTCTATTAAATGAATATCACTGAATTTGCATAGAAAAATTGGTGTTTGACATAAATGGAAGTAAATAAATGTGGCACCCCACCTCTATACCCACGCTAGCCAAGAACACTACGGTGTAATGCTGTCAACCAGCACGGAGAATAAGGCTGTAGAGGAGCGACCATCCGTGTAATTGCTTTGCGCGAGCACCGATATGTCAGATAGTATAACGTGCATTTTATTTCAAGAGGAAATCCGACATGCCGATGCAAACACAAAGCTACTACACAGTGGCTATAATATCTTCAGAAACGAATATAGAAATAGATATAACATAAATCAGTCTCAGACAATTCACATCACAAAGGCGGAAGAAGATATGAATATATAACTAACACATGAAAGTGTATATCAGAGTAGCGGTCTAAAAAGATCCACAATAACACAAAAGAATAGTTACAAGAACTACACAAAAGAATAAGTATACATCACGGAGTCTATTTCTCAATTGTATACAACAAAAACTACTAATCTAAGTAGTTAACCAAAAGTCAAGGAGGTAATCCCGGATGTAAAGTCAAGCAGAAGCACCTGTAACATCTCGGTCTGACCCGAGTATTATTTAATAAGAAAATAATAAACGGATCAGTCTAACTATAAATATCAGATGAAACTATATAGAATAAGGGATATGACTAAACACATAATAATCACAATGCCAAGCTGTGATATATATAAGTAAATGAAAATCAACAAGAGATTAATCAATATCACCAAATCTACACAAGAATCAAAGAAATGTCATACTCCTTATTTCGTTCACCAAACCATAAATATTGACGATTATATCAATGTCAATCACAAAAGTCAATGACACACAAATTCACCAATGCACAAATATTGATAGATCTTATCAATGAAAATCACGAAAATTGGTGATACACAAATTCCAGAATTCAACACACGAAATCCAGAAATCACAAAAAAGGGAGGAAGGCCTATCACAAATGGGAGCATAAAACTCACCAACACGTGTATCACAAACGGAATGCTAATTCCATGGTTGTTAACCATCACAAATTGAGCTGAAGCTCCACAAAAGGCCCGAAGACCATGGGTTGCTACCCCACCAATTTGAGTCGAAACTCCACAAAACGAGGTTTAGTCTCCCTCGCAGACAAAGAGACATCGCACATGGCTAGTCTAAATCACAAAGATGATCGTCATGATCAACAAGAAGTGTCAATTACACTAAGCTAGTAAATATATGAGTTTAGCTTCATGTCCCATAACCACTTGCTTAACTTAAATATTTACGAACAAACTGTAGATCTCCATTAGAAAATTGTCATAAGAGATTCAATCGAACAAGTCCAAGAATTAACCGACGAAGTAAACGCAAGTGTTTCATACCACTTGTTTTACAAAGCCGTTTAATTAGATTTCTCATACGAGTGAGGTAAAGGTTTTTATATACTAATAGATTGGAAAACGGTTTAAGAAACGAGCTTTGTAATAAAATAGTGTTAGAATCATTTGAAGAAAGAGTTTTGATATTTACTATTAGTATTCAAAACCTTTATATTTTTAAAGTGACAAATCACGAAGAAGATTGTAGGAACAATCAATCACTAAAATTCACATACGAAGATGTGAATAAAAATCCAACGAAACCGATAAAGAATCCATCAAAATGGATATTCAAAAATCCCTAAAAAGGAGTCATCAAAGTCATAACAAAAGATAACAACAAATAGGAAACAACACGAATCGATTAAAGTTGGAAATTCAAGCAATTAGGCGAAATAGGCAAAATTTCATCAGGTCGGTCGGCCGGCTACAGAGCTCGGTCGACCGGACCCTGTTTCAGAAATTTTCTCAGGAAGCAGTTCGGTCGACTGAGCTCTGTAGCCAGTCCACCGGACCAGAGACAGAAAGGTGCCTATGCACCTTAGTAGCAGGTCGGTCGACCGGCCCAGGGGTTCGGTCGGCCAACCCTGATGTTCTGCAAATTGCAACCTATTTAATTGATGTGCAAACTCCACCAATTCGCAACCGAACGAGCACGGACGATAGGGAATTATGCCTAACGGCTACCCGATCCTATTTGCTCCTCGATGCATCACCAAAAACATATTTGAACATCAAAGCTATGATTTTTAACGATTTGAACCCAAAACACTAAAAATTAGAATATTCACCAAATCAATCCAAACCAAAAGCAATTGCACACGAATAAGTGTTAGGAATTCATACCTAACAATCGAAGATAAATATAAGCATAGATGTGAGATAAAAATCTCACCTTTGAACCCAAATCAATGAATGAGAAGCTTGAAAGCAAAGGACAATCAACCACTCTTCAAATTCAACTCAAGAAGCTTGATTCTAAGCTTTAAAAGAAGAACATTCCCAAAGTTAGGTTTAGGAATTTCTGAAATTGATAAGAGAATGAGTTGGAGAAGAAGAAGAGAAGCTTACCAATGGGTTCTTCAATTAGTTTGGAGCTAGAGTTTGATTTGCAAAAGAAAACTAGGGTTTTGGAGTTCTAATTTCCCATCTCTCCCACCATTGATGCTTTAGAATCTGAAAAGAGGAGAAAGTGAGGGTGAATGGGGAGGAGTGGCTCAGATTTGAGTATAAGTTAAACATAGGGTTGAACCCAAACCCAAACCCAAAGTGAGAAAGTAGCAAAAATCAACTTACTCCAAACATATCGAAGCTTATATTCAAAAAGGTCGCAAACAGCATTTTAAACACAATGGGAGTGGTCCCGAGTCCTAATTCGACCGTATGCAAAAAGTAGCTTTTCGGACTAAATTCCGAGTATCGACAAAATATTTAAATAAAATATTTAAATATAAAAATCGATAAATATGCGGGTTGTTACAAACTCCCCTCCTTAAAGAAATTGCGTCCTCGCAATATTTAAGAAGAGAATATAAAGTAACAACCATAAAAGCATATTCAACACAAAAGAAATTTGAAATAAAAGGTTCACCTTAAAGAGCACGGGAAAGTAAGTCCGGATGTGATTGCTCAATGAATTCTCTAGACTCCCAAGAACAATCCTTAGGATTTGAAGACCATTGAACTTTCACAAGCGGAACATCTTTATTTCGAAGGCGTTTGACCTCCGAAGCAATAATTCGAATAGGATGCTGCTCATAAGTTAAATTAGGCGAAACTTCAATTTCTTCCACAACACCGGGCTCAAGAATAGAATCGGAATCTCGAAGACACTTCCAAAGTTGAGAAACGTGAAACACGTCATGGATAGCAGAGAATTGAGCCGGTAATAAAAGGCGATAAGCTATGGAACCAATACGTTCAACGATAGGAAATGGTCCAATGTATCGAGGCGCTAACTTTCCCGATCGACTAAAATGTACAACACCCTTCATAGGTGAAACACGAATGAACACAAGATCTCCAACAGAAAATTCTAGTTTCCTTCTTCGGTTATCGGCATAGGATTTTTGTCTACTCTGGGCTTCTTTCATCCTATGTCGAATAAGGTCAATTTTCTCTGTGGAATCCCGAATAAAATCTGGACCCAAAACCAGCTTCTCACCGGCCTCAAGCCAACAAGAAGGAGATCGGCATGGCCTTCCATAGAGTGCCTCGAAAGGTGCCATACCAATACTAAATTGGAAGCTATTATTGTAGGAAAATTCAACAAGTGAAATATGATCTTCCCAACTTCCACCAAAATCAAGAACACATGCACGAAGAAGATATTCAAGAGTTTGATTCACATGCTTGGTTTGTCCATCGGACTGAGGATGATAAGCGGTGCTAAAATTAAGCTTCGTTCCCAAAGCTTTTTGAAGACTCTTCCAAAATCCACTAGTAAACAATGGATCACGGTCGCTAACTATAGAAGTTGGAACTCCATGTAATTTAACAATCTCTTTAACAAAGAGTTTGGCCAAAAGAGGAACGGTTCGGTTAGATCGAACGGGAATAAAATGGGCGGATTTAGTAAGTCTATCAACTATCACCCATAAGCTATCATGACCCGAACGAGAACGGGGAAGGCCGTCAATAGAATCCATGGAAATCTGATCCCACTTCCAAATTGGAATCTCTAAAGGTTGCAATAATCCACCGGGCCTTTGATGCTTGGCCTTAACGAGTTGGCAAGTCATGCAACGCTTAACGAAGTTAGCGATGTCAAGTTTCATTCCCTCCCAATAAAAAAGTCGCTTCATATCGCGTACATTTTGCTACTACCGGGATGAATGGTAAATTTTGAGTGATGTGAATCTTCTAAAATATCTTTACGAAGATCACTAATATTTGGCACGATAAGTCTACCAAATTTTTGAATGCCGCCACGAGAATCAATATCAAAGTCTTTCAAACTTACAATTTCAATCTTATCCTTAATATTTTGGCCAAGAAGAGCCAATTCCGGATCTAGCCCTTGAGCTTCAAGAATGCGGTCTAAAAGAGAAGGATGAGCCTCAAGGCTACACAAAACAAGTGATGAGCATAAATCGGACACGCGGTCTCGAATCTCACAAGTGGATAAGATCTTGAGATCGTTCCATTCAGATATCATCATAGAAACAACAGCTTGTTGCTTTCGACTAAGTGCATCCGCAACGCGATTTCCCTTTCCGGGAGTATAAAGGATATCAAGATCATAAGGTGCAAGAAATTCGAGCCAACGCTGTTGACGCAAATTAAGTTCCTTTTGAGAGAATAAATACTTCAAGGATTTATGATCGGTATAAAGAACAAATTTCTCTCCTAAAAGATAATGACGCCAAATACGAAGGGCAAAAACAATAGCCGCGAGCTCTAAATCATGAGTGGCATATCTAATCTCAGCAGGCTTTAATTGCCTAGAAGCATAAGCAATAACACGTTCTTTTTGCATAAGAACGGCACCCAAACCAACACGACTAGCATCGGTATAAACAACGAAATCTTGATTCCCCTCGGGAATAACAAGAATAGGAGCATCAGAAAGAAGTTCTTTTAATTTCTGAAAAGAAGTTTCACATTTGTCCGACCAAATGTATTTAACACCTTTCTTCGTTAAGCTAGTGAGAGGCACGGCAATCTTAGAAAAGTCTTTGATAAAATGGCGGTAATAACCCGCCAATCCAAGAAAACTACGAATCTCTGTCACACTCTCCGGTCTCTTCCAATCTTGAATCGCTTCAATCATTGAAGGATCCATGGAAATTCCGGATTCGGAAATAATATGACCGAGAAACTTCACACGAGATTGCTAAAAGTGGCATTTAGAAAACTTTGCCTTTAATTGATTACTCCTAAGAGTTTCCAATACAATCCGAAGATGCTTCTCATGTTCCTCCTCGGTTTTTGAATACACAAGAATATCATCAATAAAGATGAGAACAAATCGATCAAGAAAATCTTTGAAAACTCGATTCATAAGGTCAACGAAATAAGCCAGAGCATTCGTTAGACCAAATGGCATAACAAGCCATTCATAAGATCCATAACAAGTACGGAACGATGTCAAAGTAATGCTATCCTCTGCAATACGAAGCTGATGAAATCCAGTAGCTAAGTCTAATTGTGAAAAGACTCTAGCACCACTAAGTTGATCGAATAGATCATCAATCCGAGGTAAACGATATTTATTTTTGATAGTAAGATCATTAAGCTTGCGGTAGTCAACGCAAAGCCTAAGTGTACCATCGGATTTCTTCACAAAAATAGCCGAAGCTCCCCAAGGCGAGGAACTTGAGCGAATAAATTGCTTCGTCTCCAATTCGGACAATTGTTTACGCATCTCCTCGTTTTCTTTATTGGACATACGATAAGGAGGGCGAGTGATAGGTTGAGCTCCAGGAATGAGATTAATTCTGAACTCAATTGCTCGCTTAGGTGGTAATCCTAAAACGGGCTCGAATATGTCGGAAAATTCACGAACGACGTGAATAAAAGAAATAATATCACCCTCATCATCATCATCGTCATCACGAGGCTTTAAAGAATATAAAGATGCAACCAAAGCAGAATTCGAATCTTTAAGAATAACAGAAACCTGATTAACAGATCGAGGATGTCGACGATGAATAGTCCTCTCAGGACATAGGATATGAGCTTCATAACGATTAAGCCAATCCATTCCCAAAATCATTCCAAAGCCTAAATAACGCATGACATGCAAATCAGCTAGGAAGGGAAAATCACACAAAATAATCTCGACATCTTTACACAATAAACTGATTGTTGCGGATCCACCAACCGGATTCGCAATTCTCAAAGAAGTCATTAAACACAAAACATCCAAAGAAAAAGTATCAACAAGTTCTTTTGATATAAAAGAATGGGACGCACCCGTATCAAAAAGAACTCGAATAGGATGATCACGAAACACAATAATGCCATCAAGGATAGAATGAAGCATACCTTGACCACGAGATGTGTTGACAGGGGCTTGAGCAACATTTAACTTTCCCTCCTTCTTGCCCTGAAGCTTGGGGCATGAAGATATAACATGACCGGGACCTTTGCAGTAGCGACAAGAGAGAGACTTTGGACACTTGTTCGCGTAATGGTCCTTCGAACCACAATTATAGCATTCCCCACGACCAAAGGAAGAAGTCTTTGCCACAGAGGTTGCTTGCTTCCCTTTCTTATTGGGATAAGGACCTTTGAATTTATTAGGCCTTTTCTTGTTGTTGTTGAAGTTTGGTTTGGAACCCACCACTTCAACATCATTCTCCCTATCCGCCTCTTCAAGACGAAGAGCAATATCAATGAGTTGGTCGAAAGAAACTTTTAATTTTAGAAGTAATGGCTTCTTGAGATTTTTGTTTAAGCCATAGACGAACCTCTGGTTCTTCTTTAAAGGGGTGTTGATGTATTCAACCCCATATTTGGAAAGCGACTTGAAGGAGGCGACATAATCAGTCACGGAGGACTCGCCTTGAACAAGGTCTATAAATCGTCGAGCCAATGTCACTTTCTCAGCTTCTGGTACGAATTTTAACTCGAAGCGCTCTCGGAATTTCTCCCAGGTGAGATCCGCTTCATCAATCTCAGAAATAAGAAGTTCGTACCAGTCCAATGCTCTTTCTTGGAGCATACTAGAGGCCACCTGAACTCGATGAAGGTCAATAAGATTCATGCGAGAAAAGATTCGATCGCATGACCTTAGCCAAGCCTGTACTTCAATAACAGTTTCGGAACCTTTGAATGGCTTCCCACCCAAATTAGTGTAATCGCTGCACAAGCGTGCTAATCCCGACTTTGGGTGAGTAGGTTCCGGGTTAGCTCCAGCTGCTTGAGCATTTGTCACTAAATCAAGAAGCTGTTGAGCAGTCATAAAAACTCCATCCTGGGGTGGAGTGCTAGAAGGTACGGCTCTGGGGTGGCCTGGTCTAGACATTTCTCTTCCTTTAGAAAGAAAGAAGAAGAAGAAGAAGAAGAAAAGGGTTATTCACAAAATGAATATCAAGCAATCTTGATAGATAAAACAAGAAATCATAAGGAAAATAGGATGAATCGGTACGAAGACTCGAATTAAATCCTAAAGCACGACTCCTAAGAAGGACTTAGGACGATGATCCTTGTTAAATTATTCTACATTGTTCCGAAGTTTGGCTCTGATACCAAGCTGTGACGCCCCACCTCTATACCCATGCTAGCCAAGAACACTACGGTGTAATGCTGTCAACTAGCACGGAGAATAAGGCTGTAGAGGAGCGACCATCTGTGTAATTGCTTTGCGCGAGCACCGATATGTCAGATAGTATAACATGCATTTTATTTCAAGAGGAAATCCGACATACCGATGCAAACACAAAGCTACTACACAGTGGCTATAATTCAGAAACGAATATAGAAATAAACATAACATAAATCAGTCTCAGACAATTCACATCACAAAGGCAGAAGAAGATATGAATATATAACTAACACATGAAAGTGTATATCAGAGTAGCGGTCTAAAAAGATCCGCAATAACACAAAAGAATAGTTACAAGAACTACACAAAAGAATAAGTATACATCATGGAGTCTATTTCTCAATTGTATACAACAAAAACTACTAATCTAAGTAATTAACCAAAAGTCAAGGAGGTAATCCCGGATGTAAAGTCAAGCAGAAGCACCTGTAACATCTCAGTCTGACCCGAGTATTATTTAATAATAAAATAATAAACGGATCAGTCTAACTATAAATAACAGATGAAACGATGTAGAATAAGAGATATGACTAAACACATAATAATCACAATGCCAAGCTGTGATATATATAAGTAATTGAAAATCAACAAGAGATTAATCAATGTCACCAAATCTACACAAGAATCAAAGAAATGTCATACTCCTTATTCCGTTCACCAAACCATAAATATTGACGATTATGTCAATGTCAATCACAAAAGTCAATAACACACAAATTCACCAATGCACAAATATTGATAGATCTTATCAATGAAAATCACGAAAATTGGTGAAACACAAATTCCAGAATTCAACACACGAAATTCAGAAATCACAAAAAAGGGGGGAAGGCCTATCACAAATGGGAGCATAAAACTCACCAACACGTGTATCACAAACGGAACGCTAATTCCATGGTTGCTAACCATCACGAGCCGAAGCTCCACAAACGTCCCAAAGACCATGGGTTGCTACCCCACCAATTTGAGTCGAAACTCCACAAAATGGGGTTTAGTCTCCCTCGCAGACAAAGAGACATCGCACATGGCTAGTCTAAATCACAAAGATGATCGTCATGATCAACAAGAAGTGTCAATTACACTAAGCTAGTAAATATATGAGTTTAGCTTCATGTCCCATAACCACTTTCTTAACTTAAATATTTACGAACAAACTGTAGATCTCCACTAGAAAATTGTCACAAGAGATTAAATCGAACAAGTCCAAGAATTAACCGGTGAAGTAAAAGCAAGCGTTTCATACCACTTGTTTTACTAAGCCGTTTAATTAGATTTCTCATACGAGTGAGGTAAAGGTTTTTATATACTAATAGATTGGAAAATGGTTTAAGAAACGAGCTTTGTAATAAAATAGTGTTAGAATCATTTGAAGAAAGAGTTTTGATATTTACTATTAGTATTCAAAACCTTTATATTTTTAAAGTGACAAATCACGAAGAAGATTGTAGGAACAATCAATCACTAAAATTCACATACGAAGATGTGAATAAAAATCCAACGAAACCGATAAAGAATCCATCGAAATGGATATTCAAAAATCCCTAAAAAGGAGTCATCAAAGTCATAATAAATGATAACAACAAATAGGAAACAACACGAATCGATTAAAGTTGGAAATTCAAGCAATTAGGCGAAATAGGCAAAATTTCATCAGGTCGGTCGGCCGGCTACAGAGCTCGGTCGACCGGACCCTGTTTCAGAAATTTTCTCGGGAAGCAGGTCGATCGGCTGAGCCCTGTAGCCAGTCGACCGGACCAGAGACAGAAAGGTGCCTATGCACCTTAGTAGCAGGTCGGTCGACCGGCCCAGGGGTTCGGTCGGCCGACCCTGTTGTTCTGCAAATTGCAACCCATTTAATTAATGTGCAACTCCACCAATTCGCAACCGAACGAGCACGGACGATAGGGAATTATGCCCAACGGCTACCCGATCCTATTTGCTCCTCGATGCATCACCAAAAACACATTTGAACATCAAAGCTATGATTTTTAACGATTTGAACCCAAAACACTAAAAATTGGAATATTCACCAAATCAATCCAAACCAAAAGCAATTGCACACGAATAAGTGTTAGGAATTCATACCTAACAATCGAAGATAAATATAAGCATAGATGTGAGATAAAAATCTCACCTTTGAACCCAAATCAATGAATGAGAAGCTTGAAAGCAAAGGAGAATCAACCACTCTTCAAATTCAACTCAAGAAGCTTGATTCTAAGCTTTAAAAGAAGAACATTCCCAAAGTTAGGTTTAGGAATTTCTGAAATTGATAAGAGAATGAGTTGGAGAAGAAGAAGAGAAGCTTACCAATGGGTTCTTCAATTAGTTTGGAGCTAGAGTTTGATTTGCAAAAGAAAACTAGGGTTTTGGAGTTTTAATTTCCCATCTCTCCCACCATTGATACTTTAGAATCTGAAAAGAGGAGAAAGTGAGGGTGAATGGGGAGGAGTGGCTCAGATTTGAGTATAAGTTAAATATAGGGCTGAACCCAAACCCAAACCCAAAGTGAAAAAGTAGCAAAAATCAACTTACTCCAAACATATCGAAGCTTATACTCAAAAAGGTCGCAAACGGCATTTTAAACTCAATGGAAGTGATCCCGAGTCCTAATTCGACCGTATGCAAAAAGTAGCTTTTCGGACTGAATTCCGAGTATCGACAAAATATTTAAATAAAATATTTAAATATAAAAATCGATAAATATGCGGGTTGTTACAATACAATTTTATAAATTAATAGAAGTGAATAAATTGATTTTTAATCAATTTGGAATGAAAATTTATTTGTTTAGTACAAATGTGAAATGAATGTAAGCAAATTGGATGCTAAATCATTTCAGATTGAATGGAATGATGCATGGATTTATTGAAAGTAATAAAATGAATGTCAGAACCTTATAATTGCTTATAATACATGTTTAGCGTGATTGGTTATTGAAATTCATGTGTTGTAGTTGTTTAAATAAATGAAATGTTAGTGAATTACATACATTTGGTACTTACGTGTTTAAATTGAGTAAGTACAGATACCTGGAGTTGTTGTGCTAGACTTTGATTGCGTGTATTGCAAAATTAATAAGCCGCTTGCTTAAAAATGCTAAAATATGATATGTTTTTGGATTAAATACCGCAAAATATAAATATTGTTATACATATTTTGTTTTCTGACCATGTGGGTCGATGCATATATATTTATATCTCTTGTCATATTGCAAAAGATCCTCCGTACAAAGGAGACTTTCCCAAAAAAAATTATAAATTTTGGGTGGTAGAAAAATTTTGAATATCTTTGCGAAAAAAATTTGTTAACGACAAATTGATTTCAAATTGAAATAAGGAATTTTGGAATTAGAATTGAAAAACCAATTGGTTAGGCAAACTTAAAAGATTAGGAGGGTGGGATGTCAAGTTTGACTAGGTGGGTTTGTGGAGAAAGTAATGGGTTTGGAGCATTTTTTTGCCTTAGCAAATTTCGAGGACGAAATTCTTTTAAGGAGAGAGGAATGTAACGACCCAAATTTTCTGACGTTTGATTTGGAATATTTAAATGGTTTTAAATATTGAATTTGAATTATAGACTGATTTTACATATTTAAAAGTTAATATTTTACTTGAATTTCAAATGTAACGATTTATTAGATAATTTATAATTTTGAATTTAATGATTGGAATTTGGTTAAAAAAAATTATCTTGAGTTTTAGGCTCGATAAAAATAATTTAAAGGCTTGTAAAATTTATATTAATAATAAAGATAATTAAAGTTTTAAAGTTGAATTTTAAAAGTGATATGTTCAATTTTAAAAATAGTTGGTTTAAATTGACATTAAAAAATAGCCTTCTGAGGGTGGTTCTTTCTTCGACGTTAGGGTTCGCGATGGCGGAGGGCAGTTAGGCTTCGATTCCATATCGCGTACACACGTGCGTGCGTTGAGGCACGCTATGGGATTGGACAAGGCAGGGGATGATGCGATCGAGCTGGGCTATGATGGGGTTTGGGTTGCCCTCGATCATTGACAGCGACTGATGATGGTGGCGATTGCGAGTTAGCTTTTGGGACCACCGAGCTTGAATCTGTGCATGACTCGAGTTGATAGCTACGGTATGGGATAGAGCAACTGCGAGCTAGGGTTTGGCGAACTTTGATTTGGAGCATGCGGCGGTGGATGGTCATTGTGGTGGCCGAAGTTCGAAGGAGCAGAGATTATTTTGGGTGTTTTAGCATGCAGGCGAATATCGAGGGAAAGGCTATCTTGTTAGTGAGGTAATTAGTTAATTAAAAATTTATTGCTTTAATTTTAATTAAATTTATTACAAGAAATAGTTGGTGAGTAATTAGTTAACTTAAGTACTTAGTTGATTTATTGAAGTTGGAAACCGTTAATTTATGAAACTCATAAATTGCTTATGAGGTTTAAATCGAATGGAAGCTGTGCATAAAAGATATAAAATTTGGAACGGATTGCATAAAATCAAGGGTGAGAATTTCTCACTCATTTTTGGATTTCCATCTCTAAATTCAATTGATATGTTTGAATTATTGGTTGCTGATTTCGTTGATAAATTTTAATTATTGGCTAGATGATTATGTATATATTGTAGAGTGTGTGTGTGTGTGTGTGTATTAGTATTTATAGTAATACTCCCGCACATTATAGCAGATAAGACCCCATGCGCCCCGCATAATAGTGGATGATCCTATATATACCGTGATATCCCTGTCGAAGTGGGATTGGTATTTTATATGTTGTATTAACATCTATGGATGCAGGAAAATGGGTAGGAGGGACCCAAATAGATTCCTCAAATTTAATATTAATTTTCATATACAGCGATATATGATTTGTATAGAATAATCTATTATAGACTATTATAGTGATTTAGAATTATTGGATATTTTTATGGCACTGGCCTGAATTTTTATAATTCAGAAACCATAAATATATTTTTAAAATTTAAGGAATTGAAGGGAATTTGATAATAATATATATATACTGGAATTAGAGTTAATTTAAAGAAATTGAATTAGAAAAATATAATTGATTTGGCTATATTTAACTATTGTGGATAAATAAACGGAGATTTTTAAAATGAATTAAATAAGAGAATTTATAAATGATATTCTGGGAATATATAAAAAGGAGTCAAAATTAATATTGGAAATAGATTGGAAGTAAAAAAAAAATTATAAGAAATGAATATATATAATGGAATTTTCTAAATAAGATTGTTTTATAAACAGGTAAAATAAAAAGGGGTTGCAAAATTGATAATGATATTTACAAATAAAGGAATTCGATATCAGATGATAATTGGAATATAAATTCATAGGGTTAATTTGTATTTGTATATGGAAACAGGGTTGAGGAAAATAATAGATTCTATTTTTGAATAGGAAATGATTAGGGAAACGGAAAAAAATTGATATGTTGTGAAATCGGGAAGAAGTTATAAGTTAAAATTGGTTATTGAGGATTTTAAAAATATATTCTTAATTTTAAGAAGTGAGTTTGTTTTAAAAGGAAAATTTTATTATTTTAAAACTATGAAATTTTAAGCTAGTTGAGATTGAAATTCTTGGTAAGTAGATTTTTAAATAAGAAGTATTTATTTTAGTAAATTCTAACTTTTAAATTCAGTTTTGAAAATTATTTGTTTAACTAAAGACGAGTTATTAATGTTATAAAAGAATTTTTGATATTTTAATAATTACTTGAACATATTTTAAAAATAAATTATTAATCTTTTAAATACTTACTATATATATAGAGTTTTAAAGAAATTGAAAAACGTATTTTATAAATTCTCTTGAGATTCGAAAAAGGGTCTTATAAAGGATATGATTTTAAGGAGGGGAAATTTATTTCTGATTTTGGAGATTTTTGGAATAAGTTACGGAATAATTCTCTAGAACGTTAATATTGAACGAATTTTGGAAAATAAGACTTGTAATTTTTCCCAAGTATAGAAAACAGAAATATGGAAATTATTCTAAGTGTTGAGATGTAGGAAGTGTCCAGTTACGGATTTAAATATTTGAAAAAAAAAATTCAAATATTGAAAGAAATTGATATGCCTTTGCAAATATTTTTAAAGTAAATATTTTTGGGAACATTTATAGTAAGGGCATATGATTGCTTATGGATGTTTATTTGATAATTAAATATCTGACCATCAATATTGGCTAATTTCGTCAATCATTTGAAGAGACCGGGATTAGATTTAATTATCCAAAAACCACTTTGATCGGGTTTAAATGCAGCGAATGAAAACCGTGAAGAGGATTAAGACGGTGATTCAGTTTGTCCAGACCCAAAACAACTTGTATGGACGAATGCTATCAGAACATCGTCATTCGAGGACGCTGAGAATTCTAAGTAAAATTGTTCTTGAATGGTAACGCTTAGCCTCTAACCTCATCAACCGGGAATGACTAAAACAGGGGAGATGCAGTAAGGCTAAGTGGATCGCACCCAAGTAGGGTATGTTATCACCTTTCTAGATGTCCTCGGAAAACCTATTTATTATGGATATGGTATGCATGGAAGGAGCGCTAGGTGGTGAGGGTGGGAACACCCGGGATGATAACATATTCGATCTATCCAGGTCAGGGGTAGGCCGGTCTTGTATAGCAAGGGATCCCGACGTGGTCCTCGGTATATTGTTCTAGAGGTGGACTATAGTGGGTGGTACCTCAGTGGTCTAGTCATTCAATGGAATCCATTCTCCAATAAGCGTTGTACGGTTTTGATTATGCCCAACTATGCTAAAACGTGAGATGCAAGCATTTATGCTATTTTTTAATTACTTTCTGTAGACACTATTATAATAATAGATGATTTTGATAAAAATCGTTTTGGTTATTGTAAGGTAAAAACCTGTCGTGTTTATGTGTGACGTGGTCTTACAAGATACCTTTGTTTTTCAAAGGATTTGATAACTCTAATAATTCAAATTGAGTGTGTTTTCTCACGTTGGTTTTCCAGACTGACTCGGGTGTTATTTTATTATAATGCTCGAGTCAGACCGAGTATTTTAGATTCAGGATAGGATGCTATGAAATTCAAGAGGCGAGCTGGAGGAGTAGAGACGTATCTTCGTACTTGATTTATAATTCTGCTGTATGAGGACAAGTTATATAACTGTCCAGTTTGATGTATCGATTGTTGTACTTCGATGATTGTAAGTATATAAACTGTTACAGATTCTTTCGTATAAAATCTGTTATTTTATATTATATTTTGTTCCGCTGGGATTGTTTGATTATGTGATATTGTTTCTATTTGTTTCTACCCTTTTCCTTCTTCTTTACCCTAGTAATTAGCTCTTTCATACAATTTGGATTGAATTGGAGTGTTTTAAATATCAACTCAAAGAGTACGAAATTGTGGGTCGCTGCAAATCACTTCATTTAACTTATTTTCTTTAACTTTTGCTTAAGTTAAATTCCAATTCCTCTAAATTTTCTTTTACAAATTCAATTTATTTAACTTGCACAAGTTAAATTTTAATTTCATACTGAAATTCACCGCTTTCCAAGTTTTATTTCAAGACATATTCTCTTCTTATTCATCTCTCTTTTAAACAAATTTCAGAGTTTAAACTCCCGATACTTATTTCAAACCATTTGAAATAATATACATATATATATAACTCTGTTTTAACCAACCATTCCCTTCAACTTTCAAAATCAACTTGATTTTTCCCAAAATAATTCCCTCGAAATCTCCAAACAACACTTGTTTTTCACGAAAACTCCCAGTCAATTATTTTGATAGCAATCTGTCACTTAGAAACTCGAAAATGAATATTGGTGATGTTGTAGTAATCACCAGAATTATTTTACAGCAACTAAAGTGAGTTCAGTGCTATATATCTTCCAAAATCCATTTAAAACAATTTTCTTTCGAAAATATTCCCAAAAATAATACTCTTATTATTATTTTCTACACCACTTTAAAAACATAATCTTTTTTCAAACTTCTCAAAATTTAAATTTCTAGATTCTATTTTGAATCCAATTTTAATTTTAATCCATTTGTATAGTTTATATTTATACAAATTTTCCTTTGGTTATATAAACCATTTTCAATTTTATAATCTTATTTGATTATAATATTATCATCCAAACACACCAATTATATATATTAGTTCTTAAAAAATTATTTCTTTTATATTAAAATATGGTTTGAGTAAAATTATTTATTTACCCACTTAAAACAACACCATGTCGGTTTGCCTAGTTTAAGAGTTTAGAAATCTCTATCGACACAGTTGTCCAGACTATACCGACCAGAATATAAATACTCAACCGATAAGTCAGCACAATATAAAATAATTTACATTCACTAACAAGTACATGCTCATATCTGTTAATACACTCAAACTCATCCTAGGGTACGACTGACCCTATCTCTAATGAGTAATCCGCACCAGAGCTAAGTTCTCGTTTAACCTTTGAGTCTGATACCAACTGTAACGGACTGGGATTTTCGACCCTCGAAACTTAACATTAATACATCCACTATATAAAATGCCAAGCAGTCGAGTGTCGGAAATACCAGTTCATTAGGGGTGAAGAAGAAAAGGTAGAAGAAATAAAGAAATAACAACATAGAATCTCACAACAGTAGCGGAAAAATATATAATATACAATAACAGATTTTAGATACAAGAAATGTACTATTAGTATACATAACATTATCAGAGTACAATAAAACAATGATCAGTCTGGAAAGTTTAATAACTTGTCCTCACATACATAACATACACAGCAGGAGTATAAATCAATTACGAGAATATGTCTCTGTCATCCAGCTCGCCTCCTGAACTCTACAACTTCATATCCTGAATCTGTAATACTCGGTCTGACCCGAATATTAAAATAACACCCGAGTCAGTTTATAAAACTAGCATGAGAAGACACACTCAAGTTGAATTTTCAACTTTTCTCAAAATCCTTTGAAAACAAAAGTATCTCGTAAGACCACGTCACATATAAACACGACGGATTTTTACCTTACGATAACCAAAACAATTTTTTTTATCAAAATCATCTGATATTATAATAGTTTCTATAGAAAGTAAATAGAAAATAGCTGAAATGCTTGCATCTCACGTTCCAACATAGTTGGGCATAAACAAAACTGTACGAAGCTTATTAGAGAATGGATTCCATACAATGATTGGGCTATTGGGGTACCGTCCATCACAGCACACCTCTACAACAATGTACCGAGGACCACACCGGGATCCCCTGCTACACAAGACCGGCCTACCCCTGACCTAGATAGACCGAATATGTTATCACCCCAGGTGTCCACCCTTATCATCGAGCGCTCCTTCTTTCGTGCATAACCATATTCATAATATATAGGTTTCCAAGGCCATCCAGAAAAGTGATAACATACCCTAATTGGATGCGACCCACTTAGCCTTGCTACAACTCCATGTTTTAGTCATTCCTGGTTGATGAGGCTCGAGGCTAAGCGCTACCTTTAAAGAACAAAATTCTACTTAGAATGCTCATCGTCCTCCAGTGACGATGTTCTGATAGCATTCGTCCATATAAGTTTTCCTGGTTTAGGACAAACCGAATCACCGTCTTCATCCTCTTTACGGTATTCATTCGTTGCGTTCAAACCAGATCGAAGTGGTTTTCGGATAATAAAATTTGATCCTGGTCTCTTCGAAACGATTAACGAAATTGGCCAAAATTAATAATCGCTAATTTAACTATCAATACACATTTAAGAGCAAACATCAGGCCTTATTTCAAACTTTTCCTAAAATTTATTTCAAACAATCTTTATAAGATATGCGACGCCCTACCTCTATACTCACACTAGCCAAGGACACTATGAGGTAATGTCGTCGACTAGCATAAAGAATAAGGTTATTGAGGAGCGACCATCTATGTAATTACATTGTGCAAGTACCAATATGTCAGATAGTATGGCACGCATTTCATTTCAAGAGGAAATCTGACTGATCATATACAAACTCAAAGCTACTACACAGTGGCTATATGGTCTTTGGAAACAAATGTAAAATAAGCATAACACAAATCATTCACAGATATTCATATCATAAGGCAAAACAGATATGAATATGACACATAGAAGTGTACATTAAAGTAGTGGCCATGCCATATCCGCTACATCACAAAAGAGTAGGTACAAGTGCTAGACAAAAGAATATTTATACATCAAGGACTCTATCTCAAATGTATAAAAGAAAAAACTACTAAGCTAAAGTAGTTATCCAAAAGTTAGAAGCTAGTCCCTGCTAAGAAGCCAAGTGGAAGCACCTGAAACACTTCGGTCTGACCCGAGTATTATTTAAGAAGAAGAAAAATAAACGGATCAGTCTGGCTATAAATATCATATAAAATGAGATAAGATAAGAGATATAACAGAAATATATGATAACAATGAAAATCATACAATATCTCAAATCTACTCAAAGCACCAAAAAGAATGTCATATTCTTTTGCTTATTCACCATACCTTGAATATTAATAAATCTTACCAATACAAATCACAAAAATAGGTGAATCACAATAATTCCAGAAATTCATAATAGAAAATCCAGAAAGCATAAAAAGAGGGAAAAATCTATCACAAACGGGAGCAAGAAAACTCACCAACACATGTATCACAAATGGGTCGCTATCCCATAAAATAAGCAGGAGCTCCTCCAAACAGGGTACAGTCCCTTGTTGCGGACTATGAGCTGAAGCTCCTCCAAACAGGGTGTAGTCCCCCTTTGCGGACTATGAGCTGAAACTACTCCAAACAAGGTATGGAGCCCTTTGCGGACTATAAGATGAAACTCCTCCAAACATGGTATAGTCCCCTTTTGCGGACTATGAGACATCGCACATCGCTAGTCTAAAACTCAAAATGATCGCCATTGATCAATAAGAAGTGTAAATTATACTAAGCTAGTAAATGAGTTTAGCTTCATGTACCATAACCACTGGCTTAACTTAAGTATTTACAAACAAATTGTAGATTTCCACTTAAAAACTGTCACAAGATTTCAATCGAACAAGTCTAAGAATTAAATGACGAAGTAAACGCAAGCGTTTCATACCACTTGTTTTGCTAAGTCGTTTAAATGGATTTCACGAACGAATGAGGTAAAGGTTTTTATATACTATTAGATTGGAAAATGGGTTTAAAAATGAGCTTTGTATGAAAAGTAACGTTGAAATCATTTATGTGAAAGAGTTTGAGTATTTACTACTAGTACAGAAACCTTTGTAGTTTATAGTGACAAATCGCAAAAATAATAGTAAGAACAATCAATCACCAAAAATTCACATTCGATGACATGAATCAAAACCATAGAAATCGATATCAAATCCATCAAGTGGATATTCCCAAAAATCCAGAAAAGAAGTCATTAAAGTCGGTAATAAATGACAACAACCAATCGGATCAATAAAAAATCAATATAAAATGGAAAGCCATACAAAACAGGCAAAGGCTGAATTTAACAGCTCTAGATGCCTGGTGGTCTTCCCAGACGTCTGAGCTAAAAGATTGAAATTTTCTTCCAGATCGCCCAAACGTCTGGGAAAGAACCTCGGATGTCTAAGCTGAAAGACTGGAATTTTTATTCCGTTGCTTCAAACGTCTGAGTTGAAGCTCAGGGCAAGATTTAGCCTAGGCCATTGATGGCCAATTCAACTCTAAAGCAATCGAATGAGCGATGATGGCTAAGGATTTATGCCAAGCGACAACCCAACCCTATAGACTCATCAATACACTCCGAACAACATGTTTAAACATCCTTATAAGGATTTTCATAGATTTTGACTTCAAAATGCCAAAAATTAAAAAATTCAACAAACCAATTCAATCCAAAAGCAAATGAACATGAAATAGATGTTACGAATTCATACCTAACAACAATCAAAGATATAGACATAGATGTGAGTTCAAGAACTCACCTTTATACCCAAAATCAACGAATGAGATGCTCTAAAACAAAGCAAAGATCAACCTCTCTTCAATTTCAACTCTAGAAGCTCCAATCTATGATCATAGACAAATATTTCCTAAATTAGGTTATAAAAAATTTCTAAAAATTGAAGAGGAATTGAGATGGAGAAGATGAAGAGGATGCTTACCTAAGCTTCTCCTTGATTTCCAGAACTTGAATATGAATTTCCTAAGGATCTAGGGCATAGGAATTTTGATTTCTTTTCTTTTCCCCCATTTTTTCTTTTAGGGCTTGAGGGTGTTAGGAAATTAGAAATGAAATGAATGAAGATGAGTGGAGACGGGGTATTTGATAGAGGAGTTGGGTTCCTTGTTTGGTCAGTGGGCTGAAACCAAACCTAAATTCCCAAATGAAAATATCAAAATTCTAGTCAACTCCAAACATATCGATGTTTATACTCAAAAAGGTCGCAAACGCCGTTTTCGACTCAACGGAAGTGGTCCCGAGTCCTAGTTCGATTGGTTACAAAAAGTCATATTTTGGACTTTACATTCAACTAACGATGCTATATTTAGATAAAATATTTAAATATACAATCGTAAAATATGCGGGTTGTTACAGACTCCCCTCCTTAAAGAAATTGCATCCTCGCAATACTTAGAAAATAAAGAGTAACAACCAAACAAAGGCATAACAACACAAAGGAAAATTTTGAAGCGAGAAGTTGACCTTAAGGAGCATAAGAAAGTAAGTTCGGATGCATTCGCACGATGAATTCTCTGGATTCGCAAGAGCAATCCTTAGGATTTGAGGAACATTGAACTTTCACAAGCGGAACATCTTTATTTCGAAGGCATCTAACCTCTGTAGCAATGATACGATTAGGGTGTTGCTCATAAGTCAAATTAGGTGAAACTTTAAATTCTTCAATAACATCGGGCTCAAGAATTGAATCGAAATCTCTAAGACATTTCCATAGTTGTGAGACGTGGAATACGTCATGAATAGCATAAGATTGAGCTGGTAATAAAAGGCAATAAGCCACGGAACCAATGCATTCAGTGATAGGAAAAGGGCCAATATATCGAGGTGCTAATTTTCCCGATCGACCGAAATGCACAACACCCTTCATAGGTGAAACACGAATGAACACCAAATATCCCACAGAAAATTCTACATTCCTTCGTTGGTTATCGACATAAGTTTTTTGTCTACCTTAAGCTTCTTTCATCCTATGACGAATAAGGTCAATCTTTTTTGTGGAATCACGAATAAAATCTGGATCTAAAACCAGCTTCTCACCGGCCTCAAGCCAACACGAAGTAGATCGGCATGGCCTTCCGTAGAGTGCCTCGAAAGGCGCCATAACAATACTAGATTGGAAGCTATTATTATAAGAAAACTCAACAAGAGAAATATGATCTTCCCAACTTCCACCAAAATCAAGAGCACGAAGAAGATCTTCAAGAGTTTGATTCACATGCTTTTTTTGTCCATCGGGCTGAGGATGATAAGTGGTGCTAAAATTAAGCTTTATTCCTAAAGCTTTTTGAAGATCTTTCCAAAATCCACTAGTAAATAATGGATCATGAATACTAACAATAGAAGTAGGAACTCCATGCAATTTAACCATCTCTTTAACAAAGAGTTTGGCCAAAAGAGATACGGTCCGGTTGGACCGAACGGGAAGAAAATGGGCAGATTTTGTAAGTCTATCTACTATTACCCACAAACTTCCATGACCCGAACGAGAACGGGGAAGACCTTCAATAAAATCCATGGAAACTCAATCCCACTTCCAAACGGGAATGTCTCAAAGTTGCAATAACCCACTGGTCCTTTGATGCTCGGCCTTTATGAGTTAGCAAGTCATGCAACACTTAATAAAGTTAGCGATATCAGATTTCATTCCATCTCAATAATAAAGTCGTTTCATGTCCGCATATATTTTACTACTACCGAGATGAATGGTAAATTTAAAATGATGAGAATCTTCTAAAATGTCTTTACAAGATCGCTAACATTTGGCACGATAAGTCATACCAAATTTTCGAATGCCCCCACGAGCTTTGATTTCAAAGTCCTTCAAACTATCAATATTCCTATCCCTACAACTTTGGCTAAGATAAGCCAATTCAGGATCATGGTTTTGAGCTTCAAGGATACGGTCCAAAAGAGAAGGATGAGCCTCAAGGCTACATAAAACAAGAGATAAACATGAATTGGGTTCACGATCTCGAATCTCACAGGTAGACAAAGTCTCGAGATCATTTCATTCGGATATCATCAAAGAAACAATCGCTTGTTGCTTACGACTAAGAGCATCGACAACACAATTTCCCTTTCCGGGAGTATAAAGAATATCAAGATCATAAGACGTAGGGAATTCGAGCCAACGTTGTTGACGTAAATTAAGTTCTTTTTGAGAAAATAAATACTTCAAAGATTTATGATCGATGTAGAGAACAAATTTCTCGTCCAAAAGATAATGACGCCAAATTCTAAGGGCGAAAACAATAGTCGCCAGCTCTAAATCATTAGTGGCATATCTAGTCTCGGCAGGCTTTTGCCTAGAAGCATAAGCGATAACACGTTCTTTTTGCATGAGAACGGCTCCTAAGCCAACATGACTGGCATTGGTATAAACAATAAAGTCTTGGTTCCCTTCAGGAATCACAAGAACAGGAGCATCCGAAAGGAGTTCTTTTAATTTCTGAAAAGAAGTCTCATATTTGTCTGACCAAATGTACTTAACTCCCTTCTTTATCAAACTAGCAAGAGGTACAGAAAGTTTATAAAAGTCTTTTATAAAACGACGAAAATAGCCCGCCAATCCATGAAAGCTACGAATTTTCGTCACACTCTCCGATCTCTTCCAATTTTGAATTGATTCAATCTTTGAAGGATCCATGGAAATTCCGGATTTAGAAATAATATGTCCTAAAAATTTCACACGATATTGCCAAAAGTGGCACTTAGAAAAATTTTCTTTCAATTGATGGCTCCTAAGAGTTTCCAACACAATCCGAAGAGGTTTGTCATGCTCTTCCTCGGTGATAGAATAAACAAGAATATCATCTATAAAGATGAGAACAAATCTTATTCGATCGAGGAAGTCTTTGAAAACTTGATTCATAAGGTCAATGAAATAAACTGAAGCATTCGTTAAACCAAATGTCTTAACAAGCCATTCATAAGATTCATAACGAGTACGGAATGATGTCAAAGGAATGATATCCTCTGCAATACGAAGTTGAAGCTCAGGTCAAGATCTAGCCTAGGCCATTGATGGCCAATTTAACTCCGAATCAATTGAATGAGCGACGATGGCTAAGGATTTATGCCAAGCGACAATCCATCCCTATAGACTCATCGATACACTCCGAACAACATGTCCAAACATCCTTAGGATTTTTATAGATTTTGACTTCAAAATGCCAAAAATTGGAAAATTCACCAAACCAATTCAATCCAAAAGCAAATGAACATGAAATAGATGTTTTGAATTCATACCTAACAACCATCAAAGGTATAGACATAGATGTGAGTTCAAGAACTCACCTTTAAATCCAAAATCCACGAATGAGAAGCTCTAAAACAAAGCAAAGATCGACCTCTCTTCAACTTCAACTCTAGAAGCTCCAATCTATGATCATACACAAATATTTCCTAAATTAGGTTATAGGAAATTTCTAAAAATTATAGAGGAATTGAGATAGAGAAGATGAAGAGGATGCTTACATAAGTTTCTCCTTGATTTCTAGAACTTTAATTTGAATTTCCTAAGGATCTAGGGCTTATGAATTTTGATTTCTTTTCTTTTCCCCCATTTTTTCTTTTAGGGTTTAAAGGTGTTAGGAAATTAGAAATGAAATGAATGAAGATGAGTGGAGTTAGGGTATGTGATAGAGGAGTTGGGTTCCTTGTTTGGTTAGTGGGCTGAAATCCAAACCCAAAGCCCCAAATGAAAATATCAAAATTCTAATCAACTCCAAACATATCGATGTTTATAATCAAATAGGTCGCAAACATCTTTTTTGGACTCCATGGAAGTGGTCCCAAGTCCTAATTCAACCATTTACAAAAAGTCATGTTTCGGACTTTACATTCAACTAACGATGCTATATTTAAATAAACATTTAAATACATAATTATAAAATATGTGATTTGCTACAAGATATTACTTCCAGTTCTTTAACATTTGAAAACGGTTTCAATCCTTATATTCTCAACGGAATATTTCCATCCATTCCAATACTTAGAATATTCTTTCCCACTTCATTTTATATTTACACTTAGGAAGTATTCCATATATTTCCTGCTTCCTATTTCCCAAAATCATTTACAATTTTATTTGTAAATTCCTTGACTAGTTTATAACGATTTTCATTTTTCAAAGTTCACTTTTATTTAACTTCTTCGGAAATTTCCTTACTTTTTCAAATTTCGTTTTGAGAATTCTCTTACAAGTCCTAACTACTAAATAACCATTTCCCAACTCTCAAGAAGATTCCTAAATACATTTAAACAATTTTCAAAACTATATATATATATATATATATATACATATGTAAATATAACACTAAACTGATGTGTGAACTTGTTTTGAATTATTATAAATGTATAAGTAATCAAAAATGATGAAATTTTTTAGTTTATAAATAGTTAATTAAAAAGTGATTTATTTATTTAATATTAATTTATTTAGTTAATGTGAAAATAGCCATTTTGGCAACTAAATCAGATTTTGACGAAACCAGTTTCATTGGATCCTTAACAGTGACTTACGGTAGGATTTCAAGTTTCGTATTGATCGGACTTGTTGTTTGACTGTACGGGCTCGAAACGCCTAGAAATTAATTTAAATGAAATCAATTTGAAATAAGCTGATTTTAACCTAACTTCTTCATGCGATGGAACTAGGACTTGAAACCTGTTCCGTTGATTTTAAAACTATTGGAAACATCTATTTTGATATATGAGATGACCCATTTTCGTTCCGAAAACAGAACGGGCTTTTTGGGTCATTCATCGTTCAACATTGGAATCAATCTTGCTCATTCATTTTTATTTCTGATCTGCCTATAAATAACCTGTTATAAACCTAGCAGTCTTTCTATTTCTTATTTATGTACGTACAATTCTCTGCAACTCCCCTTTTCCAATAGCAGAAACAAACTACAATTCCCAAACCCTCAAATTTAATTTCAAAACCAAACCCAAATTTCAAACTCCTCAAAATATATCGAATTGTATATCAATTCGAAGCTCTCTACGAGCGTAATTCACTGGTTTGATTTGTTTTTCAATCGGATTCATCATTTGTCCAGAAATCGAGGATGAACCTCAGTTATCTGTATTAGATATTCACGATCCAATGGTGGATCTACGTCTTGGCGGCAATCAGAGAACATGGGGTGATAGAGCTCGTCGAGTAGGTCTCGGGAGGGTAACCGTTGGTCTCACGGATGCACAACTTCGCTAGAACTTGATGCTATGGACGATGGCGGTCGATAGATGTGGGGTTGGTCGCAAGTGGAGGTGCAACCAAGGTTTGGTGCAGACAAGGGTGACGTGGAGGTTGGTGGCCTCTAATCTCGGTGCAGTTGATCGTGGAAGTAGGCATTCGTGGTCAAAGGTAGAGGTTAGGGGCAGCTCGGGTATCTCAATCGAGCTTTTGGGAAACGCGATGATTCGCGTAGGATGACGTGGAATTAGGGTTCAGTGTACGTGTTTGACTTTGTCTTTTCTCTTTCGTTTTCTCTTTATTTTATTTTATTTTATTTAAATCATTCTAATGTCAATAAATTTTATATACGAGGTCCAATTCACGCATGATTTGTTCCACTAAAATAGTATCGTAATTACGGACATTTTGATGCTGGTTTGGACAAATTCTGAGACCGTTGAGTTTGGGCCTTAAATTGGATTTTAAATTCGATTTAAATTCAAAGGTGAGTGTTTTGACCCACTCACAACTTCCAAAATTTCTTATGTTAGTTAAATTAAATGTGTGATATAATTTGAAATTTATTTATTGCTGTTTGGTATAGTTAAATCGTCATTCCAGTTAATTTGAACTTATTTTAAACTAAAATTTGTCATTTAATTTATTATTGAATTTAAATTGCCAGTTAAATGCCTGTTATTGATATTTTGTTAATTGTTGATATTTATTAATGGAATTGGATGATGATTGTGTTGGATGTTTGATGGTTGAAATTGGATGATTGGATGTTATGTTAAATTATATATTATTATCGCTCTACAAGTTTTTTAGGAAAAATCACTATGGGTTGAAATGATATATACTCGAACGATCTGTAGATTAGGAAAAAATCGTTATGGGTTAAAATGTCAGACTCGAACAATTTTATGGATTTTTATATTAATTCAGGATTGTGCGGTTTGAAATGATATATAACCGTAAAATTTTAAATTGCAGATTGAAATGATAACTGTCCGTATCACTTGACCCTAACGTAGAGAATTATATATGGACACTAGATTGGTTAAATTAAATGATTTTAAATCCTTAAATTTTGAATCCTGTTAAATGATATTTTGAAATAAAATTTGATTCATATAAATTGAATTATTATCGGAAATCAAGTTTTATGGTAAAATTTGAATTGGTTTAAAGGAATTGCTTTAGGAAATTTATTTGAAATTTTTAAGTTGATTCTTGAAATACAATTGAAATTTATAGGAATTGAGTTATTGAAATTGTTTGAATATAGCTTTGAATATGTATTGAAATTGAAGTAGCTTAAATTGATATTTCAAACATGAATTGGAATCGATGTAAATTTAATTATTTTATTGAGAATTTGAATATAGATTTGGAATTAGATTTTTGTTGATTTGGAAACTGGAAATGGTTTAATTGTGTTAGAATATTTAACTATTTACAACAATTTTAACTATTTAAACTATTTTTTAAATTTTCATACTAAGTAAAGGGGAAGTGTTTATATTCAAATTCATTAGTTTAAAAGAAAATACGGCTAAATGATGTTATAATCTAAGTTGGATTTTTATGTTATAACTAATTGAACATGATGATCTTGAAGTGAGGATTTAACCAAATTAAAAATATGATTTTTGAGAGAAATTATGATTTCGAAAATGATATGATTTCAAAGGTGAATATGATTTTAAAGTAAATTATGATTTCGAAAGTGATATGGTTTTGAGAATATGATATTTTGATATAAGTTGTGAATTGACTTTTGAATTGTAAAAGAGCCATCCGGTGTGTAATAAGCGGTTGGTTGTTAAAGAGACCGGGATAAGATATTGTCATACTCTCTGCCAATATCGAAAACCACTTTAACAACTGTGTACGTGGTGGAGATTCCAAAAATGAAGTAGGATGGTTTGGTGAACGATTTTTGAATGAGGTATGACGTGACCCTGACTCCCGTAACTCAGCGTAGATGTGACTAAACCAGGAGCCACGTGGGGCCAAGTGAGGTCATTCCTCCGGTCGGGCACATTCCTTCGATACTATATTCTGACTTTGTGATTGATTTGGGAGCGTGTCCGAGGTGGGCGGTAGTAGTTGCTATGCATTTCCACCAGTCCGGATACGCGATTGGTATATCTAACCTGGCGTTGCCTCGAGTATAATGTTCACATGCCCTAGCGCGCCTTCTACGAGTTTGTTTTGTACCATACCTATGGGGTTCCCTCTGTGTAAACCTCTAGTTTATAAAGGAGCTACGGTGCTATATAGACTATGGGAATATATAAAATGTGTTAAAGGGGATATGGGTAAAGCCTTAACACTATTTTAATACTTTTACTATACTGTAGACATATTATAATAGCGTATTTTACTACATAGTATATAGTTTAACGGATCCTTAGGAGATGTGAATCCTGAACATATCTTAAGTTACTACACTCACGTTAGACACTGGATAGGAGATGTCAAACCCCGCAAACATCTCTGACGTCGTCACACGCATATTTACCGTTGATTTAACTTACATAAGATCTTTTTGTACTGACTTGAGTGTTTTGTCTTTTTAATTCGCTCAGGTCAGCCTGAGCATTTAAGGATTTGAAGATCTTATTTCCGAAGGACGAAGACGAAGATTTGTACTACTATTATTTACAATATTTATTCCACTGCATTCATACTGTTCCACTGCATTACTTATTTATTCATGTTTATGTAATTCTAATATTTGTGTTATAAAGAATAACCAAATGTATTTATAAAAAAGCTTCATAAACTATTATTTGATTATTATATGTTTTCATTCCACTACGAGATTCTGTATTTGTTCTATTTCTTTCTCTTTTTCTTATTTACCCTATTACAATCTGCCCTTTTGAATGGTTTGAGTCTGGCATATGTGTCTGCTTAAAAAATCTAAAAAGGCAGGCTGTTATATAACTATAACAATTCTGAAATATTATTCCTTTATGTATATACATATATATAATATAATTTTGGTAAATTATCTATCGGTTTGCCTTGTTTAAGTGTTTAGAAACCCTTATCGATATCGTGACGTCCCATGTACCGATCAGAATTCATAAGCCATTCAATAGATAAACTAACACGATATAAAAGTTTTTTAATATCACTAACAAATGTGCGCTCATATATGTACATATACAAATACACACACCCAAAACTCATAATATGGTATTCCATTACCTTATCTCTTAACGAGTTGCCCCACCAAAGCCAAAGTTCTCGCTTAACCTTCAGGTTTGATACCAAGTGTATAACCGAAAAATTTTCAACCCATGAAAATCAACACTAATACGTCCACTGTATTACATGCAGAGCAATCGAATGTCAAAAAAACCAATTGTTAGGGGAAAAGAAGGTAGAAGAAGAGAAGAGAAGAAGAAGAAGAAGAAGAAGAAGAAAGAGAAACTAGAAACAATAAAGAATCTCACAATCACAGTGGAACAATATATAATATAATATCGATGATCTTTACAAAAGAGAAACTATTATATACATACACCACTCAGAGTACAACCACAAATCACAATCATCAGACAGTTATAACACCTATCCTTACAAATGCTGATGATTTCAACAACACAACAGAGGAAAATGAACATATACGCAAATAGGACTTGAAGACCTCTAACTCATCTCTTGAGCTCCAATGCATCCAAAACAAATCTGCAATATGCTCGGTCAGACCCGTGCATTATAATAAAATAGCACCGAGTCAGTCTGAAAAACCAGCGTGAGAAAACACACCCAACTTGGATTTTAAAGTTATAAAAGCTCTTTGAATAAAACAAAGGTATCTCGTAAGACCATGCCGCACATAAACAAGGACGGGTTTTTAACTTACAATAACCAAAACATTTTTCATAAGAAATCCATTTATATTATAATAATGTATATGGGTTAAAGTAAAATACCAATATAGTTGAAATGCTTGCATCTCACATTTTAACATAGTTGCGCATAACTAAGTCCATACAACACTTATTGGAGAATGGACCCGTATAATGATTGGGCTACTGGGATACCGCCCGTCATGGTGCATCAATATATAAAATAACACCAAGGATCTTGCCAAAATCCTCTACCAACACAGAACCGGCCTATCCTTTACTGGATAGTACCAAATATGATCACCCCTCCGTTAATGGGTCATGAAGCATATAAATGAGAGATAACATCGACTCTAGATAGGGATGATCATACCCTACTTAGGAGCAACCTACTTAGCCCAGTTACATCTCCCATGTTTTATTCATTCCCAGTTGATGAGGTTTGAGGCTACGTTTTACCTTTTATATAGCACTTCCCACTTAAATGCAAATATTCCCCTCTAGGAAAAAATGCAATATCAGCATTCATGCATACAAGTTCATTCTAGGGCTGAACGAAACACTTGAGAGCTCTATCTTGAATTCCATCATCTTCAAGATGTCTTCACTTCGAAATGCTTGAGTTGGATCAAAGTGGTTTCGAATAACATATCTGATCCCGGTCTCTTCGAAACAACTATTGATAATTTTCGGTAAACTCAAACCAAGTTCTTTAGGAAATAAATTATCAAAGATAAGAGTGGAGATCACCTCCTAACCATTAGTGAAAATATTTCCTTATCATTATCCAAGGAGAACGAAACAAGATTTATAGGTACAATATAACATCATCATAGATAACTGTGCCATATAACTAACGTGTTTCTCTTAGATATTTCCAAAATTACATTTAGATCCAAATTCGATAATCGGTTGTTTAACTATCGAATAACAAACGTTCAATCAGGGATTTAATTCCATAGGGAACACCAAAATGGTTAAGCATAAAAGTAACCACTAACCTCCTTTTAACTAATCTTTCATTAATTTAGATTCTCTTTGTAATACGTGAATCAAAATTTGTTTTACAAAGATATATGTATGTATGTATGTATGTATGTATGTATGTATGTATGTATGTATGTATGTTTGTATACCCACAAATCCATATTTCTCATCACTTGAAAAAATATCCATATATTTATCTCAATGGTATAAGTATATTCACCAACATTGGGGAAGATTCCTCTTTTTATTCAATTCTAAAATCATTTATAACTCCGTTATAAATCCATAAAACCGTTTACAAAACTTCTTTATAAATCTATAAACCCATTTCTAAAATTCTTTTATAAATATTTAAACCATTTATAAAACTCCTTTATCTTTTAACCAATTTTCCTTTACGTTTTCCAAACATGTTATAAGATTTCTCTTATAACCCATATCTATTTATAAAACCTTATCTATAAATCTCGAAAACATTTATAATATAATTCTAATCATTTACTTAAAAGAGCTATCATATATAGTAGTAATGTAACAACCCGAAATTCAAGGGGAAATTAATAAATAATTATAAGTGAAAAAAATAGTGTTTATAATTAGAACTCGTTTGAAATTAGTATTGAAATTAATTGGTAGTATATTTATTGAAATGTTTCGATAAATAAATGAAAAGAGGAATTAAATTATAATGATTGGGTTTAATATAAGAACTTGCATTTGTGTCAATATGGAATGAACATTTTAAATAAAAATAAATGCATGTTTTGAGATGAATAAAATAAATTTCACATTTTTGAATATATGTATAATTTTATAAACAGGGAGTTTGTTTTGTTACAAAAGAAAAGAAAAAGATATAATAGTAAATTTAAAAAGAAGGCATCTACTTTTATAAATTTGAAAAAAAAAGGACGACGATGTTCAAATGAGATGGGTTATTGTAAATGAGAGAAAACGTAACAAATTAGAAATTAATGGAGGATAAGAGAATATTATTTATAGTTTCTATATTATTGAGGGTGTAATTGATTAAATTAAATATAAGGTAAGGAGCTGACAAGGTGCATTGTAAGATTTGACACAGCAACGAGTCAACGAAAGTTTTAAGAGATTCTAACCTATGGTTGAAAGCACACCTAAAACACTATAAATAGGACCTAAACTAACCTAGGTTTTCACTCTAAAATCAAAAATTAGCCTCCATTTCTCTCTCAAATATTTACCTACATTCTTCATTTATGAAATAAAATTATATTATATATACATTCAAATAAGAGATGGAGATTGTACAACTTAGAGGGGATTTCTAGAGAATTTTGGTTGCTATAGAAGGGATTCTAGCTTTTGTTTTAGGTGTGTGTTTAGTAATTATTTTAGATTCTTAAGTAATTTAAAATAATAGGGTTTTCAATAGTTGTAGTTTTTCTACAATTTTGGGATAACCTTTTTACCAGCTTATTTTCAGTTTTAGACTTGTTTTTTAGTCTAATTTCTTTTAGCAATTCTTTTCCAGTTATTTGCACTTATTTATTGTTATTTAAAGCTTTTCCAATTATTTACAGTTATTTACCGTATTTATGGTTATTTACTGTTATTTACGTTTTATTTACCTCTATTCTACGTTTGAGATTTCCTCTGTAATTGTCGGTTTCTTTTTAATTTCCTTTTTACGCGAATGGAATAAATAGAATAGAATAAATTGTGAATATGGAATACAAATAAGAACATTAATTTTAAACAAAATGGGATGTGAAATAAGAAGACTGTAATATATTGGACTTGGACTAAAATAGGCAAATTTAAAATATTTGCAAGATTAGTTATAACGTATAATTATGATTAAAATGAGTAAATAAAGGAAGTTGCTTATTTTTATTCTTAGACCTTGGGTTAAGTTAATAAGCACAATTATAACATAGGTTATACTTAGAGACAGAACAGAAAAGGCTTATTCTTAAGACTTGAATAAATTAATAAGCAAAAATAGCAAGAATAGCAGTAGAGGCTTATTTGAACAAATTTATACTAAGTTAAATAAGCAAAGATAGTAGTAAGACCCATACCAATAGCATTCCCTTTTTTAGTTAGGTCTCACAATAGCACGGGTGAGGCAAGGGCACGCTTATGTAGGAGTTATGGTATATAAGTGGTCCACAGAGGCAGCAACAGATACACGAGCCTAATGATGGTCGAGCGTGTGACCTCAATACGGGGAGATAATTCACTATTGAGTTTCAAAGCATGGTAAATAAGAGGTCCATAGGGGGAGCAACATATAGCGTGAACCAAACGGCGGTCGAGCATGCAACCTCGGTGCGGAGATATAATTCGCTATTGAGTTCCAAAGCGCTTAGTAGGTGTAACGATCCGGTATTTTCAACCATTCGCATCCACACATGTCGGACTTGAATTGCTCAAATTACCGAATTGTAGAAATAAATTTAGCAAATCTCAGAATATGCAGCAAATAAATAAATCGTAGAGTCAAAACACAGAGTAATATAATGCAGCAGAAGCAAAGAGATAGTAGTTCACGAAGCTACTATATAAATACATCAGAGTTAAACAGGATACAATAGGAGTAACAAGATACAACAGAAGCCTCAATATAATAAATAAGCACAAAGCTGAATACATCACTGAAATCAACTGGATAACTGGAATCAACTGAATACTGAAATTGAAATAGATAGCTGGGTCATCAAGCAAAGCTCCAACTCCGAAGGTGAGTCTCAAATGTTATATCACTTAGTCTGATTCGAGCATAAAGCAAAACACAAAACACTCGAGTCAGGACATACATACTTATACAATGTAAACCAACTCAAGTGAACTGTAATATAAGGTACAAGTAACTTAAAGGATGCTTAGGACCGCCCACCCTCTAAGGATCCGTTAAACTATTTACTATGTAGTAATATTTCGCTATTATAATAATGTCTAGAAGAAAAATAAACATACTTTTAAGTAGCGTTAAGGCTTTACATTTTCCACCTTAACACGTAATAGTCCCAGTAGTCCATCCAGTATCATGGTCCCTCCCGATCGGGAAGCCACCAAAGGATACTCCATGGGTTATGGGAGAAAACCAAACTCATACAAGGCACAATAGGGTAGGTGACACGGAACACAAGGCAATGCCAGGGTAGATATACCAATTACGCACAAGGGCTGGTGGTAACGCGTAGCAACTACAACCACCTAACTCGAGCCACACCCCAAAATCAAAAATCAAAAGTGCCCACCAAATCAATCTCAAAGCCATAGAATATAATATCGAAGGAGTGTGTCCGATAAGAGGGGCTACCTCCTTGGCCCGAGATCCCTCCTGTTTTAGCCACCTTATGCTAACTCACAGGAGTCAGGTCCACGTATATACCTCAAAGGAACGCCGCCACCATCATACTTTATTCTGGAATCTCCACCGCGTACACGGTTGTTAAAGTGGTTTTCGGAGTTGGCAGAGAGTATGACAACATCCGATCCCGGTCTCTTTAACAACCAAACGTTATTATTATCCATGGATACTTATTTAAAAATCATTTCCATTCCAACCATTTAAAATCAAATACTATTACTTTCCAAAATAATATCCATTCTCAAAATGGTAATATTTCCAAATCCATATACTTTTCAAATTTAATATCCATTTCAAAACTAAATATTATATTTTTTCATTTCAAAAACCAAATCAATATATCTTTCCATTTCAAACCCAAAGTAATAATATATATATATATATATATATCATTTAACTAAAACTCAGATTCCCAAATCACTGAATATTTCCTTCAATTTACTAAACTTGAAGTATTCCTTTAAATCATCGTAATTCAAACCACTTTATAAGGTCATATTATTAAATCTTCCATTTCCAATAAGTTCCAAATTTATATATTTAAAGACAATTCTTAATTAAACACAATTTCTAAAATTATCATTTCCAAAGCCATATTACTTTCAAGTTATAACAACTCTGAAACCAAACATTTTGCAACATATTTATTTAGACCATCTAAATAATGTTAATATCTACCAAACAAGATTCATTTAACCATTTAAATTCAATGTCAAATAATATTCATTTCAAAGTTGTAGCATTTATAAGTTTATTCATTCAATTATAAACTTTCCAAAACAAATTATATTTCAGCTACATTAAAATTTCAATTTTTAGCCAATTCAACTTATAAAAATCACATTTCCCACTTCAAAATATTCATTCGGATATCATTTAACTTATGATTTAATAAAATAAAATTTTTTCAATAAATATCCAAATTAAACTATAATTCATTTATTAAGTCAAAAACACATTATTTTACTTCTTTTATTTCAACAAATAACTTACCACTTTATTTAAAAATACCCACTTCATAAGCAAGAATAAATTCCATTTATATACTTAACTTAACAATTCAAATTAAAACCAAATTTCCAATTATCAAGTTAATTCATATTTTGAAAATACACTTTTCCACTTAAATCATAATTATTCAGTTTCCAAACATCTCCATTTCATAAACAAAGTAATTTATCATAGTAAATATAACGATCAATTTCTTTGCAAATTTATTCATTTAGGCATCAATTAAACTATAATTTCAGGCTAAATACATTTATTACAAAATGTACAATTAAAACTGTATTTCATTTTATCAATTCAAAGAACATCATTTATTTTACAAACATATTCATTTCATAAAATAAAAATTGATTACAATTACCAAGCTAGACTTTAAAATTCCATATTAATTAAATTTAATTATTAAGTTATTTATCACAATTAAAGCTCTTTAAATTACCATTAAAACCAAATAAAGATTTTTAAATTACAATCTAAACCAATCATCAACTTATAAAAATTTAACTTGCTGAAAGCCAATATCTCTATATTTTAAATCATTAAATCAAATTTCAAGGTAAAATTTTAAATTTTCTAAATATTCAAAATACATAATAAATTTTAAGGAAAATATTTCCTTAAAAATATTAACAATGGGCCTGTATAATATTTTCTAGCCTAGGTCAAGTGATGTAACAGCCCAATTTTTTTTAAAAGAATTTTTCACTTATATTTTTTTTTTTTTAAAAAAAAAAAACTTTGGGGTTTATTTAAAGTGATTAAAACAAAATATGAAAAGAAAATTAGGACTAACTAATAAGATCTCTGAAAAAATCAAGTTTTAATTAAGAAAACATTTATAGCTTAGGTGGTTAAGACATCTGGGCTATTCACGACAGGTCACGAGTTCGAGTCTCAGCACGGTCAGAATTTCGAATTTTTTTTATGTATAAATGAACTGGGTAATCACGCGTTAAAAAGGGCGCGTAAATCTAGGGAATAAGTACCGTGTATATATATATATAAAATATGAAGAATGTAAACTAATTTAAATTTTAGTTAAGTATTATTTTTGAAGGATTTAGTGTATTTATAAACTGTTAAATATCGCGTTTAAAAGGACGCGTAAAATTTATGGTAAGTAATGTAATAAAACGTGTAAAATTTAAAACGTTATTTTATATATATATTTTTGATGTTTTGTATTACGTCAGTTTGACGTACTTTTAAAATCATTTATAAACACCTTTATGGATTAAAACATCAGTTAGTGATTTTTAAGACGAACGTTACTTTTGGTTGTAACTGACAGTTTGGTTTTAAATAAAATGTGTATATACGTTTCCATTTCCAAAAGCTTTGAAAAATTCTTGCCGTCATTTAATTAAATCAAACTAAAAAAAATAATATATCAATTCTCATATAATTGGAACGGTTCATATTTTGCCATTCCTCTGATCACGAAACCTTATCTGCCTAAATCTACAATCACGCATATATCATTTGAAAGAAAATCAATTTTGCCTTCCTTTGCGCGTGACACAAAATTTTATTCTTTTAACATTTTTGGCATTTGCCTCTTACCTTTTTGTTTCTTGAGCATGTCACTGTATTCATTTATTCACGCAACCTAAATGGACTAATATATTTGATTGCCTAAAAATCAACTCATGCATTCAAATTTAACCTTGCCTATCTTTTCAAATTCTCACATTCCTATTTATATCTCTCTGTTTCCACTGCCTTTATTTTGCAAGATAAAAATTTTTTCGTTCCTATAATCACGCATATAAAGTAAAAATCGTATTTAAATATCTTTATGGAGAAAAATATCAGTCAGTGATTTTAAGACGGACGTTATTTTGTTTTAAAGGACCGTTTGATTTCTTTTAATAAATGGTATACGTTCTTTGCCTAAAGCTTACATAAATATTCACCTTTTCATTTATGGGTATCAAACTAAAATCAAGATTTTAGCTAAAATAAAATGGATCACACGTGAGCAACATTAGTGCATTTGTATATATGTAACGTTCGCATTTTTGCTTATTCCTCTTACTCTCTGTTGTCATCAGCTTTACCAAACATCACGCTTGCCCTTCCTTTGATCAATATTCCCCTTAAGTAACGTACAAACTTTATAAATCAAACCATGTATCACGCAAGTCATTTATTTCCCATAATCCAAGCTGCCATTTTCTCTGCCTTTTTGTTTACAAATTTTCGAATACTGATCAAACTTTATACATTGGAAAAAAAAAATTATCCTTTTGCAAAACTGAAATGAGTTAATCACGCCACATCCCTTGATTACTGCCTTGCCGTTTCACAAATTCGTGTATAAATATGCCAGAGATCCACATCTCAAAAAAAAAAGAAAAAAAAACTCACCACTCTTCAAAGCATTGCAAATTTTCCTCTGGCAATTTCGTTCGAAGCATCAGGTAATTGTCTTATTGTTTTCTCTTTCTTTTCCTTCCAGTTTTTCCTTTCCTCAGTTTTTTTTTGTTCTCATTTGATATGCTCGGCCACTCCAACCCATCTACTTCACCCGATCTAGTTGACAAACTTTGGAAATTTATGAGTCATCACATCTGTAGAAATCTAATATGTGTGTGCAAAGAGATGGTGTAGTTGACCCAGATTTAATTTAATGCTAGCTTAAAGTTTACGCGTACTATCACTACGGAAAAATGGGTTATTCATTGTATATATCATACTTAGTTTTGGGTCAAACAAAATAGAAAGTCAATAATGTTCATTGAAAAAAAAAAAAAAAAAAAAAAAGAAGAAAGAAATATATATGTAAAACAGAGGAAGGAGAGGAAGGGAAGAGGGAGAGGAGAGATTTGAGGGTACCTGTACATGCGTGTATCAGTGAGAAGCTTTGCCTTTTTGCATATATTAGATAATTTACCTGCACTAAATGCATATCATATAGGAAGCAGTGCCTGCATATTTTTAACATAAATATAGTTCAGACCATATAGTGTGTGTGCAAGCATCTATTAAAAAAGATCCATGCATTTAGTCGAAAGATTGGGCGAATTGTGCATGTGATATATATATTTATAAAAAAAAAAAAAAACACACACTGATTTCATTTGTAAATTAAATGCTTACAATTTATAAGCTTTCATTCCAAACAATATTTCAATTTGTACCGGACATTGATTTAATTCAATTTACTATTTAATATTATTAATTCATTAACTAAATTCACTACTTACCTTTGTTCTCTTATATGCAACTCTTAGCCTAATATAACAATTTACATCACTTCAATTTATTCGTCATTTTGTTTCAACTGTAAATACTTAGCCTTATATTCCCATGGTTTCATTTCCTTCTCAACATTTGCTTCATTATTAATTTTAAAATCTTTATTTCTTCTAAAGTAAATTTGCGTAAATCTTATTAAAATGACAAATTTAATTAACGAAAATGACAGGTCGTTACACATATAAAAAAAAAGAGAATATTTATAATTTAGAAATGATATAATAAAATTTTATAAAGGAAGTAACGTGCAGATCAAATAATGTACTATCCATGCATTAGTTTGTAGTATAGGCTGGGTGAAAACTTTTGCATGTGTACACGCAAATCTAGTAGGAAATAGGCAGTGTGTTTTTGCGTGAAGGGAAAAAATTAAGGGAGTGAAGTATTTGCATTTCTTTGGGTTACAGTGAGCGTACATTCTTAGTTGATATAGGCTTGGGCCGTGACCTTATGCATACTTCCAGTTGAAGTTTAGTAATGTGGTGGTTGTGCGTTTTGTTTAATTAAATAATAGAGTATATATATAAAAGGTAGAAAAAAAAAAGATTTTATTTTGGGCCGAGTTGTTCGTCAAGTAGGGTGGTGTAGTGGTCGAGCGTATCGTGCCAAATTTCTTTGACTCTATTCGTTCCAATTGTTTCAAATATTTGCGTTGACCATAAATTTTAAAAGTCACGTATTCGGTATTTGGATCTTGTTATAGATTTGAATCTAGGCGTGACATCCAGGGAAATTTGATCGCTACCCTCTGTGCGTTTCTTTTTTTTGGTGGATTTTTTATTTTCGCTTGAATCAAATTTTCTGCAGCTTTCAGGTGAGTATTTCTCACCAGACATACGTATTTATATTTTGGTAAATTATTGCAAGTGTATGTGTAAAATTGTATTTCACTATTATCTGTCTGTAATGTAATATAGAATGATGGACCCCATTTAAATTGACACCTCATCAGTATTATCTGTTATATTATTTCTGCAGTTATATTATTAATTGTTATTTACTGCTTAAATCACCACTGCAAGTTCCCTGTTAAAGTTGGATTGTTATGGGCTGAAATAATGATTATTGTTAAACTAGTCTGTTAACTGCTTAACTGATAACTTGGGATTGCGGGTTTGAAATGATAGAACCCGGGGTTTTGTAAATTACGGGTTGAAATGATATAAATCCGTATCACTTGACCTAGGCTAGAGAACTATATACAGGCCCGTGGTTCTTATAATATTTTCTGAAATATTTAAAATTATTTTGGAAGTTAAATATTTGATTTAATATCTTTAAAGGATTTTTTTTATTTTTATTTTTGAATGAGTTATAAATGTTAATAAATAAATAAATATTTGAATAGAATTTTGGAATATAACTTATTTTGGAAATTCTGGATTTTGAAAAATAAGCCTTCAGTTAATAAATAAATAGATAAATAAGTTATATTTGGAAATATTTATTTAGTTAAACAAATCTGCTACAGCATTTTAAATGCTGTCTTTTTGAAATTGGACTAGTTTTACCCGTAACTTTAGGTAGCATTTCCTAAGTGCTACAGAATCTAGAATTGATTGTTTTAAAACTCATGGAATTTGATAAATTTTATTTTATGTTAAGTTTTGGAAAATCTTAAGATATGATATTTATAACTGGATTTTCCTTAATAAATTTAAGATGAATATTCTAGTATTAAGTGAATTTTGAAGATATTAAATGACTAACATTTGGAGTTTATTTATGGAATTTATGGGAATATTCAAGACTAAATAATAAAACATTGATTTGTTGAAAGAATAAAATCCAAACTTAGTTTTGAATAGGAAATACTCCAATTGGATATATATATATAGGAATTGTAATGGATTTGGGGACATAAAGTGATATTTAAATTATGGTTTAAACTTTAAATAAAGAAATATATTTGTAAAGCTATATAAATTATCTTCTTTACAAAGTAACCATAAAGTTAAACCATTATTCTATATACCGTTGAATATCCAAACCATTTGTGTGTTGGGAGTTATGGTTTTAAAGTAAAAATTCCAAATATTATGTTTTGAAGATATAATTCAAATATTTGGCTTCCAGATATTATAAATTTTAAGCAGTATGGTTTTTGGAAAGAATTATATTTGAATATAACGATATCATATTGTTTTTGGGTTTTAAAATGATATCGTATTTATATTTTGAAATGGAAATGTTTATTCTGGTTTTAAAGTATAAAATGTTTTAAATGACCACGGGTTATAATAACGATGGGTTGGCAAAGAGACCGGGATCGGATATGGACATACTCTCTGTCGATACCGAAAACCATTTTGACCAACCGTGTACGCGGTGGAGATTCCAGAATGAAGTAGGTCGGTGGTGGCGTTTCCTGTAAGGTAAATACGTGGACCCGACTCCCGTGAGTTGGCATAAGGTGGCTAAAACAGGAGCAATTCCAGGCCAATGAGGTCATTCCTCTGATCGGACGCTCCTCTTCGATATTATACTATGTTTTTGGATTGATTCGGTGGCCACCTCTATATTTTGATTTTGGGGAGTTAGTCCGAGGTGGGCGGTAACTGCGGCTACGCGTTTCCATCAGCCTGGATAGCAATTGGTATATCTACCCTGGCATTGCCTAGTTGTGCCGTGTCATCTACCATACCGAGCCTTTACTACGAGTTTCTATTTGTGTCGTACCTATGGAGTATCCTCTGGTAGCTTCCCGATCAGGAGGTATTACGGTACTGTATAGACTATTGGCATTATTTGTGTTAAGGGGAATATTGGGTCACTCCTTAACGCTATTAAAAAGTAAGTTTATTTTATAAATAGACACTATTATAATAGCGCAATATACTACATAGTAAATAGTTTAACGGATCCTTAGAGGATGGGCGGTCCCAAGCATCCTTTAAGTTACTTGTTCTATATTACAGTACACTTGAATTAGCTTACATTATATAAGTATGTATGTCCTGACTCGAGTGTTATGTTTTATTTTACGCTCGGGTCAGCCTGAGTTGCAGTTTCAGTTTTTCTCTCCGGAGCTAGGTCATCCCGTTGATCATTCGTGCTGCCGGAAGCTTTTCAGTCCCTATCTTATCTGCAATCAAGACTTTGGAGGAATCTGTTTCTATTTATGTCTACAGCTGTATTGCAGATTCTAAACTATGTAAATTCTTTTTGGTTAAAAGTTTTATGGTGGCTTCATGAACCACTAAATATTTTATTTCCGCTGTGAGTTCTGATATCTGTGTATGTGATTCTGTGATTTTATTTACTGCATATTCTGAGTTCTGCCAAAATTATTCTACAACGCAGTACTTTGAACACTTCAAGTCCGACATGAGCGGATGCGAAGGGTTGAAAATATTGGGTCGTTACATTTGGTATCAGAGCTTTGGCTCTAGGCAAAACTTAGAATGTATGGTAAAATTGATTTGCAGAATCACTTTCATTTGAGCTTGAATCTCTTCCTTTTCGAATTTTGGAACGTTCCCTGCGGTTCCGAAGTTCATTCGTGTCCCTCACTATTCATTTTTCCGATTCTGGAGTATCCCATAACTCCACTTCGGATGATCTTTATAGTAAATTGGCGGTTACGCCAATATTCTAATATAGGGGTGAAACTCCTTTACAACTAGCATTGGTTCACCGGAGATTTATATTTATCCTCAGTTTAGATGCTAGTATCTTTGGTTATTCTAAACTCTATCTCTTCAGATCGAATGTAGATTTACCCTAGAAAATCCACATCGATCTTATTCTTTAAGTCACGGTTGACCCGGTTAAGGTTGCCCGCGATTTATATAAACTTATCTGGTTCCTTATTCTGTTATTTAACCATCGGATCTTCTGATTCCAACTTATCTTTAAATCAAAATTCTCTTTAATTTGAGTCCTTCAAAATTTGAATCTCTATCCTTGTTTTGAAAAAAAAATTTATTCCTATATTTGGGAAAAATCTAATATTATATATATATAAGTATAATTTTCAAAATTTAACTAGTTGTTTAGAGATAATAGTGTTTGATTTTATTTATGGTTTTGTAAACCATTGGTTTTGTCTTATATAAATAATTGAACTATAAAACATGGTTATAAATTTATTTAGAAACAAAAAATGAATTTAAAACAAGAATTTAAGAATTTAATTTCTGATAGTTTCAAACCTTGTGTTTAAAGTCTTAAAAGGATATATTATTTAAATTATTTTCGAATATAAATTTGTTTCCAAAGAATTTTAAAAGTTTTAAAAATTAGTGCTCTTCTCTTTGTCGCTGGAAAATAATTTCGGTGATGACTACAACATCATCGACATTCATTTTCGAGTATCAAAGTAAAGAGACCACGTTGTAGTTTTGTTTCAAAAATTTAATTGATTTGAATTTCTAAATATGACTTAATTTATAATATATATAGATATATGATTTAAATTGATTTGACATATCCTATATGTATGTATTTATTTATCTCTAAAGGGTTTGAAGTTAATTGGAAATTTAATTCATAAATTTATGTTAAAAGGTGATTCTAATGATAAAATAAAGTCAAATTTGGAATGAATATTTAAACTTGAATAATATAGTTGGAATTTTTACTTGTATAAATTGCATGCCAATATAACTTACCTAAATCATTCATAAATTAACTATGTAATTGGATAATGTATAATATAAAAGGATTTTATAAATAAAATTTGAGTGGTTATAATAAATGTTATACACTTAAAGTTTCAGTTATAACAAGACAAATAGAGGTAAATAGAAATAAAATAATAATTGAATAATATACAATATCAAATGGTGTTAAAGGAAATTTAGAAATATATTGGAATAGTTATATTAAATATAATCTACTTTATATGTGCGATAGATATATTAAGCAGAATATATTTAATAATAATCTGGAATAAAGAAAATTAAATTTGTTGAATAAAAGATGATTATTATAAATGACTATACAAATTTTTGATTTTAGAAAATAATTGGATAATAAGATAATTAATTTGGAAATAGTTAAGATTGATTTAACTTCTGTAAAAATCAAATGAATTAAATCAATTATTGAATATTAATTAATTTAAATTGAAATTATATGGTTTAGAAATTGAGAAAATATTTGACATAGATGAGAAAAATATTGAGAAAAATAAATTTAATTTGGAATAAAGAAGAAACTAAATGGGGAATTTTGTTTATTTTGGGAAATGGTAAATTTACTTTAAAAAATTAAGTTAAATTACCATTTCAAATTTGGATTAAAATTAAACATTTTAAATTAGAATGTTATAATACCTTGTGAAAAATTTGGATAAAAAAAAAAATATGAATGATTTTTTTTTTAAGTGTAGGGATATTATACAAGTAAATATGTAAATAAATAAATGCTAAAATTTTAAGTATAAATAGATGAAATCAAAGATTAATTTAAAATTGAATTTTATTGTTTAGATTAATGATTCTAATTTAAGTTTTAATTCAGTTTTCTTTCAGGTTGTTTCTATTCCCCTACCTTCTTCCTTTTCGAGGACGAAAAGTTCTGAGTGGGGGAGAGTGTAACAGCCCAATTTTTTTTACAAGTATTTTTCACTTGTATTTTTTTTTTTTTTAAAAAAAAAAAAACTTTGGGGTTTATTTAAAGTGATTAAAACAAAATATGAAAAAAAAATTAGGACTAACTAATAAGATCTCTGAAAAAATCAAGTTTTAATTAAGAAAACATTTATAGCTTAGGTGGTTAAGACATCTGGGCTATTCACGACAGGTCACGAGTTCGAGTCTCAGCACGGTCAGAATTTCGAATTTTTTTTATGTATAAATGAACTGGGTAATCACGCGTTAAAAAGGGCGCGTAAATCTAGGGAATAAGTACCGTGTATATATATATATAAAATATGAAGAATGTAAACCAATTTAAATTTTAGTTAAGTATTATTTTTGAAGGATTTAGTGTATTTATAAACTGTTAAATATCGCGTTTAAAAGGACGCGTAAAATTTATGGTAAGTAATGTAATAAAACGTGTAAAATTTAAAACGTTATTTTATATATATATTTTTGATGTTTTGTATTACGTCAGTTTGACGTACTTTTAAAATCATATATAAACACCTTTATGGATTAAAACATCAGTTAGTGATTTTTAAGACGAACGTTACTTTTGGTTGTAACTGACAGTTTGGTTTTAAATAAAATGTGTATATACGTTTCCATTTCCAAAAGCTTTGAAAAATTCTTGCCGTCATTTAATTAAATCAAACTAAAAAAAATAATATATCAATTCTCATATAATTGGAACGGTTCATATTTTGCCATTCCTCTGATCACGAAACCTTATCTGCCTAAATCTACAATCACGCATATATCATTTGAAAGAAAATCAATTTTGCCTTCCTTTGCGCGTGACACAAAATTTTATTCTTTTAACATTTTTGGCATTTGCCTCTTACCTTTTTGTTTCTTGAGCATGTCACTGTATTCATTTATTCACGCAACCTAAATGGACTAATATATTTGATTGCCTAAAAATCAACTCATGCATTCAAATTTAACCTTGCCTATCTTTTCAAATTCTCACATTCCTATTTATATCTCTCTGTTTCCACTGCCTTTATTTTGCAAGATAAAAAATTTTTCGTTCCTATAATCACGCATATAAAGTAAAAATCGTATTTAAATATCTTTATGGAGAAAAATATCAGTCAGTGATTTTAAGACGGACGTTATTTTGTTTTAAAGGACCGTTTGATTTCTTTTAATAAATGGTATACGTTCTTTGCCTAAAGCTTACATAAATATTCACCTTTTCATTTATGGGTATCAAACTAAAATCAAGATTTTAGCTAAAATAAAATGGATCACACGTGAGCAACATTAGTGCATTTGTATATATGTAACGTTCGCATTTTTGCTTATTCCTCTTACCCTCTGTTGTCATCAGCTTTACCAAACATCACGCTTGCCCTTCCTTTGATCAATATTCCCCTTAAGTAACGTACAAACTTTATAAATCAAACCATGTATCACGCAAGTCATTTATTTCCCATAATCCAAGCTGCCATTTTCTCTGCCTTTTTGTTTACAAATTTTCGAATACTGATCAAACTTTATACGTTGGAAAAAAAAAATTATCCTTTTGCAAAACTGAAATGAGTTAATCACGCCACATCCCTTGATTACTGCCTTGCCGTTTCACAAATTCGTGTATAAATATGCCAGAGATCCACATCTCAAAAAAAAAAAGAAAAAAAAACTCACCACTCTTCAAAGCATTGCAAATTTTCCTCTGGCAATTTCGTTCGAAGCATCAGGTAATTGTCTTATTGTTTTCTCTTTCTTTTCCTTCCAGTTTTTCCTTTCCTCAGTTTTTTTTTGTTCTCATTTGATATGCTCGGCCACTCCAACCCATCTACTTCACCCGATCTAGTTGACAAACTTTGGAAATTTATGAGTCATCACATCTGTAGAAATCTAATATGTGTGTGCAAAGAGATGGTGTAGTTGACCCAGATTTAATTTAATGCTAGCTTAAAGTTTACGCGTACTATCACTACGGAAAAATGGGTTATTCATTGTATATATCATACTTAGTTTTGGGTCAAACAAAATAGAAAGTCAATAATGTTCATTGAAAAAAAAAAAAAAAAAAAAAAAAAAAGAAGAAAGAAATATATATGTAAAACAGAGGAAGGAGAGGAAGGGAAGAGGGAGAGGAGAGATTTGAGGGTACCTGTACATGCGTGTATCAGTGAGAAGCTTTGCCTTTTTGCATATATTAGATAATTTACCTGCACTAAATGCATATCATATAGGAAGCAGTGGCTGCATATTTTTAACATAAATATAGTTCAGACCATATAGTGTGTGTGCAAGCATCTATTAAAAAAGATCCATGCATTTAGTCGAAAGATTGGGCGAATTGTGCATGTGATATATATATTTATAAAAAAAAAAAAAAAACACACACACTGATTTCATTTGTAAATTAAATGCTTACAATTTATAAGCTTTCATTCCAAACAATATTTCAATTTGTACCGGACATTGATTTAATTCAATTTACTATTTAATATTATTAATTCATTAACTAAATTCACTACTTACCTTTGTTCTCTTATATGCAACTCTTAGCCTAATATAACAATTTACATCACTTCAATTTATTCGTCATTTTGTTTCAACTGTAAATACTTAGCCTTATATTCCCATGGTTTCATTTCCTTCTCAACATTTGCTTCATTATTAATTTTAAAATCTTTATTTCTTCTAAAGTAAATTTGCGTAAATCTTATTAAAATGACAAATTTAATTAACGAAAATGACAGGTCGTTACACATATAAAAAAAAAAGAGAATATTTATAATTTAGAAATGATATAATAAAATTTTATAAAGGAAGTAACGTGCAGATCAAATAATGTACTATCCATGCATTAGTTTGTAGTATAGGCTGGGTGAAAACTTTTGCATGTGTACACGCAAATCTAGTAGGAAATAGGCAGTGTGTTTTTGCGTGAAGGGAAAAAATTAAGGGAGTGAAGTATTTGCATTTCTTTGGGTTACAGTGAGCGTACATTCTTAGTTGATATAGGCTTGGGCCGTGACCTTATGCATACTTCCAGTTGAAGTTTAGTAATGTGGTGGTTGTGCGTTTTGTTTAATTAAATAATAGAGTATATATATAAAAGGTAGAAAAAAAAAAGATTTTATTTTGGGCCGAGTTGTTCGTCAAGTAGGGTGGTGTAGTGGTCGAGCGTATCGTGCCAAATTTCTTTGACTCTATTCGTTCCAATTGTTTCAAATATTTGCGTTGACCATAAATTTTAAAAGTCACGTATTCGGTATTTGGATCTTGTTATAGATTTGAATCTAGGCGTGACATCCAGGGAAATTTGATCGCTACCCTCTGTGCGTTTCTTTTTTTTGGTGGATTTTTTATTTTCGCTTGAATCAAATTTTCTGCAGCTTTCAGGTGAGTATTTCTCACCAGACATACGTATTTATATTTTGGTAAATTATTGCAAGTGTATGTGTAAAATTGTATTTCACTATTATCTGTCTGTAATGTAATATAGAATGATGGACCCCATTTAAATTGACACCTCATCAGTATTATCTGTTATATTATTTCTGCAGTTATATTATTAATTGTTATTTACTGCTTAAATCACCACTGCAAGTTCCCTGTTAAAGTTGGATTGTTATGGGCTGAAATAATGATTATTGTTAAACTAGTCTGTTAACTGCTTAACTGATAACTTGGGATTGCGGGTTTGAAATGATAGAACCCGGGGTTTTGTAAATTACGGGTTGAAATGATATAAATCCGTATCACTTGACCTAGGCTAGAGAACTATATACAGGCCCGTGGTTCTTATAATATTTTCTGAAATATTTAAAATTATTTTGGAAGTTAAATATTTGATTTAATATCTTTAAAGGATTTTTTTTATTTTTATTTTTGAATGAGTTATAAATGTTAATAAATAAATAAATATTTGAATAGAATTTTGGAATATAACTTATTTTGGAAATTCTGGATTTTGAAAAATAAGCCTTCAGTTAATAAATAAATAGATAAATAAGTTATATTTGGAAATATTTATTTAGTTAAACAAATCTGCTACAGCATTTTAAATGCTGTCTTTTTGAAATTGGACTAGTTTTACCCGTAACTTTAGGTAGCATTTCCTAAGTGCTACAGAATCTAGAATTGATTGTTTTAAAACTCATGGAATTTGATAAATTTTATTTTATGTTAAGTTTTGGAAAATCTTAAGATATGATATTTATAACTGGATTTTCCTTAATAAATTTAAGATGAATATTCTAGTATTAAGTGAATTTTGAAGATATTAAATGACTAACATTTGGAGTTTATTTATGGAATTTATGGGAATATTCAAGACTAAATAATAAAACATTGATTTGTTGAAAGAATAAAATCCAAACTTAGTTTTGAATAGGAAATACTCCAATTGGATATATATATATATAGGAATTGTAATGGATTTGGGGACATAAAGTGATATTTAAATTATGGTTTAAACTTTAAATAAAGAAATATATTTGTAAAGCTATATAAATTATCTTCTTTACAAAGTAACCATAAAGTTAAACCATTATTCTATATACCGTTGAATATCCAAACCATTTGTGTGTTGGGAGTTATGGTTTTAAAGTAAAAATTCCAAATATTATGTTTTGAAGATATAATTCAAATATTTGGCTTCCAGATATTATAAATTTTAAGCAGTATGGTTTTTGGAAAGAATTATATTTGAATATAACGATATCATATTGTTTTTGGGTTTTAAAATGATATCGTATTTATATTTTGAAATGGAAATGTTTATTCTGGTTTTAAAGTATAAAATGTTTTAAATGACCACGGGTTATAATAACGATGGGTTGGCAAAGAGACCGGGATCGGATATGGACATACTCTCTGTCGATACCGAAAACCATTTTGACCAACCGTGTACGCGGTGGAGATTCCAGAATGAAGTAGGTCGGTGGTGGCGTTTCCTGTAAGGTAAATACGTGGACCCGACTCCCGTGAGTTGGCATAAGGTGGCTAAAACAGGAGCAATTCCAGGCCAATGAGGTCATTCCTCTGATCGGACGCTCCTCTTCGATATTATACTATGTTTTTGGATTGATTCGGTGGCCACCTCTATATTTTGATTTTGGGGAGTTAGTCCGAGGTGGGCGGTAACTGCGGCTACGCGTTTCCATCAGCCTGGATAGCAATTGGTATATCTACCCTGGCATTGCCTAGTTGTGCCGTGTCATCTACCATACCGAGCCTTTACTACGAGTTTCTATTTGTGTCGTACCTATGGAGTATCCTCTGGTAGCTTCCCGATCAGGAGGTATTACGGTACTGTATAGACTATTGGCATTATTTGTGTTAAGGGGAATATTGGGTCACTCCTTAACGCTATTAAAAAGTAAGTTTATTTTATAAATAGACACTATTATAATAGCGCAATATACTACATAGTAAATAGTTTAACGGATCCTTAGAGGATGGGCGGTCCCAAGCATCCTTTAAGTTACTTGTTCTATATTACAGTACACTTGAATTAGCTTACATTATATAAGTATGTATGTCCTGACTCGAGTGTTATGTTTTATTTTACGCTCGGGTCAGCCTGAGTTGCAGTTTCAGTTTTTCTCTCCGGAGCTAGGTCATCCCGTTGATCATTCGTGCTGCCGGAAGCTTTTCAGTCCCTATCTTATCTGCAATCAAGACTTTGGAGGAATCTGTTTCTATTTATGTCTACAGCTGTATTGCAGATTCTAAACTATGTAAATTCTTTTTGGTTAAAAGTTTTATGGTGGCTTCATGAACCACTAAATATTTTATTTCCGCTGTGAGTTCTGATATCTGTGTATGTGATTCTGTGATTTTATTTACTGCATATTCTGAGTTCTGCCAAAATTATTCTACAACGCAGTACTTTGAACACTTCAAGTCCGACATGAGCGGATGCGAAGGGTTGAAAATATTGGGTCGTTACATTTGGTATCAGAGCTTTGGCTCTAGGCAAAACTTAGAATGTATGGTAAAATTGATTTGCAGAATCACTTTCATTTGAGCTTGAATCTCTTCCTTTTCGAATTTTGGAACGTTCCCTGCGGTTCCGAAGTTCATTCGTGTCCCTCACTATTCATTTTTCCGATTCTGGAGTATCCCATAACTCCACTTCGGATGATCTTTATAGTAAATTGGCGGTTACGCCAATATTCTAATATAGGGGTGAAACTCCTTTACAACTAGCATTGGTTCACCGGAGATTTATATTTATCCTCAGTTTAGATGCTAGTATCTTTGGTTATTCTAAACTCTATCTCTTCAGATCGAATGTAGATTTACCCTAGAAAATCCACATCGATCTTATTCTTTAAGTCACGGTTGACCCGGTTAAGGTTGCCCGCGATTTATATAAACTTATCTGGTTCCTTATTCTGTTATTTAACCATCGGATCTTCTGATTCCAACTTATCTTTAAATCAAAATTCTCTTTAATTTGAGTCCTTCAAAATTTGAATCTCTATCCTTGTTTTGAAAAAAAAATTTATTCCTATATTTGGGAAAAATCTAATATTATATATATAAGTATAATTTTCAAAATTTAACTAGTTGTTTAGAGATAATAGTGTTTGATTTTATTTATGGTTTTGTAAACCATTGGTTTTGTCTTATATAAATAATTGAACTATAAAACATGGTTATAAATTTATTTAGAAACAAAAAATGAATTTAAAACAAGAATTTAAGAATTTAATTTCTGATAGTTTCAAACCTTGTGTTTAAAGTCTTAAAAGGATATATTATTTAAATTATTTTCGAATATAAATTTGTTTCCAAAGAATTTTAAAAGTTTTAAAAATTAGTGCTCTTCTCTTTGTCGCTGGAAAATAATTTCGGTGATGACTACAACATCATCGACATTCATTTTCGAGTATCAAAGTAAAGAGACCACGTTGTAGTTTTGTTTCAAAAATTTAATTGATTTGAATTTCTAAATATGACTTAATTTATAATATATATAGATATATGATTTAAATTGATTTGACATATCCTATATGTATGTATTTATTTATCTCTAAAGGGTTTGAAGTTAATTGGAAATTTAATTCATAAATTTATGTTAAAAGGTGATTCTAATGATAAAATAAAGTCAAATTTGGAATGAATATTTAAACTTGAATAATATAGTTGGAATTTTTACTTGTATAAATTGCATGCCAATATAACTTACCTAAATCATTCATAAATTAACTATGTAATTGGATAATGTATAATATAAAAGGATTTTATAAATAAAATTTGAGTGGTTATAATAAATGTTATACACTTAAAGTTTCAGTTACAACAAGACAAATAGAGGTAAATAGAAATAAAATAATAATTGAATAATATACAATATCAAATGGTGTTAAAGGAAATTTAGAAATATATTGGAATAGTTATATTAAATATAATCTACTTTATATGTGCGATAGATATATTAAGCAGAATATATTTAATAATAATCTGGAATAAAGAAAATTAAATTTGTTGAATAAAAGATGATTATTATAAATGACTATACAAATTTTTGATTTTAGAAAATAATTGGATAATAAGATAATTAATTTGGAAATAGTTAAGATTGATTTAACTTCTGTAAAAATCAAATGAATTAAATCAATTATTGAATATTAATTAATTTAAATTGAAATTATATGGTTTAGAAATTGAGAAAATATTTGACATAGATGAGAAAAATATTGAGAAAAATAAATTTAATTTGGAATAAAGAAGAAACTAAATGGGGAATTTTGTTTATTTTGGGAAATGGTAAATTTACTTTAAAAAATTAAGTTAAATTACCATTTCAAATTTGGATTAAAATTAAACATTTTAAATTAGAATGTTATAATACCTTGTGAAAAATTTGGATAAAAAAAAAAATATGAATGATTTTTTTTTTAAGTGTGGGGATATTATACAAGTAAATATGTAAATAAATAAATGTTAAAATTTTAAGTATAAATAGATGAAATCAAAGATTAATTTAAAATTGAATTTTATTGTTTAGATTAATGATTCTAATTTATGTTTTAATTCAGTTTTCTTTCAGGTTGTTTCTATTCCCCTACCTTCTTCCTTTTCGAGGACGAAAAGTTCTGAGTGGGGGAGAGTGTAACAGCCCAATTTTTTTTACAAGTATTTTTCACTTGTATTTTTTTTTTTAAAAAAAAAAAAAAACTTTGGGGTTTATTTAAAGTGATTAAAACAAAATATGAAAAAAAAAATTAGGACTAACTAATAAGATCTCTGAAAAAATCAAGTTTTAATTAAGAAAACATTTATAGCTTAGGTGGTTAAGACATCTGGGCTATTCACGACAGGTCACGAGTTCGAGTCTCAGCACGGTCAGAATTTTGAATTTTTTTTATGTATAAATGAACTGGGTAATCACGCGTTAAAAAGGGCGCGTAAATCTAGGGAATAAGTACCGTGTATATATATATATAAAATATGAAGAATGTAAACCAATTTAAATTTTAGTTAAGTAATATTTTTGAAGGATTTAGTGTATTTATAAACTGTTAAATATCGCGTTTAAAAGGACGCGTAAAATTTATGGTAAGTAATGTAATAAAACGTGTAAAATTTAAAACGTTATTTTATATATATATTTTTGATGTTTTGTATTACGTCAGTTTGACGTACTTTTAAAATCATATATAAACACCTTTATGGATTAAAACATCAGTTAGTGATTTTTAAGACGAACGTTACTTTTGGTTGTAACTGACAGTTTGGTTTTAAATAAAATGTGTATATACGTTTCCATTTCCAAAAGCTTTGAAAAATTCTTGCCGTCATTTAATTAAATCAAACTAAAAAAAATAATATATCAATTCTCATATAATTGGAACGGTTCATATTTTGCCATTCCTCTGATCACGAAACCTTATCTGCCTAAATCTACAATCACGCATATATCATTTGAAAGAAAATCAATTTTGCCTTCCTTTGCGCGTGACACAAAATTTTATTCTTTTAACATTTTTGGCATTTGCCTCTTACCTTTTTGTTTCTTGAGCATGTCACTGTATTCATTTATTCACGCAACCTAAATGGACTAATATATTTGATTGCCTAAAAATCAACTCATGCATTCAAATTTAACCTTGCCTATCTTTTCAAATTCTCACATTCCTATTTATATCTCTCTGTTTCCACTGCCTTTATTTTGCAAGATAAAATTTTTTTCGTTCCTATAATCACGCATATAAAGTAAAAAATCGTATTTAAATATCTTTATGGAGAAAAATATCAGTCAGTGATTTTAAGACGGACGTTATTTTGTTTTAAAGGACCGTTTGATTTCTTTTAATAAATGGTATACGTTCTTTGCCTAAAGCTTACATAAATATTCACCTTTTCATTTATGGGTATCAAACTAAAATCAAGATTTTAGCTAAAATAAAATGGATCACACGTGAGCAACATTAGTGCATTTGTATATATGTAACGTTCGCATTTTTGCTTATTCCTCTTACCCTCTGTTGTCATCAGCTTTACCAAACATCACGCTTGCCCTTCCTTTGATCAATATTCCCCTTAAGTAACGTACAAACTTTATAAATCAAACCATGTATCACGCAAGTCATTTATTTCCCATAATCCAAGCTGCCATTTTCTCTGCCTTTTTGTTTACAAATTTTCGAATACTGATCAAACTTTATACGTTGGAAAAAAAAAATTTATCCTTTTGCAAAACTGAAATGAGTTAATCACGCCACATCCCTTGATCACTGCCTTGCCGTTTCACAAATTCGTGTATAAATATGCCAGAGATCCACATCTCAAAAAAAAAAAGAAAAAAAAACTCACCACTCTTCAAAGCATTGCAAATTTTCCTCTGGCAATTTCGTTCGAAGCATCAGGTAATTGTCTTATTGTTTTCTCTTTCTTTTCCTTCCAGTTTTTCCTTTCCTCAGTTTTTTTTTGTTCTCATTTGATATGCTCGGCCACTCCAACCCATCTACTTCACCCGATCTAGTTGACAAACTTTGGAAATTTATGAGTCATCACATCTGTAGAAATCTAATATGTGTGTGCAAAGAGATGGTGTAGTTGACCCAGATTTAATTTAATGCTAGCTTAAAGTTTACGCGTACTATCACTACGGAAAAATGGGTTATTCATTGTATATATCATACTTAGTTTTGGGTCAAACAAAATAGAAAGTCAATAATGTTCATTGAAAAAAAAAAAAGAAAAAAAAAAGAAAAAAAGAAGAAGAAAGAAATATATATGTAAAACAGAGGAAGGAGAGGAAGGGAAGAGGGAGAGGAGAGATTTGAGGGTACCTGTACATGCGTGTATCAGTGAGAAGCTTTGCCTTTTTGCATATATTAGATAATTTACCTGTACTAAATGCATATCATATAGGAAGCGGTGCCTGCATATTTTTAACATAAATATAGTTCAGACCATATAGTGTGTGTGCAAGCATCTATTAAAAAAGATCCATGCATTTAGTCGAAAGATTGGGCGAATTGTGCATGTGATATATATATTTATAAAAAAAAAAAAAAACACACACTGATTTCATTTGTAAATTAAATGCTTACAATTTATAAGCTTTCATTCCAAATAATATTTCAATTTGTACCGGACATTGATTTAATTCAATTTACTATTTAATATTATTAATTCATTAACTAAATTCACTACTTACCTTTGTTCTCTTATATGCAACTCTTAGCCTAATATAACAATTTACATCACTTCAATTTATTCGTCATTTTGTTTCAACTGTAAATACTTAGCCTTATATTCCCATGGTTTCATTTCCTTCTCAACATTTGCTTCATTATTAATTTTAAAATCTTTATTTCTTCTAAAGTAAATTTGCGTAAATCTTATTAAAATGACAAATTTAATTAACGAAAATGACAGGTCGTTACACATATAAAAAAAAAAGAGAATATTTATAATTTAGAAATGATATAATAAAATTTTATAAAGGAAGTAACGTGCAGATCAAATAATGTACTATCCATGCATTAGTTTGTAGTATAGGCTGGGTGAAAACTTTTGCATGTGTACACGCAAATCTAGTAGGAAATAGGCAGTGTGTTTTTGCGTGAAGGGAAAAAATTAAGGGAGTGAAGTATTTGCATTTCTTTGGGTTACAGTGAGCGTACATTCTTAGTTGATATAGGCTTGGGCCGTGACCTTATGCATACTTCCAGTTGAAGTTTAGTAATGTGGTGGTTGTGCGTTTTGTTTAATTAAATAATAGAGTATATATATAAAAGGTAGAAAAAAAAAAGATTTTATTTTGGGCCGAGTTGTTCGTCAAGTAGGGTGGTGTAGTGGTCGAGCGTATCGTGCCAAATTTCTTTGACTCTATTCGTTCCAATTGTTTCAAATATTTGCGTTGACCATAAATTTTAAAAGTCACGTATTCGGTATTTGGATCTTGTTATAGATTTGAATCTAGGCGTGACATCCAGGGAAATTTGATCGCTACCCTCTGTGCGTTTCTTTTTTTTGGTGGATTTTTCATTTTCGCTTGAATCAAATTTTCTGCAGCTTTCAGGTGAGTATTTCTCACCAGACATACGTATTTATATTTTGGTAAATTATTGCAAGTGTATGTGTAAAATTGTATTTCACTATTATCTGTCTGTAATGTAATATAGAATGATGGACCCCATTTAAATTGACACCTCATCAGTATTATCTGTTATATTATTTCTGCAGTTATATTATTAATTGTTATTTACTGCTTAAATCACCACTGCAAGTTCCCTGTTAAAGTTGGATTGTTATGGGCTGAAATAATGATTATTGTTAAACTAGTCTGTTAACTGCTTAACTGATAACTTGGGATTGCGGGTTTGAAATGATAGAACCCGGGGTTTTTTAAATTACGGGTTGAAATGATATAAATCCGTATCACTTGACCTAGGCTAGAGAACTATATACAGGCCCGTGGTTCTTATAATATTTTCTGAAATATTTAAAATTATTTTGGAAGTTAAATATTTGATTTAATATCTTTAAAGGATTTTTTTATTTTTATTTTTGAATGAGTTATAAATGTTAATAAATAAATAAATATTTGAATAGAATTTTGGAATATAACTTATTTTGGAAATTCTGGATTTTGAAAAATAAGCCTTCAGTTAATAAATAAATAGATAAATAAGTTATATTTGGAAATATTTATTTAGTTAAACAAATCTGCTACAGCATTTTAAATGCTGTCTTTTTGAAATTGGACTAGTTTTACCCGTAACTTTAGGTAGCATTTCCTAAGTGCTACAGAATCTAGAATTGATTGTTTTAAAACTCATGGAATTTGATAAATTTTATTTTATGTTAAGTTTTGGAAAATCTTAAGATATGATATTTATAACTGGATTTTCCTTAATAAATTTAAGATGAATATTCTAGTATTAAGTGAATTTTGAAGATATTAAATGACTAACATTTGGAGTTTATTTATGGAATTTATGGGAATATTCAAGACTAAATAATAAAACATTGATTTGTTGAAAGAATAAAATCCAAACTTAGTTTTGAATAGGAAATACTCCAATTGGATATATATATATAGGAATTGTAATGGATTTGGGGACATAAAGTGATATTTAAATTATGGTTTAAACTTTAAATAAAGAAATATATTTGTAAAGCTATATAAATTATCTTCTTTACAAAGTAACCATAAAGTTAAACCATTATTCTATATACCGTTGAATATCCAAACCATTTGTGTGTTGGGAGTTATGGTTTTAAAGTAAAAATTCCAAATATTATGTTTTGAAGATATAATTCAAATATTTGGCTTCCAGATATTATAAATTTTAAGCAGTATGGTTTTTGGAAAGAATTATATTTGAATATAACGATATCATATTGTTTTTGGGTTTTAAAATGATATCGTATTTATATTTTGAAATGGAAATGTTTATTCTGGTTTTAAAGTATAAAATGTTTTAAATGACCACGGGTTATAATAACGATGGGTTGGCAAAGAGACCGGGATCGGATATGGACATACTCTCTGTCGATACCGAAAACCACTTTGACCAACCGTGTACGCGGTGGAGATTCCAGAATGAAGTAGGTCGGTGGTGGCGTTTCCTGTAAGGTAAATACGTGGACCCGACTCCCGTGAGTTGGCATAAGGTGGCTAAAACAGGAGCAATTCCAGGCCAATGAGGTCATTCCTCTGATCGGACGCTCCTCTTCGATATTATACTATGTTTTTGGATTGATTCGGTGGCCACCTCTATATTTTGATTTTGGGGAGTTAGTCCGAGGTGGGCGGTAACTGCGGCTACGCGTTTCCATCAGCCTGGATAGCAATTGGTATATCTACCCTGGCATTGCCTAGTTGTGCCGTGTCATCTACCATACCGAGCCTTTACTACGAGTTTCTATTTGTGTCGTACCTATGGAGTATCCTCTGGTAGCTTCCCGATCAGGAGGTATTACGGTACTGTATAGACTATTGGCATTATTTGTGTTAAGGGGAATATTGGGTCACTCCTTAACGCTATTAAAAAGTAAGTTTATTTTATAAATAGACACTATTATAATAGCGCAATATACTACATAGTAAATAGTTTAACGGATCCTTAGAGGATGGGCGGTCCCAAGCATCCTTTAAGTTACTTGTTCTATATTACAGTACACTTGAATTAGCTTACATTATATAAGTATGTATGTCCTGACTCGAGTGTTATGTTTTATTTTACGCTCGGGTCAGCCTGAGTTGCAGTTTCAGTTTTTCTCTCCGGAGCTAGGTCATCCCGTAGATCATTCGTGCTGCCGGAAGCTTTTCAGTCCCTATCTTATCTGCAATCAAGACTTTAGAGGAATCTGTTTCTATTTATGTCTACAGCTGTATTGCAGATTCTAAACTATGTAAATTCTTTTTGGTTAAAAGTTTTATGGTGGCTTCATGAACCACTAAATATTTTATTTCCGCTGTGAGTTCTGATATCTGTGTATGTGATTCTGTGATTTTATTTACTGCATATTCTGAGTTCTGCCAAAATTATTCTACAACGCAGTACTTTGAACACTTCAAGTCCGACATGAGCGGATGCGAAGGGTTGAAAATATTGGGTCGTTACAAGTGATACGGATATATATCATTTCAATCTATAATTTAAAAGAAAATCCGGGTTCTATCATTTCAAACCCTCAATCCGAAGCAAAATAAATATAATAGAAATCAATAAAATCACTCGAGCCTATCATTTCAGCCCATAGTGATTCTTCTTATTCTAAAGTCCATTCGGGTATGTATCATTTTAACCCGTAGTGATAGGGAACATGCAGTGATACAGTAAATAAAATGAACAGAACAATATAACATATCATATCAGATGATGTAACAGTTATACAAACAGCATTAAACATCATATAAATATGTCACATGCATGTATGAATATAGCATATTGATTTATACAATTCACTTGTCATCATTTCACAATAATATAAGTATGTAATTCTAGAGTGATAACTCACCTTTTAAAAGCTATAATTGACAAATTCAGAATAAAAATCCAAACTCTGCAAAGTACAAAAAAGCACGACAAAGCACAATGCAAACTTGAGTGGATGAAGAGTTAAACAAATATTACATACATAAGAATATGATTCAATACAAAAGAACAGAGGTTAAAACAATGGGAAAATAACGAATCAAAGTGGCATAACTTGCCTTAATCAATCAATGGGTTGGCTACACCACATATGAGTTCAACCATCATCTTGTGTTGCTTGGCCATGATGGTTAGAGGCGTGCTAGGAGAAGATGGAGGCCGAGCAAATAAGAGAAAAACAAAGGAGAAACAAAAGAAAATGGAAAAGGAGGAGGAAGAGAAGCCATGGATCTAGAGCTTGCAAATTTTTTTCTCACGCAAATGACTTTGAAATGAGAAGCTTTTCACGTGAATTGTAAAACTAGATGGCGGCTAGGGTTTACAATACATGGCTATGGTAGGTAATTAAATAGATAGGCAAATAAAAAGGCAAGAAATAAAGTGGCCAGTAAATGAATGAGATTTATTTCCTATTTAATAAAAGAAACTTATGTAATATCTTTCAATCATAAGAGGCAAATGAAGAAGTGAGATATTTGGAAAGATTTTGTATGTGATTTGATAGAGTAATGCACGGCTATAATAGGTGAGAAACGGTTAAGAATTAATAAAGAGAGTAGAAAATTAAAAGGCTAGCAAATTAAAAGGCACAATTTAAGGAGAAAGAATCTTGCCTATTTTTTTCTTTGTTTGCACGCAATGTAAAAGGCAACAAATAAACAAAACAGGTAACCTATATCTCTTGAAATTCCTAAGCTATTATTAAAAGTAAAATCAATAAAAAATCAAATAAATATATTCAAAGTTAATACAAATAAAATAGAAAATAAAAATTAGAGAAACAAACATAGGGAAATAGAAAATAAAATATAGAAAGTCATTGCATGTAAACACTGTATTTTTATCAAATTTAAAAAGTATAAGTTTAAATTTCCAATAAATACATATTAACATTGGTTTACATACTAATACATTAATAACTTCCCAATTCATCCTAATTTAAATTAGCAAAGTAATTAGTTTCATTCTCTTACCATCAATCTATTTGTTATTAATTGAATTCCGATAAGTTACAATTAATTTCAAACAAACTGATTTGATTCAATTATAATCCCTTTTTATTAAGTCTATACTACTCTGCAAACCTCGTTAATATTCATTTATCTTTCATTACATTAATATATATTCAAATATCCATCTTTCCTTTGTATTAACAGTTGTTTTCAATTATATTGAATTTGTCAAATGTATACATTTATTATGATTGAATCCTCAATTCATTCATTCAGATAGGTTTCATTCTTTCATATTATCTTATGAATAAAATATGCATTCCCATTGCTTTATTACATTCATACTTTAAAAATAAGGTTCTTAATCTCATTAATGAACATTTATTTACATTTGAATACAATTGGTTTCCAATTCGTTTATTACATATTACATTCCAATTAATTAAAATTGATTCCCATAATTTGATTTGATTTAATTTCCATCTTTATACTATGCCCGCTATTTCTCTATAAACCTGGTTCCATTGGTTTATATTCCATTACATTAATACACCCCTATTTACATCTTAAATTAGTATAAATGTTACCTTTTTAAATGTGTACTTTTGTCAATTGTGCACATTAATTAAGGTTTGAAACCAATTAAATAAATTTACCTTAGTTCCATTCTTTTTACCAATTTATTACTTTATAAATAAATTTACATTTCTTTTTAATTTATACATTCACACCTCCCGTAAATGCATTAATTCTCATTAATCACATTAAAGATTTCCTATTTAATTTGTAAACTAAATAGACAACTTATAATAGTTGTTGCCATTACCCTTTAATTTACACTTAAGTTTATTATATATTCAACTACTTACCTAATGTTGAATTCATTCAATTACTATTAATTATACTAATTCATTTGTTCGCACCACACTTACCCTTATTTTCTTATATTCAAATTTTATACCTAAATCTAACATTTACAACTGAACTAATAGACCAATTAAATAGTAACTTACAACTGTTACTATTACTTTGAATCACATTAATGAATTCATTATTATTTACAATTTAATTGTTATAATTACTTAATCAACACTGATTTGCTTCAATTTATATTGATCATATATTATCTCATTAATGATTCAACATTCAAACTTGTTTTCTTATATTCAAATCTATAACTAAGTGCAACAGTTTACATTATCTTAATTAATCTGAAATTTCACAATTAGTTTTAATTACATTGTTACATTTCGTTTAACGTTTGTTTCACTATTAAATTACAAAGTCTTTATTCTTCCAATTTTAATTATCAAAATCATATTAAATCAACAAATTATATTATTGAGAATTTACAGGTCGTTACACTCTCCCCCACTCAAAACTTTTCATCCCCGAAAAGGAAAAAGGAGGGAAAAAAGAATTAAGTAAACAATACACCTTATTCAAAAATACTAACTTTGTAAACAAATAAATTTACAAAATTAATTAATTTGAATAAAATATACCAATTTATTTAAAATTTCCTTTAACACCATTTTATATTGTAAGTTATTCAATTAACCCTTTATTCTATTCACCTCAATTTATCCTTTTATAACTAAAATTTAAGTGTATAACACTCCCTTTTATTGTATATTATCCAATTACATTATTAACTTCTAATAACTAAGGTAAGTTATATTGGAATGAAATAGAATATTATACAAATAAAATTTTCTAATTCAATTATTCAAGCTTAAATATTTATTCAAAATTTTGATTTCATTTTATATTTGAAATCATCCTCACCATAAAAATTAAGAATTAAATTTCCAATTTCACTTCAAAACATTTAGAGATAAATAAATATACACAATATATATCAAATCCAATTTGAATCATATATCATATATATTTTAAATCAAGTCATATTTAGAAATTCAAATCAATTTAATTCTCCAAAGCAAAACTATAGCAAAACTACAGGATGGCCTCTTCACTTTGAAACTCGAAAATGAATGTCGATGATGTTGTAGTCATCACCGAAATTATTTTCTAGCGACAAAGAAAAGAGCACTGATTATAAATTAAAATTCTTTGAAATAATTTATACCTGAAATACTTTAAATAATACACTCTTTAAAACTTGAAGCATAAAGTTTGAAACCATCGAAAATTTAAATTCTTAGTTTCTTTTTTAAATTCATTTAATGTCCAAGTCAATTAACTATCAAAATTCAGATAATCATATTTATGCATATATAATATAATTATACAAAATTTATTTCATTTACTAAATTTGAAAACTATATTGTGTCGGTTTGCTCTGTTCAAGTGTTTTGGTGATCCTATCGATAACGTTGATCGAACGAATCGATCGGAAACCCAAATTGACATAAACAACTAAATCAACACAATATATAAAACACTTTAAATAAAGATTTACAAATACACTATACAGGAATAGATTTTTTCAAAGCAAGGATAGAGGTTCAAATTTAGTTATCCTCAAATCAAAGAAAGGATAAGTTGGAACAAAAGATACGATGATTAACTAACTGAATAAGGAAATGGATAAGCTTATATAAATCATGGGCAACCTTAACCGGGTCAACCGTGACTCTAAAAATTAGATCGATGTGGAGTTCTGAGGAAAATCTACATTCGATCTTAAGAGATAGAATTCGGGATAAAAAGAGATACTAGCAACTAAACCGAGTACATAGAAATCTCCAGTGACTCAATGCCTATTATAAAGGAGTTTCGCCCCCTTTACAAGCCATTCGAAGTGGAGTTGTGCGATACTCCAAAATCCAAAGAAGACGAATAGTGAGGGACAAAAATGGATTTTGGAACTGAGGGAACGTTCCAAAATTCAAAGGAAACTGAGTTAAAGAGGAAGAGATTCACACTCGAATGAAAGTGATTATGTAAATAAATATACCATATATGCTAAGTTTTGCCTAGAGCCAAAGCTCTGATACCAAATGTAACGAACCGGTATTTTCAACCATTCACATCCGCACATGTTAGACTTAAATTGCTCAAAATATCGAATTGTAGAAATAAATTTGGCAAATCTTAGAATGTACAGCAAATAAATAAATCACAGAATCACAGACACAAAGTAATATAATGCAGCGGAAGCAAAGAGATAGTAGTTCATGAAGCTACAATATAAATACATCAGAGTTAAACAAGATACAATAGGAGTAACAAGATACAACATAAGCCTCAATATGATAAATAAGCACAAAGCTGAATACGTCACTGGAATCAACTGGATAACTGGAATCAATTGAATACTGACATTGAAATAGACAGCTGGGTCTTCAAGCAAAGCTCCAGCTCCAAAGGTGAGTCTCAAGTGCTGTATCACTCAGTCTGACCCGAGCGTAAAGCGAAACACAAAACACTTGAGTCAAGACATACATACTTATACAATGTAAACTAACTCAAGTGAACTGTAATATAAGGTACAAGCAACTTAAAGGATGCTTGGGATCGCCCACCCTCTAAGGATCCGTTAAACTATTTACAATATAGTAATATTTCGCTATTTATGATAATGTCTAAAAGTAAAATAAACTTACTTTTAAATAGCGTTAAGGCTTTACATTTTCCACTCTAACACGTAATAGTCCAAGTAGTCCATCCAGTATCATGGTCCCTCCTGATCGGAAAGCCACCACAGGATACTCCACAAGCTACGGGTGAAAACCAAACTCCTATAAGGCGCGATAGGGTAGGTACACAGCACACAAGGCAATGACAGGGTAGCTATACCAATTACGCACACGGGCTGGTGGTAATGCGTAGCAGCTACTACCACCCACCTTGAGCCACATCCCTAAATCAAAAATCAAGAGTGGCCACCAAATCAATCTCAAAGTCAGAATATAATATCGAAGGAGTGTGTCCAATAAGAGGGGCTACCTCCTTGGCCCAACATCGCTCCTGTTTTAGATACCTTATGCTAACTCACGGGAGTCGGGCCCACGTATATACCTCAAAGGAACGCCGCCGCCATCCTACTTCAATCTGGAATCTCCACCGCGTACACGATTGTTAAAGTGGTTTTCGGAGTTGGCAGAGAGTATGACAACTTCCGATCCTGGTCTCTTTAACAACCAAAAGTTATTATTACCCATGGATATTTATTTAAAAATCATTTCTATTCCAAACCATTTAAAATCAAATACTATTACTTTCCAAAATAATATCCATTCTCAAAATGGTCATATTTCCAAATACATATACTTCTCAAATTTAATATCCATTCAAAACTAAATATTATATTATTTCATTTCAAAAACCAAATCAATATATCATTTCCATTTCAAACAAAAAGTAATTATATATATATCATTTAACTAAAACTCAAATTCCCAAATCACTGAATATTTCCTTCAATTTACTAAACTTGAAGTATTCCTTTAAATCATCTTAACCTAACCACTTTATAAGGTCATATTCTTAAATCTTCCATTTCCACTAAGTTCAAAATTCATATATTTAATGACAATTCTTAATTAAAGACAATTTCCAAAAGTTTCATTTCCAAAGCCATATTACTTTCAAGTTATAACAACTCTGAAACCAAACATTTTGAAACATATTTACTTAGACCATCTAAATAATGTTAATATCTACCAAACAAGATTCATTTAACCATTTAAATTCAATGTCAAATAATATTCATTTCAAAGTTGTAGCATTTATAAGTTTATTCATTCAATTATAAACTTTCCAAAACATTGTATATTTCAGCTACATTAAAATTTCAATTTTTAGCCAATTCAACTTATAAAAATCACATTTTCCACTTCAAAATATTCATTCGGATATCATTTAACTTATGATTTAATTAAATAAAACTTTATCAATAAATATCCAAATTAAACTATAATTCATTTATTAATTAAAAAACATATTCTTTTACTTATTTTATTTCAACAAATAACTTACCACTTTATTTTAAAATGCCCACTTCATAAGCAAGACTAAATTCCATTTATATACTTAACAATTTCAATCAAAACCAAATTTTCAATTATCAAGTTAAGTCATATTTTGAAAATACACTTTTCCACTTAAACCATAATTATTCAATTTCCAAACATTTCCATTTCATAAATAAAGTAATTTATCTTAGTAAATATAATGATCAATTTCTTTGCAAATTTATTCATTTAGGCATCAATTAAACTAAGATTTCAGGCTAAATACATTTATTACAAAATGTACAATTAAAACTGTATTTCATTTTATTAATTCAAAGGATATCATTTATTTTACAAACATATTCATTTCATAAAATAAAATTTGATTGCAATTACCAGGTTAGACTTTAAAATTCTATATTAATTAACTTTAATTATTAAGTTATTTATCACAATTAAAACTCTTTAAATTACCATTAAAACCAAATGAAGATTTTTAAATTACAATCTAAACCAATCATCAACTTATAAAAATTTAACTTGTTAAAAGCCAATTTCTCTTTATATTTTAAATCATTAAATCAAATTTCAAGGTAAAATTTCATATTTCTAAATATTCAAAATTCTTAATGAATTTTTAGGAAAATATTACCTTAAAAATATTAACCATGGGCCTGTATAATATTTTCTAACCTAGGTCAAGTGATACGGATATATGTCATTTCAATCCGTAACTTAAAAGAAAATCCGGGTTCTATCATTTCAAACCCGCAATCCCAAGTAAAATAAATACAATAAAAATCAATAAAATCACTCGTGCCTATCATTTCAGCCCATAGTGACTTTCCTTATTCTAAAGTCCATTCGAGTATGTATAATTTCAACCCATAGTGATAGGTGTGAGAAATGCGGATTACGGATCTTAAGGCTAGGATTAACACTAGAGGGGGGTGAATAGTGTAAATAAAGAATTACTAAATATTTTTCTATTTATGTTAATGTTAACCCGCCTTTTGTCAAAGCCATAAGTAGGCGAATTCAACCTAACTAACTTGACGACTATCGAGTTTGGAGTATGATGGATTTGGTTTCGAAGGATGAAGTTTACTTGGATATGTCATTTGGTCAAGAAATGAAGGGGATACATGGCACAAGTACTTCGTTCGGCCTACGAGTACGTTTGGCATAGTTGCCTCGTTCGGCATACGAGTATGCTCGGCATAAGGGATGGCTCGGCATTGGTTATCGCTCGGCATAAGGGATGACTCGGCATTAAATGGATCGTTCGGCATTGGATGGAACGTTCGGCATCATGGATCGTTCGACGTATTGTATCGTTCGGCGAAGACATCGTTCGGCCGAGACATCGTTCGGCCGAGACATCGTTCAGCCAAGATATTGGATCGGCTTTCGGTATCGTTCAGCACGAATACATCCCACAACATTTAGAGTGTTCGGCCTCACTGTGATCGGCATAAGAAGTATGTTCGGCATCAGGAAGCGGTCGGCTTGATAGGCTATTTGGCATCATATGAGGCTCGGCATTGGGAGAGGCAAGTACGTTCGGCACGGCATTTTGGTTCGGCATGGGCCGTTCGGCCCTGATGGGCTCAGGATATTCAGAGAGCCCAACAAATACCTGGATGTGTCTATAAATAGGGCATGTAGGGCTTCAGAAAAGGGATCTTTCTTCCTCTTCTCCTTTGCTCTCTGACCTTCTATTTCCTAAGGCTAAGGCTAGCCTACCACTTTGTAACTATGACTGATTCTCATATCAATAAAAAGAAATTACTGGAGTGGACGTAGGCCAGAGTTAGCCGAACCACTATAAAATATGCTGTTCTTTACTGCTTTCATTTTAATTTTAATTGTTCTTCATATTATTACTCTCTACACACACTCTATCTGTTATCAGTGACTGTTAATTGGTGCTTTCGTCTACATTTGGGTGTTAGTGACCAATTTTGGCGCTAACATTTTGGTGCCTTCACTGAGAATTGAACTCAGGAATTTTGGAGTTAGAAACTTGGATTTAAAAGAGCAATGGCTAGACCATCAGCAAGGAATCAAGTAATGGAAAGGAGTAATCAGGAGGGAAGTCAAGAGGCTTCCTCTGGAGATGGAGCAGGTGGAGCATCCATTTACATCACTAGAGAGGAAATGGAGGCGATGATGAAAAGACAAGAGGAGATGATGCAGACTCTTCTCAGACAATTTGCACAAACAGAAAATGCAGGAGCTCAGATCCGTGGAGCTGGATCAGAAGCACTCAACCAGCAAGCAGAGGGAATAGCTCGGCAGGGGGCAACCCCCAATCAGCAAACAGCTATCAATCCAGATGGATCTAGACTTGGGGGCATACCACCAGGAAATGTTGGACCAACCCATGGAGGGATACCAGACGATGTTGTGCAACCCGACACCAACAGGAGTGCAGGAGTGCGAGATGAGGAGTATGTGCCAGAATTCCCTCATAAACTCGGGGGGCAGACCAGAGGCGATGGACAAGGATTACATCTTGGGGGCAACGACAGATTAGCGGAGATGGTTAGACGGGCTATGAGAGGTGGATTGGTAAATAGAGACTTGGAGGATGTAAATAGGAGTCCCTTTACTCCTACTATCAGGCAAGCTAGGAACCCACCCGAATTTAAGCTACCAAATTTGGAAATGTATAATGGGAAGGTGGATCCAACGGTTCATCTGACGAAAAACATAAGGCATATGGAGGTATTGGGGCATCGGATGAGGTCATGGCTCAATGCTTCCCATTGTATTTGACAGATGTCGCAGCTATGTGGTTTAGACAGCTGGAGAATGGTTCTATCGGCACATGGATGGAGCTAATTGAGAGGTTTATGAGACAGTTTCGGGTCCATATAGTTAGACCCAAGAATGTGACGACTCTGACATCTATGAAACAATGGAACGGGGAATCGCTCAGGGACTTCTTAACCAGATTCAACGCAGTGGTAGCCTCAGTGGATCGACCCGATCCGTCAATGATTTTGATGGCAGCCGTCTCGGGAATTGCGGATAACTCGGATTTCAAAATATCATTGGAACGGGACCCACCGAGGGATCTCGGGGAGTTCTATCATGAGGCGGAAAGGTTCTTGAGACAGGAGGATGCGCAGGCTGAGAGAGTAGGGAGAGAGGCTGAAGCTTATGCAGTGAGGGGTGGAGGTCCATCCAGGGAGGATCTAAGTAAAGATGATAAAGGAAAAAGGAAAACGAATGGAAATGGTGGCACTTCGAAGAAACCTCGGAGGGAGTCAAAGTTTTCTTCTTACACAGATTTAACTGAGACTCTAGAAAGGATTTACTTGGACACTCGAGGGCGGCTCCAATACCGAAGGCCAGCAAAGAGAGAGCCTTCAGAATACGAACGGACATCGGGAAAGCATTGCCTATTCCATGAGCTGGATGGGCACAACACAAACGACTGTAGGCATTTGAGGGATATCATTGAGGAGCATGTAAGGAATGGTCACCTACAGCAATATGTCAGGAATCGAACTTCGGCAAGGGAGCAAGAGCAGCCACCACCTACCTCTAGCATTGGCGGCATTGGGTCTGGTCAACACCGGTTTACTATCAACTAAACAGGTTCATGGTTTTGAATAAGTAATAGAACTCAAAGTAATACGGCTAGGTCACTTACACACGTACGGGATTGAGGACGGTCCCTAGGCGTGCTCTGAGATAACTGAAAACCGTATTACTTGAGTCTATGAAATTTTGCTTTCTTTCTAGTTTTCTGCAAACTTTGGTTCTCTCTTTCGTATTTCGGACATTTACTTTTCTTTGGTATGGTTTTGGAGTTTGGATTGAACTCCCGATTTGGTTGGTATTTTCTTGGTTTCCTATTCTGGTTTGGATGTTTGATTTTTGATACGGATTTCTGGTTTTATATTTGGTTTTGGATCAATGTAGTAAACAGTTCAGGTTTCATAATTACTTCCCCGACCGGAGAGACGGGGCAATGGTCACAAGTTACGAGTCCCTTCGCCGGAGAGCGAAGAAATGGACTCGGGCAGGATATAAAAAGTCCTTGACCGGAGAGTCGAGGCCGGAGAATATAAAAAGTCCTTGACCGGAGAGTCGAGGCTGGAGAATATAAAAAGTCCTTGACCGGAGAGTCGAGGCCGGTGAATATAAAAAGTCCTTGACCGGAGAGTCGAGGCCGGAGAATATAAAAAGTCCTTGACCGGAGAGTCGAGGCCGGTGAATATAAAAAGTCCTTGACCGGAGAGTCGAGGCCGGAGAATATAAAAAGTCCTTGACCGGAGAGTCGAGGCCGGTGAATATAAAAAGTCCTTGACTGGAGAGTTGAGGCCGGAGAATATAAAAAGTCCTTGACCGGAGAGTCGAGGCCGGTGAATATAAAAAGTCCTTGACCGGAGAGTCGAGGCTGGAAAATATAAAAAGTCCTTGACCGGAGAGTCGAGGCCGGTGAATATAAAAAGTCCTTGACCGGAGATTCGAGGCCGGAGAATATAAAAAGTCCTTGACCGGGGAGTCAAGGCCGGTGAATATCAAAGTCTTTGACTAGAGAGTCGAGGCCGGAGAACATACAAGCCCGTGATGGAAAAGTCAAGGCTGGAACAAGATAACGCGACCCAACGAGGTCTATAGATTCAAGGTTAAGCCCAGAGAGGTCATGGATTTGATAGTATGGTTACAAAAAGGATATGGACTTTGGATATTGGATTTGAGGCTATTCAAAACACACCTTCCAATAGCAAGGCATGTTTTGGGGGGCAAGTGTTAACCCGCCTTTTGTCAAAGCCATAAGTAGGCGGATTCAACCTAACTAACTTGACGACTATCGAGTTTGGAGTATGATGGATTTGGTTTCGAAGGATGAAGTTTACTTGGATATGTCATTTGGTCAAGAAATGAAGGGGATACATGGCACAAGTACTCCGTTCGGCCTACGAGTACGTTCGGCATAGTTGCCTCGTTCGGCATATGAGTATGCTCGGCATAAGGGATGGCTCGGCATTGGTTGTCGCTCGGCATAAGGGATGACTCGGCATTTAATGGATCGTTCGGCATTGGATGGAACGTTCGGCATCATGGATCGTTCGACATATTGTATCGTTCGGCGAAGATATCGTTCGGCCGAGACATCGTTCGGCCGAGACATCGTTCGGCCAAGATATTGGATCGGCTTTCGGTATCGTTCGGCACGAATACATCCCACAACATTCAGAGTGTTCGGCCTCACTGTGATCGGCATAAGAAGTATGTTCGGCATCAGGAAGCGGTCGGCTTGATAGGCTATTTGGCATCATATGAGGCTCGGCATTGGGAGAGGCAAGTACGTTCGGCACGGCATTTTGGTTCGGCATGGGCCGTTCGGCCCTGATGGGCTCAGGATATTCAGAGAGCCCAACAACTACCTAGACGTGTCTATAAATAGGGCATGTAGGGCTTCAGAAAAGGGATCTTTCTTCCTCTTCTCCTTTGCTCTCTGACTTCTATTTCCTAAGGCTAAGGCTAGCCTACCACTTTGTAACTATGACTGATTCTCATATCAATAAAAAGAAATTACTAGAGTGGACGTAGGCCAGAGTTAGCCGAACCACTATAAAATCTGCTGTTCTTTACTGCTTTCATTTTAATTTTAACTGTTCTTCATATTATTACTCTCTACACACACTCTATCTGTTATCAGTGACTGTTAATTGGTGCTTTCGTCTACATTTGGGTGTTAGTGACCAATTTTGGCGCTAACAGTTAATTTAGACACCGATATATGCAATATACAGACACAGATATGATCACAGAAACAAACACAGATGTAGAAATAAAATAAAAGCAATAAAGGAAAGAACACACAGATGTAAATCGTAGCTACGTAGAATTCCATTAGTGGAATGTCCAATGGGACTGATATGATATCCCCCACGATGGATCATCGCGTTTGGGATTATGTGATTGATGCTGGCGTAATTCGTGGGGTGTGATGCCTACAGTTACAAGCGATTCCACTGAGATAGTGGCGCAACCGCCGAGTAAACTGCGATCTGGAAACCGAAGCGTAATTCGAGGGGCGTGATGCCTAAGGCTACGAGCGATTCTACTGAGATAGTAGCGTAACTGCCGTGTGGACCGCGATCTAAGGCAATAACCATGGCGAAATTCAGGAGTGATGAGAAATCTGAGATTACAAGCGATTCTACTGAGATAGTAGCGAAACCGCCGGGTAAACTGTGATCCATGGGGGAACGGACTTTCCATATCCATTTTTAAAAGATTTTTAAAAAGTATTTTCACTGGGAGTTGAAGCAAGTATGTTTAGTACTTGGAGATTTTTAGTCTTGCGCCTGGCCAGCGTATGCCTAAAGTCTGTAAGAACGACGATGGACTTGTTAAACTTTGAGTTATCAAGTATTTTCAAAACTTTGAATAGAAAATCAATAATCTGAAATTAGAATTACATAATTCTAACTTAATGAACTAAGGAAGAAGATCTTTAAAATATCTTGAAAGTCCAAAGCTTTTGGATAAGATATATTATGCAAATATTTAGCATGAAAGATTTCAAGTTTAAAAATCTGAGTTTTGTAAGTCAAAAAAAATTTGGTAAAAGACTTTTGTGTCTTGATTATTGAAATTGATGAACAAAACTAGTGAAATAAAATAAATGGAATGAATCCTATAATTATTTGAGAGTTTGAAACTTGATAAAATTGTGTAGGGTATAAATATCGGTGAGATTTTAGCAATCATTTTTCCTAACTTATAATTTCGGGACGAAATTCTTTTAAGGAGGGAAGATTGTAACAACCCAGAATTTTAAACAATTTAATTTGTGAATATTTAATTTATTTTAAATATTTAAATGATGATTTGACTTGAATTTCAAATTATCAGAATAAATTGGCGATTAAATATTAGAATTTAATCTGTTTAAAGTTGAATAAAATTTAAATTTGACTTTGAAGTTTAAATTGAATATTGAAATTTGTATTTTAAATTCGAACTAATGACTTAGGAAAATAATTTGAATTTACGAATTATTATTGATGTAAATTTATAAATCGATGTTTAGTTATAAATAACATTTTTCTTTAACTAAAATAAAATAGAATAAAATTTTTGTCAATAACGAAATAAATAAATATACATAGTAAAAATTCAAAGAACATATATATAAACTTTGAAAAAAAAATATAATGTAATTACACTTAGATAAAGTTTTAACAACAAAAAATTAAACAAAACAAAAACAAAGTAAAGAAAACAATTAACAAAAACTAATTGAATTTAAAATTGGAAAAAGCCTTGCCAAAAAAAAATTGGAAAAAAAAAAGAAAAAAAAAATAAATATAAAAAGAAGTATACACTACCTTACCTTCATCAGCAGAAAACATGCCTTAACCTACGCCTTCAACTCCGCAAAATCACGTCTCCATCTTCTCCTTAAAAACACGAAGCCCCAATTCATTCGAAAACCCTAATCAGCATACGAAATAAAGAAAAAATGGCGGCCTCTCTCTAATTGTCGCACGAGTCGCTCGTTCTTCGTCTTCCTTCAACAACTAGGGTTTCGGCTTCGATTCCAATTCGCGACCGCTTCGGTGTAAGGTGAGTGAAGCTCTCACTCACATCTAATTCGAGCTCCCTAATTCTTTTGATTTTATTCTCTTTCGTGTAATTTAGTTTAAATGTTGAAGTTTTCTCTGGTATTTTTCAATTCGCTCGTTTTTCCTCGAATTTCTATTGTTTCGTCTCTGAACTACTTCGCTTTGCAAAAGTGAATGATTAAATTTTCACTCACATCTAATTTTAAGTAAATGATGATTTTGAACTGTCGACTTTGGTTTTGTTTTGTGTATGGGTTTTGATGACTTCGGCCATCGCCATTGCTTGGATGTTGTTTTCTTTGATTTAATCAATTTCATATAAAATGAGACTTACGATCTTCTGGCCCTTGTGAGCTTCGTCTCTGGCCATCTTCTCTGTTGTACTTGTAGCTGCATTATATGGTACATTGCCGTTGCACTGAAAGTTTGCATTTTTGTTTGCTTTGACACAAATGCTTCACTTGACCATTTGTATACATATATCTTATGTTTCTCTGTTGCATTTTGATCATGGTAGTCTGCACTGCTTCATGTTGTACTCATCCCCTGTTTGCTCTGTACTTTCGGGACTAATCATCTGTATGCATACATTCATGTATGTATATAGTTGTATTACCATTAACTGCACTCTGTAATCTTGAGTTGCATTTCATCCTTCACTTGAGCATTGCAATTGTGTGTTTGTATGATTTGTCGGCACCTTTTTCATACTGCTGTGATGCAGTTTCCTTCACTGTTATATCTTTGAAGTTTGATACTGTTGTATTTGATATTTGTTTTTTTTTAAAAAAAAAACTGATGAGAACAGATACTATAATATTGTTTTTAAAACTGATGAGAACAGATACTACCCAATATATTTTTTTTTTTTACTAATGAGAACATGTCCTACCAATTTGTGATTTGTTTTAACTAATGAGGACAGATGCTTGTTTTTGTTGTTGCTGCATATGATGGATGTGAATTTATTTATATTGTGATTGAAATCTGCTTGTGCATATGTATATATATATATATATATGCCACCTCTATTATGATATACAGTTTCAAGAAAAAATTATAATACTGTGAGTAAACTCAAACTTGTTTTCACAAAAATCTGGTTGCATGCCGTTACTGTCATGTGTACATTCTCCCTGTTGCACACCTGTGCATTCCACAGTGTTGTTTGATTTAGTCTGGTTCATGTAGCCTCTGTGTTTTGTTGTTGTGTTGCTCTTCATTTGTCTTGTACATTTTGGGTTGCCAGATCATGTGCACTGATATCTGTAGTGTAGTTTGGTTCTGGCCATTCTTTGTTTCAGTGCAGATTCATGTAATAATCTGGTCATTGATGTTGTAACATTTATACACGACTTTGGTTTTGCTTGCTGATCCAGTTTCAGCTTGAATGGTTGTCACTATTATGTTGTAGTCACTATTTTACTGATTCCTTGCTTAGTTGGAAATCTGGTTATTTCTAGTTGCATTCATGAACAGTCTGCTACATTTTTGTTCTACTGGTGCATGCATCTGTACTTGTGATGCATTGCATTGGATTGGATTTGTGTCGATTGTTGCTTCGTGTTACTGCGGCTTCATTGAGTTGTTTGGCAGATGTGTCGAGTCATGTTATTAGTGACGTGACCACTGCCTTTATCTATTTGTTGCACTGTTTCATCATGTCACTGCCATGTGCATTTGGATTGATTTTCGAAATACACTTGTGTTGAATCCGATGACTCGGGTTTGATCTTGTGTTTGTTTATAAATTTTCATTGGGTGCATCATCACTGTGGTGGCAAGGCAGTGCACGCAAGCGTGAACTGCAGCCACGGAGTTGACATTTTAAATGTGGCGAGGCCGTACGCGCGTGTGTGTACTGCAGCCCTACCAAATTTAGTGTTTTAAATTGATGTTTTCTTTGATGAAAATTATTTTATGTTGCAAATTCAATATATTTTGAATCAATTTTGATGATTTTGTTGTTAATTGCCGTTTAGGCAAATTTTGATTGTTTTCTAAATTATCTTCATCAATAATCCCTTCATCTATCTCATTGATAATCTGAATCTACTGAATTGATGTTTAACACTGTTAAGTGTTACATTTACCGTTATCCGATTTCTTGTTAAAGGATCGGATAGGTAAAATATATTTGACTGTCATCTAATTGTTGATTATTATTGTTTCTATGCACTAATAACTGAGTTTGAATTAGACTGACCTGTGTATTATTTTCTTTTGAATATAATACTCGGGTCAGACCGAGTATTTTTACAGCTTGAAGATTTTCAGGCCGCGAAGTTAGAGAGAGGGGAAAGCACTTCATTAAAGTTTTTCTAGAAAATTTTCCTTGTACTTAATGAAAATAAATTGTTCCGCTGTATAAAAATTTAATACATTGTACAAACTCTGATATATGTATGTAAGAAAAATTTATTTATGAATAATATTGTGATTATTCTGTGATTCTGTGGCTGATTCTGTTTAAACTCTATAAACTGACTAACAATCCGTCATTTTGAACGTTTCTAGCTGGTTTAATTACCGACTAGAGGTGGACAGAGCGGCGGGTCGTTACAACTACCTTGAAAATCATAACTTTGAAACAAATTTCCATCTCTCAAATGGTTAAATATTAAAAAAAATTATAAAACAAAATAGCTTCTTTACATTTCACAAATCAATTCCAAATATCGATTTAAACTTCCAAATACCATTCTTAATTCTTATGTTTCAAAGCTTTAAATATTTCACCATTTCAAAAACAAACTCATTTGACAAACCCATATATATCAAATTCAATTACTTATTATTTAGACTTTAAATGTTTACTTAATGAATTCAATATAATTTAAGTAAAACGTTCAACTTCACATAATTGGAAAATCTTTCAATTTATTAAACTTGATATATTCATTTAAATCAACCTGATATTCATTTAGATCACTCTACACAAAAATCAAGTTATAAAATCATATCCTTTAAAAATTCTAACTTTTATTTAATTCCAAATTAACTTAATATTCATCTTCCAACCTTATTCTCATTTAAGTCAAAGAAACTCCAGAAATTAAATTTTAAATAAATGCTTGATCGTATTTGATCTTAAAATCAAACTTTATTCTAAACTTCAAATCAAATTTATACAAAGCTTAAAATCTGGAAATTACTATATATATAATAACCTTTATCAATAACCAAATCAATATCCCATAAACCATATATATATATATATATATATATATATATATAACTTTACAAAACCATAGAAAATCATTTCAAAATATTTATATATATATATATATACCGTGGTGCCTGTATAAAATTTTCTACCCTATGGTCAAGTGATACGGAAGTTTATCATTTCAATCCGCAATTTAAAATAAAAATGCGGTTGTATATCATTTCAAACCGCAATCCCGAATGAAATGAAAATGGCATTATGACTTGCAGTTTATACAATATAAATATAGCATCCATTCATCCAAATATCAATCATCAACCATTATTTGCAATCATCATCCAATTTAAACAATCATCGATATAGAGCATATAAATTATACAGGAAATAAATAACATGTATTAACTAACAGTTTATATTCAATGATAAATTTAACAACTGTTAAACTAGCAGTTTATATGCAAAAATAAATGTAAATTTAACTGGCAGTTAATATGAAATAAAAATTTAACATAACTATGACTGGCAGTTAATATGCAAATAAATAAATTCTAACTGTCAAATTATATGCAATAAATAAAATTAATTAACAGTTAAATTAAATAAATGCGATTTAACAAAGATAATGAATAAAACATGCCAAACAGTCATAAATAAATTTATACTCATATCTAAAATCAATTTAACAAACATAAGAAGTTTTAGAAGTTGTGAGTGGGTTAAAACATTCACCTTTAAGATTTAAATCGAATTTAAATCCGATTTAAACCCAAAATTTCGACGGTCTCAGAATTCATTCAAACCAGCGTCAAAGCGTCCGGAATTCCAATACGAACCTAGCGGAGAAAACCGCGTGTGAAACCGAGTTCTTAGGAGAAAGTTATACGCATTAATGGTGATTGAAATTTCAAAAAATAAATAAATTATATATCACATCATACATTTTATTTAACTTGCAATGGAATTTTTAGTATTGCGTACCTTTTTGCTTAGCCAGATTTGGATCTGCAACTACTTTCTCATTTTGTTTTGTTTTCCTTGATATCTTAATATATATATATTTTTTATAGAAAGTTTTGAAGAGAAGATTATATAAATCCGGATTTGAAGAAAAAGACATGGAAAGAAGAGAAGGTTTAAAAGAGAAAAAAAATTTAAAGAAGAAGAAGAACAACGAAAAAAGAAGAAGGAAACTTTGAAAAAGAAGAAGATTTGAAGAATAAGAAGAAGAAAGAGGAAAAAAAAAGCTTTAGGAAAAAAAAAGAGAAAGGAGATTTGAAGAAGAAACATGAAAAAAGGAAGGAGGAAGGTGAAGAGTGACAAAAAATGAAGCTATAGAAGATGAAATAAAAAAAATTAAATGAAGCTACAGGAATGAGGAATGAAACTAGTGAAAAGCTAATAAAGCTAAATATAAACAAAGTAGGAATTGAAATAAAGTAAAAATATGAACAACCAATAAAAATGGTAGATATTAAAAGAGGTGAAAGAAAGAATTAAAAATATGAAAAGTATGTAACGTTCATGAAATGAAAAGGCTTTAGACCATGTAAATGGAAATGAGTAATGGAACAAATGAGTAAACAATGAAAAAAAAAGTGTGACAATTATTAATTAGAAAGGGAATGAATGGACCAACTCTACTCTATAAACAAACTTTTAGAATTCAAATTTCAAAACATTTGTTCACCCAATTAATTTTTTTTAACCCCAAACATACCAAATTTGACATTCATTAAAGATTTAATTACCACAACATAACTAAATTTAGAAAGACCAATTTACATAATGGGGACAGCGAATACATAAATAAAATATGAACCATGATTTAAAAATTCAAATTTAAAAAATAACATTTTTCTCGACACGTAATTATGAACTCAATTGTTTAATTTATTTTAAATTTCAAGGTTAGTAATAAAATCACTTCCGTGCAACCTATGCCTGCTATTTAACTACTGTAAAATGTTGTTTTAAAATTCAATTTTCTCCTTTTACAACGTTATATTTATATTCAGAATGGAAACGTTCACTTTATTTCCTCAACATTCTTTTATTTCCTTAAAATGCTTATTCGTTACTTGCAATTCATAAATGTAAACATTCTTATTTTCTAAAATGATCAACTTATACAATATTAAATCCATTCTTATATTTCCAAATAATGTACATTCATAATGAAAACATTCTTACATTAATTTTATTAATTGCACTTTGTTTCTTTTCCTTTTTCAATTGAAAGATTTTAATAAATTTATTTCCAATTAATTTTAATCTTCCACTTCAAAACAGACCCTAATTGATGAAATCAATTAAATAAATATGTGAACATTGTAATCCTTATTTATAGTCAAGCAACATGTTTATAAAATTACAATTTCCAACAAGCATTAAATTACATACTAAATAAACCTTTTTCTCTATCAATCAATATTCATTTAACTCATCATTAAAGCTGACATTTAGTATTCCAATTCCTGTTATTAAATTATATTCTAATACGTGTTAGAACCTTCCAGTTCATTGCTTCATTGTAGTTTTATTGTTTTTTAGAATTTTATTTATGGTCCAAACTTATGATCTAATAACACAGTTGACATTTCTAAAAATCTTCGGTGCTTATCTCAAATTCATTGAATTTAGAATTTGTAAATTAAATTTTCAAAAATTTCATTTTCATTCTGTTATTTAGTCTATTATTATCAAAGAGAGGAAATTTTTCATTAGTTCACTATTGTCTTCGTTTATTTCTTTAGATTTCATCTACTTTTCCTTTTAGGCAATATTCTATATATTAAATTTTCATTTAATGGCAATACATCATACTATCGTAGTTAAATCCAATTAAATAATAAATGTTGATTCCTATTCTTTTTATTTAACATTTGTTTCCGTTTTATTCCATTAATACTTCTACATACATCCTGGATTTGTATAAATGGTTATGACGTGAAATCTTGTCTACTTCACATTTTAAATTAAGGTTTCTAAAACCAATTAATATTATTTCCTTGGTCCAACACCTTTTTCCCAAATTTATATTAATATAACCTTAAATTAGATTAGTCCCTATTGATTTCCCCTTTTAATTTATTAGACCCTCTTAACGTAATAGTTAAACATTAATTTCACTTATTTGCAATAAATCCACAAATTTGATTTCAAATTTCAAATAAATAAATAAATCTTGGTTTTTCACTTCTTAAATCACCCAAAACGTCATAATAAAATAAAGTTAACATTGATTGCATCTTATAGAATTAAGAAACTACAATGACAAATCAAAACTACACTAACTACCCAAATTTGGCCAAAAGTTTTCAATCCATTTCACATTAAAGTTTATCAACTACCCAAATAGGTACCTTACAATGGTAACTATTCAACTTTTATTTACCTTTAAGTTTTATTTCAATTGTTCTCATTTATTCCTTACCAATGTTCGTTATCACTTATAAATGTTATGTCAGTTTCCTATTTTATTGCAATACTTTAATTTTTCATTCATTAATTTTTCATTCATTACTGCATAACTTCATTTATTCCATTTACATTTCCGAACAAATTTGAATTCCCTTCAATTAATATAACCAATCAAATTTTTATTCACACTTTATTATTATTTTAATATACCCATTCCAACAACTCTTAACCCTTATCTTTGCGTTTCACACACTTGTAATATTTAATTACATTTATAACAATTCAATATTGGCGTTTATTCCTATTAATTTATTCAATGTTTATTGCCTCTTATTTCAATTTCTTCCATTTACAGTTGCGACTTCACTATTCACAGTTACTTTTGTATTACTCCTTTCCTATTTAAACCAAATATAACAAATTCCAGTTAAATCCAATTTTTACCTTTAAAATAAGTCATAACATTCGAATAACTCTATTAAATTGGAATGTTTCATTTAAGTTTATAAATGATCCACTTGCATTAACATAATTGCTTAATTTATTCCAATTACCATTTACACTCTTTTATTGCTTTAAATCAATTTAATAATTTCATTAATTTCTCATATTAAATTTTATATCCAGGTAAAAATCATTTTCTACTAAATTAAATTACAAAACTTATAAATTTTAACCAATTTTAATCCACTAAATTTACGGGTCGTTACAATTACATTCACACTTTAAAATTACGGTTCTTACTCTCATCAATGAACATTTATTTACATTTGAATACAATTGATTTCCAATTCATTTATTATAGTTACATTCCAATTAATTAAAATTGATTCCCATAATTTGATTTGATTTAATTTCCATCTTTATGCTATGCCCACTATTTCTCTATAAAGCTGGTTACATTAGTTGTATATTCCATTACATTAATACACCCCTATTTACATCTTAAATTTGTATAAATGTTACTTTTTTAAATGTGAACTTTTGTCAACTGTACACATTAATTAAGGTTTGAAACCAATTAAATAAATTTACCTTAGTTCCATTCTTTTTACCAATTTATTACTTTACAAATAAATTTACATTTCTATTTAATTTATGCATTCACACCTTCCATTACTGCATTAATTCTCATTAATGACATTAAAGATTTCCTATTTAATTTATAGACTAAATAGACAACTTATAATAGTTGTTTCCATTACCCTTTAATTTACACTTAAGTTTATTATATATTCAACTAATTGTTATAATTACTTACCTAATGTTGAATTCATTCAATTACTATTAATTATACTAATTCATTTGTTCGCACCACACTTCCCCTTGTTTTCTTATATTCAAATTTTATATCTAAATCTAACATTTACAACTGAATTAATAGACCAATTAAATAGTAACTTACAACCATTATTATTACTTTAAATCACATTAATGAATTCATTATTATTTACAAATCAATTGTTACAATTACTTAATCAACTGATTTACTTCAATTTATATTGATCATATATTATCTCATTAATGATTCAACATTCACATTTGTTTTCTTATATTCAAATATATAACTAAGTGCAACAATTTACATTATCTCAGTTAATTTGAAATTTCACAATTAGTTTTAATTACATTGTTACATTTCGTTTAACGTTTGTTTCACTATTAAATTACAAAGTCTTTATTCTTCTAATTTTAATTACCAAAATCGTATTTAATCAACAAATTATATTATTGAGAATTTACGACTTGTTATGGTAGATGTCTTCCGTAGGCACTAGTGTCAGTTGATGTGGGACCCACATGATGTGACTAGCCCGCGGTAGGCACAATAAAGTAAAAGGCCGATCAAAGGGTAGAATTAGGACTTCAGCGTAATTAAAGTAGGATTGGAAATTCAGCCTAATCAAAGGAGTTATCGAAAACAAGTGCAACCAATCAAGATAATCTAATCAAACTATCTAAGTAAAGCAAACAGTTAATACCGTATTTTATTCTAGCTTTATCTTTTCTTCTATTTCCTTTATTTCCTTCTTATACCAGAACTGCTGCAAAGCCTATTATCTTTACCTTGCTTAAGAATACTAGTAATTACTTCCAATCACCAGACTTTTAATCTCACCCACTCCTCTATTTCCCCTTTTCCTCCCCCATAGACCAGTAGAGGCAGAGATAGTAGCTCTCGGATTCTTTTTAAGGTTCAACTACGGAGATCTTTGCTCATGTACTCTACTTCTTCTTTTTTAGTTTCTATTTCATTATATGTACTGGTACTTTTCTTTGCAAGGGATGTTTGTTTATCTACTCTAGTATTATGACTGAGATTATGGTTTTCATAATACATGTATTTGGTATTTTGAGACACCTTGTATTTGGCTTCATGACTCTACTTTATGAAGTTGGTTTTAAATAATAAGTTCTTGTTTTTAAATCTTTCTGTTGTTTTATTTATTTTGTCTTGTGAATCTTAGTCTCTACAAGTTTTTTGTTATACCTACAACGCACCACATCTTTTAGTATGCCTTTTTGGATATATTAGCAGGTGTAGGGTGTTACAAGTAAACATTATAAATAAATAAATATTAACTTTGAAACATTTTAAAATATTAATTAATAAATTCCAAAACATCCTAAATAAAACAATAATGATTTATCTTCAACATTTTTACAAATACTAATAATTAATTTCCCAAAATTTATTGATAGTAATTAAAATTAATTTCAAAACATATTAATAATATAAATAGTTAACTTTAAAAAATATTAAAATATTGATAAACTGCTTTAAAACTATATTAATATAAATGAACAATCCTAAAAACTTAATTATGTTTCCTTGATTAAAATCCATACTTAATTTCCAACATGATCATTTTCATATTTATAAAATTATATTTATAAATCCCCTTCTCTTTTACAAAACTTCCTTTCATAAAATCCCTTTATTTATGAACCCCAATCATAGCTTTATTTCCTTTATAAATCTCACTTATCCATAAATTCCATTTAAAACCACCAATAAACATCCCTTTTTAACGTTGCCCCCATATGGATAAATTGCTTTTATAAATTCCTTTCTATTTATAAAATATCATTTAACATTCCCAATTTACCCTCACTTTCAGTTTTCAAAATATAATCAACTATTTCCTAAACTATCATTCCGCATCTTATAATAAATCCACCGTTTGATTAGTTTCACGAATTTATAAAATGATAATAGTTTCCTTTAATTGATAAACACTGTTTATAAATCCACACTTTTATTAATAAAACACGATTTTACAAATCTTCACTTTATTCGTAAAACATCACTTTTATAAATTATCACACTTATAAATCTCACATTTGTAAATAATCTATAATATATGTACATATACATACATACATACATACATACATATATATATATATATATTACTTTATATAAAATGGTTAATAAATATTTATATCAAAATATTTTTATTTTCCTTAAAAAACATATCCCTTTATTATAAAAGACAGACTTATTTCAAAAACCTTTATTTTATAGTTCGAAAATCTCTATTTAAAATATTTTATAAAACTATTAATATATAATATCCAAAATTCATACTTTTTATTTTAAAATAAACTTCTTCTTTAATTAATTCAAGAAAAATTATTAAAACATATATAATTTCCAAGATTACTTTGAAATCCCTTTTAAATCAAAACATTAGTTTATAATATGTTAAAATACCAAAAATAAGGCGCAGTGATACTACTGCACTAAATACACAAAATCGTATTCATGTCATCGAATATAGCATCCAGTATATCATATATCAATTTATATGAAAAATAAAATCAACAGTACGAGGAATCCTGTTGGATCCCTCCAACCTGTCCCCCTACATCACATACAGTATATAATCATAAAATTATATATAAATCGCTTTGAGGTAGGATTCGTGTACAAATGGTCATTTTCTCTTGTATGGAAACGTAATAGGGCCCCATCCGCTCCAAGGGCAGGAATATATCCAAACCAATAATTTAAAATAATAAATCATCCAAATAGTCAATAGCAATCAATAATAAAATATTCACGCATCAAATAAAAAAAATTTATTGACTATATAAATTTTTCGGTTAATGAAAAAGGTGAGATTAACTTAGATATGATTTCAATAGTTGCCAAAGCGCTCCGGTTTGAATTAAAATTAAACCAATATTCAATTTTAACCCAAATTCCTACTAGCTCTGAATCCATCCAATCTAACTCTATATCGTAGTATTCTCGGATAAGATTGCAACGCAAATTATCGCGTTTGATTTGGACCTCGTATGAGTTAAATATGAATTAATAAACGTTTGAAATAAATTAAGTTATAATTGACCTAAATATTTACAATTTAAATGTAAATAAGTTTCCCTCTTGTCCCCCCTTAAGTACACGAACTCGAACCAAAAAGAAATCGCAACTTCGCCAATGTTCGTCGCCTCACCCACCGCGCGCGATCCACATACCCCCGAGCTTGCTGCTGTCGCGCCACCTACCCTGGTGTCGCTGCAAATTCGCCCTCCGATCCACAGAAGATGACCCATGCCACCACTGCATTCATGCTCTCCTAGCCATCGCCGTGGACCACCAATCGACGATCGGTTGGTATGGATGAACCCGTGGAGTCGAGCTCTACAACTTTCATATTGAACATTATCTCTAATTTGGCCCTAATTGTCGCGTGAAATCTGGACCACTGGATTTCTAGGGTTTAATGGCAGCTAGAGTTAGTTAGTTAGGTTTTAAGCAAAAATGAAATGAACATGACATTACATAGAAAATTTTAAAGCACTATTCATTCGTTAAAATTTTAAACTCCACACGAGCCGTATCTCCCGACGTGCTATATATTATTCCTCTATTTCGAACACAATGGAACTAGACTCGAGGCCTGATTCGATCATATACAGAAGATAGATTTTCAAACCCAATTATATTAATTTAACTTCCTTTAATTAATTTCTACGCGTATCGAGCTCGCACGACCAAACGATGCGTCCGATCGCCATGAAATTTAATGGCATATAATAACTCACCATTTTGAATTCAAGTTTCATCGAAATCCAAGACAGTGCCCCAAAAAGCTATTTTTACCTGTTAATTAAAACGAATTATAATAAAAACCAAATTAATCACTTTAAAATTTAAATTAAAAGTATACCATATTTATTCTTATTCAAATAGAACTTAAATCAATTTAGAAACTATTCTTGTTGACATTAAATTCAAAAATCAACTATTTAATCAATTCCAAATATTCAATTTAACAATTTAATTATCAAATAAATTAAAATTGTTTAACTTATAAAATTAACTTTTCAATATTTAAAATAAATTAAATATTACAAATTCAAATGACTGAAATTATGGGTCATTACATATGGCATGTACGAAACCATTCCCATTCTTTAGAATATTTTTTGATTTTAACCCTACTTTTGTCCGCCATATGAGGTCCTCCCATAACAGTTTTAATTTCTAGTCTTCCATCCTCTGCACGGTTAGAGCTAATTCCTTCTCCCCTATTCTCTTGTGGGAGTCGTTTCGGTGGTTACCGTATAGGAAAGAGAGGAACATTAGAATATCTGACATACCTTTCCAACCTATTCTTTTTGATGTAGTCCTCAATAATGTCATGCAAATGGCGACATTCCTTAGTGTCATGTTCATGAGATTCATGAAACCGATAGTACTTCCCTGTATTTATGTCTACTTCTGTCCTTTTTCTAGGCTGAAGCCTATTATATTTAAGTTCCACTTATGTCACAAGGCAGATATTTTCCACAGTATCATTTATGTCCGTGTAAGCATCAAACCTTAGTCCAGGTCACTTCCACTCTACCTACTTTTTGCCTAGGCCGCGTTGGTTATTATTCTTCTTATTTTTAGTAAAACTATTTTTTTCCGTTTACCATAACATTTACACTGTTAGATGTTTCCGATGATTTCATAGCTACCCTAGTTTGTCACCCAACTACTGCCTCCTCCAACCTTATATACTTTAGTGCTTCATAAAAAAATCCTTCAAGCTGGCTAGCTTCTCCTTGGTTAACCTCCGAGCCAATTTGATGTTTGGATTCACCCTATCGGACAATGCAATCAAAGTTAGTCATTTGTTTGCATCCTAAACCCTTGTCGTTCCATCGCTGAACTAAGTTAGGTACTACCGTATTGATTCATCATCCCTTTGCTTCACATCAAACAATGAACTTATTACTCAAGCTACTTCATGTATGCTCGAAACCGATAGAAAAAATTTCTTGCAACGTTTCATAAGAGTGTATTAAGCCCGAAGGTATACGATAGAACCACATTATTGCTAAGTCTGATAGGTATAAAAGGAAACATTTATGTAATTCTTCATTACTTCGCTCATTATCATATGTTGCGTATACCACTGTAGATGTACTGCAGGCCAATTAGTCCCTTTGTAGGGATCCGTGGTAGGCATTCAGAAATCTCTATGATTCAGGCAGTTTGAGAAAGGGCTACCAACTCTTGCTCCAATATCATGTTCCAATTGTTCTCGTTGAACACATTCCCTAATGATCACACCATTCCGTCTTTTGGTTCAGGTGATGGTCAGAGATGGATTGACATTCCCTTCGAGGTGAAAGGTCTCTTTCATTTCCTTTATGATGACTTCTGCAACCCGACCTTGGTCCCGGCTTCGGCACTGTTCTCGGTGGTCGGACAACCCTCCATCTGTTGCTATTTCTACTAGGATAGGAGAGCGTCGTTTAGACCGGGTGGGATTAGCTGTAGCTGGCCCTGGTTTAATGCCTCCCATGTTTGGTTTAGCACTGAATCAATCCATGGGCATAGCTTCTGGTCGAATCCTTACTCGTTCAATTTCCTTGGCATTTCTTCTTTCTGTTCTTCCTGATCAGATCCATTTCCAGAGTGCGACCTCCTTGCCTTTTGTACCTTCTAGACTCCAATCTTCTTTGTGCTTTAGTTTTGTGTCTGGCAGTTTTCCGTCTTCCTCAAGCATGCCACGATCTGGTCCACGATAGCTTACTACTGGATAGCGAAACGACTATCGAGTTCCACCATAACTCTGTCTAGGTCGCCTTTAGTAACCATGTCTAGTATTGGAGTGTTGGAAGACTGGTTGTCCCGATTAGTAGCTATTTTGTTAAGCGCGCTGACATTCCTCGAATTTCCACTAGTGGTGCTAGCTCAGGTTTTTAACTTTTGAGGCATGCCGAGATTCGAGGCTTTTAGTAAAAGAACAAAAAATGTTTACTTAAAAAGTGGACAAACACCTCCAATCGATTAGCTGTGAGCTATGTACACTAATTGTATAACATAACTTTATTATATGAAGTCTTATAGTTTTTTAAGCGAGCGTATTACGAACTGAAAGAAAATACCCTAAAGTAAAGTAAGAATTTATAGTGGTTTAGCTAGATATGCCTACATCCATTATCTATTTTTATAGTTTTCTTATAGATCAGTTATACAATGATTGGAATAAAAAAATATAATGATCTAGAATGAAATATGGCTTCCAAGGTTTTTGTCCGACTAGCTTGGTTCGACTATTTCCGCTCTTTAGAATTGTCTGCCATTGTTGTTGGAAGCTTGGGTATTTATAAGAGCCTAGGTCGATTAAATAGGAAATTTCCTTATTTACCTAGCTCGGCTCAGTTACTTTCATATACAGAAGATACGATCCAGAATTTCTATATACAAAAGATTGGATCCATAATTTCCTTATATGCACTGGCTGGTACGTTGGCAAAAGAAAGGAGGGGTTTGGTAATGCTTTGGCTGGTAGGTAAGCATACTCTAGCTCCTGACTACCTTTAGCCTTTGACACCTCTGTGTATGCTACTTTTGGATATCGGAAAAGAATTCTTATTCGATAATGTCACTACCGGACAAGGAATCTTCTTCGGTGAGTATACTACATGATAAGAATTCCTATCTGGGTACTACCAGACAATAAATCTTGTCTGGTAGTAGTACTACTGGACATGAATTTCTATCTAGTAGGAGTCTTACTGGGCAAAGGAATGCTCTCCCTTGTTTCCTTCTTCACTTTGTCTTTGTGCCACTTCATAATCTTTCTGTCTTCCTACTTTGGATCCTTGGTCAAGTAGTAGCCTTTACATCACTGACATTTTAGCTGTCCCTGTTCCTCGCATCAACTCTTCTTATTCGTCGTTCGGTGGATGAAAACGCCTACGATAGAAAATATAAGTAACTTTGGAGCATTGTGATGTTATTTATGAGAAAAACCTATCGCACACCGATGATCTTTTCTTCTTGATAATGATCATTTTTAATTTTTCACTTAAATTCAATTATTTTGATGTGTTGTGCTTTGGTTACTTTCTATTGAATAAATGTTATCAGCTATATGTTTTTGGGAAGGAATGAAAAATCACTTGCTATTAACTCACAATTTGTCGAATGCGTAGAAGGAATTTAGTACATTTGCCCAACAAACCTATTTCGTGCAGCTGTCCAGTTTGGAGTTGATTCACTATTACGTCCATCCAATTGGTTTGATAAGAGAGCAAGACAAACATAAATGATGAACTTTGGTTTGTAAATTAAACATGTTGAAATAAATTTCAACTTTAGTTCACTTTGATTTTAGCTAGATTTTTATAATCCTAGTTATAACTTATGTTTGATAAACTTGAGATTTGGAATTTTAAATTCAATGGAGATATATTATTATTATTATTATTATTATTATTATTATTATTTTATTATTATTATTTTGTGTTTAAAAATCAATGAAAAAAGATAATAAATAAGGACCCATTTGGTTTTATTTCGAGTTTTGTGTTTTCATTATGCATTACAAAATAGGAGAAGAGCGAAGAAGAAGACTTAATATTCTAAGTATTAAGACAATGAAGGGATGATCGAGACATGAATTATTCTCGTTCTTTTGCTATTTTTCAAAGTATGGAAAAATAAAATAATTTTTTTTTCTATTTTGTGCTTTAACTTCGTTTTCTAAATTAGCTGTTTTTCAAAAATGATGTGTCGTTCGTATTTTTGTTTGAACGGATGGTGGTATACTGAACTAGCAAACATTGAGATATTAATGAAGTATTAGTGTGACAATTTATATTATATGTTGTTTGAAATGCATTAAAAGCTCATTTAAAGGTCCTTACCGAAATTATAAGAAAACAACCAAACTATTCAAATTTCTTAGATGCATCCAAATTAGAGGAAGTAATACCAAGCTACCCACCATGAGTAACCAAACCCAAAAAAATACTCGTAAAGGACAAAATGAAATCACAAATTTAACAACTAAACTAAACAACTCCCGTGCTTTTCTTCATTTTGCTGCAGCTTTTATCAATTCCTTCAGGCTTCAATTTTTTTCCCTGAACAGAATGTGTTGACTACAGGAAAATTCAATACAAGGTTGAAACATAGAGAGGCAATAATACCACCCGTAATGCGACATTTTTATATTGATGAATTTATTATGCCTTTCTTCAAATTGAAGCAAAGAAAAGCGATAAAGTTCAACTTTGGCAGAAGCAGCAATCAACTCAGCTTCGTTATTTTGCTCACCTTTCAGTCAAATCAAAATAGAAAATTTATTTAGGTAGGTTGATTGTCTCCATTCTTCTTTTTATTTTATATTTTTGCTGATTTTTAGCATTTGGGTTTTTTTCCATAAAATCGAATCGCAGGTGCATGTGATTTTGTTAGTTAAGTGTTTCTGATTTTTTACGGATCAAGTGTTTAGGTGATATATTACTATTTTAAGAGATGAATATTAGTGGGTATCTGTCAAAATCAAGTTTTAGGCGAAATATGATGATTTTGAGACTTAATCTAAAGTTGGTATTTGTGCTTGCAGTTATTTTTGTGAAATTAGTGAGTTGACATTGACAAATCTAAAATGGCGGGAGGAGCAGCTCCGGCACCAAAAGCAGATGAACTGCAGCCGCATCCAGTAAAAGATCAGTTGCCTAATGTTTCTTACTGCATCACTAGTCCTCCTCCTTGGCGTAAGATTTTATTACCGTTCATGTCTATCGTTCCTCGCTAGCCAAGTTAAAAAAAATGTAATATGGTGGCATGATGACTGATGCTCTTGATCTTAGTAAAATTCACTTACTTTTTGGAAAAACAAACAAACAAACTACTCGCTAGTCTTGTACATTTGTTCTTCATTCTTAGCTCTCGATTTTTGCTTATGTTGTACTCCATATACCTTGTTTTTTGTCACAACCAGTGGCGGAGCTGAAGGTGATCTCAGGATGGGTGAACTTGGGAAATTTTTTTAGGGAATTCTTGTAAAACGCCCTCTTTTAAGTTTCAAATACACTGCCACTGCCCCTCCTCAGAAACAAGTTCTACAAAACATCCATGTTTTCAAGTTTCAGCATATTTGCAGAAAAAATTGCAAATATTTTGACTTTTCTTTTCTTGACTGCAAATATTTGCACTTATTCAATTTTTTTTTTTCATTGATCATAGAAAACATGCGATCAAGTTCAGTTTAATTTTCAAAGAAAAAAAAAATGAAAAATTTACCAAAAATAAAAATAGGGTGTAATTTAAAACATGTTTTTGAAAAGGACTTTTCACGTACTAAACTTTTAAATAAGAGGCGGATCCTAATTACCAATTTTATTTATGCGTTCTTTGTAAAAGAATTAAAAGTATTGAAGTAGGGTAGTAGCCTGCCTAGTCATTACCTGCTTCAAACTTGTTTGGGTTCGGAAGTTGATAATTTAGCATTTTAATTCAATAACTTTCTTCTCAAACTAATTATATAAAAATTAATTACAAGTATTTGGATTAAAATGTTAAATTATTGATACCGTACTGGTTTCATAAGCCAATGTTGATGTGCGAACGTCGAATCCTAACGAAAACAGTAAGCTCTTTGATAATTATCCGGTGCGTGTGTTGTGGGTTAACACATATTCTCCTACGGGCAATGTCTGGTTTGTATAAGTATTCAAATAAAATAGCATAAACTATTAGTTGCATGTGAAATACATTGTGCTTCCATACCATCTGATCTGGGAACTTTTTCAAGTAGTATTTGGTTATTATTTGTTAATTAGTTTCAAATAAGTAGTAATATGTAGAAATGTTTAAATAGTTGAAGTTGAAATGTTATTCAAATTGAGTTGGCAAAGTTGGAAAAGTGAATAACTTTTTTTTTTTCTCCTGCTTATGATTTAGTTTGAAAAAGCGAACAAGCATTTATTATTCAAGTTATCAATAAACCATCAAGATACCTTATGTATTATTTTTCTTGTTTACACGGAGATGCCAAACATCCTCTAGCAATGACGTATAAGTTACACCAGAAGATGTTATGAAACAGCTTTTAGAGAAAGTTGTTTAAGTCACCAAGTTGAGTCATACATTGATTGCTAATGGTTTTGTGCCTATTAGGTCTTTATAACTCAATGCGTGTACACATATTCAAAAGGAATTAAGTTAGTCTGGTTATCTGATTTCTGCTTTGCACTTGATTGATAACAGCATGCTATAAATTGTACTACGGCTAGCCTATGCACAACGTTACAAAGTCTTAAATTATTTGCATAAGCATAAGTTGCTACTTTGCCTGAACAAATTTTATTTATTTGTTATGTAGTCCTTTATTAAAAATAGTTTGTCTTATTAGTAACTAAATTTAAATATTATAGTCATGCAATCATATATAATATGATATAGAAGTATGAAACGTAAGCAATGTTTAATGAAAATGTCTTCATTCTTTCTATTTTTTGCTCTACGTTTTGATTCTTAAGTTCATTCTCCTCTTATATTCTTCTTAAACTTCTTTATCCCTAACCATTAGTGCTTTTGCACTTGTTCTCACCCCTTACATTTCCATTCTCTTCCCCAATTCATCTTTTAGCTCTCCCTATATTTTTCTTCAAACAAGATATCCTCTATTTTCATCTTTCTTTTACCTAATTTCTCATAATATAATTTCAAAAGCCATGATTGAAACAACATAAGCCATCTACGAATCCATCCATAACGACATCATCGTCATCAAAACATCTCTCCAGCAATTTACCTGGTGCCTTTGTTGAAATCGCCACTAGACTCAACAACCCCACTACTTCTTGCCACAATCATCATTCATCACCACAAACATAAATACCCAACTCAATGACTACCATCACTTTTACCACATACCAACACTACTATCACATGACCTTCAAAATGTGAACTTATTTCTCTCATCCCTATGCAAAAATTCTTACTTGAGCTACAAACTCCAACAACCAGTTCAACACCGCATAAACAACCAATCCATAACCCTACCCAAATATTCACTAAGGATATTTCCATGGATGAAATCGAAGTTAAAGTCTTGTGAGAATGTTTTGATTCTTAACAACGTATCGGAGTACATTTATCTTAGTTATTGCATTGCAAAGGGTTCGTATTTAGCACGGTAAAAGAGTTCATCTGAAGGCTGTTTAGTTTCTATTCAACTATAAAGTGAAAAGAAAGTGCTTACATACTCTTTTTGGTGGATTTAAATGGAATGTGTATAATTGCTAAGTGAAAGCAAACTTTTTGTCTACGAAACCCGGTGGAACGTTCAGTGTAGTGAGCATGTTTGATCTTGAAGACAAGGTTGATTTCGAAGCGAACGGTGATGATGTGACTAACCTCTGCACAACATTATGAAGTCTCAAATTAATGCATTAGCACGGGATGCTATATGTTGGTTCTAGAAGTTTAAATTATTTGTCATGTAGTATTTATTCAATGTGATTTGTCTTATTAGTAACTAAATTTCGATGCTACAATCATGTAATCCCATATAATATGGTATTGAAATGTATGCAATGTTTAATGAAATGCCTTCATTCTCTCTATTTTCTTTGCGCTATGTCTTGACTCTTAAGCCAGTTCTCCTCTTATCTTTTTCTTAAACTGCTTTATCCTAACAAATTCCCTATCTTATAGGCTTCTAGTTGTTGGCTATTGAGTCGAGGATGCTTCACTCAAATTTTAACTTCAATAATTCTTTTGCAACTTAACTTCATAATTTCATATAAAGTGTGATGATATTCTTTAATGCAGCGGAGGCGATTCTCCTAGGCTTCCAGCATTTCCTTGTTATGCTTGGCACCACAGTTATCATCCCAACTGCACTTGTTCCTCAAATGGGTGGAGGCAATGTATGCATAAACCTAACTTGTCCCAATATCATTTTGTTCTTTATGTTATATTTAAATTATTTCATATATTCGTATAGAAAGAGAAAGCGATGGTAGTCCAAACTGTACTCTTTGTCGCTGGCTTGAACACGCTTCTTCAAAGTTTCTTTGGAACTCGCTTGCCAGCTGTCATTGGTGCATCATATTCTTATGTCGTGCCTACTATTTCAATCATCTTGGCTGGTCGCTATAGTGATATTGTGGATCCTCAAGAGGTTAATTACATCAAAATAATATAATGTTTACCATTCTATCAAAAATAGATCAACCTTCAATGTTTATTTCTATTCACAGAAATTTAAGCGCATTATGCGAGGAACTCAAGGTGCGCTCATTGTTGCGTCGACTCTTCAGATTGTTGTGGGTTTCAGTGGCCTATGGCGTAATGTTACAAGGTTAGTTTGGATGTGTTTCACTAGTGTTCCTCCTCCTCGGTGTTACTGATGGAAATGTACATGTTTATTTGTCAATTTTATGTGCGATTAGGTTTCTAAGTCCACTCTCAGCTGTTCCTCTAGTTGCCTTATCTGGATTTGGTCTGTATGAACTGGGGTTTCCTGGGGTACATTTTAACTGCCCTTCTTCATTATTTGTCGTCCTTCCTTTTACTTGGCTGAGATTTCTGTTTATGTAGGTAGCTAAATGTATTGAGATTGGCCTCCCACAGATAATTCTGCTTATCATATTTTCTCAGGTAATGGGACAAACTCGTCAGCTAGCTAGCAAGTGTACACTTATAATGTTTTAAAAAAGTTGTTACCAGTGTTTCTTTACAATAAGAAATTTGTTTTCTTAGTTTTGATACAATTAGATATTTCATTATTACTGTGTGGTTTTGTAAAATAATAAGCAGGAAAAATTCAATTAGTATAAATAAGTGCTTAATAATTTAGTGCTGTTATGGGTACTTTTACCATGTCTTAACAATATCACTAAAAACATTGGTGCTTCTCTACACTACTGGGACATCTCATATTCTCATGGCTATCAAAAACCATAGTGTTAGAAAGGAAAAACATTTATTATATTTTTGTTGATTGAAAATGATGATGGGAAGAAGAAATAATGATGCCCTTAGCAATGTTTTATATTTTCGAGTTGACATTAGCACCTGTCAAAGTGCTAACCAATAAGTTTTGAGCATTTTTAAAATGCTCATTAATATTTTTAAAGGAAACATTAACTTGTGTCATTGAGCACACATTAAGATAATATTTTCATAAATTTAACCTTATGTTGTATAACGTCATGGACTGCGTTCATTAAACCTATAAGGATATATTTGTGTTTCTACTTTTTTTCCTTTTGTCTTTTGATAACAATAAATGTTCCTTCACATATACTTTGTGGCACAAATACACTACTTGTTACTTTATAAGACACATTAAGTACAAAATTAATATTAGTAAGTACACTCTTTTGAGAATATCTTATGTTGCTCTAAAACAATGCTTAACCAATGTTTTTTTATGTTTCTAGTATCTTCCCCATTTGATACGCTCAGAAAAACCAGTGTTTGATCGATTTGCGGTCATTCTCTCAGTCGTGATAGTATGGCTTTATGCATATCTTCTCACAGTTGGTGGTGCCTATAAGCATGCACCTCCGAAAACACAACTGCACTGCCGAACCGACAAGTCTGGGCTTGTAGGCGGCTCTCCTTGGTATGTTCTCTATTCTAAAGCATTAAAAAAATATGCACTAAACCAATTGAAATGAATGGATTGTGAATTATGGGTACACAGGATTAGTGCTCCGTATCCTTTTCAGTGGGGTCCACCAACTTTTGATGCCGGTGAAGCTTTTGCCATGATGGCTGCTGCATTCGTTGGTCTTGTCGAGGTTTGATTTTATCTCTGGCTACTTGAAACCAATTATTTTTTGGTAATAAAAAATTATATCTGTATTGATTATTTCCATTTTTCTCCAGTCTACTGGTACGTTTATTGCGGTTTCTAGATATGCAAGTGCCACGCCTATGCCTCCATCCATTCTAGGCCGTGGCATTGGCTGGCAGGTACCGACTCTTATGCTTTATAGTTTATCGACTCTTATGCTTTATAGTTTATCACCGTTTATATTCTTAAATGATACGTATAGCTCTTGGTTTTAGCATGTATTTACGAAAACGGCCCTGTGAAATATCACTGATAATTTCTTGTGTAGCATCATATACTCAGTTTCATTTCTTTCTTAAATTTGTGGCGATTCTAATTACTGTTTGTGCCAGGGGATTGGTTTATTGTTGGATGGTTTATTTGGCACAGCTAGCGGGTCTACCGTTTCAGTGTAATACCACTAGTCCACCACTATGCACATTTCTTGAATATCTAAATACTCATAAATTAACAATGCTTCAATACGCACAGTGAGAATGCTGGTTTGTTAGCTTTAACTCGCGTAGGAAGTCGAAGAGTTGTGCAAATAGCTGCAGGATTCATGATTTTCTTTTCTGTCCTTGGTACGTCTTGCATCAGGAATTAACTCTTAGTTATTGTTCTTTATCATCTGAAATGTTGCAGAAATATAATAAATATTAATGTTTGACAATCAACATATATCTGCAGGAAAATTCGGAGCAGTTTTTGCATCCATTCCTCTGCCTATATTTGCAGCTCTGTATTGCCTCTTCTTTGCCTATGTTGGTATGCAGTTTGATTTCTTGTCTAAATTATAATATGATGTACAAATAGTCTTCAACAAAAACAATACAATAATTAAGTGTGTTCTAACAGGTTCAGTAGGTCTCAGTTTCCTACAATTCTGCAATCTGAACAGTTTCAGAACAAAATTCATTTTGGGATTCTCACTTTTCATGGGTTTATCAGTCCCGCAGTATTTCAACGAATACACTGCTGTTGCTGGGTACGGCCCTGTTCATACCCGTGCACGTTGGGTAAATCAATACAATCCTGCTATCTAATCTGTCGAGTTTGATAAATTTATGTTCTTTCCAATGTTAAAATATGAATTTTATTTTTGCAGTTCAATGATATTGTGAATGTTATATTTTCATCGGAGCCTTTTGTAGCTGGATTTGTAGCATTCTTTCTGGATAACACGCTTAACAGACACGACAATGCAACGAGAAAAGACAGGGGTTATCATTGGTGGGATAAATTCAGGGCCTTCAAGACAGATACCAGGAGCGAAGAATTCTATTCCTTGCCTTTTAATCTGAACAAGTTTTTCCCTTCAGTCTGATGTTGTAAATTCCACAAAAAATATGTACTTATCCTCTAATTTTGCAGTTTGAAGTTGCTAGTAAGATGTCTGTTTGCTATCTAGTTAGGCATCTGCTGTTGTAAACTTATTAGTGAAGACTATATTAGCTACGGTCTTGCTCGTTAACTAGAATTATGTACTTTGCATGTATCTAAGTATTATTTTATGTTTGTGTCTTAGTTTGATGTTCCTTGTTTTCTACATTTAGTTTTTTTGGCTTTTGATGGATTGTCTGTACATTTCTGAAGACATGGCATGTATCAGTGCACTGTTTATATCGTATCTAGGAAACTGCTGAAGCCCGTTTGCAAACAATCTTAAGTAACACATTTGAAAGATGGTAGAAATAACTATTAGAATGCATAGTGAAGCTCCGGAGCTGCAGAAAAAGTCGTGTTGCTGAAGGAAGCAAAAAGAATCTACATGACTGCTATTATTCCAATGCATAAAGCAACTCGAGAGTAAAAAAGCTTCTGGTTTTACAGAGGTACATGCTAACTTATTGCTATAGGAATACAAAATATATAAAAAGTTGTCGCTGAAATTGAAGTTCAAATCATCTTTTAAATTTCCAACCCCAGCAACGTCAAATTCATTTACATCAGTTTGCCTAAACTTGTGTCATGTGTGCTACATAGCAAAACTTAGCACACTTGTTAATTTTTGATATATGCACCACTTTTGTCATGTACACATGCTAAATATTTAAGGAGATTGTATGAAAATTTTGATACAATCCTCTATATCAAAGTTTTGCTTTTGTCATTTGCATTGTTTGACTGTTTGTGTTTGAATTTTCGGATGTAGGCATTTGATTCCCTGTTACACTGTCTCCTGCAAAGTTCACAGTATTGTGGATACTTGTTGGGTAATCTATTACGTAACATCGTTTTGAAGATGCCAGGCTTCATCTGATAGTAGAATTACTGATCATTGGCAGGAAGGATGCTCAATAAGTTATCACTGGTATATTCGGATACCACATGGCTGTGTCCATTTGCCTGTAGAATTCGAAGGATTTGTAACTACTGAACCAACACAGCTACTATCAGGAATAAAGTCCGTGGACTCTTCGAGCATTTGATTGAAGCCTATAATTTTTTACTTCTTTGGTCGCTTGAACCTTCACCTAAATCAGCACAATAGTTCCTGTGGTTTGACACAAGGATTAAGCTTTTGGTGCTTAGGGGAAAAAGCCCAATTTGACTGAGAATGAAGCATGAATCTCTTCGTGGTCTGTTCTGCCAAGGGAATCCCTAGGAGAATTCGTACATCCACTAAATATCGATTTCCCAAGGGAAACCTCATCTCGAACGAATAATTTGCTTCCGTCCAAAAGGTAATGAAATGGTTACGTTTTATGGTAAAACTTTATGTTTTTTACTTTGTTTGTTTATCAAACACACTGAGTCCAAACTCATGCTATGGACGAAAAATGAATCACTATTCTCCTCCTATCACACATCTCTACTACTAATAATGATAACTCGGTGAACTAATTTCAACCGCGTCTTTCTGAATTTTCAAAGATGCCATATGCCTCCTATTCATCCTCCAAGGCATTAAATGTCTTCACATCTACAATGTTCATTTGTTTCTACCATATTCATGTGCTGATTATTACTTATGAACCAAAAAAATGTTTCTAAAGAGATTTCTATTGGTTTTGCTATAAAAATCAGCATTGGCAATCGACAAAGCATTCGTAAATATGCTGTCGGAAGATATTTGAAGGATGGGTGCTACTGAAATTGATGAGGGAGGAGATCTGTATGGGCTCACAAGCAATTTCATGCATTGGAGTTACGGTCGCATAAGTCAATGGAATTACAGTGAATATGTGGGGACTTCAATTGCAAATTGAAGACTCTGCTGTGTTCGATGGGCCTTCAACTATGTTGTACAATTTCCGTTGGTCAATAATAATAATAGTAGTAGCAGCAGTAGTAGTAGTACTAATAATAATAGTAGTAGTAGTAGTAGTAGTAGTAATCATCTATACTCTCTACTACTAATAATGATAACTCTGTGAACTAATTTCAACTGCTTCTTTCTAGATTTTCAAAAATGCCCTTTGCCTACTATCGTACTTTCGTATACATTAGGCTAACTCTGATTTAGTAGCCGATATGGGACAAAATCCAAATGGGTTTAACACAATCCAGTATTTGTTCCAATTCGCCGTCATCAACTTCTGTATGATTAGATTTAGAACAACATTCCAGACACGGGCGACGATTGGATCTCCTCTCTGACGATGGCTCATACTTCAAAATACGGAAGTTTCGGATCAAAGTAACAACAATACACTTGAAGTTCAAAAATATATTATACCCTTCATCGTTTATGCTTTACGTTAGAAGTATTTTAATAAGGGAAAAACAGGAAAACCCAATCTGGGAATTTTTAAAATTGCGATCATGTTAATATCTAAAGCAACCAATAATCAAAATCTTTAAGCAAAATTTTGTAAGTATCATTCACTGTAACAAAATACTGAACATCCGTTTGGTTTATTTTGTATTTTATGTTTTAGGTTTTTAACATTAAATATGAGAATGGCAGAGAGACGACGAAGGAGGTGGAAGAAATATAGGCCAAATGACGGGGAGAATGAAAGAACGAAGAAATGACGAAAAAGTAGATTGTATCTCATTCTTTCGCTATTTTTCAAAACACGAAGAATAAAAAATTGTTATTTTATATGTTAACTTTATTTCTAAATTGATCGTTTTATTACAATATACATGCGTCGTGCATCTTTTTATATAGACGAAAACTAAAAACTAAAAACGGTAAACCAACCGCAATCTAAGCTTTTGTCCACTTGGCAAGATGCGTCTCACATCCTTCGTTCATTTCTCATACCAATTAGAGTAAAGAAATTTGGTACATTAACGCCACAAACTTTTTACACATCAGTCTCCAATATAATTAGTTAAAATTTAAAGTATTTACATGATTATAATAGTTTTTTTTCAAACTATTTAAATATTGTTACTTAAGTGAATTTAAATGTAACCGAAGTATTTGTAATAGATAAATGATTTTTTATTTATTTTAATTAATTAAAGGTAAAAAAAATTAAATGAATTCTAAATGTTTATGATTGATAGATATGGTATTTCATGTAAAATTGAAAACTAACATTAATAACCTTTACCCTCTCTTGACAAACACCATTGTTCCCAGTGCTTAAGTGATTCGACTTCGATGTGAGAGGTCACAAGTTCGAAAGTTGCGTAGCATGATTCAAACATTTATTGATACATGATTTATGGTTTGTTGTCCCAGTGACATGTTGTATCTAAGTACCATTAAAAAAAACTAGCACTGAAAATACAAACAACAGCGGCAGTATAAACAAACAAACAACAGTAGAATGGAATAAAAAGAAACAGAATTCTGAGGCTTGCCTTAGCAATTTCCTTAAAACTTTTATTTGCAAGTTTCTCAAGATACAACAGAATCTCTCTGCTCGAGACTGTGATCAGTATCTCTCTGTGATATACAGAAACTGCTTTGATTCAATGGCAGAAGGAGGAGGAAGACGAGTGTATGATTCGAATACAAAAGTGATCAGGTTTTGTTCCTTTGTATAGCCTCTAACAGTCAATGGTCGTGCCTCTACAAAAGGTCGCGTTTGTTTGTTTGAATCCGACAGTCATTAGCAACAGTCACATCCGTTGGTAATTCGCAACTCTTTTATTTTAACTTTGTTTGTTTTCGTTTCAGCAAAAATATATCACTGTTCACCGCGTCCGGCCCAATTCGGTACAGAACGGGCAAACGGCGGCGCACGCGCGTGTTAGTTCATTGCCATATAAGTCCTCCCCCCGACCTTTAGGGTCAATATGGGTTTGAGGGTAAGACTATATAAGCATGAAAACTTACTTATTTTTGGCGATGTGGAACTTTAGTCATATATGTTCATTCACACTCTCTAGGATCTCTAACAGGATCTTGGTCCACATCTTATTAGGTGACAACTATCCAGACCCCAAGGCCCGACCGACCAATATGAACGTCACTGGAAGAGATGTTGCACGTGCGCCCTCAACTTGACAATCCCCCAAAACTCTTTCCATATAGACAAGCATTATAACAAAATTATTTTTAACAAGAAAACATTATTGCTTTATTATATAATCCTAAATTCATTTTATGCACAAAGTTAAAATAAAAGAGTGCAAAATGTTAATTTTTTTGAAAGTATTCTTTAAGCATGTTACTTGAATTTATGGGCTTACCGAATGGGTCGTTGTAATTCACCATTTATTCTAACCACGTTATTTAAAATTATAATTTAACAACAACAATTTAGAAAATGAATAATTTATCTTAAATACTTCGCTTGTAGCTCAAAAATACATTATCCGCTTAAACGATTGGATGTATGTTCATATTTATATATAATACATGCTCTCTTAATGCGTTTTCCACAAAGCCTACATATGAAAATAAGCAGACATAAGTAATATATAACTTTGAATAATATATCTTCAAATTTTTTTAAGTTATTTACAAATGCGAATAACAAATATAATAAAAGATTTTACAACTAATGCAACAACCCATAATTTTTGTAAATATTTTTAATTCAATTTATTGGAAAATTTTGATTTTAAATCATTTAAAAATTGGAATTTTCCAATGAATTTTTGGATTTTGTTTATAATTATTTTTCCAAATAAAATAAAATAAAGATGTTCTAAAAATTTTATATTTTGGTCAACGTTGGTCAAACTTTGACTTTTAGTTGAAATTTTTAAATTTGAATTTTAAATTTCCATCCTTATCTTTGAAGCTGAATTTGATTCTGATATTCGTTCTGCTTTTCGTTTCGTCAAATTCTGTTTTATACTTTTTAAATCTGATAAAATTCAGCGTTATACACGCGATTATTTTCAGTATTTTATTTGTTATTTTCTATTTTCTATTTTCTATTTTCTATTCTCTATTTTCTATTTTTATTTTGTTTGGGCTTCGATCTTTTATTTGATTTTTGGACTTGTTTGCAAGTGGGCTTGGCTAATGGGCTTAGAAATTGAAGAGACACAAATTTCTTTTCCTTTAATATAAGTGATGCCTTTTCCTTTCCATAGTCGTTCAAAACTTCCCATGCCTTAGCCGTACACAAAAACTTCTCACCTCCTTCTTATTCACGTACAAAACTTCTTATTCCCATCTCTCTTTCTCATTTCATTTCCTGACCAAAATATTTTATAGTAAGTTTACTTTTCTCCTTCCTCCTTTTCTTTTTTTCTTTCTCTTTTATTCTCAAACAAAACTCGACCACCATACCTTCCTTTTGTCGACCATCATCTCCACCATCCACCACCTAGGATTGGCCACCACCATCTCATCACCATCCCCATGCCATGCCGTGAGCCATAGATCCAAAACCATCACCCAATGGCCTCACAAACCCTAACCGAGCCACCATTACATCCCTTTTCTATATGCTTGCCTCGGCCACCACTAGTTCCTCCTCTTTTGCCTTGCCGTGACCCTTCCCCTGCCCATAGACGTGATGACCTGACCTGATCCAAATCTTAGCACCCAGGCCGAACCATGCAAACCCAATGGTCGAGCCACATTTGCCTTAGGACTGAACCCAAAGCTACCTACTTTGCCTCTTTGACTTCCTAATGTCTTTTGCCCTACCATCACTTCATTTCAGTCCATAGCCGTGCCTCATTTCAAGCCATGGCTGAGCATAGATGCTTCTAAAGCATAGTGGCTGAGCCATGTCTTGATGATGGTCAAGCCATTTGTGTTGTGGCCGAGCCCACTTGTTTGGTTAAGCCAATATTTTCTTCGTTTTGATTCGTGTTTGTGTACTGTTTTGATTTATAATCTTTTGTATAATATAGTTGCTTATATATGTTGTATTTTTTTGTGTACAAGATTTGAATCTTGGCTCTTCTTCCACTCAAATCTAGTACGTGCTTTGTCGTGCTTTTCGGAGTTTGGTTATGTGTCTCGAATTGTCATCTCTAGCTTTAGAAGGTGAGTTTATCACTCTCGACATTCGTACTTATATAATTGTGAAACAATGACAAGTTGATATGTAGTAGTTGATATGCTATGTTGATAAGTTCATATATGCCTGTGATATGATATTTTATGATGTATAACTTGATTATGTACCTGTTACATCACCTGATATGATATACTATGCTATACTGTTTATCTATTTTCTGTTTCTCATACTGCAAGTTCCCTATTAGTATAGAATCACTATGTGTTGAAATGATACATACCCGAACGAACTTTAGAATAGGAAAAAATCGTTATAAGCTGAAATGATAGGCTTAAGCGGTTTTATTTTATTTGACTTGGGATTGCGGGTTTGAAATGATGGAACCCGAATTTTATAAATTACGGATATGGTTTGTATAAATAAAACTATGATAAAAAAATTAAAATAGTATGTTTTAAACATGTTATCATAGTATTTGTAGCATTTTTAAAATGCTATGTTAATTTAGTTATGTTTTAAAAATGCTATGTTATTTTTAGGTTATGTTTTGAAAATGCTACTATTTCTAAATTGTAATGTTTTCCAAAGTGCTATTATATAGGAATAACATTTTCAAAGTGTTACAATTTTTAACTTATTACATTTTAAAAATGCTATAATAAGTGTATGGTTTTGAAAGTGTTATGATTTTAAATTATTACATTTTAAAAGTGCTATAACTAATATATATGGATTTGGAAATATTACCAATTTTGAAATGGATATTATTCTAGAAAGAGTAATTGGATTTGATTTTAAATAGTTTTGGAATAGATATGTTTTGAAATAAATATCCGTGGGTTATAATAACGTTTGGTTGTTAAAGAAACCGGGATCGAAAGCTGTCATACTCTCTGCCAATTCCGAAAACCACTTTAACAACCGTGTACGCGATGGAGATTCCAAAATGAAGTAGGATGGTGACGACGTTCTATTAAGGTATATACGTGGACCCGACTCCCGTGAGTTGGCATAAGGTGGCTAAAACATGAGCAATTGATGGGCTAATGACGTAGCTCCTCTGATCGGACACACTTCTTCGTATGTCATTCTATTACTTTGTGATTGATTGGTGCGCACCTTTGATTTTGTGAGTGTGGCTCCAGGTGGGCGGTAGCTGCGGCTATGCGTTACCACCGGTCCGGAAGTGCAATTGTTATATCTACCCTGGCATTGCCTAGTCGTGCCATGTCACCTACCCTAGCGTGCCTTATACGATTTTGTTTTGTACCATACCTATGGAGTGCCCTCTGACGACGCCTAGTACGGAGGAGATTACGGTACTGTATAGACTATGGGAATATATAAAATGTGTTAAGGTGGAAAATGCAAAGCCTTAATGCTATTTTTAAATATATTGTACTCTACTTTAGACATTATTATAATTGCGTATATTACTATATAGTAGATAGTTTAACGGATCCTTAAAGGATGGGCGGTCCCAAGCATCCTTTAAGTTACTTGTGCATTTATATTACAGTTCACTTGAGTTGGTTTACATTGTATAAGTATGTATGTCCTGACTCCTTTGTTTGTGTTTTTTTCTTTACGCTCGGGTCAGCTTGAGTATTTCAGCTTTGGATTCACCTACTGGAGCTAGGATTTTCTGGAGATTATCCATCTATCTAATTGTTATCTATTTCTATTCAGTATTTCTATTCAGCTTATGTATTAGTGGACATTTATGTATTGGAATTTCTGTTGTATTTACTTTCAGACTATGGTATTTTGTACTTGCTTTGAGACTCTGTATTGTAGTAGCTTCTTGAACTACTATGGTTATTTTATTTTCCACTGCGAGTTATTCTGATTTATCTGTGTCTACGATTCTGTGATTGGTTTTATTTACTCCAAATTATATTACAATCTATTATTTTGAATTATTCAAGTCCGACTTGTGTGGTTTTATTATCGATTTGAATGGTCCAAAATAGTGGGTCGTTACAACTAACAAATAAACATAAAAACATTATTCGAACAAATTTATTTCTTGGTGCTAGACAACGAAAATAAAAGTCAATCGTAGAATGTCCATACTGACCAAAGGCACGCATAAGCGTGCATATATACTAGTCAGACATGAAAAACCATCATTTTTCTTATTAAAATTTATTTTGCATTTGAGTATGCTACAAAAAGTCGTACTTAGGTATAGGGTACAAGTAGAAAATATATACTCTTGCAACCTCAAAAATTGAACCCTGGCCCCTAGGTATTTACTTTTAATTCAAATGTGAAATCCTAGAATGATCCGTCCATAAAACTGTCCATTCAGTATCTCATGGAAAATTCTAAAGAATATTGCCAATGCCCCAAGGTAGCAGAATTTTTGGCCACACAGCCTGCATTCTCATATCTACATTCACTACAAGAAAACGTACGATTTCTTACGGCTAAAACCGTCGGCAGCCGTCGAAAACCGACACAAAAAACCATCGTAAGTTGTCCCGTCGCCACACAGTTTTTCCGACAGCTTCCAACAGGATGCGTCGTAAACTTTCTGACTGCTGCCGACGGATAACCCGACGGCTCTAGAAGGCCGTCAAAAACACATGGCCGATCAACAGGAAGCAACAAACCGCCACCAACCATTAGAAGCAGTCGGAAAATGTTGACCTGTAAGCCGTCGTTAGCCGTCGAAAACCGTCGGAATACCTAAAGAATTTTCCCGAATTCTACTACATGCAAGCCTCACACGCACAAAATTCAAAAATATAATATAGTCACACACAAGCACATATCGAATTCAGATATTCAATATAAGCTCAAATCATACAAATATAGTCAAATCACATAATGAAAATTAAACCAACCATAACTCACATAACATCCAGCCAACCAACACTTCGTTAACATAAGATACATACATTTCATCATACAATATATATACATCGTGAAACACCAACAAATCTCACACCATCAACAACTCACTACCATCAACTCACAAATGTCAATCTGATCATCACCCCATAGGGATTTTCACACATTAAATTATCCAACGGCATATGTCATTTTGTAGCTTGTACAATAGCTGTAAATCTGGCTTCAGTGATGTTGTATTTTAACTTCATCACAATGTATTCTATGGCTATTGATATCCGAGTGCCGCTTTTACAATCATCTGAAAGAGGTTTCTTAATAGCATCCAATAAATCGTAATTTTTTTTGCTACAATATTGGTTCTTCAACATTTACATCGGCGTCATCAACTTCAACCGTCGAAAACATTGATCGTGTTGCATCTTCAACCATATTTTCTATACGATTTGCATTAATAATTTCATTACCAGCCACCTCTAATTCAGATTCTGCAGGAGTATGTGCTACAAATTCTCCATGACAATCCCAAACATAATACTCCGATACGAAACCATTTTTGCACAAATGAACTTTCACAATATCTGGTAATAAATACTTCAAATGTTTGCACCTACTATACAGACAACGAATTTCTACATCGTTTTCATTATTACTTAAAGCGAATTCAACAAATACGTTTTTACCATTATAAAAATCTTTCTTTATTGAGCCTTTCAGTCCCCTTCTTTGATACATCCATCTCCTCCGATCAACAAAATAGTTGATTATTTTTTCTATTTAAAAAATATGTCACAAATTCAAAAATAAATATCGGCCATTTTATGAGTTGACATTTTATTTTTCAATTTATTGATACATAATCTTATACGCGTCAATTTAACCCAACTTAAGAAAATAATATTGAAATGTTGGTTTATGGTTTTCTATTTTGATGGTCAGTCATACTACTTCCCATTACAAACGCAGTAAACAATTACATTTCGTAAATTATTTCGTTTTAAATGATTAATCAAAATTTTCGGCAGCACTTTCCCTTTGTTTCCTGTACTGTATACCCGGAAACAAAAAAGAAAAGTGACCGTGAAATTTTGTGAACCGTTTAAACTGAAATAATGTATAAAGGTAATTGTTTACTATGGTTATAACTTGCCCAATACATGGACAAATCCAGCAAGTATTGTACCAGATAAATAGAAACGTCTGTTTTATGACAAAAACGAATATCTATATAACGATCATGTACAATACTTGTCGGAAGGGGCCAAAAACTCTCTAAGGGACGTAATAAAGAAGTAATTTATACAAATACTGGAAGTTTTGTAGTTTGTCTTCTTATTTATTATATAATATATTATTGTTTGTAAACGGTTGAAAATTTACTAATTTTATATATTTCAGAAAATTATTAATTTACCATATTATTCCGCGTATTTTATCGAATGAGGTTAATTCAGAGCATTATAGTAGATATGTAAATTATTATTTTACGATGTTTTCGATAGAAAACAATTTATATAATTAGTAGTATGCATGCGTGTGTATAGATAATAATTAACACATATGCACACACATATATGAACACATAACGTCCCAATTAACACAAGACAATGCTAAAAATAACACATATATAATGGTTTCCAACAAATTCACGAATTAAATCCACTTTTCACAATGTAAAGCTAACAAATGGAATATGTATTCCATGGGATACTATAAACCATCATTAGGCAATTAGAAACAATTAGAATCACTAATTAGCCCTAACCTATCGAATTAGTCAAATCTTGATTTAGGTTAAAAATTAGGTTTTTCGCAAAAATTAGAGATTATACCTGAGATTGGAAGCAATAGAGAGTGATTAAGGAGCCGTGCAAGATCCGAAAGCTTAAATTTGGGGTTAGAAGCTTGAAAATGGGTTTTAGTGATTTTAGAAAATTGTTTTGGTTCAGCTTGAGTGAGGAAGAAAGATCTTGGTTGAGACCTGTATAACGCGAATTTCCCACGGCTTCCGACGGCCAATCACCATTGTGAAGGCCCGAATTTCCGTACCAATTGAGCCAACAATAAAACACACATGTCCAACTCAAATTGCACGAATAAACGAATCTTTAAGGGGTGAAAAAATAAAGACGGAACAGAATCTCACACGAATGAAATAATACATAACATTGAACAAATATCTTTACGGCGGAATTTTTTTGAAATACATATATCAGAGTCTATCCTAAATTCAGCTTGAAAAATTATAAACATCTGTCCTTACAATTGCTGACAAATAACAAACAATTGCGCAAAGCGGATAATAGAATACGTCCATACTTAGATGAATATCTCCAGTTCTTGTCTGTAAACTCCAACCGTCTTCACTAAACCTGAAACTACTCGGATCTGACCTGAGTATTGAAAATATCTAGATCAAGCTTGATAAACCAGGGTGAGAATCTTAAAATATAAATGACAGTGTCATATATCGGCCTTTGAATAAAATCCTTTGGGAAGAAAGAGTATCTCATAAGACCACGCCTACACATAAACACGGACGGGTTTTTACCTTATAATAACTAAGACACTTTTATATATCAAAACATTTGATATTATTTCTAATGACATATCTTTGAAAACATTTGCAAATAAACTTATTAATCTTAGCCGAAATTGCTACATTATTAAATTCCAACCTAGGTTCTACAATCAAGTCCGAAGGCACTTATTAGAGAATGGATTCCATACAAATGACAAGGTAAGCGACTACCTTTCGACAGGACACCTCTAAAGGGATGCACCTAGGGTCCAGATACTGAACGCCTAAACCAACACAAGACCGGCCTACCTCTCACGCTGGATAGTACCAAATACGTCATCACCCTGGTCGTTGCCGACCTTTAACGGGTACCTGATTCATACATTCACCACATACTTAGACATGTGTAGAGTAAATCTAAAAGGATGGTGACATCTCCTAATTGGGAGCGGCCTACTTAGCCTTGCTGCTTCTACCATGTTTCTGTCATTTCCAAGTGATGACGCTTGAGGCTACGATTACCTTTTCACATATCACATCATCTTTGAATGCCACATTGCCATTTTCATTGACTACTAATTGCCTTCCACAAAAATGCAACTCTTGAGCTCATACGTCCCAAGAAGGATGTTAAGCTAAGAGAAGTTGCCTTCTCCGCCACCATAGTTGTATGTTTGTAAAACCAATGTACGTAATCTCAGAAAATGCACTGTCAGACATCTATCCATACAGGTTTTTTCTGGAATTTGAAAGAAACTGAAGGTACTTTCCTTGACCGTTACTAGGTGAGAAGCCTTTGTTTTTCTGAGATTTTCGTAACAATGAGACCCCTGCTACAATATAGTGAATCGGGAGTTTATCCCCAATTAATCAACAAGTAGTCTCTCGTTATTATTCGCCTCACTATCTTCGTCTTCAAACATCTTTATTCTTCGAACACGTAAATTGTTTCGAAGTGGTTTTTGGATAGGAATCACCCAAATCCAACCCTGGTTCCTTTGAAGCCAATCACGCTTTAAAAGATGTTAAGTTCATATGTGAATATCAATCATCAATCAATTACTTCATCTTTTATTTAAATCAAATATTTTCTTATATATATTCTCTTCAATTTATTCCATTTTCTTTTCAAGAATATATGGAATCATTAAGCCTCATTTGTTAAATCATTTGATTTATTTAAACCTTTCTTAAATCGTGGAATAATTCCAAATCATTTTGTCTTTTACTTAGGAAAGCCTTTACAAATCATTCATTAAATCTTAATCAAAGTTTTCTAATATTCAAGCTGTAACTTTTAACTTAGGAAAAATATTCTCAAATCATTCATTAAATCTAATGAAAGATTTTTTTCATTCAAGTTATAACTTTTAACTTAGGGATAATATTCCCAAATCATCAATAAATCTAAACCAAAGATTTCTTCTTAACTTCAAATCATATTTTTGAAAATCAAAGATTTTCATAACAGAGCACTACTACCACCTTAAATATGGTAAATTTAACCTCCAGGGACTAGTGGCAAGTAATCCTACATCATGAAGATCTTTTCTTTTAACTTGAAAAAACTTTAAATATGATCTTTTAGAGCATCCGGACTTTCCTTTCGATCTGTTCCACCCCTCATCTAAAAGATAAAGCAAAGGCTAGGTAAGTTTAGGGCACTGATTGCTCCATTCCTAACCTTAGTTACACACCTTTTTGTACCGTTTAGCTCTCACAGGCAGGACAAATGTATTATTCGTTTCCGCATACTCAATTTGTTATTATATTCAATACTCTTCAATTATAGTTTAAGTGTTTTAACAATTGCTCTTAACCATTTATTCGAACTCTTATTAAAACTTCCAAATCATCTTTAAATTACTTAATTATTATTTTAAAATCATTCACAAAAGATTTAGGAAATAATTGTTAAGTTTAGAACTACATTTCAAAAGTTATTAAAACTGTTGCGAAAAGCATTGTGAATAGTGTTGCAAATATATTTTAAAAGTTATATTCTTCAAAACGACTTTTATATCATTTAGAAATTCATCTTTTCAACTTAAATCCCTTTTTAAAACATTTTAAAAGATTTCTAGGATTTATTTTGTATTTTTAAAACATTTAAGATATTTAAACTTTGGTCACTTTGCTACAAAAATGCGATTTTTCTAGAAAATTGTTTTGGACATATTCTAAAATATACAAGATAAAATCTTGATTTTCATTCTTCATTTATTTAAACATATTTAAAAGTTCATTTAACATTTCTAACTCATTTTAAAACTATTTCCAAAAGGTTTAATCATTCCATATACACCATTTTATTTTCAAAAGGAAAATGATTTACTTTGTGCTTAACGATGTGTATTAATGTGACTTGGTAAAACAATTTAATAATCATATCAAACAATCAATACTTGATGATCAATGCATATATAAGCATCCATAGCAATCATAACACATCATCAAACATGTGTGTGTGTACATACATACATAAATACATACATACATACATACATACATACATACATACATACATACATACATACATACATAGATGTTAACTAGAGTTTCTCACCATAAACCAAAGCGATTAACTTCCTACCAACATTAAAATCAACCAACACTTCACTAACCTTCCTACTCCATTTAAAGACTAGAAATAACACTCTCTTCCTTCCAACATCTTGGCCGAGGCTTGAGATGGAGGTTGGCCGAAAGTATAGAGAAGAAGCGGTAGAGCTTTGAACTTGAATTCATAAGATTTTGATCCGAAAAATAGGTTCTCTTGTATTTGACTTTAGGCCCTCTAAATTTCAAAATGTAGAAAAGTTTTTACCTAAAAAGTTATTGAAAATTATTTTCTCTTGAATTCGAAAAAATAATCATTTGAATCCAAGTTGTTTTGAGGGAGATATGATAGAATGAAGAAGAGGTATTGTCGAATTGACAAAAAATGAAGCCCGAAAATGCACTTCAAAGAATCGAGTTTCGGGTATAGCAAAGCTCAAAACCAGAAAAAGCGATCAACGTAAAAGTTGTAGCCACTGAAATTTTATATGGTTTTTTTAAAATAATTTCTTAATTTGGTTCAGTTGTGATAAAGTTATGATCAAAACAAAATGGCCTATTCTCTAGCTTAAAACTGGGACAGAGAATGCACTAGAAAGAAGTGGATTTTTTGACATGGCTAAGTTCAGAATGAGACAAAGTGGTCAATATGAAAGTTGTAGCCATTGAAAAAATACATAATTTAAATAAAATAATTTTGTATTTTGGTTCAGTTTTGAAGAAGTAATGACCGAGAGAAGAAGAGGTAAAATATGAAGAAAAGAGGAGTTTGATTTGAAGAGAATGAACATTGATTTCTTTTGAATATTTTTTAAATATTTAGACATTATTTCTTTCTAATTTTTTTCTATGACTTGGAAGCCATTAAAAAGAAGAGATAGAAGGCAAAGAAGCTTAAGAAAAGAAGAAGAAGAAAATGCGAATGAAAGTGAAGAAGGATGTGGGTATTTATAGAATTAGAAAGAAGTGATAATTTACCAGAATAAGCTCTTACCAAATTACCAAACTAACCCTACTTCAACCAAAAGCAACCTTTACTTTCTCATCACTTACCATCATATTTCACACTCTTACTTTATGTCTTAATCCTTTAAAAACTAAGCTAAGCAAAATAAAAATTATGTTGGCTTTTAATGTGATATTGATTTGATGTTTACTTTTTCTTACTTTTGTTAATTCTTACTTACTTTTATTAATGACTTCTAGAAGTTTTCTAGTTATATTTAGTAAAAGTAAATATGTTTATTTATTAAAATATGTACATTTATATGTTTCAAACATGTTAACAAAGGTGCGATAACGTTGCATCAATTTTTAATCGACAAAACGTTGATTTTCGACAAAACGTTTTTAGGTCACATTATGACGTTTTTGTTAAACTATTTATTCATGTAAACCAAACTTAAAAATTGATTTCTATTATATTTAAATAATTAAAACAAGCATATTTGACTTATAAAATAATATAAAACAATATCCAAATTTCTTATAAAAATACGATATTGATTTATCGGTATGCGACGAAATTTGTCAACTTTTATAAAACAAGTTTTATATATTTATCGAACCATTATAAATTAAATTACTATTATTATCATCAAATGAGCTTGATATCGATTATATATATATATTTAAAAGGAATTATTTATCTTTCAAAAAATTTCTCGAATATTTATCCTTCTTTATCGGAATCGACTTTTGTCAATTTTACAATGAAAATCCAAAATCTTTATTCAATATCAGAAATAAGTTTACCATTCTTATTTATCATATATAACATGATTATTTACGTTTGAAAATTCTACATTTGAATATTTAAAATAATTAAATATCCCATATTCAAAGTGTTAAAATTACGGGTCGTTATAGCCGTCGGAAACCATCACAATGTGGCCGTCGGAAGCCCTAGCCAAGGGTCGTCGGTATTTCGAACTGTTCTTGTAGTGATTTATACAATTGATTATAAAAATTAGTCATACGTATTTCAATTTTGCTCACCAGTTCAATCCTATTCAAATTACATAAATACACTTCAAACCACCCTTTAATTCAGTTTCAAAACATCAAATCCCTCATGCTCAACCACAATTCTTCTGTTCCCCTCTTCTGTGTTCATGATCCCAAACAAATCTCGTACATTCATTATTTATATAAATTAATAATTAGTGAGACCCACAATGAAAATGAACATAGTGGATATCATAGTGACATGAGACACACCATTACGAGGATAGAGGAATTGGTACTCTTTGCACCATTCCCGAAAATGTTTTTCTCCAGTAGTGCTTAATTGTAATAGAGCGTCATGAACGACTGCTGAGGTATTGTTGCCCAGAAAAAACTTGCATTATTCATTTACATTCTCTTTAAAGCTCATCTACAAACCACACAATTATCGATCATAAATTTACACTGAATAAATGAAATTCAATAAACTTTGTAACGTACCATTCATTACAGTAAAATAATATTTTGGGAGATGGTTATACAACAAGACATTAATTTGGCAAGGTGCAATCAAGCATTCCTACTAATCCTTCTATAATAAACAAGCGTTCAACTTAATCTCCTTAAGTAGCACAATAGGAGAGAGACAGTTAACAACGAGAGCAAATGAAGTAGTCATCATGTCAAGTATGCAAAAAATCAATTGTTTTGTCCTTGATTAATTGGTAATGATCCATATAATCGATTCTCACTTTTTTACTCTTCTTTAATCATTTTTGGATTGCCTTTCACTCATTCGTCCGCATCTAAATCTACATCAAACTTTCGAACAATCACAAGCGTTTAGTATCTCAAACGCAGTTCCTTCTGCTCACTTTATTATGGATATCATCATTCTATTTACACGTTATCAGTTTCGTAATGACATATGTCAATTCATAATCCATAATACTTTCCTGCTTCAGGTCTTTTTGAAACCTTAATTCAATGAATTTGTGGTATCTTTCCATTCTTTAGAAGAACATAGCCCATATATCTGACATGACCTCTCTAAAGGATTCCAACATATTCTCTATTAAGAGAAAAAACATGTTAACCAACCTTTTGGCAAGACAGTACATAGGCGCTTTAACCCAACAGACTTCATCATCAACAAGGCAGAAAGCCCGAAGAGATGGTTACCAGGATTAGAGATCGATTATATTTGGAACTATGGATGGTAGTTGGATAGATTCAGATGAACATCACTCACAAAAGGCTAAGTATGGAACTAGCACCTAAAAAGGAGCAAGTAAGAGGGATCGGCTCCTATCCCTATACAGGGATTAGCCTAAATTAGGCAACATTACATGTTGTAACAAAGATTGATCAATAACTCAAGTTCTACTAATCCAATTGTCAAGAAACATAGAGTACAAGCATATTACAATACAAGAGACCTGCAACAATGCTGGTTTGGAGATTACCTATATATAGTAAATTATAGCGGAAGTTTAGTTTAATATTGTAAATTAAAATATAATTGGAAATTTTAAATTGTTTATTTGGAATAAACAATGAATTTTGTAAATAAAATGGGAAAAACAAAGTTTGGAACTTTATTTTGTTTATTTGGGGATAATATGGGTTTAAATATTGATTGGATAAGTATTTGGTTTAAATAAATTAAAATATTGGGTATTTATTAGTTTGGAGCTAATAAATAAATTAGGTGATATATTTCAACGTTAAATTGTTGAAATAAATCTAGAGTAATGAAAATAAAGTTTTAAAAACATTATTTTGAGAATTTGAGTAGAAAATAATCAAACTGCAAATTTGATTTGGGTAAATACAACAATATTGGAAAACATTGCCAATATTAATCTTTTATTAAATTTAAAATGAGAAATATGAAGATATTATGTATTTTATTAATATAAAAGATGGAATATGGTTTAAAAATAATATTTTGATGATTAAAAAGAGTTAAAATGATGTATTGTAATTTATTTGACAAGAAAATAATTCTTGTACAAATTGTTGAATTAAAAATAGTGTTTGTAATATAATAGCGTAAATTGTGTAATTTATTAAAAATAAAGTTTTATTCATAAAAACAAATTTTTATTGGTAAAACAAATTTTGTTTTGTTAAGATAACAATTTTTTGTACAACATTTGATGTACATATTTTATTTGGCCTTAAAATGAGAAAAATGGTGCATATAGTTTTGAAATAAGATAAATATGGACATAACTTAACATTATATCTAAGTAAAATTGTCTTGGGCCAATTGGGTAGGGTTTGAAAAATACAAAATCCATCACTAGAAACTTCTGGTAAGAAGAAAATTAACAGTACATAGTTTTTTCTCATTCATCTTCTTCTCAAACTCAATAAAGTAAAAAGAAAATAAGAAAAATAATGGCCACTTCATGACAAATCCAATTCCATTCCAAATTGCTGCAAATAAAGAAGAAAATCATCAAAAAAAAGATTATACAAGGTAACCCTAACCAATACTAAATTAATTTCATCAAAATCTCTGAATTTGAGATGAATTGTCTGTAGTTCTTTTTCTGTTTGTACTGCATGTCTTATTTTCAGTTTCTACAGGTGCTTAAAGCCCCAATCCATTGCCAAAGCTTGCTTTCTTCCATCCAAATTTTCTGCTAAATCATAAGGTGAGTGCAATCTCAAAAATTTGCTAGCTGAAAATGATAATCTTGTGAGAAATTGGAAAAAATATAAGAGAATCAGTACAGTAAAATTTGTTTGAGATTTAAGCTGAAACGAATTTTACCATAACTTTTCGTTTCTTATCCAAATTTAATAATTTTGGATGTTTTGGAAAGCGTAGATATAGTGCTACAAGTTTTATGTACTGAGTTTTCTAAAAGTTTGAGGTTTGCTTGATAAAAATTGTATTGGTTTGTTGCTGTCCCGAGAGCAAATCGACAGCAACAATAATCACAGTCCTGAGAATTGTTTTAGTCCTAAGTTACTCGATTCTTTTCCAAATTTAATAATTTTAGATGCTTTGGAAATCTTAGACATAGTGCTACAAATTTCTTGTTTTGATTTTTTCATAATTTTGAAGTTATCCGGGTCAAAATTGAGTGATCTATTGCCATCCCGAGAGCAAAACTAACATTTTCTCTATGTTTGAATCTGAAACGGAATTAACTGTAACTCTTTTGTTTCTTAACCAAATTTACTAATTTTAGATGTGCTGGAAAGCTTAGGTCATGTATTACAAGTTTCATATTTTGAATTTTCTAAATTTTAAAGTTTGCTTATTCAAAATTATGTTTGTATGTTGCTGTCCTCAGTGCAAAATTACAGCAATAACAATCATTGACCTTAGAATTGTATTAGCTCGTTTTTTCTCTCATTCTCCTTCGGTTTTGATGTCATTTTTGAGATATTTTGAGGGCTATGATGCCTATTTGTAGGCTAGCTATATTTGGAGAATTTGAAATTCAAATTTAAATGGAATTTGAATTGATTTTGGGTTAAATTTGAATTGAATTCGTATTGAATTCAAGCTATCGGTTTTGAGATATCATTCCTAGTTTTCACTATTTTCGAGAACGGTGTTCACCAAACTATTTTTGAAATATATGGACATTTCAAATTATTATTATGTAGTATTTTAAAAATTATTTTGCTGAATAAAAATATATTTATTTTCTATAATAAAGAAATTTCAAATATTGGTTTTAATAACCGTTTTTGGAAATCGTTTTAAATTCCTGTTTTGTCTAATGATATTATTTTATAAATAAAATTACTTATTTTTATGAATTTCGGACGTATGAGAAAGACAATTAAACGGTAAAGTAAAACATGTGGTATAGGACATATGGATTTGCTTTATCGCTTATATCAGACTTATACGATTGAAACCCTTTCGATGAACTTTTTGTGATGACTTAAGATGTTATTAAATTTTCGGTAGATTATATGGTTCGAGAACTCCAATTTAGAAGTATATTCGATGAGGGACCATTTTTAGTTGTATTTCTTAATCGTCGATGAAATGAGGCAATTTAAGAGCTAGAAATTCCTATTTGGAATTATGGTTATAAATAACCATCTAGATGTTATTTTTACTTACCGATGAGATGAGGTAAGTTTCTTTATGATGATTTTATGACGTTGAGACGTATTATGATGGATTTTTCTTGTCGATGAGATGAGACAAGCCATGATGCCACTAGTACTTGTCAATGAGACGAGACAAGTAGGGTATTGTATTTACTCGCCGATGAGATGAGGCAGAGTATATTTTCATGATGTTTATGATGTTTTACCAGTGTGGCACTAACCAATGGCTAGTGAACAGTTAGGTGCGAACGTGTGGTATGGGACGTAAGTTAATGCCTATTGGGTTCCTATCCGAGAAGTTGAGACACATTTACGATGTTTACTAGTACTAAAGACCACGAGTACTCAATTGGAGTCATCACGATGTAGTTGCGACTCCAATTATCATGATTTTATTAACTCGGGTCTTTGTGACTGGGAGTCATTATGATATTATAGACTATAGTCATCATGACGTTCACGATGTTATGATGTACTTGACTCCAGTCATCATGATGTTTATGGTATCAAATATTAGTACTAGTCACAATGTAAGCACGTGCAGTTTTCCATGAAGTTTTAGTTGTTTTGATTCCACCTTTGTATGAGGATGTTTATTATGGCCTTGATTAAGATGAAGGCTTACATGCATTGATGGTTTTATGATGATTTGTAATGTGATGTTTTAAACTCTCATTGAGTTCTATTATGATAGATTTATGAGGTTTTAGACTGTTTTATGATGATTATTTATATGGTTCATATCCTTGCCTATTTCACTTATATAACCTATAGAAGATGAACCATAGTTAGATAACCAATTGAATTCCCTTATGAAATCATGATGAACCCATAGATGTCTCGCCTTAGAGATGATTTTGATGATACTTATATCATTCCGTTGGCAACAATGGAATGGTTCTCCCTTTCCTCCTATTACTGTTATCTTTACTAATGATAAGTTCTAGCTAGCCTGAACCATGTATTTATTACTCGGGTCAGACCGAGTTGTAGGTTAGGAAGTCGGACTCTTAGCTTGCTTACCTTTTGGACTCCATCTTCGGCTTTGGATGCAGCATATTTTTGTGTAGTTTTCTTTTTGGTTGGGTGCTATATGATGAATATATATATATATTCTTTTGTGGGGATGTATGTGTGTATATATTGTGGTTGAGTACCACTTGTGACGGGTTGTATTAAGTTTGATGTATGTATATGTATATATTCTGTGATTAGAGATTATATAGTTATTATGTTTTGTTTCTGAATCGATCCTGTAGCCACCATAGTAGTGCATTAGATAGGGATTAAGTATGTCGAATAATTGAGATGGAAAAAAAATGAGCACAAATACCGACATACTTAGCTCTTATCTAATGAAAGACTATGATGGTCTCCCTTAACCAGCCCTTTTATCCGCATTAGTAGATAGAATTACTTAGTAATTCTCTTTACTAATGTGGGTCTCGGGGTGGGACGCCACAGCTTGGTATCCGAGCTGGATTCAGATCAAAATGTAATAAACGTAGAACAATATACACGATTACAATGCATTTAAGTATAATACAAGTGTAAACATCATCCCCAAATCGTAGTTGAACCCAGCCGTGTCCTTAATCTTTTGAGCTTTTGAGGGTAGATAGAAAGGAATATGTCTAGGAATGTTAATTTTAATTCCGTAGTAGTCCTTATTTGATGTATATAAATTGCTAATATCTACCCCTGTGAATCCTGTCTTAACTTAACTTTCAGCAAATGGCTGGAAGAGGTAGAGCTCGCACTTTGGAGGCGGGACCGTCCAGTGGTTCTCGTCCCGAAGGAGTTTATATGTCGACCGACTAGATTCTTGAGCTTCTTAGGAGCACACAGCCTCCTACTCCTACTCATCACTCTCCTCCATGAAAATCCACATTTGCGCCTATGTGTAGCGAATTCACCCATCTCGGAGGCAAGCCATTAACGGGTTTCGAGACAGTTTTGTGGTCCAGGCTTGGCTTCGAATAGCGAGTGCATCTTCATTCGAATGGAGATTTTCGATCATCATCGTGTTCTTGTGGCATCGAGTTTGCTGCAAGAATGATCACTAGACTGGTATGAGCTCCTTATAGCTGAGATATATGAGCCTACTCTTACATAGCAGCATTTCCAAGATCATTTTGAGCTTAAGCTCGTGCTAGAATTCGAGAAGGCTTTCCTTACCTGTCGCTTCCTAGAGTTGAAGAAGGGAAAATCCTCTGTATCAGATTATGTATCCTCCTTCAAGTCTCTATCCAAGTATGGGTTTGAGTTCATTAGTACCCCATGCATGAATAATCTTAAGTTCGTATCTGGACTTAAAAAGTATTTGAAGAGGTCACTCATGCTTCAGCTTAAGCTCTCGTTCGAGGAGCTTGTGGATTCAGCGCTTCACCTCGAAGCCGTCGAAAAAGAAAAGGATAGTAGTGATGAGGCTGAGGTTCAAATGAACCCAAATAAGAAGAAATTTCCCTTTCAAAGATCCTAATCATTTCCTCCTAGGACGATGAAGAAGCAAGGTAATTCTGATTCTTGTTCCGGTGCTGCACCTCCTTCAGCCAGAGTGTTGGCTAGCTTCAATTGTGGTTCTAGAGACCATTTAGCTAGAGAATGTCCTCAAACTCTCGAGTGCCATTATTTCAAGAAGGAAGGACATATAGTTTCAACATGTCCTAAGAAGAGGAAGAGTTCAGGTTTGGGGAATCTAATGTGGTTCAGGCTTCTGTTAGTGCATCTCAGTCGCGAGGTATATCTCCTACTATTTTGGAAGGTTCTATTCTTTTTCATGACCATTTTATCCAAACCCTCTTCGATACGGGTGCTTGTTATTTATCCATACCGGAGAGATTTGTTAATGCTATTAGATGTTCCGGTCTTGTTGCTTACTTGAGGATTGCGAATCCTTTTGAAGGGATCCGCAATACTTGACATGAGAATTTTAGGATTTGCTCCTTGTAGCTTATCTTTAAATGCACATTAGCATGCTATTTTCTATCTTGAGTTTGAAGTAATTTGAGAGGGAGTCGCTTGCATTTTATCAAGCCACATTTTGTGATTTGAAAGGTCCTATATTTAGATATCCTAATTCAGTTGGTTGGTTAATCTTGTCTTTGGAATATTGATTAGATTTTGAAGTCTCTATATTCACTCTTGAGTATTGAGATGTTGACGAAATATCTCGAATTCCCATCATTGTGACTCTGTTGATTTCTGTATGTCCGCTCGAGTATGACACCCAATTAGGAAATCGAATATTGCGTTGACCTCATTCTCGGTTCTTAGCCTTTCAGTCGTGCTTCCACGAGGATGACCACTAAGGAAATGAGGTGATCCTTGGAATTTAATTTTAATTGATATTGCCATTCTTACCTCTTTAGTGATAATCTTTTTGGATACTCATTTATGAGCTTAGTAATATTACTTCACCCGTAATGATTTGCCAGCTATGTTCTTCTTCTCATTCGAGAAGATATTTTACCCTTACCTTCATATCTCGCTGATTTCTTATTTGATCTATCAGAGGCGCTAAGGTCTTTCTTCTGCTTGACCCTACATCGATTCTCATTAGCTACGAGTTGCAGAGGATAGTGTTCTTTTACTGCATTCCGCACTCGTTATGAGTTTCCGAGTAGTTCGTTATACCATTAGGAATGACAAACACTCCAATATATTCCCACAATCTTGTGAATCGTGTATTTAGGGAACATCTCGATGAGTCTCTTTTTGTGTTTTTGATTTTGGGTATATGTAATGAATTGTGTTTTCAAATTTTTCAAAAATTAAAGTTATATTTCTAAGAGGAATTGGATTTTGTTTTTGGGATAAATAAAGAACCTGTTGAGAAATAAATATGAGATACTTCTTTTATGAAACATGATTCTTGTGTTGGGTTGTCCATCAAGTGCTTTAAAAATTCCGGTCGATACGCCCAATCAACATTATCGATAGGAATTTCCTAAACGCTGTGATGAGACAATCAGACACGATAAACTGAGTTTTAATAAGATTTAACTAGTAAATTAATTATTATGGTTTAAGAATTAAAATTTTTATTTTTGGATGACATATGCAACCATTGAACCATAATGGGATTGAATGAGTGGCGAGGTAGTTTTGATCATTTGGTCAAAGCTACAGCCAATCGATAGGGTTATTTATTATAAATCAATGGCGAGGCAATGCCATTATGATAATTGAAATGTATGAGTTTGAATATAATTATGTTTTATTATTGAAATGGTGAGATAATACTTTGTTTAAAGAATAAATGTTTGTTGAATATTTTAAAATGAGTTATACATGTTAAAGATGGAGTTCGTTATGAGAATTTGTGTATTTGAAAATAAAGAGTAGTAAGTTTTAAAATTTTATTTTAAGAATTTTTAAAATGAAATTTAAAAAAAATTCTTTTGAAAATTTAATTTTTTGAATAAAAGGGGAATATGAGTTTGAAATTATTTATCATTTTATAAGAACTATAGGAAGGAGTTTGGAAAATTTCCAAGTGTTGAAAATTGAGACTTTGAATTTAAAGGCAATGAGTTTGAAACTTTAAGAAGTTTAATTGTAAGCAAAAATTAAGATTATGGTTTTGAAGATAATGAATTTCGAACTCTAATAAATTTTGATTGTAAATTAAAATTTATATCTATTATGTTCCTTGTGATCTCTTGTCTTAGTGCAACAGTCTAACGACTAGCATTTTACGATCGTTTGAGTAGGGTGATCTCTGAAGTAATCATCTCTCATCGGGTCTTCTTACCTAAATGGTTGTTATCTCAGTATTAGTATGGCTCCTTCCGTAGTGACATATGGAAAGTCATCAGCTCGTTGTTAGAGTTCGGATAAAGCGATGCTTAAATCCCAATTCTATTTCGAGAAATTTTTATGAAATCAATCTCTTTCGATAGATTTATGAGTAGCACCCATTGTGTTTTTGTTTCGAAAGTGAGATACTTTCGAAATCATGAGGTATTGCTCAAGAAAATCAATAGTTTGCAAATCCTGCTATATATACTTATGAAAATCATTGAATTTACCGAGCAATTTTATCTTGGTCTTCTTTCATCTTGAGTAGAGAGTGAGGAATTTTGATCTTATACTTGTCTATCCTTTCTTTGATTGATGAAATCAATATGTTGAGTACAAACTCTTCTTTTGAAATTGCAAGGACGCAATTTTGTTAAGGAGGGGAGTTTGTAACAACCCTGGTTTGAAGATTACCTGTATATAGTAAATTATAACGGAAGTTATAATTTAGTATCGTAAATTAAAATGTGATTGGAAATTTAAATTGTTTATTGAAATAAACAATGAATTTTGTAAATAAAATGGGAAAAATAAATTTTGGAACTTTATTTTGTTTGTTTGGGAATAATATGGGATTAAATATTGATTGGATAAATATTTGGTCTAAATAAATAGAAATATTGGGTATTTATTAGTTTGGAGCTAATAAATAAATTAGGCGATATATTTCAACGTTAAATTTTTGAAATAAATCTAGAGTAATGAAAATAAAGTTTTAAAAACTTTATTTTGAGAATTTGAGTAGAAAATAATCAAATTGCAAATTTGATTTGGGTAAATACAACAATACTGGAAAACATTGTCAATATTAATCTTTTATTGAATTTAAAATGAGAAATATGAAGATATTATATATTTTATTAATATAAAAGATTGAATATGGTTTAAAAATAATATTTTGATGATTAAAAAGAGTTAAAATGATGTATTTTAATTTATTTGACAAGAAAACAATTTTTGTTCAAATTGTTGAATTAAAAACAATGTTTTGTAATAAAATAGCGTAAATTGTGTAATTTGATTAAAAATAAGATTTTATTCATAAAAATAAATTTTTATTGGTAAAATAAATTTTATTTTCTTAAGATAACAATTTTTGTACATACATCTGTTGTACATCTGTTATTTGGCCTTAAAATGAGAAAAATGGTGCATATAGTGTTAAAATAAGTTAAATATGAACATAACTTAACATTATCTCTAAGTAAAATTGTCTTGGGCCAATTGGGTAGGGTTTTATAAATCCAAAATCCATCACTAGAAACTTCTGGTAAGAAGAAAATTAAAAGTATGTTGTTTTTTCTCATTCATCTTCTTCTCAAACTCAATACAGTAAAAAGAAAATAAGAAAAACAATGGCCACTTCATGATAAATCCAATTCCATCCAAAATTGCTGCAAAAAAAAGAAGAAAACCATCAAAACAAACATTACACAAGGTAATCCAAACCAACACTAAATTAATTTCATCAAAATCTTTGAATTTGAGATGAATTGTCTATAGTTCTTTTTCTGTTTGTACTGCATGTCTTCTTTTCAGCTTCTACAGGTGCTTAAAGCCCCAATCCATGCTATGATGTTTAGAACTCTCATTGAGTTCTATTATAATGGATTCATGGGGTTTAGACTGTTTTATGATGATTATTTATATGGTTCATATCCTTGCCTGTTTCACTTGTATAACTATAGAAGATGAACCATAGTAAGATAACCAATTGAATTCCCTTATGAAATCATGATGAACCCATATATGTCTCACCTTAGAGATGGTTTTGATGATACATATATCATTCCGTCGGCCACAACATAATGGTTCTCCCTTTCCTTCTATTACTGTTATCTTTACTAATGATAAGTTCTAGCTAGCCTGACCCATGTATTTATTACTCGGGTTGGACCGAGTTGCAGGTTAGGAAGTTGGACTCTTAGCTTGCTTACCTTTTGGACTCCATCTTTGGCTTTGGATACAACATAGTTTTGTGTAGTTGTATTTTTGGTTGGAAGCTATATGATGAATATATATATTCTTTTATGGGGATGTATGTTTGTATATATTGTGGTTGAATACCACTTGTGATGGGTTGTATTACGTTTGATGTATGTGTACGTATATTTTATCTATGTTGCTGTTCTATGATTAGAGGTTGTATAGTTATTATGTTTTGTTTCTGAACCGATCCTGTAGCCACTATAGTAGTGTATTGGATAGGGATTAAGTATGTCAAATAATTGAGATGGAAAAAAATAAGCACAAATACCAACATACTTAGCTCTTATCTAATGCAAGACTATGATGGTCGCCCTTAACCAACCCTATTCTCTGCATTAGTAGACATAATTACTCAGTAATTCTCTTTTCTAATGTGGGTTACGGGGTAGGACGCCGCAGGACCCATCATATGAATCGCACCCCATGATTCCTCCAAAATAGGGATCAACACCGATCCCTATTATGGGTTCTGATGGGCCTCAAACTCTCTGGGCAGGCGCGTCTTGGCTTCAGGGTTCCAGATTCGGGTTTTGGGTGAGATATTTTCACATCTTCTCCTATAAATATAGCAAATATGATATTATAAAAGGGATCTTTTTTCTGCTTCACTTCATCTTCTACCTAAGCTATACTCTGTAATTTTTATTTTTGGATTTTAGAGATTTGTAATTGTAATCAACAGTATAAATGATTAAAGGAAAATCTTTTTGAGTGGCGGTAGGCCGGAGTTAGCCAAACCACTACAAATCTCCATCTCTCTTTACTTTCTTTTTGTTTTAATTTTATTACTCTTGAAATTGTATTCTCTACATTATATTATCTGAAATCTGTGACTGGATATTAGCGCTTTCACATAACTAGGTGTTCGTGACCATTTTTAACGCCAACAATTTTATACCTATGATTCAAACCATATAAATTTGTGTCCCTTTTATTTCCTCCTAAGTTAAAGATCAAAGTCAACAGTTTAAAATTAAAAGTCAAAATTTTTAGAAGCCTATATCTCATAGTAACGAGGTTTCATTAGTTAAGGAGACAAAAATAAATACTAGAAATGTGACAAGATTAAATAAATATTATAGTAAATGCTACCTTTCACTTGACATTCCATTCCCTAACTTATATGAATTGAAGCAAATCTCCATTTAACAGTCATTTCCTTTCTAGCACAACATAAATCAAATCCAAATGGTTCGTGCTAATTTGTATAATGTTCTTAAGGTCAAAAGTCCTCTTCATTTTTAGTAGTTAAAAGAGACAGAAATGATAAAAAGTGTTATAATTTCTCTTTACCTCCATGCTACTTAACTTTCAAACCACTAACATGTATAACTCATTTTCATACGTAATATACAACTTCTTAACAACCTAGAATTATATACTAAATGTTTTAGCTCAAGCTATCTTTTTTGAAACATTTTAGTTTATAAAGAGATAAATATCGCAAAAATGCTATAAAACTTTTTTAACTTTTTGTCACATAACTTTTGTGTACCTTATCTTTTGCAAAGAACATACTCCATTTTAATCTATGAGTATGTATAAAAAACCTCATGTTAAGTTCACTTTGTTTGAATCCCTGCAAATTGTAAACATTTATTAAACACTTCATTTTTAATAATGATTTTCAAACACGTTTATCTCATAAAAATATCATTTATATTCATCAAATATTTAACCAAATTTCCATATGTGCGTGTTAATTCAAAAACACATGAACGTATAGTTAAGGTAATACTACAAGGCATAATAACAAAAGGATTAGTGAATTGGTCACTACTAAATGTCATGTTATCAAAATAAGGTAAAATGTCATGCGAACATACAAACTCATTATAATTCAACCATATTTACCATATAATGTGTAGATAAAATAGTTTACATATATATATATATATATATATATATATATATCAAGTCTTATATTTATATATAATGGGTAGTGAGTAAGCTATCTTATAATCAAAGCAATCTTATTAAAATCACTCCTTACCCCTTGCACCAAATATTAATTAGGTATGTATAACTACCACAAGACTAGGGTAATGACAAAATTCAAGAGCAGATAAATCACTGAGTTCAATGAAAGAAATGGTGTCACAAAGATATCTTCATTATTTGCCCAACAAAAGGTGAGTGGACAGTTAAAAGAAGCAAGTAAGGAAGTGACGAAAAAACTGAATAAGGCCATAGGCAACTGGCTGGACAAACTTCCCTTGTCTTGTGGTCATACTAAACGTTTACTTGCACATCAACATGGAAAACCTCATTAGCATGAATCCATGCTCTTAGTTAAGGTGGATGAGCTCTCATATTGAAACTTTACAGCTTGAGTGAGTTGGTGAAAGTGTACACAGATCATATATAAATATGGTTTATATGTTTACTAATGCAGTTTAAATTAAGAAATACTAGTAAGCAGAGTATAATAAAGAAAAATAAAAAAATCGCATAAGGATTTTATACCGGTTTGGACCTCCCATCCTAGGTCTAGTTCCGAAGCTCCCCTTTGGATTTTCCTTTAACTAACTGTCCTCACTTTACTCGGAGGAATAAGCAATACAACAGAATTTTCTAAGTGGACATGCTTGCATTCTCTAAACACGATCTTGACTGGTAGTACAAATCTTCTTATAATCTCCTTGATGATTCACGATTCGTGCTTTGTGATTATGGAAGTGATTGAAATAATCCTTGAGTATAAAATGGAATTAGAATACAGTAGAGGAGACAAGTGCTTAAGAGATCAAGAAAGATAAAAATTAGAAAGTTAGAAATGTATTTTGATAGTGATCTCCATATATAAATGCCAAAGAGATTCGTTAAATAGTTGTAGTCATTTAATCACAACCTTTCTATTCGCAGAGGTGCTTCAAACGATCACAATTTTTGAAGATGACTTTTAGAAGTGGCCGTTATTGGTTAACAGTCGATTGATGTAAAAAGTCAGTGTACTTAGTAAGAACATTGAATTCATGGAAAAATTCCAAAAAATTGTATAATAAAATTGTAATGACCCGCGAATCCGCACAATTTAAACTGACAATAGACCATATATGTCCAACACAAATTGAATGGAAAGACGGATAGTTATGGGATAGAAAGAAAAAGGAAAAGAACATAATCTTACTCGAATGGAATAAAATATACTCTAGAATAATAATCTTTACAATGAATTTTTTTAAAATACATATATCACAGTCTAACCTAGATTTAGCTTGGACAGTTATAATACCTGTCCTTACACTTGCTAAAAACAAACAACACACAATGCAGTATAAAATAGAATATGTCCATACATGGATGACTATCTCTAGCTCTCCTTTGGGAACTCCAAGCATCTTCAGCTAATCCTGAAACTACTCGGATCTGACCCGAGTATAAAAGTACCTGGATTAGTCTAGCAAACCAGCGTGAGAAACCGAATCTTAAATGACAGTGTCATAGACCAAAGATTAGTGACAAAAACCTTTTGAAAAGAAAAAGTATCACATAAGACTACGCCATACATAAGCACAAACAGGTTTTTACCTTATGATAACTAAAACATTTTTTTTCAAATCATTTGATATTATTTTTAATGACATTCTTTGAAAACTCTTTTCAAGTAAACATATTTAAATAGCCGAAATTGTTACCATTATCAAACTCCAGTATACTAGGCTTTACAACTAAAATCGCAAACTCGTATTGGAGAATGAATTTCCAACGAATAACCAGGTAAGAGACTACCTTCCGGCATTACATCTCTAGAGGAATGTACCGAGGCTCAATTGATGGTCCTTTACCAACATAAGACCGACCTACCTCTAACTAGACTGTACCGAATGTGTCATCACCCCGGTCGTTACGGACCTATCTGAGCGCGTTCTAGCATACACCACATAATTTAAACCCAAACATCATAGTAGGTATAAATATATTTAGAAGGGGATGATCATACCCTAATGGTTGCGAACCACATAGCCTTGCTGCATCTACCCTGTTTTAGTCATTTCCGGGTGCGGCCTGAGGTAACGATTACCTTTCATACAAAATATCAACTTTCTACTTTGAATGCTACATTGCCATTTCATAATCACATAACTAATTTCTACAAAAGCATAACTCTTCAGCTCATACATTTTAGAAAAGTGTATTAAGCTAAGAGAAGTTTCCTTTTCCGCACCAAACGGATGATATGTTTATAGAGACCAATCAGTGTGATTTTAAAATGCAGTGTCAGACAATCGTCCATACAAGTTTTTCTGGAATAGGACAAACCGAAGGCACTTCTCCTACCACATCCTGTCGGGAATTACTCCTTGGATTAGTAGTGATTAGTCCTTGCAAATCGAATATTTTCATAATAGAGCGCTAAAGCTACCATAATATATGATATGACAAATTTCACCGAGGGTCTAGTGGCTAGTAGCCGTACATCATGAAGATTTTCGACTTCAATGATCTTTGTCTTCAACATGTTTTACTTCGAAAGCATAAATTGGTTCGAAGTGATTTTCAGATAGGAATTACCTAAATCCAATTCTGGTCTCTTCAAAAATCCAATCATCGATAAAATAATTGAGAATATGTGTATATAGGATTTGTTATGCATCTTTTTATTTTAACTTTTTACTGGTTAATCAAAATCCTTTTAACTTTGGAAATCTTCATGCCATTTACTTTGGAAAATTTAATGTCTAATTTAATAAAAATTCCATCTTTTTAAAACACGTCTTAACTGGGTAAAAAAACGTGTTATTTAAGACATCGTTTACTGTAAACCCAAAATCGGTTATATTGACTAAAAGATTAGACTAATCATACCTAGATTAGTTTTCGTATTCAACTCATACTATTCGTGGAATAATGGTGAAATCACATTTAAATTTACGTAGATAGTACAAATTCCCTCCTCGGAAGTTAATGCAGAGTTTGGTCACAGTATTCCTTATATTATTAAAAATCTAGTTCAATCAACTCCTTTGAAAATTTCTTACTATCAGAAAAACTTAAATGAGATCTTTTTTAGAGCATCCAGGCTTTTCCTTTGATCCATTGTACCCCTTGTCTAGAAAGAGAAAAACAGAGGCCAGGTAAGTATAGGGCACTGGTTGCTTCATCCCTAATCTTAGTTACACACCTTGTTTTCTTTCCAGATCTCACAAGTAGAACAAATGTACTAGTTGTTTTCGCATACATGGTTTGTTATCACATTCAAGGAAATGATTTCAGTTATATTGTTTAAGTGTTATAAACAATTTCTCTTAACCATTTATTTAAACTCTTTTTAAAACTTCCAAATCATCTTTAAAATACTAAATTGTTTATTTAAAGGTATTTATAAAAGATTTAGGAAAGAAGAGTTAAGTTTAAATCTATATTTCTAAAGTTTATTAAAACTGGTGTAGAAAAGTGCTGCGGATAGTATTTTAAAAGCTTATTTGATTAAAACAACTTTTCTATCATTTGGAAATCGATATTTATAACAAAAATTACTTTTAAACATTTTAATATATTTATCAAATTTATTTCATATTTTTAAACATTAAAAATATTCACTTTAAAGACTTTTACACTTTAGTCACTTAACTGCAAAAGCGCGATTTTCCTAAAAGCTTGATTTGGAGATATTTTAAAATCTACTAGATGAAATCTTGGTTTTTCTTTTCCATTTGAAAGCCATGGTTATAAAAATTTGAATTATTCTTATTTCAAAGAATTTCGACTTCTTTTCTATCTTGTAAATTCATTTAGCTTTTCCGAAGTGAAATCACGAGCTGCTATTACGCGACGCGCCTTATTTTGACTTGTTTTTCACTATTTTCTAGAACTTCTTCAAATTGCGTTTTATTATTTATAAAACATCTATAAACCATTTTAAATCAATACTATAACATCCCCTGTCTTGAGACCCGAAGCTAAGCGGTACAAATGCTGCATTTATCTATAGTATTAACTTCTGTGACAAAATATGGTAATGTTAATAGTATCCATAATAGCAGAAGCTCATGGATGTGAAACAAAATCAACATAGATTTCAAAAACAACTTTTCTGATTATATTTCAAATACATATTCTATATTTAGTTACATTATCCCAAAACAATTCCCAAGTTTTGATCAAATGCAATTATTACAAATTATGCCAAGAGCGACATATGAAGATGCCCCATTGGATGATCAAAATACTAAATAGACATATTAGTCATAAATACATCACAGCAGAAACAATACTAAATAGCTCCTACATAACTAGCTTTGCCTCCTGCATATCTTCGAAAGCTTATTCGTCTCACCTACTAAACCTAAAAATTCCTTAGCTCTCAATCTACTCAAATTTAATTTTGAGCGCCCTAGAGTTTAAGAGGAAAACATAAACTTCGAGTCAGACATAGAGCCTGGTGTGAATAATACTATCACATCTCCATTTACTGATATTAAGTGAGACCACGCCACTTAGCGGAACGGGTTTTCCCGCACTAATATCCTTTTAAAAGCATATCTTATGTAAATCAAAACCTTGTAATCAAACTGATTATAACAATAATAGAAAATACATATATGCATAATAGTTTGGAAATTAGTGGACTATCTACCCATACTATAGTTTTATTTGGCTAAATATTAACCATTAGCTGATTTGGGCCTGCCAGATATAGTTAATAATCTAACTTCGGTTAGACACAATACTGGACTTTCTGTCCTTAACTTTCTTCTTCTAAGGTTAACCTAATGGTTTTGCGGGCTCACCAATAACCTATATTTACTTTTTATACTCCCTTCTGTGTGTAACATTATTTTAGTCCCATCTGTGACAAAGCCCGACACACTAGAATTTTGGACTTATATTAGCTAGGGGCTATTAGCTAAAGTATAGGACGCAACCCTATACCAATCACATCCGATCTTCTAATATCCGAGTCACAAACTTAGGGTTAAATACCCTATACTATTTTCATTTCCAGTCATATACTTGGGTTGGTTACCCTACACAAATTCCATTTCCTTGTAAACAATCTTTGCAAATGATTTACCTCTGAAATCATATCTTTATAAAACAAGGAAATCATATATTTTGCTTTACTCAAAACACTCATGCCATGATATATACTTTACACAAAACAATATTGATGAAATCTAATCAATGAGATTTTCAATCCCTTTATAATAAGTTAAAACTTCTTTTTAACTTAGAAAGCTTTAGGCTATAAGGCCAAATCAATACCTTCGAAACCTTTGTTTAAAATCTTAAACAATCCATTTCGAATTCATTGAAAGTACCTCTTTCAAAATAAGTTAATTACTTAAACCTTGAAAACATTAGGTCGAAAGGCCAAAACATACCTTTCAAATGTATTAAACATAGACCTTTCAAAATCATCGCTTACACCTTAGACATCCTCTTTCGAAACCATTTAAAATAAACCTTTCGAAACACATAATGTATACCCTTTGAAAGCATTGGAATCCTTCCCTTTGAGACACTTAAAATGTTCCTTTCGAAAGTACTAGGCTCAAGTAAGAGTTTATGGGAACATAGCTTCAAAACTATTTAAAATCATTCCTTTCGAAACCATTGGATTTAACTTTTAATATAACTAAAGGGTCATAAGGAACTGGGGCGAAAGCTTTACTTTTGAAAGCATTAATCCTAAGTAAAAGAAAGTGGATAGTTTCGAAACCCACCTTTTTGAAACCATTGCCTCCAAAACTATTTGGAAGCGGTTGCACAACCCTTCCGAAAGCATTGAGAAGGCGGTTTCAAAGTAAAAAAGGCAAAAGCACCCATTTCGAATACATTACTTTAGGGTTATAAAGAAAAGAGGCCTTGACTAATTCGAAAGGTATGAATAAGTCACCATGGATATTGAATAGGTTCAAAAGTAGCTTTCCTTTTGAAAGCTTCTTTTAAAACTTAAATAAGTGGCAACTCTTTCGAAAACTTAAAAACATAACTTTACAATTTCACTTGAAGTTTTAAAGCACTCGATGGACAATCCAACACAAAAATTAGGCGCACAGACCAGAATTCTTAAAGCACTCGATGGACAACCCAACACAAAAATCATTTTCTATAAAAGAACTGCCTCATATATAATTTTACAAAATATACTTTTCTTATCTCAAAAAGCAAAAATCCAATTTCACTTAAAACATAACATTTATCTGAAAGATTTGAAAATTCAAATTGTTGCCTACACTCAAAATTAAAGAACACAAGAAGTACTCATCAGAATATTCCCAGAATACTTGATTCACAAGTTTGACAACTAAGCTGGAATGTTCACCAAACCAAATGGTATAATGAGCCACTCACAAGAACGATATGAGTGAGAAATGCACTAAAAAGAACGCTATCCTTCGTAACTCATAGCTGATAAAAATCAGTACAAGGTTAAGCTGAAAAAGATCCTAGCACCACTCAATAAAGTAAATAAATCCTCAATCATAAGCAAAAGATACTCATTCTAATGGTTAACTTGTTAGGCTTGCAAAGATGGATGCAAAGCCTAAGAATACCATCAGTTTTCTAAGAAAAGATGGCCGTGGTACCCCATGGTGAAAACATGACTGAATGAATTGCATGAATTCACGCTTCAGCAATTACTTCTGTAGTTTCTCATTTCCTATTGGACTTCCTCATGGAAGGATGACTTTTAGGCTAAGAACTAGAAATGAGGTCAACACAAAACTCTATTGCCCAATTGGGTAGCAAACCCGAAATAGACTTACATATATCAACAAAATCATAAACAACTGGAGACATCATCATCTCAAAACTCAAGAACAAATAAAGAAACTTCAGAATTATAATCAACATTCCGAAGAACTAGAGATACTAATTAGCTGAATTAGGATGCCTAACATATAGGATTGCGACGACCCGGGATTTTGGCAATATTATTTTAATAAGTATTTAATCTAATTAAATAAAATACAAGCCTATCATTTTAAAAACAGATAAGACTTTTGACATTACCATTTATTTATATATATATATGTATTTTGGAAGAAACTTTGATTTGAAAATTTAAAATAGAATATTTCAAAAATATTTAAAATAAAATCTACCTTATTCGATTTAATTAAGGCTCTACATTATTAACATTTAATCTAAATATATGCGTATGAATGAGATATAGATAATAATGTTTAAAATAAAATAAATAATATCAATATTAAATATAAGTATAAAATAAAATATATGTTGTAAATTAAATGTTTGGTAGTTAAGCTTTAAATAGAAATAAAAACTAAGAATTTATGTTAGTAATAAATTATATGGTTATATGGAAACATAAGATAATTCAAGAAATATATAACCTACGAAATACATGTATATGCAAGGCAAGAATATAAATATATATATGTATATGTATGTATGTATGTACATATAAAATCAAAGGGGATAAGTATGTAACATGAAACAAGACAATTACATTTAATGCTATCAATTCAAGCACAAAACAAGTCAATTCATTTTCCACAAAAATCATTTTCGTTTTTATAAAATCTTACCTGGTCAAAGAAAAGAAAAAAAGAAATCTCTGATTAAGAAGAAATGTTGTACCAGTAAATACCTTCCCTGTAAACACCTTTTCTTTCTATATATGCACATCCTCTTGTTTTAGTTCGTTCACAACTTAGCAAACCAGAGAAAATAATAATATAAGCATCACTATTTTTACAAACTCAAATACAAATCTGCTGAACAAAACAGGAAAATCAAAACTGCACCTTTTCAAAACAATATTGCTCTCTGTTCAAACATATTTCAGGTGAGTAAACAAATTTTTTAAAGACTTAAGTGTAATTAAATCTGTGTATATGATTCATTGATAAAATTGTGCTTGCATATGTATTTTGTTTATATAGCTCTGTTTTTATATATGAGTGATCTGCGTAAATTTATTTTACCTGTCTTCTTTGTTTGTAGTTACAGAGTTGAATATTTAATCAAAATTCAAAACATTATCATCCAATCTTTGTTAGGCTTAAAGTATCAAACAAACAAGTTTGTTTAAACTTAAATTATGACCTAGAATTTGTTTTAAGCTTGACAGTAAAGTATTGACTTTGTAAATTCAGTTTTACAGTGAAAAGATGAACATATGAAAATTTTGAATATTTTAAAACATCGATTCGATTTTATAACTTGAATCAACATTCAAAGATAGGATTTTTAAAACTAAAATGGTGATTTTTAGTTGAGTATGCAAGGAGCGGTTCGTAGTTGAACAGAAAATTCTTTTTAACAAATTTCTGGTGATCGAACAAATACAGGGTGTTGTAACTTTACACAAAGATAGATTGGCTAACGACGAAGTTGGGAAAAATGGTGGCGAGCGTTCTAGTTCGTCGTAGCGACGGCGGGAGGCGAATTTAGTTACTAACCCTAGGTTTTTGAGACTTGAAAAAAAATGGTCGTTGTGGATCCTCTGATGCATCGAGCTGTAAGTAAATTTGGGTAGTGATTGTGTGGAGGCGCGGGGTGTTGTAGCCGGAGTTTTGAGGTCTCCGTGATCGGCGTGAGTGAGGCGAAGCGTTTTGCTGGGTGGAGTCAGTTATTACATTTCGAACGAAAGGCCAAATTTTGATCTGGAATTTTTGGCATTGTGTTGACCTTTGCAATCGAGGGTAGCGTTAGTACGCGACTCGTCGGAGGATTCGTGGTTCGCCAGAGCGCCGGCGAGGCATCGTGCACGTGCACGACCTTGAGTTGGTGTCAGGAGATTTTCGGCTTTGAGCAACTTGAGTTGATGCTCGAGTAAATGAAGGGCTTGCTTCGGGTTGGAACCCGAGTACATGAGCATGCTTACCTGTTATTATAGTTTGAACTTAAATTTTAGCTTAAACTTAACTGGGAAAAAAGGGGGAGAATAAAAGTATGAAAAGAAGAGGGGACTTGGGAAAGATAGTGGAAAACTCGGGCGGGAACTCGAGTAAACTGAGTATTTCCTCGGGTTGGGTTTTCTAGTGCATAGCTTAATAAAGTTTAAGTTAATCATCTTAATCAAATTTTAAATGTTAATGACTTAATTAATGTTTGACAATTTAAGTTAAGAATTTATTATAAGTTTAATTATTTAAGTGAATACTTTAGAATATTTTTAAATCTTAATTAATATTTTAATTAAGTAGTTAACTTAAGATAAGTGTTAAAATTAATTAACATTAAAGTTTTCAAGTTAGTAAAAATTTTGATTTCAAAGTTATTATGGAAGACTGTAAAATGTTAAATAAGAAGGAAATTAAGATAATGGTTCTAATTTAATTAATTTATATTGTAAGGTAATTAAGAATGTTAATTCATTGAAATGGTAATTAACTAAGTGAATTGAGATTTGTAAATTTGTTATTAAAGATTGATTAATAATTAAGTGTTTAATTAATTTGTAATTAGGAATTGTAAATTAGCTAATTAAAGTTAATTAATAAATAATTAGTAGTTAATTAATTAAGTAATTAATTAAGGGTTAATGATTAATTAGAAATTAATAATTGATTAATTAAGTAATTAGTGATAAATAAATGAGTAATCAAGTTTTATTAATTAATAATTAAGGCTATTAAATTATAATCAAGGAGAAATTAATTAAGTAACTAAGGTTTAAATAATTGATTTAAAAGGGTAATTAAAAAATGATTAATTGATTTAATAGGTTTGTAATTAATTAATTAAACAGAATTAAGTGATTAATTCTTAAGTAATTAAATTAATTTAAGTTAATTAAAATAATTATACCATGAATGAATAATTCCTCTTTGGATTTTTTATAAGTAGAATCTGGATTTGTGATATTTATTTGGTGACATTCTGTGATACTCTGTGATATGCTTTGGATATATCTGTGATGTTGAGTATAATTTATCTGTGATAAATGCTATGTCAATTCAAAGTGTTGAATTAAATTGTTTAAACTATTAAACAACGTGGCCTCTAAAATGGCATTTGGATTTCGATGAGACCGACATCGGTTGTCAGTTATGATTATCCAAAAACCACATCGATCCAAATTAAACGTTAGGCCATGGCATCTCAAGTGAAGATCGAGACAGTGTTTCAAAGTGCAAGGGTTATCTTCGTTAACTCTAAGGGTGATTCCAAAATGAGTGTAACGAGATAATGCCTTCGGTTTCGTTCGAACCCGGAACGAACTTGTATTGATTGAATGCTTTCAGAACATCGTCAGGTGGACGATGAGCATTCTAAGAGATGTGTTCCCTAAAGGTAATCGCAGCCTCAAGCCTCATCTACCGGGAATGGCCAAAACAGGGGAGGTGCAGCAAGGTTAGGTGGGTAGCACCTAAGCAGGACGAGATATACCCTTATCTAGATGTCCCTTTATTTCGACCGTGTTGGCAGTTGTTGGCCACAACTGTGGGGTTATCTTGTTCGGAACTATTCAGTAAGGAACTGTTCCAGCCTTATGTTGTAGGGGGTCGGGGGTGATCCTCGGTACGGTGATCTAGACCCCGTACTGTGACGGGCGGTACCCAGTAGCCCTGCCATTGATGGAAACCCATTTTCCCTACGAGACCCTACGATTTTGATTGTATTACCCACTTTTGTGGCTATTAGCTAGAATTTAATGAATGTAACAATTTCGGCTATTTTCTATTTACTTGAAAAACCTAGACACTTTTATAATATCATTGGATTTCCTATAAAATGTTTTAGTTAGTGTAAGGTAAAAACTTACCTGTGTTTATGTGTGGGAAGTCTTACGTGATACCTTTATTTTCAAAAGATTTTCAAAGTTAAACAACTTTAATCCGTTTACTCACACCAGACCCATGTCTGACCCAGAGTTTATTTCTTTTTTTCATGAACTCTTGGGTACTCAAATTTTTATGAGTAGCCAAGTGATAGGTTTTGGATTGTTGGAGTCTAAAGGAGCTTGGAGCAGAAGTCCAGACGTATATATCTATCTAGTTCCGCTGTGTTAGTTGATGTATGTTGTATTTTGGGATAATTTAATGGCAGATATATATATGACTGTCTTGTTGTATGATGTTATGTAATTCTGATATATGTAAAACTATGTAATAGTTATGTGATGTATTATATTTTGTTCCGTTTCCGCTGTGAGATTCTGATGTTGTTATTCTTTCTTTCTATCTTTATATTTCTATCTCTTTCTTTTCTTATTGATGATACGTCTTTCTGTAGTTTGAACGGCGGGTCATCACAGTTGGTATCAGTGCATAAGTTGAGATAATACCTAGGCTCTAGAATAGTATCTATCTTGAGAGTGTGTATTTGTATTTTTATATAACTATATACCATCTAAATTTGTTGAGTTACCTGTCCAGGTTACCAACATGAGTTCTATGAGGAGAGGCAGAGGTAGGGGCAGTACCTCGACTGATAATGGACGAAGTCAAACTGCTAGTGAGGCTGTAGATCCAGTATTGCCTTAGGTTAGTTTTGCCGCTTTATGCAAAGACTTCACCAACCTTGGTGGTAAACCATTTAAAGGGTCAGAATCGATAATTGAGGTCCAAGCATGGCTACGCTCGTGTGAGCGGATCTTTAAGAGTATGAAGTTGTCTGATGAGCAGAAAAGGGAAATGGCTTCATGGCAATTGCAGGAAGGCGCTGCAGCAATAGCAAATATCCCGAGGACGACATTTCTTGGGAAAGATTTGAAGAGTTATTTGAGGAGAAATTCATACCAACAGCAGGGAAAACTCATATGTATCGGGATTTTCTGAATTTGAAGCAGGGAAGCTTGACTATAATAGAGTATGAGACTAAATTCAATGAACTTTCTTGCTATGGACCAGGGCTCATTGATACTCCCCTCAAAAAGAACGAAATGTTTGTGTAAGGCTTGAGGCCGAAATTTCATGAAAAGATGACGGCGCATATGAAAGGATCTTTTGTTGAGTTAATTGATATGGCTCTGAGATATGAGGATTTGATGAACAAGAAATCAATGGCACTAGTAGCAGCATCGGGAGGGAATTTTGCTAATCCAAATAAGAGGAAGTTCAATCCCAATTGGAGGAAGCAGAACAAGAAGAAGCCTGGAAGTAATAACGGACCTCGCAAATGCTACATATGTCAACAAGAAGGTCACTAAGTGTCCCAGGAAAGGATTTCAGCAACAGCAACAATAGTCGCATCAAAGTGGACCGAGTTTGGCTTTGGTTTAGAAATCTATATGCTTCAATTGTCACCAACCAGGTCATATGATCAAGGATTGTCCGTTACTTCATAAAGCTCAGCAGAATAAGGTATTTGCTTTGGAAGGTGCACCATCTACTTTATCCAAAGGTAAAGGAGTATTGGAAGGTACATTACTTTTAGATGGCAAGTATATTAAAGTTTTATTTGATTCGGGTGCTTCTTTGAGTTTTATTTCTTTGGAATCTGTAGAGAAGTTCTTTCTTACCCCTAGTACTATAGACTATCCCATCTTTGTATCTAATCCTATAGGAGGGCTAACCAAATTAGACATGATCTATAAAGACTTAAGGATTTCCTATCTGTCCCATAGTTTTTCTTGTGACCCTTATGTGTTGAATTTTAAGGGGCTTGATCTTATATTAGGAATGGATTGGCTTGATAAGTATAAGGCTGTCCTGAATTGTGATGAGAGAACAGTTTCACTGGAAACCGATCTGGGTAGAATTGCCAGAGTGATGTGTAATAATTCTAGAATTCATTTGAGTAGTCTTTTACATGGAATTGAGACTTCTCAAGAGAAGGTTGAAGATATCGATGTGGTCCAAGATTTCTCTGATGTATTCGAGGAAGTCAAATGTTTACCTCCGCATCGAGAGATAGAGTTTCACATTGATTTGGTTCCAGGAGCAGTACCAGTGGTTCAGCCTAGCAGGAGGATGGCTTCTAGGGAGAGGGAGGAGTTAGTTAAGCAAACTCAGGATCTTTTGGAGAAGGGATTAATTAGGCCCAGTTTTTCTTGTTGGGGCTCTGCTGTGGTGTTTGTCACCAAGTCGGACGGATCGCTAAGGTTCTGTGTGGATTATATAGAATTGAACAAAGTGATCATTCGAAATAAATATCCTCTTCCTCATATTGATAATCTCTTTGACCAGCTGCATGGAGCTTCTGTCTTTTCTCAACTGGATTTAGCTTCAGGTTTCCATCAGTTAAGGGCAGTTGAGGACAGTATCCCCTTAACTGCATTTAGGGGACCAAATTGTTTCTATGAGTGGTTGGTTATGACTTTCGGGTTAACCAACTCCTGCTTACTTTGTCGACCTGATGAACCGAGTCTTTCGTGATGTATTGAATAAGTTTGTTTCGGTGTTCATCGATGATATTCTGGTCTACACTAACTCTGAAGAAGAGCACAAGCAGCATTTGAGAATTATGTTGGAGACACTGAGGCGGCATGTTTTGAATGCAAAATTCTCTAAGTGCCATTTTTGGAAATCAGAAGTCAAATTTCTGAGGCACATTGTTTCTGGAGAAGGTATCCCTGTAGATCCAGCAAAGGTTAAGACTATTCTGGAGTGGAAGCAGCCAAAGACACCGACTGAAGTTCGCAGTTTTCTGGGATTGGCTAGCTAATACAGAAAGTTTATCAAGAATTATTCCAAGAGTTCTTCACAGCTGACCAAATTGACAAGGAAAGGAACGAAATTCAAGTGGACACCCCAGTGTGAGGAGGCTTTCCAGGAACTGAAGATGAGGCTAACCAGTGCACCTGTGCTAGCTATTCCGGATGGGAAGAGCAAATTTGAGGTTTATACAGATGCCTGTATAGTTGGACTGGGAGTAGTTTTGATGTAAAATGATAGAGTTATTGTGTATGCGAGTCGGCAATTAAAGCCACATGAAAGGAACTACGCTACGCACGTTCTTGAGTTGTTAGCCATTGTTTTTTCTTTGAAGATCTGGGGACACTACCTTTTGGGAGAGAAGTTCGAGTTATTCACAGATCACAAACCATTGAAATATCTTTTCTCTCAAAAGGATCTTAATCTGAGGAAGCAGCGATGAGTCGAGTTTTTGGCATCCTATGATTTGGATATTCTGTATACCCCGGGAAAGGCGAATGTTGTGGCTGATGCTCTTAGCAGGAATGCAGTTCTGTCTCTTTTGGAAGTTGTTCCATCTCTTATTGAAAGGATTTCAAGCAAGCAAGAATCTGATAAAATGTTGAAAAGAATCATCAGAAGAGTTAGGAAAGGTCAGTGTTCAAGTTTTTGAGGTTGATGACCAAGGAACATTGAGGATTAACGGGAGGATTTGTGTTTCGAATGATAGGGATCTAAGACTGGAGGTGTTGTCAGAGAGTCATCGCTCCAGATTAAATATCCACCCAGGAATCTCAAAGATGTATAAGGATATGAAGAGAGTCTTTTGGTGGAAGGGCATGAAGAAAGATGTATCTTCTTTCATTAATAGCTGTGCTATCTGCCAACAGGTGAAAGGAGATCAACAGAAGTCAGCCGGATTATTACAGCCTTTGGAAATCCCGATATGGAAGTGGGAGATGATTTCGATGGATTTCATCGATGGTTTTCCTAGAACCAAGAAAGGAAACGAAGGAATATGGGTGATTGTGGATCGTCTAACTAAGAGCGCCCATTTTATACCGGTTAACGCAACTCGTACTGCAGCTTCTCTAGCAGAGATTTTCTTGAGAGAGATAGTCAAATTGCATGGTGTCCTGTCAATATAGTAAGTGATCGAGATCCTATCTTCACTAGCAAATTCTGGGAGGCTCTGCAATCAGCTATGGGAACGAGTTTGAGATTGAGTACAACTTATCATCCCCAGAAAGACGGACAGACGGAGAGGCTGAACCGAATTCTAGAGGATATGCTGCGAGCTTGTGTTTTGGATTTTGGTGGATCGTTGGAAGACCATCTTCATCTAGTAGAATTCTCCTATAATAACAGTTACCAGGGAGTATTAAGATGGCTCCTTATGAAGCTCTGTATGGAAGACCGTGTAGATCCCCATCCTGTTGGATAGAGTCGAAAGATCGTCTTGTGCTTGGATCAGATTTGATTTGTGAAGCTTCTGCGAAAGTTGAGCTTATCAAGAAAAGGATGAAAGCTTCTCAGGATCGTCAGAAGAAGTACGCTGATAAAAGGCGAAGACAATTGGAATTTGAGATCGAAGATTTAGTCTTTGTCAAAGTTTCCTCGATCAAAGGAGCTATTAGGTCGGAAAGACGTGAAAACTTGCCTCGAGATATATTGGACCATTCCGAGTGATGGAAAGGATTGGTGTTGTAGCTTACTGAATTGAATTGCTAGAACGGATGTCTGGGGTTCATAATGTATTTCATGTATCCCATCTAAGGAAGCTTGTCCACGACCCATCACTGGTTGTAGAACCAGTAGTCCAAGAATATTTGAAGGTCGAGCCAAACTTGATTGTGGTCAGGAACTCTGTTCAGATTGTTGATCAAGACGAGAGGCAACTAAGCTGCAAAGTGGTGAAGCTTGTTAAAGTGCAGTGTAGCGAGGATCCCAGAGATTGTACCTGGGAAACTCTGGATAGTTTTAGAAAAGCCTATCCAGATTTGTGTGTGGATAGCTAGTGATGTTTGTTAGGATAAACTGTTTGGTTGTTTGCTAATGTATGAATGATATGTATGCTAAGATGGTTGATACAAAAGCTTTTGAATTAACTTTTGTTTTAAATTTCAGGGACGAAATTCTTTTAAGGGGGGAGGAATGTGACGACCCAGGATTTTGGCAATACTATTTTATTAAGTATTTAATCTAATTAAATAAAATACAAGCCTATCATTTTAAAAACAGATAAGACTTTGGACATTTACCATTTATATATATATGTATTTTGGAAGAAACTTTGATTTGAAAATTTAAAATAGAATCTTTCAAAAATATTTAAAATAAAATCTACCTTATTCGATTTAATTAATGCTCTACATTACTAACATTTAATCTAAATATATGCATATGAATGAGATATAGATAATAATGTTTAAAATAAAATCAATATTATCAATATTAAATATAAGTATAAAATAAAATATATGTTATAAATTAAATGTTTGATAGTTAAACTTTAAATAGAAATAAAAACTAAGGATTTATGTTAGTAATAAATTATATGGTTATATGGAAACATAAGATAATTCTAGAAATATATAACTTATGAATTACATGTGTATGCATAGCAAGAATATATATATATATATATATATATATATATATATATATATATAGACACACACACACACATACATACATACAAAATCAAAGGGGATAAGTATGTAACATGAAACAAGACAATTACCTTTAATGCTATCAATTCAAGCACAAAACAAGTCATTTCATTTTCCACAAAAATAATTTTAGTTTTTATAAAATCTTACCTGGTCAAAGAAAAGAAAAAAAGAAATCTCTGACTAAGAAGAAATCTTGTACCAGTAAATACCTTCCCTGTAAACACCTTTTCTTTCTATATATGCACATCCTCATATTTTACTTCGTTCACAACTTAGCAAACCAGAGAAAATAATAATATAATCATCACTATTTTTACAAACTCAAATACAAATCTGTTGAACAAAACAGGAAGATAAAAACTGCATCTTTTCAAAACAGTATTGCTCTCAGTTTAAACATATTTCAGGTGAGTAAACAAAATTTTTAAAGACTTAAGTTTAATTAAATCTGTGTATATGATTCATTGATAAAATTGTGCTTGCATATGTATTTTGTTTATATAGCTCTGTGTTTATATATGAGTGATCTGTGTAAATTCATTTTACCTGTCTTCTCTGTTTGTAGTTACAGAGTTGAATATTTAATCAAAATTCGAAATATTATCATCCAATCTTTGTTAGGCTTAAAGAATCAAATAAACAAGTTTGTTTAAACTTAAATTATGACCTAGAATTTGTTTTAAGCTTGATAGTGAAGATTGACTTTGTAAATTCAGTTTTACAGTGAAAAGATGAACATATGAAAATTTTGAATATTTTAAAACATCAATTCGATTTTATAACTTGAATCAACATTCAAAGATAGGATTTTTAAAACTAAAATGGTGATTTTTTAGTTGAGTATGCAAGGAGCAGTTCGTAGTTGAACAGAAAATGCTTTTTAACAAATTTCTGGTGATCGAACAAATACTGGGTGTTGTAACTTTATACGAAGCTTGATTGGCTAGCGACGAAGTTGGGAAAAATGGCGGCGAGCGCTCCAGTTCGTCATAGCGACGGAGGGAGGAAAATTTAGTTACTAACCCTTGTTTTTTGAGACTTGAAAAAAACGGTCGCTGTGGATCCTCTGATGCATCAAGTTGTAAGTAAATTTGGGTAGTGATTGTGTGGAGGCGAAGGGTGTTGTAGCCGAAGTTTTGAGGTCTCCGTTGATCGGCGTGAGTGAGGCGAAGCGTTTTGCTGGGTAGAGTCAGTTCTTACATTTCGAACGAAAGGCCAAATTTTGATCTGGAATTTTTGGCATCGTGTTGACCTTTGCAATCGAGTGTAGCGTTAGTACGCGACTCGTCGGAGGATTCGTGGTTCGCCAGAGCACTGGCGAGGCGTCGTGCATGTGCACGACCTTGAGTTGGTGTTAGGAGATTTTCGGCTGTGAGCAACTCAAGTTGATGCTCGAGTAAATGAAGAGCTTGCTTCGGTTTGGAACCCGAGTACATGAGCATGCTTACCTGTTATTATAGTTTGACTTAAATTTTAACTTAAACTTAACTGGGAAAAAGTGGGAGAAGAAAAGTATGAAAAGAAGAGGGGACTGAGGAAAGATAGTGGAAAACTCGGTTGGAAACTTGAGTAAATTGAACATTTCCTCGGGTTGGGTTTTCTATTGCATAGCTTAATAAAGTTTAAGTTAATCATCTTAATCAAATTTTAAATATTAATGACTTAATTAATGTTTGACAATTTAAGTTAAGAATTTATTATAAGTTTAATTATTTAAGTGAATACTTTAGAATATTTTTAAATCTTAATTAATATTTTAATTAAGTAGTTAACTTAAGATAAGTGTTAAAATTAATTAGCATTAAAGTTTTCAAGTTAATAATAATTTGATTTCAAAGTTATTAAGGAAGATTGTAAAATGTTAAATAAGAAGGAAACTAAGATAATGATTCTAATTTAATTAATTTATATTGTAAGGTAATTAAGAATGTTAATTCATTGAAATGGTAATTAACTAAGTGAATTGAGATTTGTAAATTTGTTATTAAAGATTGATTAATTAATAATTAAGTGTTTAATTAATTTGTAACTAGGAATTGTAAATTAGCTAATTAAAAGTAATTAATAAATAATTAGTAGCTAATTAATTAAGTAATTAATTAAGGGTTAATGATTAATTAGAAATTAATAATTGATTAATTAAGTAATTAGTGATAAATAAACGAGTAATCAAGTTTTATTAATTAATAATTAAGGCTATTAATTGATAATTAAGGAGAAATTAATTAAGTAACTAAGGTTTAAATAATTGATTTAAAAGGGTAATTAAGAAATGATTAATTGATTTAAAAGGTTTGTAATTAATTAATTAAACAGAATTAAGTGATTAATTCTTAAGTAATTAAATTAATTTAAGTTAATTAAATTAATTATACCATGAATGAATAATTCCTGTTTGGATGTTGTATAAGTAGAATATCTGGATTTGTGATATCTATTTGGTGATATTCTGTGATACTCTGTGATATGCTTTGGATATATCTGTGATGTTGAGTATAATTTATCTGTGATAAATGCTGTGTCAATTCAAAGTGTTGAAATTAAATTGTTTAAACTATTAAACAACGTGGCCTCTAAAATGGCGTTTGGATTTCGATGAGATCGGGATCAGGTGTCAGTTATGATTATCCGAAAACCACATCGATCCAAATTAAACGTTAGGTCGTGGCATCTCAAGTGAAGATCGAGATGGTGTTTCAAAGTGCAAGGGTTATCGTCGTTAACTCTGAGGGTGATTCCAAAATGAGTGTAACGAGATAATGCCTTCGGTTTCGTTCGAACTCAGAACGAACTTGTATGATTGAATGCTTTCAGAACATTGTCAGGTGGACGATGAGCATTCTAAGAGATGTGTTCTCTAAAGGTAATCGCAGCCTCAAGCCTCATCAACGGGAATGGCTAAAACATGGGAGGTGCAGCAAGGTTAGGTGGGTAGCACCCAAGAAGGACGAGATATACCCCTGTCTAGATGTCTCTTTATTTCGGCTGTGTGGGCGGTTATTGGCCACCACTGCGGGGTTATCTTGTTCAGAACTGTTCACTAAGGAATGGTTCCGGCCTTGTGTTGTATGGGGTCGGGAGTGATCCTCGGCATGGTGATCTAGGCCCCGTACTGTGACAAGCGGTACCCCAGTAGCCCTGCCATTGATGGAAACCCATTTTCCCTACGAGACCCTACGATTTTGATTGTATTACCCACTTTTGTGGCTAGTAGCTGGAATTTAATGAATGTAACAATTTTGGCTATTTTTTATTTATTTGAAAACCCTAGACACTATTATAATATCACTGGATTTTTTATAAAATGTTTTGGTTAGCGTAAGGTAAAAATTTACCCGTGCTTATGTGTGGGAAGTCTTACGTGATACCTTTATTTTCAAAAGATTTTCAAAGTTAAACAACTTTAACCCGTTTACTCACACCAGACCCATGTCTGACCCGGAGTTTATTTCTGTTTTTCATAAACTCTTGGGTACTCAAATTTTTATAAGTAGCAAAGTGATAGGTTTTTGGATTGTTGGAGTCTGGAGGAGCTTGGAGCAGAAGTCCAGACGTACATATCTATCTAGTTCCGCTGTGTTAGTTGATGTATGTTGTATTTTGGGATGTATGTAATGACAGATATATATATATATATATATACACACACACACGACTGTCTTGTTGTACGATGTTGTGTAACTCTGATATATGTAAAACTATGTAATAGTTATGTGATGTATTATATTTTTTCCCTTTCCGCTGTGAGATTCTGATGTTGTTATTCTTTCTTTCTATCTTTCTATTTCTATCTCTTTCTTTTCTTATTGATGATACGTCTTTCTGTGGTTTGAAAGGCGAGTCGTCAGAAGGATCCTTTTAGAATATAGGATTGGGGTTTGATAACAAACAAACCAATCCATCCCCAAACCATATTTACCCAAGGTGATGACTAATGTAAAGATTTGCATAGAAAGAAAAGCTACAAAGATCACTCAATAGGATTTGTAATCCTCAAATAAGTAACAAGATAAGAAGCATCCAACGGCGTCAACAATCTCCTTCGATACAATTGTATGTCAAACACCCATATCGAAGTGAACTAGAATAAAATAGTAACGATAAGATTATTCATAGGATAAGATATCATTAATTCAATCATGGAATACTACGGAATAACATATATTCCTAGATATATTCCAAACTTATATCTACCACAAAGGAAACCAAAAGTCAACGACATGAGGATTAAGGAATTTGTAACACTTGTACTATACTTGGATGTATCGTAATATATGTTTCTATTCTGTGCTTATTATATTTTATTCTGAACTCGGGTTTGATAACAAGTGTGATGCCCCACCCCGAGACCTACATTAACAAAGAGTATTGCTGGGCAATACCGTCTGCTAATGCGGAGAATAGGGCTGGGTAGGAGCGACCCTCTATAGCTTTGTCTTAAACATCTATTAAATACGTTGAGTAATGCTCTAATTTTTTTTATCTCAAGTGGATCGACATGTTCAGTATATGCTTAGTACAAAACTATATGTGGCTAATGGATCTATCAGAACAACATACAACAACTAAATGCACATCATATCACAGTATAACAAACAATAGATATATATACATATATACAGATACATCTCCAGTACAATACAAAATGATATGTCATAAGTGGTTTGAAGTCCATACTATATACAATGAGTCAAAAATATTCATATATCAAAGTTGAACAGAAAGGCTACAAGACTACACAAAAGGGTGATAAAAAGATATCCAAGCGGAAGCATCAAGCAAAGCTAAGTCCAAAAGTAGGTATCCAACCTGAAACAACTCGGTCCGACCCAAGTATAAAATACACGGGTCAGTCTAGCAAAAATAATCAGTTTAGTAAGGATAAATGATAATATTATGCATAAGGAAAAGGGGTGATAATTTTTCTCAAATGAGAAGAAATAACTTTAAGTACATGTGGTTACTTCAAGTGATGAAGTGTCACTAAGCATAAATAGTCTCAAAATAGATAACTCAACATTAAAATAACAAGCATAAACATGCCTCATATCATCGGCATAATCCCAAAACAACAATATGGTTTAGAGAAACCATACTCTTAAATGGGAGGAATCCCAAACTCAAACATTCCATAAAAAGGAAATCTCAAAATATTCTCTAAATAGAGAAATCCTACAGCTCGAAAATACGCCACAATGGGAGTTATATATATATATATATATATATATATATATATATATATATCCAAAAGGAGATTAGAACCTCAAGTAATCTCAAAGTAAACGCCAAGTGTTGGCAAACACAAATCTCAAATATAGAAGTCGATAAGGAGTTCAAATTTCGAAGATGTAATTGCCATATGCATGATATCTCTAATGGCTCAAACAGTCAATAATGTAAAAGGCGATACACTTGGAAAATCAGAAAGAATTAATGAAATCATCTCAAAGATATGGCATGTGCATATTGCCGAAGCCAGCCAAGTACTGTTCTCTCAAACTAAGGCGCCACGTCACAATGACAAATGTCTCGAAGGAAAACATCCCCAAGGACAAATACGTCGCAATGACAAACCAACTGAAGGAGAACATCCAGAAGGACAAATAGGTCGCAATGACAAACATCTCGAAGGAAAAATGGCCCAAAGGTCCAGTACTGGCAAATATATCTCTTAGACAAATGTGTCGAAACTCTCAGATATGAACCTGAAAAGTGTTAACGTGCGTCCCATACCACATGTTCTCACTAATATTTTTATTAACCGCTAGCCAATGCCACACCTGAAAATAGTAAAAATATTTGCCTTATCTCATCGGCAAATACAACCCGAAGGTCAAAACTATCAAACGGACAAGTCAGGAATTAACCGAAAAGATAAACGCATGTGTCCCATACCATGTGTTTTACCGAATCGTTTAATGCTCCTTCTCATTCACTCGAATAGTGCAAAAACATGTTTTCTATATAAAAAATAGTTTTTTTTTTAGAAAATGAACTTTTAAAATAATTTTTCGAAATCGTTTTTGAAAAACAAACTTTAAAATTCCCTTATGATAGAGAATATATAGATTTTACAACTTGAAAATAATTTATAAATATTACATAATAATTCATTCAAAAGCCAATTTATTTTAAAAATTCTTTCAAAATTATTTAGAAAAACCCATGCTCGAAATCAATCAAAAACATTGAAAATTCCTAAAAACCGACATTCGAATTCATCTAAAAAACGATTCATTTTGAACCAAAAATTCTCAAATATTTTGGCTAACCTATTGATAGGCATCATAGAGTTCAAAACAGTTCAGAAATATCACAAATACAAGATGTAGAAGTTGGGATGCAAAAAGAAGGTAAAACACAAAGAAAATGCACAGGCAAAAACAATCTCAAGTCAAAAATCTTCTCCGGATTCAACTTTCAGATATAATTTGAATCGCTTATTGACCTCAGAATGTTTGAAATTTGATGTACGCAAAGTAGAACAATTTATCTATGAAGTGGAAGAAGAATCACTGAATTCCGAAATGAATTGGTAAAGATATGAAATTTCAAACATGGACTCAGACCATGTTGAATCCTGCCCAGGTCTGAAAACCCTCTCAGGTTCAACTTACAGACATGAAATAGGTGACCAAACACCTCTGATTGAATTGAAAATTTGTATGAACAAAGTAGAAAACTTCAACTTTCAAATAAAAAAAGAATCAATGAATTCCAATAGAAATTGAAAAAGATACGCTATCTCAAACATGCACTCAGGCCATGTTTGCAGCAGCTCAGAAAACTTAAATATGCCCAGGCCCGAAAACCATATTGGGTTCAACTTATGGCATGAAATAAAGGAAGAAACGACCTCAGATTAAACTGAAAATTAGTACGCACATATTAGAAAACTTCAAATAAAAAAATCTATGAATTCCGATAAGAAATGAAAATGATAAGTTGTCTCAAACATGGACTCAGACCATATTTGTAGCTGCACAGAAAACGGAAATGTGCCCAGGCTTGAAAACCATCTCGGGTTTAAATTACAGGCATGAAACAGAGGAACAGATGACCTCATATTGAACTAAAAATTGATATGCACATAGTATAACATTTCAACTTTTAGATAAAAAAGAATCAATGAATTCCGACAGGAAATGAAAAAGATACGCTGTCTCAAATATGGATTCAGGCCATGTTTGCAGCAACTCAGAAAACAGAAATGTGTACGGGCAAAAATCAGGGTTCATATTGATTTTCCAGGACAGTTTTCAGGTATCAAACGAATGAATTCAGCTATGAAATTTTGCAGGCGTATACTACAAAACATGAACTATTAACAGAAGAAAATTCGGCAGCATTTCATTACTGGAATTGAAAGAAATTGACATGCAAAGGACAGCCAAAAACAATTTTCAAAGAAACAAAACAACTGCAGCAAAAACACAATACATAAGCTAAATTTGTACAGCTTTTTTGGCATTTGAATTTTTGCTTCAACTAGCATTTGTGAGCAGTTAACTCACCTTACAATAGAGAAGAAAAACCTGGATTATAGTTGAAAGGTGAGAGCTTTGTGCAAGATTTTGCTTCAAGAACCTGTAAAAACTCAAAGCAGCATGTAGAAGAAGAAAGACAGTTAACAAAAAACCAAATTCACAAATTTAGATTTTGATGAAATAGTTTAGTTTTGGAGTGGGTTACCTGTGGGAATTCACTCAAATTTGATAAAAACAATAATTTCAATTGAATAAAGATAGGAATTTGGCTTAGATTTGAAAAATGGAGAAATGTTTCTTTTCTTTTTTTGTTTTTAGTTTTCTTTACTATAAATGAACATACTGAAGGAAGAAGGGATGTTTTCCTCTTTTTAGGTTTGTTGATTAATGGGCTTTGAACCCAAAACTAAAGAAAATTAATCAGGCTAAGGAACTAAATTATCACTAATTCAATTATAGACTATGTAATTTAATAAAACAACACTTTACACGAGTTTTAACAAAATAAAATTATGTAACATATCTTCATGTTAAATAAAAATATTTTACAACATATAAAAATATAATTTTACTATAAAAACTTATTTATTATAAAAAAACTCTCATTTTTACATGAACAACCAATTTAACACAAATACTTATATAAATCACCATTTTTGACTTCAAAAATTACACAAAAATTAGTTTCTTGTGTAATAAAATGCGACAAACCATTTTTCATTAGTTTTATAACCAAAACTTATTTAAAAATCAAATTTCATCTTTTTATTTATGATAAAAACATTTTAAAATCAAATACTTCCTATAAAAATTATTAAAAGAAGCACTTTGCAATAATTAAAACAATTATTGCATTTTCACCAAATAAAATCATATTTCGCTCATTATTCTCACAAATAATCAAAATAAAGTTTCCAAAGCTTTATATTCATATTTTAATTCGAAAATCCATTGTTTATTCCAAATAAACAATTTAAATCTCCAATTTATTTTAAATTCTCAATACTAAATTATAACTTCTGTTATTATTTAATATTTATAGGAAATCATCAATACCACGGTTGTTATAGACTCCCCCTTATAAAAATTGCATCCTCGCAATTTCTATAGAAGAGCTGTATTCAACACTATTTATTTCATCAATCAAAGGAAGATAGATAAGCTCAAGTTTAAAATTTCTCATCCCAACATAAGATGATAGAAAGTCAAGATAAGATCACTCGATTAATTCTATAGTTTCCCAAGTGCTAATATTGGGGTTAGTAGACCATTGAATTTCTACAAGCAATACATCATGATTTCGAAGGTGTCTCACCTTCAAAACAAGAACACGGACAGGATGCCACATACAGAAGATAATCGGGTGAGATTGATTTCTTAGGAGCTTCTTCAATATAGTCGGGATTTAATAAAATTTTATCTCGATTTCAACCAACTAGATAATTGTTGACATGAATTTCCATATGTCACTACGGAAAGAGCCACACCAACATTAGATTAACATAATTAAGGTAAGAAGACTCAATAGGAGGTGGATGGTTTTCTCAATACCACTAACCCAAATGACCGCATAAGTGCAAGTCGCTAGATAACTGCACAAAGGCAAGACAAACTCAAAGAATGGATTTTTATACTCCTAATTCACTCAAAAAATATTTCCAAGGTTTTCAAAATCCATCTTCTTCATAATCAAATTCTTAAATCTCAATATTTAGAAAATTTTCAAAAACCTCTTACAGAAATTCCATTTAATTTCCAAACTCTTCATTTAAAGTGAATTAGAAGTTTCACTCTTAACTCTACCAAGATATATTTCAATTTGAAACATATATTTATACTAAACATCAATTAAATTACATTCACAAAATAGGTAGAATACACATGACCATAAAGAAAACGAGAAAATATCAATTTCAAACATGCTATAAAGAAAGAAAATTTTAACTTAGGAATCAACAAAATCAGAGAATTCTTATAAATAAAAATTATTCTACTAAGTCTAATCTTTCCAGCGATATAAAGGTCATCAAAATTAGGTTCACGGTTTGAAAGTTATGCAAGATTTACTTTAGCCTAAATTTTAGAAATTCTATAATAAGACAGAAAGGTTTATTCACTTTCAAATCTATTTTAGATAGAATATAAAGAAAAATCTTCCAAAGTGGTAAAAGAAAATTTATAGATTTCTAAAATCTCTTTTATTTGAAAAAAGTTTGAATTCATTCAGAGTTATAAATATCAAGTTATTGTTGTTTTAGCGAAGTACTTTTCCAAACAAAATTTAATCTTTCAAATCAATTTAAATTTAGAAAATTTCCCAAACCATTTAAATTCAAATTATATTTTTAAACAAGCTTTTCCTAAGTCATTTATTAAATGATCTTCTCTTTCCCCAGAAAGCTAAGACATACTAAATTATAATCAATTTTATGAAATCATCATAAAAAAAATTCACTAACTGGAAAAAATTTCATTACTTCCCAAATTCTATCTTTAAAGCAATCAACTAAGAAAACTCATTTTAGAAGAGATAACTAATCTCTTCCATTATTAAAAGATGATTATTGATTATCCATAAAATAAATTTTAGGATATATATATAAAGTTTTAAAAATTATTCTCACAATTAAAATGATTATACTACAAAATGGTTCATTTATCAAAACAATTCAAATTCACATTTCCTCTTAGTCACAAAAATTAAATTTACAAACTTTTCTTATTGAAACTCTATTTACCATGTCTGACCGTGTCATTATAGTGTTAGGAAATTCCTATCAATAACGTTGGTTAGGCGCATCGACAGGAATTCTTAAAGCACTCGATGGACAACCCAACACAAAAATCATTTTCTATAAAAGAACTGCCTCATATATGATTTACAAAATATACTTTTCTTATCTCAATAAACAAAATTCCAATTTCACTTGAAAACATAACTTCTATTTGAAAGATTTGAAAATACAGATTGTTGCCTACCTGATGAAAATCGGTGCAAGGTCAAGCTGAAAAAGAGCCTAATACCACTCAATAAAGTAAATAAATCCTCAATCATAAAGCAATAGATACTTGTTCTTGTAACAAACGGGATTTTTTCGACTTTCGAAAATTCAACATCGATACTCACTTTATCGACTGCCGAGAAATCGAAGTCCAAAAACCGGAATGTTATGGGTTTAAGAAAGAAGAAAGGAAGAAGAAGAGAAGAAGGTAGAAGATGGAGAGAAGAAAGAATAGAAAATTTTTAAAATAGAAGAAAAAGAGAATAGAAAATGGAACGGAACAGAAAACAACACAATAATAACAGAATCTCACAATTCGCAGCGGAACAACATATAATAATAAATGAATAATCTTTAAACAAAGAACTATATCAGTTATTACATTTTATACTTTACATCATATCATCATCAGAGTGTACAACAACAAACAATGCAGCGGAAAAAGAAATACTATATAAACTAGTAATACGCCATGCCATCCATCTTGCCTCCAGCAACTCCAGAATATCCAGAATATCCTGATAAACCTTAACTCTTGACTGCCCGTGTGGAAATTGGTGGGCACCCAGAGTTTAGGAAGGAAAACAATAAACTCCAAGTCAGTCATGTGACTGGTGTGAGAACTCAAAACAGTTTATTTATCTTTAAAATCAAAATAGAGGAATATTTTTAAAGTCAATTCGCAATGCTTTTAAAAATGAGACTACCATAAGGCCTCCCGCACACACACACAATGCAAACGCAGAATCAGAGGAGATTTCTCCTTATGATAGTCAAAGATGCTTGATACGCATTAAAAGAACATTTCATATTATTATTAGTGCATAGTGTAGGGGAAAAATTTATTTCGAAAGTAGAATATAAATCTTAGCCAGCATAGACATTCCGAACTATGCCTACTATAGCTAACTATGTTCAATAGCAGGTTACCGCCACATTCCATAGCAGGTTATACAACTAAAACCGTACAAGTCACGTATTGTTTCTTTGGATTTCCAACGAATGATCAGGCCAAGGAACTTCCCATTGCCACATGAGAATGCCTCTGGATGGACATCCCCGAGAACCAAACCGGATCTCTACCAACACAAGGCCGGGTTACCCCTAACTGAGTAACAACTGACCGAATATGCCATCCCCCGGTCCTTTGGGACCTTATCAACCGAGCGCTCGTAATCAATTCACACAATCATAACAAAGTGTTTTCAACATGAGTAAGTATCTGGGCTCCATACCATGATACCACCCTTTTCCAGAAGGAAATGGACACATCCTAAAGGGCGCTACCCCTCATAACCTTGCTGCTTCTTTCCTGTTTTGACCATTCACGGGGTGTGAGGCTCGACGAAGTCACGTCCACAAAAACATACTTTATACAAAAGCAATGCTTTGGGTCAACAAATGATCAACACAATGATCACAAGGATAGACGATCAAATAAACGATCCTATCACAAATAATCAACACAATGATCATTTCACAGCAACACTCAGCATGTCACATTACCAAATTGGGAATATATCGCTGATAACATTCAACTACATAACCTCTGAGCACGTACGTCTCAGAGAAGGGTGTTAAGCTAAAAGAATAAATTCTCCGCCACCAACAGAAATATATTTGAAAGAAATCTGCTTTATATCTCAATTTGTAACGTCTGACATACAATCCATACAAGTCTGTTCCGGGCTCGAACAAAATCGAAGGCACTTACAAAGAAGTCCTTGCAATCCGGATATTCACAATCCTGATCGGATTCACCATCACATATGGAGAACTCAATACCGTAGCTACTCGGTGTAGAGTCAATCGACGGGTCATCCTATCGCTTTCGCAAATACCGGGTCTTCAACACCGATCTTCAATGCAATTCATAACGACGTATCACATATTCGGAATGGGTTATACGACCCCATGATCCTTTCCCGGTTAACCCGAATAGTGAGCGATTATTCAAAAATAAGTGTGGCATTCACATTCAAACAAATCACATCAAATACCCATTCAAAGGGAAATATTGATAGTCGAATATTGAACTATCAATAGATATGCACACATCACTAGATTCCAAATAATTTTTCAAATTATTTATTTTCCAAAATATCTTTACAAGATATATTATTTCATACTTCAAAAATAAATCAATATTTATTCTTAAACAAATTCCACTTTCACATATAAATTCCATAATGAATTTATATTCCAAAATATTCATGCATATGATTTCAATTATTCATTTCAATTTATCTTCAAAAAGATAAATTCTAATTATTCACTTCATATTGGAAAACATTTCCATACTTATTTATTCATAAGTAATTCACAAATCTTTTATTTTCAACTTTGGAAAATATTCAATATACTTAAATCGAATTAAGTATATATTTCATTTTTTTTAAGGAAATCATTCACTTAAACATATTTATTTGGGCCAAAACGAATGTTGCGTAAAACATCGTTACAACAACCCAAAATCACTTGTATAGGGATTTGAAATTAAATAGATATATAAATCCCAATACTATGCAAAACATTTCCTTTCGGAAATCATTTACTATAACAACAGTGTTATAGTCTACCATTTCCTTCTATTTCTCGAAACATCTATTTCAACAATAAATATTGAAATCTATGGTTTCGAATCTCAACATATTTAAAACATCGTTAGATCGTTTTAATTCTATTTTGAAATATCACATTCAAAACAATTTCTTTAACATATTATTCACTATTCAAAAACGTGAATATACTATGTTAACAAATATCATCACTTCAATTCATTTTATTTCAAAGGATTATTCACAGTCAAAAATGTGAATATAACTCCATTAATAGGTTTCAACAATTTACTTATCAAAATAAGCCGTTTGCAAATTTATAAAACAACGTTTATAAACTCCATTTTTATTTATTTTATAACAACTTCCTTTTATAAATTCCTTTATTAATCTATTCAATTTATAACTCAATTATAAACTAAAGGTTCATATTATAAGTTAAATACTTATAAAACGATTATTTTACAAAATCGTTCCTTAGAATTTCATAATTATAAATCTTATAACTTATGAGATTCAATTATTTACCCAAGTCTATTCTTTTAATAACTTTACAAATTTTATAAACCTACTGTTTATAAAATTCCATTTATAACTTCACCGTTTATAATTCTATTAATTTCATTCTTTAATGAAATTCATTTTCACTTCATTCAAACACTTATAAAAACTCGTTTTAAAATGTCTATATCTCAATTTATAAATATCCATTTATAAATCTCTTAATATAAATCAATTTATATTATTCTTTTAAAACTTCTTTAAATTCCTTTATAATTTCACCATTCTATTGATTTATAAAATAATTAAATTTTATAAATCCTATTTTTTTAATCTTTTCATAGTAGATTCAAAAATCCAATTTAAACTATTTTTATAAAATCATAAATTCATATTTCTCAAAAATCAGCTTTTAACTATATTTCACAAAAATCATAATTTTTATAACATTAAAAATTATATCGTTTAATTATTTAAAATGGATCAATTCTAAAAATATAGTATATTTTCAAAAATCACTTTTAAAATCATTTTAAAATCCCAAATCTGGGTCCAATGATGCTACACACCAAATAGTCAATCACGACTAACAACGATATCATATATCGATATGATAATCAACGAATATCAAAATATCCATAATCAAATAAATACTGTTGAGGAATCCAGTTGGATCCCTCCAACCTGTTTCCTGCATCACAAACATTAGCAAAATACCAATTTCGCTCCAGTACGAAATTATCGCGGTATATGGGATTTAAAATATTATCCGCTTAATAGACGGCGCAATAGGGTCTCATCCGCTAAACAAAAAATGCGGGAAATCAATAACTCCAATATATACATATGCCAATATATATATATTGCTATTATATATAATACCAATTTCACTGTTTATGAAATATTCGCGGTATATGTTTTTAATAAATAACATCCGCTTACTAACGGCGTATAATGTCTATTTTAACAATCAATAGATATCAATCATCATTCATACATGCATTCAAATATTTTAAATCTAACTATTTAAAATAAAATCGAAACTGATTCGATTGAGTGAGAAGTTCTCACCTTGATTTAATTCCGTTTTAGCGATTTATTTCGAATAAAATTAAACGGACGTTTAATTTTACCCAAAATTCTCACTAACTCCAAATGACTCCAAACCAACTCCATCGCGTAGTGCTCGTCCATACGATTCCAACGCAACTGAGTTTGCATTTTTTCGACCTCGTATGAAAAAGATATGAATTTTTGAAGTTTGCTCGTATTTATATACACAAATACAACATAATTTAAAATTTTATAAACCCACAGCAAATCCTAGCCACAAGATCCAGCACCCCCACATCTGGACCGTCCCCATCTTTCTTCTACATCACGCACGCCTACAGATCCAAGGCCGAACGCACAAACCCATAATGTTGAACTAGGGTTTAACTTTGAGCCATCTCCTTCCATCTTCACTTCGATCAAGATGCGCCATCGCGAACGCCATCACATGCTCTAAGTTCGGCCCCAAGGAGAGCAAGCTCGGCCATCTCCTCCACCTGGAAATGCGTGTGCAGCTCCCCCCTGTCGGCCCCCTTTTCTCCTTCCACGTTGCACCGTTTCCGATCATCACTGTATGGAATCGAAGCTCTCGTCGAGCTCTACGACTTTCGTGTTGAACACCTTGGCTAAATCTTTGTAGATTGAGAGAGATTGAGGGGGAAAGGAAGATCATTTCTGGCCTTTGGTTGTATAAATGGCGGCTAGGGTTAAAATTTAGGGTTTTGTTTATTTTTTTTATCAAATTATGAAGAGAGTGGTGCTATTTATAGAGAAAATCGAAACACTATTCATCCCGGAAATTCCGAACTCCGATTTAGGCGCCGAAACTGACGTACCTAGGGTTTATCCCGCGTTCCGGACACAATGGAACAGGTTTCGGAAGCTAATTCGGACATCTGTACGAGTTATGGCTGTAAACGCTCAATTTAAATTAAACCGATTTAACTCGATTTCTAGGCGTTTTAATTCGTACCGGACAAACCGTAAATCCAATTGACTTGAAATTTGAAACCTTACAATAATATCACATTACGGATCTGATGAAACTGGTTTCGTCGAAATCCGAGACTTTTTGAAAAATGGCTATTTTAGCTCGCCAAATTTAAATTAAAAATAAATCGATGTGTTTTGAGCTGCCACGATCAAACGATAACTCCGATTGACACGAAAATTGAAATCCGGTAATAACTAACTATTACGGATCCAATGGAACTGGTTTCGTTCAATTCTGAGACTGTCCAAAAATTGGCTATTTTACAGTCGATTATTAAATATTAAAATATTCAATTTTCACAAATTAACTTTTAATTCAATTTTAAAAGTTCTAAAATATCATTCTAACTTCAACATGATAAAATAAAATTTTACAAATCATTTTCAATCATATTTAACCCTATTTTCAATTATTTCCATAATTTAACATATTAAAATATCGATTTAATTATTCAATTAAATCCAATAATTCGAAATAAAATTTATTCGACTTATAAATTTCACTTATTAATATTTAAAATAAATTAAATATTCATATTTTAATTAATAAAAATTCTGGGTCGTTACAATCTTTCCCCCTTAAAAGAATTTCGTCCTCGAAATTATAAGTATGAAAAGTTACAGAATCTATTAATTTTCCCAAAATTCATAATTAAATTTCTTATAATCTTTACTAAGTTTTCAAATCATACTTAGTTATCTTTTCTAAAACAACTACTATTGTTTAACTTTCAATTCCAAATCAAAGTTAAAGTTTTCAAAATTTTCCCATTTTCTCAAAAAAAAATCTAACGCCTTAAATTTCCGGAAAAATTCGCCATAGTCTCCTTTGCGCGGCTCGATCCGAAAAAAAAAATGACAGTATATATATCACAAATATACATCTCATCAAGTAATGAGGCATCCCGTAGGGAAAAAAGTATAAAAGTACGATATTTAATCCGAGATATGTACCTTATATTTTATTAGCAAGCATATACGGCTAATATAGCGCGAAAGGGAGCTCCAAATGCGAAGCAAACGCGATCCGCACCTACTAAACACTCAACAAACAACATGAGAACATGCATATAGACAATAATCTCAATATACAACATATAGCAACATAATAACTATATATGCTAACATAGCAAATGTAAACAAACAACAAATGCAAACATCAACCAACTATCATTCGTAACCAATAATATTCATTCATATTCTCATTAATATTTAATGAATTAGTTTTTTCAATTTAAATCACATTTGATTCATATACAGTGGATGCTCTTACTAACATTCATTCTCAATTAGTTTATATTTACTAATTCATAAGTTGGTTCACTTCCAAATCAAATTCAATTCCATTCAAATTTATTTACTTCTAATTTGAATTTCAATTACTTTAGCTTCCAATTTCATTAATACTTAATGAATTATATAAAATCAACTAACAATCAAATAACAACCAATGTATATCAATTACAACCAAATTCCTTTGCTTATCAATTGGTTTAATTAATTGATTTTCATTCAATTATTCAACTTCCAATAACATTAAATTTTAATGGATTAACACCTATATTTAATTGATTATCATTCAATCCATTCATTCAATTCAATTACAAAGTTGAATTTTTATTTATATAACTCAAGTTCACCCTTATCACTTTTATTTACAATTCATATTCATAAATATGTATTCATATAGTTTCACTTCTCATATAAATAAGTTTATTTCACAATTGTAAATCACTTTCATTATAATTCAATTCTCATAATTCTTTTTACTTATACAATTATTCTTTTATTTAGATTATTCAAACAGCCAAACAATCAACTTATATTCACCTTAATAATTCTGAAAATTATTTCTTTATATATAAAATATATCAAGATAAAATTATTTCATTTACCCAATTTTAAAACAATATTGTGTCGAATTGTTCTATTCAAGTGTTTAGAAACCCCTTCGGCATAGTTTTGCATACCGTGCTAACGAAGGTTCATATGCCACTCAATAAACCAATCATCACAATATAAAACAAATTTTACATATTCACTAACAAATACGCTCTCATAGATATTATTACACTCAAACTCATTCTAGAGTACTACTGACTCTATCTCTAATGAGTAATACCCTACAGAACCATGGTTGTCGCTTAACCATATGCTCTGATACCAACTGTAACAAACGGGATTTTTTCGACTTTCGAAAATTCAACATCGATACTCACTTTATCGACTGCCGAGAAATCGAAGTCCAAAAACCGGAATGTTATGGGTTTAAGAAAGAAGAAAGGAAGAAGAAGAGAAGAAGGTAGAAGATGGAGAGAAGAAAGAATAGAAAAATTTTAAAATAGAAGAAAAAGAGAATAGAAAATGGAACGGAACATAAAACAACACAATAATAACAGAATCTCACAATTCGCAGCGGAACAACATATAATAATAAATGAATAATCTTTAAACAAAGAACTATATCAGTTATTACATTTTATACTTTACATCATATCATCATCAGAGTGTACAACAACAAACAATGCAGCGGAAAAATAAATACTATATAAACTAGTAATACGCCATGCCATCCATCTTGCCTCCAGCAACTCCAGAATATCCAGAATATCCTGATAAACCTTAACTCTTGACTGCCCGTGTGGAAATTGGTGGGCACCCAGAGTTTAGGAAGGAAAACAATAAACTCCAAGTCAGTCATGTGACTGGTGTGAGAACTCAAAACAGTTTATTTATCTTTGAAATCAAAATAGAGGAATATTTTTAAAGTCAATTCGCAATGCTTTTAAAAATGAGACTACCATAAGGCCTCCCGCACACACACACAATGCAAACGCAGAATCGGAGGAGATTTCTCCTTATGATAGTCAAAGATGCTTGATACGCATTAAAAGAACATTTCATATTATTATTAGTGCATAGTGTAGGGGAAAAATTTATTTCGAAAGTAGAATATAAATCTTAGCCAGCATAGACATTCCGAACTATGCCTACTATAGCTAACTATGTTCAATAGCAGGTTACCGCCACATTCCATAGCAGGTTATACAACTAAAACCGTTTAAGTCACGTATTGTTTCTTTGGATTTCCAACGAATGATCAGGCCAAGGAACTTCCCATTGCCACATGAGAATGCCTCTGGATGGACATCCCCGAGAACCAAACCGGATCTCTACCAACACAAGGCCGGGTTACCCCTAACTGAGTAACAACTGACCGAATATGCCATCCCCCGGTCCTTTGGGACCTTTATCAACCGAGTGCTCGTAATCAATTCACACAATCATAACAAAGTGTTTTCAACATGAGTAAGTATCTGGGCTCCATACCATGATACCACCCTTTTCCAGAAGGAAATGGACACATCCTAAAGGGCGCTACCCCTCATAACCTTGCTGCTTCTTTCCTGTTTTGACCATTCACGGGGTGTGAGGCTCGACGAAGTCACGTCCACAAAAACATACTTTATACAAAAGCAATGCTTTGGGTCAACAAATGATCAACACAATGATCACAAGGATAGACGATCAAATAAACGATCCTATCACAAATAATCAACACAATGATCATTTCACAGCAACACTCAGCATGTCACATTACCAAATTGGGAATATATCGCTGATAACATTCAACTACATAACCTCTGAGCACGTACGTCTCAGAGAAGGGTGTTAAGCTAAAAGAATAAATTCTCCGCCACCAACAGAAATATATTTGAAAGAAATCTGCTTTATATCTCAATTTGTAACGCCAGACATACAATCCATACAAGTCTGTTCCGGGCTCGAACAAAACCGAAGGCACTTACAAAGAAGTCCTTGCAATCCGGATATTCACAATCCTGATCGGATTCACCATCACATATGGAGAACTCAATACCGTAGCTACTCGGTGTAGAGTCAATCGACAGGTCATCCTATCGCTTTCGCAAATACCGGGTCTTCAACACCGATCTTCAATGCAATTCATAACGACGTATCACATATTCGGAATGGGTTATACGACCCCATGATCCTTTCCCGGTTAACCCGAATAGTGAGCGATTATTCAAAAATAAGTGTGGCATTCACATTCAAACAAATCACATCAAATACCCATTCAAAGGGAAATATTGATAGTCGAATATTGAACTATCAATAGATATGCACACATCACCAGATTCCAAATAATTTTTCAAATTATTTATTTTCCAAAATATCTTTACAAGATATATTATTTCATACTTCAAAAATAAATCAATATTTATTCTTAAACAAATTCCACTTTCACATATAAATTCCATAATGAATTTATATTCCAAAATATTCATGCATATGATTTCAATTATTCATTTCAATTTATCTTCAAAAAGATAAATTCTAATTATTCACTTCATATTGGAAAACATTTCCATACTTATTTATTCATAAGTAATTCACAAATCTTTTTATTTTCAACTTTGGAAAATATTCAATATACTTAAATCGAATTAAGTATATATTTCATTTTTTTTAAGGAAATCATTCACTTAAACATATTTATTTGGGCCAAAACGAATGTTGCGTAATACATCGTTACAACAACCCAAAATCACTTGTATAGGGATTCGAAATTAAATAGATATATAAATCCCAATACTATGCAAAACATTTCCTTTCGGAAATCATTTACTATAACAACAGTGTTATAGTCTACCATTTCCTTCTATTTCTCGAAACATCTATTTCAACAATAAATGTTGAAATCTATGGTTTCGAATCTCAACATATTTAAAACATCGTTAGATCGTTTTAATTCTATTTTGAAATATCACATTCAAAACAATTTCTTTAACATATTATTCACTATTCAAAAACGTGAATATACTATGTTAACAAATATCATCACTTCAATTCATTTTATTTCAAAGGATTATTCACAGTCAAAAATGTGAATATAACTCCATTAATAGGTTTCAACAATTTACTTATCAAAATAAGCCGTTTGCAAATTTATAAAACAACGTTTATAAACTCCATTTTTATTTATTTTATAACAACTTCCTTTTATAAATTCCTTTATTAATCTATTCGATTTATAACTCAATTATAAACTAAAGGTTCATATTATAAGTTAAATACTTATAAAACGATTATTTTACAAAATCGTTCCTTAGAATTTCATAATTATAAATCTTATAACTTATGAGATTCAATTATTTACCCAAGTCTATTCTTTTAATAACTTTACAAATTTTATAAACCTACTGTTTATAAAATTCCATTTATAACTTCACCGTTTATAATTCTATTAATTTCATTCTTTAATGAAATTCATTTTCACTTCATTCAAACACTTATAAAAACTCGTTTTAAAATGTCTATATCTCAATTTATAAATATCCATTTATAAATCTCTTAATATAAATCAATTTATATTATTCTTTTAAAACTTCTTTAAATTCCTTTATAATTTCACCATTCTATTGATTTATAAAATAATTAAATTTTATAAATCCTATTTTTTTAATCTTTTCATAATAGATTCAAAAATCCAATTTAAACTATTTTTATAAAATCATAAATTCATATTTCTCAAAAATCAGCTTTTAACTATATTTCACAAAAATCATAATTTTTATAACATTAAAAATTATATCGTTTAATTATTTAAAATGGATCAATTCTAAAAATATAGTATATTTTCAAAAATCACTTTTAAAATCATTTTAAAATCCCAAATCTGGGTCCAATGATGCTACACACCAAATAGTCAATCACGACTAACAACGATATCATATATCGATATGATAATCAACGAATATCAAAATATCCATAATCAAATAAATACTGTTGAGGAATCCAGTTGGATCCCTCCAACCTGTTTCCTGCATCACAAACATTAGCAAAATACCAATTTCGCTCCAGTACGAAATTATCACGGTATATGGGATTTAAAATATTATCCGCTTAATAGACGGCGCAATAGGGTCTCATCCGCTAAACAAAAAATGCGGGAAATTAATAACTCCAATATATACATATGCCAATATATATATATTGCTATTATATATAATACCAATTTCACTGTTTATGAAATATTCGCGGTATATGTTTTTAATAAATAACATCCGCTTACTAACGGCGTATAATGTCTATTTTAACAATCAATAGATATCAATCATCATTCATACATGCATTCAAATATTTTAAATCTAACTATTTAAAATAAAATCGAAACTGATTCGATTGAGTGAGAAGTTCTCACCTTGATTTAATTCCGTTTTAGCGATTTATTTCGAATAAAATTAAACGGACGTTTAATTTTACCCAAAATTCTCACTAACTCCAAACGACTCCAAACCAACTCCATCGCGTAGTGCTCGTCCATACGATTCCAACGCAACTGAGTTTGCATTTTTTCGACCTCGTATGAAAAAGATATGAATTTTTGAAGTTTGCTCGTATTTATATACACAAATACAACATAATTTAAAATTTTATAAACCCACAGCAAATCCTAGCCACAAGATCCAACACCCCCACATCTGGACCGTCCCCATCTTTCTTCTACATCACGCACGCCTACAGATCCAAGGCCGAACGCACAAACCCATAATGTTGAACTAGGGTTTAACTTTGAGCCATCTCCTTCCATCTTCACTTCGATCAAGATGCGCCATCGCGAACGCCATCACATGCTCTAAGTTCGGCCCCAAGGAGAGCAAGCTCAGCCATCTCCTCCACCTGGAAATGCATGCGCAGCTCCCCCCCTGTCGGCCCCCTTTTCTCCTTCCACGTTGCACCGTTTCCGATCATCACCGTATGGAATCGAAGCTCTCGTCGAGCTCTACGACTTTCGTGTTGAACACCTTGGCTAAATCTTTGTAGATTGAGAGAGATTGAGGGGGAAAGGAAGATCATTTCTGGCCTTTGGTTGTATAAGTGGCAGCTAGGGTTAAAATTTAGGGTTTTGTTTATTTTTTTTATCAAATTATGAAGAGAGTGGTGCTATTTATAGAGAAAATCGAAACACTATTCATCCCGGAAATTCCGAACTCTGATTTAGGCGTCGAAACTGACGTACCTAGGGTTTATCCCGTGTTCCGGACACAATGGAACAGGTTTCGGAAGCTAATTCGGACATCTGTGCGAGTTATGGCTGTAAACGCTCAATTTAAATTAAACCGATTTAACTCGATTTCTAGGCGTTTTAATTCGTACCGCACAAACCGTAAATCCAATTGACTTGAAATTTGAAACCTTACAATAATATCACATTACGGATCCGATGAAACTGGTTTCGTCGAAATCCGAGACTTTTTGAAAAATGGCTATTTTAGCTCGCCAAATTTAAATTAAAAATAAATCGATGCGTTTTTAGCTGCCACGATCAAACGATAACTCCGATTGACACGAAAATTGAAATCCGGTAATAACTAACTATTACGGATCCAATGGAACTGGTTTCGTTCAATTCTGAGACTGTCCAAAAATTGGCTATTTTAAGTCGATTATTAAATATTAAAATATTCAATTTTCACAAATTAACTTTTAATTCAATTTTAAAAGTTCTAAAATATCATTCTAACTTCAACATGATAAAAATAAAATTTTACAAATCATTTTCAATCATATTTAACCCTATTTTCAATTATTTCCATAATTTAACATATTAAAATATCGATTTAATTATTCAATTAAATCCAATAATTCAAAATAAAATTTATTCGACTTATAAATTTCACTTATTAATATTTAAAATAAATTAAATATTCATATTTTAATTAATAAAAATTCTGGGTCGTTACAGTTCTAATGGTTAATTGTTAGGCATGCGAAGATGGATGCACAGCTTAAGAATACCATCAGTTTTTATGACCATCGTACCCCACGTTGAAAACTGGACTGAATGGATTGCTTCGCTTCACGCTTCAACAATTACTTCTATAGTTTCTAATTTCCTAGTGGATATCCTCATGGAAGGATGACTAACAGGATAAGAACCAAAAATGAGGTCAACACCAAACTTAATTGCCCGATTGGGTAGCAGACCCACATATATCGGCAAAATTGCAAACAACTGGAATTCGAGATACATCATCATCTTGAAACTCTAGAACAAATAAAGACACTTTGGAATTATCATCAAAATTTCGAAGAACTAGAGACACTAATCAGACGAATTAGGATGCCTAACATATATGATCCTTTTAGAATATAGGATTATGGTATGATAAAAAACAAACCAATCCATCCCCAAAGCATTTAACCCAAGCTGATGACTAATGTACAGATTTTCACAGAAAGAAAAGCTATAAAGATCACCCTCAATAGGATTCACAATCCTCAAAGAAGTAACAAGATAAGAAACATCCAACGGTATCAACAATTTCCTTCGATACAAATGTATGTCAAACACACATATCAAAGTGAACTACAATAAAATAGTCACGATAAGATTATTCATATGATAAGATATCATTAATTCAATCATGGAATACTATGGAATAAAATATATTTCTAGACATATTCCAAACTTATATCTACCATAAAGGACAGGAAAAGTCAACGACATGATGATTAAGGGATTTGTAACACTTGTACTATACTTGGATGTATCGTAATATATGTTTCCATTCTATATTTATTATATTTTGTTCTGAACTCGGCTTTGATACCAAGCTGTGACGCCCCACCCCGAGACCCACATTAACCAAGAGTATTACTGGGTAATACTGTATGCTAATGCGGAGAATAGGGATGGTTAGGAGCGACCTCTATAGCTTTGTCTCAAACATCTATTAAATACGTCGATTAATGCTCTAATTTTTTTTCTATCTCAAGTGGATCGAGATTTTCAATAAATGCTTAATACAAAACTATTGGTGGCTAATGGATCTATCAGAACAAAATATAATAATTAAATGAACGTCATATTATGAAACAGTAGACAATAGATACACACACACACACATACAGATACATCTCCAGTATAATATAAAATGATACATCACAAGTGGTTCGAAGGCCACACTGTATACAATGAGTCAAAAATATACATATACCAGAGTTGAACAAAAAGTCTAGTAGACTACACAAATGGGTGATAAAAAGATATCCAAACGGAAGCATCAAGCAAAGCTAAGTCCAAAAGCAGGTATCTAACCTGAACTAACTCGGTCTGACCCGAGCATAAATTACATGGGCCAGTCTAGATAAAGAAATAGTTTAGTAAGGATAAATGATAATATTATGCATAAGGAAAATGGGTGATAATTCTTCTCAAATGAGAAGAAATAATTCTAAGTACACATGGTTATTTAAAGCGATGAAGTGTCACTAAGCATATATAGTCTCGAGAGAGATAACACAATACTAAAACAACAAGCATAAGCATGCCTCATATCATCGGCATAATCCAAAAACAACAATAATGGTTTAGATAAACCATAACTCCTAAATAGGAGGAATCCCAAACTCAAACACGCCATAAAAAAGAAAACCCAAAATATAGAAATCCCAAAGCTTAAAAATATGCCATAATGGCAATTATATATATATATATATATATATATATATATATAAAGAGATTAGAGCCTCAGATAAATGCCAAGAATGGAACATCTCAAAGTAAACGCCAAGTGTTGGCAAACCCAAATCTCAACTACAGAACTCAATAAGGAGTTCAAGTTTCCAAACATGTAATCGCCATATGTATGTTATCTGTAACGGCTCAAATGGCCAATAATGTTAAAGGTGATAAACTTGGAAAATCATAAAGAATCAATGAAATCATCTCAAAGAGATAGCATGTGCATATGGCCAAAGCCCGCCAAGTACCGTTCTCTCAAAATAAGGCGCTACGTCGCAATGACAAACGTCTCGAAGGACAACATCCCGGAGGACAAATACGTCGTAATGACAAGCCCCCCGAAGGATAAATATGTCACAATGACAAATATCCCGTAGGACAAATGACCCTGTAAAGGCCCACTATTTTGGACCATTCAAATCGACAAAAATCCACACATGTCGGACTTGAATAATTCAAAATAACAGATTGTAATAAAATTTGGAGCAAATAAAATCAAACACAGAATCACAGACATAGAAATATCAGAATAACTCACAGCGGAAAAAAAATACCATAGTAGTTCATGAAGCTACTATCTACATACTCTCAAAACATATAAAAAATATCATAGTTTAAAAATGGATGCAATAGAAGTCTGGATACATAGATCACTAATGTAGAAGTAATACCGAATAGGAAATCACTGGATCAGAAATAGACTAATAGATGGTCAGATAAGCTCTAACAACTCTCTAGCTCCAGAAGGTGAATCCAAAGCTGTGACTCTCAGGCTGACCCAAGCGTAAAGTAAAACACAAAACACTCCAGTCAGGACATACATACTTATACAATGTAAATAAACTCAACTGAACTGTAATAGCAATGCTCAAAAACTTAAAGGATGCTTGGGATTGCCCATCCTTTAAGGATCCGGTAAACCATTAATTAAGCAGAAATAAACACTATCACAGAAATACCCATAGTAAAGTAATTAATGCAAATAACAGTGTAAATGTGGCCAGGGTAGTGCAGAGCTGCAGTAATCGCTCACCTCTAGCCAGACTCTCAAATTCATGGTGTGTATCAAAACAATCACAAGGAAATCACATGGCACACAAGAAGTGTACTGTGGTTATAAATTTTAAAATGGTATTTTATACTTCAAAAATAAAATATCATTTCAAATTCAAATCTTAATCAAAATAAGGATCAAATCATTTCCAAACCATTTCAATATATCAAAATATCATATTCTTTAAAAATCACATTTTCAAATCACTATTTTAATTCAAATTCAACTATTCAAATTTAATTACCTTTTAAAAATGGTATATATTATAATAAAAAATAATTTTTAAACCATTTAAAAGTGAAGTTATTATACTTTCAAATAATTAAATCCAAATTTTCCAATAATTCATTTATTAAATTCAAGTGTACAAATTTTCCTATTCTTTGCATTTTTACAATTTACTTTAACACTTAAATTTAAATTTTCATTTCATAAATTAAAATAAATTCCAATTTATTTTCTTTTAGTTAAATCATCATTTTACAACAAATCTCAAATTCCAGGTTAAGTTATATTTCAAGTTACACTCTTAAGCATTCATTTATTTAACATTTTATATTCATAGAAAAATCCATAACACTTTAATAAATCATTTTAAATTCAAATTTAATCAAAATATCATAATTTGCATTTTAAAATACTTAAAATAATCCAGAAAAATATAGAAATAACCACGGGTCAGTATAAAATTTTCTAACGTAGATAAAGTGATACAAATAATATATCATTTCAACCCGTAATTTACAAAGAAAAATCTGGGTTTTATCATTTCAAACCCGCAATCCCAAGTTAAATAAAATAAATAAAATATCTCTTAGGCCTATCATTTCAGCCCATTACTAATTTTCCCTATTCTGAAGTCCGTTTGGGTATGTATCATTTAAACCCATAGTTATTTTATTCTACAGGAAACTTGTAGTGTGAGAACAGAATAAAATAAACAATATAGCATCATATAGCAGTAACAGATGATGTGACAGGTTTATAAACAGGGTTAACATCATATGGTTAATATCACAGGCAGGTATAACATGATATAGCATTTCTACATATTCACTTGTTGTTAATTCACCATTTATATAGGTATAAACGTCATGAGTGAATACTTACCTTTTTACGCTGGAGATGGCAAATCAAAACACACGAATAAAATTCAGAAAGCACGATAGCACGGCTTTCAATTTGGGTGGAGTGGAGGGCCAAGATGTTGTTCTTGTATTCAACGAATAAACAAAGAAAAATATAAATATAAATACAATACTAAACTTATTGGAACAAAATGGAAATAGAGTTTACAAAAGACAACACCAAGTTTTCAATTGATTTTGCTTGACACAAATCACATTTGCTCGGCCACTAAGCTATATAGGTTTGTCCTTGGTGATGTTTTGGCTAGGGTATGGATCTGGTTTGGACTCATATAGGCATTGCTACAAGTAAAAGTGAAGGGATAGGAGTTACTAGTGAAGGAAGATCAAAGGTTAAGGCAAAAAGAGGAGTTTTGGTGCAACTTTAGGCATGGCCATGCATGAATTGGGCTCAGCTTTGGCATGTACAGACCTGGTAGTGGCTGGAATGAAGGACAAGGGTTGTGAGCTTGATGGTGGTGATGGCTAATGGGGTGGACAAGGCAACATATGAAGGGGATGGTGGAAACTAGCTTGGCTATGCATGGTTTCAAGTTTTTTTTTTCTTTCAAATTTTAGAGGTGTTTGCATCATTTGATGGTCATGGCCAGTCTTGGTCAGAGGATGAGGGGTTTAGGCCATGTATGGTGATAGGAAGGAGGTGACGCAGTGGTCGGTGAAGGTGTTGAGGGGTTTAGCCAGGCAAAGCTAGAGATGAACAAGCAAAAACAAACGAAAAAAAAGAAGAAGAAAGGAGAGAAAAAGAGAGGTCATTGCTTACTCTCTTTTTTTCAAATCTGAAGTGCCGTGTGAAATGAATATGGGAAGAAATTTTCTCACGTGAAAATAGGGATATAGGCGGCTAGGGATTTAGGAATGAGCGACACAAAATGTAGAGAAGTTATGGTAGAAAATCAAGGGATGGAAAGATAAAAAGGCAAGAAATCAAAGTAACGTTTGCCTAAACTTAAAAACAGGTAACGTATCTTAATTGATGTGTTTCCTATAAATTAAAGAAAGGTGTATACAAGATGCTTTGACAAACAAATAACTACAATAACTTTAAATAAATACATTTTAAAGATATGCCTTTTAAAGCAATAACGTATATGTATGTGTGTGTGTGTATTTGAAATTTCTTTCCAAGAAATAAATAAGGATCTAAACACTTTCCATTTAATTAATAAATGAATGTCTAAATAGAAAAATTAGGTAGAGATAGATATAATGAAAAATAAATACATAGTTTGAGGAAAAGTAGGAAATAAATAAAGAAAATACTCTATTTAATGGAAACTAGAATTAAAAATTGTAAATAAAATTCAACTGACTTTGGAACGTTTCAACAACACTTCTAAATAAATAAAAGTCAAGTAAATAAAATAAATGCTGAACAAAATAAATTGTAAATGAAAATAAATAATTCTTTTAAGGAAAAATAGAAAATAAATAAAGAAATAGCTAATTGATTCAAAACTAAAATTTAAAAGTGGAAAACAATATACAATCAACATTTGAAAATTATAACTATATTTTGAAAATGTTTTGAAAATAAAATATATGCATAACATATCATGTTACACAAATTATAACATGATTTTACAAACAAAAATATTATTTATATAAATTAAAATAAACAAATTTGTTAAATAAAACAATTTACACAAAATATTGTAAAAAGCATAACTTTCACATTATTAATCCGACTTCAATGAAACGAAAAGCAGTATTCTTGAAATTAAATCTATTTTCATAATAAAATATTAAATTCAAAAATTCAAAAATTTAAATTTTAAATTTAAAAGTCAAAGTTTGACTATTTTGACAAAATCCCCTTTTTTGGAAATATTCCATTTATTCAGGTTTGGAATTATAATTCACAAAAAAATCAAAATTTATATTTAAAATAACAAAACTTATCCATTTTAATAAATAAAATAAAGTTTTTAAATCAGGAATTTCAGTTAAAATAACTAAAATACAAAATTAAAATAATCATAAAATACAGGGTCGTTACACTCTCCCCCACTCATATCTTTTCGTCCTCGAAAAGGAACGAGGTACGGAAAACACCAAAAAAGATAGACTGAAACACGATTAAGACAAGATAACAAGAAGATTAAAATTATACCTGATAACTGTTGTTATAGGTATGTTTAACAAGGTGGAGAATAAGAATGACTAGAAGGGAAAAACAGGTTGAAAGACAAGATGAACCATTATTTTAAAGCTATATAAATTTCAATTATTTGGAAGGATAAAATAAATGATCAAAATATCCTTTATATAATACTTTATCAAAATACTTTTATAACTCGATGTCTTAACGAGTTTATCCTCGTTCCTCTAGGCTCTGGCTATGCGTTGATCAGGCGCAAAGCTAGAATTCTCCAGGTACTTAGTAGACTTGTTCAACATCCAGTGAAAATACTGGAAGAACTTAAAAAAAGTAGATATGGAAAGTACAATCCAAACAAAACAAACCAAACCAAAAATGTCGATCATGGATCGCGGATACTCAATGGTTACGCCTGGATCCTCCAAGAAACATCCGTACCCTTAGGCTGGCTACCGCAGCCCTGCGATTACGCCATGAAGGCTGGTAGTACCGTAGATACACAATGGTTACGCCTGGATCCCCCAGGAAACATCCGTACCCATAGGCTCTCGAAGCCCCTGCTGATTACGCTACCAAGCGACCCAATAGATCGCAGATACACAATTGTTACGCCTGGATCCCCCAAGAAACATCTGTACCCGTAGGCTCCCGTAGCACCTATGAATTATGCTTTGCAGTCGCGCTCAAAAGACCATGGGTAACACCATGGTAGGACACTCGAGTATCACATCCGGAAAACCAAAAATCAGAGAGAATAATAGAAATAAAATGAATCCAAAATGTAGCCACAAAGCGGATATCAAGCAGGAGGCACTTTCCATATCTTTACTTCGAAAATATGTATCATATAGTACCTTTTTCAAATCACTTTCAAATATCATACTTATATAAAGTCCATTATATATAAGATTTTATTTTCAAATCGAATACTTTCCAAATCAATAGTATTTCAAATCACACTTATATAGACTTCGATTATATAAGATTTCTCTTACCATATTGAGTATCTTTCAAATCAACTTCATACTTATACACATCCATTTTACATAAGTCGACAACTCTCAAATCAAGTACTTAATAGTACAAGGTTCTCAATTTCAAATCATTTCAATACCAATTCAGTTTCAAAATCATATATAATTTTACCAAATCATTTCTTCCAAATTAAAAATCTTCAGTTTCAAAGTTTCCAAAATAATAAGTTCAGAAAAATAATCCAAATTTCCAAATCAGCATAATTTATGTCAAATAAATCCGTTCCTAAAGTCATCATATAAATATTTGGTTTTAAATTCCAATCTATTTCAAAAACTAAATATTTTCTCAAAATCAATTACACCCGAACTGGTTACTAAGTTTAAAACCATCCCTTTTAAAACATTTAAACTATTTATTTCTACATGAAAAATCCAATTTACCATTGGAAAGATTATTATTCTATATATAGATACTTTATTCAAAACATTTCCAATCTATATTTCATACTAGTATAATTCAAAATAGTCTTATTCATTTACTTAACAAAGCAGTTTCAAACTAATTTAAATCATATTAAAACATACAAAACTAAACTCATATACTTTATCAAATACTTTATACTTTTCAAAATTACTTAGCTTGGAAAAGTTAACCTTGATTTGGGGGTGTTCGAACATTCAAATAGTCGAAGAAATCATATTTCAAATCCAAGAGTTGGAAATCAACAACAAATCAATAAATCAATTCCAAAAGATTCGGTTATATCAACCAAATTCGAAACTCAAGAACTGAACAACGGCTCAATTCAAAACCGTGTCACATATATATGCATATATATTTTCGAAAATCAAATTATACTTCGGTATTTGAAATCAAATTAGTTTCATAAAATCACTCGCATAGCAAAACTATTAGAGTTGCCTCTCCCCCACTCATAAACTCGAAGATTAATGTCGATGATGCATGCATTCAACACCGAAATTATTTTCCAGCGACATAAGTGGTTTTGGACTTTTATTTTCTCTAGAACTTCTTTTGAAATTTTTTCAAAATCATTTGAAACTCATTAAAATCATTTGAAACTCATTAAAATCATTTGAAACTCATTAAAATCATTTGAAACATTTATTATTCGAAAAAATACTTTCAAATCATATTATTATATATTTTCAAAACCTTAAACCAATTTAAAATGCTGGAGTTCAATCACTCAAATTTCGATTTCAAAACCATTCCATTAAAATCATTTTATAAACCAAATAATTTTCAAAAATTTCAAATCCTTTCAAAGCTTCACATTTTCATTTTAAAAGGTATATAATTCTTATCGAAAACATTTCACTTTTATATACAAAATATGGTCATCCTCATCTAAATAATAATTTCGATGTATACACAATTTCAAAATGCAATCAACAAATTTTTTTCAAGGGATGATTCAAGGATGGATTTCAAAATAGAACAGAGACTCAAATTTAGAGGAACCCTAATCAAAAGAATCCTAACATAAATTAGAGATATATAACTTATGTCAATACAAAAGAGTTTATATTCATTATTTGGAAAGACTCAAATTCATATCATACGAAGAACAGGAGCATAAATATCTCTGGTTTGACAACTTCAGCTAAGCAAAAGATATAATAGAGTTCACTTAATGCAACCTAACATACTGCAGATAATAAACAGATCCACAGAATACCACTCCTACATAAATAAAGCATCAGGATCGAACAAGATAGAAGTTCAAAATTCTAGCGAATCCTAACTGAAGAGATTTACTACAAGGTGGATGCAAAAAGGATGAAGTTTAGAAAATTTTGCTTTTGAAATAAAATTTATACCAAAATAATCTTTAAAAATCATTTAAAATCATTTGAAAATCATTTTATACTTCGAAAGTACGTTCTCTCACAAGGAAATGATTCTGAGATTGATTTCACTCACTCTAGGGTATTTCTACCCTATCTCTGATGAGCTTTTGCTCCTCAGGCTAAGGTTTGCCTAAAACGAAAGCTCTGATACCAAATGTAATGGCCCACTATTTTGGACAATTCAATCGACAAAAATCCACACATGTCGGACTTGAATAATTCAGAATAACAGATTGTCATAAAATTTGGAGCAAATAAAATCAAACACAGAATCACAGACATAGAAATATCAGAATAACTCGTAGCGGAAAAAAATACCATATTTGTTCATGAAGCCACTATCTACATACTCTCAAAACATATACAAAATATCATAGTTTAAAAATGGATACAATAGAAGTCTGGATACATAGATCACTAATGCAGAAGCAATACCGAATAGGAAATAACTGGATCAGAAATAGACTAATAGATGGTCAGATAAGCTCCAACAAATCTCTAGCTCCAGAAGGTGAATCCAAAGCCGTGACTCTCAGGCTGACTCGAGCGTAAAGTAAAACACGAAACACTCGAGTCAGAACATACATACTTATACAATGTAAATCAACTCAAGTGAACTGTAATAGCAATGCTCAATAACTTAAAGGATGCTTGGATTGCCCATCCTTTAAGGATTCGGTAAACCATCAATTAAGCAGAAATAAACACTATCACAGAAATACCCATAGTAAAGTAATTAATGCAAATAACAGTGTAAATGTGGCTAGGGTAGCGCAGAGCTGCAGTAATCGCTCACCTCTAGCCACACTCTCAAATTCAAGGTGTGTATCAAAACAATCACAAGGAAATCAAATGGAAACATGAAGGATAAAAAAATAATACTTGTGCAATTTTGAGGGGTTGAACTTGTAGAAAAATCTGCTGCAACATAAACTTCTAAACCATTAATGATTAGTTAATGGATCGTTCCTTTAAGATAATCTGATTCGTCAATTTCTTCCTTGCCTATATTCACACTCATCGGATTCTTTGAATTCCAAATGGCAATTTTGTGTGTGTATTTGATGTCGTTCTTAATAGAACCATTATTCCTCAGATGAGGAAGTTTTTTCCTCTGATGAAGAAGCATTAGATTGTAGGATTTTCATGGAAAACTAAGGTTTAGTTTAAAATTAGGATGGAAAAGAATGAGCAAGAGTTTGACTGTCTGGATGTAAGTTACTTTAGTCTAAATGAATTAGTTTTGAATTTCAAAAAATAGGCCGTTTATTTAAATCCATCCAAACAGACCGTAAATTGTTGGAGTTAAATTTTAAAAACATCCATTTAGAAATTTAAGTTGTTGAGGTCCGAATTACATGGCAAACTAGGTTTTAGTTTAAGTTTAATGGAATAAGATCTGATCTTTAAAATTGTCAATGACCGGTACAGAGTGTTTGGAAGTTTTAAACTACTGGGGCCTGGTTTTTCAAGGAGTCCGCTCAAAATTTTCGCAAATTTGAACACTTAAAAGGTAAATTGTATTTGCCAATGGAAAATATTTTTTATATAACAAATTTTTGACCAAATGTACTTATAGTAGTTTTTACCAAACCAACACCAATGGTTAGACAAAGTTGTACTCTATAATCAAAATAATAACAAATGTTGCCTAATATCTTTTCTACTTCTTCCACTAAAATTAAAACCCCAAAAAAAATTAAGAAAATTTTAGAATATGCTACATGTTTCCAACTTCATTACAACCACACAAAGATCCAAAAACACTGTGAATAGATAAAGAATGTAGAGTTTTCAAATTCACACTTACTTGCATAGTAAAAATAAAAACATAGAGGACCATCAATGTGGTAAAAGTATAACCTAGAAGACCACTTACATTGTTAAAATAGTTTTTTAACACTCAACATATGAGGTAAAAGTTTAACCCAAGATGAATCACCACGTAGAGTACTACTTTAAACAATGTATAGTAACAAAATTTGCATATCACATAAATATGGATTAACTAGGGTGTTGCTTTTCCCCTGAGAGATTACCCTAGCCAGCGGGTTTGCTTATCTTACCCTTGGGTTGGGCCAGATCATTATTTTCTTAAATGTTTCATTTGGAATAAAAAAAGTCAACTTTATGAACGAGGTGTACCATGGTTTCAAAATTTGAATCAAGGATAAAGACCATGGTGAACTACATAATTCCACTCGTCTGCATGTGTCTGTTTAGTTATTAATCCTTTCATTTTACAATGAAAATTATTATTAAGTTAATTTCCTCTCTTTCTTTCAAAAATATAGGCTTAGTGAAAATCTTCGAGCTCGGTCGACTGCTAGCCCTACCAAAGATGGTAAGGAAATGCGTCTTCTTCTCCTTTTCAATTCTACTTGCTACAATGATGAATTATAACAAAACATGCCGACTATGATAAAATAAACATGTTGACATAATATTTACTCATAGCATCATCTTCATTCGAAAATATGACATGGTAAATGATTTTCTTTGGTTCTTATAATGACCATACAACTAACAAATATGTACATGAAGATAGTAGTAGCTTAATAGGTGCACTGCAGGAAGTTTCTGACAGCCCCGGATAGCAATCACATTCCTTAAGGTAAATGTAAATTTTGGTAAAATATGCATTCATAAAAAGGTGCAACAAGCACAATAAAGCTAGGGTATGTGAGAAGTATCAATCTTGTTTCATCAAATAATAAGTAGAAACCAAGTCAAGCATATTGCAACAAATGAAACAAGAGAAACCATGAGGGATTGCGGTTCATGGAAGTAAAATGCACACAGAATACAGATTTTAGCAAGCTAAGCATTTAAACAACTGCGTAACGAACAGAGCTAGTCGACAGTAGCAACCCAAAACTTGGACAGACTTAAAGAGTCGAAACTATTCTTAGTCAAGCATTGACACAAACACATGATAATATACTGTACACAACAATCCAAGCTTAAAACATTCAATAACGTTATATGGATACGATTGTAAGATAAAACGAAACTTGGAAATGCTTCCCATCAAGTTTTTTGACGCCGTAAGCAAGCTGAAGGTTTCCAAAAGACTTAAGATCAGTAACAACTCCATTTCTTTGATAAATGCGGTTCCCTATTCTACCAACCAATCCGTCACCATGTTTTTTATTACGTTTGATTTCACCAACAGCAAACAGCCCTATAAAGGCATCGTTGCTTCTTTCTCTACCCCTTCCCTCTATTTTTATTTTCGGTGCTGCTATCGAAATCCACAAAGTGGCTATCAATTTTAGTGTGCTGCACCCAAAGAGAGCATCGATCAACAAAGGAAGCACGTAAATCATCATTCGATCGAGCAAATTGAAGACGGCAGCTTCAAATTTTCCTAAAGTCCTAATTTCGAGCAAAGAGGAACGAGCGGCCAACATTTTTACAGAGCGGAACGAAATAAAAGAAATAAAGGCTGGCCTTGTTTTTTTAATTAAAAACTATGGTTTTGATTAGCACCTATTACAATGGAAGTTTTTAGCCCGTTGTAAAATTGGCACCTATTACAACCGGCTGGAATGGACCGTTGTAATAGCCTTCTATTACAACAGGCAACCAATGCCCGTTGTAAAAAGGCGTTGTATATAGCATCTTTTATAACGGGCCTGAATGGACCGTTGTAATAGCCTTCTATTACAACGGGCAACCAATGCCCGTTGTAAACAGGGAATTGTAATAGGGTATTTTTATTGTAGTGACCCGTGGTTATAAATTTTAAAATGGTATTTTATACTTAAAAAATAAAATATCATTTCAAATTCAAATCTTAATCAAAATAAGAATCAAATCATTTCCAAACTTTCAATATATCAAATTATCATATTCCTTCAAAATCTCATTTTCAAATCACTATTTGAATTCAAATTCAACTATTCAAATTTAATTACCTTTTAAAACTGGTTTATATTATAATAAAACATAATTCATTCAAACCATTTAAAATTGAAGTTATTATACTTTCAAATAATTAAATCCAAATTTTCCAATAATTCATTTATTAAATTCAAGTGTACAAATTTTCCTATTCTTTGCATTTTTACAATTTACTTCAACACTTAAATTTAAATTTCCATTTCATAAATTAAACTAAATTCCAATTTATTTTCTTTAACTTAAATCCTCATTTTACACCAAATCTCAAATTCCATATTAAGTTATATTTCAAGTTACATTCTTAAGCATTCATTTATTTAACATTTTATATTCACAGAAAAATCCATAACATTTTAATAAATCATTTTAAATTCAAATTTAAATCAAAATATCATAATTTGCATTTTAAAATACTTAAAAATATCTAGAAAAATATATAAATAACCACGAGTCGGTATAAAATTTTCTAGCCTAAATCAAGTGATACAGATAATATATCATTTCAACCCGTAATGTACAAATAAAAATCCGGGTTTTATCATTTAAAACCCACAATCCCAAGTTAAATAAAATAAATAAAAAATCGCTCAGGCCTATCATTTCAGCCCATAATGATTTTTCCCTATTCTAAAGTCCGTTCGGGTATGTATCATTTCAACCCATAGTGATTCTAGTCTACAGGAAACTTGTAGTGTGAGAACAGAATAAAATATACAATATAGCATCATATAGCAGTAACAGATGATATGACAGGTTTATAAATAGGCTTAACACCATATGGATCATACCGCAGGCAGGTATAACATGATATAACATTTCTACATATTCACTTGTTGTCAAATCACCATTTATATAAGTATAAATGTCATGAGTGAATACTTACCTTTTTACGCAGGAGATAGCAAATCAAAACACATGAATAAAATTCAAAAAGCGCGACAACACGACTTTCGATTTGAGTGGAGTGGAGGGCCAAAGTGCTATTCTTGTATTCAACAACAAAACAAAGAAAAATATAAATATAAATACAATACTAAAATTATTGGAACAAAATGGAAATAGAGTTTACAAAAGACAGCACCAAGTTTTCAATTGATTTTGCTTGACCACAAGTCACATTTGCTCGACCACAAAGCTATATAGTTCAGCCTTGGTGATGGTTTGGCTAGGGTATGGATCTGGTTTGGACTCATATAGGTATGGCTATAAGTAAAAGTGAAGGGATAGGAGTTACTAATGAAGAAAGATCAAAGGTTAAGGCAAAAAGAGGAGTTTTGGTGCAACTTTAGGCTTGGCCATGCACGAATTGGGCTCGGCCTTGGCATGTACAAACCTGGTGGTGGCTGGAGTGAAGGCCAAGGGTGGTAAACTTGATGGTGGTGGTGGCTAATGGGGTGGCCAAGGCAACATATGAAGGGGATGGTGGAAACTAGCTTGGCTATGCATGGTTTCAAGGGGTGTTTTTTTTTCAACTTTTGGAGGTGTTTGCATCATTTGATGGTTATGGCCAGTCTTGGTTAGAGGAGAAGGGGTTTAGGCCATGTATAGTGATGGGAAGTAGGTGATGTGGCGGTCGGTGAAGGTGGTGAGGGGTTTAGTCGAGCAAAGCTAGAGATGAACAAGCAAAAACAAATGAAAAAAAAGGAAGAAGAAAGGAGAGAGAAAGAGAGGCCATTACTTACTCTTTTCTTCATATCTGAAGTGCCATGAGAAAGAAGATGGGAAGAAATTTTCTAATGTGAAAATAGGGATACAGGAAGCTAGGGATTTAGGAATGAACGACACAAATTGTGGAGAAGTTATGGTAGAAAATCAAGGGATGGAAAGATAAAAAGGGTAAGAAATCAAAGTAATGTTTGCCTAAAATTAAAAACAGGTAACATATCTTAATTGATGTGTTTCCTATAAATTAAAGAAAGGTGTATAAAAGAAGCTTTCACAAACAAATAAATACAATAACGTTAAATAAATACATTTTAAAGATATGCCTTTTAAAGCAATAATGTGTGTGTGTATATATATATTTGAAATTTCTTTCCAAGAAATAAATAAGGATCTAAACACTTACCATTTAATTAATAAATGAATATCTTAATATAAAAAAGGTAGAGATAGATATTATGAAAAATAAATAAATAGTTTTAGGAAAAGTAGGAAATAAATAAAGAAAATACTCTATTTAATGGAAATTAGAATTAAAAATTGTAAATAAAATTCAACTGACTTTGGAAAATTTCAACAACGCTTCTAAATAAATAAAAGTCAAGTAAATAAAATAAATGCTGAAAAAAATAAACTGTAAATGAAAAAAAAATTCTTTTAAGGAAAAATAGAAAATAAATAAAGAAATAGCTATTTAATTGAAACTAAAATTTAAAAGTTGAAAGCAATATACAATCAACATTTGAAAATTATAACTATATTTTAAAAATGTTTTAGAAATAAAATATATGCATAACATATCATGTTACACAAATTAGAACTTGATTTTACAAAAAAAATATTATTTATATAAATTAAAATAAACAAATTTGTTAAATAAAATAATTTACACACGATATTGTAAAAAGTATAACTTTCACAATATCAGTCTGATTTCAACGAAACAAAAAGCAATATTCTTGAAATTAAATCTATTTTCGTAATAAAAGATAAAATTAAAAAATTAAAAAATTAAAAATTTAAATTTAAAAGTCAAAGTTTGACCATTTTGACCAAAATCCACTTTTTTGGAAATATTCCATTTATTCAGGTTTGGAATTATAATTCACACTAAAATAAAAATTTATATTTAAAATAACAAAATTTATCCATTTTAATAAATAAAATAAAGTTTTTAAATCAGGAGTTTCAGTTAAAATAATTAAAATACAAAATTAAAATAATCACAAAATGTAGGGTTGTTACAGACCCGAAGGTCCATGACTGGCAAATACGTCTCTTAGACAAATGTGTCACAAACTCTCAGATAGGAACACGAAATGTGTTAACGTGCGTCCCATACCACACGTTCTCAGTAATCGGCTTACTAACCGCTAGCCAATGCCAACCCAGAAAGCAGTAAAAATATTTGCCTTATCGTATCAGCAAATATAACCCGAAGGTCAAAACGATCAAACAGACAAGTCAGGAATTAACCGAAAAAATAAATGCATGCGTCCCATACCACGTGTTTTACCCAATCGTTTAATTCTCGTTCACTCGTATAGTGAAAAAACGTGTGTATTTTTTTATAGAAAATAGTTTGTTTTGTGAAAACAAGCTTTTAAAACAATTTTTCAAAATCGTTTTCGAAAACAAATTTTAAAATTCCCTCATTATAGAGAATATATATATTTTGTAGCTTGAAAATAATTTATAAATATTATATAATAATTCTTCCAGAAGCCAATTTATTTTTAAAATTATTTAGAAAAACCTGTGCTCGAAATCAAGGAAAAACATTGAAAATTCCCAAAAACCGACATTCGAATTCATCTCAAAAACGTTCATTTTGAATCATAAATTCTCCCAAAATTTGGCTAGCCTATTGATAGGCATCTTAGCCTTCAAAATAGTTCAGAAATACCGTAGATACTATTTGTAGAAGTCTGGAATCAGATGGAAAAAGAAGGCAGAACAAAAAAAAAATGTACAGGCAAAAACAATACCCAGGTCTGAAATCTTCTCTGGGTTCAACTTTTAGATATAATTTGAATGGCTTAACGACCTTGGAATGGTCTGAAATTTGATATACACATAGAACAATTTATCTATGAACTGAAAAAGTATTCACTAAATTCCGACATGAAATGGTAAAGATAGGAAATTTCAAACATAGGCTCGGGCCATGTTGAATTCTGCCCAGGTCTAAGAATCCTCTTGGGTTCAACTTACAAACATGAAACAGATAAACAAATGAACTTTGATTGAACTGAAAATTGATATGCACATAGTAGAAAACTTAAACCTTCGAATGAAAAAGAATCAATAAATTCCGATAGAAAATGAAAAAGATACGCTGTCTCAAACATGGACTTTGGCCATGTTTGCAGCAACTCAGAAAATGAAAATATGCCTAGGCTTGAACACCATCTCAAGTTCAAATTACAGGCATGAAACAGAGGACCAAACTATCTCAGATTGAACTGAAAACTGGTAAGCACATAGTAGAAAACTTCAACTTTCAAATGAAAAAAAATCAATGAATTTTGACCGGAAATGAAAATGATACGCTGTCTCAAACATGGACTCAGCCCATGTTTGCAGCAGCTCAGAAAACGAAAATGTGCCCGTGCCTGAAAACCATCTCGGGTTCAACTTATAGGCATGAAACAGAGGACCAAGTGACCTCAAATTGAACTTAAAACTGGTATGCACATAGTAGAAATCTTCAACTTTCAATTAAAAAAGAATCAATGAATTCTGACAGAAAATGAAAAAGATATGTTGTCTCAAACATGGACTCAGGCCATGTTTGCAGCAGCACGGAAAACAGAAATGTGTACAGGCAAAAATCTGGGTTCGTATTGATTTTCCAGGATAGCTTTGAGGTATCAAGCGAATGAATTTAGCTATGAAATTTTGCAGGCATATACTACAACTCATGAACTATCAATAGAAGAAAATCTAGCAGCTTGCTGGAATTGAAAGAAATTGACATGAAAAGAGACAACTCAAAACAGTTTTACAGAAACAAAATAACTAAAGAAAAAACACAATACGGAAGCTAAATTTGTACAACTTTTTGGGCATTTGAAGCTTTGCTTTAGCTTGCATTTGTGAGCAGTTAACTCACCTTGCAATAGAGAAGAAAAACCTAGATTACAGCTGAAAGGTGAGAGCTTTGTGTAAGATTTTGCTTCAAGAACCTGTAAAAACTCTAAAGCAAGAACATACAGAAGAAGAAATAAAGTTAACAGACAACCAAATTCACAAATTTAGATTTTGATGAGATAGTTTAGTTTTGGAGTGGATTACCTATAGGAATTCACTCGAATTTGATAAAAACAATAATTTTAATTGAAGAAAGATAGGAATTTGCTTAAATTAAAAAAATGGAGATGGGATTCTTTTCTTTTTTTTGTTTTCGTTTTCTTTACGTTAAATGAACATATTGAAAGAAGAAGAGATGTTTTCCTCGTTTCAGGTTTGTTGATTAATGGGTTTTGAACTCAAAACTAAAGAAAATTAATTAGGCTAAGGAACTAAATTATCACTAATGCAATTATACAATATGTTATTTAATAAAACATCACTTTTACACAAGTTTAAACAAAATAAAATTATGTAAACATATCTTCATGTTAAATAAAAATATTTTGAAACATATAAAAAGATAATTTTGCCATAAAAACATTTTTATTCAAAAACTCTCTTTTTTAATTAAATAACCAATTTAACACAAATACTTGCATAAATCACCATTTTTAAGTACAAAAATTATTTTTTTGTGTAATAAAATGCAACAAACCATTTTTCATCAGTTTTATTATCGAAATTTATTTTAAAATCAAATTTCATCTTTTTTTTTACAATAAACACATTTTAAAAATCAGATACTTCCTTTAAAAATTATCAAAAGAAGCACTTGGCAATAATTACAAGAATTATTTCATTTTCACCAAATAAAATCATATTTCACTCATTATTCTCACAAATAAACAGAATAAATTGTCCAAAGCTTTATTTTCATATTTTATTTCCGAAATCCATTGTTTATTCCAAATAAACAATTTAAATCTCCAATTTATTTTTAATTCTGAATATTAAATTATAACTTCTGTTGTAATTTAATATTTATAGGTAATCACCAAAACTTGGGTTGTTACAATAACCCATATATTCTCATTTCCTCGATTCGACCTTGGCAACCCATCTATGAAATACATTGAGATAGAATCTTATTTCTAGATTAGAACATCCAAAGGCTGAAGTAACCCACTCGGTTTTTGATGTTCGGCTTTTACTTGTTGATAGTTCAAACACTGCCTCACTCATAAGCCTATATCTTTCTTCATACCTACCCAGAAGAAAATCCGTTTCATATCTTGATACATCTTAGTTCCTTCTAGATGAATAGTAAACTTTGAACGATGGCATTCTTTAAGAACTTCTTTCCTAACGTTTCCTATATCTGGAACATATAATCGTCCTTTCTTCCTCAACCACCCATTCTAGTCTAGATTGAAATCTTTCAAGTCATCCCTCTCAGACCCATTCCTTAACTTTCTGATCCGTTCAGCTAATAATGGATCCTCCCCTTGTTTAGAAGTAATCCTTTTGATCATCACCGGTTGAACTTCCAAACATGACAACATAGCTGTTCTTGACTAAAACTACTCTTCGATCTGCATTGTACTCCGGATGTAGTCAATGCTTATAAATCTTTCCACTCGGCTATCATTATCAATATTGCATTCTAATATTTTCTGCTAAGTGCGTCTGCAACCTTATTCCCTTTTCCTAGTGCATACTCAATACCAAAGTCATAAGCTACTAAAATATCTAACCACCTCTGCTGTCTCATATTCAACTCCTTCTTAGAGAATAAATATCTCAGTGACTTATGATCCATATACAACTCGAATCTTTTTCCCAAAAGGTAATGTCTCCACACCTTCAATGCAAGAATTGCTGCAGATAATTCCAGATAACGAGTTGGATATCTAATATCATACGGTCTGAGCTGTCGAGAAGCATAGGCAATCACTTTACACCTCTGCATTAACACAGCCCCTCATCCCATTCCACATGCATCCATGTACACCACTAAGTACTGATTACCCTTTGGAACAACTAACAAAAGTGTATTAGTCAATGAGTGTTTCAGTTTCTGAAATGTCTCCTCACACTTATCAGTCCAGACCAACTTCACATCTTTTCAAGTTAGCTTAGTCATCAGTGCCGCTATCCGCGAAAAATCCTTAATGAATCTTCGATAATAACCAGTTAATCCAAGGAAACTCTTTATCTCAGTCACTGTCTTGGGTCTCTTACAACTATTAACTACCTCGATCTTAGCTAGATTCATTGACAAACCCTTCTTTGAGACTACATGACCAAGAAACTTCACTTCCATCTTCCAGAAATGACAATTCAAAATTTTCACTTTTAGTTGATGCCGCTTTAACGTCTCAAGCACCACTTTAAGATGAATTTCATGCCCTCTTTTATCCTTAAAGTATATCAAAATGTCGTCTATGAATACTAAAACGAATTTTTCCAAATGTTCCCGGAATATTCTGTTCATCAAGTTCATGAAGAATGCTTGCGCATTAGTTAGTCTGAACAACATCACTAACCATTCATACGATCAATATCTGGTCGCAAACGCCGTGAAAAGAATAATATCCTCTGCTGTTCTAAATTGATGGAACCCTGTTGCCAAATCCAACTAGAAAAATACTTTTTCTCCACTCGACTAATCGAACAAATCATTTGTTTTAGGTAATGGATATTGATTCTTTATCATCTTCTCATTTAGCTTATAATAATCGATACACAACCTCAGTGATCCATCTGGCTTCTTTGCAAACACTACAGCTGCTCCTCAATGTGACCTACTTGGTCTGATAAGGTTCTCACCTTCTAGATCCACCAACTACACCTTTAACTCCTTCATCTTGGTAGGTTTCATTTTAGGTGGCGGTCTACTCACCGGTTCTGCTCCTGGTTTTAAATCTATCTGAAACTCAATGGCTCATTTTGGCAGCAGTTCTATCTCGTACTCAAAAACATCTTCGAATTCTCTAATAATGGAAACTCGATTCGAATTTTCTTCTGCCTCCATAACACCTAACAAAGCGTTAACCTCTAATTAGGATTTTCTATGGAGTATATAATCCGATCACTACAACTAGGGTATCTAAGTGATATTTCCTATCATGGAAAATATCCTAGCATCGTATTTACTTAACCAATCCATACCCAAAATGATTTCGAACCCTAAAAAACCAAACAAATGCAAACTGCAAGGAAATACATGACCTAACAATTCGAAGTCTAACTGATCATATCTCATCCCAAGTGTCGTACATCCTCCTATCAGATTCACAACCCTCAAGGATGTAACTAGGTATGAAGGTTCTAGGTTAATCTTATCTATCAAACAATGAGGTATTAAAGAATGTGATGCATTAGTATCAAATAGAACTCTAACCGATACAACATGAATCAAAAGCGTACCTGTAACGACTCGTAATTTCGCAACTTCGAAAATGTGAGATTTCGTTTGTTTTAAATTTAAAAAGGTTTAAAACTTAAATAAATAAGTTAAATATAATAGATAATAATAGAGAAATTATTTATTCTTATAGTTGATAATTTAAAAAGTATATATTTGGATTTTAGAACAAATCAACAAAAGTTAAGTTTTGTTAAAAATAAATAAATGCTTAAATAAATAGGTTTAAATATTTATTTAAAAATATAAATCTTATTGAAAGCATCTAATAAAGATAATAAAAGTATATTAAAATATTTATAAGTATGTCAATAATCATTTTACAAAAATAACCAAATTTTGTCGCATTTTGTCAGTTTTACATACACAGTAAAATTAAAGATTTTGATATTATTTATATATGATTTTAAAATATAAAGCGAAATGTTTTAATTTATTTAAAGAAGTAAAAATTTTAATTTTAAATTAGGTTTATATAAATAAATAGTTTAACTAAAACGTCAAAATGTGACCATAAAATATTTTGTCGAAAATCAACATTTTGTCGACTAAAAGTTGTCGCAACGTTGTCGCATCTCTATATATTCAAATAGTATAAGTATAAATTAATTCGTTAATCGAGTTTACTTTGACTAAACATACTTAGAAAATTCTAGAATATAATTAACAAAAAATAAGCACAAAAAGACAAAACAAGTACAAAAGTCAAAAAGTAAAACATCAGATCAAAGAAACATAATTATTACTTTCCTTACTTAATATTTAAATGAAAATGAGATAAAGTAATGATTTGAAATGTGATGTTAAGTGTTGAAAAAACAAGGTTACTTAAAAGGTAAGCAAAGGGTATTTTGGTCTTTTTTCAAAATATTATTTTAATCCAACACTTTTTCGATAAATACCAACCACTTTCTTATTTTTTTCGCACCATTTCTACCTTCTTCTTCTTCTTCTTCTTCCTTGAAACTCTCTTTAATGGCTTCTTCTTCTCTTCCAAATCCTTATTAACTTTTTTTAAATCATATCAAATCAACTCCAAGCACCACCAAACTTCACCAAAGACCTTAGAATACCATTAAAACATGGTTTAACATCTAAGAAGTGAAGAAATGATGGAGGAAGGAGTGGAATAGGGTGTGGCCGAGCATGTCAAGAAGAAGGAGTAAGCCGTGATGCTCCGGAGTAACAAAAAGAGAAGGAAGTGCCACCGATTTCATTCCAAGGAGCTAGGAGCAAAATCCAAGGTGCTATGGAAGCCCTGCCGGATTTTCGAGAGTTTGGAAGAAGAGGTCGATAACATAAAGTAAAAGAAATGGGGTAGAAGTTGATTAGTTGAAGTTTAAGCGAAGTGTTGTTGCAAATGAATTTTGGTAGAAAGTTAATCTTTTAGTTAAAGGTGGGTTCTCATATTTACTAATTAATCCATAAATTATTTCAAGTATAATGATTTGAAAATTTATATATGTTGAATGATTGAATGTTTGATAACTTGGATGCAAAATTGGATGATTACATGATTGTTTATGTGGTCGATAACTTGTTTGATAAATGATAAGAGAAATGATTAATAAGAATAGTTAGTCAAATGAGAATTAAATCCATATAAATATGTGTATGGAGATTATTTAGCTTCTTAATGCTTTTAAATAATAAAAAAAGGTTAGAAATGATATTATAATAGTATAATATTATAATATGAAATGAAATGAAAAGTGAGTTTGAAATGAAAAAAATATTGTTTTAAATGAGTTAAAATAGTTTAAATATGGTTTAAAAAAATTGAAGTGTTTTGGACAAGTTCCGAAGCAATTCACAAAATTGGTCAAAATCAAGCTCGTCGTGTGGTGGCAGTTCGTATATTTCGACCCGTAACTTCAAACTAGTGTAAAGAATGATTTGTAAGTTGGATTTCTTCGAAATAAAAATTCTTTGGTCCACAATGATAATATTTTTCCAACGAAAAAAGAAAATCAACAATTCATTAAGTAGAGTTTGAAATATGTCGAAAACAATTTTCTAAAAACATCGCGGTTTTGTAGTTCGGAATCCAAAAGAAGATTTCTTTATAAATGATATTTTTAAATGATTAAAAATAAGAAATAATTTTGATAAATACATTACAATGTTTGAAAAAGATTTGGAATGGAAAATATGAACTCAAATATTAAAAAGTTGTTTAAATCAAATAAGCTTATATAACACTTTCCACAACACTTTTATGCTGCGAATTCTATAGCATTTTGAATATGAGTTTAAACATAACGATATTTCCTAGAATCAGTTATGAATCTTTATAAAAGAATAATTAAGTTTTTTAAATAATGATTTAGAAGTTTAATAAATCATTTCTAAAATGAAAATTAACAACCGGGTATGCGGAAACGACTAGTACATTTGTCCCGCCTTTGAGACCTAGGAAGATAATACAAGGTGTTTAACTAACGTTAGAGATGGAGCAACCAGTGCCCTGAACTTACCTGGCTTATGTTTTCTCTTTTTAGGTGAGGGATGGAATAGATCGAAAGGAAAGCCCGGATGCTCTAAAAGATCATATCTATGCTTTTCCAAGATAAAAGAAAAGAAAGGAATTCTTTAAATGTTAATTAACCACTTAACCACTTTTTATTAATGATTAGTACGAAGGAACTGGGATCGGATTTGGGTATTCCTATTCGAAAATCCCTTCAAACTCCGAAATAAAATATATTGAAGATGAAGATCATTAAAGACAAAGATATTCATGATGTAGGATTACTTGCCATTAGTCCCTGGAGGTGAAACTTGCCATTAGTCCCTAGAGGTGAAATTTACCATATCTAAAGTGGCAGTATTGCACTATTATGAAAATCTTCGATTTGTAAGAATATGATTTGAAGTTAAGAAAGAAATCTTTGATTAAGATTTAGTGTATGATCTGAGAATATTTTCCCTAAGTTAAAAGTTATAACTTGAATATAAGAAATCTTCGATTAAGAGTAAAAGAATGAGTTAGAAAGGTTTTCCTAAGTAAAAGAGAAAATGATTTGGAATTATTTCAGGATTTAAGAAAGGTTTAAATAAACCAAATGATTTGATAAATGAGGCTTAATGATTCCATATACTCTTGAAAGAAATGGAATAAATTGAAAAGAATATATCTAATAAAGATATTTGATTTAAATAAAAGATGAAGTAATTGATTGATGATCGTGTAGCGATCCTGACTTGACCTTCGAAAATCGGCGCCGAATATGACACTCATATTCAAATGTCGTAGATCCAAACGTCAAATCTGGTGCGCGGAGCTTATAACAAAATTAAGTAAACAACACAGCGGAAGGAAAAGAATAATACATTGATATACAACATTGATACAATATCTGATACAGCAGATGATACAATAGATATCAATATACATCAAAGATATGATACAATAAAATAACAGCGGAAAAGAAAATAGATAACATCAGCAGCGGAACACATAACTCTAAGATAGTCTTCAAGGAACAACTCCAGCAGCAGCTCGAACCAACATCACGATACACAAACACAAGCAAGTCTCGTCCACATCCAAAGATTGAACTAGCTCCAGATAATCTACCAAACCTAGCTATCTGAAAAACCCAACTCTAGACTGCCCTTGTGGAAACATTTTGAGCACCCAGAGTTTAGGAAAGGAACGATAAAATCCAGGTCAGTCATGGGACTGGTATGAGTAACAAAAATAGTTTATCTTTAAAAACAAACAAAGAAATATTTTAAATTAGATTCGCAATGCTTTTTAGAAAATGGAACTACCATAAGGCCTCCCGCACACACACACAATGCAAACGCAGAATCGAAGGAGATTTCTCCTTATGATAGTTAAACATGCTTGATACGCAAATTTATTTGATATAATTACTATAAGTGCAAAGTGAAGAAAATATTTCGAAAGTATAATATTAATCTTAGCCAACATAGACATTCTGAACTATGCCTACTATAGCTGCCATCTAAACAGTGGGGCGCCATCATAAGTAAATGGCAGGTAATACAACTAAAATCGTAAAGAGCCCATATTAGATGAATGGATTTCCAACAAATGGTCGGGAAAAGGAACTACCCAAGTAAAATGGAACGCCTCTGGAGGGACGTCCCCGGATCCTAACCGGATCTCTGCTAGACAAGGCCGGGTTACCTCTAGCTGGGTAACTACTGACACGAGTATGACATCCTCCGGTTGTAAACAATTTTTATCCGAGGATCCTCTCAACCAACAACCACAAAATAATAAGTTTGCAGCAACCACAAAGTAAGTATCTGGGCTCCATACCATGATACCACTTATAATCCAGAAGGAAATGACATACCCTCAGAGGGCGCTATCCTCAAATAACCTTGTTGCTACGATTCCTGTTTCGACCATAACCGGGTTGTGAGGTTCGATGAAATCTCATCCACAAAGCTACGCTTTTCACAAATTCATGCTTCGATCAACAAATGATCAACAGCACTCAGCATGTCACACTACCAAATTAGGAATATACCACTGATAACCATCAACTACATAACCTCTGAGCTTGTACGTCTCGGAAAACGGTGTTAAGCTACGAGAATAAATTCTCCGCCACCAATAGATATGTATTTGTAAGAAATCTGTTTTATATCTCAAAATGTAATGTCAGACATACAATCCATACAAGTCTGTTCTGGGTTCGAATAGAACCGAAGGCACTTCCAAAGAAGCCCTTGCAATTTGGGTATTCATAATCCCGATCAAACTTCCCATCACTTAGGGAATCTCTATACCGGAGCAACTAATTGCAGAGACAATCGATAAGTCATCCTATCGTTCTTGCAAATACCCGGTCTTTACCACCTGTCTTAAAATGCTATCCATATACGTCGAATCACATATTCGGAATGGGTTATACGACACAAAGGTCTTCTCCCGGCTAAACCGAATAGCGAGAGCAACATTTAAAACATATGGATATGGGATTTCAATTAAGTCACAACTTAATAATTCAAAACTTTCTTTCAAATGGTTTAAACCAATTACCATTTCAAATCTTTTAAACAAAAAGATTTATTTCACAAAGTTCACCCAGTTTCACAAAGATACATTTTCGGATTTCAAAACAATTCCATTTCAATTGGATTAATTCATTTAAAATCTTTAAATTAAAGATTTAACTTATAGCTTTCAGACCGTTTCCATTACTTGGAAAATCATTTTCATTTTTAACTTAAAATTCCTTTTTAACACAATTTGGAAGTTCACTTCTTATATGAAAGCTTTTATTATTTGAAAACGAATAATTTCATTTCAGAAAGATCCAATTTTTATTTGCACGAGCTTAAAGCCCTTGAATTAAATTCAAATTCCCTAATCAATACCTTTAAATTAGTTTAACCCATATAAACGGGTATAACATCTTTAGTCCCTAGTTTCCAAATCATAGAATTCAATTTCAAATATTGAATTCAAATTTAAATCAAAATAATTAAATTTCAAAACTCAATCAGGTTATTCAAAATAAATTTCATCTTTGAAATTCTATTTCAAAAGCTTTTCACTTTAAACCTAGTTCATTTCCATAACCATTTGGATTCAAATTGTCTATTTAAAAATCACTTCAAAAATCTGTGACTTAATCGATTTCCTCGTGAAATCTATATTTGTGTGTGCATAAGTGTGGTCCAGGGGTTTAACACAATAGTGCAATATCATTCAGTCATCACAGATTAAAACACAGATATATAGTTGATAAGCGATATAAACTATGACGTTTATCACTCATTCACAGATTCACAGATAATATACAGATGTAACATAAGTAAATAAATTACACACAGCTCAATACACAGAACAAAATATCATAGATCAGATAGGACAATCAATTCAAGGCATCTCATACAATACAATCATTCATAAATAAGATCAAGCATTCAATAATCATTTATAAGAAGGATTAATTAATTATTTAATCCTAATTAATTTAATTTATTTCCAATTAAATTAATTACATATGAATTAATTATCTAATTCTGATTAATTAATTCCAAATCATTTGATATAAATTAATTTATAAATCACCTTAATTAATTACATTATTCTTAATTAATTATATTAATTAAATTAATCTTTAAACCAATTACATAATTAATTAACCAATTAATTAATTATTTTAAGAAATTAAACCTTAATTAATAAAGTTAAACTTACAATTACTAAATTGATACAAAACCTTAATTATCCATCCTAATTAACTTAACAATTATTGTATTACAAATCATTCAATCTTTATTAAATTTAAGGTGAACTCATTCTTAGTAGTGATTTAAATATCATTTACCAGTATGTTTGAAACCCTTTTTATTTCAAACTTACCTTTCTAAATTTCATTTTAAACCCAAGATTTAAAATGAACCCTCATTTGTCTTTAGTAAAGTTTTAAACTAATTTTAAAATCCTTTAAATTACTTGTTGAAGTAATATTTTATTATAAAGAAATTTTAAAAGAGTTTATATCAATTTCCTTATTAAATTCACATATTATTTAAACTTATTTATACCTTTGAATTTATAAAACTTAATTAATTTCAAATCTGGTTACAAAATTTGTTTTAACTTGTTTCTTATAATTTCAAACCCCATTTTAAATTCAAATTCTCATAAGTATACTTTACGTCTTAAATACTTTTAAATTATTAAAACAATTTGAAGAAAAAAACTTAATTCATTTCCAGCTAAGATTTAAATTTAACTTGAATCTATATTTAAACTTTGATTTAAATCTGAGATTAGATTTTAAAGTTTAAAACAGAAAACAGGTTTAAACCAGTTCCAGTTTTTCGACCCGAGCAGAAGCAATTTTCTTCGAGTCCCTCCGTCCCATGCTTCGAGTATACTACTCGAATTTCTCGAGACTACCCTGAGAAAACAAAACCCAAACCAAAAACATTTCCAGACCCAAACCAACGTGCTCGTGCACGTGTATAACCCAGATCGCCATCTCCGGTCAACATTTCATCGACGAGCAAGTCGACATTCGCCTCCACACCAGACTCCGATCATCTGAAACTCGTCACAACCTCGTATACGAAATTTAAGTAAAAATTCAAAACCTGGAACAACAATATCAGGTTTCGCCATCAACCTGGAAACATGGCTCGTTCACAAAACCTCGACCATCGGAATTCGTGCAACTCCGGCCACCAACCCCTCGACACTTCCTCTTCCATCACCCAAAACCGCTTCGCACTCGGTCAACCATAGGCGGCGTACGAATCGAAATACTTGACCTCACTAAAACTAGGTTTATAGATAAGAATACGTCGCCGTCGCCACCACATCCAACTGTACCGCCTTCCACCATTTTTCCTCGACCCTCCGATCACTCCTTTATCACTACAGAGAACCCTGAACCCCCTAACGCCTCCGACCACTGGAAATCGCCCAAAAACCCATTTTCGTTCGAAGTCGAACTACACTTAAACCCTTTATCTAAAAATCAAATTTTTTACTTTAAAAATCATATTTTAGTATAAGGACTCAGTTTGTAACCCTAGATTCACAAATTAAGAAATTCAAATTTTGACTAATTTAAAGTTTTACTCAGTATTTGGTTTTCCAAAAACATTAACTAGTTGTCAAATAAAATTTAAATTAAAGGTAAAGATAAAACAATCTAGTTTTGTTAAATTATGAATCCATATTTTTGCTTGGATCAAGAGTAAGAAATTTTTTTATTTGAATTATAAATTGAGTTTGAAGTTTTGAACAGGGGTGTTCTACAGGTTATACAAACATATTTGCCTTTAAAATCCAGTCCTAACAATGATTAAGTGATTAGATGTTGGGTTTTGAACAAACTTGATGTTTAGGAATAAAAAAACAAAGATGTTTTCAATCATATATAGACCTTCATACCTACTGATAAACATACCCAGAGAAGATTTATGCATGTATATAATAAAGCAATTTAAATCTCAAACTAACAAGCAACAAATAAATAATCTTTTTAAGTTGTTTACTCACCTGGAGTTGAGGCAGAGAAGAACAGAGATCTGGAAATGGTTTTCTTTTGTTCTGATTTGTTACATGAATTTGAAAAACTGATCTGTACATGCTTATCCTATTAGCTCTTGAATCTGATGCTTTCAGATTTTCTAGATTACATTTTTGGTTTGAAGTTTGTTTCAGCTTGAAGCTTTTGTTTAAGTATGAAATGATATTACTTCATTCATTTTTTTTCTTTCAGTTGTGATGGACGAAACTGTGATGAGGAAGTTGACATATATAGAAAATGAAGTATACAGGTGATTAGGTATTGTACAATAGGTATGTTGAGGATGCTTGCATTAAATGCATGAGTACTTTGTTCCCATGCTTATCCCATGTCTTCATACTTTATTTTTTTTTGACAAAGCACATTTCTGTGGTAGCTGTAGCTTTGTTTGGTGGCCGAAATGATGTAAATTGTGTGCTAATGATGTTGGCATTTATTTCCTTTGTTTATATTTTATATTCTTTCTTTCATACATACTTTTGTTTTTCTTTAGTTATTGGTTATAGATTTTAACTTATGTACAAATATACTTTTATTCTTATACTTGAATATATTATATCTTTTCTCTTGATTTGTCTTCTTACTTTAAAATATAAATTAAATTCTATAGTAAATATGTTGTTTGAATTTATCAAATTTGTTTATTTTATATTTTACATACATGAGTGTTTTTCAAACTTAAATTTTTATTTTATAAAATTTTCCCATATATCTTAAACTTTTATTTCTTATTTCACATTTGCAATAAAAATAAACATACACTTTTTTTTATTTGAATTCAGAGACGCTCAAATTAATTTATCAATAAATTTCACAAATTTTATTCAAAATTTAAATTAATTATAAATTAAAATAAATCAAAATCCAGGATCGTTATAGATTCCCCTCCTTAAGAAATTTCGTCCTCGAAATTTGCAGGCACGAAAACAACAAAGATAGGTGAAGAATATTTCACCAAATCAAACTGAATATCTATTCTGCATTTGGCTTACCAAATCAGAATATCAACAATAGATACAAGAACGAATCTATTTAACACTCACAAGATACTCGGGTTATTCGGATTTACGAAATATGCAGTGACATTGGTTAGTTCGAAGGGATAACTAACCATTCATAGATTATATCGAGACCCAAATGATAGAAAAATGGACCACAATTTCCAAACATCAGATATGGATTCCAAACTCATTTCGGAATACCTAAAAATATATACCAATTTGTCCCTTTTTGGACTTCTATCAACCCGAGAAATTATAATAGAATTTCAAATTTGGTTTTAAACAAAATCGTTTTATTGATACAATTCCAATTTAGCTTCATATTCTATTAATCAATTTAACTCAATTCAAAATTTCCAGTTTATTTAAATTTTCGATTCCAAATTTCAAATTCATTAAAGTTTAAATCAAAAACTGATAAGAAACCTATGAAGATACGAAGTAAGGATTTCTATAACGATTCATAGAGCATCATCACACCAAAACTTCTTTCTAGAGCTGTCACGAAATAATCAAAAGAATTTGGAAAGACGAATCAAAGGAGATTGATAGAGAAAATTATTTCCACTGTTGCAGGGTATTGACCATTAATAGTGGTACTCCCCTGTCCCCTATCTCATCTTCTTCTTGCACTCATACTTACTATCAGTGGATAGAAAGAGAATTTACTGAGGCATTCAAACGGACATCTTAGGGATACACTCATCCTAGGGATATACTCATCCTAGGGATATACTTCACCCTATCTTTAATGAGCTACTTAATGTGTTATACTCCTGAGCTAAAGTTTCAACCCTTAGCTCTAATACAAAATGTAGCGATATGGATTTTCGGGTTCGAAAATCGACATCCATACTTTACATCGTACTCGAATGTTGCAGATTCGACCGTTCGAATCCGAGTCGCCGGAGCTTATAACAAAATTAAGTAAACAACACAGCGGAAGGAAAAGAATAATACATTGATATACAACATTGATACAATATCTGATACAACAGATGATACAATAGATATCAATATACGTCAGAGATATGATACAATAAAATAACAGCGGAAAAGAAAATAGATAACATCAACATTGGAACACATAACTCTAAGATAGTCTTCATGGAACAACTCCAACAGCAGCTCGAACCAACATCACGATACACAAAGACAAGCAAGTCTCGTCCGCATCCAAAGATTGAACTAGCTCCAGATAATCTACCAAACCTAGCTATCTGAAAAGCCCAACTCTAGACTGCCCGTGTGGAAAAATTTTGAGCACCCAGAGTTTAGGAAAGGAACAATAAACTCCCGGTCAGTCGTGGGACTGATATGAGTAACAAAAATAGTTTATCCTTAAAAACAAAGAAAGAAATATTTTAAATTAGATTCGCAATGCTTTTTAGAAAATGAAACTACCATAAGGCCTCCCGCACACACATACAATGCAAACGCAGAATCGGAGCAGATTTCTCCTTATGATAGTTAAACATGCTTGATACGCAAATTTCATTGATATTATTACTATAAGTGCAAAGTGCAGAAAATATTTCGAAAGTATAATATTAATCTTAGCCAACATAGACATTCCGAACTATGCCTGCTATAGCTACCATCTAAACAGTGGGGCGCCACCATAAGTAAATGGTAGGTGATACAACTAAAACCGTAAAGAGCCTGTATTGGATGAATGGATTTCCAATAAATGGTCGGGTAAAGGAACTTCCCAAGTAAAATGGAATGCCTCTGGAGGGACGTCCCCGGATCCTAACCGAATCTCTGCTAGACAAGGCCGGGTTACCTCTAACTGTGTAACTACTGACACGAGTATGACATCCCTCGATTGTAAACAACCTTTATCCGAGGATCCCCTCAACCAACAACCACAAAATAATAAGTTTGAAGCAACCACAAAGTAAGTATCTGGGCTCCATACCATGATACCACTTATAATCCAGAAGGAAATGAAATACCCTCAGAGGGCGCTATCCTCAAATAGCCATGCTGCTACAATTCCAGTTTCGACCATAACCGGGTTGTGAGGTTCGACGAAATCTCATCCACAAAGCTACGCTTTTCACAAAGTCATGCTTCGATCAACAAATGATCAGCATCACTCAGCATGTCACACTACCAAATTGGGAATATATCACTGATAACCATCAACTACATAACCTCTGAGCTTGTACATCTCAGAGAAGGGTGTTAAGCTAAGAGAATAAATTCTCCGCCACCAACAGATATGTATTTGTAAGAAATCTGTTTTTATCTCAAAATGTAAAATCAGACATACAATCCATACAAGTCTGTTCTAGGTTCGAACAGAACCGAAGGCACTTCCAAAGAAGCCCTTGCAATCCAGTTATTCACAATCCCGATTGAACTTTCCATCACTTAGGGAATCTCCGGAGCAACTAAGTGCAGAGACAATCGATAAGTCATCCTATCGTTCTCGCAAATACCCGGTCTTCACCACCTGTCTTCAAATGCTACCATATACGTCGAATCACATATTCAGAATGGGTTATACGACACAAAGGTCTTCTCCCGGCTAAACCGAATAGCGAGCGCAACATTTAAAACATATGGATATGGGATTTGAATTAAGTCACAACTTAATAATTCAAAACTTTCTTTCAAATGGTTTAAACCAATTACCATTCAAATCTTTTAAACAAAAAGATTTATTTCACAAAGTTCACCCAGTTTCACAAAGATTCATTTTCGGATTTCAAAACAATTCCATTTCAATTGGATTAATTCATTTAAAATCTTTAAATTAAAGATTTAACTTATAACTTTCAAATCATTTTCGATAACTTGAAAAATCATTTTCATTTTTAACTTGAAATCCCTTTTTAACACAATTTGGAAGTTCACTTCTTATATGAAAGCTTTTATTATTTGAAAACGAATAATTTCATTTCAAAAAGATCCAATTTTTATTTGCACGAGTTTAAAACCCTTGAATTAAATTCAAATTCTCTAATCAATACCTTTAAATTAGTTTAACCCATATAAACGGGTGTAACATCTTTAGTCCCTAGTTTCCGAATCATAGAATTCAATTTCAAATATTGAATTCAAATTTAAATCAAAATATTTAAATTTCAAATCTCAATCAGGTTATTCAAAATAAATTTCATCTTTGAAATTCTATTTCAAAAGCTTTTCACTTTAAACCTAGTTCATTTCAAAAACCATTTGGATTCAAATTGTCTATTTAAAAATCACTTCAAAAATCTATAACTTAATCGATTTCCTCGTGAAATCCATATCTGTGTGTGTAAGTGTGGTCCAGGTGTTTAACACAATAGTGCAACATCATTCAGTCATCACAGATTAAAACACAGATATATAGTTGATAAGCGATATAAACTATGACGTTTATCGCTCATTCACAGATTCACAGATAATATACAGATGTAACATAAGTAAATAAATTACACACAGCTCAATACACAGAACAAAATATCATATATCAGATACGACAATCAATTCAAGGCGTCCCATACAATACAATCATTCATAAGTAAGATCAAGCATTCAATAATAATTTATAAGCAAGATTAATTAATTATTTAATCCTAATTAATTCAATTTATTTCCAATTAAATTAATTACATATGAATTAATTATCCAATTCTGATTAATTAATTTCAAATCATTTGAAATAAATTAATTTATAAATCACCTTAATTAATTACATTTTCTTAATTAATCATATTAATTAAACTAATCTTTAAACCAATTACATAATTAATTAACCAATTAATTAATTATTTTAAGAAATTAAACCTTAATTACTAAAGTTAAACTTACAATTACTAAGTAAATTGATAGAAAACATTAATTATCCATTCTAATTAACTTAACAATTAATGTATTACAAAGCATTCAATCTTTATTAAATTTAAGGTGAACTCATTCTTAGTAGTGATTTAAATATCATTTACCAATATGTTTGAAACCCTTTTTATTTCAAACTTACCTTTCTAATTTTCATTTTAAACCCAAGATTTAAAATGAACCCTCATTTATCTTTAGTAAAGTTTTAAACTAATTTTAAAATCCTTTAAATTACTTGTTGAAGTAATATTTTATTATAAAGAAATTTTAAAAGAGTTTAAATCAATATCCTTATTAAATTCACATATTAAAGGAAACTTTAACATTTTAACTTATTTATACCTTTGAATTTATAAAACTTAATTTAATTTCAAATCTAGTTACAAAATTTGTTTTAACTTGTTTCTTATAATTTCAAACCCCATTTTAAATTAAAATTCTCATAAATATACTTTACTTCTTAAATACTTTTAAATTATTAAAACAATTTGACAAAAAAAAACTTAATTCATTTCCAGCTAAGATTTAAATTTAACTTGAATCTATATTTAAACTTTGATTTAAATATGAGACTAGATTTTAAAGTTTAAAACGGAAAACAGGTTTAAACCTGTTCCAGTTTTTCGACCCGAGCCATAAGCAATATGCTTCGAGTCCCTCCATCCCATGCTTCGGGTATGCTACTCGAATTTCTCGAGACTACCCCGAGAAAACAAAACCCAAACAAAAAACATTTCCAGACCCAAACCAATGTGCTCGTGCATGTGTACAACCCAGATCGCCATCTCCGGTCAGCATTTCATCGACGAGCAAGTCGACATTCGCCTCCACATCAGACTCTGATCATCTGAAACTCGTCACAACCTCGTATACGAAATTTAAGTAAAAATTCAAAACCTGGAACAACAATATAAGGTTTCGCCATCAACCTGGAAACATGGCTCGTTCACGAAACCTCGACCATCGGAATTCGTGCAACTCCGGCCACCAACCCCTCGACACTTCCTCTTCCATCACCCAGAACCGCTTCGCACTCGGTCAACCATAGGGGGCGTACGAATCGAAATACTTGACCTCACTAAAACTAGGTTTACAGATAAGAATACGTCGCCGTCGCCACCACATCCAACTGTACCGCCTTCCATCATTTTTCCCGACCCTCCGATCACTCCTCCATCACCATATAGAACCCCGAATCCCGTAACGTCTTCGACCACCGGAAATCGCCCAAAAACCCATTTTCGTTCAATGTCGAACTGCACTTAAACCCTTTATCTAAAAATCAAAATTTTTACTTTAAAAATCATATTTTAGTATAAGGATTCAGTTTGTAACCCTGGATTCACGAATTAAGAAATTCGAATTTTGACTAATTTAAAGTTTTACTCAGTATCTTGGTTTTCCAGAAACATTAACTAGTTGTTTTGACTTAAATAAAATTTAAATTAAAGCTTAAGATAAAACAATAAAGTTTTGTTAAATTATGAATCCAGATTTTTGCTTGGATCAAGAGTAAGAATTTTTTTTTGAATTATAACCTGAGTTTGAAATTTTGAACAGGGGTGTTCTATAGGTTATACAGACATATTTGCCTTTAAAATCCAGGCCTAACAATGATCAAGTGATTAGATGTTGGGTTTTGAACAAAGTTGATGTTCAGGAAAAAAAAAAAAACAAAGATGTTTTCAATCATATACAGACCTTCACACCTACTGATAAACATACCCAAAGAAGATTTATGCCTGTATATAATAAAGCAATTTAAATCCCAAACTAACAAGAAACAAATGAATAATCTTTTTAAGTTGTTTACTCACCTGGAGTTGAGGAAGAGAAGAACAGAGATCTGGAAATGATTTTCTTTTGCTCTGATTTGTTACATGAATTTGAAACACTGATCTGTACATGCTTATCCTATTAGCTCTTCAATCTGATGCTTTCAGATTTTCCAGATTACCGTTTTGGTTTGAAGTTTGTTTCAGCTTGAAGTTTTTGTTTAAGTATGAAATGATATTACTTCATTCATTTTTTTCTTTTAGTTATGATGGACGAAACTGTGATGAGGAAGTTGACATATATAGAAAATGAAGTATACAGGTGATTAGGTATTGTACAATAGGTATGTTGAGGATGCTTGCATTAAATGCATGAGTACTTTGTTCCCATTCTTAGCCCATATCTTCATACTTTATTTTTTTGACAAAGCACATTTCCGTGGTGGCTGCAGCTTTGTTTTGGTGGCCGAAATGATGTAAATTATGTGCTAAAGATGTTGGCATTTATTTCCTTTGTTTATATTTTATATTCTTTCTTTCATACATACTTTTGTTTTTCTTTAGTTATTGGTTATAGATTTTAACTTATGTACAAATATACTTTTATACTTATACTTGAATATATTATATCTTTTCTCTTGCTTTGTCTTCTTACTTTAAAATATAAATGAAATTCTATAGTAAATATGTTGTTTGAATTTAGCAAATTTGTTTATTTTATATTTTACATACATGAGTGTATTTCAAACTTAAATTTTTATTTTATAAATTTTTCCCATATATCTTAAATTTATTTCTTATTTTACATTTGCAATAAAAATAAACATACACATTTTTTTATTTGAATTCAGAGATGCTCAAATTAATTTATCAATAAATTTCACAAATTTTATTCAAAAATTAAATTAATTATAAATTTAAAATAAATCAAAATCTGGGATCATTACAGATTGATATCCACATATGAACTTAACATCTTTTAAAGCGATGATTGGCTTCAAACCAGAGTCGGATTTGGGTAGTTCCTATCCGAAAATCACTTCAAACCAATGTATATGTTCGAAAGTGAATTACATGTTGAAGATAGCGATTATTGAAGACTGTGGATCTTCATAGCGTCAGACTCCTAGTTGAACATGCTCTAGGTAGCTCCCATTATAGAGTTATTTATAACAGTAGTCTTCCCATTATGGAGATTTATTCGGAATGCAAGGGCTTCTCGCCTAGTAATGGCCGAGGAAAGTGCATTCGGTTTCGTTCAGTCCCAGAACGAACTTGTAGGGAAGAATGTTTGACATTGCATTTTTGAGACACAACATTTGACTTTTACAAATGTACATCAGTGGTGGCGGAGAAGGCAACTTCTCTTAGCTTAACACCCTCCTTGAGACGTACGAGCTCAAGGGTTGTATTTTTTTGTGGAAAGCAAATTGTAACGACCCAGAATTTTATTTAATTAAAATTTGAATATTTAATTAATTTTAAATATTAATAAGTGAAATTTATAAGTCGAATAAATTTTAATTCGAATAATTGGATTTAATTGAATAATTAAATCGATAATTTAATATGTGAAAATACAGAAATAATTTAAAATTGGGTTAGATATGATTGAAAATGATTTGTAAAATTTTATTTTATCATGTTGAAGTTATAACGATGTTTAGAACTTTTGAAATCGAATTAGAAGTTTATTTGTGGAAATTGAATATTTTAATATTTAATCGACTAGTGAAATTAGTCAATTTTCGAACAGTCTCAGAATTGGACGAAACTAGTTCCATTGGATCCGTAATAGTTTGCTATTATCGGATTTCAATTTTCGTAGCAATTGGAGTTTTCATTTAACCGTGGCAGCTCGAAACGCATCGAAATTGTTTTAATATTAATTTGGTGAGTTAAAATAGTCATTTTTTAAATAGTCGCGGATTTCGACGAAACCAGTTTCATCGGATCCGTAATGTGATATTATTGTATGGTTTAAAATTTTGTGTCAATCGGATTTATCGTTTGTCCGGTGCAAGCTAAAACGCTTAGAAATTTGATTTACCGATTTAATTTTAAATCGAACGTTTATTGCCATAAATCGCACAGATGATCGAATTAGCTCCCGAAACACGTTCCATTGTGTTCGAAACGCGGGGTAAACCCTAGAAATGCCAGTCACCGTGCGTAAATCGGAGTTCGGAAAATTTCGATGAATAGTAAATTGGGCAATTTTCTATAAAAGGCCTTCACATCTCACATTTGCAAAAGGAAATAAACAACCTAGGGTTTCAAATAGCTTCAGCCGCCTATTTCATTTTAATGGCTGAGAAGCCCTATCGTTCTCCTCAAATTATCTATGAATCCACACAATATTTCCCTAAACTTCCTAAACGAATATTGTAGAGCGTAATGAGATCTTCACATCCAACGGTGGATTTGCGTTGAAGTGACTTAGATTTGCTCGAATTTGCACGTGAAGGTGCTGCGTTCGAGTGGGTTCACGTGGAAATGGAGGCTCCGGGTGTTGCCGCGCGTGGCGTGGGGGTCGGTGGGGGCACGCGCGTGTATTTTAGCGAAAGTTGATCGAATTCCGATCAACGTGGAGGTCGCGGCGAATTAGGGCAAGGGGGTGGCATGGGTTCGGTTTTCACGTTCATTACCTGAAGAAAGGAACGCGTGGGAGAGAAGAAGAAACACTCGGCCGAGATTTTCTAGTGGGAAATTGAACGGCAGAGATTAATGTAGGTTAAAAATATAAAAATTATGTTGTAAATTATATATTTAAATTCGTGAATCTTTGAAAATTCATATATTTTTCATACGAGGTCGAAAACGCACGAAATCAGTTGCTTTGGAATCGTATGGACGAGCATTACGTTATGGAATTGGATTGGAATCGTTTGGAGTTAGTGAGAATTTCGGGTAAAATTAAATGCACGTTTAATTTTATTCGAAATAAAAGCTGAAAACGAAATTGAAATCAAGGTGAGAACTTCTCACTCAATCGAATCGGTTTCGATTTTTATTTTAAATAGTTAGATTTAAAATTCTTGAATGCATGTTTGAATGATGATTGTTATCTATTGATTGTTAAAAATAGACATTATACGCCGTTAGTAAGCGGATGTTATTTATTAAAAACATATACCGCGAATATTTCATAAACAGTGAAATTGGTATTATTTATGTACTTGGAATTGATTTCCCGCATTATATAGCGGATGAGACCCTATTACGCCGTCTATTAAGCGGATAATATTTTAAACCCTATATACCACGATAATTCCGTACTGGAACAGAATTGGTATTGTGCTAACGTCTTTGGATGCAGGGAAACAGGTTGGAGGGATCCAACTGGATTCCTCAACAGTATTTATTTGATTTCAGATATTTTGATATTTGATGGATTATCATATCGATATATGATGTCGTTGTTGTCGTGATTGACTATTTGGTATGTAGCATAATTGGGCCAATTTTGGAATTTTAAAAGGGTTTTAAAAATTGATTTTTTTGAAAGTATGCGTTATAAAATATTTTTGGAATTTATCCATTTTAAATAAATAAACGTTATAATGTTAATGTTATAGAAATTATAATTTTTGAGAAATATAGTAAAAAGTTGATTTTTGAAAATATGGGGTTAATGATTTTATAAAATAGTTTAAATCAGGATTTTTGAATTTATTGGAAATTTTTTAAAATATAGGATTTATAAAATTTGATTATTTATAAATCAAAATGATGAAATTATAAAGGAGTTTAAAGATGTTTTAAAATAATAGTATAAATTGATTTATATAAGAGATTTATAAATTAAAATATTTGAATTGTAAAAGGAGTTTTTATAAGTATTAGAATGAATTATAAATGAATTTCGTAAATGAATGAAATTTATAGAATTATAAACGGTGAAGTTATAAATGGAATTTTATGAGCGGTAGGTTTATAATATTTGTAAAGCTATTTGAAGAATAGATTTTGGATAAATAAATGAATCTTATAAGTTATAAGATTTATAATTTGGGAAGTTTAAAAGAACGATTTTTGTAAACAAATAAATTATAAGTGTTTAACTTATAATATGAACTTTTAGTATATAATCGAGTTATGAATTGAATAGGTAAATAAAGGAGGTTTATAAAAGGAAGTTGTTATAAAATAAATAGAAATGGAATTTATAAACGTTGTTTTATAAATCCGCAAACGACTTATTTTGATAAGTAAACTGTTATAACTTATTTATGGAGTTATATTCACGTTTTAGACAGTGAATAATCCTTTAAAATAAAATGTATAGAAATGATGAAATTGGTTAATGAAGTATATTCACGTTTTTGGATAGTGAATAATATGTTAAAGAAAATGTTTTGGATGTGATGTTTTAAATAGAGTTAAAACGATCTAACGATGTTTTCAAAATGTATTAAGATTCGAAACCATAGATTTCAACATTCATTGTTGAAATAGACGTTTTCGAGAAATAGAAGGAAATGGTGGACTATAACACTGTTGTTATAGTAAATGATTTCCGAAAGGAAATGTTTTGTATAGTATTGGGATTTATATATCTATTTTAATTTCGAACCCTATACTAGTGATTTTGGGTTGTCGTAACAATGTTTTACGCAACATTCGTTTTGGCCCAAATAAATATGTTTAAGAGAATGATTTCCTTAAAGAATGAAATATATACTTAATTTCGATTTAAGTATATTGAATATTTTCCAAGTACAGAAAATAAAAAGACTTGTGAATTACTTATGAATAAATAAGTATGGAAATGTTTTCCAATGTGAAATGAAACGTTTTTGAGAATTTATCTTTTTGAAGATAAATTGAAAATGAATAATTGAAATTGTATATTCATAAATATTTTGGAATATAAACTCACTATGGAAGTTATAAATGAAAAGGGAATTTGTTTAAAAATAAACATTGATTTATTTTTTAAATGTGGGAATTAATTTACGGATTTTGAACGTAAATATAAAGTAAATCGTTAAGGATTTATTTAATTGGTTTAAATGAACCATGTTGAAATGAAAGTTATTTTCGCGTAAGGAAAATGTTTGAAATTTGTTTTTCAAAAGTGGTAAAGATGAAAAGTGATTTGAAAATTGTTTTCAAATGGTTGAAGTGTGAAAATTATATATCTTGTAAAGATATTTTTGGGAAATGAATAATTTGGAAAATTATTTGGAATCTGGTGATGTGCATATCCATTGATAGTTCAATAACCGACTATCAATATTTACCTTTGAATGGGTATTTGTTGTGATTTGCTAGAATTTCAATGCCACACTTATTTTTAAATTATTGCGCTCGTTATTCGGATTACCCATTCCGAATAGTGATACGACGTAATGGATAGCATTGATGAACGGTGTTGAAGACCGGATATTTTTGAAAACGGAAGGATTACCGTCGAATGTTTCTGCACCGAATGGCCCCGGTATAGAAATTCCATATGTGATGGGAAGTCCGGACGTGATTAGTGAATATCCGGATTGCAAGGACTTCTTTGTAAGTGCCTTCGGTTCTGTTCGATCCCGGAACAGACTAGTATGGATTGTATGTCGGACATTACAAATTGAGATATAAAGATGATTTCTTTCAAATATATTTCTGTTGGTGGCGGAGAATTTATTCTTTTAGCTTAACACCCTTCTCTGAGACGTACGAGCTCAGAGGTTATGTAGTTGATGGTTATCAGCGATATATTCCCAATTTGGTAATGTGACATGCTGAGTGTTGCTGTGAAATGATCATTGTTTGATCATTTGTGATATGATCATTTTTTTGATCACTTATTTTTGTGATCATTTCTTTGATCATTTGTTGACCCAAAGCACAACTTTTGTATAAAGCGTGGCTTTGTGGACGAGACTTCGTCGAGGCTCACACCCCGGAATGGTCAAAACAGGAAAGATGCGGCAAGGTTATGAGGGGTAGCTCCCTTTAGGGTATGTGCATTTCCTTCTGGAAAGGGGTGGTATCATGGCATGGAGCCCAGATACTTACTCATGTTGAAACACTTTATTTATTATGGTGTGATGTTGGTTACGAGCGCTCGGATAAAGGTCCTAAAGGACCGAGGGATGGCATACTCCTGTCAGTAGTTACCCAGTTAGGGGTAACCCGGCCTTGTGTTGGCAGAGATCCGGTTAGGTTCTCAAGGACGTCCTTCCAGAGGCGTTCTCATGTGGCAATGAGAAGTTCCTTGGCCTGACCATTTGTTGGAAATCCAATTCTCAATACGAAACCCTGTACGGTTTTAGTTGTAGAACCTGCCATTTGCTTATGGTGGTCACCACTGTTTAGATGGTAGCTATAGTAGGCATAGTTCGAAATGTCTATGCTGGCTAAGATTTATATCTTTATTTTTGAAATGAATTTTTCCTACACTATGCACTAGTAATAATATCAAATGTTCTTTTAATGCGTATCAAGCATCTTTGACTATCATAAGGAGAAATCTCCTCCGATTCTGCATTTGCATTGTGTGTGTGTGTGCGGGAGGCCTTATGGTAGTCTCATTTTTAAAAAGCATTGCGAATTGACTTTAAAAATATTCCTCTATTTTGATTTAAAGAAAAATAAACTGTTTTAGTTCTCACACCAGTCACATGACTGACTCGGAGTTTATTGTTTTCCTTCCTAAACTCTGGGTGCCCACCAATTTCCACACGGGCAGTCAAGAGTCAGGTTATCAGGATATTCTAGAATTCAGGAGTTGCTGGAGGCAAGCTGGATGGCATGGCGTATTACTAGTATATAGTATTTCCTTTTTGTTGTTTGTTGTTGTACACTCTGATAATGAAATGAAATGTAATGTGATGTAATGTAATAACTGATATAGTTCTTTGTTTAAAGATTATTCATTTATCTATTATATGTTGTTCCGCTGCGATTGTGAGATTCTGATATTGTTCTGTTATTTCTTTCTGTTGCTCTGTTGTTCTTCTGTTTCTGTTCTATCCTTTTCTCTCTTCTTCTACCTCTTTCTTCTTCTTAACCCTAATGGTTCGATTTTCCGGCCTTCGATTGCTCGACAGTTGATACAGTGGACGTATTGATGTCGACGTTCGTGGACGAAAAATCGGAGTCGTTACACAAATAGTGATCAAAGGAATGGCAGTGTGGCATTCAAAGTGGAACGTGTTATGATTAAAGTGAGGTTTTGTATGAAAAGCGTGGCTTAGAAGAAATTGAGCGTAGCCTCGCGAGCCTCACACCCCGGTTATGATTGGATACTATGTGGTCGGACAGATGCAAATTAAAATTAATGAGTGTGTATGGTGGTGTCAAATACGTTTGGCCCTTTAGGGGATACATCACTCAAGGCATTTATTTCCCGATGTGGATAAAGTGGTTAGCTTGAGAAAAGCAGGGAACTACCAGTTATCAATAGTAGTGTAGCACGTATAGTTCCAAGTGTCTAGTTTGAGAAAAGCGATTGAGACACCGTGGTAACTATGTTTGTTATGCGTGGATCGGAGAAAAGGTCACAAGTTTCCTATCATGTTGAAAATCCAACCTCTACGAGATTTACTATTTCGATTATATTTCCAAAATAGCTGTAATGGCTTGCATACATTTCAGCTAGCCATTTTGATATCATATATTCCGATGGGATATTCGGTTGACATAGTTCGGGATATTACCTTAGACTTAGTCCAGATATTGATACCTTTTTTGAATAAGTTTATTTGAAAAGTGTTTTCAAAGGAATGTCATTAAAAATAATATCAAGTATATTTTGATATAAAGGTGTTTTGGTTATAATAAGGTAAGAACTTGTCCGTGTTTATGTGATGGCGTGGTCTTATGAGATACCCTTCTTTTCAAAGGTTTTGATAATATCGTCATTTTAAATTTCGAGTATCTCACGCTGGTTTATCAAGCCTGATCCGCGTATTTTTAATACTCGGGTCAGTTCCGAGTAGTTTTAGGTTGAGTTGAAGACGGTTGGAGTTGCCAGAGGAAAGCTAGAGATCTTCATCATCGTATGAACGTATTCTATTATCCGCTACATCTATTGTATTAGTTTTATTGTTTTTCAACCTTTGTAAGGGCAGGTGTTATAACTGTCCAAGCTGAATCTAAGTTAGAATCTGATATTGTATTTAAAATTTTCCGCTGTAAAGATTATTATTGAAATAATATATGTTATTCCATTCGTGTGAGATTCTGTTTTGACTTTATTTTCTTTCTACCCTTAATGATCCACTTATTCGTGCAATTTGAGTTGGACACGTATTGTTTATTGTCGATTCAAAGAGTACGAAAAACAGGCTATCACATTTGGTATAAGAGCTGAAGGTTAAGCGAGAACCTTGGCTTTGGTTGGGTAAAGACTCATCAGAGATATAGTTAGTAATACCCTGGATGAGTAACTCATTAGAGATAAGGTTAGCAACACCTTAGAATGAGATTGAGTGTATATATGAGTGCGTATTTGTTAGTGACTATTAAAAATGTTTTGTGTTGATTATCTATTGAGTGATTTACGGATTCTAATTGATGCGCCTGATCACTGTTATCCATAAAGGTTCTTAAACATTTAAACAGACGAACCGACACATTGATTTTGAAAAAATTGATAAATGAAATAATTTTTCCTAGGATTATATTTTGAATATAAATTATATATTTTGAAAAGTTGCATAGTTAGAAATCCGGATTAGTGAAATTTAAATATGAACATCTTGTGATTTAAATTTTATAGTTTGACTATAAGATGTTTCATAAAGATAATCGATAAGTAAGAAATCTGATAAGGAAATTACAGTCTTTAATACTTATTCCAAAATAATAAAATAGGAAATGATAATGTTAAGTTACTATCATAAATTGATCAATTGTTTAATTAAAAGTTTAAGTACAAAAACATTGTGAATTATGTTTCACGATTTGACTATAGGGTATTTGATAATAAGTTTTGTTTAAGAAATGAACGTATAAGATGAAAACGTATTTAAATAATAGAAGATGATTTTGTAAAAATTATATATAAAAGGAATGAGAATTCAAGTTCGAGTAAAACAATTATGGTAATTCAAATGAAGTTAATTAATATAAGATAAAATGAATTTATAAATTAGGTTTTATAAACAAAAGTAATCTCTAAAGGATTTTGAAGCTTGTATTATTTCAAATAAAAAGAGGTATTTTATGATAACTAATTCGATTAGCTCAAAAATGAACGAAAAATGGGCAAGAGATGTGTTCGGATGGTAAGCACTATTTTTAAGTATTGCTCTTCTTGTTAAGAGGATATATGATACTATTGGTAGTTTCCAGTTCCTTGGATTGCTGATTAGTAATCTTTATAAAAGTGTTTAAACTAAAGATAAATTGGGATCGCTGATTGCTAAATAAAGCGGAATTTCCGATGAATTTGGACAATCAAATTATTTTGAATCATACCTAACTCAAAGTGAAGAAATTTGTGTAAACTTTTGGTAAAAGACAAATAATTGTGAAATACTTTGCGTAAACGAAATAAGATATGGATAATTTATAAATCTGATTTATAAAGAAAAAAATGATTTAAGAACAGAGAATTTAATATCGGTAATTTAAAATTTGGTTTTCAAAGCTAGAAAATTAATAATAGTATTAAATAAGAAATAAGTTTTGTAACTTATGAATTTGAGATAATAGCAAATTAAAACAAAGTTTAAATTTGTTAGACAGACGGATTTAAGTGAAATCAATTTGGAATTTGGGATTTGTGTATACTCTTAGGATGTGAAGGTATATCATACAAATATAGATTTAAGTCATAAACTGTTCCGTAAAATTATGACTTCTTTAAAAGGGAAATTATAACCTAGAAAATGTTTTATTAATGAATTCTACCATTAACTAAGGATTTGACTTAAGTCTTTAGAACATGATTGATTTACATAAGTTATAAGATGTAATAAACTTAAGTAATAGTTTTACAAAATTATTCATAAATAATATTAGTGTTAAAGGAAATATGCTGAGTAAAAAGATTGTGGGAAAATTTTTGAAAGATGAATAATCTTTTGAGTGGAAAATGGTTTCTTTAGAATATTTTCCTTTAATAAAAATATTTGGGAAAAAATAATTAAAAGGATTATATAAAGAACCACATTTATAAAGTGTTTGAGCTTAAGATAAATTTTTTATGAAAGTTTTGAGAGTTAATAAATACATATATTATATGTAGATCATTTCGTCACCCAAATATTGATCTAATATCCGAGTACGAAACTTTAAGGTGTTTCCACCGATCCAAAAAAAGATTTATCACTCGATTCTTGACAGTAAACATTGATTAGGGTTTATGATTGGGTACTTGAGTTTTCTACGATAGATGAGAGCTATGCAAGGGAAGCAATGGTTTCTGAGCAAAGATCCCTATTAAAGTCCACACTAGTGGATCGGCGGTCGATACTAGTTCGAAAAATAAAGTTGTGTATTCGAATAGGAGATCGAATAAGATATTTCATACGGATGATCTGTGTATATTTTATGGAATTAAGTTTGAAGATAAATATTTTGGGCAAACTTTTGCTTGGACTATTTCGACGAGGAAATTCTTATAAGTAGGGGAGAATGTAATGACCCGTAATTTCGTAACTTCGAAAATATGAGATTTCGTTTGTTTTAAATTTAAAAATGTTTAAAACTTAAATAAATAAGTTAAACATAATAGATAATAATAGAGAAATTATTTATTCTTATAGTTGATAATTTAAAAAGTATAAATTTGAATTTTAGAACAAACCAACAAAAGTTAAGTTTTGTTAAAAATAAATAAATGCTTAAATAAATATGAAGATGCCTCCTTGAATGATCAGAGTACTAAATAGATATCAGTCATAAATACATCACAGTGGAAACAATAATAAATAGCTCCTATGTAAGTAGCTTTGCCTCCTACACGTCTTCGAAAGCTTATTCATCCCATCTACTAAACCTGAAAATCCTTGATTCTAAATCTACTCAAATTTAATTTTGAGCATCCAAGAGTTTAAGGGAAAATATAAACTTCAAGTCAGACATAAAGCGTGATATGAATAATACTATTACATCTCGGATTACTGATATTAAGTGAGACCACGCTGCTTAGCGAAATGAGTTTCCTCTTACTAATATCCTTTTAAAAGCATGTCTCTTGCAAATCAAAATCCTATAATCAAACTGATTGTAACAATAATGACATATATATATATATATATATATATATATATATATATATATATGCGTAATAATCAGGAAATCAATGGACTATCTATCCACACTACAGTTTTATGTGGTTAAATATTAACTATTGGCTGACTTAGGCCTACCAGACATAGTCGGTAATCTAACTTCTGTTAGATACGATACCGGGCTATTTTCCCTTAACTTTCTTCTTCTAGGTTCAACTGAACCTAATGGTTTTGTTGGCTCACTAATAACCTATCTTTATTTTGCATATCCCCTTCTATGCGTAACATTATTTTAGTCCCATCTGTGACAAAGCCCTATACACTAGAATTTTGGATTTATATTAGCTACGAGATATTAGCTAACGTATAGGGCACGACCCCATACCAGTCCCAACTGGTCTTCTAATATCCGAGTTATAAACTTAGGGTTAACTACTCTATTCAATTCTCGTCATATACTTAGGGTTGGCAACCCTATTTAAATTCCATTTATCCTTGCAAATGATTTACCCCTGAAATCATATCTTTATAAAACAAGGAAATCATATACTTTTCTTTACTCAAAACACTTATGCCACGATATATGCTTTACACAAAACAATATTGATGAAACCTAATCAATGGGATTATCTATCCCTTCATAATAAGTTAAAACTTCTTTCTAACTTAGAATGAATTAGGCTACAAGGCCAAAACAATACCTTCGAAATCTTTGTTTAAAACCTTAAGCAATCCCTTTGAATTCATTGATAGTGCCCCTTTCAAAATAATTTAATTACTTTAACCTTGAAAAAATTAGGCCATAAGGCCAAAACATGCCTTTCAAACGTATTGAAGATAGAGCTTTCGAAATCACCACTTACACCTTAGTTGTTCCCTTTCAAAACCATTTAAAATAAACCTTTTGAAACACTTAAAGTATGCCTTCCGAAAGCAATGGAATCCTTCCATTTGATACACGTAAAACGTTCCTTTTGAAAGTATTGGGCTTAAGTAAGAGTTTATGGGAACATAACTTCGAAACCATTTAAAATCATTTCTTTTGAAACCATTGGGTTTAACTTTTAATATAACTAAAGGGTCATAAAGAACTGGACGAAAGCATTACTTTCGGAAGCATTAATCCCAAGTAAAAGAAAGATGATAGTTTTGAAACCCACCCTTTTGAAACCATTGCCTCCAAAACCATTTGAAAGCGGCTATGGTTTTGGAAAGCGGCTACATAACCCTTTCGAAAGCATTGAGAAGGTAGCTCCAAAGTGAAAAAGGCGAAAGCACCTCTTTCGATTACTTTACATTAAGGTTATAAAGAAAAATGGCCTTGACTAATTCAAAAGGTATTAATGCGGCATCATGAATATCGAATAGGTTCAAAAGCGGCTATCCTTTCGAAAGCTTCTTTTAAATCTTAAATAAGTGTCAACTCTTTCGAAAGCTCTTTTCTGAAAACAAAAGGCAAGTTGATAGATTCGAAAGCTAATAAAATTGCTTCAACCCTTTCGAAAGTATCTTTTATAAACAATAGTAGGGATTCGAAAGCTTATAAGAATAACTTCTACCCCTTCGAAAGCATGGTTTCGACACAGTCCTTTCCACCTTTCTCCAATGCACTACGTATCAATTGCTTGATGCCATGTGCATTGATTTTGAACGAGTTCAATGGCGAAGGTATGGTGAAGAAAGTTAGCAAATGGAAGTGGCGAAGTGGTAAATCCAAGAAAAACTGATTTTATGCCTTTCAAAGTAATTTCTTTTCACCAAACTTGTCTAATTTATCAAAATGTAATCGGTTGCCATTTCTCTGTCAAAATCCTTTTCTAAAAGGTTGCTGAATTCAAAATTATCAATTAAAACATTTGAACAAATAAGCCCTTCTCCTTCATAAAGCATATAAAACATTTAATTCCATTAACATAAATAATTTTATAACCATAATAAAATAATTAGGAAAATTCCTCAAAAATTACCATAACTCACTTTTATATGTTTCCTAAATATGTAATTTCATACCCGAAATCATTATATAATTGCCTTAAATAATTTAAACCCAATATTAACTATTTTCTTTCATAGAAAATTCATAATAAATCCACAATAACTTAGAAAATTATGAAACTTGAAACCCACTTCTAAAGTGATGTTTTTTTATCATATATCAAAAACTCAGATCATTTGGATGTCATTTAATATGTTTTCCAACCTAAACTTATCATAAAATCTATTTGAAACAATATTAATCATCAACCAGCATATATACCCATTTAAACAAACATAACATGGCATATTATTTGCAATATAATTCGTGTCAAACCTTAAAACTGATATCATCATCAAAAGTGAGATGTAAATCAAATTATTCATTTTGGCATGGTGTAAGAAGGTTGAGATTTTCCCTTTGATTAATTTCTTCAAGCTTTTTACTTGATTCCTAGATTATCTTCTTTTTGGTTCCTCTTAATGGTGGTCGGTCGAGCTTAGTGTTGTTTTAATTTTTGTTTATGAATGTTGAAATGAATAAGTGTGACGACCTAGAATCTTTGGTATTTGAATTTGAAAATATTTAAGTGATTTTAAATGTTTGGAAGATAGTTTAACTTGAATTTCAAAATTTACAATGAAATTTGCAATTTAAATTATTGGATTTAATTTATTGAAGTTGGGTAAAATTTGAATTTTCAATTTTAAGCTTGTTAAAAATATTTTAAAGGCTTATAAAATTTATATTGATGATACTGAAGATAATGGAAGCTACAGAATTGAATTTGAAAGTGATTTGTCCAGTTTTGAATTTATATCGTTTAAATCGATGTTTAAAAATAGCCTTCCGAGGCACAGTCTCGAAATTCGACGAAATTAGTTCCATTAGATCCGTAATATTGAATTATTATAGAATTTTAATTTTCGTAGTGTTTGGAGTTGTCGTTTGGCCGTAAGATAAGCAAATGCGTTGAAAATCAAATCGAAATTTAATATAAGAACTGGGTTCAAAAAGCTATCTTCTCCAAACGATCGAATTAGGACTCGAAACCTTTTCCATTGCGTTCGGAATAGGGGTATAACCTTACAAACGCCTAGCGGCATGCCTCGATGGGAGTTTCATGGTTTTAAGCTACGTAAATCGAGACGGTTTGAATTCAATTTAAAATATATATATATATATATATATATACACACCATAGTCCCTTCAATTGTATTTCATTCACATCACAACTTTTTGCCTTCAAATCACTATCTCCACTCGTACATGCCAACATCATCGTGTCTCCTTTCTCTTTAATATTTACAGCCGATATACAAAATGAAAAAGAAAAAGAAATCTTCGTTCAAAATCAAAATCAAGTTCGAATGTTAATGGCCAAGAAAATAAATCGATTCCTTTCCTCCTCTCTGTTAATCAAATCGCGAGGCACAAATCAGAGACGGCACGCGCTCCATTTTTGGGGCGGAGTCGTTTTGATTGAGGCAAGGCCAGTCAGCGGCGAAGACGTCGATTTGGGCATCGTGATGGCAATAAGGTCGAGCTCGATTTTGTTTGATAGCGGTGGCAGGGAGGTGGCTACGAGCATCGGCGACGTCACGATTTGGGTCGCAGTGTGTTTCGAGGCAGGGCAGTGAGTCGTGTTGGATCGTGATGGCGTTTGTGTGATCGAGGGTTCGAGAAATGGCAGAATGGCAGCGGATCTCGAGGACGAAGCCTCCACTTGCGAGATACTGGAGGAGGTGAAGCTCGATAAATTCTGGATATGTGTTCGAATTTGAGGTATTTAAATTTTAAGCATTTTTATTTAAAATGATTACAGTAAGGTTAATTACTGTTTAATTTGTAGAAAATGAAATCTTTGCAATAAAAGAAAAATTTATACATGCAAATAGATTAATAATTACTGAAGTTAAAATTAGAAAGCAGTGGATTTAAAAAAAAATGTTGATTTTGAAAAAAAATGTATTTGCTGCCCAGTTTTTAAATTTACAGAGTTTAATTTTATATGTAAGTGCAGAAAGTTTGTATAAAATTTGGAAGAATAGAAATGTTTGGGTTTATATAAAAATCAGCTTTTTTTATCTTTATATATATTTTATAATTTCATATATAGTTTCAAAAGGAAAATTATTAGTTTAAAACCCAATTATTAATATAAATTAAAATCCTTTGGTTAATTAAATTGTTTAATAATAAGTGATTATTCAATTAGTTCAAATGTTTCATTAAAAGAAAATTTATTTGAAATTAAAATTCTTAAATGAAATAAAAATTTATCAAATAAAAATTTATTGTTCGAATTTATTTCGAATATTAATAAAATCATATAATTGTTCATACAAGGTTTATGAATCGAGAAAACAAGTCAGAATGGAAAATGGATTGCACGCATAAGTAAAGGTGAGAACTTCTCTGTAACGACCCGTTAAATTAATAATATTAAATGAATTGAATTAATATAATTTCTAATCTAATTGAGAATAAATGTAGAAATTTGGTATAGTAGTTGTAATTTAGTGTAACAATAAAATTTTATGATAATGGATTTGGATAATGTAATTTGTCACATTTTGTTAAGAGATTTAATTTTAAGAAACCAATATAATGCAATACAAAGGTGTTTGAAACGACTGTTGGGTTTTAAATGGAGTGTATATAAATAGTGAAAATCATTATAACCTCTTAATTTAATACGATCGTTTAATTAATACTAAAAGAATAAAATTTGAAATAGTATTAATGTAATAATAACTGAATTGAATTGCAAATAGATAAACATTAGAAAAATTTACTTGGTGGATTAAATTTGTTAAAGTTCATAAGTTTTGTAATTTAATTTAGTAGAAACTTTAAATTATAAACGAAGATTGAAATTGTGACGCCCCACCTCTATACCCACGCTAGCCAAGAACAATCCGGAGTAGTGCTGTCAACTAGCACGGAGAATAAGGCTGTTGAGGAGCGACCATACATGTAATTGCTTATCACACGGTGGCTATAAATAATCTTCGGAAACAAACATAGAAATAATCATATCACAAATCAGTCACAGATATTCATATCACAAATGCGGAAGAAGATATGAATATATAACTAACACATGAAAGTGTACATCAGAGTAGTGGTCAGTAAGATCCACGATAATACAAAAGAATAGCAACACATGCTATACAAAAGAATACAACTATGAGTCTATATCTCAAGTGTATACAACAAAAACTGCTAATCTAAACAGTTAGCCAAAAGTCAGAGTGATGAATCCCTGGGAAGAAGTCAAGCAGAAGCACCTGTAACATCTCGGTCTGACCCGAGTATTATTTAAGAAAATAATAAACGGGTCAGTCTAGCTATAAATATCAGATGACATGATATAACATAAAAGATATGGCATAAACATAAACATCCATAATGACATACCACTATAAGTATGTAAATCACGATCAACAGAAGATCAATCAATAAGAGATAATCAATATCACAAGAATCTTCTCAAAGATTCGGAAAGGGCATCATACCCCAAACTTGTACTCATAACAAGTCAATGACATAAATTCTAGAAATCAATGCAAGAAGTCCAGAAATCATAGAAAAGAGAAAGAGGCCTATCACATGACGGTCCGAAGACCAAGGGGAGCTACCCCTCATGTGTGAATGGAATCACACAGATTAAGGTCCAGACTAACCAAAAAGCAAAAAGGTATGTGTGAGTGGAATCACACAAGTGGTGTCTAGTCTAACCTCGCAACAAGAGACATCGCACAGTTGCTAGTCTAAATCATCAGAATGATCGTCATGATCAACGAGAAGTGTCAATTACACTAAGCTAGTAAATATAGAAGTTTAGCTTCATGTCCCATAACCACTTGCTTAACTTAAATATTTACGAACAAACTGTAAATCTTCACTAATAAAATTGTCACAAGAGGTTCAATCGAGCAAGTCCAGGAATTAACCGACGAAGTGAACGCAAGCGTTTCATAGCACTTGTTTTACTAAGTCGTTTAATTAGATTTCTCATCCGAGTGAGGTAAAGGTTTGTATATACTAATAGATTGGAAAACGGTTTAAGAAAAGAGCTTTGTTATTAAAAATAGAGTTGAAATTGTTTGTTAAAAGAGTTTTGATATTTACTACTAGTATTGAAACCTTTATATTTTTAAAATGACAAATTACAGAAGAGATTGTAGAAACAATCATCACAAAGATCACATTCGGAGATGTGAATAAAATCCAAGGAAATCAGCTCAAAAGCATCAAAGTGGAAGTTCCCCAACGACCAAACGTGGCAGAGATAACCAGAGATGGTTTGTCTCGAAGAATGGTCAACTCAGCATCTCAACAAAGCAAGTTCTGTTGAATGTTTTTCAGATAAGATCGCCTATGAAGGGGGGTCCAGGGGGGGTGGCAACCCCCCAAGGTGGGGGTGCGGGGGCAAAGCCACCGCTTACGGGGTTCGACCTAGTGAAGATAAAATGAGGTCTAACGACCTAAGGACTCAAGGGTCTAACAACCTAACGACTCAAGGGTCATACGACCTAACGACTCAAGGGTCTAACGACCTAACGACTCAAGGGTCATACGACCTAACGACTCAAGGGTCATACGACCTAACGAGCTATGACCAAACGACCTAACGACTCAAGGGTCATACGACCTAACGACTCAAGGGTCATACGACCTAACGAGCTATGGCCAAACGACCTAACGACTCAAGGGTCTAACGACCTAACGACTCAAGGGTCTAACGACCCAACGACTCAAGGGTCCAACGACCCAACGACTCAAGGGTCCAACGACCCAACGACTCAAGGGTCCAACGACTCAGCGACTCAAGGGTCCAACGAATCAGCGACTCAAGGGTCCAACGACTTAAGGGTTGCACGACTTAAGGGTTAGGCCAGGAGCGACCTAACGAGATAACTCATAACCGACTTAAGGGTTGCGTGACTGAAGGGCTGCACGACTTAAGGGTTAACTCGTAAACGACTCACGACCTATGGATGAACGACTTAACTCCGAACGAGCTAAAAATGGCCAGAACGACCTAGGGTTAACTCGTGAACGACTCACGACCTATGGATGAACGACTTAACTCCGAACGACCTAAAAATGGCTAGAACGACCTAGGGTTAACTCGTGAACGACTCACGACCTATGGACGAACGACTTAACTCCGAACGACCTAAAAATGGCCAGAACGACCTAGGGTTAACTCCTGAACGACTCACGACCTATGGACGAACGACTTAACTCCGAACGACCTAAAAATGGCCAGAACGACTCAAGTGCAGAAATTTCAACAAAACGCTAAAAATTGGAGTTTTTTTTGCCAATCCAATCCAAACCAAATGCTAACATGCATGCAAAAATGATAGGGAATCATTCCCAACAGTCCAATATAGTTATAGGCTAGAATTGTGAGATAAAAATCTCACCTTTGCACCAAATATCAATGAAAATGAAGTTTTAAGCAAGCAAGAATCAATCCTTCTTCTATCTAAGCACAAGAAGCTTGAATCCAATGTCTTCTTCTTAAATTTGGAGTAGAAAGATGGATTGCAATTGAATTTGAGTTTTGGAATTTTAATTTCCCATTCCCTCCACCATTAATGCCAAAGCTTGATTAGTTAGGAAATTTATGAAGAGTGAGGAGAAGAGGGTTGGAACTTGGGCTTAATAGGCTAAACTAACCCAAAGTCCAAAGCGGGAAAAGTTAGTGAAATTTCACTAACTCCAAACCTATCGATGTTTATACTTAAAAAAGTTGTAAACGACATTTCGAACTCAATGGAAGTGGTCTCGGGTCCTAATTTGACCGTTTGCAAAATGTAGCTTTTCGGACCAAAATCTGATTAACGAGTTAATGTTTAAATAAAATATTTAAATACAAACTCGATAAATATGCGGGTTGTTACAGAAATAAACGCTAAATTTAATTATGTAAAGGGTGACTTAAGACCTAGTTATAGGAATTGGAATATAATCCAATTTGAATTAAGTAGAAGAAGGATTTGATTAATATGTAAGCTATTGTTCAAGGTATCGAATAAAAATTGGAAACCCAATTCTAATTAATGATAATAACGTTAGTATTAGTTAATAAATATATTTCAATGCAGTACCCAAATGAATGGAATAAAATGAATATATATTGAATAGAAATGAAATGTAAGGTAAATGACGATTGTGTAAAATCAGTACAAGTTGGAAATGCATAAACCTTAATAAACATTCCAATTTAATAAATTTATGCAAATGTGGGACTTAGTGATAAGCGTGTAATTATGGGTATGATAACAATTAGTATAAAATTCCTATTTCAGTGGCATGTTGCAATGGGTGATTTAGTTTGGGATTTTTATAAAATTTTGATGGAATTATTTAAGGTTTACAATAACAGAAGTTTAGGAGTAAAGTGAGATAATTGAAAATTTTAATCATTCATATAAGTCATTTGTTTATTAATATGAGTTAGCTAAAAAAAATTAATTTGGGCAATACCTATATATTGGAAACACATTTGTAAAGTGTAATTAATTGAATTTGGTGAATTGGGAATGAATCCAAGGTTATAGGAATTGATGTAATACTACGCAAATAAAAGGTAACTGCATAAAATCAATGTTTCGTAATAAATTGTAATTGATAATTAAGTAGGAATGGGTTTGAATTTGACAAAAAGGAAAATTTATTATTTGCTTACCCATCTATTCAATCTATTAAATTTGATCAGATCCATTTGCAATGAAACGAATTTATTTACAAGTTAGAATGTATTTAGCTGATAACTATAAACCAATTAGGGTAATCGGATATATATATTACCATTTAAGTTATATAAGATAATGGTTGACTTAATTAAGGGAGTTTATGTAATAATTTCATTTATTTTGTAAGTGGAAATAAAACGTTAATGATAACAAGTATTCAAAATTTACCATCTATTTAGTATATTAAGTATAATTGATAATCAACTGCAGCAAGTAATAAATAATAAATACGTAACGTTAAATGAAGTAATATTAGAAATTTAATATTTAGAAACTATGTAAATATAAGTGCAGATGAAATTGGGGATATTTACATATTGAAATATGAATCCAATGATAAATCAATCTAATTGACAATAAATAATGGAAAGTAAATTTAATTAAATTTTGGAAATTTAATATATATATATATATATTTTGGTGAAATTAATGAAATTTGAGGATTTCTAAATTTAATTCGACAAGTTAAATTTTGTTTAAATTAGTATAGGTGATTGAAAATTTTATAATAATAAGAATCATCAATTATCAAAGAGAAATGGGAAATTGGATTTAATTGACTAAATTTTGATTTATTTAATGAATATAAAAATAGCCATTTTGGCCACGGACTCGGATTCGACGAAACTAGTTTCATCGGATCCGTATCGGTGAATTATTATAGGGTTTCAAGTTTTGTATCGATCGGACCTGTCGTTTGATCGTACGGGCGTGAAACGCCTTGAAATCAATTTTAATAAAACCAATTTTAATAAAATCAATTTGGAAATTTTGTTTTCAGCATAACTTCTTCATACGATCAAATTTGGACGTGAAACTTTTTCCATCGCGTTCAGAATATCTTAAAATACCTATTTGGATATATAGATTTAATAAATTTTGTTCCGGAGGCTAAACGGGCTTTTTGGGCCATAGTTTGTTCCGCACATTCATTCTACGGTCTATCTACGCTACCTCTAACCCTCTATATAAACCCAGCTATTCAGCCCTAGCCCCCACCTAATTTCATTTATCTGCGCGTATTTTCTTCAAGCTTCTCTTCTTCTTCAATGGGGGCTAACCCTAGATCCAGTCAGTTCAAAAACAAAATGAAAATTCAAAATCTCCAGAAAAATTCCACAAAAATATATGTTAATGTTCTCAAGACACGTAATCTCATGGTGAAATTCGTTTTCCAAATAGAGTTATCGTTTACCCAGAATAAATTCAAACAGTCCGTGACCATTCATCAGCGCCGTAACAAAATTCATCTGATCGAAATTCTGTTTCTGGGTATTGTAGTATGGACGATGGGGAGTACATCAGTATAATTCGTTCGTCGATTCGATGGTTGGATGGTTCGTAAAATTCGATTAGTGTTTGGCGTAGGGGCGGCGGCTGCTGGGTTTATGGCCGATGGTGGCCACGTGGGGCGCACGCGAGTGGTCTATGGCGTGTAGAGGAGAGGTCGCATCGGTGCAGGAGGGGCGTGGCGCGGCTGCGATGGGCAGGGGTTGCGATCGTGTTCTGTGCGTTGTCTGCTGGGTGCGAACGATGGGAGGGAGCTTCTTCCTGTAGCCGCGTTTTGCTTCTGTAGGGTTGCTGACGTGTGAGTGTGTTGTGTTTTTTTTTTTGTGATTTATTTTGTTTTATATTTATTTTGATTTCATATGTTCTAACTATTGTAACTTCTACATACGACCTCCGTTTCTCACGAATTTTTTTCCGTTAGGATCGTAATTAAATTCCGGACTTGATGACGCTGGTTTGGACGAATTCCGAGACGGGCGAATTTTTGGGTTTAAATCGAATTTAAATTCGATTTAAATTCAAAAGGTGAGTGTTTAAACCCACTCACAACTACTAGAAGCTTTTATGTTTGTTAAATTAATTTTAGAAATGAATAGAAATTTATTTATGAGTATTTGGCATGTTTATTTCACTCATATTTGTTGAATTGCATTTATTAAGTTTAACTGCTAATTTAATTTATTTATTGCGTATTAATTGATAGTTAGAATTTATTTGTTTGCCTATAAACTGCTGGTTAACAGTTATTTAGATTATTACTGAATATAAACTGTTAGATTAATAGTTGTTAGATTTAATCTGAATAAAATTGCCAGTTATTACCTGTTATATATTATCAAATATAAATTGTTATTGATTGATATTGCTTGATGATTGTGATTGGATGATGGGTGATGTTGATGGATGTTTTATTGTATATCATTAAATTGCAAATTATCATGCATATTTCCTTTCATTCGGGATTGTGGTTTGAAATGATATACAACCGCAAAATTTTATATCTTTTAAATTGCGGATTGAAATGATAAATATCCGTATCACTTGACCATAGGATAGAAAATTATATACAGGCACCGCTGTCTATATATTACTATTTTAATGTGATTTCTATGGTTTGGATGGAATACGGTTTATAATAATCTTAAATTTTATATTGTATAAATATTTTTCTTCCATATATATATACATATGAAGTTGAAAATTTTGAATTTAAAAGGTGTATAAAAATCTTTATTAAAAATGGAAGAAAATTAAGAAAATGGAGTTTAATAATTTATATCATATGTTAAATGTTAAGTTTGGAAATTTTAAGATATGATATTTATAATTGGATTTTTCCCAAAATAAATTGAAATGAATATTCTAGTATAATTTGAATTGGGGAAAATATATATATATTATTACTAGAAATTGAAGTCTGATCATTTATGGATTTTATATGAATATTCAAGACTAATTAATAGAACAATTGATTTGTTGAAAGAATAAAATCCAACTTTAGTTTGAAATATTGATACTCAAAATGGATATACGTATATATAAATAAATTGAAGTGGTTTTGGAACTTGAGAGAGATAATATAAATTTTGGTTTAGACTTTAATAAAGAAATGTATTTGTAAAGCCATGAGAACTATTTTCTTTACAAAGTAACATTTAAGTTAAACCATTTAATTCATATACCGTTGAATGTCCAAACCATTCAAGTTTTAGAAGTTATGGTTTTAAATTATGATTTTCAAAATACTATGCTTTGAAAATATTTGATTTTCAGACGTTTTGAAGTTAAAGCATTTTGATTTTGGAAAAGAATTATATTTGGGATAAGTGATAAAATATGGTTTTGGGTTTTGAAATGATATCGTATTCATGGTTATGAAATGGAATGTTTATTCTGATTTTTAAAGTATAACCTATTTTTAAATGACCGCGGTGTTATAATAACGATGGGTTGGCAAAGAGACCGGGATCGGATATCTGACATACTCTCTGTCGATACCGAAAACCACTTTGACTAACCGTGTACGCGGTGGAGATTCCAGAATGAAGTAGGTGGTGGCGACGTTTCCTGTAAGGTAAATACGTGGACCCGACTCCCGTGAGTTGGCATAAGGTGGCTAAAACAGGAGCGATTCTCAGGCCAATGAGGTCATTCCTCTGATCGGACCCTCCTCTTCGATATTATACTTTGATTTTGGATTGATTCAGTGGCCACTTCTATATTTTGATTTTGGGGGAGTTAGTCCGAGGTGGGCGGTAACTGCGGCTACGCGTTTCCACCAGCCTGGATAGCAATTGGTATATCTACCCTGGCATTGCCTAGTTGTGCCGTGTCACCTACCATACCGAGCCTTTACTACGAGTTTCTATTTGTGTCGTACCTATGGAGTATCCTCTGGTAGCCTCCCGATCAGGAGGTATTACGGTACTGTATAGACTATTGGCATTTTACGTGTTAAGGTGGAAAATGTAAAGCCTTAATGCTATTTAAAAGTAAGTTTATTTTATAAATAGACACTACTATAATAGCGCAATATACTACATAGTTAATAGTTTAACGGATTCTTAGGAGAGGTAAATCCCGAACATCTCTTGAGTTACTGTACTCATATTTATTTCTGTTAATTTAACTCACATAAGATCTTTTAGTTCGGACTCGAGTGTTTTTGTCTTTTCAAATTTGCTCGGGTCAGTCCGAGCGTTTCAGGATCGAAGACTTTAGCTTTGGAGGACGAAGACGAAGAATTCGTATTATTATTATTTATAGTATTGCACCACACTCATACTGTTCCGCTGCATTGATTGTATTGGTATGTGTAACTCTGATATTTATTGTATAAAGCAAATTAAGTGTTTGTAAACTGTTTTGAACTGTATATTTATTATTATATTTCATCCTTCCGCTGTGAGATTCTGTTTTGTTTTCATTTCTTCTCTGTTTTTCTTATTTATCCCATAACAATCCGCCCTTCCGTATGGTTTGAACTGGCACGTGTGTCGGTTTAAAGTGTGCGAAAAGGCGGGACGTTACAGTTGGTATCAGAGCTTTGGTTTAGCGATAAACTTTGGCTTTGTGGGGTTTGACTCTTTGTTAATAGGGTAGTAATACCCTATGGGAGTCACTGAGCGTATATATATGAGAGAGCGTACTTGTTAGTGTTATAAAAAGATTTTGATATTGTGTTAATCTGTTCCGCTTTGTATTTATAAATTCTGGTTGATGCATGGGACGCTATGACATCAATAGGGATTTCTAAACACTTAATAGGACAGACCGACATAATATTTGTTTTTAATATAGGTGAATGAAATTTTTTTTGCCTATTATATTTTCTATATATAAAATATTTTATAAAGATATATATATATATATATATATATATATATATATATATTTGGTTGCTATAGTTGGGTGTTAGGTAATAAAAATATTTGTATTGAATTAAAGCTAAGTTGAAATTTTAATAAATCAAATTGGAGATTTTAGAACTTAAGTCCGGGATTTTTGAAAATCTTCTTTCAAAGGATTTGTGAAATATAATGATTTGGTTTATAGGTAATTTCTTATATAAGTATTTAGTATAATTCGGAAGAATTGTTTTAAAAGTGGATTTTGGAGAAAATAAATTTTGTACTTTCCCCTCTGTCGCTGGAAAATAATTTCGGTGATGACGGCCGCATCATCGACTTTCATTTTCAAGTTTCGAAGGGAAAGGCCACTGTAGTAAATTCTACTGCAGATTTGTTTTGAAATTATTTAAAATTTTAATTGTTTAAAGGTAATTAGAGATATAAAAGTTGTAAGAAATTAATTATCTATTATTTTAAAGAAATTTTGGAATTTGACCCGGTGTTAATTCTTGAATTTCCATTAATTAGTTGTAAAAATTTAGGTTAGTGAAATAAAAGAAGTAATCAATGAATTAAAAGAGTTGAGATTAAACTTGCATAAGTTCTTTTGCTTTTTCTTTAACATAAATAACTTACCAAGTATAAAAAGTTGAAATGTAAATTAAGAGTGGAATAGAATATTATGCAAGTAGAATTTTGGAAAAAAATGAAGTATTCAATAAATTACTGTTATAAATAAGAATTTAATGGTATTAACTTAAGTGATGATTGGAATTTTACTAAAATTAAAGGTTGTATTATTAATAGGTGATTTTAACCTTAAGAAAGTAAAAATGAAATTCCTTAATTTATAAAGTTTGATTGTAGGGTTATTAACTTAAGTATGCTTTAATTCCCCCTATTCTAATATAATAGAAAGTAGGAAAAATATAAATGACTGCAATCCATAGTTAATGAATGAGTAAAATCTTTCACTTATAGGAATGCAAGTTATAAGGTTAATAAATTAAGTGTAAGTAGAGGGTTACTGTAATTAAATATAATGGAAACTTCAACATTAAATAAATGAATGAGATTAAAGGTAAGTTGAAATTGTAGGTTATAAAACAAATATATATTAATTAAAGGAATGAAAAGAAACTTGTAAATTTTCACTTACATTCTTAAAATATATATAACTTACCATAAAATAAAAGTTGCAATTGCTAGTAAGAAAGTGTAAAGGGAAATCTTACAAGTGAAGCTTGAGGTAATTAAAGTATTCAATTAATTGCTGTTAAAACTTAAGCTAAATCGGAAATTTTACTATATAAGAAAGGTAAGTAGAATAAATGGGTGATATAAACTTTAGTCAATAAATTGGAACACAAATATAATAATTTTGTAATAAATGAAAATGAAAATTGTAAGAAGTAAAGGGATCACTCAATAAATGAAAGAAAGAAAATCAAACCACTGAAGAATGAAAAAATGTATGATAAGTAATTTGGTTGTTGGGTTGAATTGTTATTGTTTGATTTATGTTGTTGGGTAAGGAATTTGAATTTGTCGGATGAATAAATAATCTATCTATGTTCCATCTAAGACTGTTGAGAAAAGGATGCACTTGATAGTTAATTTCATTTTATACAAATTTCAAGTTTTGAACCCAAACAACTATTTGTTTGATGGATTAATGGTTGCTTTGTTTTATGTATGTATGCTGTTTGTAAAATTGATGGTTGTTGTATTGTTTGGTTGATTAATGATTGAATCCACTTGAATAATTCACTTTAATATAAATATTTAACCTTTTAGATTATATAAGTGAATACAGGTGATGGAAGCAACTGCTACTGCTTTTGGTTCCATAATAATAAGCGTATATTGCCCGACAAATAGGTACGTTTTCGGATTACGTTTAAAGCACTATTTTTCCCGTGTTGGGATATAATATTTTGATAATATATGTAATATATTTGTATATTTTGATATTATATTTTCTCCCGAGCCTCACCGTACAAAGGAGACTCTGCCAAAAATTTTCGTAAATTTTGGACTTAGAATTTTGTGAAAATATTTTCCCAACTTTAATAATTAAGTATAAAATAATATAATGATTATAAACAGGTATATTTTATTTAAGAAAATAAATTTAGTAAATTATTGTTATAAGTTAATATTTGGAATAAGATGTACTGTTTTATTCTTCCTTCTCCCTTCTTTTTCCTTTTCGGGGACGAAAAGTTTTGAGTGGGGGAGATTGTAACGACCAGTTAAATTAATAATATTAAATGAATTGAATTAATATAATTTCTAATCTAATTGAGAATAAATGTAGAAATTTGGTATAGTAGTTGTAATTTAGTGTAACAATAAAATTTTATGATAATAGATTTGGATAATGTAATTTGTCACATTTTGTTAAGAGATTTAATTTTAAGAAACCAATATAATGCAATACAAAGGTGTTTGAAACGACTGTTGGGTTTTAAATGGAGTGTATATAAATAGTGAAAATCATTATAACCTCTTAATTTAATACGATCGTTTAATTAATACTAAAAGAATAAAATTTGAAATAGTATTAATGTAATAATAACTGAATTGAATTGCAAATATATAAACATTAGAAAATTTTACTTGGTGGATTAAATTTGTTAAAGTTCATAAGTTTTGTAATTTAATTTAGTAGAAACTTTAAATTATAAACGAAGATTGAAATAAACGCTAAATTTAATTATGTAAAGGGTGACTTAAGACCTAGTTATAGGAATTGGAATATAATCCAATTTGAATTAAGTAGAAGAAGGATTTGATTAATATGTAAGCTATTGTTCAAGGTATCGAATAAAAATTGGAAACCCAATTCTAATTAATGATAATAACGTTAGTATTAGTTAATAAATATATTTCAATGCAGTACCCAAATGAATGGAATAAAATGAATATATATATTGAATAGAAATTAAATGTAAGGTAAATGACGATTGTGTAAAATCAGTACAAGTTGGAAATGCATAAACCTTAATAAACATTCCAATTTAATAATTTTATGCAAATGTGGGACTTAGTGATAAGCGTGTAATTATGGGTATGATAACAATTAGTATAAAATTCCTATTTCAGTGGCATGTTGCAATGGGTGATTTAGTTTGGGATTTTTATTAAATTTTGATGGAATTATTTAAGGTTTACAATAACAGAAGTTTAGGAGTAAAGTGAGATAATTGAAAATTTTAATCATTCATATAAGTCATTTGTTTATTAATATGAGTTAGCTAAAAAAGTTTAATTTGGGCAATACCTATATATTGGAAACACATTTGTAAAGTGTAATTAATTGAATTTGGTGAATTGGGAATGAATCCAAGGTTATAGGAATTGATGTAATACTACGCAAATAAAAGGTAACTGCATAAAATCAATGTTTCGTAATAAATTGTAATTGATAATTAAGTAGGAATGGGTTTGAATTTGACAAAAAGGAAAATTTATTATTTGCTTACCCATCTATTCAATCTATTAAATTTGATCAGATCCATTTGCAATTAAACGAATTTATTTACAAGTTAGCATGTATTTAGCTGATAACTATAAACCAATTAGGGCAATCGGATATATATATTGCCAGTTAAGTTATATAAGATAATGGTTGACTTAATTAAGGGAGTTTATGTAATAATTTCATTTATTTTGTAAGTGGAAATAAAACGTTAATGATAACAAGTATTCAAAATTTACCATCTATTTAGTATATTAAGTATAATTGATAATCAACTGCAGCAAGTAATAAATAATAAATACGTAACGTTAAATGAAGTAATATTTGAAATTTAATATTTAGAAACTATGTAAATATAAGTGCAGATGAAATTGGGGATATTTACATATTGAAATATGAATCCAATGATAAATCAATCTAATTGACAATAAATAATGGAAAGTAAATTTAATCAAATTTTGGAAATTTAATATATAAATATATATTTTGGTGAAATTAATGAAATTTGAGGATTTCTAAATTTAATTCGACAAGTTAAATTTTGTTTAAATTAGTATAGGTGATTGAAAATTTTATAATAATAAGAATCATCAATTATCAAAGAGAAATGGGAAATTGGATTTAATTGACTAAATTTTGATTTATTTAATGAATATAAAAATAGCCATTTTGGCCACGGACTCGGATTTCGACGAAACTAGTTTCATCGGATCCGTATCGGTGAATTATTATAGTGTTTCAAGTTTCGTATCGATCGGACCTGTCGTTTGATCGTACGGGCGTGAAACGCCTTGAAATCAATTTTAATAAAATCAATTTGAAATCAATTTGGAAATTTTGTTTTCAGCATAACTTCTTCATACGATCAAATTTGGACGTGAAACTTTTTCCATCGCGTTCAGAATATCTTAAAATACCTATTTGGATATATAGATTTAATAAATTTTGTTCCGGAGGCTAAACGGGCTTTTTGGGCCATAGTTTGTTCCGCACGTTCATTCTACGGTCTATCTACGCTACCTCTAACCCTCTATATAAATCCAGCTATTCAGCCCTAGCCTCCGCCTAATTTCATTTATCTGTGCGTATTTTCTTCAAGCTTCTCTTCTTCTTCAATGGGGGCTAACCCTAGATCCAGTCAGTTCAAAAACAAAATGAAAATTCAAAATCTCTAGAAAAATTCCACAAAAATATATGTTAATGTTCTCAAGACACGTAATCTCATGGTAAAATTCGTTTTCCAAATAGAGTTATCGTTTACCCAGAATAAATTCAAACAGTCCGTGACCATTCATCAGCGCCGTAACAAACTTCATCTGATCGAAATTCTGTTTCTGGGTATTGTAGTATGGACGATGGGGAGTACATCAGTATAATTCGTTCGTCGATTCAATGGTTGGATGGTTCGTAAAATTCGATTAGGGTTTGGCGTAGGGGCGGCGGCTGCTGGGTTTATGGCCGATGGTGGCCACGTGGGGCGAACGCGAGTGGTCTATGGCGTGTAGAGGAGAGGTCGCATCGGTGCAGGAGGGGCATGGCGCGGCTGCGATGGGCAGGGGTTGCGATCGTGTTCTGTGCGTTGTCTGCTGGGTGCGAACGATGGGAGGGAGCTTCTTCCTGTAGCCGCGTTTTGCTTCTATAGGGTTGCTGACGTGTGAGTGTGTTGTGTTTTTTTTTTGTGATTTATTTTGTTTTATATTTATTTTGATTTCATATGTTCTAACTATTGTAACTTCTACATACGACCTCCGTTTCTCACGAATTTTTTTCCGTTAGGATCGTAATTAAATTCCGGACTTGATGACGCTGGTTTGGATGAATTCCGAGACGGGCGAATTTTTGGGTTTAAATCGAATTTTAATTCGATTTAAATTCAAAAGGTGAGTGTTTAAACCCACTCACAACTACTAGAAGCTTTTATGTTTGTTAAATTAATTTTAGAAATGAATAGAAATTTATTTATGAGTATTTGGCATGTTTATTTCACTCATATTTGTTGAATTGCATTTATTAAGTTTAACTACTAATTTAATTTATTTATTGCGTATTAATTGATAGTTAGAATTTATTTGTTTGCCTATAAACTGCCGGTTAACAGTTATATAGATTATTACTGAATATAAACTGTTAGATTAATAGTTGTTAGATTTAATCTGAATAAAATTGCCAGTTATTACCTGTTATATATTATCAAATATAAATTGTTATTGATTGATATTGCTTGATGATTGTGATTGGATGATGGGTGATGTTGATGGATGTTTTATTGTATATCATTAAATTGCAAATTATCATGCATATTTCCTTTCATTCGGGATTGTGGTTTGAAATGATATACAACCGCAAAATTTTATATCTTTTAAATTGCGGATTGAAATGATAAATATCCGTATCACTTGACCATAGGATACAAAATTATATACAGGCACCGCGGTCTATATATAACTATTTTAATGTGATTTCTATGGTTTGGATGGAATACGGTTTATAATAATCTTAAATTTTATATTGTATAAATATTTTTCTTCCATATATATACATATGAAGTTGAAAATTTTGAATTTAAAAGGTGTATAAAAATCTTTATTAAAAATGGAAGAAAATTAAGAAAATGGAGTTTAATAATTTATATCATATGTTAAATGTTAAGTTTGGAAATTTTAAGATATGATATTTATAATTGGATTTTTCCCAAAATAAATTGAAATGAATATTCTAGTATAATTTGAATTGGGGAATATATATATATATATATTATTACTAGAAATTGAAGTCTAATCATTTATGGATTTTATATGAATATTCAAGACTAATTAATAGAACAATTGATTTGTTGAAAGAATAAAATCCAACTTTAGTTTGAAATATTGATACTCAAAATGGATATACGTATATATAAATAAATTGAAGTGGTTTTGGAACTTGAGAGAGATAATATAAATTTTGGTTTAGACTTTAATAAAGAAATGTATTTGTAAAGCCATGAGAACTATTTTCTTTACAAAGTAACATTTAAGTTAAACCATTTAATTCATATACCGTTGAATGTCCAAACCATTCAAGTTTTAGAAGTTATGGTTTTAAATTATGATTTTCAAAATACTATGCTTTGAAAATATTTGATTTTCAGACGTTTTGAAGTTAAAGCATTTTGATTTTGGAAAAGAATTATATTTGGGATAAGTGATAAGATATGGTTTTGGGTTTTGAAATGATATCGTATTCATGGTTATGAAATGGAATGTTTATTCTGATTTTTAAAGTATAACCTATTTTTAAATGACCGCGGTGTTATAATAACGATGGGTTGGCAAAGAGACCGGGATCGGATATCTGACATACTCTCTTGTCGATACCGAAAACCACTTTGACTAACCGTGTACGCGGTGGAGATTCCAGAATGAAGTAGGTGGTGGCGACGTTTCCTGTAAGGTAAATACGTGGACCCGACTCCCGTGAGTTGGCATAAGGTGGCTAAAACAGGAGCGATTCTCAGGCCAATGAGGTCATTCCTCTGATCGGACCCTCCTCTTCGATATTATACTTTGATTTTGGATTGATTCAGTGGCCACTTCTATATTTTGATTTTGGGGGAGTTAGTCCGAGGTGGGCGGTAACTGCGGCTACGCGTTTCCACCAGCCTGGATAGCAATTGGTATATCTACCCTGGCATTGCATAGTTGTGCCGTGTTACCTACCATACCGAGCCTTTACTACGAGTTTCTATTTGTGTCGTACCTATGGAGTATCCTCTGGTAGCCTCCCGATCAGGAGGTATTACGGTACTGTATAGACTATTGGCATTTTACGTGTTAAGGTGGAAAATGTAAAGCCTTAACGCTATTTAAAAGTAAGTTTATTTTATAAATAGACACTATTATAATAGCGCAATATACTACATAGTAAATAGTTTAACGGATTCTTAGGAGATGTAAATCCCGAACATCTCTTGAGTTACTGTACTCATATTTATTTCTGTTAATTTAACTCATATAAGATCTTTTAGTTCTGACTCGAGTGTTTTTGTCTTTTCAAATTCGCTCGGGTCAGTCCGAGCGTTTCAGGATCGAAGACTTTAGCTTTGGAGGACGAAGACGAAGAATTCGTATTATTATTATTTATAGTATTGCACCACACTCATACTGTTCCGCTGCATTGATTGTATTGGTATGTGTAACTCTGATATTTATTGTATAAAGCAAATCAAGTGTTTGTAAATTGTTTTGAACTGTATATTTATTATTATATTTCATCCTTCCGCTGTGAGATTCTATTTTGTTTTTATTTCTTCTCTGTTTTTCTTATTTACCCCATAACAATCCGCCCTTCCGTATGGTTTGAACTGGCACGTGTGTCGGTTTAAAGTGTGCGAAAAGGCAGGACGTTACATTCTCACTCAAAATTTTTTGCTTGGTTAATTTTAAATGAATTGATTTAAATTGGTTGATTGTGTGCTTGGATTGATGATTGTTATCAATTGAATTGAAATAGAACCTATGCGCCGCATAATAGCAGATGATATTATATTTAAACCCATATACCGCGATATTCCACATCGAAGTGGAATTGGTATTATATATGTATTTGGAGTTGTTGATTTTCCGCATTATATAGCGGATGAGACCCTATTGCACCGCATAATAGCGGATGATATTTTATAAATCCCATATACCGCGATATTCCACCTCGAAGTGGAATAGGTATTTAATTGTTGTGCTAACATCTGTGGATGCCGGGAAAACAGTTTGGAGGGATCTAATTGGATTCCTCAAATAATTGAATTAGTTTCAATATTGTATGTTGATTATTTATAATCTGGGTGTGACTATTTGTGATTGAAACCGTTGAAGGCTAAAATTTAGCCGAATATATTTTTGCTATCGTAAGATACCAGAAATAAATAAAAATTGAATTTTTAAATTTAAGTAGAAAATCTATAGTGAAATCTTATTGAATAAAATTCCACAATATGGTGAATGTTTAATAAATAGATCCAAGTAATAATATTCAAAAGGTGAAGAATTGATTTTAAAAATATGGTTTTTAAATAACTTGGAAAAGATAAAGGAATTTATTTTAAAAATAAATTTGGAATTTGATTTGGTGTTTGAAAATAAATTTGGAAATCTATTGAAAATTTGATTTAGTGTTGAAAATGAATATTTGAAAAACGATTTGAAAATCGTATATTAGCGGATATTTGAAAATCTAAATTCACAGTGAAAATTTATAAAGGAAAGGGAAATTTGTTTTAAAAATAAATATCGGTTAATTTTTAAGTGTGGAAAGAAATCTACGGATTAGGAGCGTAGATTTAAAATAAATCAAAAAGAATTTTATTAATTGATTTTAAATGGACCATTTTGTAATGGGAAGTAAATTCTCCCTTGGAAAGCCGAGTATATTTTCAAAGTAGTTTTTGAATAAAAATTAAAAGTTCTAGATTTCATTTTAAAAGAATATTGTTGGAGGAATTATTTTTGGGAGTTGTTTTAAACCTTTAAAATAAATATTTATTTAATTAATTATTGAAGGGATTATTTTAAAGATTAAAATTGATATTTGTTTTAGGAAACGATTATTTAAATAGTTTTACCATATCTACTAATTTTATTTTAAAATTAGTTGGGACTTAAAACCTTATATGTGATAATTAGTATAATGTTTTCATAACTAATATTTTAAGTAAGTGTTTAAAATGGTTTTATTTTAAATATTCCCAAGTATATTTTGGATAAGTAATTTGAATTATTTTAACTCGGCAGATTTCCAGTGGAAATGAATAAATATTTGGAAATATATTCCGCATGAGGAAAATTCTTTGAAATTTGTTTTCAAAGGATTGAAATGTGAATAGTGATTTGAAAATTTGTTTTCAAAATATTGAAGTGTTAAAAATATATCTTGCGAAGATATTTTGAAAATAAATAACTAGGGGAAAAATTATTTGAAATCCAGTAATTGTTGTGAATGTTGATTGATAGTTAAATAACCGACTATCAATATTAGCCTTTCATCGGCAATTGGATTTCGATGCGACTGGGAGTCGAATTCCAAATGGATATCTGAAAACCCACATCGAACCTTTGTGATTGTGATAGATCTTTTATTTATAAGATCAAAGTGCAAATTGTTGTAATTTGTTGAAATCTGAATGTAACACTTATTTTTTTTTAAAAATAAGCGCTCGTTATTCGGATTAGCTGGGAGAGGACTTTGTGTCATAAAACCCATTCCGAATAACGATACTACGAAATAGGATTGCATTTGAAGACGGTGTTGAAGACCGGGTATTTTCGAAAGCGAAAGGATTACCTGTCGAATGTCTCTGCACCGAGTTGCTCCGGTATAGATATTTTTATCCCCTTTGTGATGGGGATTCCAGACGTGATTAGTGAATACCCGGATTTGCAAGGGCTTCTTTGGAAGTGCCTTCGGTTCCGTTCGATCCCGGAACGGACTTGTATGGATGTGTGTCCGACATTACACTTTAAGATGTAAAGTTGGTTTCTATCAAATACATTTCTATTGGTGGCGGAGAATTTATTCTCTTAACTTAACACCCTTCTTTGAGACGTACGAGCTCAGAGGTTATGTAGTTGATGGTTACTAGTGATACATTCCCAATTTGGTAATGTGGCATACGAAGTGTTGCTGATAATTTGTTGATCAAAGCATGAGTTTGTGAAAAGTGTAGCTTTGTGGACGAAACCTCATCGAGTCACAAACCGGAAATGGTCGAAAAAGGAAAGATGCGGCAAGGTTTCAGTGGTAGCTCCCCTAGGGTTTGTCCATTCCTTCTGGAAAAGGGTGGTATCGGGTATGGAGCCATGATATTTAACCTTTGTGGTTACTGAAAATACTTTTCTTTGTGGTTGTTGGTGTAGAGGATCCTCAAATAAAGGTCGCAAACGAAAGGGGGTGGCATATTTTAGGTTTTACTTCCCGGGAAGGGGGTAACCGGCCTTGTGTGGGCAAAGATCCGGGTCGGTTCTCAGGACGTCCCTCCAGGGGCGTACCCATGTGGTAGTAGGAAGTTCCTTAGCATGGCCATTTGTTGGAAATCCATAGAAACGATACGTGCCTTGTACGGTTTTAGTGGTAGAACCTTCCATTTAATATGGTAGCTATAGTAGGCATAGTATAATGGTACCTATGCTGGCTAAGATTAATATTATATTTTCGAAATGCTTTCACACTATGCACTAGTAATAATATCAAATAATTTTCCTCGTATTAAGCATATTTGACTATCATAAGGAGAAATCTCCTCCAATTCTGCGTTTGCATTGTGTGTGTGGCGGGAGGCCTTATGGTAGTTTCATTTCCAAAAGCATAGCGGATTTCTTTTTATTTTCTTTGTGAAAATAACTATTTTTTTAGATCTCACACCAGTCCCATGACTGACTTGGAGTTTATTGTTCCCTTTATAAACTCTGGGTGCCCACAATTTTCCACACGGGCAGCCTAGAGTCAGGTTATCATTATTCGGGAGCAAAGTCAAGAAGTTGTTGTGAAAATCAGGAGGTGGAGATGGATGGCGAGGCGTATCACTTATATATGTAATATTTCTGTTCCGTTGTTTGTTGTTGTACACTCTGATAATGTAATATGATGTAATGCAATAACTGATATAGTGATTCTGTTTAAAGATATTTATTTATCTGTTATATTTGTTCCGCTGCGAAATGTGAGATTCTGTTATTGTTTCTGTTTCTTCTTCTATCTTCTTTTTCTTAAACCCTAATGTTTCGGTTTTCCGGCATTCGATTGTTCGGCAGTTGATACAGCGGACGTATTAATGTCGATTTTCGGGCATTGAAAAATCGGGTCATTACAATAAGAGATGAAGGATAGAATGGTTTAGGGTATAAGAACAAAGGCTATTCCTATTTTTCCCATACCGTATTCCTCCTACTTATTTTTATGCACTTTTGCTTACAATTCATTAAGGCATGACCCCTTATTAATTAACATACCTCAATTCCTTAACTATTAACATTATTTAATTTAATTTATCCAATTAAACGTTCTACATAATGTTACTCAATTAGGGTCATTACAAATACTTTACTTGTTTATTCATTTAAAACCCATTTTCATTTTATTTTTAAATATTTTCATATTTCATTAATATTCAACATTCTATCTTTTAAACTTCTTAAATCATAAGCTAATTATTTTTTTCCACATTCTAAAAATTTAGAATTCATTAACTTTAAAATCTTAAAACCCTAACATTCCCTTCCAAAATAATTTCATAACTTTATCTTAACTTTTCGTTTTCAAATCAGATTTCTATCTTTTCCAAAATGAATTCTTTTTCTATTGTAAACATGAAAAGAGACTTAACTATGCCCAGTATACCATATATGGTTTTTAAAAAATGTGGTCTTAAATCAACTATAAATAATTATGACTAATAATGTAGTCATAACTAACTTTAATTAAGTTGTTGATATTATCAATCACAAATTTATCCAACTTCATCCATATAACCAAGTTCATTCAAGCATCTATATTACAACTAATGTTTTTAAATGAACATGTTAACATAGGGTATAATCATGGTTATCATAGCAACAAGCAAGAATAGAATTCAAAATAAAGGAGCTCACTTTATTTGTCATGTTTATATGTGTGTGTGTGTGTATGGGCGACCATTTGAACAAAAATTAGACATAATTTGAGACACAAGAGATCCGGACCGTTAAATCTTTTTGTCCTTATATGGAAGGTGGAAGTCAAGGGGCAATCTAATGGTGGAGATCTATTGTGTCACCAAATGTGCCTATATTTTATGTCCCAATAGACTTTCCCTATATATATATATATATATATATATATATATATGTTACTTCTTACTTTTAAGCAACCATCAAACATTATTAGTTAATCAACTAAACATCCAAATCATCATCAATAGTCATGCTAACTTATTTAACATCATTTTAAAATTAATTCATAATTTATTTCTTAAATCGGTACTCGCCTTCATTTCCACTCCATCTAACTTTATCGAATTGAATCCGACAGTATTACATCAGCACTTCCTTTCTTTTTCGCGCTCCAGAGCTTTCAAAACTCATTCTCTATGAACTTTGGTATTCTTTTTCTTACAACATCAACACATAAGGTCCTGGTTAAGTGGAGATGTAGCTTGTATGGAGGTGGAGAGTTCGGCCTAGGGGAGAACTTCAGATTATCATTGCACTTACGAAAATCAAACTTAAAATTGGGTCATCTTCCAATAAATTTTAGACGAGTCATTCACGGAATTTTGAGAAGTTATCAAATAGAAAGTTCTTGGAAATTCTCTTCTCTACAATAAAAGAAGAATCCTTAATTCCGAGTTGTTTTGAGAGAGATACGGTTAAAAGAAGGGATTGTATTTTCGAATTTGAAAAATCTGAGCCAAAAATGAATTTGAAAGAATTGAAATTCTGAAACGGTAACTCTTGGATTTTGAAGAAATTATGTCAATGAAAATTGTGGCCAACTCAATTCTCTTGAGTTTGAAAAAAGAATTACTTGATTTTGAGTAGTTTAGTAGGAGATGCAAGCCATGGAATTAGAGAAAGAAAGAGAAGGATGTGTGTAGAAATAAGAGAATGTGCATGGCTATTTATACATGATGCTTCCTACCAAATGACCCTATTGCCCTTTCCTTAAAACTTATTTTTAACCATACATTTTCTCCTCCTTTTCAAGGCAAGATAAGTTTAGACCCTTAAGTACTTAGCATTTAATGAGATGAAAAGTATGTGTAAGGAGGTAAAAGGAAATGGTAATTTTGCTTTTTATTAGTTAACACTTAAGTATTCTTATTTAATTATATTAAGAAAATATCTTAGATATTTTCTTAGTTTTTGATGTTTATAATTGTGATGTTTGTAAATGTGTGTACATATGTGTAGCATTTAGATAACTTAGCCAATTTCATTATTTAATCAAACTATTTACTTATTAAATAAAACTTGAAAATTGGTTTTCTATCATAATTAAATAATTAGAACAAGTTTATATAAGCTATAAAACCATATTATCTAATATTAAAAATTAATTATAAAATACAAGGTCGATCTGTCAAAATGCGACGAAGTTTGTACATCTTTATAAAACAAGTTTATATACATTTGTAAAAAATTTATCAATCAATTTTTATCATTATAAAATCATTTAAAAGAGTTGTTTACCATTCAAACAATTAATTGAATATATATTTAAGTTTATCGAAAACCAACATTTGTCTATTTTACGACAAAAATCTTTATTTTTGTAAACCAATTCTAAGAGTAAGTTCATTGTTCTTGTTAATCTTATAAAACATGATTAATTGAGTTTGATAATTCTCTATTTGAATACTTAAAATAAATTAAATATTCTCTTTTAAGATGGTGAAATTATGAGTCATTACAAAAATAGTCAAATTCAATCGACTGAATACTGTTTTCACTTGACTGCCTTCAGTCGATTGAGAAGAGTGTTCAATCGACCAAATAGTGGAAATCCTGTTTTTTTTATAAAAGTTGCTTTTTAAACCTTGTTCAAATTCTTTGATAATTAAACATGCTAGTATGTAGATGTGTGTGTGCGCATATGAACTATCAAGGAGATTTTACAAGCGTATCTAGGACCAAAATACATACATTCAACTAGACAAACCATATTTTATAGCTTTGAAAACGTAGACCATCCATCTTGCTCTTATCCTTGATTCTTTGATTCAGTAGCTTATTGCACCTACATAGTTATGTATGCAAGATATACGTAGAGATATAGTTGTCATCATTAAAACATAGAACTGGGGTTCTAACAACCTCCTCCATTTTTATGATGAAAACTATATGAATTATTAGTTAAAAAACATATTTTATCTTCCCCTTAATACATGCTCCCCCTATCGATATTCTCTCCCCCTTTGGCATCAACAAAAAGGTGAGAAGTTAGTAGAGATGTGAAGAAAATTTAAGGGATGAAGATAAGACACATCTATAAGTGGTAGTTAAAAGCACAACATAGATATAAGGTTATAGACATATGCAATATAAGATGTTGAACACATTTAATCACATAAGGAACACAAACATATGTTTAAACAAGACATCATTTGATTAAACAACACAAACTAACAAACACAATACCATGGTTCACAAATGCAAGTCATAAGTAAGTGACAGTTCACTAATACACAAATGCAAACTGTCTAAGACCAAAAAGCAAGCAAACAAAGTCCATCATCAAGACATTCAAACCCAAAAAGCTTATCAACCACAAGAAGCATCTAACTTTCTGGCGCCGAATCATGAGGAGAGGAAGGTTGGGGGCATGAAGTAAGCTTGTTCCAAATTTTCTCCAGAATGCCAAGCCCCGTTTTTTCAAATGTCTTTTGACACTTGATTAACTTTTGTTGTTGTTTGAATAAAAGTTCTTGATTCTTAAGAATAGGCGCAGTTGAAAAAATTTTCTTGGATGGTTCTACTAGTGTAAGCTCCACATCACTATCCGAATCAATTTCTTGTTGTGTGGTTTGTTGAACTTCCGGTTGAGGTTGAGAAGAGGATTGATCCATATTCTCTTGAACTAGATGAGCTAGATAACATTGTAAGGAACAAAGGGTTTCATTGTAGACAGAAGCTTCATAAGGGATATTGACTTTTGATTCATTATTTTAGGTAGGATGAAGTCTTGCATACTCTCGACATTTATCCCAAAGTGAATAGAATTTTAGGTCAAATACAATGCAAAGAACATTGTGTGATGAGAGTGAGTGTGAAAGATTTTAATCTCATCATGAATAATTCTTGCCCAATTTAATTTTTTATTCAAGTAAATGGTATACAATATCTTGTAATTATTTCCATGCATTTTCTCATAACTTCCAGTGCAAGGCAATATAGTATGAATTATCATTTTATTTAGCATTTGAGCTTGTGGACATAGATTTACGGAAATAGTAGCCGTTCTATCTTGACGAAATAGACAATTAGTTGGATTATATGCAAAATCATTGTGATTAATATCATCCAATTCATGTCCAATATTAGAACACCAAAGAATTATCCCTAAATCTCTTATAGTTAAAACAATGTCTACTCCTAATACCTAACTCCATAGAACACCATCATCATCATTTGGTTAATAAAAATCACCACATAAATTAGCACAAAACATTTTGCTGAGGAACAAATAAATTTTCACCTTGTTTTCTCTGGCATCAATCAAAGAGAGAAATGCATGTTCTCTAGCATTAGGTTCAACTAAAAATGCTTCAAAATTGGATTTTGTATAAGGTCTCTTGATATACTCTTTTATCATTCAAATCGTTGAAGTGCTTTAAAGTAATCTTGCTACTATTCAACCATAGGAAAATTTGAGCATCCAAGGCAAATTTAGGATGGGAAGCACCAGAAGATGAAGATGGTTGACCTCTTTAAAGAGAAGAGATCTTTTTAATAGCTAGAATTTTTTTATGTTTTTGGTGTGAATCTATTTATTTATTATTTGAACTTTTTAGGGTTTGAAATTTGAAAAGTGAATTGGTGATTAAGGGAAAAGGCATGATTATTTCTTATTTAAAAAACAGAAAAATCCCAGTTCAATCGGTTAGATAGGTCAAGTCAGTCGACTGGGTGGCTATTTTTGGAAACAGAGAGCGATGGAAGATTTAGTCCGCTGTTTTATTATACCACAATCGACTGTTTATAAAAATAGCTTACGTCCAGTTGACTGAACCGGGCATTTTTGGAAACAGAGAGTTCATTTAAGTTTAGTCGACTTGTTTATAAATTTGTAGTCGACTATGCATGTATATTTTTAATTTGTACAGGAGTTTAGTCGATTGAGAATGTATGTTTAGTCGACTAAGGCCTGTTTTGGATATTTTACATCAGATATTATAACTTGTTGTGATAAAATTTTATAACTTATTTACATGTTATATCATTTATGTTTCGATATTAGTTCATTTTATGAACTTGAATATATATATATATATATTAAGACATAAAGACACACACACAGATATATATATATATATATATATGTATATATATTAAGACATAAAGAAACACACACACACATACCTACATACATACACACACACACACACATATATATTGAACATCACACAATTATATATAAAGACTTATAACATTATATTTGCAAGTAAATAAGAAAGATATGTCGTGGAAGAAGGCTTAACAATAAATCCAATTCATTAAGCGGCTTGAAATTTCTTTGGAAGGATCAGTTTTCCATGAGTTCTCACATATGGTTCATTATTTCTATCAGAGTTGATGGTGATTTTGACGGACTACTAATTTGCATTGATGAACTAAGCTATTTTGAAGGACTTCTAGTGGACCGAATGCTATTCTTTGTTAGAGATTTCCTACAGAAATGGAATACAACTTTTTATATAGCATTCAAACATTGTCCCTGGCGGTGTTGTTCCTAATACATTTCTTTTTGCAACCTTAGAGATTCTCTTTAATAATGTGCTAAATCATCAATACATTCTTCTTGAGCTATCATGATTTGTCCTTCAAACTTTAACGATTGTCTCAGTTTCTTACCTTTTGGAGAATATCTGGTCTTTTCAGATGTAGAGGAAGTGTTATCCGAAGTTGACATCGTGTGAATTGTAGATTTTATCGAAACATATGAATTAAATAGGTTAGTTATATAGTAAGTTTGAGAAATATTTAATTAGTCAGGTAAAAGTTTCACCATACAATTTAAAATCAACTTTACTACAAATAGGTAGGTTAGTTTGTAAACCAAAGAAAAGTTTATAAATTTAATATGAATCCTTAATTTAAGAAATCTTATAATTATTTATTGCCAAATTTAATTTCTATCATTCAAAAAAATCTTATTACTAATTTGGCAAAGTCAAAAAGTAGATAGAATCAATAATAATATTTCTTTATGAAGTTTATATTTTTGACAGTCACGAAATTAATATTGGTTAACCAAAGTTTATAGATATACACAAATTTGGATATAAGTATATTATAGTTAACAATTCACCTTTTAATTAAATTATTACGAAATTAATTTGTAGAGAACATTTTCCTAGATCTCTGCATAATTTTATAAATGCAGATTCACAAAGATGCTTAGTAAATATATATATATATATATATATATATATATATATATATATATATATATATATATATTCAATTTGATTTTCGGCATTAAAAATTCTAGAGAAATAGTGCCTTTTCTACATTATCATGAAGAAAATGATGACAAATATCAATATGTTTAGTTCTACAGCGATTAATGAGGTTTTTTGATAAATTAATAGCACTCGTATTATCATAATATATATGAGATTCAGTAAATATTTTTTCAAAATCTCTGAGAGTTTGTTGCATATATATCACTTGTGCATAAGCCAATGCAGCTAAAACATATTCATTATCAAAAGTTGAACTGAAATACAATTTTGTTTCTTACTAAACCATGATATCAGAGATTAATCGATAAAGTGATAGGTGCCACTCGTAGTCTTTCGATCCGTTTTGCAACCTCCAAAATCAGCATCACTATATGAGACTAATTCGAAAAGGTTGCATTTTAGGTAAAAGAGGCCGTAATCTTTGGTGTTGGTTAAGTGGCATAAAATTCTTTTCACATCTCGATGATATGATTTCTTAGGTTGTGCTTGAAAACGAACACGTAGACAAACACTTAACATAATTCCCGGTCTACTGGCAGTTAATTAAAGTAATGATCTTATCATATAACGATACAACTTTTGATCAAAATCTCTTCCACTATCTTATTTGTCTAAATGTAAGCATGTGCTCATTGGAGTTGGTTTACTTGATGTGTTGTCCATTCCAAATCATTTTAACAACTCTCTGCAATATTTTTCTTGACAGATAAAGATTCCATTCTCAAAATGTTTGATTTGTAGAACTAAAAAGAAATTTTATTCTCTTATATATGACATTTCGAATTCATTTTTTATAAAATTTGAAAAATCATTGCATAAATTTTCATTTGTAGATTTTAATATCATATCGTCTACATAGATTTGTACGATAACTATATCATCGTCTTTCTTCTTAATAAACAATGTAGTGTTAATTTTTCCAATTTGAAAATCAGATTTTATTAAATGTTTTTGAAGTATACCGTACCAAGCACGGGTGGTGTTTTAGACCATACAAAGCTTTCTTACGTTTGATAACATGATCGGGATACTTTTCATGTGCAAACAAGGGTGTTTGTTCAACATAGACATTTTTTTAATAAACCCATTTGGAAAAGCACTTTGACGTCCATTGATATAACTTGAAACTATGGCGACAGGCAACAGTAAGCAAAGTTCGTATAGCTTCTAATCTAGCCACAGAAGTTGAAGTTTCCTCATAAATCAATTTTTTCTTGATTATACCCTTGAGCTAATAATCTAGCTTCATTATGAATAATATTCTCATTTTGGTCATCTTTATTCTTGTACACCCAATTTATTCTAATAACGGATTGATCGTCGAGTCCTGGTACAAGTTCCCAAACTTTATTGCATTCAAATTATTTTAATTCCTCTTTCATTGCTAATATCCAAAAATCATCTTTACCATCTTCTTTATAGTTTTTAGGTCAGTATTAAAAATAAATGATATATGACTCATTCAATTTAGTTCAGTTCTAGTAACTTGAGTGTTTACATTACCTGTCACATTGTCTATTGGATGGTCTTTCAAAATTCTAGGAGGTGACCTTAAAATATTATTGACATCATTATTATTTGCATTCATATTTTCATTTTCATTATTATTAATATTACTATCTGGAATAAGTGTTTGATTAATATCTAATATCTCCTCATCATTATTTTCCTTTTTATTCTGAAATCTTCATCAAGTGTGGCATGCACACTTTCTCCAATGATATTTTTCTCTTTGTTAAAAATTCTATAGGCTTTTCTTAATTTCGAATACTCGATAAAAATTTCTTCACATGCTTTCGGATCGAATTGGCGTAATTGATCTTCGGTATTTAATATAAGACCCTTAGAACCAAAAATTCGAAAATAGGAGACTTTCGGTTTCTTTTCAAAAAATATTTCACACCAACTTTTTTTAGTTACCGGTCTTAATGATACACGATTAAACATATAGCAAGCAATAGAAATAGCTTCGGTCCAAAAATTCTTTGGTAAGCCAACACTATTGAGAATGTTCATGCACATTCTTGGAGATTATGATGTTTCCTTTCAACTGCACCATTTTATCATATGTTTACAGCCAGGAGAAATTATGACTAATATCTTTTTTATTACAAAATTTTTCAAATAACCCTTTTTCAAACTCTCCACCATGATCACTTCTTATATTCTTAATTTTTAAATTTCTTAATTTTTGGATTATTGTAGCAAATATTTTAAAAATTCGAAAGTATCACTTTTGTGTTTCAGAAATAGTCTCTATTTAAATCTCGAATAATCATCAACAATCATAAAAACAAACCTATTATGTTTTATTGACCTTACTTGAGTAGGATCAAATAAATCCAAATGAAGTAGTTCTAGTGGTTGTTTTTTAAAAACTCTTTCTGTGATTTAAAAAAGCTTTTCTCTAGTTTTACACATTGACATGCTTCACATAGGTTTTTAACTTTAATTTTTTTTTGTAATCCTCTAACTAGTTCATTTTTAGCCAATTTGTTAATGAACTTAAAATTAATATGACAAAACTGTTTGTGCTTGAGCCATGGATCATTGTGATCTATGACTAGACATAAGTCATTGTTATGATTAATATTCATATTTAAGATATAAATATTATGTTTCCTTATTCCTTCAAAAATCAAGTTTTTATTTTGATCAAAATTTTTGCGTTTATTGTTTTCAAAATCTATTTTAAAGCCTTTATCGCAAAGCTGACTTATACTTAAAAGATCGTGTTTTAAATTTTATACTAATAACACGTTAGAGATTATAAGAGAAGTTGATATACCGACATTCATGACATCTCCTATTCCAACTAAAAATCCTTTTGAGTTATCTACGAATATTATGGTGCCTCCATCGTTATTTATTATATTAAACAACATATTCGAATTGCCTGCCATGTGTTTGGAGCATCCACAATCGAGAATCCATTTCTCCTTGTTTTTTCTTTTGTTTATAGGTACCTGCAAAAGAATAGGAATTACATTGGTACCCACTTCCTAGGTTAAAGTCTTATGTGTTAGTAGCATAAGATAGCATACCAAGTGGGTTTGGAACCTCTAGAAATATAATTACCATTATTAACAGTACTTATAAGATAATCATCTATAAAAAATTTCCTAATCAATTATTATTAGTATTTGGAATCCAAAATTTTCACAATGTTTGAATTTTAATTACTTGTTTTAGCATTTTCTTTGGACTTCTTGAACTTAGTATACCACTTTAAAGCCATGTCCATGTCTGTTGCTAGATGGCTTTGAAATTTTAATTAAATTTTCTAAATTCTACTTTCCATTATTAAATTTTGAAACATCATTTGTAATTTGCTCCAGTTTTAGCTTTAATTCAGAAATCTCATTATTGGGTGAGTCTAAACTAGATTTTAGTTCACAGTAATCATTGCTAAGCTTATCATTCTCAACATTGTTATCCTTAAGTTCATTGGTTATAGTAGCATTTTGAGAAGACAATTTTTCACGAAATTTTTGTAAAATTTCTAATTCTTCCTCTAATATACTTTTCTCATCTTTTAGTAAGCCAATCTCCAGTTCAACTTTATTTAATTTCTCTATATTCTCTTTATACAATTTCTTAAGATCTCTATGTTTATCATCCAACTTTATACTTATTTTAAAATTTTCATTATAAGAGAGTTAAGGACTTACCTCATCTATAGTAGCCATAAAACAGGCGATTGCCTAATTAGAGTCACTATCGATGTCGCTTTCTAAAAAGGATGAGTCTGAGTCATCCTACGTTACTTGAAATTCTTTTTTCTTTTTCTTGAATTTTTCGAACTTATTTTTCTTATTCTCATTGTTTAGTTGTGGTAGTATTTCTTTATATGGCCAAATTTATCACATTCGGAGCACTTGACTGATGTCTGGTTAGACGAGTTTGTTGAATTTCCATCATTATATGCCTTTGTGAACTTCTTGAATTTCTTATAGTTCTTGACAATGAATAAAATATCATCATCATCCAAATCTGATTCATCTTCATTGGCTTGGAATTCTATACTATTAGCCTCTTGAGTTTGCTCTTTCCTAGTCTGTAAGTTAGCATCGTACGACACCGACTTTCCTATTATTTCTTCAAGTCGAGGAAGATCGTTATCTTATTTGATGGCTAACACTTTTCTTTCCCATTCAATAGTTAAAGAATTTAAAATTTGTGTGACTAGATCAAAACCATTGAATTTGACTCCTAAAGCCATAAGACCTTGTTGTATAGTTTGGAATCCAACATACATATTAATGATAGTTTCATTTGCTTTCATTTTGAATGATGAGAATTGATTTTTTAAGATAGAAATCTTTGTTTGCTAGACTTTGGTTATACCTTCACGTTTTGCTTGAAGTGTATGCCAAATGTCATATGAAGTGTTATATAACATGATTCTAGAAAACTCATTTTTATATAGTGAACCGAGTAATACATTCATAGCTTTAGCATTGTTGGTTGCTGGAGTCTTTAGAACATCTGTCCAAGCACTCACATCAGCGGTAGGAGCTTCATCTTTAGTTCGAGTAGCTTGCCAAATTTCTAGACCATTAGCTTCTATAAAAATTCTCATACATGTGGACCAATAAGCATAGTTAGATCTAGTGAACATGGGAGGAAGTGCAGTTGACCGACCTTTTAGAAAAGTGCTTTCCATATTCTAATTATTATCCAAATACTTTGTTACGGTAGTTTGGATGACTTGCTCTGATACTAAATGAAAGTGCACATGGATTTAACATAATATAGCTTATAAGTGTATATTCACTAATGTAGTCTAAACTAAGCAATACTAGTAAGTAGAGTATAATAAATAAAAATAAAAGCAATTGCACTAGGATTTTATACTGGCTCGAACCTCCCATTGTATGTCCAGTCCTGAAGCTCCCCTTGGGAAGTTCCTTTAACCAACTACTCGTACTTAGCCCGAAGGAATAGACAATACAATAGAGTTTTCTAAGTAGACAAGCTTGTGTTCTCTAAACAAAGATTTTGGCCATTAGTACAAATCTTCATATAATCTCCTTGATGATTCGCGATGTTGCTTTGTGATTATAGAAGTGATTGAAATAATTCTTGAGTATAGAATTGAATTAAAATGCAATAGAGTAGACAAGTGCTCAAGATATCAAGAAAGATAAAAATTAGAAAGTTAGAAATGAATTCTGATAGTGATGTCTATACATGATATCAAAGAGATTCATTAAATTTTTGCAATCATTCAATCACAACCATCTCTATTTGTAGAAGTGATTCGAACGATTACAACCTTTTAAGATGGCTTTTACGAAAGTAGCCGTTATAGGTAAACGATCGATTAAGTGTAAGAAGTCAGTCTACTGAAAAGAACGTTGAAGTTCATCGAAAAATTCAAAAACAAGATTGTGTATTAAAGTAGTCAAGTTCAATTGACTGCCCTCATCGACTGAGAAGTGTGTTCGGTTGACTAAACTGTGGAAATTCTATTTTTCATAAAAGTCCCTTTTCAAACCTTGTTCGAATTCTTTGATAATTAAACATACTTGTGTGTAGATGCGTGTACGTGCATATATGAACTACCAAAGAGATTTTACAATAGCAGTTAGGACCAAAATACATATATTTAACTAGACGAACCATATTTTGTAGCTTTTGAAATGTAGACGATCCATCTTGCTTTCATCCTTAATTCTCTGATTCAGTTGGTCGTTGTACCTGCATAGATTTGTATACTAGATATATGTAGAGATATAGTTGTCATCATTAAAAGATAAAACTGGGGTTCTAATGTTTGGGGATATGCCCTAGGGGCAATTTTATATTTCATTGTAAATTATTAACTCTATAGTAAAATCTCATTTGAAATCAAATATATTTATTTTCTATTATATACTTCTTATACTATTATATATTGATTAAGTAATTAATTTAAGTATACAAAGTAGAATTTTTTCAAAATGATATGTTATGTGATATTAATTATAATGAGTTGTAATCATGAGAAAATTATCACAATATAAAATAATGTATTATTTTAAATATTCTTAGTTAAGATATTTTGAGAAAGAACGTCACTACATTCTTTAAGACCATAGTAACACTCTCCCAAGGTTAGTTAGTGTATTATTAATGACTATTGGAGGAACATACATACTGATAGTTATTGGACAACCATGGAATGACTTACCCAAGAATTCTCAATTCGTTAATAACTACTAGGTCAAACAGAAAATCTTAAAGTGATGATATTACATAGTTCTATCGACTTGAGAATACTGTTGAGCTTCAATGTGGATACTCCGCTTTGATCATAGTCAGATCATGACATAGAGACCATCGAGAGACTACAGTTGGGTCCGAGAGCTTTGGAAGTGAAATATTATTCAGTATAGGATTCTTCTCCTCGGTTTTATGAGGTTGGTATCATGATCAACTATAATCAGCTGAAACTCAAAATCTCTGACCAAAGTGGTACGGTTAATAAAATATATTATTATTAGACCAATGACTTTGTCAATGAGCTAGATGCATTGAATATGGACGATATTGGAATAAACCTGATTCCATGAGTCCAGGAATGATACAACGTCAACGAAGAAAATGTGTGTAAATACCCATTACCAAAGGCATCACTTACGAAATGTGAAACTAGATTTTATCGAAAAAAATTTGTACGAGATGAATTTGACTGAATTGCCACACAACTAGCTAAGGTGACACGTAAATGCTAATTTTCGATTTTTTCAAAATTAATCACCGATGAATTCACACCTGTGAGTCTCACAATAGTATTTGTGAATTCTCCATAAAACCACACGATTTAATTAGTTTATAAAACATTGTATATTAATTAAATTAATTAATATTTGAGAAATATTAATTGTTGTCAATTTATTTATGCTTTAGGGTTGTTTGTAATTATTTAACTACATGTATAAAATTTATATTTGCACATATCGATATATTATACTTTTAAATGGCGTTTAAATAAGGGATAATTACTTGAAGGGTCTTTTGAAAATTTTGCATCATATGAATGGTAACATAGGTCAGCCATATAAGGGGAGATAAATAGGTTAAGGAATTAAAGATAAGGTAGGACTAATTAGGGAAATTCTAGTTAAAAGGATTGTAACGACCCATAATTTTCAACAATTAAAAATAGTTAATTTAATAAGGTTTTGTTATTTCATGTTGGAAGAAATAAAAATTTGTGATTTAATAAAAAAAATAACTGGAATAAAATGAAATAGTATTAATTTAAGGCAATTGATAATTTCTCTAAATGTAATTCCAATTAATTAAATGGATTAAAGAGTTATAATTGTTATAGATTGCAAATTAATTGAAATCATGTGTGTGTTAATTCATAATTGGATTAAAGAAGTAATTGACAATTTAAATGTTGATTAATTAAAGAAATAAGTGTAGTAAATTGTAATTGGATAGAATTAGTACAGTTTAAGTTGTTATAACATTTGTTTGTAAATAATAAACTTATAAATGTTATCAAATGTAGAAATGATGACAATTGTTATTCATTACCAATTTAATTGATCAATTACAAATAAATGTAAATAAATGTTACATTAATGTGAGTGAATACAATAACTACAAATTGGAATGAAATAAAATGTACAGAATTGTCAATTTCACTCATAAGGAAATAAATTGGTTTAATAATAAAAAAGAAACCAAGATAAATGAAGTTATTAGGATTTTAAATTATAATTAATATCAAAATAAACATAGGTTCAATGTTATTGGAATACTGCAACTAATATGGTAAAAGATGATAATTGTAGAATATTAATTCAATAAGATGTAACTGATGTAAATTTCATTCATAATATGATAATTGATTGAATAAAAAGAATTGAAATCATGTAACGACCCACCTTTTTGTACGCTTTAAATCGACGATAAACCACACACGTCAGACTTAAACCATACAGAAGGGGGATTGTTATTGGGGTAAATAAGAAAAAGGAAGAAAGAAATAAAACAAACAGAATCTTGCAGCGGAACGATAAAATATAATAATCAAATAAACAGTTAATGAAGCTGTTTTTACAAATATTTGATTTTACTTATACAATACATATCAGAGTTACACATGCCAGAGAATATTATTAATGCAGCGGAATATAATAGTGTAGTGGAATAATATAATAGATAGTAGTAATACACTCTTCGTCTTCGTCCTCCAAAAATAAAGTCTTTGAATCCTGAAATGCTCAGACTGACCTGAGCGAATCGAAAAGACAAAACACTCGAGTCAGAACTAAAAGATCTTATGTAAGTTGAATCAACAATAAACAATATGAGTGGAACGGCGTCAGAGATGTTTACGGGATTCGACATCTCCTATCCAGTGTCTAACGTGAGTGCGGTAACTCAAGAGATGCTTGGGATTCACATTCCTAAGGATCTGTTGAACTATTTACTATGTAGTAATATTTCGCTATTATAATAATGTCTATTAGTAAAATAAACTTACTTTTAAATAGCGATAAGGCTTTACATTTTCCACCTTAACACGTAATAGTGCGAACAGTCTATACAGTACCGTAATACCTCCTGATCGGGAGGCTACCAGAGGATATTCATAGGTACAACGCAAATAGAAACTAGTACAAGGCGAGCTAGTGTAGGTGACACGGCACAACTAGGCAATGCCAGGGTAGATATACCAATTATGCTTCCGGGCCGGTGGTAACGCACAGCCGCAGCTACCGCCCACCTCGAGCCACACCCCCAAATCAAAGAAATCAAAAGTGGTCACCGAATAAGTCCAAAAGTCAAAGTATAATATCGAAGGGATGTGTCCGATCAAAGGTGCTACCTTATTAGCTCGTCGATCGCTCCTGTTTTAGCAACCTTATGCCAACTCAATGGAGTTGGGTCCACGTATTTACCTCAAGGAAACTTCACCACCATCCTACTTCATTCTGGAATCTCCACCACGTACATGGTTGTTAGAGTGGTTTTCGGAGTTGGCAGAAAGTATGACAACTTCCGATCCCGGTCTCTTTAACAACCAAACGTTATTATAACATCACAGTCTTTTCAAAACAGTTATGTTAACCGTCACCTTGGCCCGGCTACAAGACAACGGTTGAGGAAACTATCGTTAGCACTAGACAAGATTCTGACCAAGAAGAGCCTGAGGATGTACGGGTTTGATGCAGTCGATATGTTCTGGAATTTAGGTACAGCTCGGCAAGAATAGACCAACTAGCTTGAGATCGCCCTATATGGGCCAAGTCACCTTGGCCTTGAGCCCATGAAGGAAGTCCAACCCATCTTCGTCTATAAATAGAAGGGCAGAGGCACGCTGAAAAGGGACCTTTCCCGGAAACACTGGGGAGACTCTGCCATTTTTTATACTCTCCTCTTTTTAATTCAAACTAGTGTTCAAGTGATTGATTTACGGATTGTATCTGTATTCAAGTAATTGAGAAAGCAATAAAGATTAAACTCAAAGTGGACGTAGGCAATTACGCCGAACCACTATAAATCTGGCGTTCTCGTTTTTGTTGTTCTTTTTGCATTGGATTACACTATTCTTCTGTTCTAATTTACTCTCTTCATTAATCTCTCTACATAACTCTACTCAAGGGTGTTAGTGACCAATTTTGGTGCTAACATTTGGTGCTTTCACTGAGAATTGAATTCTCAGCTTGATTGGATCTCATCGCCTACTAGTGGATTTCCATATCGCGAGATAGATCCGGTTGTTTACTAGAAAACTTCCTATTCTACTCAGATTTGAAAGAAATCTAAAGGAAACTGATAACCGTAGATTGGATTCACTGATGTACGCAAGATCTGGTGATTGGATGTTGAAGTCTGCACTCAAGTTGAATGAAGGCCGACCCTTCTCTGAAGGCAATTCAGCCGATCGCCCCAGAGAAAGTGTACGCCGATCGCCCCTAAAAAGGCATATTCCAAGCGAGAGTATGCCGAACGAGGTTACACCAAGCGACCCAGATTGCATGCCGAGCGAGGGGAAACCAACCGAACCAGGTTGTATGCCGATCGACATCCGAATGCCGAACAGTGTGGATGCCGAACAGGGCGAATGCCGAACAGCGCGAATGCCGAACAGTGCGGATGCCGAACAGTGCGGATGCCGAACAGTGCGAATGCCGAACATTGCGGATGCAGAACAGTGCGAATGCCGAACAGTGCGAATGCCGAACAGTGTGGATGCCGAACAGTGTGCATGCCGAACAGTGTGGATGCCGAACAGTGCGGATGCCGAACAGTGTGGATGCCGAACAGTGCGGATGCCGAACAGTGCCGAACAATGCGGATGCCGAACAGTGCGAATGCCGAACAGTGCAAATGCCGAACAGTACGAATGCCGAACGTTCCTGAATGCCGAACGCTCTCGGATGCCGAACGTTCCTGAATGCGGAGCGCTCTCTAATGCCGAACGCTCCTGAGTGCCGGGCGTTCCTGAATGCCGAACAGTGTGGAATGCCGAACTAATTTGGATGTCGAACAATCTTGTATGCCAAGGAACTTTGTCATGCCGAACGGCCCTCAATGCCGATCGAAACTTACGTTGCACCCTAGCCGCAGCGTACTGCCTTCACGTAGTGAATTCAAAACTCAACTTAATAAAGGAACATTCTATCCACTTCCCTTACATCCCCTGATCGACCAGAGCATAGAGGATCTAGCGACAGCTTCTGAACGGCAACAAGGGAACGAACAAACAACCGCTATTCAAACGATACTCTCAAAGGGATATCATACTGATCACCCTTGAGGTGAATCGACCTCCATATATATTTTGGCAGCCAGTTAGCTGGAGAGCCTCCTACAACCATGGATCGTTTCTATGAAAAAAATGAATCTAAACCAAAGTGTGGAAGAGCGGAACAGGATAAGAAAAATAACAATGAAGCCCCGTTAGCTAAGGATGCAGATCCCAGTAGCCAAAACAAGACCTAAAAATTCGGCTCATATGCTCTTTGAAAGATTCAATTGACAACTCTACTTGAAGACTCACGACTCGGAGTGGTATTGGAAACCAACCTTGAGAGAGTACACCAAAGTCTAAAGAAAATCAGGGGAATGTTGTATATTCCCAGATGCCCACTGATCCTAACACGGGCGATTACAAACCCCTCTGAGGCATGATCGAAAAGCCGATCTGGAAAGGAAAGCTTCAATAGTATGTACAAATCCTGCAGAATGGCGGGCATCGAACATCCTATGCCTATTAATAAAGGGCTATGATTATCAATTAGACTGCTGACGGCCGACATCCCTTTAAGAGGAGCCAGGGGCAAAAGTCGAATAGCGAGCACACGATGCTACTTAACTTATCAATGAGATTTATCATAATCTTCTTTGAATTATTTCCATTTCCATTTCCATTTCAATTTTTCTATGAACTACGACTAGCTTGAACTAAACTACTTTCAAAACGATGCAGGTGACCGGGTACTCAGATTTAGTTGCCAACCAATCTACACAGAACATGATCGGACGAGTGGAGTTACATCTAGACGAGCATAATTAAATCGCACATCATCAACCATATGCCTTTGATTTGGGGCTATGGACTAGATATTGCAAAGTTCATCACGATCAGAGCCCAATATAAAGTCAACATGACCAACCATCCATTCATCGACCTCCACATTTGACTTGGAGACCTGAACAAGGCTTGAATGAGTAGGGCCCGATCGTCCACTCAAATCAAGTCATAGAACATAGTTCGACAAAATACAGATGCCTCTCTTGAAGCTCAGTGACGCCAGGATCTATGTAGAGTGGACGTAATTTGATCATCTACACATCAAATCCTACCTTGAAAACAAAAGGTTATTTGAAAGCCCGACTTGAAGTAGTTGTGATGGACTGCCTACTCATTAATCATCGCTCTCAATACATGGGCACGACTGCACCTTGGAACATATGCAACTTATTTTGTCTACTCAACAATCTATTATCCTTATTTTCTAGAAAGAGATATGGAGCAACTTGTATGATATTTGGCTATCTAACCCAACATGGATGTGATCCAACCATCTGTCATATACCTCCTTCCTTGACTTGATTGGAAGAGCTATAATCACCAAGCGGACGAGAATCGATCGTCCATTTTTCAAGTTTCATCCCTCATGCTGGGGGCAGAATCCCATCCCATGAGCAAACGTGGTTCGATTGTTCTTTCGACAACATTAGCCTCGATACGGTAGATGAAATATAAATTAAGGGGTGGAAATACGATTACTCTCAGTAAACACCTCCAAATCCCCTGAGCGCGGACTGGAGTACTCTAAGTCTCGAGAGTGCAGACTAGAGTATAAACGACTTAAATCTCCAACTCCCCAGAGTGCGGACTGGAGTACTTTAAGTCCCCAGAGTGCGGACTCGAGTATAAACGACTTAAAAACCTCCAAGTCCCCTGAGCGCGGACTGGAGTACTCTAAGTCCCCAGAGTGCGGACTAGAATATAAACGACTCGAACCTCCAAGTCCCCAAAGCACGGACTTGAGTACTCTAAGTCCCCAGAGTGCGGACTCGAATATAAATGACTTGAACCTCCAAGTCCCTAGATCGCGGACTGGAGTACTCTATGTCCACAAAGTGCGGACTCGAGTATAAACGACTCGAACATCAAAGTCCCCAGAGCGCATACTGGAGTACTCTAAGTCCCCAGAGTGCGGACTCGGGTATAAACGACTCGAACCTCCAAGTCCTCAAAGCGCGGACTGGAGTACTCTAAGTCCCCAGAGTGCGGACTCGAGTATAAACGACTCGAACCTCCAAGTCCCCAAACCGCGGACTGAAGTACTCTAAGTCCCCAGAGTGCGGACTCGAGTATAAATGACTTGAACCTCCAAATCCCCAGAGTGCGGACTGGACTACTCTAAGTCCCTAGAGTGCGGACTCGAGTATAAATGACTTAAACCTCTAAGTCCCCACAGTGCAGACTGGGGTACTCTAAGTCCCCAGAGTGCGGACTCGAGTATAAACGACTTAAATCTCCAAGTCTCCAAAGTGCGGACTGGAGTACTGTAAGTCCCCAGAGTGCGGACTCGAGTATAAACGACTTAGAAACCTCCAAGTCCCCTGAGCATGGACTGGAGTACTCTAAGTCCCCAGAGTGCGGATTAGAGTATAAACAACTTAAATCTCCAAGTCCCCAGAGTGCGGATTGGAGTACTCTAAGTCCCCAGAGTGCGGACTCGAGTATAAACGACTTAAAAACCTCCAAGTCCCCTGAGCGTGGACTGGAGTACTCTAAGTCCCTAGAGTGCGGACTAGAGTATAAACTACTCGAACCTCCAAGTTCCCAAAGCGCGGACTGCAGCACTCTAAGTCCCTAGAGTGCGGACTCGAGTATAAACGACTTAAACCTCCAAGTCCCCAGAGTGCGGACTGGAGTACTCTAAGTCCCCAGAGCGCAAACTCGAGTATAAACGATTTAAACCTCCAAGTCTCTAGAGCGTGGACTGGAGTACTCTAAGTCCCCAGAGTACGGACTCGAGTATAAATGACTTGAACCTCTAAGTCCCCAGAGCGCGGACTGGAGTACTCTAAGTCCCAGAGTGCGGACTCGAGTATAAATGACTTAAACTTCCAAGTCCCCAGAGTGCGGACTCGAGTACAAACGACTTAAATCTCCAAGTCCCCAGAGTGCGGACTGGAGCACTCTAAGTCCCCAGTGTGCGGAGTCGAGTATAAACGACTTGAACCTCCAAGTCCCCAGAGCATGGACTGGAGTATTCTAAGTCCCCAGAGCGCAGACTCGAGTATAAACAACTCGAATCTCCAAGTCCCCAAAGCGCGGATTGGAGTACTCTAAGTCCCCAGAATGCGGACTCGAGTATAAACGACTCGAATATCCAAGTCCCCAAAGCGCGGACTGGAGTATTCTAAGTCTCCAGAGTGTGGACTAGAGCATAAATGACTTAAAAACCTCTATGTCCCCAGAGTGCGGACTACGGTACTCTCAGTCCCTAGAGCACGGACTAGATTATAGACGACTTGAGAAAAATCTCTAAATCCCAAAAGCGGACTAGATTACTCTAAGTTCCCAGAGTGCGGACTGGAGTATAAACGAGTTGACGAAAATCTCTGCGTCTCGAACTGTGGACTAAATCATAAACCGTTCGACAAATCTCTAAGTTCCCGGAGCATGGACCGAAGCATGAACACAAAGTGGGGGCGAGTCAACGGGGGGAGAATAGTACTAAGTCACCAGAATGCAGAGTGGTGTATAATCATCGATAAATAGACGAGTGGATTCTGACCATTCTCTATTCCATAAACTTCGGCCTGGAATCGACAGGAGGATTATTAACCCGCTAAGGATGGAGTTCGACTATCCAACTAGTGGCCTGGCCAAATCAATGCTGGGAGCAGGGGTACAAATCACTAAAAAGCTGAATACGACAGCTTACTATAGCTCTAGCGTGGCGTTCTATATAACTTGAGGCAACGACAGCAGGGAGGCCTCAATACGGAACCAATCAAAACGGCATCCAAAGCTACAAGCAACCGACTATATCATACCTCAGATCGAGGGTCAATAATGATCCGCACCAAGCACATATGAATGTGACTCGGATGTTTCTTGAAAAACTATGACCTCCAGAGTGTGGAAAGGAGGGTAAACCATGAATACTCGGTCAAAAATTCTCCATCACCCTCATTCGATTCGTCAGGAGGAGTATGAAATTGGATGAGCATAATCCAACTGCATTTGTAGCCAACTTCACCCCGAGATCTGATTACAGAGCATGAACCAAAGTGGACGTGGATGACCGTCCAATGTCCAAATTATGCCCTGAAACCGACGTGGCATCGAAGTATTCCTCTTGGAATGAAAAACCATGATAAAATCCAAGATAGGCAAGACCTAGTCTCCCATCGACTGACATGATGACCAAAGAAGGATACGACACCTTGGGAGGATAAAATTAAAGGATAATGACTGTTTAAGGAACACGGTGGATTTCTTTCTAGAGACAAGGAATACTCGCTGATTCAAAGCATGTCGTGTTGCTTCACATGACACACTTTGGAGGCAAGTGTTAACCGACACCTTGGCCCGGCTACAAGACGACAGTTGAGAAAATTATCGTTAGCACTAGATAAGATTCTGACCAAGAAGAGCCTGAGGATATACGGGTTTGATGCAGTCGACATGTTTTGTCATTTAGGTACGGTTCGGCAAGAATAGACCAACTAGCTTGAGATCGCCCTATATAGGCAAAGTCACCTTGGCCTTGATCCCATGAAGGAAGTCCAACCCATCTTCGTCTATAAATAGAAGGGTAGGGGCACACTAAAAAGGGACCTTTCCCAAAAACACTAGGGAGAATCTGCCATTTTTTATACTCTCCTCTTTTTAATTCAAACTAGTGTTCAAGTGATTGATTTACGGATTGTATTTGCATTCAAGTAATTGAGAAAGCAATAAAGATTAAACTCAAAGTGGACGTAGGCAATTACGCCGAACCACTATAAATCTGGTGTTCTCGTTTTTGTTGTTCCTTTTGCATTGAATTACACTATTCTTCTGTTCTAATTTACTCTCTTCATTAATCTCTCTACATAACTCTACTCAAGGGTGTTAGTGACCAATTTTGGTGCTAACAAGTTATGCTTTAAAACCAAAATATAATATCCATTTCAAACCCATATAAATAAGATATCATTTCTATTTTAAAAACCCAAACCAATATGATATTATTTTTATAAAACTCGAACCTATATAATATCATTTTTATTTCAAATATATTCTTTTTCCAAAATCATAGCACTTCCAAATTTATATATTTCGAAACCAAAACCACTTGAAATATAACACTTCTCAATTATAATTCTTTGAAAACTCAAACTTTGAAACATAACCATACCAATTAACCGGCTTAAATGTTAAATTACTCTATATAATAAATAACTTCTTAAATTTCACAAATCAAATTCCAAATACAGATTCGAACCCCCAAATAACCATTTTAATTTATATATATTTCAAAGCTTTACATATTCCACCATTTCAAAGCTAATTATTTAATAATTCCATATATATCAAATTCAATTGCTATTAATTAGATTTGAAATGTTTACTTAATAAATCCAATATAATTTAAGTAACACTTTTAACTTCAAACAACTGGATATTCTTTCAACTTATTTAACTTGATATATTCATTTATTTCAACTTTATATTTATTTAAATCACTTTAAACCAAATCAAGTTATGAGAATCATGCCCTTTAAAATCTCCATTTTTATTTAAATTTCAAATCAAATTTATTCAAGTACACTTCTTAAATAATTCAATTTAAACCAATTTCATATTTATCTTCCAACTTAAATTTATTTTAAGTCATTTAAAACTCTACATATACAATATCTTAAATAGGTACTTAACCAGATAATTATTAAACTCATTTTTATTAAACAATTTTATACACAGCTTAAATCTAAGAACTTAACTATATATATATATATTATTTATATAACATCAAAAATTAATATTTATTAAACCGTATATTCCTTTCCAAAACCATAGAAATCATTTTCAAAATATTATATATATAGACCGCGGTGCCTGTATAAAATTTTCTATCCTATGGTTAAGTGATACGGATATTTATCATTTCAATCCGTAATTTAAAATAAAATTACGGTTATATATCATTTCAAACCGCAATCCCGAATCAAATATGATAAAGCAATAAAGAACTTGCAGATTATGATGATATAAATAAACATCCATTCACTCATCATAAAATCGTACATCAATCACAATCATCATCCAAAAAAATTAATCAATTATCAAAATATAACTAATAATATTTAACAGGTAATTAACTGGTAGTTATATTCAATATTAAAATAATTTAAATAAATGCAATTAACTGAGACGATGATTACAACATACTAAACAGTCATAAATAAATGCATAATCACAACAAAAATTAAATTTAACAAACATAAGAAATCCTAGAAGTTGTGAGTGGGTTAAAGCACTCACCTTTTGAATTTAAATTGAAATTAAATTCAATTTAAACCCAAAATTTGTACAGCCTTGGAATTCGTCCAAATCAGCGCCAAAAAGTCCGGAATTCCAATACGAATCTAGTGGAGAAAACCGCGCGTGAATCCAAGCTCGTAAGAAAAATTTATTAACATTACAATAACTATTATTAAAATATTCATTTGGTACACAATTTAATAATAGTAAAATCAAATAGTTGCTTACGTTCCTTCCCAACAGCTTTACGCAAGAACCCATCAGACCAGAACTTTAACTGACCATCGTGCATGCTTCTTACCTCCGAATGATGTGAAACCACCTACAATTGACTCGCCTTCTTGCCACCTACACATCCATACTACAGCCGTCAATCGCCGCAGCTTCTAGAACCACCACGGTTTCCACCCTTCAACCACATTTTTGGCCAAATTCGACCACCCCAAGCGTCGATTAGTGAAATTGGGACCGGTTCTACACTCTACTTGTCAAACTCCACACAACCCATAAATCAATTCCATTGATTGTTACTTAAAAGAAAAACCCCTAAATAAAACCTAATTCCACGTTTTTCAAGCTTTGACCATGATTTCCCATTGACTCGGGAACTATTTCCAAAAACTAACACTTCCCGTTGGTTCGTATCGTCGAGAGTTTTCCAATGATATATAATTTGACATAGTTATGAGGAGTTTGATTTTGGAATTGAATTTGAAATTGGAATAGGGTTTGGGAATTTGAGTTTGCTTCTGTAACAACCCGCATAATTATCGATTTTATATTTAAATATTTTATTTAAATATTTTGTCGTTAATCGGATATTGGTCCGAAAGGCTACTTTTTGCAAACGGTCAAATTAGGACTCGAGACCACTTCCATTGACTTCGAAATGCCGTTTACAACTTTTTTAAGTATAAACATCGATAGGTTTGGAGTCAGTGAAATTTCACTAACTTTTCCCACCATGGACTTTGGATTAGTTTAGCCTATTAAGCCCAAGTTCCAACCCCCTTCTCCTCACTCTTCATAAATTTCCTAACTAACTCAAGCTTTGGCATTAATGGTGAAGAGAATGGGAAATTAAAACTCCAAGCACAAATTCAATTGCAAATCCAACATTCAACTCCAAATTCAAGTAGAAGATATTGGATTCAAGCTTTGGATTGCTTCTCCTTACTTTCAAGCTTTATCTTCATAAATTTTAGTGCAAAGGTGAGATTTTTATCTCACATTCTTGTCTATAACTATCACAGATGTTTGGGAATGATTTCCTACCACTTTAGCATGCACATTTGCATTTGGTTTGGATTGGATTGGCGAAAAATTCCAACTTTTAGTGTTTTTGGTGAAAATCTGCCCTTAGGTCGCTCTGCCTTTGCTAGGTCGTTCGCGTGGAAAAGTCTCGGTCTTCAAATAGCTCGTTTTCGACCTAAAATGGCCTATAACGTTAGGTCGCTCGACGCTTCGGAATTAGGTCGTTGGTCGTTGGGCTTTAGGTCGTGGGTCGCAAGCTTCTTAGGTCGTAGGTCGTTCGAATTCCTTAGGTCGCTACGTTTTAGGTCGCTGCTTCTTTTAGGTCGCTCGACCACTTACCCCTTTAGGTCGTGTGGCTATGACTTCCTTAGGTCGCGACGTTTTAGGTCGCTGCACCTTATGCATCTATAGGTCGCTCGACCTCGTTTATGACCATAGGTCGCTCACCCCCTCTTCGTTAAGTCGCTTAGGTCGTAGGTCGTAAGTCGCCTAGGTCGTAGGTCGCTCGGTCCTGCTTATGTCCCTAAGTCGCGAATATCTTAGGTCGTGAACCCTGTTAGGTCGCGTTGTACTTTAGGTCGCATGACCTATAGGTCGCTTGCTCCAGTTAGGTCGCTCGGCCACTTTGTTAAGTCGTTCGTCCTGTTGCTCTGTTAGGTCGCAATCTCTGTTAGGTCAGCCACGTTGGGTCGCGAGTCATCGTTAGGTCGCGAACACCTCTAGGTCGCAACCACTAAGTCGCTTGACCCCTTAGACCCCTAGGTCGCAACCATTAGGTGCTCGACCCTATTCCTCTTAGGTCGTTAGACCTCATTTTGTCTTCACTAGGTCGTACCGTTTTGGACGGGGCGCTGCCCCCTGGACCCCCGCGATCTGACCGGGAAAGTCGAACCCCGTAAGCGGTGGCGTTGCCCCCGCACCCCCACCTTGGGGGGTTGCCACCCCCCCGGACCCTCCCTCCGTAGGGGATCTTATCTGAAAAACATTGAGCTGATTTCCTTGGATTTTATTCACATCTCCGTATGCGATTTTTGTGACTGATTGTTTCTACAATTGCTTCTGTGTTTTGTCACTTTATAATATAAAGGTTTCAATACTAGTAGTAAATATCAAAACTCTTTTAACAAACAATTTCAACTCTATTTTTAATAACAAAGCTCTTTTCTTAAACCGTTTTCCAATCTATTAGTATATACAAACCTTTACCTCACTCGTATGAGAAATCTAATTAAACGACTTAGTAAAACAAGTGGTATGAAATGCTTGCGTTTACTTCGTCGGTTAATTCTTGGACTTGTTCGATTGAATCTCTTGTGACAATTTTCTAGTGGAGATCTACAGTTTTTTAGTAAATATTTGAGTTAAGCAAGTGGTTATGGGACATGAAGTTAAACTTTTATATTTACTAACTTAGTGTAATTGACACTTCTTGATGATCATGACGATCATTTTTGTGTTTTAGACTAGCAACTGTGCGATGTCTCTTTGTCTGCGAGGGAGACTAGACCCCGCTCTTGTGATGTTTCGCCATCTCATTTGTGTGATGTTTCGTCATCACATATGTGGGGTAGCGCCCCACGGTCTTCGGGCCATTCGTATGTCAAAATTAATGGCTTGCAACCATGAGATAGCTTCTCGCTTTGTGTTACACGTGTAGGTGAGTTTTCATGCTCCCATTTTATGAGTTTTCATGCTCCCATTTTATGAGTTTTCATGCTCCTATATTGTAATTTCTGGATTTCTTGTGTAGTCTTCTGGAATTTGTGCTTCACCTATTTTCATGACTTTCATTGTTATGATTTTCCAACTTTTATGTTTAGGTGAATTTGGATCTTTTAGTAGATTCTTTTGATATTGTTTGATCTCTTGATGATCTTCATTTACATGCTTATCATAGTATGTCTTTATGGTTACTATATGTTCTTGCCATATCTATTGTTTATATCATGTTTTCTGATATTTATAGCTAGACTGATCCGTTTATTATTTTCTTATAAATAATACTCGGGTCAGACCGAGATGTTACAGGTGCTTCTGCTTGACTTCTCCCCCAGGGATTTACTACTCTGACTTTTGGCTGACCTTTTAGATTAGCAGTTTTTGTCGTTTACACTTGAGATATAGACTCATAGATGTATTCTTTTGCATAGCACGTGTTGCTATTCTTTTGTATTATTGTGGATCATTTTGACCACTACTCTGATGTACACTTTCATGTGTTAGTTATATATTCATATCTTCTTCCGCCTTTGTGATATGGATGTCTGTGACTGATTTGTGTTATGCATATTTCTATGTTTGTTTCCGAGGATTGTTTACAGCCACCGTGTGATAAGAAATCATATGGATGGTCGCTCCTCAACAGCAATATTCTCCGCGCTAGTTGACAACACTACACCGTAGTGTTCTTGGCTAGCGTGGGTATAGAGGTGGGGCGTCACAGCTTCTGCCATTGGAAAGGAGGAGTTGAGAAGAAGATGTACGTACAGACAATAGGAATAGAAAGTGTAGGGTTTATAACAGGGTATTTATAGACAAAGCTGAAATAGAATAGATGGACTCGATTTATAAACGCGCTGAACAATGAGTGGCCCGAAAAGCCCGTTCTGACTCCGAAACGAAATTGGATCAACCCGTATATCAAAATAGATGTTTAAAAATATTTTAAACACAATGGAAAAGGTTTCAAGTCCAAATTCCATCGTATGAAGAAGTTATGCTAAAATCATATTTTCAAATTGATTTCAATTGATTTCAATTTCATTGATTTCAAGGCGTTTCACGTTCGTACGATCAAACAACAAGTCTGATCGCTACGAAACTTGAAATCCTATATTAATTCACCGTTACGGATCCGATGAAACTAGTTTCGTCAAAATCCAAGCCAGTGGCCAAAATGGCTATTTTCCAGTTAATTAAATAAATTAAAAATTAATTAGTTAAATCCAACTTTTCAATTTCAATTCCTAAATTGAAAATTTTCATCATTTTTAATTTCTCAATCATTCACAATGATTTAAACAAATTTAAATGTTAATTTTTTTGAGTTGACTAATTAATCAATTCCAATGTTAACCTCAATTTCAATATTCAATTTCAATTTCATTAAATTTAGAAATTATAAAAATAAAACTCCAAAATCCATTTATTAAATTCTTAACCCTTGTTATTCGAGTCTTATTACAATAAGAATATAGCTAACATTGCTTTTAAATCTTGGTTCTTAATCTTCTCCCATTTTAACTTAATTCCGATTAACGTACTATTTGATTACCTTTAATTGCAATTAATCCAATTATCATACATTAAAATCCCATATTGACAAAACTTTATTTTGCGATCCTTTTATTCAACCAACAGTCAATTTATAAATAGATTTAACATTAATTCCATATATAATGCTAATTTTATTACATTAATATACGCCTATTCACATCTTAATTTGAATAAATATTACATTTCTAAATGTGTACTTTTATCAATTGAACACACTAATTAAGGTTTTTTTTAAAACCAATTAATGAATTTACCTTAATTCCATTTTTATACCAGTTTATTACTTTACGTACATTACTTTAGTAATTTATAGTCCTTTAAAACCAATTCCCATATCAGTTTAAAGTAAATTAATTCGCCAATTATAGTATTTATTTCATTTACCTAAAATAATCCCTTTATTATAAAATGAATCCAATTAATTTTAATATATTCTAATTAAACTGATTAGATTCAATTCCAACCCTTTAATTGAGTCTATTATTACTTTGTAATGCAGTTAACCTTGCCTCGCATTTATATGTTCTCATTTCCAGCCCATTTACATACAGAACATTGATTTTATTCTATCACTATTTATTCATTATTAATTCATTGATTAATTAAATATTTCCATTTATTTTTCTTATATTAGTTAATTACCAAATATTGCTATTTATAATCAATTATAACTTTACAATCTTAACAAATTCATAAATTGTCGATTGCCAAATATATACATTATTACTAATAAATGTTCTCAATAAATTTATTTATTCGGTTTCAAACTTTATATTACACCAATTACTACCTTATAAATAAATTTTACGTTTCCTTTTTTATTTACATTCACACTTTCGTTATTATATTAATTATCATTAAAGTATATTTAATTATCTTTATTTGTAATAGGTGAATTAACTGGTAACAACCATTTGTCACCATTTTACCTTTTATAATACTTGTATGTTCATTCTTCCCAACCAATTACCATCTATTATATTATAACTTTACAATTTTAATAAATTCATTAATTGTCATTTCATTCAACCTATTAATTTATTAACCTAAATTAGCACTGTTATGTTTTATTTAATTACTACCTTACAACAAGTGCTACCGTTAGTTCATACACTAATTTATTCCATTTCCATTTCTTATACACTATTTTATTAGTCGGCCAACGTTTTAAATTATTAATTTGCCTTTTATATCCTGCTATAAACTAATGCACACATTAATCAAGATTTTAAATCAAATTAATCACTTCATCTTGGCAACATTCTTTTATTACAATAAGAATATAATTAACATTTACATTGTTTCACTTATTGGAATTACATCTTGGTTATTAACAATTAATTTACATTTATACTGTTACATTTAAGTTATTAAAATTTAACTTACCAATCTTATCCAAGTTATTATTTCCATTAATAATTCACTAAATTTTTATTTCCTTCAACATTAAGTTACCAAAATCTTCTTAAATTAAGAAATTTAATTACCAAATTTTGTGGGTCGTTACAAATCAAGTTAGATCAATCTTTTAAGCTATAATAAATGGATTTACTACAATTAAATGTAATTAAATATTACGTTAATGAAAACTAAGATGATAATTGTAGAAGGTTAGTGTAACAAGATATAAACAGTGTTAACTATGTCTGTAGAGTAGTAATAGTTAGAATAAAAGTCCGAAATCAAATTAAAACAATTTATTGGAATTTAATTTTAATTAATTGGATTTGATTACAGTTGAAATTGAACAGTGTAATTAGTGAATTATTATACACTGAATTCGATATGTAAATTTGCTTTAAGTTATTATAAACGTCTAAGTAATCAAAAATGATGAAATTGTTAGTTTATAAATATTGAATTAAAAATTGATTAATTTATTTAATATTAATTTATTTAATTAACGTGAAAATAGCCATTTTGGCCACTGTCTCGGATTTCAACAAAATTAGTTTCATCGGATTCGTAATGGTGAATTATTGTAGGATTTCAAGTTTCGTATCGACCGGACTTGTCGTTTGGTTGTACGAGCGCGAAACGCGTAGAAATCAATTTAATTGAAATCAAATTGAAATAAGCTGATTTTAAGCTAACTTCTTCATATGATGGAAATTGGATTTGAAACATGTTCCATTGAATTTAAAAATATAGAAAACATCTATTTTGATATATGGATGACCCATGTCCATTTCGGGAATGAAACGGGCTTTTCGGGTCGTTTATCGTTCAACTTTCAAATCAATCTACCTCATTCATTCCTATTTCTGATCTGATTGTATATAGCCCATCATAAACCCTAACAATTTCTTATTCCAATTGTCTGTATGTATAATTTTATCTACTTCTCTCTTTTCAATGGCAGACAAACCAAAACCATTTTCAAATTCAATTACAAACCGAAAATCAAATCGAAAATCAAACTCCTCCAAACACTAATAAATTACATATCATTTAGAATCTCTCGATGAATGTATTTCACTGGTGTGATTCATTTTTCAATCGGATTCGTGATTTGTCCAGAAATCGAGGTTGAACCTCGACCGTTCATTTTAGGGTTTTGATGATCCAATGGATCGTCGACCGTTTGACGATCTAGAGGCTGCGTTGGGATGAGGAGGTCAAGCAGGTCATGGGGATGTTGTCCGCTTATGCTCAGGGTGTCGTGGTTGGCTAAAAAATGACGATAAAGCTCGCGGCGGTGCTGGCCACTTCGTAGCGGCAAAGGCGACCAGGAGGAGGCGTCGTGGGCGGCTCGGCGTGTTGGGTGATGAGGCGACGTCAGATCAGAGTGGAACACATTGTGGTGGCGACGGCTAGCAGATTGATAGTGGTGGCTACGAGGGTTCGACCAAAAGAGAGGCTGTAGGGTTTTCGTGAGTTGATAAACGTGATTGGGTAAGCGTGTTTTTATTTTATTTTATTAAAATTTAATTTTTTCCAGTCATTGTAATTATCATATTTTTTGCATACGAACTCGGATTCATGCGATCAAAATTTCGGACATTTTGACATTTGTTTGGACAAATTCTAAGATTATTAAATTTTGGGCCTTTATTTGAATTCCAAATCGATTGAAATTCAAAGGTGAGTGTATTGACCTACTCACAACTACTAGATTATCTTATGTTCGTTAAATTAATTTATGAGGTGATTAGAAATAAATTAATTGATGTTTGGTGTGCTTCAATTATCATTCTAGTTACATTGGACTTTTATTGCATTTAATCATCGTTTAACTTAATATTGAATTTAATTGCCAATTTAATACCCGTTAATGATTATCAGTTATCTATTGATGTTTATTGATTGATTTGGATGATAATTGTGATGAATGTTTGATTGTTGATATTGGATGACTGGATGTTGTATTTTTATATTGTTATAACACTACAAGTTCCTTATGGGTTGAAATGATACATACACGAACGATCTATAGATTAGGGAAAAATCATTATGGGTTGAAATGTTAGACTCGAGCGAATTTATGGATTTGTATTTAAATCGGGATTGCGTTTTGAAATGATATATAACCATAAAACTTTAAATTGTGGATTGAAATGATAAATATCCGTATAGCTTGACCTTATGGTAGAAAATTATGTACGAACACTGGATTGCTTAAATTAAATGATTTTAATTCTTTAAATTTTGAATTCAATTAACTGCCATTTTTGAAATAGAGATGTAATTATACAAACCGAATTATTTTCGATAATCCAAACGTTAATGTTGAAATTGGAATTGATTTAATGAATTATTTAAAGGATTAAATTTGGAATTTCAAAGTTGAAGTGGCAAAAAAATAAAACAATTTATCAGAATTGAGTTATTGAAATGTTGGATATAACTTTGAAATCTATTTTAAACTAATTTAAATTATTTTATTTAAATTAACTATTTTAATCAATTTAAAACTATTTTTATTTATATTAGTCTATTTTAACCTATTTAATCCAATTTAAATCTATTTTAATTTAAATCTATTTTACCAATTTTAAACTAATTAAATTTATTTAATCTATTTTAAATCTATTTAACATAATCTAAATCTATTTATTCTACTTTAAATTTATTTTATCTATTTAAAATCTATTTAATATAATTTAAATCCATTTAGTCTATTTTAAATCTATATAAATCATTTTAAATCTAATTAAATCAAATTTAAATCTATTTAAACTATTTTACTATTTAAACAATTTCAATCTATTTAAACTATTTTTAAAACTATTAAAACAATTTATGACTACCTAAATAAATTTTTAAAATTTTAGACTATGTAAAGTTGAAGTATTTACATTTAAATCCTTCATGATGATATAACCTATGTTGGAATTTGATGTTGATACCTTTTTGTGAAATGACATAGTTGAGTAAATATGATGATTTTGGAACGAGGATTTAATTAACCTATCTTATCGATAATTTCACAAGTGAATATGATTTTTGGAAGTGAATATGATTTTGAAGTGAATATGGTTTTAGAAGTGAATATGATTTCGAAAGTGATATGGTTTGAAAATCGAATATGATATTTTGATATTAACTATGAATCTACTTTTGAAATGTAAAAGAACCATCCAGTGTGTAATAAGCGTTTGGTTGTTAAAGAGACCGGGATCCGATATTGTCATACTCTCGGCCAATACCGTAAACCATTTTAATAACTATGTATGTGGAGGAGATTACGAAAATGAAGCGGGATGGATTGGCGAACGATTTTTGTATGAGGAATTGAAGTGACCCTGCCTCCCGTGAGTCAGCTTAGATGTGACTAAAACATGAGCTATATTTGGGAAAGTAGGGTCATTCCTCCGATCGGACATGCTTCTTTGATACCATATTATGACTTTGTGATGATTTGGTGGTCACCCCTTGATTTTTGATTTAGGAGTATGTTCCGTGATAGGCGGTAGTAGCTGCTATATGTTACCACCAGCCCAGTTCTGCAATTGGTAAATTGTAACGATCCGGTATTTTCAACCATTCGCATCCACACATGTCGGACTTGAATTGCTCAAAATACCGCGTTGTAAATAAAATTTTGACAATACTCAGTATAAAAAGTAAATAAATAATCACAGATCATAGAAACAGAGTAATATAATGCAGCGGAATAGATAAATAGTAGTTCATGAAGCTACTATATAAACATCAGAGTTAGAAATAAAATACAACAGAATATCTCAAATGCGGTGAAGTCTCTAGTAAGAGTAGATGACTTCTCTGAACCAATCAACTGGAAGGGCTGAAAGCGGAATCGATCGTTGGATCTCCAAACGAAGCTCCAAACTTCGAAGGTGAGTCTCAAAAGCTACATCACTCAGTCTGATCCAAGTGTAAAGAAAAACACAAAATATTCGAGTTAGGATTAACATTCTTATATCAATAAATCCAACTCAAGTGAAATATCAACTAGAATACACGTAACTCAAAGGATTTTTGGGATAACCATCCTCTAAGGATCTGCAGAACTATCTACAAGGTGGAAATATACACTATAACATTGTGGTCATTCAAATTTATTTATACTTCAAAACCAAAATACCATTTCCCTTTCAAATATATCTATTTTCCGAAATAGTATATATATTAAATAATTTATAAAGTAAAGTATTTGAAATTTCCTCAACTACACAAATTGATTCCAATTAACTCAAATTCCAAATTTCCATTTATTCAAAGCTCAATTCATTAGTTCAATTCAGTTCTCAATAACCATTTAAACTTTCGATATATTCAAAGCTTTAATATTCAACATTTTCAAAGTTAAATCTAACAGTTTCATATAGATCTTGATTTAGCTTCATTATTATTTAGTCAGGAAATATCCACTTAACAAGTTCAATATCATTTAAATAGCCTTAGATTACATTTTACAAAATATTTCCATACATTTATTTAAACTTAAAATATCCGTTTAATCCTTTTACCAAAACCAAGTTATAAAATCATATCTTAAATCCCGAATTCGATAGTTTAAAATCGATTTAATTGAATATAATTCTTAATTAAATACCATTTCCAATTAATTCAACTTTATCTTCTTAACCTTAACTTATTCAAAATTTTACCAAATCTATGTTGAAATACAAACTTAAATGAATCCTTAAACATATTATATGTATTAAATCAATCTCAATTAGATTAAATATTATTATTAGGTCTATACATAAAAGTTTCATTTTATACATATAATATTCTAAGAATCAGTGTTTATTAAAACTATATTTTCTTTCCAAAACCATAGAAATTATTTTCAAAGCATTTATATTGGACCAACGGTGTCTGTATATAATTTCCTGTCCTATGGTCAAGTGATACGGATATTTATTATTTCAATCCGTAATTTAAATATATACAGGTAGATATCCTTTCGACCTGCAATCCCAAATTCAATTAAAATGAAAATCGCTTGGGTCTATCATTTCAACCCATAACGATTTTCTCATATTTTATAGTCATTTCGGGTATGTATCATTTCAACCCATAGTGAATTCTATACTAACAGGGAACTTGCAGAGTGATTACAGATAATATAAAATATAACAACATGCATATATCATCAATAACAATATAATATAAACAACAGGATATGGTGTCATATCCCACAGGTGAACAGTTACAGATAATAGCATATATAACAATTTAAATAACTAACAATAGCTTATTTCAATTGTCGTTTCAATTGAAATCAAATTTAATAAATATAAGAAAGTTAATCGTGAGTGATTGCTTACCTTTTGAGGCTAGAGAGATTCGACACAGAAATGAGCTACTAAATCCAAAGCAACGCTAGATGGATATGATTTGAACGATTGAATTAGTTTTGATATAATGGGACTATTTCATTTTATATATTATTATTTGTTTCTAAAATAATTTCAAACATATATTTTCAAATCCATATCATGTCTCAAAATTCTTAATTTAAACAAAACTCAATATATAATGTTTATACAATTCATACATTTCCTTAAAATTTCCTTAATTCCATCTTAAACACTAACACTAATATAAGTTTGAAAACCGACCCAACATATAGACAGACAAATATAAATCCATACGCAACGATATATATATATATATATATATATATATATATATATATATATATATATATATATATATATATATATCTTCTTCCCATGAAATCAATATTAAACTTTTAAGACGAATGTTAGAAATCATTGTTTACATTTAAAACGCCTAAACAGTAAGATGTTGAAAATAATACATATATTAAAATACTTTAAATAGTTTATATATTAAAATAATTTGTATATAAATTCAAAATTTTAAACACATACTAAATTATATATATATATATGTAAATTCATTTTTTTTGGAAAAAAATAACATATATACATAATATACTTTATATAATACTTACAGATATGCTGCCCAACACAAATAGATACTTTAAACAAATATATTTCCAATAAGCTAAAATATACACAACAGGTTGAACCCATATTAACAACTTTACTAAACACTTAACTTATATTATTATACAAAAAATAGGTTATATGATTTCCATACTTGATTCTATATGCATAACAAAATATACTGTAAGCTTTTCATATTATGCTGTAAGCCTATATATGCATGCACTATTTAACTATATGCTGCTAATACAATTTTTATAGCTTAAGTAAACTTATAAAAACAATTTAACTAATAAATCTACAGGCTCATATAAAACTTACACCTACCTATATTTTATTTCACTTTAATTTTATTTATTTTAATTTATTTTTTATTTTTAAAACACTATACACATTAAAAATCAACTTATATATAACTATATTGTTCGTACTATAACTTATAGATATAAAAACTTATAGATATAAAATTGAAAACCTATTTAAGCAAGATCAGATAATAGATTTATATACACTTATAGATATATATACCTTTAAATAAAAGAGAGAAGCAAGGCCGAAAGTGGTGGTGGTGAAGAGCCGAGCACTTGACGGAGTGAAACAATGGAAACAAAAGAAAAAACAAGAAGAAAAAAAAGAAATGAAATAAGAAAAATTAAGTGCAGCCATTTACCTACAGGAGAAGCTTCACACGCAAGAGAGGAGATGAAGGCCAAATAATATGTGGTGGGTATTTGTGTACGTGGGGTTTGCATATTTATCAGGGAAGCTTGCGTTGATTAAGTGGGAGAAAGGCAAGATTTTTTTTAAGTGGCAAGAGAAAATTTAGGCATTCATTTCTATTAAATATACAAAAACAAATGGAAAGAAACCAAAGATTTTGAAACAGCTAGTGTAAATCAAAGATGATATTCCTATTAAATACGAAGACGCAAATAAAAGTGGAAAGTTTTACACGTGATTTGTATGGCAGGAAATCATATTTGAACGGATGTTGATTTATTTTTAACAGCTAAGATATGAAGTCAAAGAGTGCATATAATAGATGCCATAATTAAAATGAAACGTACGCCCAAAATAATTAACAAAGTAATGTAATTTTAAATCTATTCGTTTCCTATTTATTTAGTAAATATGCTAAAAAATATATCAGGAAATAACGTACCATTTATAGCGCTAAATAAATTAAAAAAGAATGGATATAAACGTACCAATTTAAACGTATAATTTATTGCCTTTTTACAACATTATCTATTACTTAATTTTAAAAGTATATAACCAATATAAGTAAAACAACAGCGAAATAAATGTTGTGAATATATATTTTTTAAATAAAGATTTGAAGTTAGAATTTAGAATTTAAAATTTCAATTAGTGTCAAAAATTTTAACCAAAATCTACCATTACAGAAATTGCTTATATTTATTTAAAAATTGGGCAAATGTTTTAAAATTAAATTCAAGAAATTTTAACATTTCAAACTCTTTTAAACAATTAAACATCAAGGTCCAAAATAAATGTATGAAATATTTGTTAAAAATTTTGGGTTGTTACACTCTCCCCTACTTAAATCTTTTCGTCCTCGAAAAGGAACGAGGTACGAAAAACACAGTAAAAAAAATAGAATGAAATAGGACTAAGACAAGATGACAAGAAGATTAAAATTATACCTGATAACTGTTGTTATAGCATCAAGGTGGAAAGTAGGAATGGCTAGAAGGGAAAATAGGTTGAAAGACAAGGATGAACCATTATTTAAAATTATTTAAATTTTAATTATTTAGAAATGTAAAATAAACGATCAAAATATCCTTTATATGATACTTAATCAAAATACTTTTTTAACTCGATGTCTTAACAAGTTTATCCTTGTTCCTGTAGACTCTGGCAGTGCGTTGATCAGACGCAAAGCTAGAATTCTCTAGGTACTCAGTAGACTTGTTTCAACGCCTAGTGAAAATACTTGAAAAACTTTTTAAAACGGATATGGAAAGTACAATCCAAACAAAATAACCAAACCATTTGTCCAACCATGGATCGCATATACACAAAGGTTACGCCTGAATTCCCCAGGAAACATCCGTATCCGTAAGCTTTCTCAGCCCTGTGAATTTCGCCATGATGACTAGTAGAGCGCAGATACACGAAGGTTACGCTTGAATCCCCTAGGAAACATCTGTATCCGTAAGCTTTCTCAGCCCTGCGGATTTCGCTACTAAAAACGACCTACGTAGATCACATGATACACAATGGTTACACCTGGATCCCTCAGGAAACATCTGTACCCCTGGGCCATCTCAGCCAGGTGAATTACGCTACGCAGTCGCGCCAAGAAAAAAAACCATGGGTTATGCCATGGTGGGACACTGAGTATCACATCCAGAAAACCAAAATCAAAGAGAATAATATCGATAGAATGAATCCAAGATGTGGCCATAAATCGGATATCAAGCAGAAGGCACTTTCCATATCTTTACTTCGAAAATATGTATCATATAGTACCATTTCAGATCACTTTCAAATATCATACTTATATAAAGTCCATTATATATAAGATTTCATTTCCAAATCGAATACTCTCCAAAATCACTTGTATATCAAATCACACTTATATAGATTTCGATTATATAAGATTTCACTTTCAAATTGAGTACCTTTTTAAATCATAGTTTTCAAATCAACTTCATACTTATATAAATCAAATTTATATAAATTCGACAACTCCCAAATCAAGTATTTAGTCAAACAAGGTTCTCAATTTCAATTCATTTCAATATCAGTTCAGTTTCAAAAATCATACCCGATTTCACCAAATTATTTCTTCCAAATCAAATATCTTCAGTTTCAAAGTTTCCAAAATCGTAAGTTTAGCACATAATTAAAATTTTCAAATCAACATAATTTAGGTCAAACAAAATTCATTTCCAAAACATCATGTAAATACTGGGTTTAAATTTCAATCTATTTTCGAAACCAGATTTTTTTTCAAAATCAACTTTTACCCCAAAATGGTTACTAAGTTTTAAAACCATCCCTTTTAAAACCTTTAAACTATTTATTTCAATTTACCATTGGAAAGATTATTATTATTATATATATATATATATACACACACACACACTTTATTCAAAAACATTTCAAATCTATATTTCCTACTAGTATAATTCAAAATAGTCTTATTCATTTACTTAACAAAGAAGTTTCAAACTTTTTTAAATCATATTAAAACATACAAAACTAATCTTATATACTTATCGAATGCTTTATGCTTTCCAAAATTACTCATCTTTGAAAAGTTAACCTTGATCTGGAAGTGCTCGAACCTTCAAAATAGTCGAAGAAATCATATTTTCAATCCATGAGTTGGAAATCACCAACAAATCAGTAAATCAAATTTCAAAAGATAGGGTTATACCAAATCAAATCCGAAACTTGAGACTGAACACCGGCTTACTTCAAATCGTTTCAAATATATATACATATATCTTTTGAATATCGAATTATACTTCGGAATTTGAAACCAAAATTGGTTTCACAAAATCACTCGCATAGCAAAGCTATTAAAGTGGCCTCTTCCCCACTTTGAAACTCAAAAATCAATATCGATGATGCGTGCACTCATCACCGAAATTATTCTCCAGCGACATATGTGAGTTCTGGACTTCTATTTTCATAAAACTTCTTTGAAATTTCTTTGAAATCAGTGGAACTCGTTTGAGTCATTTGAAACACTTCCTATTCAAAAAATACTTTCAAATCGTATTATTATATATTTTCAGAAATCTTAAAACCAATTTCAAAACACCGGAATTCAATCTCTCGAATTTCAAATTAAAACCCTTTAGTTATAAATTATTTTTATATAAATCAAATTTCTTATAAAAACCTCAAATTTTCAAATCCATTCGAAACATCTACATAAAGAATAAAATCATAGTTATCAAAATAATAATTTTAGTATATAAAACAAATTTCTAAAATGCAAACAAACCCGGTTTTCAAAGGATGATTCCAGAATGGATTTCAAAACAAAGATAGAGATTTAAATTAGAGGAACTTTAATCAATAGAATCCTGATCCTCGATCGAAGATGAGATAATTAAAATATTAAAATAGAAGATGGGTATACTTATGTAAATCGCATGCGACCTTAACCAGGTCAACCGTGACTTCAGGAATATGATCAATGCGGAATCCTAAGGCAAATCGACATTCGACCGTCAGAGATAGAATTCTGCATAAAAAGTGATAGCAGCATCTAAACCAAGGGTGTAGAAATCCCCGGTGAATTAATGCCAATTGTAAAGAGTTTCACCCCCTTTACTAATCATTCAGTGGAGTTATGGGATACTCCAGAACCAAAAGAATATAAATAGGGAGAGACAAGAATGAATTTTGGAACCGTAGGGAACGTTCCAAAGTTCAAAGGAAATCGAGTCAAAAGGAAGAGATTAGACTCGAACGAAAGTGATTCTGTAAATAAATTTACCATATATGCTATGTTTGCCTAGATCCAAAGCTCTGATACCAACTGTAACGACCCTGTATTTTCAACCATTCGCATCCTCACATATCGGACTTGAGTTGCTCAAAATACCACGTTGTAAATAAATTTTTGGCAATACAGCATAAACAGTAAATAAATAATCACATATCACAGACATAGAGTAATATAATGCAGCGGAATAGATAAATAGTAGCTCATCAAGCTACTATATAAAAATCAGAGTTAGAAATAAAATACAACAGAATATCTCAGATGCGGTGAAATCTCTAGTACGAGCAGATGACTTCTCTGAACCAATCAATTGAAAGGGCTGAAAGCGGAATCGATAGTTGGATCCCCAAACGAAGCTCCAATCTTCGAAGGTGAGTCTCAAAAGCTGTATCACTCCGTCTGACCCGAGCGTAAAGCAAAACACAAAACAATCGAGTCAGGATTAACATTCTTATATCAATAAATCCAACTCAAGTGAAATATTAACTAGAATACAGGTAAATCAAAGGATGTTTGGGATAACCATCCTCTAAGGATCTGCAGAACTATCTACAAGGTGGAAATATACACTATAACACCGTGGTCATTCAAATTTATTTATACTTCAAAACGAAAATACCATTTCCCTTTCAAATATATCTATTTTCCAAAATAGTATATATATTAAATAATTTATAAAGTAAAGTATTTTAAATTTCCTCAACTACACAAATTGATTCCAATCAACTCAAATCCCAAATTCCCATTTATTCAAAGCTCATTTCATTAATTCAATTCAGTTCTCAATAACCATTTAAAATTTCGATATATTCAAAGCTTTAATGTTCAACATTTTCAAAGTTAAATCTAACAGTTTCATATAGAACTTGATTTAGCTTCATTATTAATTAGTCAGGAAATATCCACTTATCAAGTTCAATATCATTTAAATAGCCTTAGATTACATTTTACAGAATATTTCCTTAAATTTATTTAAACTTAAATTATCCATTTAATCCCTTTTACCAATGCCAAGTTATAAATCATATCTTAAATCCCGAATTCGATAGTTTCAAATCGATTTAATTGAATATAATTCTTAATTTAATACCACTTCCAATTAATTCAACTTTATCTTCTCAAGCTTAACTTATTCAAAATTTTACCAAATCTATTTTGAAATGTAAATTTAAATGAATCCTTAAACATGTTATATGTATTAAATCAATCTCAATTAGATTAAATATTATTATTAGGTCTATACATAAAATTTTCATTTTTATACATATAATATTCTGAGGATCAGTCTTTAATAAAACTATATTTTCTTTCCAAAACCATAGAAATTATTTCCAAAACATTTATATTGGACCAACGGTGTCTGTATATAATTTCCTATCCTATGGTCAAGTGATACGGATATTTATTATTTCAATCCGTAATTTTAATATATACGGGTAGATATCCTTTCGACCCGCAATCCCAAATTCAATTCAAATGAAAATCGCTTGGGTCTATCATTTCAACCCATAATGATTTTCTCCTATTCTATAGTCCGTTCAGGTATGTAACATTTCAACCCATAGTGAATTCTATACTAACAGGGAACTTACAGAGTGATAACAGATAATATAAAATATAACAACAGGCATATATCATCAATAAAAATATAATATAAACAACAAGATATGTTGTCATATCCTACAGGTGAATAGTTACAAATAATAGCATATATAACAATTTAAATAACTAACAACAACCTATTTCAATTGTCGTTTTGAATTGAAATCAAATTTAATAAATATAAGAATGTTAACGTGAGTGATTGCTAGATGGAAATGAGCTACTAAATTCAAAGCAACGCTAGATGGATATGATTTGATGTAGAAAACAGGCACGACGGACAAGGCGGATAATGGAAAATCGATGAGAACGATTGAATTGTTTTGATATAACGGAAATATTTTATTTTATATTTTATTATTTGTTCTAAAATAATTTGAAACATATATTTTCAAATCCATATCATGTCCCATATTTTTTAATTTAAACAAAACTCAATATACAATGTTTATACAATTCATAGATTTCCTTAAAATTTCCTTAAATCTATCTTAAATGCTAACACTAATATAAGTTTGAAAACCGACCCAACATATATGCAGACAAATACAAATCCATATGCAACGATATATATATTGTCTTCCCATGAAATCAATATTAAATTTTTAAGACGAATGTTAAAAATCATAGTTTACATTTAAAACGCCTAAACAGTTTGGATGTTGAAAATAACATATCTACATATTAAATTAAATATATATCTAATATCATTGTTTTTGAAGAAAAAATAACATATGTACATAATATACTTTATATAATACTTACAGATATGCTTCCTAACACAAACAGATACTTTAAACAAATATATTTCTAAATAAGCTAAAATATACACAACAGGTTGAACCCATATTAACAAGTTTACTAAACACTTAACTTATATTATTATACAAATAATAGGTTATATGATTTACATACTTGATTATATATGCATAACAAAATATAATGTAAGCTTTTCATATTATGCTGTAAGTCTATATATGCATGCACTATATAACTTTATGCTGCTAATACAATTTTTATAGCTTAAGTAAACTTATAAAAACAATATAACTAATAGATTTATAGGCTCATATAAAAATTATACCTACCTATATTTTGTTTCACTTTAATTTTATTTTATTTTATTTTATTTTTTATTTTTAAAACACACGTACACATTAAAAATCAACTTATATATAACTATGCTGTTCATACTATAACTTATAGATATAAAAACTTATAGATGTAAAACAGCAAACCTATTTAAGAAAGATCAGATAACAGATTTATATACACTTATGGATATATATACCTTTAAACAAAAGAGAGAAGCAAGGCCGAAAGTGGTGGTGGTGGAGGGGCACAGGCCTGTCGTGGTGGTGAAGAGCCAAGCACTTGATGGAGTGAAACAATGGAAACAAAAGAAAATACAAGAAGAAAAAAAAGAAAAGAAATAAGAAAAATTAAGTGCAGCCATCTACCTATAGGAGAAGCTTCACACGCAAGAGAGGAGATAAAGGCAAAATAATATGCGGTGGGTATTTGTGTAAGTGGGGTTTGAATATTTATCAGGGAAGCTCGCATTGATTAAGTGGGAGAAAGGCAAGAAATTTTGTTTAAAGTGGCAATAGAAAATTTAGGCATTCATTTCTATTAAATATACAGAAGCAAATGGAAAGAAATAAAAGATTTTTAAACAGCTAGTGTAAATCAAAGATTATATTCCTATTAAATATGGGGACGCAAATGAAAGTGAAAAGTTTTACACGTGATTTGTAAGGCAGAAAATCATATTTGAATGGCTGTTGGTTTATTTTTAACAGCTAGGATATGAAGTCAAAGAGTGCATATAATAGATGCCATAATTAAAGCGAAACGTATGCCCAAAATAATTAACAAATTAACGTAATTTTAAACCTATTCGTTTCTTATTTATTTAGTAAATATGCTAAAGAATATACAAGGAAATAACATACCATTTATAGCGCCAAATAAATTAAACAAGAATGGATATAAACGTACCAATTTAAACGTATAATTTATTGCCTTTTTACAACATTATCTATTACTTAATTTTAAAAGTATATAACCAATATAAGTAAGTAAAACAACAGCGAAATAAATGTTGTGAATATATATATATATATTTTAAATAAAGATTTGAAGTTAGAATTTAGAATTCAAAATTTCAATTAATGTCAAAAAATTTAACCAAAATCTACCATTACAGAAATTGCTTATATTTATTTAAAAATTGGGAAATGTTTTAAAATTAAATTCAAGAAATTTTACCATTTCAAACTCTTTTAAACAATTAAACATCAAGGTTTTAAATAAATGAATAAAATATTTGTTAAAATTTTAGGCTGTTACATAAATCTACCCAGGCATTGCCTCGAGTGTCGTGTTCATATGCCCTAGAGCGCCTTCTACGAGTTTGTTTTATACCTATGGGGTGTTCTCTAGGTAAACCAGCGGTTTGGTGGAGCTTACGGCATTGTATAAACTATGGGAATATAAAATGTGTTAAGGGGGATATGGGTAATGCCTGAACGCTATTTTGGTACTTTAACTTACTATAGACACTATTATAATAGCGTATTGTACTACATAGTAGATAGTTTAAAGGATCCTTAGGAGATTGAAATCCCGAACATCTCCTAAGTTATTGCACTCACGTTAGACACTGGATAGGAGATGTCAAACCCCATAAACATCTTTGATGCTGATACACTCATATTTATTTACTGTCGATTTATCTTACAAAAGATCTTTTAGTTCCGACTCGAGTGTATTGTCTTTTCTATTCGCTCGGGTCAGTATGAGCTTTTCAGTTCATCGAAGACTGCTTTCTGGAGGACGAAAAAGAAGATATAGCACTATTATTATCTGTTTTATTTATTCCACTGCATCATGTTATTTCACTGCATTTATTTATTTATTTATTCCTGTTTTATTCAACTCTAATTTTGTGTTGTAAAAAAATAATCAAAGGTATTTATAAACAGCTTCATGAACTGTTATTGGATTATTATAATTTGTCATTTTGCTGTGAGATTCTGTATTTGTTATACTTCTTTCTCTTTTTCTTATTTACCCACTAACAATCTGCCCCTTTGAATGGTTTGAGTCTGACGTGCGTGTCTGCTTATGCACTTGGCCGGTGCGGCATGATAGGGGGTACTCGCATTTGGGTTTGGTAGCAAGTGGATGACTCTTACTCCTAAATGTCTCGGAAGGTTGGTGTAGTCGAGAGGCTGGCCGTAAAAGCAGAACAAAGTTACCATTATATGCTACAGTGGGCGTACCCCACTGGCGTTGTGTAATGACTAGGAGATTTTTCGACTCGTGAAAATCGACATTAATACGTCCACTGTATCAACTGCCGAGTAATCGAAGGCCAGAAAACCGAACCGTTAGGGTTAAAGAAGAAGAGGTAGAAGAAGAAAGAAAGAAGAAGCAACAGAAACAATATCAGAATCTCACAATCGCAGCGGAACAACATATAATAGATGAATGAATATCTTTAAAACAAAGAACTATATCAGTTATTACATTACATCACTTTACATTACATTATCAGAGTTTACAACAAACAAACAGCTGAAAAGAAATACTGTATACTAGTTGATACGCCAAGCCATCCAGCCTGCCTCCAGATCTCTACAGAAACTTCTGAATTCTAGAATGACCTGATAACCTGACCCTAGAAAGCCCATGTGGAAATTGGTTGGTACCCAGAGTTTAGGAAGGGAACAATAAACTCCAAGTCAGTCACGGGACTGGTGTCAGAACTTAAAACAGTTATGTCTTTAAAACAAACAAAGAAACATTTTTAAAATAGATACACAATGCTTTTAGAAAATGTAACTACCATAAGGCCTCCCGCACACACACACACACACACAATGCAAACGCAGAACCAGAAGAGATTTCTCCTTATGATAGTCAAACATGCTTGAAACGCAAATTTCTTTGATATTATTACTATAAGTGCAAAGTGTAGGAAAACATTTCAAAAGTATAATATAAATCTTAGCCAACATACGAACAATATCGTATGCCTACTATAGTTACCATGTTCAATAGCAGGTTACCGCCACATTCCATGGCAGGTTATACAACTAAAACCGTACAGGGCTCGTATTGTTTTGATTGGATTTCCAACAAACGGTCGAGCAAAGGAACTTCCCAAGCAAAATGGAACGCCTCTTGACGTCCCCGGATCCTAACTGGATCTCTGCTAGACAAAGCTGGGTTACCTCTGTAATAGGTAACAACTGACACGAGCATGCCATCCCCCGGTTGTAAACAACCTATATCCAAGGATCCTCTCAACCAACAACCACAAAGTAATAAGTTTGCAGCAACCACAAAGTAAGTATCTGGGCTCCATACCATGATACCACTTATAATCCAGAAGGAAATGACATACCCTCAGAGGGCGCTATCCTCAAATAACCTTGCTGCTACGATTCCTGTTTCGACCATAAACGGGTTGTGAGGTTCGACGAAGTCTCGTTCACAAAGCTACGCTTTTCACAAAAGCGATGCTTTGATCAATAAATGATCATCAGCACTCAGCATGCCACATTACCAAATTGGGAGTATATCACTGATAACCATCAACTACATAACCTTTGAGCTCGTACGTCTCGGAGAAGGGTGTTAAGCTAAGAGAATAAATTCTCCGCCACCAACAGAAATGTATTTGAAAGAAATCTGCTTTATATCTCAAAATGTAATGTCAAACATACAATCCATGCAAATCTGTTCTGGGTTCGAACAGAACCAAAGGCACTTCCGAAGAAGTCCTCGCAAATCCGGGTATTCACAATCCCGATCGAACTTCCCATCACATTGGAAATCTCATACCATAGCTATCGGTGCAGAGACAATCGATAGGTCATCCTATCATTCTCGCAAATACCCGGTCTTCAACACCGGTCTTCAAATGCTATCCATTACGACGAATCACTATTCGGAATGGGATTTATGACCCAAAGGTCCTCTCCCGGCTAAACCGAATAACAAGCGCTTATTTATAAAAATAAGTGTTCATTCAAATTCAAGCAAATCACAAAAAATACCCATTTAAAGATAAATATTGATAGTCAATTATTTAACTATCAATAGATATGCATAACATCACCAGATTCCAAATAATTTCCCAAATTATTTATTTTCCAAAAATATCTGTACAAGATATATTTTCCACACTTCAAAATAAATCAATGTTTATTTTCAAACCAATTTCCCTTTCCTTTCTAAATTCCAAGGTGAATTTAAATTTCCAAATATCCACTGATATACGATTTTTTAAATCGATTTCAAATATTCACTTTCAATTTTATCTTTAAAGATAAAATCTCAAACATTTTACTTCATATTGGAAAACATTTCCATGCTTATTTAATAATAAGTAATTCACAAATCTATTTATTTTCAACATCTGGAAAATATTCAATATACTTAAATAACAATTAAGTATATATTTTATTCTTTAAGGAAAACATTCTCTTAAACACATTCATTTGAGTGAAAATGAATGTTGCGTAAAACATCGTTACGACAACCCAAAATCACTAGTATATGGATTCGAAATTTAGATAGGTATATAAATCCCAATACTATATAAAACATTTCCTTTCGAAAATCATTTACTATAACAACAGTGTTATAGTCCACCATTTCCTTATTTCTAAAAAACGTCTATTTCAACAATGAATGTTGAAATCTATGGTTTCGATCCTTAACATATTTTAAAAACCCTTCAAATCATTTTAAATTCTATTTAAAAGATCTCTTCCTAAAACATTTCTTTAACATATTATTCACCATACAAAATCATGAATATAAATCATTTATCAAATTCAACACTTCTACATATTTAATTAAAGGATTATCCACCATCCAAAATCGTGGATACATCTCCTTTAATAGGCTTTCATATTTACTTATCAAATTCGATTGGTTTTCGGATATATAAAACGACGTTTATAAATTCACATTTATATATATATTTTTATAAATCTTCAACTTATAAAATCCCTTAATTAACAAATTCTATGTATATCTCATTTAAATGCCAAAATCCAATTTATAAGTAAATTACTTATAATTCTCTATTTACAAATTCATTCCTTTTATAACTTCAAAATCGTAGATTCTATTTTTTTTATAAAACCCATTTTAACATCATTTTAAAACATTTTCAAAACTCCTTTATAATTTCATCACTTTGATTCATAAAAAATCAAATTTTATAAATCTTGTATATAAAGTTTTTATAATAAATTCAAAATCTCAATTTTAAACTATTTTATAAAATCATTAACTCCATATTTCAAAAATCAATTTTCAACTATATTTCTCAAAAATCATAATTTTTATAACGTTAAAATTTATAACGTTTATTTATTTATATGAATCAATTCCAAAATTCAATAAAACGTATACTTTCAAAAATCACTTTAAAATCCTTTTAAATTTGAAACTCATCACTTTAACACTTTTAATTTTCCAAAATAGGCCCAATGCTGCAACAGCACTAAATATAACAGTCACGACATCCAAAACATCATATATCAAATGATAACAGAATATATCACAATATCTGTAAATAAATCAATACCGTTGAGGAATCCAGTTGGATCCCTCCAACCTGTTTCCCTGCATCCACAGATGTTAGCACAAAACCAATCCCGTTTCAAGACGTAATATCACAGTACATGGGTTTATATAAAATATTGTCCGCTATTATGCGACGCAATAGGGTCTCATCCGCTATATATTGCGGGAAATCAACTCCAAGTACATATATAATGCCAATTCCACTTTAAGGTGAAATATCGCGGTATATGTGTTTAATAAATAACATCCGCTTAATATACGGCGTATAGGTTCTATTTCAATACAATAGATAATATTTATCATTCAAGCATACAATCAAGCAATTTTAAATCTAACTATTTAAAATTTAAATCGAAACAAATTCGATTGAGTGAGAAGTTCTCACCTTGCTTCAAATACAGTTGCAGTGTTTTATTTTGAATAAAATTAAACGCGCGTTTAAATTTATCCAAAATTTTCACTAGCTCCAATCGATTCCAATACAACTCCAACGCTTAGTATTCGTCAATACGAAGCCAACGCAATTCATCTCGTCCAAAACGGACCACGTATGAAAGAGATATCGCGTTACAAAGTTTGAACGAATTTATATAATATAAATTTACAATTTTTATTTTAAATTTTAAACCCTACTTCACTCTGGGCTGTTTCTTCTCCTCTCCCCTCACGTTTTGCTCCCAGGTATTGAACGCTCGCGAATAACCCACAGCCGCCCCCCTTATCACGGATCATCGTGCCATCTTGGACGAACTATGCAACGATCAAGCAGCGCCACTTCGAAGCTCCTCACACGAGCTACCCACGGCCGCGAGGAAGTGAAGCTCGACCATGCCTGTGCATTGGAAACCGTGCATGAAACGTGTGGCTTCACACTCGATTCACCGTCAATCCACAGCTCCATTTACGATCATAGCCGTTGATTTCCTAGATCTCAACACGCTCTTCAATATTGTAGTTGTAAACTTTTTGAATAGATTTATGGATTTGAAGAAAATTGAGGGAGAAGGAGATGTATTTTCGGCCATTGACAGCATAAGTGGCGGCTAGGGCTGAAATCCTAAGTTTGTTTGCAAATGAAAAAAAATAAAGGTGCTTTTATAGAAAAATGACAACGCACTATTCATCCAAAAAAATTCCGAACTCCAAACGAAGCGTGCCGCCTGGCGTTTATAATGTTTTACCCCTATTTCGAACGCAATGGAATATATATCGGGAGACAATTCGATCAAATTTGAAAGATAAGTTTTCAAATCGAATTATTTAAATTTAAAAATTCACTTAAACCGATATCAGTGCGTTTTAGCTTGTCCCGAACAAACCGTAAATCCGATTGACACGGAATTTGAAACCATACAATAATTTAACATTACAGATCTGATGAAACTAGTTTGGTCGAAATCCGAGACTGTTTGAAAAATGGCTATTTTTACTCGTCAATTAATTATTAAAAATTCAATTTCTACAAATTAACTTTTAATTCAATTTTAAAAGTTCTATAACATCATTCTAACTCCAATATGATTTAATACAACTTTATAAATCAAATTTAATCACATTAAACCCAATTTCCAATGATTTCTGTAATTTCAAATATTTAATTATCGATTACATTATCCAATTAAATCTAGATATTCGAAATAAAATTTATTCGACTTAGAAATTTTACTTGTTAATATTTAAAATCAATTAAATATACGAATTTCAAATGACAGACATTCTGGGTCGTTACAAACTTCCCCCCTTAAAAGAATTTCGTCCTCGAAATTACCAAGTAAGAAAAAGTCTTGAAATCCATTAACTTTTCAAAATCATTTGTTTAAATTAAATTTCAAATTCACTCAAGTGTTTAACTTTTCCAAAATCCAATAGTTAAACTTCTTACAATAACTTTACTAAGTTTTTAAATCATACTTAGTTATTTTTCAAAACCAACTATATCATTTAACTTTTCACCCCAAAATCAAAGTTATAGTTTTCAAAATTTTCCAATTTTCTCAACCATATTCTAACGCCTTAAATTTTCAAAAAATTTCGCCAACGTCTCCTTTGCGTGGCTCGATTCGAAAAAAAAGAGCAATATATTTATCAAAAATATACATCTCATCAAAGTAATGAGGCATCCCATAGGGAAAAAAGTGTAAAAGTACGATATGTAATCCGAGATATGTACCTAATATATTATTAGCGAGCATATACGGCTAATATAGCGTGAAAGCGAGCTCCAAAAGCGAAGCAAGCGCAATCCATACCTACTAAACACTTAACAACAATGAGAAACATGTATATAGAAAATAATATTGATATACAACGTATACCAGAAGCAACAATAATATGTGCCAATATAGAAAATTCAACAAAAAGCAATAAATGCAACCACCAAACAACTATCATCCAACAAATTATCCAACAAATCCCTATCAAATCAGTATTCACTTCTCATTAATATTCAATGAATTGGTTTTTCATTTAATCACATTTGATTCATTAACATTGGATTTTACTAACATTCATTTATTCATATTCAATTAGTTTATATTCACTAATTTACATTCAAGTTAGTTCACTTCCACATTCAAATCAAATTACATAGCTTTAAATTTTCATTAATTCAATTTCATATGGATTTCTATACAATCAACTAACCATCATCTAACAAACAATGTATATCCAACATTACCAAATTTTTTTTACTTTGCTTACATTCATTCAATTTGGTTCATCACTTTTAATTAGCTTTAATGAATTAACACTTACATCCATTATTTCATATCAATTTATTTACATTCAATTGATTAATATTCAATCCATTTATTAATTCAATTGCTAATTCATTTAACAAATAAGGTTGAATTTCATTTATATGACTGAAGTTCATACTCATCACTTCACTTTATCAATTTACTTCGATACCAAAATCAACTTCATTCAATATTACTTAAGTTATATTTCATTTTATAAACATCACTTGTTTAACTTAACTTAAATTTCCAAATCCATTAACTATACGAAAGCTAAAATCTTTATTATTTCATATTATAAGTTCAAGATTACTTATATTCAACAATTACAGCTTGGATTTTTGATTTCAAATTTGTTTATCACAACAAACCTTCCATTTTTCAATTTACTATGGTAGCAAATCCATCACACAGAAACTTGAAAATGACACTGATGATGCTGCAGTCATCACCCTTATTATTTCCCAACAACGGTAGTGAATCCAGTGCTTTAAATTCTCTCAAAAAAATTTCTTTTACTCATAAATCACATTTATAAGTCTTTTTCTTATAGAATTTAACTTTTAATTTTGGAAAATAATTTCCAAAATAAACATGATTCAACATTTTCAATTCATAGTTCAAATTCATTTTTATTTACAACTCATATTTATAAATATATTCATACAGTTTCACTTCTTATATACAACATTATTTCACAATTGTAAATCACATAAATTATAATTCCATACTTAATAATTCATTTGCTTATACAATTTATTCTTTTACAATATGTTTCATTTAACTTATTCAAACATCTTTCAATTAACTTATACATATTCTTACATTTCAACAACCAAATAATCAATTCATATACACTTTAATAATTCTGAAAAATTATTCCTTTATATATAAAATATAATCGAGGTAAAATTATTTCATTTACCCAGTTTAAAATGATACTACGTCGAGTTGCCTCGTTTAAGTGTTTAGAAATCCTTAGCGATAATATGGCATCCCATATACCGACCAAAATTCACAAACAGCTCAACGGATAAGCAAACACAATATAAATCATTTTTATATTCACTAACAAATACGTGCTCATATCTATTATTACACTCATACTCATTCTAGAGTACTACTGACTCTATCTCTAATGAGTAATTCCCAACAAAGCCAAGGTTGTCTCTTAACCAAATGCCCCGATACCAAATGTAACTACAAGGAGATTTTTTGACTCACGAAAATCGACATTAATACGCCAACTGTATCAACTGCCGAGCAATCGAAGGCCGGAAAACCGAACAGTTAGGGTTAAAGAAGAAGAGGTAGAAGAAGAAAGAAAGAAGAAGCAACAGAAACAATATCAGAATCTCACAATCGCAGCGGAACAACATATAATAGATGAATGAATATCTTAAAAACAAAGAACTATATCAGTTATTACATTACATCACTTTACATTACATTATCTGAGTTTACAACAAACAAACAGCGGAAAAGAAATACTGTATACTAGTTGATACGCCAAGCCATCCAGCCTGCCTCCAGATCTCTACAGCAACTCCTGAATTCCAGAATGACCTGATACCCCGATTCTAGACTGCCCGTGTGGAAATTGGTGGGCATCCAGAGTTTAGGAAGGGAACAATAAACTTCAAGTCAGTCATGCGACTGATGTGAGAACTTAAAACAGTTATATCTTTAAAACAAACAAAGAAATATTTTTAAAATAGATCTGCAATGTGTAACAACCCTAGATTTTATTTATATTTTTAAATTGACTTTATTTTTTATTTTAAGTTATTTTAAATTTTTTTTATTTCAAACATTTCATTTTTAAATATAAATGTTGATTATTAAGTGATTTATAGTTCAAACTAGTATAATTTGAATATTTTAATATAAAGTGAATTTCTGGTCAAACTGTTCAAACTTTGACTTCTAAACTTCAAATTTAAATTATTTTAAATCTTAAAATTTATCCTTTGTTGTGAAAATAGATGTAATAACTTGAATACTGCTTTTCGTTTCGTTGAAAACGGAGTTAAACTGTAAAAGTTATGTACATTTATATTTTTTTTGTCATATCTTTATTTTAATATGTGTTAATATGTTATTTTATGTATATTTTTGTCTTTTAATATTTTTGAAGTGATAGTATAATTTTTCTAAAGTTTACTTGAATTTATTTCAATTTTTAAAGCCTAGTTTCCATTTTTCTGCTATTTTCTTTATTTAAATTATATTTAAATTAAAATTTATATTTTTATTTGTGAATGCATTTTATTTTTATGTTCTTATCTTTATTATAAATATTTTAACAAGTCCATATAAATTTTCCAAAGTTCATTATGTTTATTTTCCATTTTTCTAGACTAGTTTGCAATTTTGTGCTATTTTCTTATTTTTTTTTCCTTATATAATTAATAAATATTTATATATATTTTATATTTTATTATATTTTCGATTTTTTGACTAAAATTATTATTATTTTCAGTAATATAAACTTTTATGAATAAATAAGAGAAATTTGAAAGGTTTTGTGACTCTTTATTTGCCTTAGTCCTTTTGCATTCTTATCTTTTCATTTCAACCATTACTTGCATTTACTATTGGCTGGCCTTATCATAATCTTAGCGCACTTCTCCCATTTCTTTTCACGTGAATTATCATCTCTAACCTGAGAAAAATAGTTCGGCCTTCATCTTGGTGAATTTTTTTTGGCAAATCTCTCTTTTCTTTTCACTTTTCAATGTTTTGTTCTTTGAATTTACACTTGCTCTTTTCTACTTCAGGTTTGGCCTCTCCACTCCAGCCACCTTGCCGCCTCCACCACCACCTGAACCAGTTACCACTACCTCCAGCCCAACCCCAAGCCGTGGCCTCCCAGGATGTTGATCCACACAAAAATCCACAAAACTCCACCTATATCCCATAGCCGAGCACAACTATGATCATCACCTCCAAACCACCACCTAGGCCAGCCATACACCACCACCACCTGCTGTTCCAGACCTGACACACCCTGCCACATCACCTCTCGACCCCCTGAATCCTGGTCGTGCCCTCCTTGGCCTTGACCGAGACTTGTAGTGGCCTAGAATCCTTGCTATTGCCTTGTAATGTTAGATTTTGCATCACCAAATGTTGCACCACTTTCCCTAGGATAGGCCGACTCCTATAAGTCCACAACCAGACCTTAGATCTAGCCTTAGTCGTGTATTTTCCAGCCATGGTTGAGCCTATGCTAGATGGAGGCAAGTGCAATTGATTTGGATTTGTTTTGTGCTTGAATTTATAAGTTGTTTAAAAGTTTGTGTAGTGTTTATTAATGTATATTTGAATTATTTTTCCTCATGTGTTCAAGGCAATTTATCTTTGGCTCTCTCAAACTCGAATCATTGTCATGCCACAGTATTTTTGAAGATCTCAGTTTGTGCATTCGATGTTGTGTCTCCAGCTCAAACCAGTGAGTTATTCTCACCTGACAATATGTACATATATAACTAGTAAATTGACCCCTTTTGAATCTATAAAATGCATAACCATATCACATCTGCCATGTTATGATTATATGATGTTTTCCCATGCTTAAACACCTATTATATCATATGTTACTGTTATATTATGATGTTCTGTTATTTTTATCAGTTTATCACACTGCAAGTTCCCTTTAGATTAGAATCACTATGGGTTGAAATGATACATACCCGAACAGACTTTAGAATAAGGGAAAATCGTTATGGGCTGAAATGATAGGCCTGAATGATTTTCAATTATTTTTATTTACTTAGGACTGCGGGTTTGAAATGATAGAACCCAGATTTTCTTTGTAAATTTCAGGTTGAAATGATATATTACCCGTATCACTTTACCTAGCGTAGAAATTATATACAGACCCGTAGTTAAATATGTTTTTCTAAAAATTTTAAAATATTATAGAAATGTAAATATTACTATTTTTGATTTAAACTTAATTAGAAATAATTTTTGAAAAGTATTATTGATTTTCTAGAAATTTATAAGTTAAATAAATTATGGAAAATTTAGAAAATCCAAATGTAAGTTATTTTGGAAATTTTGATTTAATTATAATTGGAAATTAAATTAAATATGATATTATGATAAATTTATGATAATTTGAATTTAAAATGAATTTAAAGTGAGTTTATAATATATTAATGATTTTTGAATAAAGTTAAAATGTGAAATGAATGATTATTTAAGTTGAAATTTTGAAATATAACCTAAATGGGAATTTGTGAATTTGGCCTAAAAGTGAATATTAAGTTAAGTAAATAAATTTGAGATTAATTCATATTTTAAAATTTTAAAATTTAGTGTTAATTTGAAATTTAATTAAATGAATTTAAACTTGAATGTTGAAATTTAATAAGTGAAATATTATTAAATCTTGATTTTTGAATGGAAATTTAACTTTATAAAATCATGAACTTTAGAAAAATTAAATGATGCTTATAAATGCGAAAATGTATGATTTTATAAGTTAAAAATGTTTTAAATAAAATATAATTGGTTGTGAAATTATATTGAATATTTGAAGTTAATTAACTGCATTTTTGAAATGCTATTAATTGCAATGTAAATGATATTACAGCATTTGTAAATGCTGTAGTTGATGATAATGAACTAAAAGGCTAAATTGAATTAAAGGCTATTATAGCAATTTTTGTAAGTGCTATAATTGTTGAATTTAACTAAGTTTATTTGAAATTTAAGTCAAACCCTATTACAGCATTTTTGAAATGTTGTCTTTAGTTAAATTGAACTGTTTTGAATGTAACTTTACCTAGTACTTTCTAAATGTTGCGAAAAGTGAATTTTCACTATTTTGATAAACTTAAGTGAATAAATGAACTTTGAAAGTTGAAAATTTTGGAAATTTAATAATTTAATTATTAAATATAATAACTTCATTTTAATGATTAAAAATGATTTTTGAAATATAAACTGTTTTGAAATGTGAATTGAAATGGTATTTTAAATTGAATGAAATGAATAATGATTTGAAATAAAGTTTTGTAAAGATATGATATTTTGATATATTGAAATGATTTGAAAGAAAGTTTGTAAAGATATGATATTTTAATATATTAAAATGATTGGAAAGGAAGTTTTGTAAAGATATAATATTTTAATATATTGAAATGATTTGAAATGAAGTTTTGTAAAGATATGATATTTTGATATATTAAAATGATTGGAAATGAAGTTTTGTAAAGATATCATATTTTAATATATTGAAATGAATTGACATGAAGTTCTGGAAAGATATGATGTTTTTGAAATGGTTTGGAATTAATTTAATCTTTATTTTGATAAAGATTTAGATTTGAAATGATATTCTATTTTGAAGTATAAATACCATTTTAAATTATAACTACGGGTTATAATAACGGTTGGTTGGCAAAGAGACCGGGATCGGATATCTGGCATACTCTCTGTCGATACCGAAAACCACTTTGACAACCGTGTATGCGGTGGAGATTCCAGAATGAAGTAGGATGGTGGCGACGACCTTGAGGTATATTACGTGGACCCAACTCCCGTGAGTTGGCATAAGGTGGCTAAAACAGGAGCGATCTCGGGCCAAGTGAGTTCATTCCTCCGATCGGACACATTCCTTCGATACTATACTCTTACTTGTGATTGATTAGATGGCCATCCTCCGATTTTGATATGGAGTGTGTTCCGAGGTGGGCGTATGTGGCTGCTGTGTTACCACCAGCCCGTGTGCGTAATTGGTATATCTACTCTGGCATTGCCTTGTGTGCCGTGTCACCTATCATACCGAGCCTTTACTACGAGTTTGTTTTTCTCCCGTAGCCCGTGTGGTATCCTCTGACAGTCACCCGGTGTGGAGATGTCATGATATTGGATGGACTGCTGGGACTATTATGTGTGAAGGGTGATATGGGTAGCCTGGAACGCTATTTAAAAGTAAGTTTATTTTACTGTAGACATTATTATAATAGCGCAATATTACTATATAGTAAATAGTTTAACGGATCCTTAGAGGATGGGCGGTACCAGGCATCCTTTAAGTTACTTGTACCTTATTACAGTTCACTTGAGTTGGTTTACATTATATAAGTATATATTGTCCCGACTCGAGTGTTTGTATTCTTATTTACGCTTGGGTCAGCCTGAGTTATTCACAGATTTGGATTCCACTTTCTGGAGATTGGAGTCGCTGGAGATTATCTGCTTATTTAGTTTTATCTATTGCAGTTCTGCTGTCTATTCAGCTTGTACTCGGTAATCATCTTGAGGCTTCTGTTGTGCTTATTTCTTCTGTTGTATTTTATTTAACTCTGATATATTTATATAGTAGCTTCATGAACTACTATTTCTTTTACTTCCGATGCATTATTAAATACTCTTTGTAATAATGATCTGTGATTATAATTTACTGTATGTTCTGAGATTTGCCAAATTTTATTTACAACACGGTATTTTAAGCAATTCAAGTTCGACATGTGCGGATGCGAATGGTTGAAAATATCGGGTTGTCACACAATGCTTTTAGAAAATGTAACTATCATAAGGCCTCCCGCACGCACGCACAATGCAAGCGCAGAATCGGAGGAGATTTCTCCTTATGATAGTCAAATATGCTTGATACGTAAATTTCTTTGATATTATTACTATAAGTGCAAAGTGTAGGAAAACATTTCAAAAGTATGATATAAATCTTAGCCAACATACGACCATTATCGTATGCCTACTATAGCTACCATGTTCAATAGCAGGTTACCGTCACATTCCATGGAAGGTTATACAACAAAAACCGTACAGGCCTCGTATTGTTTTGATTGGATTTCCAACAAATGGTCGGGCAAAGGAACTTCCCAAGTAAAATGGAACGCCTCTGGAGAGACGTCCCCAGGTCCTAACCGGATCTCTACTAGACAAGGCCGGGTAACCTCTGTAATAGGTAACAGCTGACACGAGCATGCCATCCCCCGGTTGTAAACAACCTTTATCCGAGGACCCTCTCAACCAACAACCACAAAGTAATAAGTTTGCAACAACCACAAAGTAAGTATCTGGGCTCCACACCATGATACCACTTATAATCCAGAAGGAAATGACATACCCTCAGAGGGCACTATCCTCAAATAACCTTGCTGCTACGATTCCTGTTTCGATCATAACCGGGTTGTGAGGTTCGACGAAGTCTCGTCCACAAAGCTACGCTTTTCACAAAAGCCACACTTTGATCAACAAATGATCAGCAACACTCAGCATGCCACATTACTAAATTGGGAGTATATCACTGATAACCATCAACTACATAACCTCTGAGCTCGTACATCTCGGAGAAGGGTGTTAAGCTAAGAGACTAAATTCTCCGCCACCAACAGAAATGTATTTGAAAGAAACCTGTTTTATATCTCAAAATGTAATGTCAAACATACAATCCATACAAGTCTATTCTGGGTTCGAACAGAACCGAAGGCACTTCCGAAGAAGTCCTCGCAAATCCGGGTATTCACAATCCTGATCGAACTTCCCATCACAAAGGAAATCTCCATACAGTAGCTATCGGTGCAGAGACAATCGATAGGTCATCCTATCATTCTCGCAAATACCCGGTCTTCAACACCGGTCTTCAAATTCTATCCATTACGACGAATCACTATTCAGAATGGGATTTATGACCCAAAGGTCCTCTCCCGGCTAAACCGAATAACGAACGCTTATTTATAAAAATAAATGTTCATTCAAATTCAAGAAAATCACAACAAATACCCATTTAAAGGTAAATATTGATAGTCGGTTATTTAACTATCAATAGATATGCACAACATCACCAGATTCCAAATAATTTCCTAAATTATTTATTTTCCAAAAATATCTGTACAAGATATATTTTCCACACTTCAAAATAAATCAATGTTTATTTTCAAACCAATTTCCCTTTCCTTTATAAATTCCATGGTGAATTTAAATTTTCAAATATCCACTGATATACGATTTTTTTAAATCGATTTCAAATATTCACTTTCAATTTTATCTTTAAAGTTAAAATCTCAAACATTTCACTTCATATTGGAAAACATTTCCATGCTTATTTAATAATAAGTAATTCACAAATCTATTTATTTTCAACATCTGGAAAATATTCAATATACTTAAATCACAATTAAGTATATATTTTATTCTTTAAGGAAAACATTCTCTTAAACAAATTCATTTGAGTCAAAACGAATGTTGCGTAAAATATCGTTACGACAACTCAAATTCACTAGTATAGGGATTCATAATTTAGATAGGTATATAAACCCCAATACTATATAAAACATTTCCTTTCGAAAATCATTTACTATAACAACAGTGTTATAGTCCACCATTACCTTATTTCTCAAAAACGTCTATTTCAACAATGAATGTTGAAATCTATGGTTTCGATCCTTAACACATTTAAAAACACCTTCAAATCATTTTAAATTCTATTTAAAAGATCACTTCCTAAAACATTTCTTTAATATATTATTCACCGTCCAAAATCGTGAATATAAATCGTTTACCAAATTCAACACTTCTTCATATTTAATTAAAGGATTATCTACCGTCCAAAATCGTGGATATATCTCCTTTAATAAGCTTTCATATTTACTTATCAAATTCGATTGCTTTTTTCGGATTTATAAAATAACGTTTATAAATTCACATATATATATATATATATATATTTACAAATCTTCAACTTATAAAATCCTTTAATTAACAAATTCTATACATATCTCATTTAAATGCCAAAATCTAATTTATAAGGAAATTACTTATAATTCTCTATTTACAAATTCATTCTTTTTATAACTTCAAAATCGTAGATTCTATTCTTTTATAAAACCCATTTTAACATCATTTTAAAACATTTTCAAAACTCCTTTATAATTTCATCACTTTGATTTATAAAAAATCAAATTTTATAAATCTTATATATATAAAGTTTTTATAATAAATTCAAAATCTCAATTTTAAACTATTTTATAAAATCATTAACTCCATATTTCAAAAATAAATTTTTAACTATATTTCTCAAAAATCATAATTTTTATAACATTAAAATTTATAACGTTTGTTTATTTAAAATGAATCAATTCCAGAATTCAATAAAACGTATACTTTCAAAAATCACTTTAAAATCCTTTTAAATTTGAAAATCATCACTTTAACACTTTTAATTTTCCAAAATAGGCCCAATGCCGCAACAGCACCAAATATAACAATCACGGCATCCAAAACATCATATATTATATGATAACAGAATATATCACAATATTTGCAAATAAATAAATACTGTTGAGGAATCCAGTTGGATCCCTCCAACCTATTTCCATGCTTCAACAGATGTTAGCACAGTACCAATCCCATTTCAAGACGGAATAACGCAGTACATGGGTTTATATAAAATATTATCCGCTATTATGCGGCGCAATAGGGTCTCATCCGCTATATAGTGCGGGAAATCAACTCCAAGTACATACATAATACCAATTCCACTTCAAGGTGAAATATCGCGGTATATGTGTTTAATAAATAACATCCGCTTAATATACGGCGTATAAGGTCTATTTCAATACAATAGATAATATTTATCATTCAAGCATACAATCAAGCAATTTTAAATCTAACTATTTAAAATTTAAATCGAAACAAATTCGATTGAGTGAGAAGTTCTCACCTTGCTTCAAATACAGTTGCAGTGTTTTATTTCGAATAAAATTAAACGCGCGTTTAATTTTACCTAAATTTTTTACTAGCTCCAATCGATTCCAATCCAGCTCCAACGCGTAGTATTCGTCAATACGAAGCCAATGCAATTCGTTTCGTCCAAAACGGACCTTGTATGAAAGAGATATCGCGTTACAAAGTTTGAACGAATTTATATAATATAAATTTACAATTTTTATTTTAAATTTTAAACCCTACTTCACTCTGGACCGTTGATTTCGTGCATAGAAAATTTGGGCTACGTTTCTTCTCCTCTCCCCTCACGTTTTGCTTCCAGGTAATTGAACGCACGCAAATAACCCATAGCCGCCCCCCTATCATGAATTATCGCGCCATCTTGGACGAACTATGCAACGATCGAGCAGCGCCACTTCGAAGCTCCTCACACGAGCTACCCACGGCAGCGAGGAAATGAAGCACGACCACGCCTGTGCATTGGAAACCGTGCATGAAACGTGCGGCTTCGCACTCGATTCGCCGTCAATCCACAGCTCCATTTATGATCATAGCCGTTGATATCCTAGATCTCAACGCGCTCTACAATATTGTAGTTGTAAACTTTTTGAATAGATTTATGGATTTGAAGAAAATTGAGGGAGAAGGAGACACATTTTCGGCCATTGACAGCATAAGAGGCGGCTAGGGCTGAAACCCTAAGTTTGTTTGCAAATGAAAAAAATAGAGGTGCTTTTATAGAAAAATGGCAACGCACTATTCATCTAAAAATTTTCCGAACTCCAAACGAAGCGTGCTGCCTGGCGTTTATAATGTTTTACCCCTATTCCGAATGCAATGGAATATAGGAAGATAATTCGATCAAATTTGAAAGATAAGTTTTCGAATCGAATTATTTAAATTTAAAAATTCACTTAAACCGATTTCAGTGCGTTTTAGCTTGTCTCGGACAAACCGTAAATCCGATTGACACGAAATTTGAAACCATACAATAATTTAACATTATGGATCCGATGAAACTGATTTCGTCGAAATCCGATAGTGTTTGAAAAATGGCTATTTTTACTCGTCAGTTAATTATTAAAATATTCAATTTCTACAAATTAACTTTTAATTCAATTTTAAAAGTTCTATAACATCATTCTAACTCCAATATGATTTATTACAACTTTGTTAATCAAATTTAATCACATTAAACCCAATTTCCAATCATTTCTGTAATTTCAAATATTTTATTATCGATTAAATTATCCAATTAAATCTAGATATTCGAAATAAAATTTATTCGACTTACAAATTTTACTTGTTAATATTTAAAATCAATTAAATATACGAATTTCAAATGATAGAAATTCTAGGTCGTTACAAACTTCCCCCCTAAAAAGAATTTCGTCCTCGAAATTACCAAGTAAGAAAAAGTCTTGAAATCCATTAACTTTTCAAAATCATTTGTTTAAATTAAATTTCAAATTCACTCAAGTGTTTAACTTTCCCAAAATCCAATAGTTAAACTTTTTACAATAACTTTACTAAGTTTTCAAATCATACTTAGTTATTTTTTCAAAACCAACTGTATCGTTTAACTTTTCACCCCAAAATCGAAGATATAGTTTTCAAAATTTTCTAATTTTCTCAAAAATATTCTAACGCGTTAAATTTTCAAAAAAATTCGCCAGCATCTCCTTTGCGCAGCTCGATCCAAAAAAATTGGCAATATATATATCACAAATATACATCTCATCAAAGTAATGAGGCATCCCGCAGGGAAAAAAGTGTAAAATTACGATATGTAATCCAAGATATGTACCTTATATATTATTAGCGAGCATATACGTCTAATATAGCGTGCAAGCTAGCTCCAAAAGTGAAGCAAGCACAATCCACACCTACTAAACACTCAACAACAATGAGAAACATGTATATAGAAAATAATATCGATATACAACGTATACCAGAAGCAACAACAATATGTGCCAATATAGCAAATGCAACAAAAAGCAATAAATGCAACCACCAAACAACTATCATCCAACAACTTATCCAACAAATCCCTATCAAATCAATATACATTCACTTCTCATTAATATTCAGTGAATTGGTTTTTCATTTAATCACATTTGATTCATTAACATTGGATTTTACTAACATTCATTTATTCATATTTAATTAGTTTATTTTCACTAATTTACATTCAAGTTAGTTCACTTCCACATTCAAATCAAATTACATAGCTTTAAATTTTCGTTAATTCAATTTCATACGGATTTCTATACAATCAACTAACCATCATCTAACAAACAATGTACATCCAACATTACCAAAAAAAAAATTACTTTGCTTACATTCATTCAATTTGGTTCATCACTTTTAATTAGCTTTAATGAATTAACACTTACATCCATTATTTCATATCAATTTATTTACATTCAATTGATTAATATTCAATCCATTTATTAATTCAATTGCTAATTCATTTAACAAATAAGGTTGAATTTCATTTATATGACTCAAGTTCATATTCATCACTTCACTTTATCAATTTACATCGATACCAAAATCAACTTCATTCAACATTACTTAAGTTATATTTCATTTTATAAACATCACTTGTTTAACTTAACTTAAATTTCCAAATCCATTAACTTTACCAAAGCTAAAATCTTTATTATTTCATATTATAAGTTCAAAACTTGATTACTTATATTCAACAATTACAGCTTGGATTTTTAATTTCAAATTTTTTTATCACAACAAAACTTCCATTTTTCAATTTACTATGGTAGCAAATCCATCACACAGAAACTTGAAAATGATACTGATGATGTTGCAGTCATCACCCTTATTATTTCCCAGCAACAACAGTGAATCCAGTGCTTTAAATTCTCTCAAAAAATTTCTTTTACTCATAAATCACATTTATAAGTCTTTTTCTTATAGAATTTCACTATTTAACTTTTAATTTTGGAAAATAATTTCCAAAATAAACATGATTCAACATTTTCAATTCATAGTTCAAATTCATTTTTATTTACAACTCATATAGTTTCACTTCTTATATACAACATTATTTCACAATTGTAAATCGCATAAATTATAATTCCATACTTAATAATTCATTTGCTTATACAATTTATTCTTTTACAATATGTTTCATTTAACTTATTCAAACATCTTTCAATTAACTTATATATATTCTTTCATTGCAGGAACCAAACAATCAATTTATATACACTTTAATAATTGTGAAAAATTAATCCCGTATATATAAAATATAATCGAGGTAAAATTATTTCATTTACCCAATTTAAAATGATACTACGTCGACTTGCCTCGTTTAAGTGTTTAGAAATCCTTATCGATAATATGGCATCCCACATGCCGACCAAAATTCACAAATAGCTCAACGGATAAGCAAACACAATATAAAACATTTTTATATTCACTAACAAATACGCGCTCATATATATTATTACACTCAAACTCATTCTAGAGTACTACTGACTCTATCTCTAATGAGTAATTCCCAACAGAGCCAAGGTTGTCTCTTAACCAAATGCTCCGATACCAACTGTGAAGACTACGAGATTTCTCGACTCACGAAAATCGACATTAATACATCCACTGTATCAACTGCCGAGCAATCGAAGGCCAGAAAATCGAACTGTTAGGGTTAAAGAAGAAGAGGTAGAAGAAGAAAGAAAGAAGAAGAAACATAAACAATATCAGAATCTCACAATCGCAGCGGAACAACATATAATAGATGAATGAATATCTTTAAAACAAAGAACTATATCAGTTATTACATTACATCACTTTACATTACATTATCCGAGTTTACAACAAACAAACAGCGGAAAAGAAATACTGTATACTAGTTGATACGCCAAGCCATCCAGCCTGCCTCCAGATCTCTACAGCAACTCCTGAATTCCAGAATGACCTGATAACCTGACTCTAGACTGCCCGTGTGGAAATTGGTGGCACCCAGAGTTTAGGAAGGGAACAATAAACTCCAAGTCAGTCATGGGACTGGTGTGAGAACCTAAAACAGTTATATCTTTAAAACAAACAAAGAAATATTTGTAAATAGATCCACAATGCTTTTAGAAAATGTAACTACCATAAGGCCTCCCGCACACACCACAATGCAAACGCAAAATCGGAGGAGATTTCTCCTTATGATAGTCAAACATGCTTGATACGCAAATTTCTTTGATATTATTACTATAAGTGCAAAGTGTAGGAAAACATTTCGAAAGTATGATATAAATCTTAGCCAACATACGACCACTATAGTATGCCTACTATAGCTACCATGTACAATAGCATGTTACCACCACATTCCATGGCAGGTTATACAACTAAAACCGTATAGGGCTCGTATTGTTTTGATTGGATTTCCACCAAATGGTCGGGCAAAGGAACTTCCCAAGTAAAATGGAACGCCTCTGGAGAGACATCCCCAGATCCTAACCGGATCTCTACTAGACTAGGCCGGGTTACCTCTGTAATAGGTAACAACTGACACGAGCATGTCATCCCCCGGTTGTAAACAACCTTTATCCTAGGATCCTCTCAACCAACAACCACAAAGTAATAAGTTTGCAGCAATCACAAAGTAAGTATCTTGGCTCCATACCATGATACCACTTATAATCCAAAAGGAAATGACATACCCTCAAAGGATGTTATCCTCAAATAACCTTGCAGCTATGATTCCTGTTTCGACCATAACCGGGTTGTGAGGTTCGACGAAGTCTCGTCCACAAAGCTACGCTTTTCACAAAAGCCACGCTTGGATCAAAAATGATCAGCAGCACTCAGCATGCCACATTACCAAATTGGGAGTATATCACTGATAACCATCACTGCATAACCTCTGAGCTCGTACATCTCGGAGAAGGGTGTTAAGCTAAGAGAATAAATTCTCCGCCACCAATAGAAATGTATTTGAAAGAAATCTGCTTTATATCTCAAAATGTAATGTCAAACATACAATCCATACAAGTCTGTTCTGGGTTCGAACAGAACCGAAGGCACTTCCGAAGAAGTCCTCGCAAATCCGGGTATTCTAAATCCCGATCGAACTTCCCATCACAAAGGAAATCTCCATACCACAGCTATCGGTGCAGAGACAATCGATAGGTCATCCTATCATTCTCGCAAATACCCGGTCTTCAACACCGGTCTTCAAATGCTATCCATTACGACGAATCACTATTCGGAATGGGATTTATGACCCAAAGGTCCTCTCCCGGCTAAACCGAATAATGAACGCATATTTATAAAAATAAGTGTTCATTCAAATTCAAGCAAATCACAACAAATACCCATTTAAAGGTAAATATTGATAGTCAGTTATTTAACTATCAATAGATATGCACAACATCACCAGATTCCAAATAATTTCCCAAATTATTTATTTTCCAAAAATATCCGTACAAGATATATTTTCCACACTTCAAAATAAATCAATGTTTATTTTCAAACCAATTTCCCTTTCCTTTATAAATTCCATGGTGAATTTAAATTTCCAAATATCCACTGATATACGATTTTTTTAAAATCGATTTCAAATATTCACTTTCAATTTTATCTTTAAAGATAAAATCTCAAACATTTCACTCCATATTGGAAAACATTTCCACGCTTATTTAATAATAAGTAATTCACAAATCTATTAATTTTCAACATCTGGAAAATATTCATTATACTTAAATCACAATTAAGTATATATTTTATTCTTTAAGGAAACCATTCTCTTAAACACATTCATTTGAGTCAAAACGAATGTTGCGTAAAACATCGTTACGACAACCCAAAATCACTAGTATAGGGATCCGAAATTTAGATAGATATATAAATACCAATACTATATAAAACATTTCCTTTCGAAAATCATTTACTATAACAACAGTGTTATAGTCCACCATTTCCTTATTTCTCGAAAACGTCTATTTCAACAATGAATGTTGAAATCTATGGTTTCGATCCTTAACACATTTTAAAACACCTTCAGATCATTTTAAATTCTATTTAAAAGATCACTTCCTAAAACATTTCTTTAATATATTATTCACCGTCCAAATTCGTGAATATAAATCGTTTACCAAATTCAACACTTCTACATATTTAATTAAAGGATTATCCACCGTCCAAAATCGTGGATATTTCTCCTTTAATAAGATTTCATATTTACTTATCAAATTCGATTGGTTTTCGGATTTATAAAACAACGTTTATAAATTCACATTTATATATATATTCTGTAAATCTTTAACTTATAAAATCCCTTAATTGACAAATTCTATGTATATCTCATTTAAATGCCAAAATCCAATTTATAAGTAAATTACTTATAATTTTCTATTTACAAATTCTTTCTTTTTATAACTTCAAAATCGTAGATTCTGTTCTTTTATAAAACCCATTTTAACATCATTTTAAAACATTTTCAAAACACCTTTATAATTTCATCAATTTGATTTATAAAAAATCAAATTTTATAAATCTTATATATAAAGTTTTTATAATAAATTCAAAATCTCAATTTTAAACTACTTTATAAAATCATTAACTCCATATTTCAAAAAATCAATTTTCAACTATATTTCTCAAAAATCATAATTTTTATAACATTAAAATTTGTAACGTTTATTTGTTTAAAGTGAATCAATTCCAAAATTTAATAAAATGTATACTTTCAAAAATCACTTTAAAATCCTTTTAAATTTGAAAATCATCACTTTAAAACTTTTAATTTTCCAAAATTGGCACAATGCTACAACAGCACCAAATATAACAATCACGGCATCCAAAACATCATATATCATATGATAATAGAATATATCACAATATATGTAAATAAATCCTGTTGACGAATCCAGTTGGATCCCTCCAACCTGTTTCTCTGCATTCACAGATGTTAGCACAATACCAATCTCGTTTCAAGACGGAATATCGCGGTACATGAGTTTATATAAAATATTATCCACTATTATGCAGCGCAATAGGGTCTCATCCGCTATATAATGCGGGAAATCAACTCCAAGTACATATATAATACCAATTCCACTTCAAGGTGAAATATCGCGGTATATGTGTTTAATAAATAACATCCGCTTAATATACGGCGCATAGAGTCTATTTCAATATAATAGATAATATTTATCATTCAAGCATACAATCAAGCAATTTTAAATCTAACTATTTAAAATTTAAATCGAAACAAATTCGATTGAGTGAGAAGTTCTCACCTTGCTTCAAATACAATTGAGGTGTTTTATTTTGAATAAAATTAAACGCGCATTTAATTTTACCCAAAATTTTCACTAGCTCCAATCGATTTCAATCCAGCACCAACGTGTAGTATTCGTCAATACGAAGCCAACGCAATTCGTTTCGTCCAAAACGGACCTCGTATGAAAGAGATATCGCGTTACAAAGTTTGAATGAATTTATATAATATAAATTTACAATTTTTATTTTAAATTTTAAACCCTACTTCACTCTGGGCCGTTGATTTCATGCATAGTAATCTGGGCCGTGTTTCTTCTCCTCTCCCCTCACGTTTTGCTCCCAGGTAATTGAACGCACGCGAACAACCCATAGTCGCCTCCCAATCATGAATTATCGCGCCATCTTGGATGAACTATGCAACGATCAAGCAGCGCCACTTCGAAGCTCCTCACACGAGCTACCCACGGCCGCGAGGAAGTGAAGCTCGGCCACGCCTGTGCGTTGGAAACCGTGCATGAAACGTGCGGCTTCACACTTGATTCTCCGTCAATCCACAGCTCCATTTATGATCATAGTAGTTGATATCCTAGATGTCAACGCGGTCTACAATATTGTAGTTGTAAACTTTTTGAATAGATTTATGGATTTGAAGAAAATTGAGCGAGAAGGAGATGCATTTTCGGCCATTGACAGCATAAGTGGCGGCTAGGGCTGAAACCCTAAGTTTGTTTGCAAATGAAAAAAATAGAGATGCTTTTATAGAAAAATGGCAATGCACTATTCATCCAAAAAATTTCCGAATTCCAAACGAAGCATGCTGCCTGGCGTTTATAATGTTTTACCCCTATTCAAAACGCAATGGAATATATATCGGGAGACAATTCGATCAAATTTGAAAGATAAGTTTTCGAATCAAATTATTTAAATTTAAATTCACTTAAACCGATTTCAGTGCGTTTTAGCTTGCCCCGGACAAACCGTAAATACGATTGACACGAAATTTGAAACCATACAATAATTTAATATTACGGATCCGATGAACCTGGTTTCGTCGAAATCCGAGACTGTTTGAAAAATGGCTATTTTTACTCGTCAATTAATTATTAAAATATTCAATTTCTACAAATTAACTTTTAATTCAATTTTAAAAGTTCTATTACATCGTTCTAACTCCAATATGATTTAATACAACTTTATAAATCAAATTTAATCACATTAAACCCAATTTCCAATTATTTCTGTAATTTCAAATATTTAATTATCGATTAAATTATCCAATTAAATCTAGATATTCGAAATAAAATTTATTCGACTTACAAATTTTACTTGTTAATATTTAAAATCAATTAAATATACGAATTTCAAATGACAGAAATTCTGGGTCGTTACACGTTGTTTCGTTACCGTTGGCATCAGAGCTTTGGTTTAGCGATAACCTTAGCTTTGTGGGGTCTGACTCATATAAATTAAGGTAGTAATACCATAGAATGAGTTGCTGAGTGTATATATATGAGAGAGCATATTTGTTAGTGTTATAAAAGGTTTTTTTTGCACTATGTTAATTTGTTTCGTTTTGTATTTATAAATCCCGGTCGGTGCATAGGACACTTTGACTTCGACAAGGATTACTAAATACTTAATAGGACAGAGAGACACAATATTTTTTTCGAAATATAGGTAAATGAAATAATTTTTCATATTGTATACTTTGTGTACAAAATAATAAATTTTATAAATGATATAGTTGGATGTAATATGTTGTTTGTTAGGTAGAAAAGTTTTATAAATATGGATTTGAAAAAAATAGATTTACGAATAAAATGAATATAAATTGGAATTTGAGAACTTAAGTTTTGGGATTTTGAAAATTTCTTTCGAATATTTTGGAATATAATATTAATATTATTTAGAAGTATTTTGTTATATAAATATTTCAAGATGATTTGAAAGGAATGTTTTAAAAGATTTTTTGGAAGGAAATAAGCTCTGTACTCCCCTCTCTGTCGCTAGAAAATAATTTGGGTGATGAGTGCACGTATCATCGACGTTCATTTTTGAGTTTCAAAGTGGGAAGACCGTTTTAGTAATTTTACTGCACAATCATTTTGATAAATTAATCTTGATTTTTGAATTCGAAATGTGATTTGATATATATAAAAGATATGATTATATATATTATCTTAAAATAATTGAAATAAAACACAGGTGTTTAGTTCTTAAGTTTCTATAAATTAGAAATGGGTAAGAAATTTAAAATTTGTAAACAGTAAATAAAAAGGGAAATGAAAATAAGAAATGGTAACTAATGAACATTTTGTTAACTAAATATATAAGAGAAACTTGGGTAAATTCAATTGCATTCTAAAAGATATATGTGTGTGTGTGTGTGTGTGTGTGTGTGTGTGTGTGTGTGTGTCTATAACTTACCAAATTATTAAAAGTTGTAGTTTTAATAAGGATATGTAATAGAATATTATACAAGTAAAACTTGGAAAAAACTTGAAATTGTTCAATTTAATTAGCCCTATAAATAAGAATTCTAGTGTTATAATTTGCTATAAACTGAAGTTAATTGTTTGAAATACTACTAATTAAATGTAATAAAAGTGAACAAGGTAAAAAAATGATTATAAACTTAGGCTAACATTTTAAGCTATTTATAATCAAATTTAATGGTAAAGGTGAATACTATAAGTAAATAATTATAAATTTGAAATTAATATTGAAGCCATTTATAATTAAAGTGAAGACTATATAGTGAATGATTATAACTTCAGAAATGTTGAAATGATTTAAAAGTGGAGTTGATATTCAGTAATACTTTATGTGAAAGAATGAATATGAAAAAAAAAATCTATAAATGGTGAATTAATTGTAAAGAAACTTACATATAATGTATAATCCAATAATTGAAATAAACATAACTTATTTAAGCAACGAATGTAAAGTAATAAAATGAAAGAAATGACATTATGTGAATAAAGAAGAAATGAACTTTGTTAAGTAATAACGAATGTGAATTAATAAAAATAAACATTATACGAATGATAAAGAAAAGTAAAGTATGAAAAAAGGGAAATCAAACTAAATTGTAAATGTGAAGTAAACTAAAATAAAATCTATATAGTACTTCAATAATGAATTCATTTATGATCCAAATAAGTGAAATGGATATAACTTATGTAAGTAAAGGATGTAAATTAATGAAATAAGTCTTACATGAATGAATGAAAATTAAAATTTTGTAAGTAATGAAAGTGAATTAAAGAAAATATTAGTATGAAAAAAATGAGCAATAAATGATGTGAAAAAGATAAATAGAGTAAACTTAAAAATGTGTTGGATTCTTTGTTTGTATTGGCTTATGGAATGGTCGGGAAAGGATACTTCTATTTTGTATAAAAATGTATAAATAGTCTATAATTTTTATCTACAACTGTTGAGTGTATGGTTTACTTCATAGTTTATTTATCATTTTATGATTAGAAGTTCTGAACCCGAACAAACCATTTGTCTTGATTGCTATGGATGGATGATTGCTCTCTTAATTGAAAATGATGTTTGTACTGTTGTTTTCAAATGGTTGTTGTTATGTGGTGATGCTTTATTGTTATTAGTTGAAACAACTTAAAGTATTACCCCTTTACATAATTATTAACCTCTTTGGATTATATAAGTGAAATACAGGTATGGAAGCAATAGCGACTGCTTTTGGTGGCATAAAATAAGCCTTATTTGCTCGATAATAGGTACGTTCTCGGATTACTGTTTTTAGCGATATTATATTGTTTTTCCCGTTGTTTGGGATATTTTATTTTGAAATATATGATATATATTTTTATTATTGATATTATTATTTCTCCCGGACCTCTCCGTATAAAGGATACTCTGCCGAAATTTTCTGTAAATTTTGGACTTAGAAAATTTTGCGAAGTGTATTTCAAACTTTTATTAACTCGAATATAAAATGATTTAATTGTTTATTAATTTTTATATCTTATTTAAATTATTTAATTATGTAAATTAATTGTTATAAATTTAATATTTTAAATAAGATATTGATTTCTTAATCCCTTCTTTCCCTTATATTCCTTTTCGAGGACGAAAAGTTTTGAGTGGGGGAGAGTGTAACGACCCGTAATTTTCAATAATTAAAAATAGTTAATTTAATAAGGTTTTATGATTTAATGTTGGAAGAAATAAAAATTTGTGATTTAATAAAAAGAATATAACCGGAATAAAATGAAATAATATTAATTTAAGGTAATTGATAATTGCTCTAAATGTAATTCCAATTAATTAAAAGGATTAAAGAGTTATAATTGGTATAGCTGTAAATTAATTAAAATCATGTGTGTGTTAATTCATAATTGGACTAAAGAAGTAATTGACAATTAAATGTTGATTAATTAATGAAATAACGTGCAGTAAATTGCAATTGGATAGAATTAGTGTAGTGTAAGTTGTTATAACATTTGTTTGTAAATAATAAACTTACAATTGTTATCAAATGTAGAAATGATGACAATCGTTATTTTATCAATTTAATTAATCAGTTACAAATAAATTTAAATAAATGTTACATTAATGTGAGTTAATATAATAGCTGCATATTAGAAATATAATAAAATGTACAGAATTGTCAATTTCACTCAAAATGAAACCAAGATAAATGAAGTTATTAGGATTTTAAATTATAATTAATATCAAAATCAACGTAGGTTCAACATTATTAGAATACTGCAACTAATATGGTAAAAGAAGATAACTGTAGAATATTAATTAAATAAGATGTAACGAATGTAAATTTTATTCATAATATGATAATGGATTGAATAAAAAGAATTGAAATCAAGTTTGAAAAATCTATTGGAATTTAAGCTATAATAAACGGATTTATTGGAATTAAATTGTAACGACCCGATATTTTCAACCATTCGCATCCGCACATGTCGGACTTGAATTGCTCAAAATGACGAATTGTAAAATAAATTTGGAAAAACACGGCATAAACAGTAAATAAATAAATCACAGATCACAGAAACAGAGTAATAAATGCAGCGGAAGTAAAGAAATAGTAGTTCATGAAGCTACTATATAAATACATCAGAGTCAAACAAGATACAATGGAGGTCTCAACATGATAACCAGGTATGAATCATAATACATCACTGGAACCAACCGGATAACTGAAATCAACTGGATAATCGAAAGTGAAATAGACAGCTGGATCTTCAAGCAAAGCTTCCAACTTCAAAGGTGAGTCTTAAATGCTGTATTACTCAGTCTGACCCGAGCGTAAAGAAAACACAAAACACTCGAGTCAGGACATACATACTTATACAATGTAAACCAACTCAAGTGAACTGTAATATAAGGTACAAGTAACTTAAAGGATGCTTGGGACCGCCCATCTTCTAAGGATCCTTTAAACTATTTGCTATGTAGTACTATTTCGCTATTATAATAGTGTCTATTAGTAAAATAAACTTACTTTTAAATAGCGTTAAGGGGTTACCCATATAGCCCTTAACACATAATATATTCGCATAGTCTATACAGTACCGTAATCTCCCCCGTACCGGGCGTCGTCAGAGGGCACTCCATAGGTATGGTACAAAACAAAATCGTATAAGGCGCGCTAGGGTAGGTGACACTGCACAACTAGGCAATGCCTGGGTAGATATACCAATTACGCTTCCGAGTCGGTGGTAACGCGTAGCCGCAGCTACCACCCACCTCGAGCCACACCCCCAAATCAAAGAAATCAAAAGTGGACACCGAATAAATCCAAAGTCAGAGTAGAATATCGAAGGGATGTGTCCGATCAAAGGTTCTACCTCAATTAACCCGTCGATCGCTCCTGTTTTAGCCACCTTATGCCAACTCACGGGAGTTGGGTCCACGTATTTACCTCAAAGGAACGCCGCCGCCATCCTACTTCATTCTGGAATCTCCACCGCGTACACAGTTGTTAAAGTGGTTTTCGGAGTTGGCAGAGAGTGTGACAACTTCCAATCCCGGTCTCTTTAACAACCAAACGTTATTATAACCCATGGATATTTATTTCAAAATAATTTGTACTTTCAAAACCAAACTAGCATATCCATTTCAAATCATATCATTTCTTTCAAATAGTATATACGTTCAAAACCAAAATATCATACTCATTTCAAAACCATATCACAATAGTATCATTTCCATTTCAAAACTAATTCAATAATATATCGTTTAAATAAAACCTAAATTTCCAAATCATTGAATATTTCCTTTAATTTATTAAACTTGAAATATTCCTTTAAATTATCATAGCATTTTGGAAATGTTACCTTAAGGAATCATAGAATTTTTGGAATGTGATACTTTCCACTTTAACATTTTATAAAATCAAAGTATTGATATGCTTACAAATTTAACATGGTCATTTTATCATAGCCTTAAAGTTAAATAAACTATGCTACTGTAATATCTAATTTAAAGCTGAAATTCTTATGTTAAGTTAAAAGTACCTTATTAACTTACATTTTTATTACTATAAAGAAAACTTTATTATTTTAATCATTTAAAGTATGCCATTTACATAAATTAAAACTTGCATATCAAATGTACATTATCAACTTTACATTTTATTATTACAGTAAGTAACATTTGTCATTTTAATCAATATTACACTAACTAAAACATACATTATCAAATGTATGTTTTAATTTACATTCCTATTACAGTAAAGAGCATTTATTAATTTAATCAACACCATACTAATTAAAACTTTACATGTTTCTTGCATTAATTAAAACTTTACATGTTTCTTGCATTAATTAAAATTTTACATGTTCTCTCATTAATTAGGACTTTACACGTTTCTTTCATTAATTAAAAACCTACACTTTTCTTTCATTAATTAAAACTTTACATGTTTCTTGCATTAATTAAAAACTTACACGTTTCTTCCATTAATTAAAAATTTACATGTTTCTTTCATTAATTAAGAATTTACGTGTTTCTTCATTTTAAAATACCTTATTTTCTTAACTTAAAATCTCCATTCGGAAACCAATTTCCAATCATCAAGTTAAGTCATATATATATATATATATATTATATTTTATACATTAATTTATACAACTTAACTTATAGAAAATCACTGTAAACCTATTTATACAAACATATCCGCTTCATGGAATAAAATTCATTCCAACTATTAGGCTAGATTTAGAATTCCACATTAAATCAACTTTCATTATTAAGTTGTTTATTATATTCCAAATCTTTAAATTACAAATTTAAAACCAAATAAAGATTTTTTTCATTACAATTAAAAACCAAAATCAACATATAAAATTTTAAATTATAGAAAACCAATATCTCTTTATATTCTAAATCTTAAATCAACTTTTTATTTAAATTTCCATATATTTACAAATTTAGAATACTTAATAATTTTAGAAAATCGTTATAAAATTTTATCCATGGGCCTGTATAAAATTTTCTAACCTAGGTCAAGTGATACGGGTATGTGTCATAACAATCCGTAATTTAAAAAGAAAAATCTGGGTTCTATCATTTCAAACCAGCAATCCCAAGTAAAATAAATGCAATAAAAATTATTTGAGCCTATCATTTCAGCCCATATCGATAGGGAACTTGCAGTGTGAGATACAATATATAAAATGAATAGTATAACATATAAATACATATTAGATGATGCAACAAATATGTAAACAACATTTAAAATCATATGACATATCACAGGCATGTATGAATGACATATCAATTTATACAGATCCACTTGTCATTATTCCCACAAAAATATAAGTACATATGTCTAGAGTGATAAAAACTCACCTTTTAAAAGCTAGAATCAAATTCATAATACACAATTGAAACTCTGCAAAGCACGACAAGGCACGACCAAACTTTTGAGTAGATGGAGAGCCAAGATCCATATCTTGTATATAAAAAATACACAAATCATAAGAATAAGACTCAACACAACAGAAGATGGATTAAATTATGCAATTACGAATCAAAGAACATAACCTTGCTTTCCACCAAGTGGGCTTGGCCATGGTCTAATAGTGAGGAGGAGGTAATGTTGTGGTGGTGGAGGCCGAGCTATGTAAGGAGAAAACAAAACGAAAAAGAAAAAAAGAAAAAACGAAAAAGAAAGTGGAAAAAGAAGAGAGAAGGAAGCCATGGATCTAGACTTTTTCCTTCCTCACGCAAATGATATAATGAGAAACCTTTTTTTCATGTGAATGATAAGAGGCAGCTAGGTTTACAAAAAGATTTGAATGGCTAAAGTTTAGGAATAGTTAGAAAATAAAAAGCCAAGGAAATTTAAAATGGCACAATTTAAGTAGGAAAAAATCTTGTATATATTTTTTTCTTAAACAAATGAAAATATTAGTTTGAGAACTTTGTACGTGATTGAAAAGGGGAAAATCACGGTATGCATTTATGAATAGATATGGTAGAAGATAAAAAGGTGGGAAATATATAAAGACAATAAATAAATTAAGAAACGTATGCCTATATTTAAAACGTATCTTAATTGATTTGTTGCTTATCCAATAAATATAGATGTATATACACAAAAGAAACTTTCACTAAATAAATAAAGTTTATACACACCATAGAAGTAAATAATAAGATGGAGGCTGAGCCTAGCTTGAAGGAAGACAAAGAAAATAAAAGAAAATAGAAGAGAAAAAAAATAGAAAATCAAAAGAAAAGGAAGCCATTACTTATAAGAAAATTTCTCACGTGAAGATGCAAATGAAAATGAGATGTGGCAAAGAGTTTTTGTACGTGAATTAAAATTTACTAGGGGAGTTATTTAAGCCTAATCGAGTGCAATGAATTGGCAAGTAATTAAGTGCTTAAATGGCTAGAGATTTGAAGGGATTTATTTCCTATTAAATAAAAAGAAACAATGGAACAAAATGGGGTGAGTTAGTTGCTTTTCATATGAATTGATAGGGTATGAATGGCTAAAGTTTTAGGTAGGCATGGCTAGAAATTAATAAAGGAAGTAGGAAATAAAAGATAGGCAAATAAAGAGGCAGGAAATAAAACAAATGTAACGTATGCCAATTAAAATAGATAAATAAAATAAATATAATCTAAGTTTATACAATTAAAATAAAAATAAAATAAAAATTTAAAGAAACAAACATAGGGAAATAAAATATGAAATATAGAAATATACATACATACATACATACATACATATATATATATATATATATATTATATATATATAATGAAAACGCATAAATTTATTGCGCGTAAAACGCTGTAATTTAACCAAATCTAAAAGTACAAATCAGAATTTCATGAAACGAAAAGCAAGATAAATATTAAAATAAAATACATTTACAAAGAAAAAGATTAAAATTTAAAAATTCAAATTTTCTTTTATTCGAACTGAAAATTAAAATTTTGACCAAAATATGAAATTTTCAAAAACTGTTTATTTATTGCATTTGAAAAATAAATTACAAACAAATTCCAAACTTACATTGGAAAAATTCTAAAATTCACTTTTATTAAGTCCATTACTACTCTACAAACCTAATTAACCATTCATTCCTTAATATACTTCAATTTAACAACTTTTAAACATTGTATTACATTTCACACAAATGTAACTTTTGTTTATATTTATTAAAAATTGACTTCTCATTTCAATTTAATAGAATAAATGAACATGTAACACATAATAATTGTCACTGTTTACTTTTAACTACATTTATAAGTTTATTGCCTACAGACCAAAATTACAATTACTTACAGGACTAAGGTCTTACTCAATTTCCATTCATTGTATTATACCACATTCTTAAATCTCCTTCAATCTATCAAAAATTTAGCTTTAATTGCCTTTTTTACCATTCAAATTAGTTATTACATCCACATTAAATAACCAATTTCTATTTCTTTTAATATTTTAATTACATAATCTTATTAAGTCAACTATTTTTAATTACCTAAAATTTACGGATTGTTACATTCCCTCCCACTCAAAACTTTTCGTCCTCGAAAAGGAAAAAGAAGGGCAAAGAAGGAATTAAGTAAACAATACATCTTATTCAAAAACACTAACTTTATAAACAAATAAATTTACAAAATTAATTAATTTAAATAAAATATACCAATTTATTTAAAACTTCTTTTAACACCATTTATACCGTATATTATTCAATTAACCCTTCATTCTATTTACCTCTATTAATCTTTTTATAACAAAATTTAAGTGTATAATGTTTATTATGACCACTCAAATTTTTATTTACAAAAATCCTTTTTATATTGTATATTATCCAATTACATAGTTAACTTCTGAATGATTTAGGTAAGTTATATTAGAATGCAATTGAGTATTATACAAATAAAATTTTCTAATTCAATTATTTCAACTTAAATATTTATTCAAAATTTTTGGTTCATTTTATAATTGAAAACATTCTTTAAGGTAAATTTAAGAATTACATTTCTGATTAACTTCAAACCATTTATAGGTAAATAAATATATATACAATTTATATCAAATCAAATTTAAAACATATATCCATATATATTATGTGACGCCCCACCTCTATACCCACGCTAGCCAAGAACACTACGGTGTAGTGCTGTTAACTAGCGCGGAGAATAAGGCTGTTGAGGAGCGACCATCCGTGTAATTTCTTATCACACGGTGGCTATAAAATGATCTTCGGAAACAAATATAGAAATAAGCGTAACATGCGAATCAATCACAGATATCCATATCACAAAGGCGGAAAGAGATATGAATATATATCACATAAAAGTGTACATCAGAGTAGTGGTCTAAAAAGATCCACGATAATACAAAAGAATAGCAGCGCGTGCTATAAAAAAGAATACAACTATGAGTCTATATCTCAAGTGTAAACAACAAAAGCTGCTAATCTAAACAAGTAGCCAAAAGTCTGAGTAGTGAATCACTGGGGGAGGAGTCAAGCAGTAGCACCTGTAACATCTCGGCCTGACCCGAGTATTATTTATAAGAAAATAATAAATGGATCAGTCTAGCTATAAATATCAGATGACATGATATAAAATAAAAGATATGGCATAAACATAAAATATCCATACTGACGTACTACTATAAGTATGCAAATAATGATCAACAGGAGATCAACCGATAAGAGATAAATCAATATCACAAGAATCTTCTCAAAGATCCAAAGAGGGCATCATACCCTAAACTTGTACTCATGACAAGTCAAAGAGATAAATTCCAGAAATCAACACAAGAAATCCAGAAATCATAAAAAGGGAAAGAGGCCTATCACATGACGGTCCGAAGACCATGGGGAGCTACCCCACATGTGTGAGTGGAATCACACAGATTGAGGTCAAGACTAACCAAAAAGCAGAAAGGTATGTGTGAATGGAATCACACAAGTGGTGTCTAGTCTAACCTTGCAATGAAAGAGACATCGCGCAATTGCTAGTCTAATTCATAAAGCGATCATCAAGATCAACGAGAAGTGTCAATTACACTAAGCTAGTAAATATAGAAGTTTAGCTTCATGTCCCATAACCACTTGCTTAACTTAAATATTTACGAACAAACTATAAAGCTTCACTAATAAAATTGTCACAAGAGGTTCAATCGAACAAGTCCAAGAATTAACCGACGAAGTGAACGCAAGCGTTTCATACCACTTGTTTTACTAAGTCGTTTAATTAGATTTCTCATCCGAGTGAGGTAAAGGCTTGTATATACTAATAGATTGGAAAACGGTTTAAGAAAAGAGCTTTGTTATTAAAAATAGAGTTGAAATCATTTTGTTGAAAGAGTTTTGATATTTACTACTAGTTTTGAAACCTTTATATTTTAAAGTGACAAATCACAGAAGCGATCGTAGAAACAATCAATCACAAAGGTCACATTCGAAGATGTGATAAAAATCCAAGGAAATCAGCTCAGCAAGTTCTGTTGTATATTTTTCAGATAAGATCCCCTACGGAGGGGGGGTCCAGGGGGGGTGGCAACCCCCCAAGGTGGGGGTGCGGGGGCAACGCCACCGCTTACGGGGTTCGACCTGCCCGGTCAGGTCGCGGGGGTCCAGGGGGCAGCGCCCCCGGCGGGGTGCGGGGCAGCGCCCCGTCCAAAACGATACGACTTAGTGAAGACAAAATGAGGTCTAACGACCTAAGAGGATAGGGTCGAGCGACCTAAAGGTGTTCGCGACCTAACGATGACTCGCGACTTAAGGAAGAGGGGGTGAGCGACCTATGGTCATAAACGAGACCGAGCGACCTAAGGGAATAAGGGCCGAGTGACCTAAAGGAGACGCGATCTAAATTAGGCGCGACCTAAAGGAGACGCGACCTAAAAGAGGCGCGACCTAAAGGAGACGCGACCTAAAAGATCGCGACCTAGTGACCTAACGGTTTAAGGGTCTTGCGACCTAACTGGAAACAAGGTCCAAACGACCTAACGACTTAAAGTGAAACGTGGCTGAGCGATATAAGGTCGGAGACGACCTACGACTTAACTCCGTGTGAGCGACCTACGACCTATGGTTGCTACGACCTAACGAGTTCCAATAGTGAAGGCTTAAGGTCTAACGACCTAAGGGGTACGACCTAAGGTCTTACGACCTAAGGTGTTGAGGTTGAACGACCTAACCAAATTGCATAGGCCATACGAGCTAAGGCCTAACGACCTAACTCCGAACGAGCTATACGCGAGTGACCTAGGGCGCTAACTCGCAAACGACCTAACGTTAACTCGCGAACGACCTAACTCCAGACGCGCCTTTTCAACGCGTGCGAGCGGAAGACCTGCCGACCTACGACCTAATTCCAAGCGACCTAAGGCCTAACGACCTATGGTGGGCGAATGGGCTAAGGCCAGAAACGACCCAAATGAAGGTGACGACTTTTCCACGCAAACGACCTATAGATGCTGGGCGACCTAAGGGGGACAGAGCGACCTAAGCCAGAAATTCACCCCAAAACACTAAAAAGTGGAGTTTTTCGCCAATCCAATCCAAACCAAATGCAAATGTGCATGCAAACATGATAGGGATGCATTCCCAATAGCCCAAGATAGATATAGACTAGAATTGTGAGATAAAAATCTCACCTTTTCTCCAAAACCCAATGAAAATGAAGAACAAAGCTTGAAGGCAAATGGAGAAGCAACCACAAGCTTGAATCCGATGTCTTCTTCTTGAATTTGGAGTTGAATGTTGGAGTTGCAATAAAACAAAGACTTTGGAGTTTTAATTTCTCATTCCATTCACCATTTTTGTTGAAGCTTTAGTGTTAGGAAATGAAATGAAGCAATGAAGAAGAAGGGGGGTGGAACTTGGGCCTAATGGTCTAAAAGTCCAAACCAAAGGCTCGAGTGAAAAAGTGGTGAAATTCCACTAACCCCAAACATAACAATGTTTATACTTAGAAGATTGCAAACGACGTTTCGAACTCAATGGAAGTGGTCTCGAGTCCTAATTTGACCGTTTGCAAAAAGTAGCTTCGGACCAAAATCCGATTAACGATAAAATATTTAAATAAAATATTTAAATATAAAAATCAATAAATATGCGGGTTGTTACATATTATAAATCAAGTCATATTTTGAAATTCAAATCAATTAAATTCAAAGAAAAACAGTAGCAAAGCTATAGAATGCTCTCTTCACTTCGAACTCGAAAATGAATGTCGATGATGCTGCAGTCATCACCGAAATTATTTTCCAGTGACAAGAGAAGAGCCTTGATTTAGACATTAAAATTCTTTGAAAACATTCTCTATCTGGAAAACACTTTAAATAATATATATTTAAAACTTTAAAAACCCAAGTTTGAAACTATTGGAAATTAAATTCTCAATTTCTTGATTTAGATTCATTTTAATTTCCAAATTAATTTATAGCTATTTTTATAATTCGGTTATTTATATAGGAGACAAAAGGCAATGGTTATAAGATATATATAAAGTCAAATATTATTTCTCAACAACCAATCAAATTAATTATCAAATTTCAGAAATTTATACACATATATAATATAATTATGCAAAAATTTATTTCATTTACTAAATTTGAAATTAATATTGTGTCAATTTGTTCTGTTCAAATTTTTTGGAGATCCTATCGATAGCGTTGATCAGACGAATCAATCGGAAACCCAAATCAACATCAACAACTCAAACAACACAATATCTAAAACATTTTAAATATAGCTTTACAAAGCAAGAATTGGAAATTTAATTGAATCAAGTCGAAGAGTGTTCCGATTTGAAGATAAGTTGGAAACAAAAGACAAAATGATAAAGAACAGAGTAGGAAGATGGATAAGCTTACGTAAATCGCGGGCAACCTTAACCGGGTCAACGGTGACTTCAAGAATTTGATCAATGTGGAATTCTGAGGTAATTCTACATTCGATCTTAAGAAATAGAATTCGAATTAACAAGAGGTACTAGCATCTACACCGAGTATATATATAAATCTCCGGTGAATCAATGCTAATTGCAAAGGAGTTTCACCCCTTTACAAATCATCTGAATGTGGGCGAGGCCGCCAATTCATTATAAAGATCATTCGAAGTGCAGTTATGGGATACTCCAGAATCAAAAGAAGAAGAATAGTGAGGGACAAGAATGAATTTTGAAACCGCAGGAAACGTTCCAAAACTCAAAAGAAACCCAAGTCAGAAAGGAAGAAATTCAACTCAAATGAAAGTGATTCTGTAAATAAATTTACCATAAATGCTAAGTTTTCCTAAAGCCAAAGCTCTGATACCAAATGTAACGACCCGATATTTTCAATCATTCGCATCCGCACATGTCGGACTTGAATTGCTCAAAATACCAAATTGTAAAATAAATTTGGAAAAACACAGCATAAACAGTAAGTAAATAAATCACAGATCACAGACAAAGAGTAATAAATGCAGCGGAAGCAAAGGAATAGTAGTTCATGAAGCTACTATATAAATACATCAAAGTCAAACAAGATACAATGGTGGTCTCAACATGATAACTAGGTATGAATCATAATACATCACTGGAACCAATCGGATAACAGAAATCAACTTGATAACCGAAAGTGAAATAGACAGCTGGATCTTCAAGCAAAGCTTCCAACTTTGAAGGTGAGTCTCAAATGTTGTATCACTCAGTCTGACCCGAGCATAAAGAAAACACAAAACACTCGAGTCAGGACATACATACTTATACATTGTAAACCAACTCAAGTGAACTGTAATATAAGGTACAAGTAACTTAAAGGATGCTTGGGAGCGCCCGTCCTCTAAGGATCCGTTAAACTATTTACTATGCAGTACTATTTCGCTATTATAATAGTGTCTATTAGTAAAATAAACTTACTTTTAAATAGCATTAAGGGGTTACCCATATAGCCCTTAACACATAATATATTCCCATAGTCTATACAGTACCGTAATCTCCCCCGTACTGGGCGTCGTCAGAGGGCACTCCATAGGTATGGTACAAAACAAAATTGTATAAGGCACGCTAGGGTAGGTAACACGGCACAACTAGGCAATGCCAGGGTAGATATACCAATTACGCTTCCGGGTCAGTGGTAACGCATAGCCGCAGCTACCGCCCACCTCGAGCCACACCCCCAAATCAAAGAAATCAAAAAGTGGCCACCGAATAAATCCAAAGTTAGAGTAGAATATCGAAGGGATGTGTCCGATCAAAGGTGCTACCTCAATTAACCCGTCGATCGCCCCTGTTTTAGCCACCTTATGCCAACTCACGGGAATTGGGTCCACGTATTTACCTCAAAGGAACGCCGCCGCCATCCTACTTCATTCTGGAATCTCCACCGCGTACACGGTTGTTAAAGTGGTTTTCGGAGTTGGCAGAGAGTATGACAACTTCCAATCCCGATCTCTTTAACAACCAAACGTTATTATAATCCATTGTATTTATTTCAAAATAATTTGTACTTTCAAAACCAAACTAGCATATCCATTTCAAATCATATCATTTCTTTTAAACTAGTATATACTTTCAAAACCAAAATATCATACTCATTTCAAAACCATATCACAATAGTATCACTTCCATTTCAAAACTAATTCAATAATATATCGTTTAAATAAAACCCAAATTTCCAAATCATTGAATATTTCCTTTAATTTATTAAACTTGAAATATTCCTTTAAATTATCATAGCATTTTGGAAATGTTACCTTAAGGAATCATAGAATTTTTGGAATGTAATACTTTCCACTTTAACATTTTATAAAATCGAAGTATTGATACGCTTACAAATTTAACATGGTCATTTTATCATAGCCTTATAGTTAAATAAGCTATGCTACTGTAATATCCAATTTAAAGCTGAAATTCTTATGTTAAGTTAAAAGTACCTTATTAACTTACATTTTTATTACAATAAAGAAAACTTTATTATTTTAATCATTTAAAGAATGTCATTTACATATATTAAAACTTGCATATCATATTGTACATTATCAACCTTACATTTTATTATTACAGTAAGTAATATTTGTCATTTTAATCAATTTAAAATACACCATTACATTGATTAAAACTTACATGTCAAATGTACGTTTTAACTTACATTCATTATAATAAAGAGCATTTATCATTTTAATCAATATTACACTAATTAAAATTTACATTATCAAATGTATGTTTTAATTTACATTCCTATTACAGTAAAAAGCATTTATTAATTTAATCAATACCATACTAATTAAAACTTTACATGTTTCTTGCATTAATTAAAACTTTACATGTTCTCTCATTAATTAGGACTTACACGTTTCTTTCATTAATTAAAAACTTACACTTTTCTTTCATTAATTAAAACTTTACATGTTTCTTGCATTAATTAAAAACTTACACGTTTCTTTCATTAATTAAAACTTTACATGTTTCTTTCATTTATTAGGAATTTACATGTTTCTTCAATTTAAAATACCTTATTTTCTTAACTTAAAATCTCCATTTGGAACAATTTCCAATCATCAAGTTAAGTCATATATATATAAATTATATTTTATACATTAACTTATACAACTTAACTTATAGAAAATCACTGTAAACCTATTTATACAAACATATCCGCTTCATGAAATAAAATTCATTCCAGCTACTAGGCTAGATTTAGAATTCCATATTAAATCAATTTTCATTATTAAGTTGTTTGTTATATTCCAAATCTTTAAATTACAAATTTAAAACCAAATAAAGATTTTTTTTCATTACAATTAAAAACCAAAACGAACATATAAAATTTTAAATTATAGAAAACCAATATCTCTTTATATTCTAAATCTTAAATCAACTTTTTATTTAAATTTCCATATATTTACAAATTCAGAATACTTAATAATTTTAAAAAACTGTTATAAAATTTTATCCATGGGCCTGTATAAAATTTTCTAACCTAGGTCAAGTGATACGGGTATGTATCATTTCAATCCGTAATTTAAAAAGAAAGCTCCGGGTTCTATCATTTCAAACCTGCAATCCCAAGTAAAATAAATGCAATAAAAATTATTTAAGCCTATCCTTTCAGCCCATAGTGATAGGGAACTTGCACTGTGAGATACAGTATATAAAATGAATAGTATAACATATAAATACATATTAGATGATGCTACAAATATATAAACAACATTTAACATCATATAACATATCACAGGCATGTATGAATGACATATCAATTTATACAGATCCACTTGTCATTATTCCACAAAAATATAAGTACATATGTCTAGAGTGATAAAAACTCACTAAAAGCTAGAATCAAATTCACAATACACAATTGAAACTCCGTAAAGCACGACAAGGCACGACCAAACTTTTGAGTAGATGGAGAGTCAAGATCCTTATCTTGTATATAACAAATACACAAATCATAAGAATAAGACTCAACACAACAGAAGATGGATTAAACTATGCAATTACGAATCAAAGAACATAACCTTGCTTTCAACCACCAAGTGGGCTTGGCCATGGTCTAATAGTGAGGAGGAGGTAATGTTGTGGTGGTGGAGGCCGAGCTATGTAAGGAGAAAGCAAAAAGAGAAGGAGAAAAAGAAAAGGAAAGTGGAAAAAGAAGAGAGAAGGAAGCCATGGATCTAGACTTTTTCCTTTCTCACGCAAATGATATAGTGAGAAACCTTTTTTTTTCATGTGAATGATAAGAGGCGGCTAGGTTTACAAAAAGATTTGAATGGCTAAAGTTTAGGAATAGTTAGAAAATAAAAAGGCAAGGAAATTTAAAAAGGCACAATTTAAGTAGGAAAAAATCTTGTATATATTTTTCTTAAACAAATGAAAAGATTAGTTTGAGAACTTTGTACGTGATTGAAAAGGGGAAAATCACGGCTATGCATTTATGAATAGATATGGTAGAAGATAAAAAGGTGGGAAATATATAAAGGCAATAAATAAATTAAGAAACGTATGCCTATATTTAAAACGTATCTTAATTGATTTGTTACTTATCCAATAAATATAGATGTATATACAAAAAAGAAACCTTCACTAAATAAATAAAATTTATACACAACATAGAAGTAAATAAGCAGATGGAGGCTGAGCCTAGCTTGAAGGAAGACAAAAAAAATAGAAGAGAAAAAAAATATAAAAACAAAAGAAAACGAAGCCATTACTTATAAGAAAATTTCTCACGTGAAGATGCAAATGAAAATGAGATGTGGTAAAGAGTTTTTGTACGTGAATTAGAATTTACTAGGGGAGTTATTCACGCCTAATCAAGTGCAACGAATTGGCAAGTAATTAAGTGCTTATATGGCTAGAGATTTGAAGGGAAATTATAGAAAACCAATATCTCTTTATATTCCAAATCTGTCGTAGGACTGGTGTGAGATCTTAAAAAAACATTTATTTTCACAAAGAAAAACAAAGGAATTTAAAAGAATTCCGCAATGCTTTTTGGAAAATGAAACTACCATAAGGCCTCCCGCCACACACACAATGCAAACGCAGAATTGGAGGAGATTTCTCCTTATGATAGTCAAACATGCTTAATACGCAAAAATCTTTTGATATTGTTATTATTAGTGCATAGTGCAGAAATCATTTCGAAAGTATAATATTTATCTTAGCCAACATACAACCACTATTGTATGCCTACTATAGCTACAATCTAAATAGTGGGGCGCCACCATAAGTAAATGGCAGGTTATACAACTAAAACCGTACAAGGCACGTATTATTTCTTTGGATTTCCAACAAATGGTCGGGCTAAGGAACTTCCTACTGCCATATGAGTATGCCTCTGGAGGGACGTCCCGAGAACTTAACCAGCTCTCTGCCAACACAAGGCCGGTTTACCTCTGTAACTAGGTAACTATTACACGAGTATGCCATCCCCCGGTCCTTTGGGACCTTTATCTGAGGTTCCTCTACACCAACAACCACAAAGAAAAGTATTTGCAGTAACCAAAAAGGTTAAATATCAGGGCATCATACCTGACACCACCCTTTTCCAAAAGGAAATTACATACCCTAAAGGGCGCGACCCTCATAACCTTGCCGCATCTTACCTGTTTTGACCATTTTCGGGGTGTGAGGTCCGACGAAATCTCGTCCACAAAGCTACACTTTTCACAAAGTCATGCTTTGATCAACAAATAATCGGCAGCACTTCGTGTGCCACATTACCAAATTGGGAATGTATCACTAGTAACCATCAACTACATAACCTCTGAGCTCGTACGTCTCAAAGAAGGATGTTAAGCTAAGAGAATAAATTCTCCGCCACCAACAGAAATGTATTCGATAGAAACCAGCTTTACATCTCAAAGTGTAACGTCATCCACACATCCATACAAGTCCATTCCGGGATCGAACGGAACCGAAGGCACTTCTAAAGAAGCCCTTGCCAATCCGGATATTCACTAATCACGTCCGGAATCCCCATCACAAAGGGTGATAAAATATCTATACCGGAGCAACTCGGTGCAGAGACATTCGACAGGTAATCCTTTCATTTTCGAAAATACCCGGTCTTCAACACCGTCTTCAAATGCAATCCCATTTCATTGTATTGTTATTTGGAATGGGTTTTATGACACAAGGTCCACTCCCGGGTAATCCGAATAACGAGCGTTTATTTTTAAAAATAAGTGTTCATTCAGATTTCAAACAAATCACAACAAAATCCACGTTGATCTTTTAAATAAAAGATCCATCACAATCACAAAGGTTCGATGTGGTTTTCGGATATCCACTTGGAATCCGACCCCCGGTCGCATCGAAATTCAAATGTCGTTTAAAGGCAAATATTGATAGTCGGTTATTTAACTATCAATAAATATTCACAACAAACACCAAGATATAAATAATTTTCCCAATTATTTATTTCCAAAATATGTTTGCAAGATATATTTCACATTTCAACCATTTGAAAACAAATTTCAAATCACTTTTCACCCTTCAATCCATTGAAAACAAATTTCAAAGCATTTTTCACTCACTGATAAGATTCCCGATATTATTTGTTTCCATTACAGGTCTGCCGAGTTAAAATACTTTAAAATAATTTAAATTACTTATCCAAACATATATACTTGGGAATATTTAAAACAAAACTATTTTAAAACACTTACTTAAATATTAGTTATGAAAATACTATATAGAAATCTCGTATAAAAATTCAACGCCAAACTAGTTTTAAAATAAAATTAGTAGATAGGATATAACTATTTAAATATCCATTCTCTAAAACAAATATCAATTTAATCTTTAAATAATTACTTCTGTGATAATTTAAAAGAATCTTTACTTTAAATATTTTCAAAATAACCCAAGTAAATAATTTCTCCAAGATAATCTTTCCTTAAAACCATCTTTACAACTTCAATTTCATATTTATAGACTATATTGAAAAACGTATTCGGCTTTCCAGGGAAAGTACACCTTTCATTCTAAAATGGTTCATTCAAATCAATTTATAAATCCTTCTAGATTTACTTTAAATTTACGTTCCAAATCCGTAAATTCGTTTCCACACTTTTTTTAAACGAATTCCCCTTTCTTTTATAAAATTCCATTATGAATTTAAACTTCTAAATATCCATTGATATACGATTTTCAAATTGATTTCTAAATATTCATTTTCAGCACCGAATTAAATTCTAAATTGATTTCCAAATTTATTTTCAAATACCAAATCAATTTCCAAAATTGATTTCTAAATTTATGTCAACACTATGTGCATTATCTTTTGAAACAAATTCCTTCTTTTAAATTTATTCAATTTTCTAAACTCAATTTACTATAAATTTTCAACTAAATTTTAAAAATCAAATTTTATTTATTTCTGGTATCCTACGACACCAAAAACATATTCGCTAAATTATAGCCTACAATAATTTCAATTACAACATAATCACACAGAGATTATCAACACAAAACATATGAAGCAAATTCAATATTTGAGGAATCCAATTGGAACCCTACAACCTGTTTTTCTGCATCCACAAACATTAGCACAACAATTAAATACCAATTCCACTTCGAGGTGGAGTACATAAAATATCATCCGCTATTATGCGGCGCAATAGGGTCTCATCCACTATATAATGCAGGAAATCAACAACTCCAAATACATATGTAATACCAATTCCACTCCGAGGTGGAATATTGCGGTATATGGGTTTAATATAATAATCTCCGCTATTATGCGGTGCATAGGGTCTATTTCAGTACAACTGATAATAATTTTATCATCCAAACACACAATCAACACAATCAATAATTTTATATCTAACTATTTAAAATTTAATCAGAAAAATCTGATTGAGTAAGAAGATCTCACCTTTTATTTGCAATCCATTACAACTCATTTCCATTTTGTCTTGTTTCTTCATTTTAGACCTTGTATCAAACAATTGTATGATTTTTATTAATATTCGAACAAACCGAACAATTTAAATTCCTATTGGATAAATTTAATTAACTAATGATTTTAATAATTTAATTTTAAGGCAAAAATTCCCTTTTTAGTATCTTAAGATAATTAAATAGATTAAATTTAACCGATACTTTTAATTTCTAAACAAATCCCTTTTAACAAATTTACTTAACTACAAGTTAAATTTAAAACTGAATTTCCTTTTTTTTAAATAATCTTGGGTAACTAAAATAAATTGAATATGTTTATTAATTAATTTTATCTTCATACTATAAATTTTTTAAAATTAAACTAGTAGATTTAAAAATATGTATAGGTTTATTTATTTCATTTTGAAACTCTATTTATAGACTTTTGAAAATCAAATTTTCTTTATATAAACTTTTATATCCCAAAATCTTATGTATGTATATGTATATTTGTAATTTCTAATTTATAGCTTACTGTTATATTTTTTTATTATAATTTTTTTTATACTTCTGCCTTATAACAAAAATTATCACAATGACATGTTTTTTAAATAATTTCTATATATATAAAATAGAAACATACCTACAGACTTCGAATCGAGCCCACCCTCAACTAATCGCTGAAACCCTAGCCTTCATGGACTTCCTCCCGTATCACCACCTGCTCACGAATCCACATGCCATCGGCCTCCTCTGCGAACAATCCATCTGACGCTGCTACTATCTTTGCCGCGCCTCTTCGCCTGCTCGTGCTCGAGCAGCAACAAGCACGCGAAGCCCTCGCTTGAATCGCGAACTCACCAATCCCAACCTACAGGCACCGCAACTTGCAGCCATCCGATAGAGAAGCCACTCGATTCACTAATTTGGTCTGCTCGATTTTATTATATTTTCGAATTTGGGGATTTGGGATTTAAAGGAATCAGCCATGATCCTCTGGCAATTTGGTTTCGAAATGAATAGGGGAAAGCAGCCATTGTTTTGATTTTTCGAACGAATGAAAGAGAATTATTTTTGAACGAGGGAAAGGGAATTTTCTCATTGATTTTGAAACGAGGCTTCGGCCATGGATTTGACTTTCTCGAACGAACGATTTTGATTTTTCTTGACAGAGTACGCGACCATTATTATTATCTCATTTGAAGATCTGCTGCGAAAATGGGAGGAAAGATTTGATATTAGCATGCTCGAGTTAACAGGCAACCGTGTTTTGAATGGAAAGGAAAAAGGCTGATGCGATATAATTTCAACTGCAGCTGACTAGTTTAAATATTCAATTTAAATTCAAATTCAAACCATTCGAAATGCATCTTAATAACTTGACCTCCTATCATGGCATGCCACCAGACGTCTATAATGTTATATCCCTATTCTGAATGCAATGGAAAAGGTTCCGAGTCCAAATTCGATCGTATGGAGAAGATAGCTTTTTGGATCAGTTATAATTTCGAATTTTCAATTAAATTCCAGCGCGTTTGCTTACCGTACGGCCAAACGATCACTCCAAACACTACAAAAATTGAAATCCGATAATAATACAGTATTACGGATCTAATGAAACTGGATTCGTCGAATTCCAAGACTGTGCCTTGGAAGGCTATTCTTAAATATCGATTTAAACGATAAAATTTCAAAACTGGACAATTCACTTTCAAATCAAATTCTGAAGCTTCTATTAACTTCAGTATTATCAATATAGAATTACCAAGCCTTAAAATATTTTTTAACAAGCTAAAAATTGAAAATTCAAATTTTTTACCCATCATTCATAAATTAAATTCAATAATTTAATTGCCAAATTCATATTTATATTCGATATTCAAGTCAAATTAAAATCCAAATATTTAAAATCGATTAAATATTTTATTTCAAATGTTAAAAATTTCCGGGTCGTCACACAACACGACCCCCACTTTTTAATGGATCTAACTATGCATATTGGTTAACACGTATGAGAATTTTTATAGAAGCTATTGGTCTAGGAATTTGGTTAGCCACACAAGATAAATATGAAGCACCTACTACTACTATGAACACATGGACCGATGCACAAAATACGTTAGCATTAAACAATGCTAAAGCTATGAATGTTTTATTTTGCTCACTAGACAAAAATGAATTTTCACGTGTCATGTTATGCACTACTGCATTTGACATTTGGCATACCTTACAAATTGCACACGAAGGTACATCAAAGGTTAAACAAACTAAGATTTCAATTTTTCAAAACCAATTTTCGTCATTCAAAATGAAGCAAAATGAAACTATTGTTGACATGTATTCTTGATTTCAAACTATCCAACATGATCTTATGGCATTTGGAGTTAAATTTACTGATTTTGATTTAGTTTCTCGAATATTCAACTCTTTAACATCAGACTGGGAAAGGAAGGTATTAGCTTTGAAGAAGCTAATGATCTCTCTACTCTCAAAGTTGAAGAGTTGATAGGAAATTTAATGTCCTATGAAGCTAATTTGCAGGCATGAAAAGAATTAAATTCAGAGAAGAAGAACATAGCACTCCCAACAACAAAAAATGATGACTCTGATTTAGATGAAGAAGAAATAGTCTTCATTGCAAAGAACTATAATAGATTCAAGAAATTTAGAAAGATGACCAGATTCGAAGGGAAATCCAACACAACAAACCTGTCTCAAATCAAGTGCTATGAATGTGATCAATACGGACATATGAAGAAGGATTGCCATAAACTCAATAATGACAAAAAGAAGAACAAATTTGAAAAATCCAAAAAGAAGAAGGCTTTCAAAGTAACTTAGGATGACTCGGATTCTTCATCATCTGAAAGTGATAGCGATAGTGATGGAGAACAAGCTAATGTGTGTTTTATGGCACAAACTGAAGAGGTACACAACATAAAAAAAAGGAGAATGGATACTAGATAGCGGATGCTCCAAGCATATGACCGGAAATTCAAAAATGTTATCAAATATAACATACATCGATGGTGGAACGGTAGCCTTTGGAGATAATTCAAAAGGATATGTCGTAGGCATTGCAGAAGTCATCAATTCTGGTATAACTAACTCTCCTATTATTACAAATGTTTTATTAGTAGAAAATCTAAAACACAACTTACTACGTATTAGTCAATTATGTGATAAAGGCTTTCAAATAAATTTTGGAAAAGATAGATGTAATATTTTAGATAATAACAAACAACTTATCTTTGAAGGTATCAGAAAAAAAAATTTATGTATTAAAAATGAATATAAATAAAAATTTGAATTTATGTTTAACCGCCAAACATGATGATCCATGGTTGTGGCCTAAACGATTTTATCATATCAATTTTAAGAATATTAATAAATTGGCAAAATGTGAACTAGTTAGAGGTTTACCTAAAATAAATCACAAAATAGAAAATTTATGCGACGATTGTCAAATTGGAAAACAAAAGTAAAGCTCTTTTAGATCTACAAAAAAATTTTCTACAAAACAACCATTAGAATTATTACATTTAGATTTATTTGGACCAACACAAATACGATCTATGAATCACAACAAATATGTTTTCGTAATAGTTGATGATTTTTCAAGATATACATGGACTTTGTTTTTAAAACATAAAAGTGATACTTTTGGTATGTTTAAGATATTTACTAAAAGAATTAAAACACAAATGGACTTAAAAATTAAAAATATTCGAAGTGATCATGGAGGAGAATTCGAAAACGATCTTTTTACTAAGTTTTGTAATAAGAAAGGAATAACTCATAAATTTTCTTTTCCTCGCACACATCAATAGAATGGTGTTGTGGAAAGAAAAAATCATACATTACAAGAATGTGCACGAACATTATTAAATAGTAGTGGTCTACCAAAACACTTTTGGGCTGAATCTATTGCCACAGCTTGTTATGTATTGAATCGCGTAACAATACGTTCCATGACTAAAAAAACTTGTTTTGAGATATTTTTGGTAAAAAACCCGAAGTATCATATTTCAAAACTTTCGGTTCAAAATGCTTTATATTAAATACAAAAGATAACTTAGGTAAATTTGACCCGAAGGCCGATGAAGGTATCTTTGTTGGATATTCGGATCGTAGCAAAGCATATAGAATCTTTAATAAACGAAATAATACCATTGAAGAAAGTTAACATGTTTTGTTCGACGAAAATCTTTTTAACCGTAATACTAATGATGAAGAAGAAATTATCCCACTAACAAAGTCAACAAATTCTATTAGTAATGAAACAAATATGCAAAGTAACATGTTGATATCATCTCCTAGAATTCTTAAGAATCATCCAAAAGATAATATCATTGGAGATCTTAATTCTAGAGTAACTAGAAATCAACTCAATCAAATAAGCCATATAGCATTTGTGTCAAATTTGAACCAAAAAATTAAAAAGAAGCTTCAAATGACAATTTTTGGATAACAGCTATGCAAGAAGAATTAAATCAATTTGAACGTAATAATGTCTTGGAATTAGTACCAAGACCTGAAGACCAATCAGTTATAGGAACAAAATGGGTATTTAAAAACAAAGCATACAAGAATGGAAATATTGCTAGAAATAAGGCTCGTTTAGTTGCTCAAGGCTATAATCAAGAAGAAGGTATTGATTACGATGAAACCTTTGCTCTAGTAGCAAGATTAGAGGCCATTCGTACATTACTCGCCTTTGCAACTCATCACAATTTTAAACTATTTCAAATGGATGTCAAAGTGCTTTTTTAAATAGTTTTATTAAAGAAAATGTATACGTAGAACAACCTCCATTATTTGTTCACGAAAAATATCCTGATCATGTGTTTAAATTATACAAAGCACTATATGGATTAAAACAAGCCCCTCGTGCATGGTACGAACGTCTTAAAAATCACTTAATAACATCTGGGTTCCTAATAGGCAAAATAGACACAACCTTGTTTATTAAAAGAGTAAATAACAATATTTTTGTCGTACAAATTTATGTTGATGATATCATCTTTGGTTCAACAAACGAAAATCTATGTAATCAATTTTCAAATATTATGAAAAATGAATTTGAAATGTCACACATGGGAGAATTAAATTTCTTCTTAGGTTTAAAAATAAAATAACTTGAAAATGAAATTTTTATTCATCAAGAAAAATATTGTAACAATCTATTACGACGTTCTGAAATGGATAAAACTTCAAGCAAATCAACAGCAATGAGTACCACTCTTCACTTAGAAAAAGACGATAACGGAAAAGATTTTGATGAAAAATTATATCGGAGCATGATTGGTTCTTTAATTTATTTAACGGCTAGTCGACCCATTATTATGATGAGTATATGTCTGTGTGCTCAATTTCAAGCAAAACCAAAAGAATCTCATCTAAGAGCTGTTAAGCGTATTTACGTTATCTATCTAATACTAGAGATTATGGTTTGTTTTACCCTAAAGAATCATCGTTTGAACAAGTTTCATATAGCGATGCGGATTTCAGTGGATGTAGAATAGATCGTAAGAGTACTAGTGGAACTTATCACTTTATCGGACAATCTTTAGTTTCATGGTTTAGCAAAAAGCAAAATTGTGTTTCATTATCTACTTGCGAAGCCGAATACATCTTTGCTGCTCTAGCATGTGCACAAGTAATATACATGCAACAAACACTAACAGATTTTGGCAAAATTATTAACAAATCTCCAATATATTGTGATAACACAAGTGCTATAAATTTATCAAAAAAACCCTGTAAATCACTCACGAACCAAGCATATAGATACACGACATCATTTTTTACGAGATAATGTTGAAAAAGAAACTATTTCATTAGAATACGTAAATACCGAAAATCAAGTAATAGACGTCTTTACGAAACCACTTAATGCAAACTTTTATTAAACTCCGATGAAATTTAGGTATATGCTCACTTTAAGATCTTCTTCCTTAAAATTAATCAATGTTTCTCTTTAAGGCTATGATAAGTTTTTTATTTTCCTACCACAAATTATACTTAATAATTTCTAACCTTTAATTTTTTAGACAGTTAGTTTGTCTATAAATAAATCTTTCAACTTATATATAGAGAGGTATATAAAACTATATACACACAATTCATATCTTCCTTAAAGAAACTGTGACGACCAAGAATTTTTGGATGTTTGAAATTGGAATATTTAATTGATCTTAAAAATTTAAAAGTTAATTTTTAACTGGAATTCAAATATTATTATTATTATTTATCAATTCAGTTATTGGATTTAATAAACTGAAATTGGGTAAATTATTGAATCTTCGGTTTTGAGCCTGCTAAAAATAATTTGAAGGCTTGTAAAATTTATATTGATAATACTAAAGATAGTAAAAGTGTTAAAATTGAATTTAAAGGTGATTTGTTCAGTTTTGAAAATAGATCGTTTAAATCGATATTTAAAATAGCCTTCCGAGGCACAGTCTCAGAATTTGACGAAACCAATTCCATTGGATCCGTAATATTATATTATTATCGGATTTCAATTTTCATAATGTTTGGAGTTGTTGTGTGAGCGTACGATATATAAACGCGTTGAAATTTATATCGAAATTTAATATAATAACTGGGTCCAAAAAGCTATCTTCTCCATACGATCGAATTAGGACTCGAAACCTTTTCCATTGCATTTAGAACAGGGGTTTAACATTATTGACGCCTGGCAGCACACCATGGTAGGAGGTCGAGATTTTGAGTTACGTATTTCGAGATAATTTACAATTTAAATAATATTTATATATATTTGATTGACTATTTTCAACATCAGCCTACATTCTTTCCCATCATAATTTTTCCCTTTCACCTTCGAAGTACTATAACCCTTCTCTAGCATACAACCGTTTGTTCAACATCACATCTTGCCCCTTTTCTCGTTTATATCACGACCTTCCCTTTCTTTGTTTCCTCAATTCAAAAGTAAATCGAGTAATCCCCCTTTCTTTCTGCTCAAGTTCAAAGCACAAAAGGGAGAGGGACGAACGAAATCATCTCTCGTATTATGCCCATTGCTTTCTCTTCATTCGAGATTGAATTCGATAATTTGTATAAGGATCGCGATGCGAGTTAGGGTTACGAGCAGGCACATCGCCTGGGTGGAAGCTCACATCGTGGGTGGTAGGCACATTGGCATGGACGTAGGGGTGGGGATAGTAGGTATTCGACAGCTTGAGGTCGATCGACGTCAACTGGAGGAGGGCTTCACATCATTCGATGGTGCTTGAGTTTGATGGCAACGAGGCCGCGATTTCTCGATGGTGTCGGGGTTCGTGAGGGGTGCGTAAGTAAGGGGGAGCTCGAGTTAGGGCTTTGGGTTCGTGATGGCAACAACGTACATGTTTCAACTTAAAATTTAACAACACGTATGTGAACATGTGCAGAAAAGGAAATACAAAAGAAAATACAGTGAGATGTATGTATGTGTATATATATATATATATGCACAGATTATTTTCAATTTATATATATATACAGATAACAGAAAAGAAAATATTTTACAGAAAAACAATTCCGTTGTAATACATAGGCTTGAAAGAAATTTTTATTAGAATTTAATGTGTATATATAGGTAAGCAGAATATATATATATATATATATATATAAGATTTTGGGAAAAATCGGAATTTTAGAATGTTGAACATAAAGATTAGATTTTTAGGTCTTTAGAGGTTATTTTCAAATGATAAATAAATATACACATACACACATTTTTACTTACTAGTTAATTAAATTATCTGGATTAAGTTAAATTCTAAGAGGAAAATTTATTGATTGGATTTATTTCGAATATTGATAAACCATATAAATGGTTGTACAAGGTCTAAAAATCGTGAAGAAACAAGTCGAGATGGAAACGGGTTACAACAAAGCAAAGGTGAGATAATCTCATTCTTTTGGATTGCTATTTAAATTTAAACGGTCAAATTTAAATAATTGGTTGAATGATTGAATTGGTTTGATTTGCTATATTATATAGAGTAGTATATAGTATATATTGGAGTGTTTGATTTCCCGCATTATATAGCGGATGAGACCCTACGGGCCGCATAATAGCGTATGATATTATTTAATCCCATATGTCGCGATATTCCACCTTGAAGTGGAATTGGTATTGTGCTAACATCTGTGGATGCAGGGAAATAGTTTGGAGGGATCCAACTGGATTCCTAAAAATATTTAGATTTGTTAAAATATTCTGTGATATAATTATTTGCTATCCTGTGATAAATTATATTGATAATTGGAAATGTTGGATACTATGGTTGATTTAAAATATTTCAGTGAGCTGAGTTATCAAAATCTATAGAAATGGGATTTTTGAAAAGTAAATAAAAGAGTGAATTTTGAGTAAAATAATCATAGAATTTTGAATAAATTAAAAATGAATTGGAAAGAATAAAAAGTGATTTGTGAATGCCGATAAATAAAAATTCCAAGTATGGAAAATGGGATTTTATATAAATGAGAATAAGTAATTTTTTTTAATCTCAAGTGATATTATTTCAAGAAACAAAGAATTTATTTTGAAATTCAAGATTTGAATTTATTTGAAAGGATAAAGAAGAAATTTGGCAAACATGAAATTGGTATTTTCAGAACAAGATTTTAAATCATAATGAAGAAATAAAATATGAAGTTAATGGATTTTGAAATAAATGGAGTAAGTAAGGGAATTTATTTAAAGGTGAAGTAAATTGGAAATCAATTTGGGAATTGATTTAAGGGTGTAAAACAGGAATTTTTAAAAGAGAAGTGCGACTTGAAATTTATAAACTGGGTTTATAAAAGCAAAGTGGTATATCAGTGGATATTTGGAAGAGTAAATTCGTGGTGGAAATTTATTAAGGGAATGAGAAAATTTGTTTAAAAATAAATAGTGATTTATTTTTAAAAGACGTGGAAGAGAAGCGTATTTCCCTGCATAGCCAAGTAAGCTTTCAAGGCAAATTTTTAAATATAAGTTAAAAGTTTTAATGTTGTTTTAAAAAGCATGTTTAAGAAAAATTATTTTTTCTAAATGTTTAAATTCTAAAGTACATATTTTTTTTTCCAAATCTATTATCGTAGTAATTACTTCAAGGTGACTTGGTATTTGTTTTAAAAGAGAAAATCTAGTTTTATATTTTATAAGGTAACCTCATCTTAAATATCCCCAAAGTATATATTTTTAATAAATTGTTAAAGTAGTTTTTACTTTAAATGTTTTAAAGTATAATTTATAATAAAGTGTTTCAAATTATTTTAAAAATCTAAATTATTGTACTTGGTGTTTTCAGTGGAAATAAATATTTGGGAATTCATTCCGTGAGAAGAGTGTGGTTTGAAAACTATTTTCAATGGGTTGAAAAGTGGAAATACATCTTGTGAAGATATTTTGAGATTAATTAATAATTTGGTGAAATTATTGTTGATGGTTGTTTGTGAATGTTAATTGATAGTTAAATAACCGACTATCAATATTAGCCAATGCGCTGATCGTTTCGAAGAGACCGAGATCGAGATTTATTTCCTGAAAACCACTTCGATCCGGCTTGAACATTTTCGTATGGAAAACAAGAGTTTGGATTCGAAGGTGGAGCAGTGAAGTGCAAGGGCTAATCGCTACTAATCCTGAGGTGATTCCAAAATGGATGTAGTAGGAGTAGTGCCTTCGGTTCCGTTCGAACCCGGGACGGACTTGTATGGATGAATGCTTTCGGAACATCGTCAGGCGGACGATGGGCGTTCAAACTGAAACATTATAAAAAGGTAACGCTTAGCTCGAGCCTCATCAACCGGGAATGACTGAAAATCAGGGTTTATGCGGCAAGGCTAAGTGGGTAGCACCCAATAAGGTGAGGTCATCCCTGTCTAGATGTCCCTTTTATTCGGCTTGGTGGTGCGGTTGCTGATCCCAACCTTGGGGTGTCTTACTCGGGATTATCCAGTAAGGCGTAGTTCCGGTCTTGTGTTGTAGGGGATTGGGAGTAATCCTCGGTATGGTGATCTAGGCCACGTACCATGACAGGTGGTACCCAGTGCCTAGTCATTAGTTGGAAATCCATTCTCCCTACGCGCCTCTACGGTTTTGATTGTGCCCAACTATTGCTAAAACGTGAGATGCAAGCATTTCAGCTAGATTCTAATTTACTTTCTAAATACACTATTATAATATCAGAGGATTTTGATAAAAAGTGTTTTGGCTATCGTAAGTTAAAAACCCGACATGTTTATTTATGGCGTGGTCTTACGAGATGCTTTTGTTTTCAAAGGATTTTGGAACTTTAATAATCTAATTGAGTGTGGTTTTCTCACGCTGGTATTCCAGACTGACTCGGGTGTTATTTAACTATAATGCTCAGTTCAGACCGAGAATTATAGAATACAGGAAAGGATGCTATGGAGCTCAGGAGATGAGCTGGATGGTGATGCGTACTTCCGTATTTGTGTTAAATATTCCGCTGTGTAATTCAGATTGTGAGGACAGGTTATGATTACTGTCCAGCTGTGCGTTATGTATACTTCAATGACGTAATGTATAAACATATATATTTGTTTTTATGTAAAGATCATTTATTATCTATTATATTTTATTCCTCTGCGATGGTTAGATTTTGATATTGTTTCTATTTTCTTCTTCTACCTCTTCTTCTTTAACCCAAATGGTTCGTATTTCCGTTCATCTTGATTTAAATGATGGATAAAAGTGTCGACTCAAGGGGTACGGATTTGTAGGCCGTTACATTTGGTATCAGAGCTGTAGGTTAAGTGAGAACCTTGGCTCTGGTGGGAATTACTCATTAGAGATAGAGTCAGTAGTACTCTAGAATGAGTTTGAGTTATTAGTATATATGAGTGCGTATTTGTTAGTGAATATAAATTGTTTTAATATTATGTTGACTTATTAGTTGAGTGAAATATGAATTCTGATCGAGTAAGTTGGCCGCTATTCGAGAAGAGTTTATAAACAACTGACGCGATAAATTGACATAGTATTGTTTTAAAGGTGGGTGAATGAAATAATTTAACCCAAAATATATTTTGATATAAAACAAATATTTTCTTAAATTGTTATATAACTTGGGTGTTTGGATGATAATATTTTAAACAAATAAGATTATAAAAATTGGAATGACTTGTATAATCCAATGGGAATTTGTATGAGCATAAATAATACAAATGAATTATAGTTAAAATTTGATTTAAGTTAAAATCTAAAAATTTAAAACCCCGAAGATTTTGGAAGTGTTTTTCGAAGTGTTTTGAAGACAAATAATAGCACTATTATTTTAAAAAGTATTTCTGAAAGGAAATTGTTTCAAATAAATTTTGGGAAGGGATATAGCATTGAACCCACTTCAGTCGCTGGAAAATAACTTTGGTGATGACTACAGCATCGTCGATGTTCATTTTCGAGTTTCTAAGTGACGGATTGCTGCCAAATTGATTTTTTCAGAAGAACTAGTTGTTTTTGAAATTTCGAAGGAAATTTTTTGGGAATAAAAACCAGGATTGGATTAAAATTTTGAGAAGTGTGATTTTGAGATAATTTCAAAATGATTTGAAAACTAAAAGCCGGGTGTTTAAAATCTTGAAATCCTTATTTAGACAATTTAGAGATCATCAGGAGATAAGTTATAAACTTATAAAAGGGTGAATGATTTTGAAGAGGAATATGGGGATTGGATTTTGGAATTAAAAATTAAAGGTGAAAGTTAAAAAAAATCCTGAATCCTTATTTGAATTGAAAATCCTGATGAGATAGGTTATATGCTTATAAATTGAGATGATTTTTAAATAAGGAAGGAAAATAAGAGATGTGAATGTTGTAATCAAAATTTAAAAGTGAAAAAGTGAAGAGAGTTAAAATAAATTTAACTTAGGTTAAGATTAAACTTTGAAATTTAATTGATGATTGGAAGAAATAATTAGTAAATCCTGAATGTGATTGGAATGGGAAAATAAAAAAATTTAAATTTGGATTGAGAAATAAAATTAATTAGAATTAAATTAACTTAAGCAAAGTTAATTATAATGAATTGGATTTGAAGTATGAATATTAATAAATGAGTAGCTTATAAAAATGTAAAAAGGAAATAAATAAGGCGAAATAAAAGTGTTGGAATTTTGGTAAATGAAAGAAAATTCAAACTGGAATTATTAAAAAAATTGAACTCAGGAAAATTTAATGAAGTGATTTTTGTAATAAAATCGAAAATGGATTTAAAAGTTGGAAGTAAGCCAATTAGCTAAATAAATTATTTGATAGAGTATGTTGATAAAATTTAACTCGGTTAAATAAATGGATTGTAAGTTAATAATGAATTTTGGAAATAAACTCGAATTATAAATAGAATTCGACTTGGATTGATAATGAATTAAAATAAGTGGAGATGTTGTAAAAATAAAATGGAATTGGATTACAATAGAAATGATTTGAGTTGCAAATGAAATCCAATTCACGTATAAATGAGTTGAATATGTGCTTGGATATTATTTTCATAAATTGAGAATGTGAATTAAAATTAAATTTAAAATGGATGGGCTAATTGAATTAAATGGAATTTGATTAGATGAGAATCAAATTAAATGGAAGTGAACTTAGGTTTGAAGTTGGAATAAGTTGAAGTAAATTAACTTAAGTTAAGAATAATTAGAAGCTCGACTTCGAGTGAGAATGGAAGACCATTAAATAAAAGCTTGGGTTGAATTAATTTGGGAATGGTTAGTAGTATACAAGCATGGAATGTGTCGAGCTAAATAAAATGGTTGTGAATGAATTAAAATGGAATGGAATTAAATAAAATTGAGTCGAAATCTATTTAAATTGGTTATAAAACTTAAGTAATTATTTATTCACATGGATATCATCAAATTGCATAGAATGAATTGTCGTTTGATGTAAATGAGATTAAATAAAATTCTATGAATTGATAGAAGAGAAATAAAACTGATTTTGAAATCAATTGAGTTGAATATAAGCTTATTTGGATTAAAAATAAATTAAATGTAAGAAATTGATGTGTAAACCATTATAATTGAATGGAATGGCACGTGAATTGGTTGAAAGTAATTAAATTAGTTTTGAAATCATATAAATTGCCCGTGGAAAGTGTTTGGTGCATGTTGCTTATGAAATGCAAGTGTTTAGTTATTGTAAGTAAGTGAAATGTTAATCAATTTCGTATATTTAGTACTTACATGTTTAAATTGAGTAAGCACAGGTACCGGGAAGCCGTTTGGCTGGATTTGGACGCGCTAATTGCTAAAATAATAAGCCGCTTGCTTAAAAATGCTAACGAAGGTACGCCTACACAGTAAAAATAGGAAATATGGATTGTTTTTGTTTTTTCGACCATATGGGTCGATTTATATATATTTATATCTCTTGTCAAATTGCAAAAGCTCCTCCGTACAACGGAGACTCTGGCAAAAAAATTCGAAAATTTTGGGAATTAGAAAATTTTTGAAATTTTTTGGAAAATTTTTGTTAGCAACAAAATGATTTCAAATTGGAATTGAAATAAGGGATTTTGGAAATGGAAATTGAAACTAATTGTTTAGTTGGAACTGAAGGATTAGAAAAGTGAATTTGGGATTTTGGATTTCAGAGGATAAATTGAAATTTGATGATTTTCTAGTCTAGCCACTTGGCGTTTTGTTTTCTTTTGGAAATTGGAAGCCCGTAGAGGCATTTTGTAGTTGTACAGAGTAAGCCGCGCAAAGGAGATGCTGGAAAAATTTTCCGGAAATTTAGAGAGTTAGAAAATTTTTGAGAAAATTTTGATAATTTAAATATGGATTTAAATTTAAATTTGAATAAGTGGAGTAAATGATGTTGTTGGAAACTGTGGAAGGTTTTGGGAAGTTGGTTGAAGTAATAATGGGTCTTTAATAAAAGATATGTTATGGCAAGTTGATAAAACTGTTTGCTTTTGGAAAATAGTAATGTGTATTGGATCATTCTTCTTAACTAGCAATTTCAGGGACGAAATTCTTTTAAGGGGGGAGGAATGTGACGACCCGAAATTTTTGGATGTTTGAAATTGGAATATTTAATTGATTTTAAATATTTAAAAGTTATTTTTTAACTTGAATTCAAATATTATTATTATTTAGCAATTAAGTTATTGGATTTAATAAACTGAAATTGGGTAAATTATTGAATCTTCAGTTTTGAGCCTCTTAAAAATAATTTGAAGGCTTGTAAAATTTATATTGATAATACTGAAGATAGTAAAAGTGTTAAAATTGAATTTAAAGGTGATTTGTTCGGTTTTGAAAATAGATCGTTTAAATCGATATTTAAAAATAGCCTTTCAAGGCACAGTCTTGGAATTTGACGAAACCATTTCCATTGGATCTATAATATTATATTATTATCGGATTTCAATTTTCCTAATGTTTGGATTTGTTGTGCGAGCGTACGATATATAAACGTGCTGAAATTTATATCGAAATTTAATATAATAACTGGGTCCAAAAAGCTATCTTCTCCATACGATCGAATTAGCACTCGAAACCTTTTCCATGCGTTCAGAATAGGGGTTTAACATTACTGACGCCTGGCGGCACACCACGGTAGGAGGTCGAGATTTGGAGTTACGTAATTCGAGACAATTTACAATTTAAATAATATTTATACATATTTGATTGACTGTTTTCAACATCAGCCTACATTCTTTCCCATCATAACTTTTCCCTTTCACCTTCGAAGTACTATAACCCTTCTCTAGCACGCAACTGTTTGTTCAACATCACATCTTGCCCCTATTCTCGTTTATATCACGACCTTCCCTTTCTTTGTTTCCTCAGTTCAAAAGTAAATCGAGTAATCCCCCTCTCTTTCCGCTCAAGTTCAAAGCAAACGAAAGGGAGAGGGCCGAATGAAATCATCCCTCGTATTCTGCCCGTCGTTTTCTCTTTGTTCGAGATTGAATTTGAAAATTAGTATAAGGATCGCGAAGCGAGTTAGGGTTACGAGCAGGCACATCGGTTAGGGAGAAGCTCACGTTGTGGGTGGTAGGCATGGTGGCATGGACGTGGGGGAGGGGACAGTAGGTTTTCGACAGCTTGAGGTCGATAGGCATCAATGGAGGAGGGCTTCACATCGTTCGATGGTGCTTGAGTTGGTTGACGACGAGGCCATGATTTCTCGATGGTGACGGGGTTCGTGAGGGGTGCGCAAGTAAGGGGGAGCTCGAGTTAGGGCTTTGGGTTCATGATGGCAGCAAGGAACATGTATCAATTTAAAATTTAACAACACGTATGTGAATATGTGCAGAAAAGAAAATACAGAAGAAAATACAGTGAGATGTAAGTATATATATATATATATGCAAATTATTTTCAATTTATATATATGTACAGATAACAGAAAAGAAAATATTTACAGAAAAACAATTATGTTTTAATACATAGGTTTGAAAGAAATTTTTATTAGAATTTAATGTGATATATAAGTAAGCAATATATATATATATATATAAAAGATTTTGGGAAAAATCGAAATTTTAGAATGTTGAACATAAAGATTAGATTTTTAGGTCTTTACAGGTTATTTTCAAAAGAAAAATAAATATACATATATACACATTTTTACTTACTAGTTAATTAAATTAAGTGGATTAAGTTAAATTCTAAGAGGGAAGTTTATTGATTGGATTTATTTCGAATATTGACAAACCGTATAAATGGTTGTTACAAGGTCTAAAAATCGTGAAGAAAACAAGTCGAGATGGAAACAGGTTACAACAAAGCAAAGGTGAGTTAATCTCACTCTTCTAGATTGCTATTTAAAATTAAATGGTTAAATTTAAATAATTGGCTGAATGATTGAATTGGTTTGATGTGCTATATTATACTTAGTACTATATAGTATATATTGGAGTGATTGATTTCCCGCATTATATAGCGGATGAGAACCTGTGCGCCGCATAATAGCGGATGATATTATTTAATCCCATATTCCGTGATATTCCACCTTCAAGTGGAATTGGTATTGTGCGAACATCTGTGGTGTAGGGAAATAGGTTGGAGGGATCCAACTAGATTCCTAAAAATATTTAGATTTGTTAAAATATTCTGTGATATAATTATTTGCTATCCTGTGATGAATTATATTGATAATTGGAAATGTTGGATGCTATGGTTGATTTAAAATATTTAGGTGAACTGAGTTATCAAAATCTATAGAAATGGGATTTCTGAAAAGTAAATAAAAGAGTGAATTTTGAGTAAAATAATCATAGAAATTTGAATAAATTAAAAATGAATTGGAAAGAATAAAAAGTGATTTGTGAATTCTGAAAAATAAAAATTCCAACTATGGAAAATGGGATTTTGAATAAATGGGAATAAGTAATTTTATTTTTAATCTCAAATGATATTATTTCAAGAAATAAAGAATTCATTTTGAAATTCAAGGTTTGAATTTATTTGAAAGGATAAAGAAGAAATTTGGAAAATATGAAATTGGTATTTTCAGAACAAGATTTTAAATCATAATGAAGAAATAAAATCTGAAGTTAATGGATTTTGAAATAAATGGAGTAAGTAAGGGAATTTATTTAAAGGTGAATTAAATTGGAAATCAATTTGGGAATTGATTTAAGGGTGTAAAACCGGGATTTTTAAAAGAGAAGCGAGACTTGAAATTTATAAACTGGGTTTATAAAAGCAAAGTGGTATATCAGTGGATATTTGGAAGAGTAAATTCACGGTGAGAATTTATTAAGGGAATGAGAAAATTTGTTTAGAAATAAATAGTGATTTAGTTTTAAAAGATGTGGAAGAGAAGCGTATTTCTCTGGATAGCCAAGTACGTTTTCAAAGCAAATTTTTAAATGTAAGTTAAAGTTTTAATGTTGTTTCAAAAAGCATGTTTTAGAAAATTTATTTTTTCTAAATTTTTAAATTCTAAAGTAAGTGTTTTTTTTTCAAATCTATTATCGTAGTAATTATTTAATGGTGACTTGGTATTTGTTTTAAAAGAGAAAATCTAGTTTTATTTTTTATAAGGTAACCTCATCTTAAATATCCCCAAAGTATATATTTTAATAGAGTATTAAAGTAGTTTGTACTTTAAATGATTTAAAGTATAATTTATAATAAAGTGTTTCAAATTATTTTAAAAATCTAAAGTATTGTACTTGGTGTTTTCAGTGGAAATAAATATTTGGGAATTCATTCCATGAGAAGAGTTTGGTTTGAAAACTATTTTCAAAGGGTTGAAAAGTGAAAATATATCTTGTGAATATATTTTGAGATTAATAAATAATTTGGTGAAATTATTGTTGATGGTTATTTGTGAATGTTAATTGATATTTAAATAACCGACTATCAATATTGGCCAATGCGCTGATCGTTTCGAAGAGACCAAGATCGGGATTTATTTTCTGAAAACCACTTCGATCCACTTCGATCCGGTTTGAACGTTTTCGTGTGGAAAACAAGAGTTTGGATTCGAAGGTGGAGTAGTGAAGCGCAAGGGCTAGTCGCTACTAATCCTGAGGTGATTCAAAACTGAATGTAGTAAGAGTAGTGTCTCGGTTCCGTTCGAACCCGGGACGGACTTGTATGGATGAATGCTTTCGGAACATCGTCAGGTGGACGATGGGCATTCTAAATGAAATGTTCTAAAAAGGTAACGCTTAGCCTCGAGCGTCATCAACCGGGAACGACTGAAAATCAGGGGTTATGCAGCAAAGCTAAGTGGGTAGCACCCATTAGGGCGAGGTCATCCGTGTCTAGATGTCCCTTTTATTCGGCTTAGTGGTGTGTTGCTGATTCCAACCGTGGGGTGATCTTACTCGGGATTATCCAATAAGGGGTAGTTCGAGTCTTGTGTTGCAGGGGATTGGGAGTAATCCTTGGTATGGTGATCTAGGCCATATACTGTGACAGGTGGTACCCCAATGTCTAGTCATTAGTTGGAAATTCATTTTCCCTACGCGCCTGTACGGTTTTGATTGTGCCCAATTATTGCTGAAAAGTGAGATGCAAGCATTTCAGCTAGATTCTATTTTACTTTCTATAGACACTATTATAATATCAGAGGATTTTGATAAAAAAAGTGTTTTGGCTATCGTAAGGTACAAACCCAACATGTTTATTTGTGGCGTGGTCTTACGAGATGCTTTTATTTTCAAAGGATTTTGGAACTTTAATAATCCGATTGAGTGTGGTTTTCTCACGCTAGTATTCCAGACTGTCTCGGGTGTTATTTAACTATAATGCTCGGGTCAGACCGATTATTATAGAATAAAGGAAAGGATGCTATGGAGCTCAGGAGACGAGCTGGATGGCGATACGTGCTTCCGTATTTGTGTTAAATATTCCACTGTGTAATTCAGATTGTGAGGACAGGTTATGATTACTGTCCGGCTGTGTGTTATGTATACTCTGATGACGTAATGTACAAATAGTACATTTTTTTGTGTGTAAAGATCATTTATTATCTATTATATTGTATTCCGCTGTGATGGTTAGATTCTGATGTTTTTTTCTATTTTCTTCTGCTACCTCTTCTTCTTTAACCCAAATGGTTCGTATTTACGTTCATCTTGGATTGAATGATAGAGAATAGTGTCGACTCAAGGGGTATGGATTTTTGGGCCGTTGCAGAAACAAATTATAGCCATGTCTTCTGGGGACTCTTATATATCCATCTCCATCTTAGCACCATCGACGGACAGCTCGGTTGACACGCCACAACGGCTTCCTACACCTACACCAAATCAGGAGTCAACGAATAGGTGGTCCTCGTATCATATGGGTTTTACTCCCGACAACAAAAAGACCAAAAGATCTCCGTTGTCTCTCCTAACACAAAGGAGAAAATTGATGAAATTCGTCATTATCAGAAACAACAGATAGATCTTCAATGAGAACTATATTTCGAACAAAAAGTTACAGCACGTCGCCTAATCTTTTTAGAGCAAGTAGCGATGAAATTTTGTTCGTCACGAAAGAAAGATATCCATCAACCGCTACCAAAACCTTGTAAATTTTTGGATCCCTCATTTTCATATCTTACTCCTTCGGATCCTTCACCAAGACGATATTCTGGCTCTCCGAGAACCCATGAACGTGGAAATATATGGTCTCCACTTAAACTATGGACGGATGACAAGTCAGGACATCGCAAAACTCCATCGCCTTCTAAATAAATTATGTTTGTTATTGTATGTATCTATGCTTATTTGTTATTTTATTTCACAGCAATAAAATTACTTGTTATAAAATTCGAGAAATAAGTAAAACCATCAAATTTTAGGCTATTTTTAGCCACACTGCTTATTTCATACATCTTGCTATGGCCTTCAGACGTCTGGCACGATGATATACGTCTAAAATTTACGAATTGTGCATATGTCAGACGTCTGATATACCCCCAGACATCTGAAATTTTTCTCTGTCTTCTCCAAATAAAAATCAGAGCATTTTAGACGTCTGAAATAAGATCCAGATGTCTGCCTTAATTCTCTGCCTCGAAGTTTTTCAAAAATAAAACCAAACCAAACTTCTTCGAAACCATCAAATTCTATCTCAAAATCAAAAACTTTTGGCTAAATGAATTGACAACTTCGAAACATCATTTGCTACACACCTAGCCATAGTTGAAGAATCCCTTTCCGCTGTCTGGTCGGTTCTTAAAGAAGTACTACAACGGGTTCGTGGTCCAACACCACCTTCTGAAGATTGGCCAACCCCAGTACCTTCTCCTCCCGCAAAACATTCCAACTCTCTGAGGATGAACCTTTCAACCAAGCTTTGACATCTCCTACAAAGGCTAGCACTTCTGAAAAAGAATAACCAAAGGAAGATGATCAAAATAAAGATTTTCCGAAGGAATCATAGATTTTATGTTTTTGGAACATCACTTTTTCTACAATCTATGTCTGTAGTCAAACTTCAAGTTATTAATGAAACTTTCTTTTTGGTTTGATGATTGGTTTCAACTTTATAATTCTTTATGATAATGCCAAAGGGAGAGAAATATAAGTATAATCATAAAACATTAAAAAATAAGCACATATTCAGGGGGAGATTTATAATCTATATATAAGTACATTGAATATTTGTCATCATCAAAAAGGGGGAGATTGTTAGGAAATCAATTCTACGGTTTCGATGATAACAACTATACAATGGAAATCGAGTGTGCATATATATCTATATTTATAGGTAATTGTTAAAGTAAATGTCACCAAAGAGACAAGAACAAGACTCAGAAGAAGTATCAAGAGGCTACAAGTCGATAGAATCGGAAGAGGAATGACACAGGCACAGGAAAAGCAACATGCACAAATCCAGACGTCTGAGTGCACTAGCCAGACGTCTGATTGATTCCTCTGGTTCGTAAATCAGACTGAATCAGACGTCTGGTTAATATACTCAGACGTCTGAAAAGCAACCATATACAAAAAAAAATGAAAGCCAAACGTCTGAAACATTTTCCAGACGTCTGATTTTGAACTCGGCTGTGTAAATTCAAAGTACAATTGTCACAATTGAAAAGACACGTTCGCTCCTCTTCGCTGCGACTCTTCGTCACCATGAGAAGCGACCTTATAGCACTTACTAACAGATGCAATTACACAAAGGATCTCTCTACCACTATAAATAGCATCAGGAATTCAAGAGAAGATTTTACCTTACTAACATATAGTCTTTACTCTTATACTCTGATTAATACATGATCTCTAACATTCTAATACCTGTATTTCAGTCTTCCATGTACTCAAAACTCTTCAATCAATATTATATATATATATATATATATATATATATATATATTGGAAGCATTTGTACTCAACAGTCAATATTCGTGTTATAGAACACACACTTGACAAGAACAAGCTTTTGTAACCAAGCCTATTCCTCCGGGCGAATTGAGGGTGTTTGATAGTAGAATTCCGAAGAGGAGCTTCAGGACTGGATGTAGGACGGAAGGTCTGAACCAGTATAAAATCCTGGTGTGATTATTTCCATTTACTTTTCTATTATCATCTATCAAGTTTATATTAGATACATTATATAGTTAGTCACTTATATTTGCATATTTATACACTACACGATCCACTCACATAGACTTTCAAAACCAAAACCAATTTCAAATTCAATTGCAAACCAAAAATCACATCGAAAATCAAACTCCTCTAAACACTAAAAATTACATATCATTTAGAAGCTCTCGATGAGCGTATTTCACTGGTGTGATTCGTTTTTCAATTGGATTCACCATTTGTCCAGAAATTAAGGTTGAACCTCGACTGTTCATTTTAGGGTTTTGACGATCCAACGGTGGATCATCGATCGTTTGATTATCTGGAGGCGGCGTAGAGAAGAGGAGGTAAAGTAGGTCATGGGGATGTGGTTCACTTATGCTCAGGGGGTTGGTTCGCCAGAAAATGGCGATAAAGCTCGCGGCAGCGCTGGCCACTTTGTGGCGACAAAGGCGACCAGGAGCGGGCGTCGTGGGGGGCTCGGCGTGCTGGGTGATGAGGCGACGTCGGATCAGAGTGGAACGCCTCGTGGCGACGGCAAGCAGACTGATGGTGGCGGCTACGAGGTTTCGACCACGAGAGAGGCTGCATGGTATTCATGCATGGATAAACGTGATTTGGTAAGCATTCTGTTTTTATATTTTATTTAAATTTAACCTTTTCAATCGTTTTAATTATCATAACTTTTGCATACAAACTCGGATTCATGCACGGTTGTTCCGCTAGGATCGTATCAAAATTTCAAACATTTTGACGCTAGTTTGGATGAATTCTAGGACTGTTAAATTTTGGCCTTTATTTGAATTTCAAATCGATTAAAATTCTAAAGTGAGCGTTTTGACTCACTCACAACTACTAGATTATGTTATGTTAGTTAAGTTAATTTATGAGGTGATTAGAAATAAATTGATTGATGTTTTATGTGCTTAAATTGTCATTCTAGTTAAATAGGACTTTTATTGCATTTAATCATCGTTTAATTTAATATTGAATTTAATTGTCAATTTAATACTTGTTAATGATTATCTGTTACCAATTGATGTTTATTGATTGATTTGGATGATAATTGTGATGGATGTTTGATTGTTGATATTAGATAACTGGATGTTGTATTATAAGATTGTTATAACACTGCAAGTTCCTTATATGTTGAAATGATACATACCCGAACGATCTATAGAATAGGGAAAAATCGTTATGCGTTGAAATGATAGAGTCGACCAATTTTATGGATTTGTATTTAATTCAGGATTGCGGTTTGAAATGATATATAACCTTAAAACTTTAAATTGCAGATTGAAATGATAAATATCCGTATCACTTGACCCTAGGGTAGAAATTATATATGGACACCGGATTGGTTAAATTAAATGATTTTAATTCTTTAAATTTCGAATTCAGTTAACTTGCATTTTTGAAATAGTGATGTATTTATACAAACTGAATTATTTTCGGTAATCCAAATGTTAATGCTGAAATTGGAATTGTTTTAATGAATTGTTCAAAGGATTAAATTTGGAATTTCAATGTTGAAGTGGCAAAAAAATAAATGAATTTATCAGAATTGAGTTATTGAAACGTTGGATATAAATTTGAAATCTAATTTAAACTATTTTTTAAAATTAACTGTTTTAATCAGTTTAAAACTATTTTTATTTATATTAATCTATTTTAACCTATTTAATCTAATTTAAATCTATTTTACCAATTTTAAACTAATTAAATTTATTTAATCTATTTTAATTCAATTTAACGTAATTTAAATCTATTTAATCTATTTTAAATTTATTTAATATATTTAAAATCTATTTACGATAATTTAAATCCATTAAATCTATTTTAAATATATAAAAATCATTTTATATCTATTTAAATCAAATTTAAATCTATTTAAACTATTTTACTATTTAAACTATTTCAATCTATTTTAAACTATTTTTAAAACTATTAAAACTAGTTAAGACTACCTAAACAAATTTCTAAAATTTCAGACTGTGTAAAGTTGAAGTATTTATATTTAAATCCTTGATGATGATACAAGCTAAGTTGAAATTTGAAATTGATACCTTTTTGTGAAATGACATAGTTGAGTAAATATGATGATTTTGGAACGAGGATTTAATTAACCTATCTTATCGATAATTTCACAAATGAATATGATGTTTGGAAGTGAATATGATTTTGAAGTGAATATGGTTTTGGAAGTGAATATGATTTCGAAAGCGATATGGTTTGAAAATCGAATATGATATTTTGATTTTATCTATGAATTGACTTTTGAAATGTAAAAGAACCATCTGGTGTGTAATAAGCATTTAGTGTTAAAGAGACCGAGATAGAATATTGTCATACTCTTTGCCAATACCGAAAACCACTTTAACAACTGGGTACGTGGAGGAGATTCCAGAAATGAAGCAGGATGGTTTAGCGAACGATTTCTATATGAGGTATTTATGTGACCCTGACTCTCATGAGTCATCTTAGATGTGACTAAAACATGAGCTATACCTGGGCCAAGTGAGGTCGTTCCTCTAATTGGACATGCTTCTTCGATACCATATTATAATTTTGTGATGATTTGGTGGCCACCCCTTGATTTTTGATTTGGGAGTGTGTTTCGAGGTGGGCGGTTGTAGCTGTTATGCGTTACCACCAATCCGGTTCTGCAATTGGTAAATCTACCTTGGCATTGCCTTGAGTGCCATGTTCACATGCCTTAGAGCGCCTTTTACGAGTTTGTTTTGTATCGTGCTTATGGGATGTCCTTTGGGTAAACCACTGGTTTGGTGGAGCTTGAGGCGTTGCATAGACTATGGGAATATATAAAATGTGTTAAGGGGGATATGGGTAACACCATAGCGTTATTTTGATGCTTTACCTTACTGTAGACACTATTATATAGCGTATTGTACTACATAGTTGATAGTTTAACGGATCCTTAAGAGATGGAAATCCTGAACATCTCTTAAGTTATTGCAATCATGTTAGACGCTGGATAGGAGATGTCAAACCCTGTAAACATCTCTGACGCCCGTTACACTCATATTTATTTACTATTGATTTATCTTACATAAGATATTTTAGTTCTGACTCGAGTGTTTTGTTTTTTCAATTCGCTTGGGTCAGTCTAATCTTTTCAGTTTATCTAAGACTGCTTTCTAGAGGATGAAGACGAAGATATAGTACTATTATTATCTGTTTCATTTATTCCACTGCATCATGTTGTTTCGCTTCATTTATTTATTTATTTATTTATTCCTGTTTTATGTAACTCTGATTTTGTATTGTAAAAGAATAATCAAAGGTATTTATAAAACAGCTTCATGAGCTGTTATTTGATTATTATATTTTGTCATTCACTGCGAGATTATGTACTTGTTTTACTTCTTTCTCTTCTTTTCTTATTTACTCCATAACAATCTGCCCCTTTGAATGGTTTGACCGTGACATTTGTGTCTTGTCGTCGATTTAAACCGTCAAAAAAGGTAGGTCGTTACAAGGGTTTAAAAGGTTCCATTTTCCAAATTAAAACCCCTTGATTTAATTTTCTTCAGTTGTTTATCTTTCGCCTCTTTTCTTATTGTCATGGTAGAAAATTTCTTCCTCCTCTTCTAAAAATAATCAACTTCAAAACAAATCAAAACATCAAATAAAATTTAAAGCTACGTGGTTCATCCAATTCCTGCCAAATTGGCTGTAGATTAAAGAATCTAAGGAGACATTTCTAAATTGAAGTGTCACTAGTTGGAACATTAATAAGGTATGATCTAAACTGGGTTTCTTTTCTTAGATGTAATATACTTATAACAATTATACACACACACACATAATATTGTCCCACTTTGATTTAGAATAGTAATACAACATAGGTTTCCTATTAAATGATATGTTTGTTTTAATCTGATAAATTAAAACCAAAATTTATATATGCATAAAATCATATTGTAAGTTATTAATTTATGTTTTGAAGTTATCTATAACAATAATAAAAACATCTTATACAATTCTACGATTTATATGTTCCTGTTTGAATTTTAGTCAATCCTAAAATATAGAGATTGTTGATATCTTGTTTAGTTTGATGTATCCAATTTTGGTTTTACAATATTTTATTTGTTTGAAAAAAAACAAATTTTAGTAATTTATTGAAATTATATGTGTGTGCATGTTTGCAAATACATCCGAAATTTTTAATCTAATATGGATGTTTATTTTGAATTAATTGGAAATTATTTTGGCTTAATCATTATATACATATATATATATATATCTTTTTGTGTGTGTATTTATTTATATTTTATATTGTTAAGGGATGTATTTTAGGAATAATTTTTCCATAAATTTAATTTTCATTGGACAATTTAAAATTGAGGCAATAATATATATAACTAGCAAATATATACATGTCAGATATAAATCTCAATATCTTAACTATATGTTGATAATGTTATTGTTTGTTGCTTTTTTCTTTTAAAAAAATTATTGTTATACATCATCTCTTGTATATTAAATAAGTGTAGTATTAATTAAATGTTTACAAAAGAGGAAAGGTGGAATTAATCAATGATGCTACCTTTATCACTTTGATTTTAGATCTTGACGTGGTTATATCGAGATCTAATTTTATGTTTGTTCCCATCATTAAACACCAAAAAATTATGCTCACCATATGTTTCACTTGTTTGTCACACCATTTAGAAATATGGATTAACATAGATTTAATCAATTAATAACAAGAGTATACTAATAAAATATGATTTTACTAAAAACAATAGATTTGATATGGTATTAAATATTAGATTTTGTAGGCTCACTAAGATCCAATTAAGAAATTTTTTAAAATTCGCTCTTTTTACCCACTGTTGATCGACAAGTTCACATAATATTATTAACCCACAAATGGTCTATATAGTCTAATTAGCAACTTTAGGGCCAGGTAACATATATATCTAATGGGGGTTTAGAAAAGTAGTGTCTGGACTTGGGGTTCAATAATCAAGTGTTCTCCCATCTCTTGCTACCTAGGTATTCCAATGGTTGGAGTAAGTCTAAAAGGTTATCCAACTGTAAAGGCCAAGGTGGGGAGGCAAACCGGAACTTCGTATCGAAGTTGGTACTCAATAGCCTACCTTGGTTGATAGAGGAATTGATGTGAATGTCATGTTGCACCTGTTTATGATGGAGATGATGAGGCAACAACTAGCTAGATCTGCCGAGCTGAGACAAGAAGTAACAAGAGAGGTAGACTTTTCTATGATGAACAAAGATTTCAAAAGCTATGGAGGAAAGGAGTTCAATAGGAATCAGTCTTCCTATTGAATTATTGAATTGGTTGAAAGTATGTGAATATAACTTTGGGACTTAAGATATACTAATGCTCAGAAGAGGAGGTTGGCTTCTCGCTAGCTCCAGGATGATGCATTGGACTGGTAGGAGGTAGTGATTTCCTAAGTCCTAGAGGAGGATATAACTTAGGAGCTGTTTAAGGAGAAATTGAATGCTCAGTTTATCCCCAAATCTCAAAAGAGTGCTTTGTGTAGGGAGTTCCTTGACTTGAAACAGAGAGAGATGGCTTTATTAGAGTATATTCAGCGCTTTAATGCTTTGTCTAATTATGGAAGAGAGCATATTAATACTCCATTAAAGAAGAATAAGAAGTTCGTAGAAGGACTAAAGAAGGGGCTAAATCACAAGGCGATGGATCATTTATCGGCTCTGTTTGATATGGTGGTAGAAATGTGAGAAGGTATGATCACTTATTTCAAGGAGAGAATAAGGCTTGTGTTAAACACAAGGGTGAGCAGGAGAAAAGACTCCATCCGTATCAGAAAGATAGAAAGAATCAGAATGGGGGAAAGAATTTTCCAGGGGTAACTTAGAAGCCTGATGTAGTTGATGTTACTTATATTGACTATGCCCAGAAGGGGCACTATTCTACTAACTGTACCCAGCCAAAGAACAAGGAAAAGGCTAATCGCTTTATATGTAATAGGCTAGGCCACAAGAAAAGGCACTGCTCGGAAGCAAAATAGACAAAAGGTTTATGATTTGGAAGGACTTTCATCTGAACCGTCTATTGAGGAGTAACGAAATGGTGTGCTTGAGGGTATGATTCAGATTTCCAGTATATTAGTTAGAGTTCTATTTGCTACCGGTGCTACTCACTCTTTAATTTCGGGAGAATTGGTTGATAGGTTAGAACTTGACACTGCCTATTTGATTATATCCTTGGGTTTGGTTAATTGAATTGGTGGGTATGCCACTCTAGGATTAAGGTGCACTGACCTTGAATTTGACTTATGTGGATATTTGTTTATTTGGGACCCATATGTGTTTGAGTATGTAAAGTATGGGGTAATTTTGGTTATATGTTGGTTAGTGAGAAATAACACTAATATTTTGTATGGTTAGGATTATCAATTTACAGAATCCTAGAGGAGGAGAAAGGATTATGATAACGTTGGACATAATGAAGGAGAAGTCAGACTTGATGTTATGTGCTATGGATGACTAAGAGCGTGAGATAAGTAGGGTACGAGTGGTCATAGGATTTCCATGCATTTTTGAACCTGTAATGGGATTACTTCCAAGAAGGGCAATCGAATTCCGAATAGATTTAATACCGGGGATGCAATCTGTTAGTAAACCGCATAGTAGAATGTTGCCTAAGGAAATGGAAGAATTGAAGAAGCATCCAGTGGAATTTGAGGATAAAAGTTTCATTTGGCTGAGTTGTTCACCGTGGGGAGCACCACGGTGTTGGTAGAGAAGTCGGATTGATTTTTATACGTGCATTGACTATCAAAAGCTGAACAAATTAATAGTTAAGAATCGTTATCCCTAGACCAAGATAGACGAATTGTTTAATCAGTTGAGTGGAGCTCGATTATTCTCGTAGCTAAACTTGACAACATGTTTCCATCAACTAAGAGTATCAAAAGATAGTGCTTCATTGACTGGATTTCAAACAAGGTATAATTCATATGAATGGTTAGTGATGCCTTTTGGATTGACTAATACCTCCACGTTCTGCATTGATCTATGAACCAAAATTTTCATAATCATTTGGATAGAATTGTATTGGTCTTCATTGATGATATGCTGGCATACTCTAAGGATGAAAGAGATCATAAGTCCATTTAAGATTGGTGTTGGAGACTCTGAGGAAACACATGTTGAAGGTGAATTTTTTGAAATGTCCTTTCTAGAAACGAAAGGTGAAGTTTCTTGGGCATGTTGTTTCAGATAATGATAGAAGTAGATCCATCGAAGATAGAAATCACTAATGGTTGGAAGAGGCCAGAGATGGTCATGGAGATGAGAAATTTCTTGGGATTGATAGGATATTACTCGAGATTCATTAAAGATTTCTCATGTATAGCAGAACCCTTGACTAAGTTGACCAAGAAGAATAAGAATTTCGTGTGGACTGATAAGTGTGATGGGTCATTTCAAGCATTGAAGAAGTTATTCACGAACGCTCTTACGTTATTTGTGCCTTTAGGGAATCTGGATCGCGTTGTGTATACCGATGATTGTGGAATAGGTTTGAGGGCGGTGCTATTGCAAAGAGGACAAGTGATAGCTTATGCATCAAGGAAGTTGAGGGCACATGAAGTTAGATAATCAAATCATGACTTGGAGTTGACAGTGTAGTGTTCGCGTTGAAGATTTAGAGACATTACTCGCTGGGAGAATGGTTCGAGTTGTATACAGATCCCAATCCCCCAAGCATCTACTCTCTAAGAAGAAGTTGAATATGAGGTAGTTGTGATGGCTAGAATTTTTGACGGCATATAATTTTGAAATAGAATATGCACGAGGAAAAGGGAACACGGTTGGTGATTCTTTGGCAGGAAACATCGGAATAGAGTATTAGCCATGATTGAAGAATGGAAGACGTTAGAGACATCATCGACTTACAGAGTGCATTATAGGAAGAATAATGGATCAACCGGAGATCTAGGCCCATTAGCAAGTTTGGAGGTAAGTCCAGAACTTGTGGATAGGATTGCTACAAGGCAGAAGAAAGACCCACTGATTGCAAAAAGGATTAGACGATTAGAGATGGGGGCAGATGTTAAAGATCTAAAAGGATTTGAGATTGACTGAAAAGAATGGTTTAGAAAGAAAGGGAGACTGTACGTTCCGAATATCGGAGATCTTCAGAAAAAAGACTTAGAGGAAAGTCATCAATAAAAGTTTACTATTCATCCAAGAGGCATGAAGATTATCGTGATATGAAGAGAGTTTTTTTGGAAAGGGATGAAGAGAGATATAGGAGAATGTGTGAAGAAGTGCTTCACCAGTCAGTAACTGAAATCTAAACATCAAAAACAGAGCGGTTTATTTTAGCCTTTGGAATTAGAAGTGGGATTCCGTATCAATTAAGTTTGTTGATGGATAGCCTAGGTCGAGGATGGGATATGATAGCATTTGGGTGATAGTCGACAGATTGACTAAAAGTGCCTATTTTATCCCAGTGAAGTCGACAAAGATAGCAACTAGCTTAGCAAAGCTATATATGAAGAATGTGGTGATACTACATGCGATACCAAGTAGTATCATTAGCAATAGAGACCCTTTGTTTACCACTGAGTTCTAGAGAAGTTTGTAGACTACATTGGGTATAGAGTTGAATTTGAGCATTGCTTACCACTTCATAGGAAGATGGTCAAATAGAAAGGGTAAGCCATATGTTAGAGGATTTTCCAAGAGCATGTGTTTTGGATTTCGGAGGATCTTGGAAATATCATTTACATATGGTGGAGTTTTCCTATAATAATAGTTATCAATCAAGTATTAGGATGGCATCGTTTGAGACATTGTACGGTAAATCGTATAAGTCACTTATTTATTGGTTAGACATGGGAGATAGACTTGTGTTAGGATTTGATTCTGTAGGAGATGCTAATGTGAAGGTGGAATTGATTCACCCTAGGATGAAAGCAGCACATTCGAGGAAGAAGAGTTATGTCGACAAATAAAGAAAGGAGCTCAAGTTCGCAGTAGGATATCATGTATTCGTGAAGGTTTCTCCGATGCAAGGAATTCTGTGCTTAGGGTAGGTGGGGAAGTTGGCACCTAGGTATGTATGACCATTTCTAGTGATCGAGAGAATTGGTAAGCTCAGTTATCGAGTCAAGTTACCAAGTACTTTGATAGATGTGCATAATGTTTTTCATATATCACATTTGAGGAAGTGTGTGTACAACCCAATTTCGATAACAGAATCGAGGGCGATTAAGGACTTATTTACAGAGCTAGATTTGATGTTAGTGAGTCGACTAAAAGTAATAGTGGGTCGGGATATGAAGGAATTGAGGCACAATGTTATTAGACTTATTTGCATCAATGGACTGACGACAGGGAAGACTGCACTTGGGAGATAGAGATAAGATTAGAAAAATCTATCCCGAGTTGTTTTAGACATTCAGGTATTTATAGCAGGGTGCTCTGTTTATCTACTATATGGACTAGTATGGTACTGGTATATTTATATATGGTATGATTGTGTATTAGTAGTTGCTCTGATACCTTTTGCTTAATGATTGATTGTTTGCATTAGTTGGAAACCAGTGTAATTGTGTGCACTTATAAGACGACGACTTTACACTTTCAAGGTGTTAGTGTAAATTTTGTCTTCCTTATCGCAATTTCGGGGATGAAATTTTTATAAAGAGGGAGACTATAACACTCTATATTTTAGAGAGTCCATAATATGGGAAATTGGATTAGATTAGATTAATAATATAAGGATATTATTAAAGAAATTTATACGAATAACAAAGGGAAATTTGGTTAATTAAGTGTAGGACACTTTAAAATGTTAATTGGATGGACCAAGGGTAATTAAAGCAATTTTGGATGGCGTTGATTAATGAAAATAAACCATTTAAATTTTAAAGATTTGGCTAACGGGAGTGAATTAGTAGGCCCAAAACCACTAGCCCGCTTATCTTAGCCATATCCCCTCACTTCCATTCATTTCATTTCCCTACTTTCACAAAACCAACTCTTAGAAACTCTAAGCAAGACCGGTCGCACAAAAGAAGAAGAAGAGAAAATCCAAACTGAGTAGATTTAAGTTTTCAACTTTAAATGGACAAGAGATTAAATCAAGTTTTCTAAAGGTAGCTAGGTAAAAAAATTCTATAAATCATTCCCTAGTATGTTCAAATTCATATTTTATTGAGAATGAATGCTTTGATGATGTTTAATGTGTTGGATAATTAAACCTTATTTTAATTATGGTTCAAAATTTAATTAAAGTGAACTAGTTCATATTTTAGGATAAAAAATGGTTAAACCATATTCAAATGCCATGAAATTTTTATATGACGCTCATAATGATGAAATATAGATGATATTTTAATTTTATAATTTTTGAAGCTAATAGGAATATTTTACGAAATTTCTAAGTTGAGAAAATGGCTAATTTCAAGTAAACTAATTATTAAACCTATTGAATTTTATTATTTTGACTTGAAACTTTTATATGAAGTAGAATATGGTAAAAGTGATTTTCGATGAATTATTGGGATTTTTCCCATTAATTTTCCATTTTATATGAATTATTTAGTGAAGGAAAGCCTTACTTAATTAAGGGAAATTGATTAATTAATTAGTTACTTAATTAGGGTGGTTGAATTTTTTTGAAAATAAATCGGAGAGATAAGAGATTAGCCAATATGAAGTTGACACCAAGTGGGATTTGGTGTAAAGAAGTACTTAAGAAAGTGATAAATCGGTTTTCAATTTAATTACGAGAATGCCATCGAACACTTGTTGACCAAGTAATACAATGGCTTAGCTGGAGATGGCATATGTTAATACACGATGAGAACATAATATGCAATAGGGATTTGACACGATAGCACAAGCTTGCGATAGCACTTGGAAGCATATGATAATATGTGGTGGTGTCAAACACACGATAGCTACACGTAGACAAGCATGCGAAGGCTCCAGAAAAACTAATGAAGGCTTCAGGCACTAAGACGTGACAACTTAAATGTGTGAACCCACAATGGCTTTGGAAAGTACGATTGCTATCCATGTCAACCCCACGAAGTGTTATGAAGTCACCATACGATGGCCCTACACGGTCATCACTATGCAATGGTTATAAAAGAAAATACATACGACGTCCTCGGGTCATGGCACACGAGGGCTTCGAGATTGGCATGTAACGACTTTGAGTCATAACACACGATGGCTAGGGATTTTGATAACACACAATGGTTTTAGATGTGTTAGTTCACATTGGTTTAGGGTAGGTTCTAGTTAATGACCTAGGGGTGTTATCCCATACAAGTTAAAGTAAGTGAAAACTAAGGAATGAACTTATATACAATAGCTATGGAATTTCCTATGTACACGAGGACTAAGCTAAATCACGATGACTATAGGATAGTCAACACACAATAACTAAATACAACTTGTGATTGCTTAAAAGATATATTTTTCTATGTAATATAAGGAACACTTGGGGACACTTTGGAAGATAGTTTCTAAATGCTAACGAACTATTCCATAGAGATGAATTCGAGGTGGAATTTTGATAAGTTAAAGTTGTGTTAACTTGTTTTTAAAACGAAGAAAGCTTAGAGAATTGTATAAATGATAGGGTATTATTTAAATTGAAAAGGTCTTTTATCTAGATGTATAGGGTACACAATTAATGAATGAAAGAAAAGTATTGAACCATAATCCTAAATATATATATTGACTCAAAGAGTTGTTGGATGGTAGAGTGCCTTGACTATCTATCTAAAATGTAATAGTATATGGCAGGGTTCCATGATAAGGTTTGACGCCGATTTATAAACTCTAAGGGGGATTTATGACAAGGTGTCATAACATTAGAGTGATGTTATAATCAAAATAAATAAACTGACACATGAAAGATAGCGGTTTGAGGAATAAGAGGAGCTATTGACGCTTAATAAGGATGCTTAGTATAATGTATCCAAGGTGTTTACATTCAGCCTCTCAAGAGAGCCAGGGTGACCCCTGTGGGGAAATTAATCGACATTTCCACCAGGTGACGTTGTTCGAATAAGAGATAAATTATCCTAAACCAAGGGATTAAGCGATGGATGAATGATGACTAATTGTATGACTTGGTTCATAATTGGATGATAAGTATAGGGTACACTTCTTGATTGATTGTATGCGCATGGTTGCCTCTTTTGTTGTGCAGTTCTTTTACATTATGATGTACATTGATGATGATAAAGTGAAGGAAAACCTGTTCTGATTTAGCGGTGTGATATCACTATGGACGCTTAGGTTAAAGATTTTATTCATATCAGGCTTTATGTGTGACCCATATTTTTATTATTTTCCATAAACTCACAGGTACTCGTTCGATTAGGCCAAGTTTCTGGATTAGACAGGTATTTTTTAAAGGACAAGTAAAGATTTCAAAGACAAAGCAGGAGGCTTGCTATGTATAACTAAGCTTATTTTGAAATTCCACCGTGTAAAACAAGGATCTATAGTTGGTTATGTGTTGTGTTAGCATCTTCATATATCAGACACAACACTACTTTATCTATGTTGTATTTATATTTACCCCCACTTGGGCAATGACTTGGCTTAAAATAATGTAATGAATTATATAATCCTAATTGTTGTAGTGAAAAACTATTTAGCTGCTTTGCTTAGTTATGTTGTGCAAAATAATACTGAACTCACTTTGTCATTGGAAAATAATTTCGGTGATGATTGCAGCATCATCGGCCTCTATTTCCGAGTCTCAGAATGGGTGACATTACATAATATGACTACTAAATACATTCACACCTTAGTCATTGAAGAGGTATTTGTCCAAGACTTTGTACTGTCTTTTATAAGTTTTGAACTCTTAAATAATACAAGAATATAGACATTTAATCCATATTTGAACATATATAAATGTTATATGATGAATAATTGCTATACATAATATATAAAACTTCAAATAAATTAGTTGGTTCGAAGTAAGCAAACAAACCACAGTGTGAGATCATGTATTCAATATGATTGATTACAGTAAAGATCTTGTTGTGTTAGATGTAGCACTAAATGTAATGACCCATAGTTTTGAATGTTTTATAATTGAATATTGGAATTATTTAAATAATTGAATTTTGGATTTAATGTGATTAATGATTTTGAAAGATTATTTAAATTTTGTTTAAATAATATGATGATAGTTAACTTTTAATTTAGAATTAAAAATGATTAAATTTGGTTTAATAAAAATTAGTTTTAATTAAGGTGTGAAATTATCATTTCGGAGCACCATCTTGGATTTTGGCAAAACTAGTGCCATTGGATTCGGAATAATGAATAATTATACAAGGACGAGTTTCGGGATGATCGGACGTACTGTGTGGTTATGCGAGCTCGAAACACGTAGTGATTTATTTTGGGAATTAAAATAATATAATCTAATAATAAAAGCTGAATTTTGTATATGATGGAATTAGGTCCCGATACTAGTTCCATTGAGTTTGGAGTAGGTGTATTTAGTTAAGAACGCCAGTGAGCATGCCTCATTTGGAGTTTGAGATTTGGGGGGTGAATAGTGTAGGAGAAAATTTTCTATAAAAAGACCTCACTTTCTTTTATTTTCTAAAAACTAAACCTTAAAAAAAACCCTCCATCCAATGGCCTAGATCATCCATGACCACTAGTGGCCGTTTCAGGTGATGGCCTCAACTACAAAAATGTGCGCAGGGGTGTAATGAAGGCAATTACCAGTTGGACCGTTGAATGGAGGAGTGATGTTGTGTAGATCTAGAGACGAACGGGATGACTAAATGGGTTCGCTAGTGAGCTACGATCGTCAAGCAGAGGCGAGGTTGGTGGCTTCGGGTTGCTCGTGGTCTGGGCAGTCAGGGGAGACAGTGCGGCGGTGGTGGAGGTCTACGACAACAGTGATGGAAGAGGAAAGTCGTAGTTAAGGTTGCATGTGTGGTGGCCAGAATTTGATAACGGGATAGAGAAGGAGGTTAATTTATTAATTACTAACTATAAGTTAATTAAATTGTTAATCTCAATTGTTCTAATATCTGTATCTTGTTCATACGAGGTTGGATTTGGATGTAGCCTTTTGCATTGGACTCAAAGCGATGACATCTACACATTGGAGTTGGATTCGCCAAGTTTAGGGCCTATGGGAATTTTAGTCAAAAATTGAACGACGTTCGATTTTGGACTATTCGAAAACGCGTAAGCGTCGGCTAGAACTTGGACGAGCTTACTCACCAGTTGATTGTGAAATTGTTGTATATATAATTGTTGTTGTATTAAAAATATGAACTGTATAACGAACAATGAAACTTTCTACTTTTGGACCCTACATTTTTTGTAAAACAAGTAATAACATTATTTTGGAGCATAATCTCTCTTCTGATCATCTATAACATGTACCGTGGCCTAGACTACTTGTTTAAATGTTTGATATCGCTTTGTGAAAAGTGATATTACATTATAAATGTTTGAAGCAATATAGTCGTTATAAAGGTGCTTTGAAATCCCTAATATTTGACATAAAGGAATTGATTTGGATATTTGTGGAAATTGGAATTGAAAGTTGAGAATGTTAGAAGTGAAAGAGTCACTGTGAATGCACTTTGAAATCGTTGTGATCGGCGATTTTAAAGTTAAATTTGGAAGACATCTTAGGGCTTTTTCATATTTTTATGAAGTACTATGAGTGTACTTATTATAAGAAAATAACAAGTTTTAAATATACTATCAATAAACATTAATAGATTTTAAAGTGATGGTTTTAAAGTTATAAAATAGGTTTTTATAATGCTTTAAATAAAGGGCATAAAATATAGTATAAGTATTTTAAAATTATATTTTTAGTATGCATGGTTTTATAAATTGTTAAAGATTTTATTTAAGAAATAAAAGGATTTTATATTTCAATATTTTACAAATGATTTATAGTATTTTATTAAATATCTTAGTTTTACAAATAAATTAGTATATCTGTGTATACCCTTTTAAAGGTATTTTAGTATATTTAGAAGTTTAGAAAGGAACTTTGGTATCTGTAAAAGAATAAAGGAGTTTTAGATTATAACACTTTTGTTATAATGGATTGTTTTAGAAATTAATTAAAAAGGTATATAACCCTGTTTAATAAGTGAAGGGATTGCTTTAAATGGATGTTTCAAAGTAATGGTGATTTTGGGTTTATAGTAACGATGTTTGTGCAACATTTGTTTTAACATATTTAACAATACTTTTGAAAAGTAATTAGATCTTTAAAATGGAGTTTTAAAGATAATGGAATGGTGAAGTGTTTTTGGGGTTTGTTATAAATAATATTTTAGCGACACTTGGATAATAATTTAAAGTGGTAAAATATTGTTAGTGAGTTTGGAAAATACTTAGATCTTTAATAGTGGGATTTTAAAGAGAACGACAAATATGAATTGGTTTTGGGTTTGTTTTGGCAATGTGCTAATAACATTCGCCTTAAACCCATTTTGATTATACTTATGAATGTAAATAGTTATTTGAAAATAATTTTTTAAAGATATTCATAAGTGAAATGGTTTTAAGTTTGTAGTGACAGTGTTTGAGTTATACATTTGTGCCCTTTGAAATTGATTTGTGAATATATATGTATATATGTTGAGATAAGTATATGAATACCGTTGAGAGTATCGAAATGTGTTGAAACGAATAGTGATGTTTTAATTAAATAGCAAAGTTGAATTAATAAATAGAGTTTCATTTATAAAGAGTTATTGAGTAGAATAAGGGTTTTATTGATAAAAGAGGATTTTAATTAACAAAGGAAGATTGATTAAAAAAGGGATTAAAAGTCGTTTATATGACTTGATGGTGCTTATGTGTTTCGATCATGCATTGTATGTTACATGCTTATGGACAATATACAGGGCTTAGATTCCCGCATGCAATTATTCTCATTGTTATTTGATTTGACCAAATATACTCTGGAAATATCTAGAAGAAACACGGGAATTATATGGTATAGTTATCTTTGGTGATACTATACTGTACATATAAACTTGTTTTTCTCTCTAGGGAAAATGATAAGGAAATCCAACAGTTTAAACGGTTAGGAGGTAATCTCTGATCTTATATATTTCCTATTTATTTCCCATAGAACCTGAGTTGAGATTACTGGGAAATTGATCGATTTGTTTTGGAGCACTGGTAAGTGAGAGAGTGTACTTAAATGAGACTACTTAAAACCATAACCACTCCAAAACCATACACGTTTTCTATGCTTTGGAAGAGGTTCATGATTGGTTCGAGATGCTGGAATCTATGTAGAGATTCGAGATATGTTTAAGATGCTCGAACACATGTAGTTTTTTGTGATCTATTCAGGAAGTGGGAATCCATGTGTAATTTTGAGATCTGTTGAGATATGAAAATCCATGTATGGCCTTGAATTATGTTCGAGTGATGAAGACTAGGGTGAAAGATGACAAATGTGACTCGACATCAGAAATAGCTAAAGATAGAGTAGGCTGCGTAGTCTAGGCTTTTACAAACCAGTGATGGGGTATATCAATTCCATTATCTAGAGTATGCTTATCGATATGTTCCGCACGATAGTTGATGGTACTTGGTTCCACATGGTTCGGGTTCACTCATTCGGGCATGGACCAACTATGTTTTCCTTATTATATATTTTATCTAGAGATATATGGTGCTTGGTGGGTAGCTTTTGATCCATGTTCGGATTCTGTGTCCCCGAAGAGTTATCCATGGATAATCCATTAAGCAAACATTCCTTATCGGTTTTTGTTGTACCCCTATTATGCTGGAATGTAATCAACTATGATTCATATTTGTTTTCACACCTTAGAAATTATTATATTATCAATAGATTATATGATAGATATTGTATAATTATCATAATAAAAACCTATTCATGTTTATTTGTCTCGTAGTCTTACGAGATACCCTTATTTTGAGGGGATTTAAGAGATAATAAATCTATACGATTTAAGTTTCTCATGCTGGTATACTAGACTGATCCTGGTGTACACACACTTATTTTATAATTGAACGAGAATATGAAATAAAATAATTTATTGTATTTTTGAAATTTAAACGTATTTGTGACATTGTTAGTAATGCCCTTAGATATATTAATTAATTTATTAAATAAATTGAGATTTAATGATTTGATAATTATTATAATTATTTTAATAATTATTTTTAAATGATAGTAATTCATTTTAAATGAATATAGAGTGTTAAAAATCATTTATAATAATTTTATAAAGACATATAATTGATTTGAAAATATAAGAAAAAATCGACATCGCTTTATTGGTATAATAGCAATTACCGTAAATAATTGTTAATATTAATTTATATTGTTTCATAATTCAAGTGTGATTATTTTAATTTATTAATAATGATAAGAAAAAAAATTTAAATTTTTTTTACAAATATATGGATATAAACTAATAAGTCAAAATGCGATCGATAATCGATTTCCGGTTTTCAACAAGTTAACAAACAAAAGTTGTTCGAAGTCATTAAAATGTTGTTATCCTCTTGTGCACATACACCTACATCAGTATACATGTCACATTCACACCATAACATACATATGTGTGTGTATACACTTAAACATATACATATTACAAAATATTAAGATAATTTCCTAAGACTAAATACTTAAGTAACCAAAAAGTGAACATCAACTCACCTTACAACACCATCATCACCACCATCACCTCAACAACACCATCACATGAGGGAAAGGGGGCCTCCTGCATGTAAGGGCGGAATAGGAGGGGCATGGGTCGAGGGCAAAATGGTAATTCTACCATTAGATATTTTGTCAGAACCCAATTTTTCGACGCCCGAAAATCGACATCGATATGCTCACTGTATCAAATGCCGAACGATCGAATGCCGAAAACCGAACCATGAGGGCTAAAGAAGAAGAGGTAGAAGAAGAAAATAGAAAACAACATCAGAATCTAACCATCGCGGCGGAATAAAATATAATAGATAATAGCAGATCTTTACACAAAAGAAAACTATATCCGTTTTATACATACATCACCAGAATACATCATCGGGTTTCAATGACATCAATAACATACAAGCTGGACAGTCATATAAACTTATCCTAGAAACTGAATACACAGCGGAATAATAATCAAGTACAGAAGTACGTATCGCCATCCACCTCGTCTCCTAAGCTCCACAGCAACATATCATGTATTCTATAATACTTAATCTGACCTGAGCATTATAGAAAAATAACACCCGAGTCAGTCTGGAATACCAGCATGAGAAAACCACGCTCAAATTGATTATTAAAGTTTCAAAATTCTTTTGAAAACAAAAGCATCTCGTAAGACCACGCCACAAATAAACATGTCGGGTCTTTACCTTATAATAGCTAAAACAATTTATATCAAAATTCTCTGATATTATAATAGGGTCTATTTACAAATACTTATTAAAATAGCCGAAATTGTTACATGATTAAATTCTAGCTACTAGCCACAATGTGGGTTATACAAACAAAAACCGAAAAAGGCGCGTAGGGAGAATGGATTTCCAGCTAATGACTAGGCACTGGGGTACCACCTGTCACAGTACGTGGCCTAGATCACCGTACCGAGGATTACTCCCAAACCCCTGCAATAGAAGACCGGGACTACCCCTTACTGGATAATCCGAAGTAAGATCACCCCACGGTTGGGATCAGCAGCCGCACCACTACGCCGAAATAAAAGGGACATCTAGATAGGGATGACCTCACCCCAATGGGCACTACCCACCTAGCCTTGCTTCATAACCCCTGATTTTCAGTCATTTCCAGTTGATGAGGCTTGAGGCTAAGCGTTACCTTTTTAGAACATATCCCTTAGAATGCTCATCGCCCACATGACGATGTTCTGAAAGCATTCATTCATACAAGTCCGTCTTGGGTTCGAACGGAACCGAAGGCACTACTCCTACTACATCCATTTTGGAATCACCTCAGGATTAGTGGCTACTAGCCTTTGCACTTCACTGCTCCACCTTCGAATCCAAACTCTTGTTTTCCACACGAAAACGTTCTAACTGGATTGAAGTGGTTTTCGAGAAATTAATCTGAACCCGGTCTCATCGAAACGATCAGCGCATTGGCCAATATTGATAGTCGGTTATTTAACTATCAATTAATATTCACAAACAACCACCAAACAATAAATAATCTCCCAAATTATTTATTATCCTTGAAATATCTTGGCAAGATATATTTCCAATTTCAACCCTTTTTGAAAACAGTTTTCAAATCACACTTTTCTCATGAAATAAATTTCCAAATATTTATTTCCACTGAAAACACCAAGCATAAAAACTTTAGATTTTTAAAATAATTTAAAACACTTTATTTTAAAATATCCTTTAAAACATTTAAATTCAAAATTACCTTAATACTTACTCAAAATATATATACTTTAAGAATATTTATAATAAAACTACTTCAACACTTTATAAAAAATATATACCATAGGAATAATTGAAAATGAGGTTACTTATAAAATATAAAACTAGATTTTCTCTTTTTAAAACAAAATACCAGGTCACCTTTAAATAATTACTACGATAACAGATTTGAAAAATATTTACTTTAGAAGTTTAAACATTTAGAAATAATAAATTTTCTAAAACATGCTTTTTAAAACAACATAACTTATATTTAAAAATTTACTTTGAAAACATACTTGGCTATTCAGGAAAATATACTTCTCTTCACACCCTTTAAAAATAAATCACTGTTTAATTTTAAACACGTTTTCTCTTTCCTTTAATAAATTCCCACGGTGAATTTATTCTTCCAAATATCCACTGATATAACACTTTACTTTTATAAACCCAGTTTATAAATTTCAAATCTCGCTTCTCCTTTAAAAATCCCGGTTGTACACACTTAAAGCAATTCCCAAATTGATTTCAAATTTACTCCATTTGAAATAAATTCCTTACTTACTCGTTTATTTCAAAACCCGTTGACTTCAGATTTTTATTCCTTAATTTATGATTTAAAATCCTTTTAACTGAAATTACCAGTTTCAGATTTGCCCAAATTCCTTCTTTATCTTTTACAATAATTTGAATCCTAAATTTAAAATAAATGCTTTATTCTTTTAAATAATAACATTTAAGTTTAAAATTCATTATCTTCCTGTTTATCCAAAATTCCCCTTTCATACACGTAATTTATTTATTAAAATTTTAAAATTACTTTTACTTTTTCAAATTCATTTTTAAATTTATTCAAATTCTCTATAATTATTTACTTAAATATTCACTCTTTTATGTTCTTTTAAACGTCCAATTCTATATATATTTACAACTCAGTGTACCGAAATATATTCAAGCAAACTATGACATTCAATATTCCAATTATCAATAATATTCATCACAGAATAACAAATATTCATAACACAGAATATTAAACAAGCTAAATAATTTTGAGGAATCCAGTTGGATCCCTCCAACCTGTTTCCCTGCATCCACGGATGTTAGCATAATAAAATACCAATTCCACTTCGAGGTGGAATATCGCGGTATATGGGATTAATATAATATCATCCGCTATTATGCGGCGCATAGGGTCTCATCCGCTATATAATGCGGGAAATCAATCACTCCAATATATACTGTATATTACTATATATAATATAGCACATTAAATCACTTCAATCGTTCAACCAATTATTTAAATTTAACCATTTAAATTTAAATTTAAATAAAAACCCAAAAGAGCGAGATTAACTCACCTTTATTTGTTTGCAGTCCACTTCAATCTCGACTCGATCTCTTCACGATTCAGACCTTGTATAAACATTTATGGTTTATTTATATTCGAAATAATTAAATTATCAATTACATTTAATAAATTTGATTTACCAATTATTTTATTCGAACCAATTTTCTAAAAATAAATAATTATTTCTTTTCTTTTGAACCCATATACTAAAAATTAATTTATAGTTCTCAAAAATCTAATTTTATATAAATATTCAACATTTTAAAATTTCCTTTCTAGTCTATTTATACATATTGAATTTAAAAATAGAATTGTTTTGTATCTTACTGCAAATTTAATAAATCTTATTAGCTACCCAATTTATTTTATTTTTTTTAATTTCTAATTTTAAAGGACTAAATGTATTTTTAAATTCAGCTTACAATAATACCTTAATTGTGCCCAACACAGAACTGTTCGATTTTTTTCTTTCAAGGGTTTTGTGAACATACAGTTATAGAAATACTAAGTAAATTAGAAATCAAACGATGTCATACCTAGCTCCTCCCTTTCCAGGGTAACAAATCGACGACGGCGTGCCCCGCTCCACCCACGGCTATGAATCGACCGCCACTGCTCCTAGCTTCCTTGACCAAAACACGACACACCAGGAGACTCACACTGTCTGACTATCGCGGCTACCCCCACGCCTCGCCTGCACCATCCCACAGTCGCGACTAAACCCACGATTCGCCTGCCCCATCGTACAATCGCGAGTACCCCCACGCTTTGCCTGCGCCATCGTAGAATCACGACTACCCACACGCTCTGACCTCGCGAGCGCATGCGTCAATAGCCAACGCCGTGGCGGTGCTGCCGCAATCGCACGAGCGACTCTGCTTTTTTTCGACCTTGACCTTGCGAAGCTTGATGCGATTTAAGGCGATTTGTATCAGTCGCCATTGACTTCGAACGAAACCCCTCTTTTTTTATATGAAATTGAATTGGGTTTAGCCCTTTTTATGAAGGAAGATGGCTGTTGTTGAACGGCTTTGAATTGGAGGAAAGGATATGATTAAATGACAAGAAGGTGGCGTGCATAGAAAGGAAAAGTGGTTGACTAGCCAATTATAAATTAAAAAATTTCAAAATATTTCTGAAACGACCCACAAATCCGTACCCCTTCAGTCAACACTGTTCTACCTAAATCAACTCAAGTTGTACAGAAATACGAACCATTTGGGTTAAAGAAGAAGAGGTAGAAGAAGAAAACAGAAAACAACAACAGAATCTAACCATCGCAGCGGAATAAAATATAATAGATAATAAATAATCTTTACTCAATTCAAATATATCCTTTCATATATTACATCATCAGAGTACATAAATCATAGTCCAACAACAACATACAAATGAATACACAGCACTCAACACAACGAAATATATATATAAACAAGTACGGAAGTACGTATCGTCATCCGGCTCATCTCTTGAGCTCCACAGCATCATATCATGTATCCTATAATACTCGGTATGACCTGAGCATTACAGTTAAATAATACCCGAGTCAGTCTGGAATACCAGCGTGAGAAAATCACACCCAATTGATTATTAAAGTTTCAAAAATCCTTTGAAATCAAAAGCATCTCGTAAGACCACACCACAAATAAACATGTCGGGTTTTTACCTTACGATAGCTAAAACAATTTTTATAGAAATCATCTGATATTATAATAGGGTCTATATACAAATACTTATAAAATAGCCGAAATTGTTACATTCATTAAATTCCAGCTACTAGCCACAGAGTGGGTAATACAAACAAAACTCGTACAAGGCTCGTAGGGAGAATGGATTTCCAACTAATGACTAGGCACTGGGGTACCACCTGTCACAGTACGGGGACTAGATCACCGTACCGAGGAGTACGCCCGCTCCCCTGCAACACAAGGCCGGGACTACCCCTTAATGGATAATCCCGAGTGAGATCACCCCGCGGTTGGGATCAGCAACCGCCCACTAAGCCGAAATAAAAAGGGACATCTAGACTGGAATGACTCCACCCTGCTTGGGTGCTACCCACCTAGCCTTACTGCATAACCCCTGATTTTCAGTCATTCCCATTTGATGAGGCTTGAGGCTAAGTGTTACCTTTATGGAACATATCTCTTAGAATGCCCATCGTCCACCTGACGATGTTTCGCAAGCATTCATCCATACAAGTCTGTCCCGGGTTCGAACGGAACCGAAGGCACTACTCCTACTACATCCATTTTGGAAATATCCTCAGGATTAGTAGCGACTAGCCCTTGCACTTCACTGCTCCATCTTAGAATCCAAAATCGTTTTTCACGAAAACGTACAAACCGGATCGAAGTGGTTTTAGAGAAATAAATCTCGATCCCGGTCTCTTCGAAACGATCAACGCATTTAGCCAATATTGATAGTCGGTTATTTAACTATCAATTAATATTCACAAACATCCATCACACAATAAATAATTTTCCACATTATTTATTAACCTCAAAATATCTTTAAAAGATATATTTCTATTTTCAATCCTTTGAAAACAGTTTCAAAACCATCTTTCTTCTCAGAATAAACTTTCCCAAATATTTTCTATCTCCTCTGAAATCACCTAGCACAAAACTAGATTTCTAACATAATTTAAAACACTTTACTTTGAAATATACTTTAAAACATTTAAGTTAAAACTACTTGAATAATTCGTAAGAAAAATACATATTATATGAATATTTGAAAATAAGGTTAGTTAATAAAATATAAAACTAGGTTTACACCTTTAAACAAAATACTAAGTCACTTTTAAATAATTATTGCTACAATAAATTGAAGGAAATACTTACTTTAGAATTTAAATATTTAGAAATAATAAGTTATCCAAAACTTGCTTTTTAAAAGACAACTTTAAAACCTTTAACTTATATTTTAAAATTTTACTTTAAAAACGTACTTGGTTATCCAGAGAAAAATTCCAACTTCAATCACTTAAATCAATTTCCCAAATTGATTCCCAATTTGCTCCATTTGAAATAAGTTTCTTTAATTACTCAATTCATTTCAAAATTCATCAATTATGGGCTTTAACGGTAATGTTATTAATTTCTGTTTGATTTTAAATCTTTAACTGAAATATACAAATTTCAGATCTTATCCTAATTCCTTCTTTATTCTTTTAAATATTTTCAATTTTAAATTTTAAATAAATGTTTGTTCTTTTTTTTTTTAAATAATCATACTGAAGTTTAAAATTCATTAACCTCCTGATTATTCAAGATTTCCATTCTATACCTCAAGATTTATTTATCAGAATCTTAAAGTCACTTTATTTCTTTTCGAATTCATTCTTAAATTTATTCAAATTTCTATAATTATTTTACTTATGAATTCACTTCTCTTATTTCCTTTCCCAAAAATCCAATTTATATATTTTTGATAATTTATTATACCCAAATATATCCAATCAAATCATAACATTCAATTATTCCAATATGATTTATCATAGCATATCAAATAATCACATCAGAGAACATTAAATAATTTTAAATAAATGTTGAGGGATCCAGTTGGATACCTCCAACCAGTGTCCCCTGCATCACAGACGTTAGCACAATACAAGTTTTGGCTGAGTTAGCACATTAATTCAACTCAACCATTCAAATAATTATTTAAATTATCAATTAAATTTTAAATTAAAAATTTGGCTGAGTGAGATTAACTCACATTTGCTTTGTTGTTCGCCATCCATTCCAAACTGACTTGTTTCCTTGATTTTAAACCTTGTATATAAATTCACGGTTTATTATTATTTGAACCAATCAAACATTTATTCACCATTTATTTATTTTGTTTACAAATGATTAAATCTTAACCTTAAATTTAATTTCACCGAAGTAGTAAAATTTAAACTAATTTTCTTTTATAGAATTCAATTCAATTCAATAATTTGTACTTAAACTAATTCCTAAAATAAATTATTTCCAGTAACTAAGATAAATTAAATAAGTTTATTAAATACATTAATTACCCTAAACAATATTTTAAAATTCCTAAAATGTTTCCCAAAATCTCATATACACATATTTATGTTTATCTATTTATTTCTAAATTTAAAATAGCTATCGATTTCATACATATACAAATCTAAAATTATTTTCCTTCCTTTTTTTTATAAAATATTTGAACTATTTGGAAAAATCACTTATTTAAAAGTTTAAACTAGAGGATTTAAAAATCCGTATCTGTTTATTTATTTATTTAGCAAAAATATCAAAATAGAAACAGAGAGGTTTTTTTTATATTTCACTGCTACATATTCTTTTTTTTCTTCTGCATAAGTTCATATTTATAAACATGTACACTATCAAATTAGAATAGATAAATAAATTGCAAATTTATTTACCTAGTTATCCAAACCCTAGCCGAGATGCCTCAATACCTATGCTGCCTCGTTCGCACGTGAAGTCGCAACCCCTCGCGAACCCACAGCTACTCCCAAGTCGACGTCAGCCAACCCCAAAACTTGAAGCCGAACCCCTCATTGCCCAGCCTCCCTAAAACTCGAACCCTAGTTCGCGACCTCGTACTTCCTCGCGCCGCAACTCCACCTCCAGCGCGTACTCGAGCTTCCATCTCCAAAATCTTAGCCTCAGCAACACGCGACCCTCCCCCATCGCGCCGCCCCAAACAACTCGATCTGATTGCGGTAGAGAGGGCTCGCGATTTGGATTCGATTTCGTTGTAAAAATTTTTTTTTTGAGTTCGATTTCGAGGATGCCATGATCGAGATTCTGAAGAGAACAAGGGGGTTATGGCTACTTTTATTTATTTGTTTATTTTAGTTTGAGATGTAGAGGCTTCGGCCATTTTCTTTTTTTTATTTTTATAAAGAGGGTTGCGCGGTTTAATAAGCTGAAGGAAAGAAGGAGGGTTCGAGATAATTACCAATTTAACTGCTTGTTGAGGAAGACAATAGTTTTAAATAAAAATAAAATTATTTATCCACCGTAAGTCAAAAATCAAAGTGTCCTGTAATATAAAAAAATGATGAACGTGATTATTACGTGTTCAACTGTGCCAAGACACAGGAAAACAATGCAAAAGAAAAGACAGGCTTTTGGACCGGTTATAAAGTTGAATTTCCGATTTAATTTTCAGCGCGGTTACTTATCGTATGCTCGCACAACAACTCCGAATACTATGAAAATTGAAATCCGTTAATAATTCAATATTGCGGACCCAATGGAACTGGTTTCGTCTAATTCCGAGACTGTGCCTCAGAAGATTATTTTTAAATTCAATTTAAACGATAAAATTTTAAAACTGAACAAACCACTTTTAATTTCAATTTTACAACTTCTATTATTTTTAGTGTCATCAATATAAATTTTACAAGCCTTCAAATTATATTTTAACAGGCTTAATATTCTAGATTCAGCAATTTACCCAATTTCTAATTATTAAATGCTATTATTTAATTATCAAATAAATTGAGATATTTGAGATTCATGTTAAAAATTAACTTTTAAATATTTCAAATAAATTTAATATTCCAATTTTAAATGCTTAAAAATTCCGGGTCGTCACAATTTCGATATAAATTTCAGCGCGTTTACATATAGTACGCTCAACAACAACTCCAAATAATACGAAAATTGAAATCCGATAATAATACAATATTATGGATCCAATGGAACTGATTTCGTCGAAATCCGAGACTGTGCCTTGGAAGGCTAATTTTAAATATCAATTTAAACGATATAATTTCAAAACTGAACAAATCACTATTCAATTCAATTTTAACCCATTTATTATCTTCAATGTTATCCATATAAATGTTACAAGCCTTTAAATTATTTTTAACAGGATTAAAACTGAAGATTCAACAATTTTCCCAATTTCCAATTTATTAAATACAATAATTTATTTTCAAAATAAACAGTGATATTTGAAATTCATATTAAAATTAACTATCAAATATTTAAAATCAATTAAATATTCAAATTTCAAATATTCAAATTTTTTGGGTCGTCGCATTCCTCCCCCTTAAAAGAATTTCGTCACTGAAATTACTTGTTATGAAGAATGATACAATACCCATTACTATTTTCCAAAACCAAACAGTTTTAACATCAATCCAAACAACCTTGTCATTAAAGACACTACACTCTTATTAATTCCCTAAACTCCTTCAATCCTCCAAACGATATTACTTAATCAATCATTTAAAATTTTAATTTAAAACCAAATTTTGAATTATCAAAAATTTCTCAAAAATTTTCTAACTCCTTAAATTTTGCCAGCGTCTCCTTTGCACGGCTAGCTCGGTACAACTATAAAATGCCTCTACGGGCTCCCAAATTCCAAAAGAAAACAAAAGGTCAAGTGGCTAGATCGAAAACCCAATCAAATTTCATGCAGAAATTTGAACACATACCCTTTTGTCGAGCAATTCAAATTTTGTCTTCTGAAATCAAATCCAATTTTCCTTTTCCTTTATAATACCTGTAAATCTTACATAGCAATAATATCCAATCACAACATTCAAAATCATATTATTGACTTCTTTACAAAATTTCAGTATCCATTTATTCAAGCTCGTACGATGTACATATATCATTCGTACGCAATACCGAATCCGATCACTTACTCGATCGTACAATTTCATTTCCGAGCTAGCATCAGCCATCAGACTTCCTAGTGCGGACTCAGATCTGGTTTCTTGATCAGAAACCGTCATTCTCCTTGCATAGTCATAACTATGATAGAGAATTTCCAGAATCGATCAAAATCCATATCGAGGGTTCGTCGTCGAAAATCGAGTGAAAAATCCTAACTCGGATCGATATAACTATCTCGAAATTCTGTGCTCGAATTTGGATCAACACTACGCGAATAAGATAATATACGTATCCCACGCATTTATATCCATTGATTATTAACTATATCAATTTTGTATTTATTCACATTCATTTTGATTTCTATTCACTTATTCACAATTATTACTTTTATTAAATCTTCATTTAAATATTAACTTAGAATTTATTTCTAATACCAAATTTTTACTTAAGAATTCACCATTCCTTTCTTAAGTTTAATATAAGCATTTTATATGCTTCTTTATTTATTTTCACTTTACCACTTGAGTTTATATATACTTCTATTCAAATTGGTTCTCCCATTTCCATATGAATTCAATTTATCTTCAACGCTGAATATTGAATTTTATCTTCCATTTATAACTGATTCATATCATTATTTTCAATTAGTTTCATCCACTAATTTATTTCAATTTCCAATTTGAAATCGTTTTGACGCTAACAAAAATTTTCCCAAAAATTTTTCTAACTCCCAAAATTTTCGGAAAATTTTGGTAGAGTCTCCTTTGTACGGAGGAGCTTTTGCAATTTGACAAGAGATATAAATATATATACATCGACCCACCCGGTCATAAAAACAAAAACAGTTCACATTTCCTATTTTTATTGCATAGGCGTATCTTTATTTAGCATTTTTAAGCAAGCGGCTTATTATATAGCAATTAGCGCGACCAAAATCCTGCCAAACGGCTTCCCAGTACCTGTACTTACTTAATTTAAACATGTAAGCACCAAATCATGTAATTAAACAACATTTAACATATTTAACAAGCAAACATACAAGTTTCTACAAGCAATGCAGGTTAAACAATATTTATAAGCAACTTATAGGGTTCTGACATTAATTTTAATTGTTTACAACCAATTCGTATACAACTTCTTTCAATTTAAATGGTTTGCAACTCAATTTGTTACATTCAATTTATTTTTAACCCAAACAACTCACATTTATTCCAATTGATTCCAAAAATAAATTTTATTTACCTCTATTAATTCATAGAATTTTATTTAATCTCATTTTCGTCAAAAGGCAAATATTTCTATGCAAATTCGGCGATATTTATGTGAATAAACAATTACTTAAGCTTATAATCATTTTAAATTGATTCCAATACAATTTATATTAAATTTTGTTCCATTCGAACCTATTTACAAGCCATTCACTTGCATTTCATTCATTCCCGCATTGGTTTCCTTTAAACCCATTCCATTAAGCTTGACAACATTCCATGCTAATATTAATAACCATTTCCCAAGTTAATTTAACCCAAACTTTTATTTAATGGGCTTTCACCCATACTCGAAGCCAAGCTTCTATTATTTTTAAACATAAGTTAATTTACTTTCTTCAAACTTTTCAACTTCATAACTTAAGTTTACTTCTATTTAATTTGATTCTCATCAAATTCAATTACCCCATTCTCTTTATCCATTTAAATTCTAATCCCATTCACAGTTTGTTAAAATAATATCCAAGTCTATATTTAACTCATTTACACTTAAATTGGATTTCTATTTTATTTCCAAAATACAAAACAATTTTATTTTGGTTTACTATTTTACTTAACCATTTTTTCTTATAAGTCTCACACTTATATTTTTCATACTTCTACCCATTTTAAGCTTGACTATATTCATATTTCATTTTTGCTCGAGATTATATACGTATTTAGTCAAGCATGCATTTTTATTTCATGAACTCCAATTGAACTTACTTCCATTTATTTAAGTAAGAATTTTATTTCATTTTATATTATCAATAACTCCCTGAATTCATTTTAAACAAATTCCAGAGCCTTCAATAATCACTTAAGTATTTCAAAAACCATTTGAAATCAAGTATATCCAAAATCCCTTGTTAAATTCAATTATCTCTTTGAATTTCAAAACCAAACCCAGTTTTCGCAAAAATTTCCCATTTTAAACATTCAAGCAGCAATTCCTCCTTTGGAAACTCGAAAATAAACATCGATGATGCTGTAGTCATCACCGAAGTTATTTTCTAGTGACCGAAAGTGTTCAAAGCTTTTATCTCTTTGAAACAATTCAAATATTTTTAAATTCCAAACCTTCCCAGATTTAAATCCAATTCAAAAATATCTCCAAAATACTACCACTATTATTTCTCCAAAACCTTTGAAAATCATTTGCAAACCGAAAAGAATTTAAACTTTTCCCAAAAATTCCAAATTCCAAATCCATCCAATTCATATTTAAACATTTCTCTGGAAATTTTTTATCTCAATTTATTTTCAAATACTTCTCTAAAATTCTATTCCAGATTATAAATCACATTTACCGTTTACATTTACAAATCTCATTTTGTATATGAATTTATTTCTTAGCTTTTAGTTATGATTTGAATTTCTTATTCAATTCTTGCACAACAATGATAATAATTTAATACTATCATTCCTAACAACCAAGCATCCATATATAACAGTAATAATTTACGAAAAATTATTTCCTCTGTATACAAAAATAATTTGGGTAAAATTATTTCATTTACCCTATTTAAAACAATACTTTGTCAGTTTATCTTGTTCAAGAGTTTAGAAATCCCTATCGATAACATGGCGTCCTACAAATCGACCAAAATCCATAAAGATTCAACCGATAAATCAACACAATATAAAAACAATTTTATATCCACTAACAAATACACGCTTATATCTATTAATATGCTCAAACTCATTCTAGGGTACTACGGACTCTATTTTCAATGAGTAATCCCTACCAGAGCCAAGATTATCGCCAACCTTCGCTCCGATACCAAAATGTCACAACCCGATTTTTCGACGGCCGAAAATCGACATCGATATGCTCACTGTATCAAATGTCGAACGATCGAATGCCGGAAAACCAAACCATGAGGGTTAAAGAAGAAGAGGTAGAAGAAGAAAATAGAAAACAACATCAGAATCTAACCATTGCGGCGGAATAAAATATAATAGATAATAACAGATCATTACACAAAAGAAAAATATATATGTTTTATACATACATCACCAGAATACATCATCAGGGTTCAATGACGTCAATAACATACAATCTGGACAGTCATATGAACTTATCCTCAAAACTGAATACATAGCGGAATAATAATAGTGTACGGAAGCACGTATCGCCATCCAGCTCGTCTCCTAAGCTCCATGGCAACATATCATGTATTCAATAATACTCGGTCTGACCCGAGCACTATAGAAAAATAACACCCGAGTCAGTCTGGAATACTAGCGTGAGAAAACCACACTCAAATTTATTATTAAAGTGTCAAAATTCTTTTGAAAACAAAAGCATCTCGTAAGACCATGCCACAAATAAACATATCGGGTTTTTACCTTACGATAGCTTAAACAATTTTTATCAAAATTCTTTGATATTATAATAGGGTCTATTTACAAATACTTATTAAAATAGCCGAAATTGTTACATGGTTAAATTCCAGCTACTAGCCACAAAGTGGGTTCTACAAACAAAAACCGAAAAAGGCACGTAGGGAGAATGGATTTCCAGCTAATGACTAGGCACTGGGGTACCACCTGTCACATTACGTGGCCTAAATCACCGTACCGAGGATTACTCCCAATCCCCTGCAACACAAGACCGGGACTACCCCTTACTGGATAATTCCGAGCAAGATCACCTCATGGTTGGGATCAACAACCGCACCACTAAACCGAAATAAAAGGGACATCTAGACAGGGATGACCTCACCCTAATGGGCGCTACCCACCTAGCCATGCTGCATAACCCCTGATTTTCAGTCATTCTCGGTTGATGAGGCTTGAGGCTAAGTGTTAGCTTTTTAGAACATATCCCTTAGAATGCTCATTGTCCACCTGACGATGTTCTGAAAGCATTCATCCATACAAGTCCGTCCTGGGTTCGAACGGAACCGAAGGCACTACTCCGACTACATCCATTTTGGAATAACCTCAGGATTAGTAGTGACTAGCTTTGCACTTCACTGCTCCACCTTCAAATCCAAACTTTTGTTTTCCATACAAAAACGTTCAAACCGAATTGAAATGGTTTTTGAGAAATTAATCCCAATCCCGGTATCTTCGAAACGATTAGCGCATTGGCCAATTTTGATAGTCAGTTATTTAACTTTCGATTAAAATTCACAAACAACCATCAAACAATAAATAATCTCCCAAATTATCTATTATTCTCGAAATATCTTCGCAAGATATATTTTCAACTTCAACCCTTTTTGATAACAGTTTTCAAACCACACTTTTCTCATGAAATAAATTTCCAAATATTTATTTCCACAGTAAACGCCAAGCATAAAAACTTTAGATTTTTAAAATAATTTAAAACATTTTATTTTAAAATATCCTTTAAACATTTAAATTCAAAATTTCTTTAATACTTATTCAAAATATATATACTGTGATGACCCGGAAATTTTAACATTTGAAATGGAATATTTAATTGATTTTAAATATTTGAATGATGGTTTAGCTTGAATTTCAAATATAACTATGAATTTAGCAATTTAATTATCAAATTTAATTATAAAAGATTTGGGTAAAATATTAAATCATCAATTTAATGCTGATTAAAAATAATTTGAAGGCTTGGAAACTTTATATTGATAATACTGGAGGTAATAAAACTTTCAAAAGTGAATTTAAAAGCAGTTGTTCGATTTTAAATTTATATCGTTTAAAAAAATATTTAAAAATAGCCTTCCGAGGCACAGTCTCGGATTTCAACGAAACCTATTCCATTGGATCCGTAATATTGTATTATTATTGGATTTCAATTTTCGTGATGTTTGGAGTTGTCTTTTGGCCGTACGATAAGCAAACGCGTTGAAAATTAAATCGAAATTTAACTTAATAACTGGTTCAAAAAGCTATCTTCTCCATACGATCGAAATAGGGCTCGAAACCTTTTCCATTGTGTTCGGAATAGGGGTATAACAATACAAACGCCTAGCGGCATGCCTCGATAAGAGGTCAAGTTTTAAGTTGCATTTATCGGTACGGTTTGAATTTGAAATTTAAATTGGATATTTATGCCAGTCAACTACAGTTGAAATTATCTCACATCAATCGTTTACCAGTCCTTTCCAAAGCACTATCGCACGCTACATTCTTTTCAAACATCACGTCTCCTCCCTCTTTATTTTCCGCCGAAGCCTCTTCCTCAGAAAGAAAAAAAAACTAAAAATAAGGTGAAAGAGCCGAGCTTGTTTAAAACAATTCATCCCTCTTCTTTCCAGGAGTAATTCGCGAAAAGAAAAAAACGAAATCGATTCGATTTATTTTCAACTCGAAGTCGAACTCGTTCTTTTCTAGTATGGCCGTGGCATCATTCGAGATGAGATAGCGTGCGCGTATGGAGTTTTGGGTCGGCAATTTGGGAAGCTCGAGCATCGTGCGACGTCAAGCTAACGTCGATTTGGGGAATCATGATGGCAACGAGGCGGTGGTCTTTGGCTCATGGCAGATGCTAGGGAACGCGACTACGAGCTTGTAAAGGCTCGCGGTTTGATGAAGCACCACGATCGATGGGCTAGGGTTTCGTGCTCAATCCACTGCTGGAAGAGAAGGAGTAGAGCACGCGATGCATTGGTGATGTGTTTGAGCTACTCAGAGCATCGCGAGGCTGGAGCTCGGGTTCGTGGTGGCGGCATACGATCAGCGTAGGCTGCTGCTTGAATTTGCGTGGACGAGGCTGTCAAGATGTCGAGGACGTGCGCGCGGAACAAGGTTCTGAGATGTGTAGTAGTGAGGTATCTTCGATTTATAAATTTTATATATATTTACATCTTACACGAGGCTAAAAGAAAACAAAAATTTACAGTAAACGTAAAGAAATTCTGTTTTAAGATTAATGCAAATTTATATATACATATGAAAGTAGGAATTTGGAAATGTTTATGTAAAAATGGATTTTTGAATCCTATAATTTATTTTATAAATATATTTATGTAGTTTCAAAAATAAAATAAGTATACATATTTTTAAATATGAATTTAAGTATTGGATTGAGTGATTAATTGTTTAATTCACTCATATTAATTTTTTTATTCACTAAGGATGATTTGTTAATAAGGAAAATGGGTTTAAAAATTTAGTTTGAAAAATTTAGTTTAAAAATTAAATTTATAAACGGTAATTTATTTTTCGTTTAGTTCAAATATTAATAAATTGTATAAATTATTTATACAAGGTCTAAAACTGTGAAGAAATAAGTCGTGATGGAAAATGGATTGCAAAATAAAAGCAACGGTGAGATCTTCTCGCTTAATCAATATTGTTCTGATTTAAAGTTTGAATAGTTAGATTTAAAAAAATTGATTGACAGCGTGTTTGGATGACTGATTTATAATAATTATTCGCTGGATGATATTATTTATATAGTAGTATATAGTATATATTAGGTGATTGATTCCCCGCATTATATAGCGGATGAGAACCTATGCGCCACATAATAGCGGATGATATTTTATAAATCTCATATGCCGCGATATTCCACATCGAAGTGGAACGGGTATTTAATTGTTGTACTAACGTCTGTGGATGCAGGGAAACAGGTTGAAGGGATTCAACTGGATTCCTCAAACATTGGATTTTGTTTCATATGTTGTGTGTTTGTGTATTTATAATCTGTGTGTGATTATATTATGATTTAAATCGTTGAGGGATATAATTTAGCCGAATATATTTTTGGTATCGTAGGATACCAGAAATAGTTAAAATTGGATTTTTGAAATTTAGTAGAAAATTTATAGTAAATTAATTTTAGAAAATTTAACAAATTTAAAAGAAGGAATTCGTTTCAAAATAAATTTGGTGTTGAAATAAATTTAGAAATCAATTTTGGAAATTGATTTGGTATTTGAAAATAAATCTGGAAATCAATTTAGAATTTAATTCGGTGCTGAAAATGAATATTTGGGAAATCGATTAAAAAATCATATATCTGCGGATATTTGAAAATCTAAAATTCACAATGGGAATTTTATAAAAGAAAGAAAAAATTATTTTAAAAATAAATATTGTTCTATTTTTAAAGGTGTGAAAAGAAATTCACATATTCGGAATGTAAATTAAAATAAATCGAGAAGATATACTAATTTATATAAATGGAAAGAAAATTCTTCCCTGAAAACCAAATATATTTTCAAAGTAACTTTTAATGTATAAATTAAAAGTTTTAGAAATTGTTTTGAAAAATATTGTTTGAGAAATTATTTAGGTAATGTTTAAATCTTTAAAGCAAAGATTTATTTAGTTAATAATGGGAATGTTATTTTAAAGATTTAATTAAAACTTGATTTAGAAATTGGTAATCTAAATATTTATACCCTATCTACCAATTTTATTTTAAAGTTAGTTTGGACTTGAAATTTTATATGAGACATTTATATAATATTTTCATGACTAATATTTAAATAAATGTTTTAAAATAGTTTTATCTAAATGTTTCCAAGTATATATTTTAGATAAGTGATTTAAAGTATTTTAAAGTATTTGAACTCGGCAGACTTTTAGTGGAAATAAATATTATTGGAATTCTTATTCAACGAGTAAAAAGTGATTTGAAATTTGTTTTCAAATGGTTGAAGTGTTAAAAATATATATCTTGCGAAGATAGTTTGAAAATAATAATTGGAAAAAATTATTTAAATCTTGGTGATTGTTGTGAATGTTGATTGATAGTTAAATAACCGACTATCAATATTGGCCTTTTAATGGCATTCGATTTTCGACGCGACCGGGGGTCGGATACCAAGTGGATATCCGAAAACCACATCGAACCTTTGTGATTGTGATGTATCTTTTATTTAAAAGATCAAAGTGAAAATTGTTGTGATTTGTTGAAATCTTAATATAACACTTATTTTTAAAAACAAGTGCTCGTTATTCGGATTAGCCGGGAGAGGACCTTGTGTCATAAAATCCATTTCGAATAATGATACGACGAAATAGGATTGCATTTGAAGACGGTGTTGAAGACCGTATATTTTCGAAAGCGAAAGGATTACTTGTCGAATGTCTCTACACTGGGTTGCTCCGGTATAGAGATTTTATCACCTTTGTGATGGGGATCCCGGAAGTGATTTATGAATATCCGAATTTGCAAGGGCTTCTTTGAAGTGCCTTCGGTTCCATTCGATCCCGGAACGGACTTCTATGGATGTGTGTCTGACGTTACACTTTGAGATATAAAGCTGGTTTCTATCAAATACATTTCTGTTGGTGGCGGAGAATTTATTCTCTTAGCTTAACACCCTTCTTTGAGACGTACGAGCTCAGAGGTTATGTAGTTGATGGTTACTAGTGATATATTCCCAAACTGGTAATGTGACATACGAAGTGCAGCTGATCATTTGTTGATCAAAGCATGACTTTGTGAAAAGTGTAGCTTTGTGGATGAGACTTCGTCGGACCTCACACTCCGGAAATGGTCAAAACAGGAAAGATGCGGCAAGGTTATGAGGGTCGTGCCCTTTAGGGTATGTCATTTCCTTCTGGAAAGGGTTGTATTATGGTATGGAGCCCAGATACTTAACCTATGTGGTTGTTGCAAATCTGTTACTCTTTGTGGTTGCTTTGTGGTTGAGGATCCTCGGATAAAGGTCGCAAACGACCGGGGGATGGCATACTCGAGTAGTAGTTACCTAGTTAGAGAGGTAACCCGGCCTTGTGTTGGCAGAGATCTGGGAAGGTTCTCGGGATGTCCCTCCAAAGGTGTACCCATGTGGCAGTAGGAAGTTCCTTAGCCTGACCATTTGTTGGAAATCCAAAGAAACAATACGCGCTCAGTACGGTTTTAGTTGTATAACCTGCCATGCAATGTGGCGGTCACCTGTTATCGAACATGGTAGTTATAGTAGGCATACAATAATGCTTGTATGTTGGAAAAGATTAATATTATACTTTCAAAATGTTTTCTGCACTATGCACTAATAATAATATCGAAAGGATTTTGCGTATTAAGCATGTTTGACTATCATAAGGAGAAATCTCCTCGAATTCTGCGTTTGCATTGTGCGTGTGGCGAGAGGCCTTATGGTAGTTTCATTTTCCAAATGCATAGCGGATTTCTTTTCCTTTTTTTGTGAAAATAACTGTTTTTAAGATCTCACACCAGTCCCATGATAGACCTGTAGTTTATTGTTCCCTTTCTAAACTCTGGGTGCCTATAATTTTCCATACGAGCAGCCTAGAGTCAGGTTATCAATTATTCGGAAGCGAAGTCAAGAAGTTGCTATAGAGATCGGGAGTTGAAGCTAGATGGCGAGGTGTATTACTTATACTATGTAGTGTCCGTTGTGTCTGGGTTAGTGCAAGTCAAATTTTATTGTACACAAGTGACTATAACTGTCAGTGTTTGTATTGTGTCATTGTAAACTCTGATAATGTGATGTATAAACTAATATAGTGCTTTTGTTTTAAAGATATTCATTTATCTATTATATGTTGTCCCGCTGCGAATTGTGAGATTCTGTTATTGTTCTATTTTCTTCTTCTATCTTCTTCTTCTTAAACCCTAACGGTTCGGTTTTTCGGCATTCGACTGCGGGCATTGGATATAGTGGACGTATTGATGTCGACTTTCGGGCGTCGAAAAATTGGGTTGTTACACTATTGGTAATCATAGTGTTTGGTTAAGCAGTAACCTTGGCTCTGTTGGGTGTTACTCATTACAGATAGAGTCAGCAGTACTCTAGAATGAGTTTGAGTGTATATAGATATGAGTGCGTATTTGTTAGTGAATATAAAATTATTTTATATTGTGTTGATTGGTTTGCTGAGTGATATATGGATTCTGGTCAATACGAGTAATTAACTTTATTGATAGGGATCTCTAAACTGTGCAGAACAAATTCGACGCGATATTGTTTTAAAATAGGGTCAATGAAATAATTTTACCCAAACTATTTTCGTACATAAAAGAAATAAATTTTCTATGAACTATTATAATATATGGTTGCTTGGTTGCTAGGAAGCGATAATATTAAATTATTATCATCGTTGTATGAGGAATTGAAATCAAAACCAAAAGCTAAGAAAATAAAAAATCCAAATGGGATTTGTAAATGTAAATTGTAAATGAGATTTATAATTTGAAATAGAATTCCAGAGAAATATTTGGAAATGTTCTTGAAAATATTTGAAATTCGAGAAGTTTGGAAATTAAATTCCTTTTGGGATTGGAAATAGTTTTCAAGGGTTTGGAAAACTGTTTTTGGAGGGATAAAAGCTCTAAACTCTTTTCGGTCACTGGAAAATACTTATGGTGATGATCGCGACATCATCGGTATTCATTTTTGGGTTTCCAAAAGAGGAATTGCTGCCAAATTGTTTTAAAGGGAAATTGTTTGGAAAATTGGGGTTTGGTTTTGAAATTCAAAGGATAATTTGAATTGTTTTCAATAATGGTTTTGGTAAAGGTGGAAAGACTCTGGAATTTTATCAAAAATAGTTATGGAATAATAAGTTTGAAAACTTAGGAAATTCAGATTTAAACTGAAATTGACTTGAGTTAATTTGAATAAAGGTGAATTTTAGAAGTCTAATAGACTAAAATGATTGGAATAAAATTATTAAGATGAAAAATAAATTGTGAATGAATGAATAAATTTGCAATTGCAAGTACATGAAAGTGAATTGAATGTCGAAATTCATTTCGAATTTGTACGTAAACAGAATTGGAATTGGAATTGAATTTGGTTTGTGTTAAATAAGTGAAATATTGAAATAAAATTAGTAAATAAAACTAATTAAAGGAATGACAAAATTGAATATGATTTGAAATGAATCGAAATTCAATAATTATAAATGAAAGGTTTATTGAATCCATATAGAATTGGAAATCCAGTTTAATATAGGTAAATATAAACCAAAGTGATGAATTAAAAATAAACATAAGAAGTATATAGAATATTTGCATTGAACTTAAGAAATGAAGTGTGAAATTCTTAAGTAAATTTTTTATTGGGAATATACCAGGTTAATCATTAAGTGAAGGTTAAATTGGAAATCGTGAAATGGTAATAGTGAATTGAAAATAAATTTTTGTGAATGAACACAAGAATAAAATTGGAATTGAAACTGAATGTTGATAATCAATTTGAATTGTGTGAGATCAAATGAAGTTGTAAAATTAGTTCGACGTGAACTAAAGATAATAAAGGTGGAAATATAAAAAATGGCTTGAGATTACATGAATTGGAATTTGTATTGAATTAGTAAATGAAACTAATTTAATATAGTGATACGAATTAGTTGTGAATGAAAGATAGTCGATAAAATTCAATATTCAGAAGATAAATTAAATCCAAACAAAACTGAAAGCGTAAATTAAGTTCAAATGAAATTGAAAATCCAAGATTGATTGAAAATGGATATATAACTTCAATAGTAAAGTAAAAATGGTATAAGAAGTATATATTGAAGATTTTGTAAAGGAATGTGCAAAATAAATTTGAATGTTGTAATTGGACATTATGGATATCAGGATATACAGGTGTACTAAAGGAAACAGGATTGGGATTTTGATTTCGAAAATAAAATTGAGTTGCTCAACAAAAAGGTATGTATTTAAATTTCAGTATGAAATTTGATGATTTTCTTGTTAAGCCATTTGGCCTTTTGTTTTCTTTTTGAAATCTGGGGGCCTGCCATTTTGTAGTCATACCGAGCTAGCCGCGCAAAGGAGACGCTGGCGAAAGTTTTCAAAAATTTAGGGAGTTAGAAAATTTTTGAGAAATTTGTGAAAGTTTAAAATTTGAATTTAAATTTAAATTTGAATTGTTAAGGAAACAGTGTTGTCTGGAATCTATGGTTAATTTTAGAAAGTTAGTTGAAGCGATAATAGGTTGTTAATAAAAAAAGAAGATTTGTTTTTGGAAGTTGATAAAAATATTTGGATTGGGAAAAATAATAAATTGGGTTAAGGATCATTCTTCTTAACTAGAAATTTTGGGATAAAATTCTTTTAAGGGGGGAAGGATATGACGACCCGGAAATTTTTAACACTTAAAATGGAATATTTAATTGATTTTAAATATTTGAATGATGGTTTAGCTTCAATTTCAAATATAACTATGAATTTAGCAATTTAATTATCAAATTTAATTATAGAAGATTTGGGAAAAATATTAAATCCTCAATTTGATGCTGATTAAAAATAATTTGAAGGCTTGAAAAATTTATATTGATGATGCTGGAGGTAATAAAACTTTTAAAAGTGAATTTAAAAGCAGTTGTTCGATTTTGAATTTATATCGTTTAAATCGATATTTAAAAATAGACTTCCGAGGCACAGTCTCGGATTTCAATGAAACTAGTTCCATTGGATCCGTAATATTGTATTATTAACGGATATTAATTTTCGTGATGTTTGGAGTTGTCGTTTGGCCGTATGATAAGAAAATGCATTGAATATTAAATCGAAATTTAATTTGATAACTGGTTCAAAAAGATATCTTCTCTATACGATCGAAATAGGGCTCGAAACCTTTTCCATTGTGTTTGGAATAGGGGTATAACGCCTAGCGGCATGCCTCGATAGGAGGTCAAGTTTTAAGTTGCATTTATCGGTACGGTTTGAATTTGAAAATTAAATTGGATATTTATACCAGTCAACTGCAGTTGAAATTATCTCACATCAATCCTTTACTGGTCCTTTCCAAAATGAAATTGATTCGATTTATTTTTAACTCGAAGTCGAACTCGTTCTTTTGTATTATGGTCGCAGCATCGTTCGAGATGAGATAGCATGCCCGCGTGGAGTTTTGGGTCGGCAATTTGGGAAGCTCGAGCATCGTGTTACGTCAAGCGAACATCGATTTGGGGCATCGTGATGGCAACGAGGCGGCAGTTTTGGGCTCACGGTAGATGCTAGGGCACGCGAGTACGAGCTTGTGAAGGTTCGCGGTTTGATGAAGCACCGCGATCGATGGGCTAGGGTTTCGTGCTCAATCCACTGTTGGAAGAGAAGGAGTAGAGCACGCGATGCATTTGTGATGGGTTTGAGCTACTCAGAGCATCGCGAGGCTGGAGCTCGGGTTCGTGGTGGCGGCATACGATCAGTGTAGGCTTCTGCTCTAATTTGCGTGGACGAGGCTGTCGAGATCTCTAGGACGTGCGCGTGGAACTATGGTTGCGATTGAGCATTAAGGTCGACGCCGATATGTGTAGTAGTGAGGTATCTTCGATTTATAAATTTTATATATATTTACATCTTACAGGAGGTTGAAAGAATTTTTTTTACAGTAAACGTAAATAAATTCTGTTTTAAGATTAATGTAAATTTATATATACATATGAAAGTAGGAATTTGGAAATGTTTATGTGAAAATGGATTTTTGAAGCCTATAATTTATTTTATAAGTATATTTATGTAGTTTCAAAAATAAAATAAGTATACATATTTTTAAATATAAATCTAAGTATTGGATTGAGTGATTAATTGTTCAATTCACTCAAATTAATTTTTTTAGTCATTTAGGATGATTTATTAATAAGGAAAATGGGTTTAAAAATTTAGTTTAAAAAACTTAGTTTAAAAATTAAATTAATAAACGGTAATTTATTTTTTATTTAGTTCAAATATTAATAAATTGTATAAATTATTCATACAAGGTCTAAAACTATGAAGAAACAAGTCGTGATGGAAAATGGATTGTAAAATAAAAGGAAAGGTGAGATCTTCTCATCAATCAATATTGTTCTGATTTAAATTTTGAATAGTTAGATTTTAAAAAAATTGATTGACTGCGTGCTTGGATGATTGATTTATAATAATTATTCACTGGATGATACTATTTATATAGTAGTATATAGTATATATTGGATGATTGATTTCCCGCATTATATAGCGGATGAGACCCTATGCACCGCATAATAGCGGATGATATTTTATAAATCTCATATACCACGATATTCCACCTCGAAGTGCAATGGGTATTTAATTATTGTACTAACGTCTGTGGATGTAGGGAAACAGGTTGGAGGGATCCAACTGGATTCCTCAAACATTTGATTTTGTTTCATATGTTGTGTGTTTATTTATTTATAATCTATGTGTGATTATATTGTGATTTAAATCATTAAGGGCTATAATTTAGCCGAATATATTTTTGGTATCGTAGGATACCAGAAATAGATAAAATTGGATTTTTGAAATTTAGTAGAAAATTTATAGTAAATTAATTTTAGAAAATTGAATAAATTTAAAAGAAGGAATTCATTTCAAAATAAATTTGGTGTTGAACTAAATTTAGAAATCAATTTCGGAAATTGATTTGGTATTTGAAAATAAATCTGGAAATCAATTTAGAATTTAATTCGGTGCTGAAATTGAATATTTGGGAAATCGATTTAAAAATCGTATATCTGTGGATATTCGAAAATCTAAAATTCACAATGGGAATTTTATAAAAGAAAGGGAAATTTGTTTTAAAAATAAATATTGTTTTATTTGTAAAGGTGTGAAAAGAAATTTACAGATTTGGAATGCAAATTAAAATAAATCGAGAAGATTTATTAATTTATATAAATGGAAAGTGAATTCTTCCCTGAAAAGCCGAATATATTTTCAAAGTAACTTTCAAAGTATAAATTAAAAGTTTTAGAAATTGTTTTGAAAAATATTGTTAGAGAAATTATTTGGGAAATGTTTGAATCTTTAAAGCAAAGATTTATTTAGTTAATAATAGAAATGATTATTTTAAAGATTTAATTAAAATTTGATTTAGAAATTGGTCATCTAAATATTTATACCCTATCTACTAATTTTATTTTAAGGTTAGTTTGGACTTGAAATTTTATATGAGACGTTTATATAATATTTTCATAACTAATATTTAAATAAATGTTTTTAAATAGTTTTATCTAAATGTTTCCAAGTATATATTTTGGATAATTGATTTAAAGTATTTTAAAGTATTTGAACTCGGCAAACTTTCAGTGGAAATAAATAATATCGGAATTCTTATTCAGCTAGTAAAAAGTGATTTGAAATTTGTTTTCAAATGGTTGAAGTGTTAAAAATATATATCTTGCGAAGATAGTTTGAAAATAATAATTGGAAAAACTTATTTAAATCTTGGTGATTGTTGTGAATGTTGATTGATAGTTAAATAACCGACTATCAATATTGGCCTTTTAATGGCATTTGAATTTCGATGCGACCGGGGGTCGGATTCCAAGTGGATATCCGAAAGCCACATCGAACCTTTGTGATTGTGATGGAACTTTTATTTAAAAGATCAAAGTAAAAATTGTTGTGATTTGTTGAAATCTGAATATAACACTTATTTTTAAAAATAAGCGCTCCTTATTTGGATTAGCCGAGAGAGGTCCTTGTGTCATAAAATCCATTCTGAATAACGATACGACGAAATGGGATTGCATTTGAAGACGGTGTTGAAGACCTGGTATTTTCGAAAGCAAAAGGATTACCTGTCGAATGTCTCTACACCGGGTTGCTCCGGTATAGAGATTTTATCACCTTTGTGATGGGGATTCCGGACGTGATTTGTGAATATCCGGATTTGCAAGGGCTTCTTTGAAGTGCCTTCGGTTCCATTCGATCCCGGAACGAACTTGTATGGATGTGTGTCTGACGTTACACTTTGAGATATAAAGCTGGTTTCTATCAAATATATTTCTGTTGGTGGCGGAGTATTTATTCTCTTAGCTTAACACCCTTCTCTGAGACGTACGAGCTCAGAGGTTATGTAGTTGATGGTTACTAGTGATATATTCCCAAACTGGTAATGTGACACACGAAGTGCTGCTGATCATTTGTTGATCAAAGCATGACTTTGTGAAAAGTGTAGCTTTGTGAACGAGACTTCGTCGGACCTCACACCTTGGAAATGGTCAAAACAGGAAAGATGCGGCAAGGTTATGAGGGTCGCGCCCTTTAGGGTATGTCATTTCCTTTTTGAAAAGGGTGGTATCATGGTATGGAGCCCAAATACTTAACTTATGTGGTTGCTGCAAATCTATTACTCTTTGTGGTTGCTTTGTGGTTGAGGATCCTCGGATAAAGATCGCAAACGACCGGGGGATGGCATACTCGAGTAGTAGTTACCTAGTTACAGAGGTAACCCGGCCTTGTGTTGGCTGAGATCCGTGTAGGTTCTTGGGACGTCCCTCCAGAGGCATACCCATATGGCAGTGGGAAGTTCCTTAGCCTGACCATTTGTTAGAAATCCAAAGAAACAATACGCGCCCAGTACGGTTTTAGTTGTATAACCTGCCATGGAATGTGGCGGTAACTTGGTATTGAACATGGTAGCTATAGTAGGCATACAATAATGGTTGTATGCTGGCTAAGATTAATATTATACTTTTGAAATGTTTTCTACACCATGCACTAATAATAATATCGAAAGGATTTTGCGTATTAAGCATGTTTGACAATCATAAGGAGAAATCTCCTCCAAGTCTGCGTTTGCATTGTGTGTGTGGCGGGAGGCCTTATGGTAGTTTCATTTTCCAAAAGCATAGCGGATTTTTTTTTCTTTCTTTGTGAAAATAACTGATTTTAAGATCCCACACCAGTCCCATGAATGACCTGGAGTTTATTGTTCTCTTTCTAAACTTTGGGTGCCCATAATTTCCCACAAGAGCAGCCTAGAGTCAGGTTATCAGTTATTCGAAAGCGAAGTCAAGAATTTGCTATAGAGATCAGGAGTTGAAGCTGGATGACGAGGCATATTACTTATACTATATAGTGTCTGTTGTGTCTGGGTTAGTGCAAGTCAAATTTTATTGTGCACAAGTGACTATAACTGTCAGTGTTTGTATTGTGTCGTTGTAAACTCTGATAATGCGATGTATAAACTGATATAGTGCTTTTGTTTCAAAGATATTCATTTATCTATTATATTTTGTCTCGTTGCGAATTGTGAGATTCAGTTATTGTTCTATTTTCTTCTTCTATCTTCTTCTTCTTAAACCCTCGATTCGGTTTTCTGGCATTCGACTGTGTGAGATTGGATACAGTGGACGTATTGATGTCGACTTTCGAGCGTCGAAAAATTGGGTCGTTACATATACATTAAGAATATTTAAAATAAAACTACTTCGGTACTTTATTAAAAATATATACTATAGGAATAATTGAAAATGAGGTTACTTATAAAATATAAAACTAGATTTTCTCTTTTTAGAATAAAATACCAAGTCACCTTTAAATAATTACAATGGTAATAGATTTGAAAAATATTTACTTTAGAATTTTAAACATTTAGAAATAATAAATTTTCTAAAACATGCTTCTTAAAACAACATAACTTATATTTAAAAAATTGCTTTGAAAATGTACTTGGCTATCTAGGGAAATATACTTTTCTTCGCCCCCTTTAAAAATAAATCACTGTTTATTTTTAAACAAGTTTTCTCATTCCCTTAATAAATTCCCACCATGAATTTATTCTTCCAAATATCCACTGATATAACACTTTACTTTTATAAACCCAGTTTATAAATTTCAAATGTCGCTTCTTCTTTAAAAATCCCGGTTTTACACACTTAAATCAATTTCCAAATTGATTTCCAATTTACTCCATTTGAAATAAATTACTTTACTTACTTGTTTATTTCAAAACCCGTCGACTTCAGATTTTTATTCCTTTATTTATGATTTAAAATCTTTTTAACTGAAATTACCAGTTTTAGATTTCCCCAAATTCCTTCCTTATCTTTTCCAATAATTTAAATCTTAAATTTAAAATAAATGCTTTATTCTTTTAAATAATAACACCTAAGTTTAAAATTCATTATCTTCCTGTTTATTCAAAATTCCCCTTTCATACACAGAATTTGTTTATTAAAATTTTAAAATTACTTTTACCTTTTCAAATTCATTCTTAAATTTATTCAAATTCTCTATAATTATTTACTTAAAAATTCACTCTTTTATTTTCTTTTAAAAATCCAATTCTATATATATTGATAACTCAGTGTACCGAAATATATTCAAGCAAACCACAACATTCAATATTCCAATTATCAATAATATTCATAACAGAATAACAAATATTAATAATACGGAATATTAAACAAGCTAAAGAATTTTGAGGAATCCAGTTGGATCCCTCCAACCTTTTTCCCTGCATCCACAGATGTTAGCACAATAAAATACCAATTCCACTTCGAGGTGGAATATCACGGTATATGGGATTAATATAATACCATCCGCTCTTATGCCGCGCATAGGGTTCATCCGCTATATAATGCAGGAAATCAATCACTCCAATATATACTATATATTACTATACATAATATAGCACATCAAATCACTTCAATCATTCAACCAATTATTTAAATTTAACCATTTAAATTTAAATAAAAATCCAGAAGAGTGAGATTAACTCACCTTTATTTGTTTGCAGTCCAGTTCAATCTCGACTCGGTCTCTTCACGATTCAGGCCTTGTATAAACATTTATATGGTTTATTAGTATTTGAAATAATTAAATTATGAATTACCATTTAATAAAATTTGATTTACCAATTATTTTAGTCGAACCAATTTTCCAAAAATAAATAATTATTTCTTTTCTTTTGAACCCATATACTAAAAATTAATTTATAGTTCTCAAAAATCTAATTTTATATAAATATTCAACATTTTAAAATTTCCTTTCTAGTCTATTTGTACATATTGAATTTCAAAACAGAATTGTTTTGTATCTTACTACAAATTTATTAATTCTTATTAGCTACCCAATTGTTTCATTTTTTTAAATCTCTAGTTTTAAAGGACTAAATGTATTTTAAATTCAGCTTACAATAATACCTTAATTGTACCCAACACAGCACTGTTCGATTTTTTTCTTTCAAGGGTTTTGTGAACACACAGTTATAGAAATACTAAGTAAATTTGAAATCAAATGATGTCGTACCTAACTCCTGAGCTAAAGAAGAAGAGGTAGAAGAAGAAAATAGAAAACAACATCAGAATCTAACCATCACAGCGGAGTAAAATATAATAGATAACAACATATGTAACGTCCCGGAAATTTTCGTCTTTCGAAAATTCAACATCGATACTCACTTTATCGACTGCCGAGCAATCGAAGGCCGGAAACCCAAAATGTTATGGTTTTAAGAAAAAGAAAAAGTAGAAGAAGAGAGGAAAGACAGAAAGTAGAGGGGAAAGAAAATAGAAAATAGAACATAGAACGGAACAGAAAGAAAACAACAAAACAATATCAGAATCTCACAATTCGCAGCGGAACAACATATAATAATAAATGAATAATCTTTAAACAAAGAACTATATCAGTTATTACATTTTATTACATTACATCATATCATCATTACATCAGAGTGTTACAACAACAACAACATCAAACAGCGGAAAAAGAAATACTATATATTAGTAATTACGCCCTGCCATCCAGCTTGCCTCCAGCAACTCCAGAATATCCTGATAAACCTTAACTCTTGACTGCCCGTGTAGAAATTGGTGGGCATCCAGAGTTTAGGAAGGAAAACAATAAACTCCGAGTCAGTCATGTGACTGGTGTGAGAACTCAAAACAGTTTATTTATCTTTAAAATCAAAAATAGAGGAATATTTTTAAAGTCAATTCGCAATGCTTTTAAAAATGAGACTACCATAAGGCCTCCCGCACACACACACAATGCAAACGCAGAATCGGAGGTGATTTCTCCTTATGATAGTCAAAGATGCTTGATACGCATTAAAAAGAACATTTGATATTATTACTAGTGCATAGTGTAGAAAAAATTTATTTCGAAAGTAGAATATAAATCTTAGCCAGCATAGACATTCCGAACTATGCCTACTATAGCTAACATCCAAACAGTGGGGCGCCACCATAAGTGAATGATAGGTTCTACAACTAATACCGTACAAGATCGTATTGTTTCTTTGGATTTCCAACGAATGATCAGGCCAAGGAACTTCCCATTGCCACATGAGAATGCCTCTGGATGGACATCCCCGAGAACCAAACCCGATCTCTACCAACACAAGGCCGGGTTACCCCTAACTGAGTAACAACTGACCGTATATGCCATCCCCCGGTCCTTTGGGACCTTTAAACCGAGCGCTCGCAATCAATTCACACAATCATAAAGTGTTTTCAACATGAGTAAGTATCTGGGCTCCATACCATGATACCACCCTTTTCCAGAAGGAAATGCACATATCCTAAAGGGCGCTACCCCTCATAACCTTGCCGCATCTTTCCTGTTTTGACCATTCCCGAGGTGTGAGGCTCGACGAAATCACGTCCACAAAAACATACTTTATGCAAAAGCCATGCTTTGGGTCAACAAATGATCATAGTAATGATCACCAGGATAGACGATCAAATAAATGATCCTATCACAAATAATCAACACAATGATCATTTACAGCAACACTCAGCATGTCACATTACCAAATTGGGAATATATCGCTGATAACATTCAACTACATAACCTCTGAGCTCGTACGTCTCAGAGAAGGGTGTTAAGCTAAAAGAATAAATGCCACCAACAGAAATATATTTGAATGAAATCGGCTTTATATCTCAATTTGTAATGTCAGACATACAATCCATACAAGTCTGTTCCGGGCTCGAACAAAACCGAAGGCACTTACAAAGAAGTCCTTGCAATCCGGATATTCACAATCCTGATCGGATTCACCATCACATATGGAGAACTCTATACCGGAGCAACTCGGTGCAGAGTCAATCGACAGGTCATCCTATCGCTCTCGCAAATACCGGGTCTTCAACACCGATCTTCAAATGCAATTCATAACGACGTATCACATATTCGGAATGGGTTATACGACCCCATGGTCATTTCCCGGTTAACCCGAATAGTGAGCGCTTATTCAAAAATAAGTGTGGCATTCAAATTCAAACAAATCACATCAAATACCCATTCAAAGGGAAATATTGATAGTCGGTTATTGAACTATCAATGGATATGCACACATCACCAGTTTCCAAATAATTTTCCAAATTATTTCTTTTCCAAAATATCTTTACAAGATATATTATTTTCAATACTTCAAAAATAAATCAATATTTATTTTTAAACAAGTTCCCCTTTCTTTTATAAATTCCATAGTGAATTTATATTTCAAAATATCTATGAATATACGATTTCAATTATTCATTTCAATTTATCTTCAAAAAGATAAATTCTCAAAATATTCACTTTATATTGGAAAACATTTCCATACTTATTTATTTATAAGTAATTCACAAATTTTATTTATTTTCAACACTTGGAAAATATTCAATATACTTAAATCGAGATTAAGTATATATTTCATTCTTTAAGGAAATCATTCTCTTAAACATATTTATTTGGGCCAAAACGAATGTTACGTAAAACATCGTTACGACAACCCAAAATCACTAGTATAGGGATTCGAAATTAAAATAGATATATAAATCCCAATACTAAACAAAACATTTCCTTTCGGAAATCATTTACTATAACAACAGTGTTATAGTCCACCATTTCCTTTTATTTCTCGAAAACGTCTATTTCAACAATAGATGTTAAAATCTATGGTTTCGAATATCAACACATTTTAAAACATCGTTAGATCGTTTTAATTCTATTTAAAACATCAAATCTAAACAATTTCTTTAACATATTATTCACTATTCAAAAACGTGAATATACTTCAATTTACAATTTCATCATTTCTATACGTTTTATTTCAAAGGATTATTCACAGTCAAAAACGTGAATATAAATCCATTAATAGGTTTCAACAATTTACTTATCATAATAAGTCGTTTGCGGATTTATAAAGCAACGTTTATAAATTCCATTTCTATTTATTTTATAACATCTTTCTTTATAAACTTTCTTTATTAACCTATTCACTTTATATCTCAATTATGAACCAAAAGTCCATATTATAAGTTAAATACTTATAAAACGATTATTTTACAAAATCGTTCTTTTTAAGACTTTCTAAATTATAAATCTTATAACTTATAAGATTCAATTATTTATCCAAAACCATTCTTTAATAACTTCACGAAATTTATAAATCTTATTATTTATAAATTTCACTCATAACTTCACCATTTATAATTCTATAAATTCAATTCACTTATGCAATCCATTTTCACTTCATTCAAACGCTTATAAAAACTCGTTTTATAATTCAAATATTTTCATTTATAAATTATCAATTTATAAATCTTTTTATATAAATCAATTTATACTATTATTTTAAAACATCTTTAATCTCCTATCATTTTGATTTATAAAATAATTAAATTTTATAAATCCTATATTTTCAACGCTTTATAATAATTTCAAAAATCCCGATTAAACTATTTTATAAAATCATTAGCCTCATATTTTAAAAAAAAATCAACCTTTAACTATATTTCTCAAAAATATAACTTTTAAAATTATAACGTTATTTATTTATAATGGATCAATTCCAAAAATATTTTATAAACGTATACTTTCAAAAATCACTTTTAAATCCTTTTAAAATTCCAAATTTGGTCCAATGATGCTACATACCAAATAGTCAATCACGACAACAACGATATCATATATCGATATGATAATCCATCAAATATCAAAATATCTAAAATCAAATAAATACTGTTGAGGAATCCAGTTGGATCCCTCCAACCTGTTTTCCTGCATCCACAAACATTAGCACAATACCAATTTCGCTCCAGTACGAAATTATCGCGGTATATGAGATTTAAAATATTATCCGCTTAATAGACGGCGCAATAGGGTCTCATCCGCTAAACAAATGCGGGAAATCAATAACTGCAATATATACATATGCCAATATATATATATTGCTATTATATATATAATACCAATTTCACTGTTTATGAAATATTCGCGGTATATGTTTTTAATAAATAACATCCGCTTACTAACGGCGCATAATGTCTATTTTAACAATCAATAGATATCAATCATCATTCAAACATGCATTCAAATATTTTAAATCTAACTATTTAAAATAAAATCGAAACTGATTCGATTGAGTGAGAAGTTCTCACCTTGATTTTATTTTCGTTTTAGCGATTTATTTCGAATAAAATTAAACGGACGTTTAATTTTATCCAAAATTCTCACTAACTCCAAACGACTCCAATCCAACTCCATCGCGTAGTGCTCGTCCATATGATTCCAACGCAACTAGTTTCGCGCGTTTTCGACCTCGTATGAAAAAGTTATGAATTTTTGAAGTTAACACGAATTTATTTATAATTTTTACAACATTAACTTTAAAATTTTAAACCCACACTAGCTCACTGCCGTTCGACCCAACATGGAAGCATCAGGCCCGTCCACCCCATCATCTCCCTCACGTTCACGTATGCGTGCCCCCCCTTAAAATTGCCGAACGATCCATCAAAATTAGGTTTTGATTTTGCAACTTCCTCGCTCGCTTCTACCTAGATCAACTAGTGCCAAATGAAGCGCCTCACCTCCCTCCACGTTCGGCTGCAAGGCCATGAAACTCGGTCATCTCGTTTACACGCAGTTCGAGGCCGAACGTGCATCCTTCTCAAGCCAGTTGCCGCTAATCTAAAGCTCCAAACGCGATCTCAACCGTTGAAAACGTAGTACTCACGGCCCTCTTCAATATTCATGTTGGAAGTTTCTTGTAATATTGAGTGGATTAAGAGATTTGGGGGAAGAAAGATCGTGAGTTCTCAGCCTTTGGTTCTGGAGACGGCGGCTAGGGTTTTAGTTTATATTTTTTTTTTTTTAATTTATGAAGGGTGTTGGTCTATTTATAGGAAATCGTTGAACACTATTCATCCGGAAATTCCGAACTCCGATTTACGCACCGAAACTGACGTTCCTAGGGTTTATCCCGCGTTCCGGACACAAAGGAATAGGTTTCGAAAGCTAATTCGGTCATCTGTGCGAGTTATGGCTATAAACGTTCAATTTGAATTAAACCGATTTAAACGATTTTCTAGGCGTTTTAATTTGTACCGGACAAACGGTAAATCCAATCGACACGAAATTTGAAACCTTATAATAATATCACATTACGGATTCGATGAAACTTGTTTCGTCGAAATCCGAGACAGTTTGAAAAATGGCTATTTTAACTCGCCAAATTAATATTAAAAAACAATTCGATGCGTTTCGAGCTGCCACGATCAAACGATAGCTCCGATTGACACGAAAATTGAAATCCGATAATAACTAACTATTACGGATCCAATGGAACTGGTCTCGTCCAATTCTGAGACTGTTCAAAAATTGACAAATTTCACTAGTCGATTTAAATAATTAAAATATTCAATTTTCACAAATTAACTTTTAATTCGATTTTAAAAGTTCTAAAACATCTTTCTAACTTCAATATGATAAAATAAAATTTTACAAATCATTTTCAATCATATTTAACTCAATTTTCAATTATTTCCATAATTTAACATATTAAATTATCGATTTAATTATCCAATTAAATCCAATTATTCAAATAAAAATTTATCCGACTTATAAATTTCACTTATTAATATTTAAAATTAATTAAATATTCAAATTTTAATTACTAAAAATCCTGGGTCGTTACAACATATCTTTACACAAAAGAAAACTATATCCATTTTATACATACATCACCAGAATACATCATCGGGTTTCAATGACATCAATAACATACAAGCTGGACAGTCATATAAACTTATCCTGGAAACTGAATACACAGCGGAATAATAATCAAGTACGGATGTACGTATCGCCATCCAGCTCGTCTCCTGAGCTCCACAGCAACATATCTTGTATTCTATAATACTTAATATGACCCGAGCATTATAGAAAAATAACACCCGAGTCAGTCTAGAATACCAGCATGAGAAAACCACGCTCAAAATGATTATTAAAGTTCCAAAATTCTTTTGAAAACAAAAGCATCTCGTAAGGCAACGCCACAAATAAACATGTCGGGTCTTTACCTTACGATTGCTAAAACAATTTTTATCAAAATTCTCTGATATTATAATAGGGTCTATTTACAAATACTTATTAAAATAGGCGAAATTGTTACATGATTAAATTCTAGCTACTAGCCACAATGTGGGTTATACAAACAAAAATCAAAAAAGGCGCGTAGGGAGAATGGATTTCCAACTAATGACTAGGCACTGGGGTACCACCTGTCACAGTACGTAGCCTAGATCACCGTACCGAGGATTACTCCCAAACCCCTGCAACAGAAGACCGGGACTGCCCCTTACTGAATAATCCCAAGTAAGATCACCCACGGTTGGGATCAGCAACCGCACCACTAAACCGAAATAAAAGGGACATCCAGATAGGGATGACCTCACCCTAATGGGTACTACCCACCTAGCCTTGCTTCATAACCCCTGATTTTCAGTCATTTCCGGTTGATGAGGCTTGAGGCTAAGCGTTACCTTTTTAGAACATATCACTTAGAATGCTCATCGCCCACCTGACGACGTTCTGAAAGCATTCATACATACAAGTCCGTCCTGGGTTCGAACGGAACCAAAGGCACAACTCCTGCTACATCCATTTTGGAATCACCTCAAGATTAGTAGGTACTAGCCCTTGCACTTCACTGCTCCACCTTCGAATCCTAACTCTTGTTTTACATGCGAAAAGGTTCTAACCGGATTGAAGTGGTTTTCGATAAATTAATCCGATCCCGGTCTCAGTGAAACGATCAGCGCATTGGCCAATATTGATATTCGGTTATTTAACTATCAATTAACATTCACAAACAACCATCAAACAATAAATAATCTCCCAAATTATTTATTATCCTTGAAATATCTTGGCAAGATATATTTCCAATTTCAACCCTTTTTGAAAACAGTTTTCAAATCACACTTTTCTCATGAAATAAATTTCCAAATATTTATTTCCACTAAAAACACCAAGCATAAAAACTTTAGATCTTTAAAATAATTTAAAACACTTTATTTTAAAATATCCTTTAAAATATTTAAATTCAAAATTACTTTAATACTTATTCAAAATATATATACTTCTAGAATATTTATAATAAAACTACTTCAACACTTTATTAAAAATATATACCATAAGAATAATTGAAAATGAGGTTACTTATAAAATATAAAACTAGATTTTCTCTTTTTAAAACAAAATACCAAGTCACCTTTAAATAATTACTACGATAATAGATTTGAAAAATATTTACTTTAGAATTTTAAACATTTAGAAACAATAAATTTTCTAAAACATGCTTTTTAAAACAACATAACTTATATTTAAAAATTTACTTTGAAAACATACTTGGCTATTCAGGAAAATATACTTTTCTTCACACCCTTTAAAAATAAATCACTGTTTATTTTTAAACAAGTTTTCTCTTTCCTTTAATAAATTCCCACCGTGAATTTATTCTTCCAAATATCCACTGATATAGCACTTTACTTTTATAAACCCAGTTAATAAATTTAAAATCTCGCTTCTCCTTTAAAAATCCCGGTTGTACACACTTAAAGCAATTCCCAAATTGATTTCCAATTTACTCCATTTGAAATAAATTCCTTACTTACTCGTTTATTTCAAAACCCGTTGACTTCAGATTTTTATTCCTTAATTTATGATTTAAAATCTTTTTAACTGAAATTACCAGTTTCAGATTTGCCTAAATTCCTTCTTTATCTTTTCCAATAATTTAAATCCTAAATTTAAAATAAATGCTTTATTCTTTTAAATAATAACACTTAAGTTTAAAATTCATTATCTTCATGTTTATTCAAAATTCCCCTTTCATACACAGAATTTATTTATTAAAATTTTAAAATTACTTTTACTTTTTCAAATTCATTTTTAAATTTATTCAAATTCTCTATAATTATTTACTTAAATATTCACTCTTTTATTTTCTTTTAGACATCCAAATCTATATATTTTTACAACTCAGTGTACCGAAATATATTCAAGCAAACCACGACATTCAATATTCCAATTATCAATAATATTCATCACAGAATAACAAATATTCATAACACAGAATATTAAACAAGCTAAATAATTTTGAGGAATCCAGTTGGATCCCTCCAACCTGTTTCCCTGCATCCACGGATGTTAGCACAATAAAATACCAATTCCACTTCGAGGTGGAATATCGCGGTATATGGGATTAATATAATATCATCCGCTATTATGCGGCGCATAGGGTCTCATCCGCTATATAATGTGGGAAATCAATCACTCCAATATATATGGTATATTACTATATATAATATAGCACATTAAATCACTTCAATCATTCGACCAATTATTTAAATTTAACCGTTTAAATTTAAATTTAAATAAAAACCCAGAAGAGCGAGATTAACTCACCTTTATTTGTTTGCAGTCCACTTCAATCTCGACTCGGTCTCTTCACGATTCAGACCTTGTATAGACATTTATATAGTTTATTAATATTCAAAATAATTAAATTATCAGTTACATTTAATAAATTTGATTTACCAGTTATTTTATTCGAACAATTTTCTAAAAATAAATAATTATTTCTTTTCTTTTGAACCCATATACTAAAAATTAATTTATAGTTCTCAAAAATCTTATTTTATATACATATTCAACATTTTAAAATTTCCTTTCTAGTCTATTTATACATATTGAATTTAAAAACAGAATTGTTTTGTATCTTACTGCAAATTTAATAAATCTTATTAGCTACCCAATTTATTTTATTTTTTTTAATTTCTAATATTAAAGGACTAAATGTATTTTTAAATTCAGCTTACAATAATACCTTAAATGTACCCAACACAGAACTATTCGATTTTTTTCTTTCAAGGGTTTTGTGAACATACAGTTATAGAAATACTAAGTAAATTTGAAATCAAACGATGTCATACCTAGCTCCTCCCTTTCCAGGGTAACAAATCGACGACGGCGTGCCCCGCTCCACCCACGGCTATGAATCGACCGCCACTGCTCCTAGGTTCCTTAACCAAAACGCGACATACCAGGAGACTCGCACTGTCTGACTAGTCGCGACTACCTCCACGCTTCGCCTGCACCATCGCACAGTCGCGACTACCCCCACGCTTCGCTTGCACCATCGTATATTTGCGACTACCTCCACACTTCGCCTGCACCATTGTACAATCGCGACAACCCCCACGCTCTGACCTTGCGAGCGCGCGCGTCAACTACCAACGCCGTTGCAGCACTGCCGCAATCGCACGAGCAACTCTGCTTTTTTTCGACCTCGACCTCACGAAGCTTGACGCGATTTAAGGCGATTTGTATCAATCGCCACTTACTTCGAACGAAACCCCTCTTTTTTATACAAAATTGAATTGGATTTGTCCATTTTTTTGAAGGAAGACGGTTGTTGTTGAACGGCTTTGAATTGGGGGAAAGGATATGATTAAATGACAAGAAGGTGGCGTGCATAGAAAGGAAAAGTAGTTGACTAGCGAATTATAAATTTAAAATTTCCAAAATATTTCGATATAAATTTCAGCGCGTTTACATATCGTACGCTCATATAACAACTCCAAACATTACGAAAATTGAAATCTAATAATAATACAATATTACGGATCTAATGGAACTGGTTTCGTCGAAATTCGAGACTATGCCTCGGAAGGCTATTTTAAAATATCAATTTAAACGATATAATTTCAAAACTGAACAAATCATTGTAAAATTCAAATTTAACCCATTTATTATCTTTAGCGTTATCCATATAAATGTTACAAGCCTTTAAATTATTTTTAACAGGATTAAAACTGAAGATTCAACAATTTTCCTAATTTCTAATTTATTAAATTCAATAATTTATTTGCCAAATAAACAGTGATATTTGAAATTCATATTAAAACTAACTATCAAATATTTAAAATCAATTAAATATTCTAATTTCAAATATTCAAATTTTCCGGGTCGTCACATATTTATTCCAAATTTTCTCTTGTAAATACCCATCCACTTTCTCTTATATTTTTCACCACATTCTTATCATCTTCTTCTCTGCTTCCAAGCTTTTTTCATAGCTTTAATGCTTAACAAAATAATGGAAAAATATTTAGCAAAAGAAAATTAAAATCATAATATATATATATATATATGTTATCAAATCCACTTCAAACGAAGCCATATCTCCTCCTCTCCACCTTAAAATACCACGACCACCTTCTCCATTCACCAACTTTATGAAATCCACCCTCTACAAAGCTAGGCTGAGTCCTCCCATAGGTCTCAAGCAAGATTTCATTACCGTTGATTCGATCGTAGCAGAGCTATAGCCGATTTTAAACTAGCCCATAAGAAAATGAAGGAGAGAAATTCTTAAACTATAGTATTTTATGCTATTGGATGATATATATGTTTGATTACGATTGTTGATGATGGTTGTTTAATATCAATGTTGAATATACAAGTCATGGGAATACACATCGATAAGCACAAAGGAAATCACTTTCCTTTATTGAACGAATTGGTGTATATGGAATGTTAAACCTATTTAAAAAGGTTTAAAAATGAATTTGAAATGTTTTAAAAACAAATCAAAGTGTTTTGGTGAAGTTTGAATGGTAACTGAAAATTGAGTCAAAAATAGGCATGTCGTGTAATGGCGGTTCGCGATTTCGCACCATAAAAGTCAAACGAGCATATAGAATGGAATTTACCTCAGAACTCTTCGAGGAAAGAATTTTCTGAACTATTATCTCCATCATTTCTAAAAAATAAAAAAAATCGAGATTTTGATAGATTTTGAAATATGAGTAAACAAGTTTTTGGAAAAATCACAGTTTTACAATTTTAAATCCATAAAAGGGTTTCTTTAAAATTATATTTTAAAATTGTTTAAAAATATGAAATCAAGAATTCTTTTAAAATGTTTTAAAAGTAATTTGAGTTATGAAAATGAATTTCCAAACGATAAAAAGTCGTTTTGATCAATATAGCTTAAAAAGCACTTTTCATTGCACTTTTTTACACCACTTTTCTATAAATTTTTAAATATAGTTTTAAACGCATCCATTCTTTTTCAAATCTTTGATAAATGTTTTCAAATGATTAATAAAGTATTTTACATATGATTTGAAGGATTTATGGAATGGTTAAACGTTAAATGATTTAGAGTCGATCAAATAACTTGACCGCCTTATGGGTGTTAGAGAGATAGTGTCTAGGCTTGAGTTTGAAAAACTAGTTTCCTGCTCTCCCTAGCTATCCAGACTGTCCTGACAGACGAGATAGTAAATTTGGTTTACGCGGATCAAAATTTTCCAAAGTCGAAAAGATATGATTTTCCTAAATATAAATAACTTCGATTCTATGGAGACAATCTTCTTATACTCGATGTTAAAGCCCGAAGAGAAAACTCGTACGATTCGAGGAATTTAAAAGGTGATTTCATCGTTATTCCACCTACAGTATTTTGTGAATACGAGAATTGATATTGAGTAAATTAGACGATTTCTATAGATTATACTCATTTAATATTTACTTGTTTGGATTAACATCCTAAATAACATGGTTTTAACTCAATCAAAATTTTAGGTTTTGAGTTAAGAAATCTATGTTAAGATTTAAATAAAATGATTTGGAAATAATTTCCTAAGTGAAAAATGAAATGATTTTGAATTATTCCAAGTTTAAAAAGGTTTTAAGTAATCAAAGGATTTGATAAAAGAGGTTTAATGATTCCATATATTCCAAAAAGAAATGTTTTAAAGTTATATATCTCTAAGAGATATTTTTGATAAAAGGAATTATTTAATAAATTATTATTCACCTATTTACTTAACCTCTATTATCAATGATTTTTTCGAAGGAACTGGGGTCGAATTTGAGTAATCCCTATCCGAAGACAACTTTGAATCAATTTACATATTCGAAGTGAAGACAAGGATATGATTTGGAAGATCGAATGTAGGGTTGCTTGTCACTAAGCCTCGAGGAAAATTTCCCATATCATATTATGTGTTAGTAATTCTTCATTTAAGATCTTCTATGCAAGGACTCCTTGTTACTAATCCTAGGGGTGATTCTCGACAGGATGTGGTAGGAGAGTGCCTTCAGTTTGTTTTGTTCCTGGGCAACTTGTATAGTCGAATGTCTGACGTTGCATTTCTAGTTTCATAAATTGATATCTATGAACGTATTATCTGTTTGGTGGCGGAGAAGGCATCTTCTCGTAGCTTAACACCCTTTACTAAGACATACGAGATCAGGAGTTATACATTTGTAGAAATCAGTTGTGTTACTATGGGATGGCAATGTGGCATTCAAAGTGGATTGTGCTATATGAAAGGCAATCGCTACCACAGGCCTCACCACTCGGTAAAGGCTTAAACTGGGTAGGAGGCAAAGCTATATGGTTCGCAACCATTAGGCTATGGTCATCACCTTTCTAGATTAATCTCTATATGTCGAGTATGTGGTGTATGCTATGGGGCCTCGGATAGGTTGGTAACGACCAGGGTGATGTCATATTCGTTTCTATCCTGGCCATGTGTGAGTGCCAAATAGGGATAGACCGATCTTGCCAGATGAGCAGGATTGTTTTTGTATCCTCGGTACATTCCTCTAGAGATGTACTATATGAAAGGTAGTCCCTTATCTTCCATTGTATGGAAATCCATTCTCCGAATGAGCTTTGTGAGAGTTTCATTTGTAGAGCCTAACATACTCGGAATTTAATAATAACAACAATTTCGGTTATGATTAATAAGTTTACATGCAAATATTTTCAAAGGAATGTCACTAAAAATAATAACAAGTAATATTGTATATGAAATGTTTTGGTTATCATAAGATAAAAACCCATTTGTATTTATGTGTGGGCATGGTCTTATGAGATACCTTTTCTTTTCGAACCGTGTATTTTGAGTTTCTTACACCAGTCCTATGGCTGAGCCGGAGTTTATTTTCCTTTCCTTTAAACTCTGGGTGCCCTAATTTTCTCAGGCAGCCGAGTAGTCAGGTTGACAATAAATCTGGATGGAGCTTAAAGAATTTTAAATGCTATCTTTAGAAATTGATCTTGAGTCATTTTTCGAGTATTGACCAAACCTTGGTTTGAGAAAAATAACACCAAGCAACCAGTAAACCTTTCTACTTAAGAATATGTTAGATTAAGAAAATTACATATTGCGTATGTCTAAGGAAATGTTGTTTACCTCGTAGAAACCATTTGCAGGGAATTACTCTAAAGGAGAGTCTTCCATAGCAAATTTGGGCGGGAAGGACAACCTCATTATTCCCTCTAGTGAAGAAGTAGAGCAACCAAAGTATCCATATAGCGATGGTGGGTTCTTGATTGAGGAGAAGTGTAATGATCCTAATTTTTAGTTACATTATTTTGTAACATTTAATTCGGTAAATTAAAATAAAATAATGTAAAATGGTTAAGGGGTTGAGATTTGTGATTAGTAAGGGTAGCCAGGCCATGTATCCAAATGAACAAAGTAAATTGGAATGAAACACAATGTTAGGAAATAGACAAGGGCAATATAGGAATTAGTATTATTCTTATACCTTAAACCCCTTAATCCCTATTCTATACGTTCATTTCACATTCACAAAACAAAATATAAACTTGAGGCCTGCCACCATTAAGGGAAAACAAGAGAAGATAAAGCTAGGATTAAGAGAAAAGCTTAAGCAACAAAATCAAAGATCAAATCACAACACCTTAATTTCAAAGTTAAGGTGAATAATGACTGCATCTCATATTTTTCTTGTTTTCTATTTTATGATGAAATCCGAATTATTTTGCAAAATTATTTCCCATGTTTTTAATTGTTAAAATGGATATATATGCATGTTGATGATTTATAATATTTCATATGGATTTTATGATATGTTTTAATGTGAAAGCCCTATTAAATGACATCCAAATGCCTTGCAATTTTATATTTAGATCAGAAATGATATTTTAGCGATGGATTTCAGTTTTCAAAATTTTCTAAATTGATGCGGATTTAATATTAATTTTCTAGTAAAGAAAATGATTATTGGGGTTTAAATTAATTTACGATTAAATTATATATGTTTTGGGTCTGAATGTATATATGTTAGAAAACATATTAAAAATGATTTATAGGAATTTTTATAGATTTTTCCTAAATGTTTCGTAGATATATAAAATTATTTAAATTATCGGACATAACTGTTTTATATATTTATAAAAGGAAGTGGAGTATTTTGTAAATAAAATAAATTGTTTATTTCTTAGATTTCTGCATTACTTTTTGAAAAGAAATTAAAAACCAGTTATGTTTTAACAAACAAGGCGGATTAGTTGAAAAGGACTACTTAAAAAGGTTAAAAACTAGTTTAAACATGTTTTTTTACATGTTTAGCTACTTTCGGCACCTATGTTCAACACAGTACTCCTGCCTTTATCACCATCGAAACCAATGCGTATGCATTAAAGGCTTGGTGCATAGCGAATTGGACATAGATGAAACGTATGCAGTCGAAACAAGGGGTTTCGAAGGGGTGAAGTTTTACTTTGCTTTTAAATGAAAATGTGTCTGCTTTGCTTTTGCTTTCGAGTTGGTTGGCTTCCAACTGGGACAAATTGTTTTAATGGAAAGGTTTCGAAAGAGACTGCACCTTTTGTTTTAAGCAAATTCTTTAGAAGGGGGCGAAACCGCTAGCTGTCGCAACTTACCTTTCGAAGTAATGCCTTTGTAAGGGTTTCTTTGTTTTAAAACACAAGTCGCTTCCCCAATCCAAAAAGAAATGTTTTAAAGTTAGATATCTCTAAGAGATATTTTTGATAAAAGGAATGAATTAATCAAATATTATTCACCTATTTACTTGACCTATGTTATCAATGACTGGTTCGAAGGAATCGGGTCGGATTTGAGTAATCCCTATCCGAAGACAACTTTGAATCAATTTACGTATTTGAAGCGAAGACATGGAAATGATTTGGAAGATGGAATGTGGGGCTGCTTGTCACTGACCCTCGGGGGGAATTTCCCTTATCATATTATGTGGTTGTAATTCTTCATTTAAGATCTTCGATGCAAGGACTTCTTGCTACTAATCCTAAGGGTAATTCTCGGCAGGATGTGGTAGGAGAGTGCCTTCAGTTTGTTTTGTTCCTAGGCAACTTTTGTAGTCGAATGTTTGACGTTGCATTTCTAGTTACGTAAATTGATCTCAATGAACGTATCATCTATTTGGTGGCGGAGAAGGCAACTTATCTTAGCTTAACACCCTTTTCTGAGATGTATGAGCTCAGAAGTTACGCATTTGTAGAAATCAATTGTGTGATTATGGGATGGCAATGTGGTGTTCAAAGTGGATTGTGTTATGTGAAAGGAAATCGCTACCTCAGGCCTCACCACCCAGTAAAGGCTTAAATAGAGTATGCCACAAAGGAATATGGTTCGCAACCATTACTATGGTCATCACCTTTCTAGATTATTCTCCATATGTCAGTATATGGTGTATGCTATGGAGCCCCAGATAGGTTGGTAACAACCAGGGTGAAGTTATATTCGTTTCTATCCAGGCCATATATGAGTGCCAAATAGAGATAGACAGGACTTGCCAGATGCGGAGGATTGTTTGTGTATCCTCGGTACATTCCTTTAGAGATGTACTATACGGAAGGTAGTCCCTTGCCTACCATTGAATGGAAATCCATTCTCCGAATGAGCCTCATAAGAGTTATGTTTGTAGAGCCTAACACATCCGGATTTAATAATAGTAAAAATTTTGGTTAAAATTAATAAGTTTACTTGCAAATGTTTTCAAAGCAATGTCATTAAAAGTAATATCAAATAATTTTGTGTATCAAATGTTTTGGTTATCATAAGGTAAAAACTCAACCGTATTTTTGTTTGGGCATGGTCTAAGGGGATACCTTTTCTTTTCGAACCGCGTATTTTTAGTTTCTCACACCGGTCCTATGACTGACTCGGAGTTTATTTTCCTTTGCCTTAAACTCTGTGTGCCCTAATTTTCTCGAGCAGCCTAGTATTCAGGTTTAGAAGAAATATGGATGAAGCTTAAAACAAGGAGTTAGAAGATTCTTCTAAAGATTGTTATCCATTTCCACCACACTTATTTACTATTGGATTCGACATTTGTAGAGACAGATATATATATAAATGTCCATTTTTAACTCTAATTAATGTATTTAAAATTTCTGCTGTAAAGATTATATGTTGAAGTAATGTATGTGAGATTCTGTTCCATCTTTATTTTCTTTCTTAACCTTAAGGATCCGCCTCTTCGGCACTTGGATTTGTAGCGCGTGAATATCGAGGGTGTATTAGTGTCGATTTTCGAGAGTCGAAGAAACGAGTCGTCACGTTTGGTATCAGAGCTTAGGTTGAGCAAACACCTTTGCTTTGGTAGGGGTAAAAGTCCAATTAGAGATAGGGTTAGTAATATCCTAGGGTGAGTAACTCATTAGAGATAGGGTTAGTAACACCCTAGAATGAGTTTGAGTATATATGAGTGTGTATCTGTTAATATTATATACAAATGATTTTGGTTTTGAAAATTTGTACATGAAATCACTTTACCTAAAACTATATTTTTGAGAAATGTTAAAAAATTTATAAGCAATAAAAATAAATATTCGGTAAAAAATTTAAAGTGTTTTTGGAAGAATAAACCATTTTTGTGATATAAAGAATTTCAAAACCTATCTTTAGAAATGGATCTCGAGTCATTTTCTGAGTATCGACCAAACCTTGGTTTGAGAAAAATAATACCAAGCAACCAGTAAACCTCTCTACCTAAGAATACGTTAGATTAAGAAAATTACCTATTGCTTATGTTTACGGAAATGTTGTTTACCTTGTAGAAACCATATGCAGGGAATTACTCCAAAGGAGAGTCTTCTAGAGAAAATTGGGGTGAGAAGGAAAACCTCATCGTTCTCTCTAGTGACGAAGAGGAGCAACCGAAGTATCCACGTAGCAATGGTGGGTTCCCGATTGAGTAGAAGCATGCCCCATACACTCGAAGGGGTGAAGACGGATATCCAATGGTTGGAATGCTTATACCACCCACGACTCTAGAAATAATTATGATTTCTAATGATCACGAACCTGGGTAGGCCTCGAAGAATTAGAAGAGAGCGGGATAATTCCAGGAATATCGGTTGACATGGGACATTTCCTATGGAACCAACCATGGCTAACCCAGGTTGAGGGAGAAATGCAATCAGAAAAGAATGATAATGAGGCCGACGATGAGCTACAGACTGATGAGGAAGGAGTGGAGCAGTTATGATAGACCTTGGGAACTGGAGTCCGCCATCGGCTTCAGACTCAGAAGAGTAAAAGAAATGGGGGTAGGGAAGTTAAGGGTAGTTCTATTATTATATAGTAGTTCGGCTGGGATGAAATTTTGACCAGTATTTTTTATCGTATAATGTTAGGGAGGGGGTTTTCTTTTTGACTCAAGTTTAAATTGAAATGATAAATGTAAAAGTATGAAAATCTATAATATGATGTTTGTTCCAACTTCGCATTTGTGTGTATCTTTTAAATGAAAAATCTAAGGAAAAAGTAAGAAAAATTTTAATGAAGGATTTTTCTTTTATAAAGAAGAAATGGCATTATGAAATGATTAAAGATTAAGTCCTGACTAATAATGTGACGATCCATAAATTTTAACGATTTTATAACTTAATTAACTAAAATTTTCATGAAATTTAACAATAATTTTTGAAATGAAAATTTTATATTTGGTATTTCCACTATAAAATATGAATGTTTGTTCTGTTGTGAAATTTTAATTTTTAAATTTAAAATCAGTTAAATTTGATGGTAATAAAATATCTTTGAAATCTGAATATTTTTATATAATAAAAATGTAAGTCATTTTCTAAGTGAGACGTCGTAATTCTTTTCGCCAAATTTGGACTGCTATAGCCCTGTTTATCTTACTTTCGACGAATTAGCAGCAATGAATATTGAGTTTTGATAAGATGGTCGTATCTCTAATATCTGTGTATCATTATGTTCGTCTTGTCGTGTTGTTCTATGTAGTATATTCATTTGTGTGTTTCGGTGTCTGGTATGCGGCGAAATCTAAGAAACGATTAGCCGTAACAATTTCGCATTTGGACCTTTTGGGCATTCTATGTCCTTTCGTTTGTCCATTAGGTAATGCTAATAGACATTAGCTATTGATATTCCAGAATTCAACAGACATGACTTTTGGTTGTTCCTATGGTTTCAATATTATATGGTTAGTTTCCTTTACAATTTCTTTCTCGTCGTTTTGCATTGCTTACTTTTAAAAAAAAAACTGGTATATCTGAGAAACTTGCATCTGCCTCGCCGTCGCCTTTATCGTGTCGGTTAACCTATCCATCCTCCTTCTCTATCAACCGCTCATCTTCCTCCATTTTCACTGTCGTGCCTTTTGCCTCATCCTCCCTCTCCTATTCATCTCCTTCCCTCCATATTTTTCTCGACCTTTCACCTTCCCTCCTTGAATCCGCCACTGTTTCCGTTCAATTGCCATAACCACCTCCTTCAAAACCCCATCACCGAATGCATACCATCAGCCCACTCCAGTAGCCACAACCATCTCTAAACCCAAGCACCCTGATAGCCCATCGCACGCCTCTACATACCACAACCCGATTCAACGGACAGCCACCCTACATCAAATGCCTCAGCCACCTCCTAAATCCATCCGCCCTAAGCGCTAGAGCATCCACCTACTTCAAACCCTCTAGCCCACGCACGCAAATAGTTCACAACTTGCTCATTGTCTAAACCCCTACTAACCTTGTCCTGTCCTCCACTGGCCTCACGAAACCCCATGCCATGACACAGTCAACCCAAACAAGCAGCCCACTATCAGCCTCCCCCCTCGCAGCCACCGAGACCCACCCCTCCAATTCGACCTTTCCACTATTTCTCTCGATTTCATTATCTGGTTATTCATTTGTTTATATATAGTTTTTGTTTAATTAATTTCTTCTTTTATTGTCTTTGATAAAATATTGAAAACTAGCTTTCAAGTTGCAATACTTTATATTGGATAAAAAGTTCGATATTTAGTTGAAAGGAGAATCCTTCGTTCGTTTTTAGTTTTCTCTCTATATATTTTGAGTTATTTGATTTATAAGAGTCATGATCTTGTTTATCTGAAGTTGATTTGTAGTAATACTTTGTATGTTTTATCCCTTTGCTTCATAAAATTGAAAAAAGTGTGTGTGTGTGTGTGTGTATGAAAGCCTATATATATAGTTTACACATATATTTGTTTCCATTGATCTAAGTCCACATATATAAGTTTGCTTATATATATATATTTCAATTTTTGAATCCTGTCTCTTAAATTTGTCTTGTGCTTGTCGCAGATCTTTGACTTGTGGTGTCCCGATTTCGTGTCCATGTTCGTTGCATCGTTCTTCGCTGTCGTTGTTTTCCATATCCACGAAAGTTGAACGACCACTCACGATTAACATTCATTTGTTTAGTAAATATAATTCACATGAAATGACGATTGAATATATGATTAATTTGAATTGATTGGTAATTTAATCGTTGATATGATATATTGATATTTTAAATTGTTCACTTATGTAAATTAAGACCATAACATGTTGAATAAATATTATATTTAAATTTGTTAATGACTATATATGCTTGAAGTTGATATGTCATGATATTTTATTTTATTGTTCTCGCTCTGCAAGTTCCCCGATAGATTAGGAAATCCATATGGGTTGAAACGATACGTACCTGAACTATCTCATAAATTAGGGAAAATCGTTATTGGTTGAAATGATAAACCCAAGCGATTTCATTGATTTTAAAATTTGACATTGTGGGTTGAAATGATATATACTCGTAAATTTAAATTATTACAGATTGAAATGAGAAATATCTGTATCACTTGACCACATGATAGAAAATTATACACGGACATCGGTAGTCTATTTTTGAAAATGATTTCCAAAGTTTTGAAAGGAAATATATAGGTTTTAATAAAAAATTGATTTTTAAAAAAAAATATGGAGATTATATTTTAATATGTGTAAAATTTAGATTTTAAATTTATATGTTTTGCAAATTTTAATTTTATATGTTATGTTTTAAAATGTAGATTGTAAAATTTTACTTATAACTTTATCATTTTTAAAATATATAAAATAAGATATAAAATAGATTTAATAAAAAGTTTCAATTTAATTTAATTTAATAAAAATTTAATGTAATTAATGTATATATAATATGTTTTAAATATTTATTTAAATTTATATTAATATTTTGAAAATATCAAACTTTAATAAATTAAGGTTAGGAAGATAAATTGAAATTAATTTGTAATTTAATTGGTTTGAGAATTGAATATAAATTAGAATCGATTGGAAACTTATTGATTTTAAGATTTTTGAAAGGCATGATTTTATAACTTGATTTAATTAAAAGTGATCAAATGAACATTTTCAAGTTTAAATAAAGTTAGGTAATTAATATTTAATTTGATTTAAGTTTGTAATTTGAGATTTATCTTAATGTTTATAAAAGTGATTAAGTGAATATTTCAAAATTAAATATAATTGAAGTTAGATATTTAATTTTGATTTATATTTGTAATTTGAAACTTTATTTAAATATTTATTAAAATGAATAATTTCAAATTTAAATAAAATTGAAATTTAATATTAATCGATTCAAATTTGTAATTTGTGATTTTATTTGAATGTTATTAAAAATGATTAAGTGAATATTTTCAAATTTAAGTTAAATTAAAGTTGAATTTTGAAATACAAATGAAATTTATCAAATTGAGTTATTGTGATGCTTAAATATTTAAACTTTGAAACCTACTAAATTTAAAGTGGTTTAAATTTGTAATTCAAACCTGGATTTGAAATCGATAAAAATTACAAATAGTTTTAATAAGAAATTGAATTAAACCTTTAACTTGTTAATTGAAATTGTTGAACTTAGATTGATTTAAATTGAGTTGTGGAACTAAAGTTTATTTGAACTGATTTGTGAAATTGGGAAACAATTCTAATTTGAAACTATTTTTGATATAACTCCCTTAAATATATAAACAATTTTATTATTTTAAATTTATAAACAATTTTCAATATATATATATATATAAATATATATACTATTTAATATATATATTATTTTAATATATAACCTATTTTCTAATATAAACTATTTTATTATATAATTTTTCCACTATACATAAACTACTTTTGTAACGACCCGTATTTTACGTATCGAAAGATCGTAGAACTATTGTCATTAGGTCGTTAGTGTTGATAAGTCGTCCAGAGCTTAAGTCGTCCAGAGGTTAGGTCGTATAGTAGCTTAGGTCGTGTAGCAGATAGGTCGATGGAGCGACTTAGGGGATTGGAGCGACCTAAGGGAAGTGAGCGACTTAAGGGATAACGGTTTAAGGGGTAGCGACTTAAGGATAGTAGCGGCATAGGTGAGCGACTTAGGAGTTAACGACCTAAGGAGGGTAAGTCGTTCGAGCGACTTAAGGGTGATAGCTTAGGACGTTGAAGTTAGGTCGTAAGCGACTTATGTTAGGTCGCGTAACGGTTTAGGTCGTAAGTCGCGCATTAGTGTTAAGGCTTGGGTCGCTGGGTCGTTGAGTCGTTGTGTGTGTTAAGTCGCTGTAGTAGTTAGGTCGCGACTTTTGTTAAGTCGTTAAGTCGTCCAAACGGCATAGGTAGGAACGTGCGTATGTGTTAAGTCGTAGGTCGCGTGAAGGCCTAAGGAGTTAGGTCGTGCATGTTTTAGGTCGCGCATAGGCTTGAGTCGTTGGGTCGGCTTCATGGTTAGGTCGTAGGTCGTGGGGAGTTTTAGGTCGTTGGGTCGGCAATGTTGTTAAGTCGTGAGTCGCATGATGGCTTGAGTCGTTAGGTCGTGTCTAAGTTAGGTCGTGTAGAGGCTTGAGTCGGTAGGCCGTGGGGTTGATGAGTCGTAAGTCGTGGGGCCTTGTTAAGTCGTGACCGACTTAAGGGGGGGCGAACGACTCATAGGTTTGGCCTATAAATACACGGCCTTATCTCACTATTTGGGATCCGGATTTTGGAGCGACGAAGTGCTGCCATTTTGAGAGCTCGAGTACTATACTTCTTCACTTCTTATCTCTTCTCTAATCTAGTGCTTCCCTCCATCCAAGATTGAAGATCAAATCGAAGATCCAAGAGCCAAGATTGAAGATCTATATTCTTCAAAGAGAGACTTCATCGTTTGAAGTCGAATTTTGACGGATCAAGCTAGATCCTTCACTGTCCTGATCTGAAGTGTGTTGCTTTTGAGGAGTTTAGGTGATTCGGTGAGTGGTGGTTATCTCTCACACGGACCCAAAGGAGTATATTGGATCGGTGGCTTGTTTGTGTGTTAAAGATAGTGATTTCATGCATTTTCCTTAAGTCTGCATGTAGATCCATCGTTCATAAAGTTTTGATATCCACTTTACTACATGTTAACCTATGCTAGTTCATTCATCAAGATATTACTTAGAATTCATGCTTGTTAGATTTGGATTCTTTATTTATGAAATTGCCATTATTGTTATAACTGTTTATTTAGATCTTGTTTGAATGATTGATTACTTGGATTAATGATTGATCTGATTGATTGTTATAAATTAGTTGATTAATGATTTGATTTGGACAAGTTGGTCGAAGATGATTCAAAAGCTAAGTGGAAAGGCTCTTGAATAAGGAAAGCTGCTCGTGGCATATGAAGTGGATGATAAAGCTCATATGGATAGATTTGATGATGATGTTGAGATGGGACTTTGCTATGATGCGATGAGGCAAAGCATGATGTTGAGATGGGACTTTGCTATGATGCGATGAAGCAAAGCATGATGTGAGATAGCCTTGGTTTAACCAAGACGGGATCATCCCAAGCATGTTGATAACTCGGTGATATGGTTCGAGTTTGTTGATAATGGAGCTACTATGAGAATAGTCGTCAAGGAGGATGACTAGGAAGCTGAGATTTCATCGTTGTTGATGGTTCTAGCATGCTCAAAGCAAGAGTACGCTGGGCAGATTCGATAGTCCCAAGACCAATAGTTGAAGGTCTAGTACTCTGGGCAGATTCGATAGTCCTAGGCACGGGTCACGATGACGTGCAGAGTTATGTCTAGAACCGGGGTTGCCATTAGCCCTTGACGGACGGATGAAAGAATGAGCCGGTCATTCAATTAACGGTGATATCGAATCAATGATAACAGTGATAGCCAGAGTCATGGATGTTTGGATGTTTTGGTTGTATCGTCATTCAGTCTCAAGAGCGATGTTTTGTGGGTGCTTATCTGATCTTGGTTTAGGCCTTGGGGGTTTGTACTTGGAAAACATCGACCTTGACTCGAGTGATAATTGCTTTACTTTAATTGTCTGCTTTGCTATGTTTGTTTCTGCTTAGTGTGTCTAGGGGCTATCACTGTAGAAAGAGGTGGAGTGGGATGGTTGGGTTCCTATTCCTTTTTCTTTTATGCTCTTTTGGTATGTTGTTAGTTAATTTACCGCTCATTAAGACTGTTGTCTGACTCAAGGTTTTATGTTCAACTCTTATTACCTTGGGCTGTTCATCAATTTTGGGATGGGCAGACTAGGTAGCAGGTGACAGGTGCTGTTCTTAGTGACCAACGATGTTGATGACGAAGACGAGCTGGAGGCTTTTGCATATTGTTTTTCTTACTTTATGTACTGGATGTTCCGCTGCTTGTATGATTCTCTGAGTGTTATGTAGTGAGGCTTGATGTATTGACCATTCAGATGTTTGTATCAAATTGTTTTGTAGTGTATTGATGAGGTTCTATTTAGTGAAGCTTCACTATATATATTTCTCTATTGTATTTTATCCCTGCGCTGTGAGTAATACGATAGAGTTTATTTTTATTTATTTTTACTTTTACCCTGATGATCGTCCATGGCGGCCTGGCACACTTTTCAACGCACTATTTCCTTGTTTAGTGCAGGAGCCATGGGCGGTCGTCACATTTGGTATCAGAGCTTTGGTTAATCGATTTTAGCCAATGCTCGCTGACGTAACTACGTATGAGAGACGTAATTGTATTTTAATGGATGATTACTATATATAATATAGTAGCTTAGAAGGATTTGAACCTCTTATGCAGTTGTTTCTCAAGGTGTACTAATCATTCTTTTATAGATATTAAGAATGAGTTGAGGAGGGAGATCAGCTGCTAGGGAAGGCCGTTCTGTAGAGGGGGCTGCTGATTATGCTGCTATGTTCGAGGCTATGATGACTTCGATCATGAGAAGGATGCCAGCTCCAGGGCCAACGGTAGATGTTGGAGTTCAAATTCAAACTCCAAAACAGGTGGATTTTACTAAGCTATGTAAAGACTATACTGCTCTTGGAGGAAAGGTTTTCTTGGGAACAGAATCAACCATAGAAGTCCAGAGATGGATAGATGCTTGTAGAAGGATCTTTGGTGATTTGGGAATCGAGGATGTAACCAAAAGGAAGTTTGCATCAAGACAGCTTCAGGGAAGAGCTTCTGATTGGTGGAACTCTATCACCATTGATACTCCAGAGGAAGAAATTACTTGGGAGCAATTCCAAGTCAGATTTGAAGCTAAGTTCATTTCTACAGCTCAGAAATCCGTTCTGTTTAAGAAATTTGTGGAACTCAAGCAAGGTGGAAGACCAGTCCTTGAGTATGTTTCTGAGTTTGAAGCCTTGTCCAAGTATGCTCGGTCGTATATTGAATCTCCTTATCAGAAGAATGAGAAGTTTGTGACAGGCTTGAACACTTACCTTGGGAGGCAGTTGGTGGATCATTTGGACGATCCGTTTGAGAAGCTTGTGGAGAAGGCTCTCAGGCATGAGGATTTGTTTCCTAAGGAAGGATCTGTTGTTGCTGTGACCAAGGAAGATTCTAAACCACAGCAAGGTGGGAACAAGAAGAGGAAGCAGCAGCAACAGAAGGGTTAGGATGGCCAAAAGAAGCCGAAGGGTGAAGTGACCTGCTACAATTGTCAGCAGAAGGGCCATTTCTCTAGAGATTGTAAGAATCCAAAGGTGTTGGTGAAGTTTCACAACTGTGACAAGCTGGGGCATATCGGGAAGAATTGTCCAGAACCGCGGAAGGACAAACAGATTATGCAAGCTTATGCTTTTGGGGCTGTGCCATCATCTTCAAAAGCTCCTACTACGGAAGAGAAAGGAAAGAGTGTGGTGGTACAAGGTACCCTTTCCATTTGTGGTATTCCAGTTAGAGTGTTATTCGATACTGGAGCGTCGCATTCTTTTGTTTGTAATGAACTTGTAGGCCGGTTGGGTTTGGAGCCGGATATTGTTGATAGACCATTGGTTGTGACTAATCCAGTTGGGGGTTCGTCTTGTTTGTGTATGATATGCCGTCGTCTGGTTGTATCGAGTCATGATTGCTCTTTTGTTTGTGATTGTTTTGTTCTGAACTTTGCGGGGTTTGGAATTATTTTGGGTATGGACTGGCTTAGGAAGTATGCGGCAAAGGTTGATTGTGAAAGGCTGGAGGTGACAGTCGAGAATGTGGAAGGGCGAAAGGTTGTATTACGATGTAAGCATGAGGAAGGCGTCTTCATGAGCTTCATGTATTCGCTGGTTGTTACACGGGATGGACTGTCATCGGTGCCAGTCGTAAATGGATTTGAGGATGTCTTTGATGAGGTCAAAGGGTTACTGTCGCATAGAGAGATCGAGTTTCACATCGATCTAGTTGAGGGAGCCAGACCTGTTGTGATGCCTCTTAGGCGGATGGCGCCTAGGGAACAACAAGAGTTGAAGGTGCAAGTTGATGATCTTTTACAGAAAGGATTCATTCGGCGAAGTGTGTCCGAATGGGGTGCACCAGTTGTGTTTGCAACCAAAGCGGATGGATCGTTGAGGTTGTGTGTGGATTATCGTGAGCTGAATAAAATGACTAAGAAGAACAAGTATCCATTGTCGAGCATAGATGACTTGTTTGATCAGCTTCACGAAGCTAAGGTGTTTTCTCAGATGGATTTGGCAACGGGATTTCACCAGTTGAGAGTGGAAAAGGATAGTGTGCCGAAGACTGCTTTCAGGACACCATCAGGTTTCTATGAGTGGTTATTAGTAATGCCATTTGGATTGACCAATGCACCAGCATATTTTGTGGATCTTATGAATAGAGTGTTCAGGGATCATTTGAACAAGTTTGTACTTGTGTTCGTGGATGATATTTTGATTTATTCTAGAACTGAAGAAGAGCACAAGACGCACTTGCGTATTGTTTTGGAGACCCTGCGAAAACATCAGCTGAGGGCTAAGTTTTCGAAGTGTCACTTCTGGAAGAGCGAAGTGAGGTTCTTAGGCCATGTTATCTCTGGAAGTGGAATAGCGGTTGATCCCGCCAAGGTGGCAGCAATCCAGGATTGGGTTAGACCTAAGAATGCATCTGATATGAGAAGTTTTCTTGGATTAGCAGGATACTATCATCGATTTATCAAAGACTTTCTAAGATAGCTGCACCATTAACAGGATTGACGAAAAAGAACCAAGTATTCAGATGGGATGCTAAGTGTGAGCAAGCTTTCGGAATCCTGAAAGAGCGATTGACAAATGCTCCTGTTTTGACTATTCCAAGTGGAAATGATGAGATGGTGGTTTACACCGATGCATGTGGTACTGGACTTGGAGCAGTGCTAATGTAGAAGGATAAAGTTGTTGCATATGCAAGTCGACAACTGAAGCCGCATGAAAGGAATTATCCAACTCATGATTTGGAGTTAGCGGCGATTGTATTTGCTTTGAAGATGTGGAGACATTACCTACTGGGATTTCGATTCGAGTTGTTTACAGATCATAAGTCATTGAAGTATCTTTTCTCCCAAAAGGATTTGAATCTCCGGCAGCAACGATGGCTAGATTTTTTAGCATCATATGATTTTGGTATAGCCTATACTCCGGGAAAGGGTAACGCAGTGGCAGATGCTTTAAGTCGAAGACATGCAGAATTGTGAGCCATGTTTTCAAAATGGAAGAGTCTTGAGTTTTTGGCTGGATTTGACTTCAGGCCTAGATGTGAATTGGAACCTAAGATGTTGGCAAACTTATCGATAAGACCTACTCTTGTGGAAAGGATTGGCGAGAGCCAAAAGCGAGACGATAAGCTCGTCAAGATTATCCGTGATTTGGAATCGGGGTTGGACCCAGAGAAGGATAAAGGATTCGAGGTCGATCGAGAGGGTTGGCTTCGAAAGCAAGGACGACTAGTTTTTCCCGATATAGATGAACTGAGAAATGAAGTTCTGAAGGAAAGTCATCACTCGAAGTTGACAATTCATCCAGGTGGAAATAAGATGTACCGAGATATGAAGAGAACCTATTACTGGGAAGGTATGAAGATGGATGTTGAAAATTTTATTTCCAAATGTATGAACTGCCAGTTGGTAAAAGCCGAACAGAAGAAGCCCAGTGGATTGCTTCAGCCATTAGAAGTTCCTACATGGAAGTGGGAGCAAATATCGATGGATTTTATCGATGGACTACCTAGATCCAGAGCAGGAAATGAAGGGATTTGGGTCATCGTAGACCGTTTGACTAAGAGTGCAAGATTCATTCCTGTTCGATCAACCAGGACTGCATCGAAATTGGTTGAGTTGTATGTTAAGTGGATAGTTCGATTCCATGGTATTCCGAAGAGTATAGTGAGCGATCGAGACCCATTGTTCACTAGTGGATTTTGGAAGAGCTTCCAGAAATTTTTGGGAACTGAGTTGTGTTTGAGTACAGCTTATCACTCTCAAACAGATGGTCAGACCGAGAGAGTCAACCGAGTTTTGGAAGATCTCCTCAAAGCATGTGTTTTGGACTTCGGAGGATCATGGGAAGATCATCTTCATTTGGTGGAGTTTTCATATAATAACAGTTACCAGTCAAGTATTGGTATGGCACCATATGAAGCATTGTATGGAAGACCATGTAACTCTCCGACATGTTGGTTGGAAACAGGAGAAAAGTTGATACTTGGGCCAGAAATGATTCGACAGACCTCTGATTGTATAGAGATCATTCGGCGACGAATGAAGGCCGCCCAGGACCATCAGAAAAGTTATGCCGATAAGCGTCGTAAGGATTTGGAATTCGACGTAGGAGATATGGTTTTTGTGAAGATTTCTCCACTGAAGAATATCATTCGATTAAGGAAGAAAGGGAAATTGACTCCGAGATTTGTTGGACCATTCCCGATCACCGAGCGAATTGGAAAGCTCGCCTATAAATTGGAATTACCAGAAAAGATGTCGGGTGTGCATAATGTTTTTCATGTATCGTATCTACGGAAGTATGTGCACGACTCGAATGCAGTGGTTTCTGTTGATAGCTGTGAAGATTTTGAAGTTGATCCAGTTGTTAGAAGACCTCGTAAGCCGCATCGTGTTGTGGAAACTGACAAGAAACAGCTTAGGAGGAAGGTAGTCAGGTTGCTCAAGGTACAATGGAGTGATGATGTTAACGACTGTACATGGGGGGAGGAAGAGAGGATGAAGGTAGCTCATCCTGAACTCTTCGAGGTATGGCCCTAAGGTATCGTGACATCTCATGAATTTGTAACTTGTTCTAGTTTTAGAATTCTGCATGCTAGGCTAGTAATTGGATGCATGGTTTGTTGATTGCTATGGATGGTAGGCATGCAGGATAGTTTTGGTTGCTCTTGTTTGTTTGGAATTTCGGGGGCGAAATTCCTAAGGGGGGGAGAATGTAACGACCCGTATTTTACGTATCGAAAGATCGTAGAACTGTTGTCATTAGGTCGTTAGTGTTGATAAGTCGTCCAGAGCTTAAGTCATCCAGAGGTTAGGTCGTATAGTAGCTTAGGTCGTGTAGCAGATAGGTCGATGGAGCGACTTAGGGGATTGGAGCGACCTAAGGGAAGTGAGCGACTTAAGGGATAACGATTTAAGGGGTAGCGACTTAAGGATAGTAGCGGCATAGGTGAGCGACTTAGGAGTTAACGACCTAAGGAGGGTAAGTCGTTCGAGCGACTTAAGGGTGATAGCTTAGGACGTTGAAGTTAGGTCGTAAGCGACTTATGTTAGGTCACGTAACGGTTTAGGTCGTAAGTCGCGCATTAGTGTTAAGGCTTGGGTCGTTGGGTCATTGAGTCGTTGTGTGTGTTAAGTCGTTGTAGTAGTTAGGTCGCGACTTTTGTTAAGTCGTTAAGTCGTCCAAACGGCTTAGGTAGAAACGTGCGTATGTGTTAAGTCGTAGGTCGCGTGAAGGCCTAAGGAGTTAGGTCGTGCATGTTTTAGGTCGCGCATAGGCTTGATTGGTTGGGTCGGCTTCATGGTTAGGTCGTAGGTCGTGGGGAGTTTTAGGTCGTTGGGTCGGCAATGTTGTTAAGTCGTGAGTCGCAAGATGGCTTGAGTCGTTAGGTCGTGTCTAAGTTAGGTCGTGTAGAGGCTTGAGTCGGTAGGCCGTGGGGTTGATGAGTCGTAAGTCGTGGGGCCTTGTTAAGTCGTGACCGACTTAAGGGGGGGCGAACGACTCATAGGTTTCGCCTATAAATACACGGCCTTATCTCACTATTTGGGATCCAGATTCTGAAGCGACGAAGTGCTGCCATTTTGAGAGCTCGAGTACTATACTTCTTCACTTCTTATCTCTTCTCTAATCTAGTGCTTCCTTTCATCCAAGATTGAAGATCAAATCAAAGATCCAAGAGCCAAGATTGAAGATATATATTCTTCAAAGAGAGACTTCATCGTTTGAAGCGGAATTTTGACGGATCAAGCTAGATTCTTCGCTGTCCTGATCTGAAGTGTGTTACTTTTGAGGAGTTTAGGTGATTCGGTGAGTGGTGGTTATCTCTCACACGGACCCAAAGGAGTATATTGGATCGGTGGCTTGTTTGTGTGTTAAAGATAGTGATTTCATGCATTTTCCTTAAGTCTGCATGTAGATCCATCGTTCATAAAGTTTTGATGTCCACTTTACTACATGTTAACCTATGCTAGTTCATTCATCAAGATATTACTTAGAATTCATGCTTGTTAGATTTGGACTCTTTATTTACGAAATTGCCATTATTGTTATAACTGTTTATTTAGATCTTGTTTGAATGATTGATTACTTGGATTAATGATTGATCTGATTGATTGTTATAAATTAGTTGATTTATGATTTGATTTGGACAAGTTGGTCGAAGATGATTCAAAAGCTAAGTGGAAAGGCTCTTGAATAAGGAAAGCTGCTCGTGGCATATGAAGCGGATGATAAAGCTCATATGGATAGATTTGATGATGATGTTGAGATGGGACTTTGCTATGATGCGATGAGGCAAAGCATGATGTTGAGATGGGACTTTGCTATGATGCGATGAAGCAAAGCATGATGTGAGATAGCCTTGGTTTAATCCAGACGGGATCATCCCAAGCATGTTGATAACTCGGTGATATGGTTCCAGTTTGTTGATAATGGTTGGCTCAAGAGGCGCTTGAGCTAGTATGAGAATAACCGTCAAGGAGGATGACTGGGAGGCTGAGATTTCATTGTTGTTGAAGGTTCTAACATGCTCAAAGCAAGAGTATGCTGGGCGGATTCGATAGTCCCAAGACCAATAGTTGAAGGTCTAATACTCTGGGCAGATTCGATAGTCCAAGGCACGGGTCACGATGACGTGCGGAGTTATGTCTAGAACCGGGGTTACCATTAGCCCTTGACGGACGGATGAAAGAATGAATCGGTCATTCAATTAATGGTGATATCGAAGCAATGATAACAGTGATAGCCAGAGTCATGGATGTTTGGATGCTTTGGTTGTATCGTCACTCAGTCTCAAGAGCAATGTTTTGTGGGTGCTTATCTGATCTTGGTTTACGCCTTGGGGGTTGGTACTTGGAAAACATCGACCTTGACTCGAGTGATAATTGCTTTACTTTAATTGTCTGCTTTGCTATGTTTGTTTCTGCTTAGTGTGTCTAGGGGCTATCACTGTAGAAAGAGGTGGAGTGGGATGGTTGGGTTCCTATTCCTTTTTCCTTTATGCTCTTTTGGTATGTTGTTAGTTAATTTACCGCTCACTAAGACTGTTGTCTGACTCAAGGTTTTATGTTCAACTCTTATTACCTTGGGCTGTTCATCCATTTTGGGATGGGCAGACTAGGTAGCAGGTGACAGGTGCTGTTCTTAGTGACCAGTGTTGTTGACGACGAAGACGAGCTGGAGGCTTTTGCATATTGTTTTTCTTACTATATGTACTGGATGTTCCGCTGCTTGTATGATTCTCTGAGTGTTATGTAGTGAGGCTTGATGTATTGACCATTCAGATATTTGTATCAAATTATTTTGTAGTGTATTGATGAGGTTCTATTTAGTGAAGCTTCACTATATATATTTCTCTATTGTATTTTATCCCTACGCTGTGAGTAATACGGTAGAGTTTTTTTTTTTTTACTTTAACCCTAATGATCGTCCATGGTGGCCTGGCACACTTTTCAGCGCACTATTTACTTGTTTAGTGCAGGAGCCATGGGCGGTCGTCATAACTTTCAAGCTGTTTAAGTTGGAACTGTTATGGTTTAGATTTATTGGAATTAAATGCGAATACTTTGACATAATGGTTTCAAAAATTAATATGATTTAAAATGATATGATTTCGAAATAAATAGAATTTAAAATTTAATATGATTTTGAAAGATAATATGATTTCGAAAGTGATATGATTTTGAAATGAATATGATATTTGATATGAAGTACGAACTATTTGAAATGAAATGACCACGGTTTGAAATAGGCGTTTGGTTGTTAAAGAGACCGGGATCGGATATTTTCATACTCTCTGTCAATATCAAAAACCACTTTAACAACTGTGTACATGGTGGAGAATCCAGAATGAAGTAGGATGGTTTGGCGACGTCTATACGAGGTATGAACCAACCTTGACTTTCACGAGTTTATGGCTAAAATAGGAGTTATACCGGCCCAAGTGGGGTCCCTCCCCCTATCGGACACATTTGTTCGATACCATTCTATTACTTTGTGATTTAATTAGGTGCACCTTTGTTTGGGAGCGTGTCTCGAGGAAGGCTGTAGTAGCTGCTATGCGTTACTACTAGTATGGGATTGCAAACTATAGAATCCTACAATAGCATTATCTTGCGTGCCTTGTCACATGCCTTATCGAGCCTTCTACGAGTTTGGTTTGTACCGTACCTATGAAGTGGTCCTGAGTAAACCACCGGTTTGATGGAGCTTATAGTATCTGTATAGACTGCAGAAATATATAAAAATGTGTTAAAGGGGTTATGGGTAACGCCTTAACGCTATTTTAATATTTTACTTTACTATTGACATTATGTATGTAGTGTATTGTACTACATATGTAGAAAGTTTAATGGATCCTTAAAGTATGAAATCCCAACATCCTTTAAGTTATATTGTAATTCACTTGGACATTTCAATTGAGTTGATTTACTTGCATAAGAATGTTTATCGTGTAACGTCCCGCCTTTTCGCATGCTTTAAATCGAAACACGTGTCGATTCAAACCATACAGAAGGGCGGATTGTTATGGGATAAATAAGAAAACCAAGAAAGAAATAAACACAAAACAGAATCTCACAGCGGAAGGAAAAATATAATAATTAAATATACAGTTCATGAAGCTGTTTTTCAAAATATTTAATTATACTTACAATATATACCAGAGTTATACATACCATAGAATATCAATAATGCAGTGGAATACAATAGTGTAGTGGAATAATATAGTAGATAATAGTACTATTAATCGTCGTCTTCTTCCTTCAGAATAAAATCTTCAAATCCTGAAACGCTCGAACTGACCCGAGCGAATTGAAAAGACAAAACACTCAAGTCAAAACTAAAAAATCTTATGTAAGTTAAATTAACTGAAATAAATATGAGTGTGACGGCATCAGAGATGTTTACGGGATTTGACATCTCCTATCTAGTGTCTAACGTAAGTGCAATAATTCAAGGGATGCTCGGGATTCACATCTCCTAAGGATCCGTGAAACGATTTACTAGGTAGTAACATTTGGCTATTACAATGGTGTATATTAGTAAAATAAACTTACATTTTTCTTAGCATTAAGGGGTTACCCATATAGCCCTTAACACGTAATAGTCCCAGTAGTCCATCCAATATCATGGTCCCTCCTGATCAGGAAACACCAGAGGATACCACACGGGCTATGGGAGAAATCCAAACTGATACAAGGCGCGATAGGGTAGGTGACACGAGACAACTAGGCAATGCCAGGGTAGATATACCTACGCTTCCGGGTCGGTGGTAACACGTAGCGCGCAGCTACCGCCCACCTCGAGCCACACCCCCAAATAAAAAAATCAAACGTGGCCACTGAATCAATCCAAAAGTCAAAGTATAATATCGAAGGGATGTGTCCGATCAAAGGTGCTACCTCAGTTAACCCGTCGATCGCTCCTGTTTTAGCCACCTTATGCCAACTCACGGGAGTTGGGTCCACGTATTTATCTCAAAGGAAACGCCGCCACCATCCTACTTCATTCTGGAATCTCCACCACATACACGGTTGTTAAAGTGGTTTTCGGAGTTGGCAGAGAGTATGACAACTTCCGCTCCCGATCTCTTCAACAACCAATCGTTATTATAACACCGCGGTCTTTTTCAAATAGTTTATACTTTAAAACGAGAATAAAATATCCATTTCAAAACCATATAAATACGATATCATTTATTTTAAAGATCCAAATCAATATGATATCATTTTATTTCAAAATATATCCTTTTCCCAAAATCATAACACTTTCAAATCTATATACCTTGAAACCCGTAGCTTTGAAAACATGACTTATAATACTTAAATGGTTTAAATATTAAATTTCTTTATTATAAAATAAAATAGCTTCTTCACCTTCACAAATCAATTTCAAATATAGATTTAAATCCCCAAATAAACCCAAAAAAAATTCATATGCACCATTTCAAAACTTATTCTTTCATAATTTCACATTTATCAAATTCAATTTGCTATTATTTACATTTGAAACGTACACTTAATAAATCCAATATAGTTTAAGTAAAACTTTAACTTCAAACAACTGGATATTTTTTTCAATTTATTTAACTTGATAAATTCATTTATCTCAACTTTACATTCATTTAAAAAAAAATAAAACTAAATCAAGTTATAAGAATCATACCCTTTACAATCTCCATTTTTATTTAAACTTCAAATCAAATTTATTCAAGTACAATTTTTAATAATTCAATTTAAACAATTCCATACTTATCTTTCAACTTAATTTCATTTAAGTCATTTAAAACTCTATATATAAAATATCTTAAATAGGTACTTAACCATATAATATAAAACAATCAAACTTCATTATTAACTCATTTTTATTAATCAATTTTATACATAGCTTAAATTCAAGAATTCAACTATATTTATATATGTATATATAATAGTATTTACATAACATCAAAATTAATATTTATTAAATCATATTTTTTCTTTCCAAAACTATAGAAAATCATTTCAAAGTATTTTATATATAGACCACGGTGTCTGTATATAATTTTCTACCCTATGGTCAAGTGATACGGATATTTGTCATTTCAATTCGCAATTTAAAAGTAAAAATTACGGTTTTATATCATTTCAAACCGCAATCCCGAATGAAATGAAAATGCATAATAACTTGCAGTTTATACAATATAAAATACAGCATTCATTCATCCAATATCAATCATCAACCATTTATAACAATCATCATCCAATATAAACAATAACATCACTATAGAACGAATAATAAACAACAAGTATTAACTAGCAGTTTATATTCAACATTAGATTAAAACAGTTTAACTAGCAGTTTATATGCAATAATAAATAAATAAAAATTTAACTGGCAGTTTATGTGCAAAAATAAATTAAATAAAAATTTAATTTTAAATAAATGCAATCTAACTGAGATGATGATTAAAAATATGCCCAAACACTCATAGATAAATTTTAAATCACCTCAAAATTTAATTTAACAAACATAAGAAATCTTAGAAGTTGTAAGTGGGTTAAAATACTCACCTTTTGAATTTAAATTGAATTTAAATTCAATTTAAACCAAAAAATTTGACAGTCTCAGAATTCGTCCAAACCAGCGCCAAAGTGTTTGGAATTTCAATAAGATCAACGAAAAAACCACACATGAATTGTTGTTCGTGTGTGAAAGATATAACGATAAATGCGTTTTAATTTCAAATATAAAATAAAATAAAAAGAACACATTTCAAAGCTAAGCCACATCACCTTTTTTTTCCAGGTAGCATGCACAGGGATTTTCACGACCAAACCTTCGTGCGTTCGAACCCATATACAGCCCTTTGACCGGGACGTTGACCATCGAATTCACACTCCCTGGACCACCGTAGCCAACGCCACTGCCTCCATCCCACTCGTCTACCTCTGCCGCACCTCCAGGTGCCACGATATTGCTTCCGGTCGCCCCTAGTGGCGTGCGCCGCCGCCGCCCGTATAGGGTATTCAAACCCTAATCGAATTGATTCGCACGATCCAGCTGTCGATTTCTCTGATGAACCATACCGATGGACAGCGCACAGGAATCTCTACAAAACCAAGAAAGGAATTGATGATCCGTCAGAGTTGATTACGACGAGATGAAAGGCCGAGATTTGTTCCTCGAATTCCGGCCACACAAAAAATCAGATCGAGAAACGGACTGTAGATCTGACTTGCGCTCTTCGAGAGCTTCAATATATATTTTTTCTGAATATTTTGAGGAGTTGCAATTTCACTGATTTTGGAATTGGAATTGTAATTGCGAATTTAGGGTTTGGAGCCGTTGGAAGGATGAGATAATTAGAACATATGGAAATGAGGAATAGAGGCTGCTAGGGTTTGTACCAGAGTTTTTATAGACAAAGGTAGAATAGATGGATTGGATTTGATAAATGCGCTGAACGATATATGGCCCGAAAAGCCCGTTTCGAATCCGAAATGAAATTGGGTCAACCCATATATCAAAATAGGTGTTTTAAAATATTTTAAACGCAATTGAAAAGGTTTCAAGTCCAAATTCCATCGTATGAAGCAGTTATGCTAAAATCAATATTTTCAAATTGATTTCAATTTCAATTCTTCAAGGCGTTTCAAGCCCGTACGATCAAACGACAAGTCCGATCGCTACAAAACTTGAAATCCTACAATAATTCACCGTACGGATCCGATGAAACTTTTTTCATTGAAATCCGAGTCAGTAGCCAAAATGGCTATTTTTATATTAATTAAATAAATAAAATTTGTTCAATTTATTCAAATTTTCAATTTCAATTCGATAATTGCCGATTCTTATCATTTTTAATTTCCCAATCATTTACAATGATTTGAACCAATTTAAATGTCAAATTAGAGTTGATAAATTTATAAATTTTGGTATTAACCTCAATTTCATTAAATTTGAAAATTATAAATTAAATTTCCAAAAATTCTATTAAATTTAATTTTCATTTTATTATTAGATTCATTATTATCAAACAGATGAGATTAACATCGGATTCAAAATTCATTACATTAATATTCTCACATTTCATCTAAATTCCCATTTTAAATATTAAATTTTCATTTAATTGCAATAAATTATATTATCGTAAGTTAAATTCAAATAAATAAATAAATGTTGATTCTCATTCTTATTATTCAAACAATCATTATCTATAAACATATTTAACATTTGTTTACGTTTCATTACACTGATACTTCTACATACATCTTAGATTTGTATAAATGGCTATACTTCAAAATGTGAAATCTTGTCTATTACACATATTAATTAAGGTTTTAAAACCAATTAATGAAATTTCCTTAGTCCAATCCTTTTTTCCAATTATTTACCTTATAAATAAATTTATGTTTCTATTAAATTTACATTCACACTTCTATTATTATTTTTAACAATCATTAAAGTAACGTTTATCAACAACAACAAACATTATGATTATTGACCTAACATTGATTGTATAAATTTTCCATTTATTACGTATTATTGTATCAATTGATATAGTTTTAAATCTATTTCCCAAATCTACTACTTTCAATCAAATAAAACTTCACAATTTGTTTAAATTAATTGGGATTATACAACATTTATTATTTATCAACTTGTTTTAAACCTTATTACCTAACTTTATGTTCAGTTACTATTGAGCAATATTATTTCTTTTAATTCAATAACTATACTTGTTTTACTCATATTCCCGTTATTGTAACCTTTATTTGTTCATTAAAATTTAATTCCAATTCCAATTAAATCAACAAATTCAACATGCAACTTATAATAATTGCTTACAAGCCAAGGTTACGCTTAAGTTTCTCATACTTCAACCAATAGCCATATTATGAGTAGAATTAACATTAATTTCAACTATTTTCTTAATTTACATTAACATAATAATTAATTACCTTTAATGAATTTTATTCCCCTATTTATTAAATGCAATCAATTTGACCTTACATACGTAAATACTCCCACTTTCATCATAATTCTAATTCACTATAGTACCAAATTTCAATTTCTTGAAATAACCCATTTATTATAAATTTGCATACCAATTAATTAGTTTCAAATAGATTGATTTAATTCAACCTTTTTATTAACTCTATATTAATCAATACGATATTTCATTGGTTAATTCAAAGCTTACTTTTAAATTACTAAATTTTCATTTTATATCCAAGTGCAAAATTTTACACTATTTCATTATTTTTGTGATTTCACTTCAATTGTCAAAATTAGTTTTAATAACCAGTGCTACGCTTAATTCCTAACATTTACTTCATTATAAATTATAAAATTTTATTTCATCCTAAATTTAATTACCAAATCTTAATTAAATTAACCAATTTATTTATCAAAATTTACGGGTCGTTACATTCTCCCCCCACTCAAAGCTTTTCGTCCCCGAAAAGGAAAAGAAGGGAGAAGAAGTATTAAGAAATCAATATATTTACTTAAAATATTAAACATATAAACAAATAAATTTACAAAATTAATTACTTTAAATAAAATATACCAATTTATAACCATTAAATCTTTTTATACTTAAATTAATAAAGTTGGGAAAACATTTTCACTTATATAATCCAAAAAGGTTAACAATTATATAAAATGAAATATTCAAAGTGGTTTCAACCATAAACAAACAATCAATACAAACACCAATCACTTGCACAAGGCATTGAATCATCACATAGAATCAACACAAATCAATCATTCATATCAAACTTAATAAATAGTTGTTCAGGTTCAAAACTTTAAATTGTATGGAATGAAAAATAAACTATCAAGTGCATCGTTTGCTCAACAGTCTTAGATGAAACAAAATAGTTTATTCATACGTCCAAACAAATTTAAAGTATCATTACCCAAACAACCACAACCAAACAAACAACAATTTCAAACAATAGATCAAGTTTTCCTATTGATTCCATTTCACACAATTATTGCTTCATTTCCCTTTGATTCATTATTTATTTCTATCTATTTCTATTCATTACTTACCAATTCAATTTCTTCTATCTATAAAATGCCAAATACTATTCATTGCATTACATTCATTTATTTATATTATCATATACAATCGAATTTCTTAGCAGGTAAATTTATTAACTTAAGTTTTTAATCATCATTTATTTTTCATCTTTTATTCTTATTTTGTTTAGAAGCAACTTCAATCTATTTACTTAAGTTTATGATTACTTGCTTACAATACCTACTTTTCATTATTTTTAATTAGTATCATCTCAATTATACTTAAGTTTACAACAACCGCAACATCCAATTCTCACCTATTAAAGAATTTCATTGAATACTTTGATTATCTCAAGTTTATTACTTGTATAATATCCATTACAATTTCTTACTAACATTTCAACTTTTTATATCTTTTGGTAAGTTATATATGCCTTTAAGACTATAATTGAAGGTCGTACAAGTTTTTCTCATTTCCTTTAACTAATATTAATATTCAATAATCCTATCCTTTGTTTTATAGATTACAATTTCAAATTTCTTTAAATTTCATTTATAACCAGACATTTAATCTCTTATTTTATTTAAAGGTTCCAATTATTAGTTAACTACCCTTTCACTACCCTAATTAAAAATATTAATTGGCAGAACTTAAGAATTAAATACCGGATTTAATTTCAATTCTTTTAAAATAATAGATAAATGTATACTTACAACATATATATCCAATTATATTTAAAACAATTAAAATTCATATTCGTTTATCAAAATAAAACTGCAGTAAAACTACTACAGTGGCCTTCCCACTTCGAAACTCGAAAATGAATGTCGATGATGCGTGCACTCATCACCGAAATTATTTTCCAACGACAGAGCGGGAAGTACATAACTTAATTTTTCCCAAAATCGTCTTAAAACAATTCTTTCAAATTGTATTGAAATATTTATATCAGAAAATACTTCTAATAATATTATTACTATATTTCAAAATCATTCAAAAGAAATTTTCAAAACCCCGGAATTTACGTTCTAAATTCCCAATTTCCTTTTATTTTATTTTCAATCTTATTTCAATATTATCTATAAATTTCATTACCGAACAACCAATATAATACAACCAAATATAACTTTTATAAAAAAAATTTACTTTATATATATAGAAAATACAATAGGCAAAATTATTTCATTCACCTATACTAAAAGAAATATTGTGTCGATCTGTCCTATTAAGTGTTTAGAAATCCCTATTGATGTCATAGCGTCCCATGCACCAACCAGAATTTATAAATACAAAACGGAACAGATTAACACAATATTAAAACCTTTTTATAACACTAACAAATATGCTCTCTCATACATACACTCAGCGACTAATCATAGGGTATTACTACCCTATTAATAAAAAGTCAAACCCCACTAAGCTAAGGTTTATCGCTAAACCAAAGCTCTGATACCAGATGTGACGTCCCGCCTTTTCGCACGCATTAAATCGACACACGTGTCGATAAAAACCATACGGAAGGGCGGATTGTTATGGGGTAAATAAGAAAACCAAGAAAGAAATAAAAACAAAACAGAATCTCAAGCGGAAGGAAAAATATAATAATCAAATACACAGTTCATGAAGCTGTTTTTCAAAATATTTAATTATAGTTACAATATATATCAGAGTTATACATACCATAGAATATCAATAATGCAGTGGAATACAATAGTGTAGTGGAATAATATAGTAGATAATAGTACTATTAATCGTCGTCTTCTTCCTCCAGAATAAAATCTTCAAATCCTGAAACGCTCGGGCTGACCCGAGCGAATTGAAAAGACAAAACACTCGAGTCAGAACTAAAATATCTTATGTAAGTTAAATTAACTGAAATAAATATGAGTGTAACGGCGTCGGAGATGTTTACGGGATTTGACATCTCTTATCCAGTGTCTAACGTGAGTGCAGTAACTCAAGAGATGCTCGGGATTCACATCCCCTAAGGATCCGTGAAACTATTTACTATGCAGTAATATTTCGCTATTATAATAGTGTCTATTAGTAAAATAAACTTACTTTTTTCTTAGCATTAAGGGGTTACCCATATAGCCCTTAACACGTAATAGTCCCAGTAGTCCATCTAATATCATGGTCCATCCTGATCGGGAAGTCACCAGAGGATACCACACGGGCTACGGGAGAAATCCAAACTCGTACAAGGCGCGATAGGGTAGGTGACACGGCACAACTAGGCAATGCCAAGGTAGATATACTAATTACGCTTTCGGGTCGGTGGTAACGCGTAGCGCGCAGCTACCGTCCACCGCAAGCCACACCCCCAAACAAAAAAAATCAAAAGTGGCCACCGAATCAATCCAAAAGTCAAAGTATAATATCGAAGGGATATGTCCGATCAAAGGTGCTACCTCAATTAACCTGTCGATCGCTTCTGTTTTAGCCATCTTATGCCAACTCACGGGAGTTGGGTCCACGTATTTACCTCAAAGGAAACGCCGCCACCATCCTACTTCATTCTGGAATCTCCACCACGTACACGGTTGTTAAAGTTGTTTTCGGAGTTGGCAGAGAGTGTGACAACTTCCGATCCCGGTTTCTTCAACAACCAATCGTTATTATAACACCGCGGTCTTTTTCAAATAGTTTATACTTTAAAACGAGAATAAAATATCCATTTCAAAACCATATAAATACAATATCATTTATTTTAAAAATCCAAATCAATATGATATCATTTATTTCAAAATATATCCTTTTTCCAAAATCATAACACTTTCAAATCTATATACCTTGAAACCCGTAGCTTTGAAAACATGACTTATAATACCTAAATGGTTTAAATATTAAATTTCTTTATTATAAAATAAAATAGCTTCTTCACCTTTCACAAATCAATTTCAAATATATATTTAAATCCCCAAATAAACCAAAAAAAATTCGTATATTTCAAAGCTTTAATTATTCCACCATTTCAAAACTTATTCTTTAATAATTTCACATTTATCAAATTCAATTTGCTATTATTTAGATTTGAAACGTATACTTAATAAATCCAATATAGTTTAAGTAAAACTTTAACTTCAAACAACTGGATATTTTTTTCAATTTATTTAACTTGATAAATTCATTTATCTCAACTTTACATTCATTTAAAAAAAATTTAAACTAAATCAAGTTATAAGAATCATACCCTTTACAATCTGCATTTTTATTTAAACTTCAATCAAATTTATTCAAGTACAATTCTTAATAATTCAATTTAAACAAATTCCATATTTATCTTTCAACTTAATTTCATTTAAGTCATTTAAAAATCTATATATACAATATCTTAAATAGGTACTTAACCATATAATATAAAACAATCAAACTTCATTATTAACTCATTTTTATTAATCAATTTTATACATAGCTTAAATTCAAGAATTCAACTTTATTTATATATATAAAATAGTATTTATATAACATCAAAATTAATATTTATTAAATCGTACTTTTTCTTTCTAAAACCATAGAAAATCGTTTCAAAGTATTTTATATATAGACCACGGTGTCTGTATATAATTTTCTACCCAATGGTCAAGTGATACGGGTATTTATCATTTCAATTCACAATTTAAAAATAAAAATTATGGTTTTATATCATTTCAAACCGCAATCCCGAATGAAATGAAAATGCACAATAACTTGCAGTTTATACAATATAAAATACAACATTCATTCATCCAATATCAATCATCAACCATTTATAACAATCATCATCCAATATAAACAATAACATCACCATAGAACGAATAATAAACAACAACTATTAACTAGTAGTTTATATTCAACATTAGATTAAAACTGTATAACTGGCAGCTTATATGCAATAATACATAAATAAAAATTTAACTGGCAGATTATATGCAAAAATAAATTAAATAACAATTTAATTTTAAATAAATGCAATCTAACTGAGATGATGATTAAATATATGCCCAAACAATCACAGATAAATTTTAAATCACCTCAAAATTTAATTTAACAAACATAAGAAATCTTAGAAGTTGTGAGTGGGTTAAAACACTCACCATTTAAATTTAAATTCAATTTAAACTCAAAAAAAATTTAGTCTCATAATTCGTCCAAACCAGCACCAAAGTGTTTGGAATTTAAATATGATCCTAACAAAAAAAACCGCGTGTGAGTTAGTGTTCGTATGTGAAAGATATAGCGATAAATGCGTTTTAATTTCAAATATAAAATAAAATAAAATGAACACATTTCAAAGATAAGCCACGTCACCTTTTCTTTTCCAGGTAGCACGCACAGGGATTTTCACGACCAAACCTTCGTGCGTCCGAACCCATATGCAGCCCTTTGACCGGGACGTTGACCATTGAATTCACACTCCTTGGACCACCGTAGCCAACGGCACTGCCTCCATCCCACTCGTCTACCTCTGCCGCACCTCCAGGTGCCACGATGTTGCTTCCGGTCGCCCCTAGTGGCGTGCGCCGCCGCCGCTCGTATAGGGTTTTTAAACCCTAATCGAATTAATTCGTACGATCCAGCCGTCGATTTCTCTGATGAACCATACCGATGGACAGCGCACAGGAATCTCTACAAAACCCAGAAAGGAATTGATGATCCGTCGCAGTTGATTACGACGAGATGAAAGGCTGAGATTTGTTCCTCGAATTCCGACCACACAAAAACTCAGATCGAGAAACGGACTAGAGATCTGACTTGCGCTCTTCGAGAGCTTCGATATATACTTTTTATGAATTTTTTCTAGGAGTTAGCAATATCACTGATTTTTGAATTGGAATTGTAATTGGGAATTTAGGGTTTGGAGCCATTGGAAGGAGGAGACAATTAGAACGTATGGAAATGAGTAATAGAGGCTGCTAGGGTTTATAACAGGGTTTTTGTAGACAATGCTAAAGGTAGAATAGATGGATTGGATTTGATAAACGCGCTGAACGATATATGACCCGAAAAACCCGTTTCGACTCCGGAACGAAATTGGGTCAACCCGTATATCAAAATAGGTGTTTTAAAATATTTTAAACGCAATGGAAAAGGTTTCAAGTCCAAATTCCATCGTATGACACAGTTATGCCAAAATTAATATTTTCAAATTGATTTCAATTGATTTCAATTTCATTTCTTTAAGGCGTTTCAAGCCCGAACGATCAAACGACAGGTCCGATCGCTACGAAACTTGAAATCCGACAATAATTCACCATTACGAATCCGATGAAACTTGTTTCATCGAAATCTGGCTATTTTTATATTAATTAAATAAAATTTGGTCAATTTATTCAAATTTTCAATTTCAATTCGATAATTACCAATTCTTATCATTTACAATGATTTAAACCAATTTAAATGTCAAATTAGAGTTGATAAATTTATAAATTTTGGTATTAACCTCAATTTCATTAAATTCAAAAATTATAAATTAAATTTCCAAAAATTCTATTAAATTTACTTTTCATTTTATTATTCGATTCATTATTATCAAACAGATGAGATTAACATCGGATTCAAAATTCATTACATTAATATTCTCACATTTCATCTAAATTCCCATTTTAATTTTTAAACTTTCATTTAATTGCAATAAATCGTATTATCGTAATTTAAATTCAAATAAATAAATAAATGTTGATTCCCATTCTTATTATTCAAACAATCATTATCCTATAAACATATTTAACATTTGTTTACGTTTCATTACACTGATACTTCTACATACATCTTAGATTTGTATAAATGGCTATACTTCAAAATGTGAAATCTTGTCTATTACACATATTAATTAAAGTTTTAAAACCAATTAATGAAATTTCCTTAGTTCAATCCTTTTTACCCATTATTTACCTTATAAATAAATTTATGTTTATATTAAATTTACGTTCACACTTCCGTTATGATTTTTAACAATCATTAAAGTAACGTTTATCAACAACAACAAACATTATGATTATTGACCTAACATTGATTGTATAAATTTTCCATTTATTACGTATTATTGTATCAATTGATATAGTTTTAAATCTATTTCCCAAATCTACTACTTTCAATCAAATAAAACTTCACAATTTGTTTAAATTAATTGGGATTATACAACATTTATTATTTATCAACTTGTTTTAAACCTTATTACCTAACTTTATGTTCAGTTACTATTGAGCAATATTATTTCTTTTAATTCAATAACTATACTTTTTTTACTCATATTCCCGTTATTGTAACCTTTATTTGTTCATTAAAATTTAATTCCAATTCCAATTAAATCAACAAATTCAACATGCAACTTATAACAATTGCTTACAAGCCAAGGTTACGCTTAAGTTTCTCATACTTCAACCAATAGCCATATTATGAGTAGAATTAACATTAATTTCAACTATTTTCTTAATTTACATTAACATAATAATTAATTACCTTTAATGAATTTTATTCCTCAATTTATTAAATGCAGTCAATTTGACCTTACATACTTAAATACTCCCACTTTCATCTTAATTCTAATTCACTATAGTATTAAATTTCAATTTCTTGCAATAACCCATTTATTATAAATTTGCATACCAATTAATTAGTTTCAAATAGATTGATTTAATTCAACCTTTTTATTAACTCTATATTAATCAATATGATATTTCATTGGTTAATTCAAAGTTTACTTTTAAATTACTAAATTTCCATTTTATCCAAGTGCAAAAATTTACACTATTTCATTGTTTTTGTGATTTCACTTCAATTGTCAAAAATTAGTTTTAATAACCATTGCTACGCTTAATTCTTAACATTTACTTCATCATAAATTATAAAATTTTATTTCTTACTAAATTTAATTACCAAATCTTATTTAAATTAACCAATTTATTTATCAAAATTTACGGGTCGTTACAAATCCTGACTCGGGTGTTTTTTGTTTTTCTTTTTCTCGGGTCAGACCGAGTCTCACAGCATTTGAGACTTAACTTTGAAGCTTGGAGCTTTACTTGAATGTCTACCTTATATCTATGCAACTTTCCAGTTATTTTAGTTATTTCTTGTTGTTTATGTTAAGATTCGTCAGTTGCTTATGTATTGAGACTTCTATGTGTTGGATTATTGGATTCTTGTTGTATATTTTGCTTTAGATTCTGATGTTCTGTAGTAGCTTCATGAACTACTATTTATCTATTCCATTGCTTATTGTTGTATTACTCTGTGTCTGTGATTCTGTGATTGATTTATTCACTGTATATGTTAAGTTTTGCCAAATATAAATTAACAATATGTTGTTTTGAGCAATTCAATTCTGACATGTGTGGATGATTGTCGATTTGAATGGTTCGAAATGCAAGTCGTTACAAATGAAGGAAGTATATGGTAAATTTATAAGCTTTTCATGAACTATTAAGATATGTTTAGAGATGTGTTGTAATAAAAAGATATTAATCTTTTGAAAAGAAATGTTATTTTAGTAGAAATATTTGGAAATAAAAATATAAAATGGTTGTATAAAGAAGTATCTTTATAAAAGTTTGAGTAAAAGATGAAAGTTCTATGAAGTATTCTCATAAGAATATTGGAAAGGTTTATAAAAACATATTATGTTGATTATTTCATTGCACGATTTAATCTAAGGAGTCGAGTATAGATCTTTGACATGTTTGACACTTATTCGGAAAAGGATTTATCACTCGATCTTGACGACGAACATTAATGAGGATTTATGGTTGGATACTTGAGTTTTCTATCATAGTTGAGAACTACACAAGGAAAACTAAAATTCTGATCGGAAAGCCTAGTCAAGATCTGCACTAAAGGATTAGAGGATCAATACTAGTCCGAAAGTAAAGTTGGGAATTCAAATAATAGATCAAATCGGACACTATGTACGGATGATCTAGATACATCGTACATGTGAAAGTTTAAAAGTAAATATTTTGGGCAAACCTTTGGGTATTTTTAAAGATGAAATTCTTTTAAGGAGGAAGTCTGTAACGACCCGCAAATTTATCATTTTGATAAATTATATTATTAAAATTATTCAAATGTAAGGTTGATAATACAAATAATATTGTTTTGAGTGATGATAAATAATAATAATCCTATTTTAATAAATATTTACAAAAATATTTCCTCAAAATTTAAATCGATAAAATGGCCGAAAACCGTTTTATCGATAACGACTTTATAATCATGAAATGTTGCACATAGAGATGGATACATACACTTTTTTATAATTGAACAAGAATATAAAATAAAATAATTTATTGTATTTTTGAAATTTAAATGTATTTTTGACATTGTTAGTAATCCCCTTAAATAAAATAATTTGTTTATTAAATTAAATTGAGATTTAATGATTTGATAATTATTCTGATTATTTTAATAATTATTTTTAAATGATAGTAATTCATTTTAAACGATTATAAAGTGTTAAAAATCAGTTATAATAATTTATAAAGACATATAATAAATTTGAAAATATAAGAAAAAATCGCTATCACTTTATCGGTATTATAACAATTACTGTAATTAATCGTTAATATTAATTTATATGGTTTTATAATTCAGGTGTGATCATTTTAATTTATTAGTAATGATAAGAAATTTATTTTCAAATTCTATTAACAAATGTTTGTATATAAATTAGTAATTGAAAATGTGATCGATAATCGATTTGTCGATTTTCAACGGTTTAATGAACGAAAGCTTTTCAAAGTCATTAAAATGTTTTTTCCTCTTGTGCACATACGTGTACATGTATATACATGTGTACATATACACTTAAACATATACATATTACAAAATATTAAAATAATTTCCTAAGACTTAATACTTAAGCAACCAAAAAGCAAACTTCAACTCACCTTACAACACCATCTTCACCTCAACATCACCATCACATGGGGAAAGGGGGCCGCCGTGTGTGTAGGGAGGATTAGGCATAGTGTGGGTCGAGGGCAAAATGGTAATTTTACCATTAGATATTTGTTCCAAATTTTTTCCTTATAAATACTCATCCACTTTCTCATATTTTTTGATCACATTCTTATCACCTTCTTCTCCACTTTCAAGCTTTTGTCATAGCTTCAATGCTTAACAAAATAATTGCAAAATATTTAGCAAAAGAAAATTGAAAACATGTAATATATATGTTATCAAATCCACTTCAAACGAAGATAAACCTCCTCCTCTCCACCTTAAAAGACCATGGCCACCTCCTCCATTCACCAAGGCCATGAACTCCACCCTCCATAAATCTAGGCCGAGCCCTCCCATAGGTCTCAAGCTCAATTTCGTTAACTTTAATTCGATCGTAGCGGAGCTATAGCTGAATTTAGACTAGCTTATAGGAAAAATAAAGGTAAGAAACAAACAAATTATTGTATTATATGCTATTGAATGATATATGTTTGATTATGATTATTGATGATGGTTGTTGAATATGAATGTTGAATATATATGCAAGTCATAGGAATACACGTCGATAATCACAAAGGAAATCATTTTCCTTTATTCAATGAATTGGTGTATATGGATTATTATACCTCTTTAAAATGGTTTAAAAATGGATTTGAAATGTTTTATAAACATATGAAAATGTTTTGGGGATGTTTGAATGGTAATTGAAAATTGAGTCCAAAATAGTCGCATACCGGCAGTTTGCGGTTTCGCGCCATAAAAGTCAAACGAGTATATTAAATGGAATTTAGTCTAGAATTCTTCGAGGCAAGAATTTTTCAAACTATTTTGTCCATAATTTTCACAAAAAGAAAGAAAAATCAAGATTTTGATAAATAGATTTTTAAATATGAGTAAAAAAAAGTTTTAGAAAAATCGTGGTTTTGTAGTTCAGAATCCATGAAAGGTTTCTTTAAAAATGATATTTTAAAATTGTTTGAAAATACGAATTAAATTCCTAAAATGTTTTGAAATTTATTTTAGTTATAAAAATGAATTTCCAAATGATAAAAAGTCATTTAAGCTTAAAAGCACTTTCCGCAGCACTTTTCTGCAGCACTTTTCTACAAACTTTGAATTATAGTTTTACATGCAACAGTTCCTTTCCAAATCTTTGGTAAATGTTTTCAAATGATTAATAAAGTATTTTAAAGGTGATTTGAAGGATTTATGGAATGGTTAATTAATGTAGAGTCGATCAAATAATTTGACCGCCCTATTGGTGGTAGAAAGATAGTGTTTAGGCTTGAGTTTGGAAAATCAGTTTCTTGCTATTCCTAGCTATTCGGACTGGCCCAACGGATGAGATAGTAAATTTGGTTAACTTGGATCAAAATTTTCAAAATGGAAAAGATATGATTTTCCCAAATATAAATAACTTGGATTTTATGGAGATAATCTTCTTATAGGTGGTAAAGCCCAAAGAAAAAACTCGTACTATTCGAGAAATTTAAAAGGTGATTTCTTCGTTATTCCGCCTATAGTATTTCTTGATTACGGGAATTGATATTGAGTAGAGTTATATGATTTCTATAGATTCTTCTCACTTAATATTTACTGGTTTTGGATTAACATCCTAAGTAACATGGTTTTAACTCAATCAAAATTTTGGGTTTTGAATTGTGAAATCTATGTTAAGATTTAAATGAAATGAATTGGAAATATTTTCCTAAGTGAAAAGAAATGATTAGGAATTACTCCAAGTTTAAAAAGGTTTTAAGTAATTAAAGGATTTGATAAGAAAGGTTTAATGACTCCATATATTTCGAAAAGGAATGTTTTAAAGTTATATATTTCTAAGAGATATTTTTGATAGAAGGAATGAATTAATCAAACATTATTCACCTATTTACTTGACCGCTTTTATCAATGATTGGTTTGAAGGAACCGGGGTCAGATTTGGGTATTCCTGCTCGAAGACAACTCTGAATCAATTTGTGTATTCGAAGTGAAGACAAGGATATGATTTGGAAGATGGAATGTAGGGCTGCTTGTCACTGACCCACAGGGGAAATTTCCCATATCATATTATGTAGTAGTAATTCTTCATTTAAGATCTTCTATGCAAGGACTTTTTGCTACTAATCCTAGGGGTAATTCTCGACAAAATGTGGTAGGAGAGTGCCTTCAGTTTGTTTTGTTCCTGGGCAACTTGTATAGTCGAATGTCTGACGTTGCATTTCTAGTTTCATAAATTGATCTCTATTAACATATCATTTGTTTGGTGGTGGAGAATACATCTTCTCTTAGCTTAACACCTTTCCTGAGACGTACGAGCTTAAGAGTTATACATTTGTAGAAATCAGTTGTGTGACTATGAGATGGCAATGTGGCATTCAAAGTGGATTGTGCTATGTGAAAGGCAATCACTACCTCATGCCTTACCACCCGGTAAGGGCTTAAACAGGGTAGGCCGCAAAGCTATATTGTTCGCAACCATTAGGCTATGGTCATCACCTTTCTAGATTAATCTCTATATGTCGAGTATGTGGTATATGCTATGGGGCCTCGGATAGGTCGGTAACGACCAGGGTGATGTCATATTCGTTTCAATCCAAGCCATGTATGAGTGCCAAATAGGGATAGACCGGCCTTGCCAGATGCGAAGAATTGTTTGTGTATCCTCGGTACATTCCTCTAGAAATGTACTATACGAAAGGTAGTCCCTAATCTGCCATTGTATGGAAATCCATTCTCCGAGCGAGCCTTGTAAGAGTTCGTTTGTAGAGCCTAACATATTCGAAATTTAATAATAGTAACAATTTCGGTTATAATTAATAAGTTTACATGCGAATGTTTTCAAAGGAGTGTCATTAAAAATAATATCAAATACATTGTGTATCAAATGTTTTGGTTACCATAAGGTAAAAACCCATCCGTATTTATGTGTGGGCGAGGTCTTATGAGATACCTTTTCTTTTCGAACCGCGTATTTTGAGTTTCTTACACCAGTCCTATGACTAAGCCAGAGTTTATTTTCCTTTCCATTAAACTCTGGGGGCCTAATTTTCTCAGGCAGCCTAGTAGTCAAGTTGAGAAGAAATATGGATGGAGCTTAAAGCGTGGAGTTAAAAGATTCTTCTGAAGATTGTTATCCATTTCCACCATACTTATTTACTATTGTATTCTGCATTTGTAGGGATAGATATTTATAACTGTCCTTTTTCCACTATGATAAATGTTTTTAAAATTTCCACTGTAAAGATTATATGTTGAAGTAATATATGTGAGATTTAATTTTGTCTTTACTTTCTTTCTTACCCTTGAGAATCCACCTCTTCGGCACATGGATTTACGGCATGTGAATACTGAGGGTGTATTAGTGTCGATTTCCATGAGTCAAAGAAACGAGTCGTCATCTTTGGTATCAGAGTTTAGGTTGAGCGAACACCTTTGCTTTGGTAGTGGCAAAGTCTCATTAGAGATAGGGTTAGTAATACCCTTACGTGAGTAACTCATTAAAGATAGAGTTACTAACACCCTAGAAATGATTAAAACTTATATAAGCAATAAAAATAAATATTTGGTAAAATTTTCAAAAGATTTTTGAAAGAATAAACCATTTTTGTCATATAAAGAATTTTAAAAGCTATCTTTAGAAATAGATCTCGAGTCATTTTCCGAGTATTGACCAAACTTTGGTTTGAGAAAAATAATACCAAGCAACTAGTAAACCTCTCTACTTAAGAATACGTTAGATTAAGAAAATTACCTATTATTTATGTCTAAGGAAAAGTTGTTTACCTCGTAGAAACCATATGGAGGGAATTACTCTAAAGGAGAGTCTTCCAGAGCAAATTTGAGCGAGAAGGACAAACTCATCATTCTCTCTAGTGAACGAAGAGGAGCAACCAAAGTATCCATCTAGCAATGGTGGGTTCCCGATTGAGGAGAAGTGTAATGACCTTAATTTTCAGTAACATTTTTTGTAACATTTAATTAGGTGAATTAAATGAAATAATGTAAATTGTTTAAGGGATTGAGATATGTGATTAGTCAGGTAGCTGTGCTATGTATCCAAATGAATAAAGTAAATTGGAATGAAACACAATGTTAGGAATAGACAAGGGCAATATAGGAATTAGTATTATTCTTTTACCCTAAACCCCTTAAGCAATATTCTATACATTTACTTCACATTCAAAAAACAAAATATAAACTTGAGACCGGCCACCATTAAGGGAAAACAAGAGAAGACAAAGCTAGGATCAAAAGAAAAGCTTAAGCAACAAAATCAAAGATCAAATCACAACACCTTAATCTCAAAGTTAAGGTGAATAATGAATGCATCTCATATTTTTCTTGTTTTCGGTTTTATAATGAAATCCGAATTATTTTTCAAACTTATTTTCCATATTTTTAATTGGTAAAACGGATATATATATATATATGTGTGTGTGTGTGCATGTTGATGATTTATGATATTTCATATGGATTTTATGACATGTTTTAATGTGAAAACCCTATTAAATGACATCCAAATACCTTGCGATTTTAGATTTAGATCATAAATGATATTTTAGAGATGGGTTTCAAATTTTATAATTTTCAAAATTAATGCGGATTTAATATTAATTATCTAGTAAAGAAAATGATTATTAGGGTCTAAAATAATTTACAGCTAAATTATATATATTTTGGGTCTGAAATTTATATGTTAGAAAACATAATAAAAATGATTTATAGAAATTTTATATATTTTTCCTAAGTGTTTTCGTAGATATATAATATTATTTAAAGTATGAGACTTAAATGTTTTATATATTTATAAAAGGTGATGGGGTATTTTGTAAATAAATTAAATCATTTATTTCTGAAATTTCGGCAGTACTTTTATAAAAGAAATTAACATCTAGTTATGTTTTAACAAACAAGGCAAGCTAGTTGAAAAGGATTACTTAAAAAGGTTAAAAACTAGTTTAAACATGCTCTTTAAATGTTTAGCTACTTTCGGCACCTATGTTCAACACAGTACTCCCGCCTTCATCACTATCGAAACCAACGCATATGGAATTAAAGGCTTGGTGCGCAGCGAATTGAACACTGACGAAAGGTATGCAGTCGAAACAAGGGGTTCCGATGGGGTGAAGTTTTACTTTGCTTTTAAATGAAAACGTGCCTGCTTTTCTTTTGCTTTTGAGTTGGTTAGATTCCGACTGGGTCAAATTGTTTTAAAGGAAAGTTTTCGAAAGAGGTTCCTCCTTTTGTTTTAAGCAAATGCTTTCGAAGGGGGAAAAACCGCTAGCTGCCACATCTTACCTTTCGAAGTAATGTCTTCGAAAGGGTTTCCTTGTTTTAAAACCCAAGTCACTTCTCCAATGCTTTCGAAGGGTTGGTTTCGACAACATCACTTGTCTACTTAAGAAATTATTTTCGAAAAAGTGCTTTCGACTTAGTTGTTTTACGATCCTTTGTTATGTAGAAGGTAAAACCAAAAGGTTTCGAATGGAATAGATTTAAATGGTTTCGAAAGGTTGTTCCATATGTTTAACTTGAACCCAAATGCTTTCGAAAGGTTTGTTTATATAAATGGATTTGAATTAAAGGAAGTTTTCGAAGGGGTGGTTCCCTAATGTTTTCAAAAGTTTTAAATGGAAGGTTTCGAAATGTATATCTAAAATGTTTTGATAAAAGGATGTCTAGGTTTTAAAGCTTTCGAAGATGATGTTTTTCAATGGTTTCGAATGGTTTATTATTAAGGGTTTCAAAAGGATATGTTTGGGCTTTGGCCTAAGGTTTTAGTTGGTTTTAAAAGGGGTACTTTCAAAGGTTAAATGTTTTTACCAATAAAGTTTTGTGTAAAGTATGTATAACATGGCAAGGTGATTTGAGTAAAGCATAGAATATATTTTCCTTGTCTAAAGTATGAATTAAAGGTTTAAATCAATTTGTAAGAAAAGGTTTTCAACGAAAATTAAAGGGTAGACGACCCTAAGTAAAATGACTCAGATGTTAGAATACTAGATGAGGCAGGTATAGAGTCGCACCTTATACATTAGCTATTAGCCCATAGCTAATTTAGTCCAAAATTCCAATGTATAAGGATTTTTCAAAAGTAAGACTAAAATGATGTTACACACATAAAGGAATATACAAAGAGAAAATAGGTTATTGGTGAGCCCACTAAACCATGAGGATCATTTGACCCTGGAAAATTAAGTTAGGGATGGACCGTACAGAAGAGGAGCATCTAATGGAAGTTAGATTACTTGTTTATTTTGTTTGGTAGGCCAGAGTCAGCTAAAGGTTAATAGTTAGACAAACAAAACTACAGTGTTCGGACAGATAGTCCATTATTACCTGATTTATATGATTTCATGATATTGATATATTGTTTTAACCAGCTTTGGGTTGCAGGATTAAGATTTGCAAAAGATATGTTTTAAAAGGATATTAGTGAGGGGAAACTCATTCCGCTAAGCGGCATGGTCTCACTTAATATCATATAACAGAGATGTATAGTATTATTCACACTAGGCTTTATGTCTGACTCGAAGTTTATGTTTCCCCTTTAAACTCTCAGGTTCTCAAAATTGATTTGAGTAGGCTGAGCGTTGAGGGTATTCAGGTTTTAGCAGGTGGATGAATAAAGCTTTCGAAGACAAGGAGGAGGCTGAAGTTAGCTATGTAAGAGTTGTTATGTTTTTATTTCCGTTGTGTTGTATTAAGTTAGTTATTGCTATTTAGTAATCTGGTTAATTAAGGAGGCATCTTCATATGTCGCTCTTGGCATATTTTTTAATAATTATATTTGATCTTAACCTGGGGAAACGTTGGGTTTATGTAACTTGGATATGGAATGTTGTTTTGAAATGTAATCAGAAAAGTGTTTTAATCTATGATGATTTTATTTCATATTCAAGTGCTTCTGATATTATGGATATCATTAACATTATCGTATTTGATCACTGGAAGTTAATACTACGATGACTGCAACATCTACAGTGCTTAGCTTCAGGCCTTCGGATAGGAGATGTTACAACTTGGTATCAGAACATTGGTTTACGTAAAAATTTAAGCTAAAATGATATTTGAAAACATAATCCTAAGGAATTAGAGATTAGATCGGGGTATGGGATAACGCTATAGTAACATACTTGTATTTGATATATATAAGTATACTTTATATCTCTATTTTTCTATCTCTCTTAGGCTACTTTTCTATATATCACGGGGCTTGGATACAGATATGGATGCTATAAGTGGAATAGTTAAACTTGGAGGGGGAAGAACCACAACAAATGGAAATGCCAGACCAAATACCAGGAGAAACCCAGGTCAGGCACAAGTTGGAAATGTGGGTGCTGGAGCCCCACAAGTTGACATGGGAGCTATGTATCAGTTCTTTGTGAACATGATGCAGGTGGATGCTGCTGCTGGAGTAGTTGGAGGAGGAGTTCAGGAAGCTCCAATGGTCAACAACTACGCTAGTCTGAGTAGAGATTATGCTCTGTTGGAGGAAAGCTATTGGAACTAAAGACGCCATTGAAGTAGAAAACTGATTACTACACTATGAGAGAATCTTTGTAGATTTGGGGCACAGTAATGAGTAGAAGAGAAGGCTTGCTTCAAGACGGCTTCGAGAAGCAGCTTTGTACTGGTGGAATAGTGCGATGGTAGGAATTAATGAGGAGACGATGACATGGGCTGATTTCAAAAGGATATTTAAGGAAAGATTTATGTCGGAGATTGCTAAGTCTGCTATGCTTAGGAAGTTTGCTGAATTGGAGCAAGGAGACATGACTGTACTTGAGTATGCAAGGAGGTTTGAGAAACTAGTAAGATATGGCTATGCTACGGTTGATACTAATATTAAGAGAAATGATGAGTTCATCAGGGGGTTGAAGCCTAAGCTTGCTAGGGCAATGTTACCGCGTATCAAGGATCCGTGTGATGTTGTAGTTGAGATGGCTTTGAGGAATGAGGAGATGCTTGCTTTTTTGGTGAGAAACAAAGTAAAAAAATCCAGGTGGTGTAGAGTCAGAAAAGGAAGTTTTTCCCTAAGAAAGGAGCTCAAAAGGGTGGAGCTGCTAAGAAGGGAAAGTAAGAAGTTGTATGTTTTAAGTGTGATAAGAAAGGGCATTTTGCTAATGAATTTCGCTTACGAGATTGAAAGAAGGTGATCGGAAGAAGAATATTTGATGCCTTAACTACGATCAAATTGGTCATTACAAGAACCAGTGCAAGGAGCCTGCTCAGAATGGAAGGGGAAAAGTATTTGCATTGGAGCCGACTACCTCGAGGCCAACAGTAGAGGAAAAAGGAAAAGGTGTGTTGAGAGGTATGTTTTAGATTCATGGTGTGTCAGTTAACATTCTGTTTGATACCGGTGCATCACATTCTTTTACATCTTGTTTTTTGGTAGATAAGCTTAACCTAGAACCCTCATACTTAGTTACTTCCTTAAGAGTTACAAATTCGATAGGAGGGTATGCGACACTTGGGATGAAGTGTGACCACCTAGAATTTGATTTGTTAGGTCAAACCTTCGTTTGCAGTTTGCATGTGTTTGATTTCGTAGCATTCGAAATTATTTTGGGTATCGATAAGTTAAGTAAGTACGATGCTAAGATATTTTCCCACGATCGAAAAATATCGCTTAAGCACCTTGATCATAGTGATCGGATGGTATATACCATAGAAAACCCTAGTTATAAGGTGAATGCTTTGTTGGGTGTTGTGTAGGTAGAAGAAGAGTTGAATCGAGTTTTTGTTAGAAAATTCACAGATGTTTTTGAGTTTGTAGTAGGAGTACCATCGAAACGTGCCATTGAGTTTCGGATAGATTTAGTGCCCAGAGCAGAACCGGTGAGTAGGCCGCCAAGCAGGATGACACCTACCGAGATGAGGGAGTTGAAGGTGTAGTTAGTAGATTTATAAGGCAAGAATTTTATTAGACCTAGTAGTTCACCTTGGGGAGCAGTCGAAGTATTTGCTAAGAAGCCAGAAGGATCATTGAGTTTATGTATCGATTATGTTAAGTTGAATGAGAAGACGATAAAGAATTGATATCCGTTGCCTAGAATGGAAAATTTGTTCGATCGGTTGAGTGGAGCCAAGGTATTTCCTAGTTGGATTTGGTGACAAGTTTCCATTAGCTTAGAGTAGTAGAGAATAGTATTCCTTTGACGGCGTTTAGAACTAGATATGGATCGTACGAATGGTTAGTGATGCTGTTCAAACTAACTAATGCGCCAGCATTCTTTGTAGACTTGATGAACCGAATTTTCCAAGAGCACTTGGATAGGTTCGTGTTGGTTTTCATAGATGATATTTTTATATACTCTAGGGATGAAAGGGGGCAGGAAGTTCGTCTTAGTGTGGTCCTTGAGATGCTGAGGGAGAATCAGCTGAAGTTGATGTTTTCTAAGTGTCATTTCTGGAAGAAGGAAGTATAGTTTTTTGATCATGTAGTCTCAGAGAAAGGGTTATCTGTAGATCCAACTAAAATTGAAGCAGTAAATAATTGGAAGAGACACGAGATAGTGACTGAGATAAAGAGTTATCTTGGATAGGTTGGATATTATAGGAAGTTCATAAAGGATTTTTCGTGGATAGCAGAATCGATGACCAAGCTAACACGAAAGGATATGAAGTTTTTTTGGACCGACAAGTGTGAGGAAGCATTCTAGAGATTGAAACTCTTATTGACTCATGCACATGTGCTAATTGTTGCAAAAGAGAATCAGGATTTGGTAGTATATACAGATGCATGTGGAACTGTAATAGGAGCTGTGTTAATGCAAAGAGGTAAGGTGATTTCCTATGCTTCTCGATAGCTTAGACCGCATGAGTTTAGGTACCCAACTCACGATTTGGAATTTGTTGCAGTGATATTTGCATTGAAGGCATGGAGACTACCTTTTGGGAGAGAGGTTTGAGCTATATACAGATCATAAGTCGTTGAAGTACTTGTTCTCACAGAAAGGAGCTGAACATGAGAAAGCTAAGTTGTCTGGAATTTATAGCTGCTTATGACTTTGGTACTGAGTACGCATTGAAAAAGGGCAATAAGTTTGCAGACGCACTTAGCAGAAAGCATCAGAATGCAGTGTTGGAAATGGTAACTGAGTGGAAAGATTTGGAAGCGCTGATGATGTGCAGTGGAGATCTGAGGTCGGGTCTAGTGGAGAATCTTTAGTGTTGCCATGTTTAGAAGTTCGACCAGCTATGATTGAAAAGATTGCTCCTAAACAGAGGAAGGATCCAGTATTAATTGAATGGATCAGGAAACTAAAGGATGGAATGGAGAGCGTTGACTTGAAGGATTTCAGTCTTGACCAAATTGAGTGGTTGAGAAAGAAAGGAAGATTGTGTGTTCCTAATTTGGGGGACATAAGCAAAGAGATTTGGGAGGAATGCCATCGTTCGAATTTCACTATTCATCCGAGAGGAACTAAGATGTATCAGGACATGAAGAGGTGTTTCCTCTGGGAAGGTATGAATAGGGATGTAGGCCTATGAGTGAAGCAGTGTTTGAACTATCAACAGATAAAGGCCGAACATCAGAAGCCAAGTCGGTTACTTCAGCCATTAGATATTCCATTATAGAAGTAGGATTCTACTTCTATGGATTTCATAAATGGGTTGCCGAGATCTAATAAAGGAAATGAATGTATATGGGTCATAGTGGACAGATTAACTAAAGGTGCCAATTTCATTCCAGTTAAGTCGACTATGACGACACCTGATTTGGCTAAGTTATTTATAAAGAATATGGTTAGACTACAAGGAATTCCTAGAAGCATAGTAAGTGATAGAGATTCCTTGTTCACCGGCAAGTTTTGGATGATCTATAGGAAATTTTAGGAACCAAGCTTAAAAGGTGTACCGCTTACCATCCACAGACCGATGGGAAAACATAAAGAATTAACAAAGTTTTGGAGGATTTGTTACCAGCTTGTGTGTTAGATTTTGGAGGATCATGAGAAGACCATCTACACTTAGTCGAGTTTTCGTATAACAATGATTATCAGGCTAATATCGGGATGGCACTGTTTGAAGTTTTGTATGGAAGGCCATGCAAATCTCTAGTTTGTTGGTTTAAGACCGGGGATAGATTGGTTCTTGGCATGTATTTAGCTAGAAAAGCTGCATAGAAGATCGAGTTAATTTGGGATAGGATAAACGAAGCGCAGTCTAGGCAGAAGAGTTATGCAGACAGAGGATGGAAAGACTTAGAGTTTTCTATTGGAGATCATGTTTTCATTAAGGTAATATCGATGAAGGTTGTGATTCGATTCGAGAAATCATGGAAATTGGAACCAAGATTTGTAGGACCATTTCCTATTGTAGAAAGGACTGAGAAACTCGCATATAAAGTAGAGTTACCAAACAGTTTGGTAGGAGTCCATAATGGTTTCCAAGTTTCTTATCTAAGGAAATGTGTTAGGGACCCGAAGACTACTATAGCACTGACCGTGTTAGAGAACTTAGTAGTAGAGCTGAATTTGACTATTTAGAAAGCCAGTTCGTATAGTCCCGAGAGATGAGAAGAGGCTAAGGAAAGAGACAATCATATTAGTTAAATTCTAGTGGAACGACAACGAGAGAGACTGTACTTAGGAGACTGAGAACAGGATCAGAGACGCTTATCCTTGTTTGTTTAATGGCATATTTTACCATTTTGATTGTTTTGTTGTGTACCTTATCATAATTTTGAGGACGATATTCTTTAAGGAGAGAAGTCGTTAATGACCCTAATTTTTAGTAACATTATTTAGTAACATTTAATTAGGTAAATTAAATGAAATAATGTAAAATGGTTAAGGGATTAAGATTTATGATTAGTAAGGGTAGCCATGCCATGTATCCAATATCCAAATGAACAATGTAAATTGAAATGAAACACAATGTTAGGAAATAGACAAGGGCAATACAGAAGTTAGTATTATTCTTATACCCTAATCACCTTAAGCCATATACTATACGTTCATCTCACATTCACAAAACTAAATATAAACTTGAGGCCGACCACCATTAAGGGAAAACAAGGGAAGATAAAGCAAGGATCAAGAGAAAAGCTTAAGCAACAAAATCAAAGATCAAATCCGAACACTGTAATCTCAAAGCTAAGGTGAATACTGACTACATCTCATATTTTTCTTGTTTTTGGTTTTATGATGAAATTCGAAATATTTTGCAAAGTTATTCAACATGTTTTTGATTATCCAAATTGATATAAAAGCTTGTTGATGATTTATGATATTTCATATGGAATTTATGATATGTTTTAATGTGAAAACCCTATTAAATGACATCCAAATGCCTTGCGATTTAAGATTTAGATCAGAAATTATATTTTAGAGATGGTTTTCAATTTTCATAATTTTCAGAAATAATGTGGATTTAATATTAATTTTATATTAAAGAAAATGATTATTGAGATTTAAAATAATTTACGGCTAAATTATATATGTTTTTGGTCTGAAATTTATCTATGCTAGAAAACATATTAAAACTTATTTATAGGAATTTTTATAGATTTTTCTTAATTGTTTTAACAGATAAATAAAATTATTTAAGTAATGGACTTAAATGTTTCATATATTTATAAAAGGAGAAGGGTATTTTTTAGATAAATTAAATTGTTATTTCTAAAATTTCGATGGTACTTTTAGAAAAGAAATTAGCAACCAATTAGGTTTTGACAAATAAGGCAGGTTGGTTGAAAAGGATTACTTAAAAAGGTTGAAAATCAATTTAAAAATGCTTTTTACATGTTTAGCTACTTTCGGCATCTATGTTTTGACCCAGTACTCCCGCCTTCATCAACATCGAAACTATCAAAGGCTTGGTGCGCAGCGATTTGGACATAGGCAAGAGGTATGTAGTCGAAACAAGGGGTCTCGAAGGGGTGAAGTTTTACTATGCTTTTATATGAAAATGTGTCTTCTTTGCTTTTGCTTTCGACTTGGTTGGCTTCCGACTTGGTCAAATTGTTTTAAAGGAAAGGTGTCAAAAGTGGTTGTGCCTTTTGTTTTAAGTAAATGCATTCTAAGGGGGCGAAACCCCTAGCTGCCGCATCTTACCTTTCGAAGTAATGCCTTCGAAAGGGTTTCTTCGTTTTAAAACCCAAGCCGCTTCTCTAATGCTTTCGAAAGGTTGGTTTCGACACCATCACTTCTTTGCTGAGGAAACTATTTTCGAAAGAGTGATTTCGACTTAGTCGTTTTACGACCCTTTGTTCTATTGAAGGTAAAATCCAAAGGTTTCGAATGGAATAGTTTTAAATGGTTTCAAAAGGTTATTCCATACGTTTAACTTGAGCCCAAATGCTTTCGAAAGGTTTATTTATAGTAAATGATTTGAATGCTTTCGAAAGGTTTTAAAGGTAGATTTCAAAGGGATGGTTCCCCAATGTTTTTGAAAGGATTAAATGGAAGGTTTTCAAAGGTTTCGAAAGGTATATCTAAAGTGTTTTGATAAAAGGATGTCTAAGATTTTAAAGCTTTCGTGATATTTTTCAATGTTTTGAACGGTTTGTAATGAATGGTTTTGAAAGGATATGTTTGGCCTTCGGCCTAGGGTTTTACTTGGCTTCGAAAAGGGTGCTTTCGCTGGATTCGAAAGGTGTACTTTAAAAGGTTAAACGTTTGCATCAACAAAGTTTTATGTAAAGTATGTATAACATGGCAAGGTGATTTGAGTAAAGCATAGAGTATATTTTCCTTGTTTAAAGTATGATTTAAAGGTTTAAATCAATTTGAAAGAAAAGGTTTTCAAAGAAAATTTAAGGGTAGATGACCCTAAGTAAAATAACTCAGATATTAGAATATCAGATAGGACCGGTATAGGATCGCGCCCTTAGCTATTAGCCCTTAGCTAATTTAGTGCAAAATTCCAATGTGTAGGGCTTCGTAACAGCCCGCAAATCCGTATCCCTTGAGTCAACACTATTCTACATCAATCAACTCAAGTTGAACAGAAATACGAACCACTAGGGTTAAAGAAGAAGAGGTAGAAGAAGAAAATAGAAAACAACATCAGAATCTAACCATCGCAGCGGAATAAAATATAATAGATATTCAATTATCTTTACACAAAAGAAAACTATATCTGTTTATACATACATCATCAGAGTTCCACATCAATAACATACAACTGGATACACAGCGGAATAATAATCAAATACGGAAGTACGTATTGCCATCCAGTTCGTCTTCTAAGCTCCACAGCATCCTTTCCTGTATTCTATAATACTCGGTCTGACCCGAGCATTATAGTTAAATAATACCTGAGTCAGTCTGGAATACCAGCGTGAGAAATCACACTCAAATTGATTATTAAAGTTTCAAAATCATTTGAAAAAAAGAGCATCTCTTAAGACCACATCACAAATAAACATGTCGAGTTTTTACCTTACGATAGCTAAAACACTTTTTATTAAAATCCTCTGATATTATAATAGGGTCTATTTACAAATACTTATTAAAATAACCGAAATTGTTACATTATTAAATTCCAGCTATTAGCCACAGAGTGGGTAATACAAACAAAACTCGTAAAAGGCGCGTAGGGAGAATGGAGTTCCAACTAATGACTAGGCACTGGGGTACCACCTGTCACTGTACGTGGCCTAGATCACAGTACAGAGGATCACTCCCGACCCCCTGCAACACAAGACCCGGACTATCCCTTACTGGATAATCCCGAGTAAGATCACCCCGCGGTTGGGATCAGCAACCGCAACACTAAGCCGAAATAAAAAGGGACATCTAGACAGGGATGACCTTACCCAGAAATCGGTGCTGCCCACCAAGCCTTGCTGCATAACCCTTGATTTTCAGTCATTCCCGGTTGATGAGGCTTGAGGCTAAGCGTTACCTTTTAGAACATATCCCTTAGAATGCCCATCGTCCACCTGACGATGTTCCGAAAGCATTCATCCATACAAGTCCGTCTCGGGTTCGAACGGAACCGAAGGCACTATTCCTACTACATCCATTTTGGAAATATCCTCAGGATTAGTAGCGACTAGCCCTTGCACTTCACTGCTCCATCTTCAACTCCAAACTCGTTTTCCATGAAAACGTACAAACCGGATCGAAGTGGTTTTCGAGAAATAAATCTCGATCCCGGCCTCTTCGAAACGATCAACGCATTTGGCCAATATTGATAGTCGGTGATTTAACTATCAATTAATATTCACAACATCCATCAAACAATAAATAATTTTCCAAATTATTTATTTTTCTCAAAATATCTTCGCTAAATACATTTCCACTCTCAACCCTTTTGAAACCAGTTTCAAATTACCTTCCTAGTACAGAATAAACTTTCCCAAATATTTTCTATTTCCACTGAAATAACCAAGCACAAAACTTTAGATTTTCAAATTAATATAAAACACTTTAATACAAATTATCCTTTAAAACATTTAAATTCAAAATTATTTAAATACTTATTTAAAATATATATATACTTTAAGAATATTTAAAATAAAACTACTTCAATACTTTATCAAAATATATACAATAGGAATATATGAAAATGAGGTTGCTTTATACAATATAAAACTAAACTTTCTTCTTTGAAAACAAATATCAAGTCACCCTTAAATAATTATTATGAAAATAGATTTTAAAAAATACTTACTATAGAATTTAAACATTTAGAATTAATAAATTTCTAAAACATGCTTTTTAAAACAACATTAAACTTTTATCTTATATTTAAAAATTTACTTTGAAAACGTACTTGGCTATCCAGGGAAATATACTTCTCTTCACATTCTTCTTTAAATTTCCAATTTCAAATACTTGAATCAATTTCCAAATTGATTTCCAATTTACTCCCTTTTTTTTCCAAAATCCATTAATTTTCAAATTTTATTCCTTAATTATGATTTAAAGTACTTTTAACTGACAATACCAAGTTTGGATTTCCCAGATTCCTCTTAATTCTTTTAAATAAATTTAAACTTTAAATTTTAAAATAATCCTTTATTCCTTTAAAATAATATCACTTAATTTACAATTCATTAATTTTCTGTTTATTCAAAAAAAATTCTTTTCATACTCGAAGTTATTTATTAGTATTTTAATATCACTTCCGTTTCTTTTCAATTCATTCTTAATTTATTCAAATTTTCTATAATTATTTCGCTTACAAATTCCCTTCTTTTATTTTCTTTCCAAAATCCAATTTATATATTTTAGGTAACTCATTATACCCAAATATATTCTATCAAACCATAGCATTCAATATTCCAATATAACTCATCATAGAATATCAAATAATCACAACAGAGAATATTAAATAATTTAAATAGATGTTGAGGAATCCAGTTGGATCCCTCCAACCTGTTTTCCCTGCATCCACAGACGTTAGCACAACATAAATACCAGTTTCACTTTGAGGTGGAATATCGCGGTATATGAGATTAATATAAATTATCCGCTATTATGCGGCGCATAGGGTCTCATCCGCTACATAATGCGGGAAATCAAACATTCCAAGATTACTATATATTACTAAATATAATATAACACACCAAATCCAATCAATCAATCAATTATTTAAATTTAACCATTTAAATTTAAATTTAAATTCAGCTGAGTGAGATTAACTCACCTTTGCATTTGTTTGCAGTCCACTTCAATTCCGTCTTAGTTCCCGGTTTATAATCTTGTATAAACATTATATTTTTTTATCAACATTCGAGTCAATTTGAACAATTAAATTTCCATTTATAATTTAGTTAACCAGTGATTTCATTTTTAAACAAGTAAAATTAAGTTTAAACTAATTTCCACTTATAGATTATTTTAGTAACAAAAATAATTAAAGAAGCAAATTGAATAAATCTACTACCAAATCCATTATTTAAAAATGAACTTCATAAGTTAAAAATGTGTGTGTATAATTTTAAAGTTAAATAAATAAATTGTGTGTGTATATATATATATCTGCTGTAATAACTTTTCCTTCTTTTTTTTTCTCAGTATAGATATATATATTCAGAATCAAACTTATATAGGTTTTAAACCCTACTGTAACCATTTCTCCTTATATACATATATATTTAAATATATAAATAAATACAAATAAATAAAAATAGCATATCGTACCTCACTGGCTCGACCTTACGTCCTTCTTCTCTCTCGACATCGAGCTCCACTAGCTAGATGCGAACTCCCATACCACGGCCATGTCGAACTGCCATCAGAACTCACGGCGACTTTCCAAGCATCGCACGCCCTGCCTCCAATTCGCCAAACCCTAAAGCCCCAAACCCAACTTTAAATCGCGACCCACGTTCAACGAAGCTGCCCCACTCGAGCCTCCAGAAATGCGGGTGAAGATTCTCAAAACCCCCAACCAACAGTATTAACGAAGACAGGTCGTAACCCCGTGCCGTCGCCACTAAACCCAAAACGCCGCCCCCTACACGAGAGCTTCCCCTTTCGCGACTTCGACTCGAGCTCAAGCTCGAGTTCACAGCTAAAACGATTCGATTTTGAGATATACAGGGAGGCGCGATTTGTAATTTGGGAGCTGTCGCCATTTTTTTCTACTTATCGATATGATTTTTTTGAGGCGATTTGAATTTGAAGATTTTTTTTCGGCCATTTAATTTCGATCTGGGTTCGGTTCTATCTATAAAGAAAAGGGTTGCGTGCGTTTATTTTTTTTATTTTAGCTTGCAAGAGAAGGAACGAAGATATGGGTTTTATTTGATTCGATTTGGAAGCCTGGAATAAAAAGAAATTTCATGATTTAAAAAGGAAAGGAAAGAGGCAGGCAACGGTATTATTTTTATTTTTCCATTGAGAAAGAACCAAATCGATTTGAATTTTTGATATAAAATTTCAGCGCGTTTATAAGCCGTACGCTCACACAACATCTCAAAACACTACAAAATTTGAAATCAGATAATAATACACTATTACGGATCTAATGGAACAGGTTTCGTCGAAATCCGAGACTGTGCCTCGGAATGCTATTTTTTGAAATTTAATTTAAACGATGAAATTTCAAAACTGAACAAATCTCTGTTAAATTCAATTTTAAAACTTCTATTATCTCAGCACTCAATATAAATTTTACAAGCCCTCAAATAATTTTTAACAGGCTTAAAATCCTAGATTCAACATTTTACCCAACTTCAAATTATTAAATTCAATAGTTTGATTATCAAATAAATAGTGATATTTAAATTCAAGTTAAAATTAACTTTTAAATATTTAAAATCAATTAAATATTCCAATTTCAAATGCTCAAAAACTCCAGGTTGTCACATTCCTCCCCCCTTAAAAGAATTTCGTCCCCGAAATTACTAATTAGGAAGAATGGTCCAATACCCGTTACTATTTTCCAAAACCAAACAGTTTTATCAACTTGCCATGACATATCTTTTATTAAAGACCCACTGTTACTTCAACTAACTTCCCTAAACCTTCCATAGTTTCAAATAACTTTACCTATTCAACCAGTCAAATTTAAATTTAAATCCAAATTTAAATTATCAAAATTTTCTCAAAATTTTCTAACTTTCTAAATTTCCGAAAAATTTCACCAGCGTCTCCTTTGCGCGGCTAGCTTGGTGCAACTACAAAAGGCCTCTACGGACTCCCAAATTCTAAAAGAAAACAAAACGCCAAGTGGCTATATCAAAAACCTAATCAAATTTCATACTAAAATTTAAACACATACCTTTTTGGTCGGGCAATTCTAATTTATCATCTGAAATCAAAACCAATTTTCCTTTCCCTTTTTCATACTTGCATATCCTACATAGCAATAATATCCCATCACAATATTCCAAAAACATTTTATCGACTTTATTACAAAATGTCAATATTCATTCATTCTAATATTAACTTAGATTATTTGTAATATCAATTTTCAATCAAGAATTCACCATTCCTTTCTTAAGTTAGTATAAGCATTTTATATGTTTCTTTATTTATTTTCTCTTCACCACTTTAGTTTATATATACTTCTATTCAATTTGATTCTTCCATTTCCATATGAATTCAATTTATCTTCAACTCTGAATATTTGGATTTTATTTTCCATTTATAACTAATTCATAGTATTATTTTAAATTAGTTTCAATTTCCATTTTGAAATCGTTTTTTCGTTAACAAAATTTTCCAAAATTTTCAAAAAAATTTGGCAGAGTCTCCTTTGTACGGAGGAGCTTTTGCATTTCGACAAAAGATATAAATATATATACATCGACCCACCCGGTCGGAAAAACAAAAACAGTTCATATTTCCTATTTTTATTGCGTAGGCGTACCTTATGTAGCATTTATAAGCAAGCGGCTTATTTATTTAGCATTTTGCGCAATCAAATCCAGCCAACGACTTCCCTGAACTTATACTTACTTAACTAAAACATGTAAGTGTCATATATATGAAGTTTAACAACATTTCACTTATTTGCAATAGTTAAATACATGAATTCTAATAGTAATGCACATTAAACACTTTCCGTAAGCAATTTATATAGTTTTTATACTAATTCTGCTGTTTTCAGTTAATTCATATACCATTTCATTCAATTTGAATGGTTTACAACTCACTTGATCACATTCAATTCATTTTTAAATTTGTAAACAACCATATTATTCCAACTGATTTAAAAATCAATTCTATCCACCTCTGTTAATACATTTACTTTCGTTTACGATAAAATGACCAATTTTCTGCGTAAATTTGATGTTATTCGTGCAAATAACAATTACTTAAGCTTATAACCATTTTAAATTGACTCCAACTCAATTTATTATTTAATTCTATTCCTTGTACATTACTCACAACCCATGCACTTGCATTTTCCTTTCATATCCATATTTGTTTATTCCAAACTATTTTATTTAGCTCGAAAACAATCCAGGCTATTTCATTCAATAACTATTTCTCAACTTATTTAAACCACACTTCATTTTGAGTTCGGCTTTTGTAACGACCCGGAATTTTGGGTCGCTAGATTTGAACATTTAATTCATTGTAAATGTTGAATATGTGGTATAATTTGAATTTTGAAATAAAAGACTTTGGTTAAGTTAATAAAATTAGTCAAATTTCAAATACGAGAATTAAATTGGAATTTGAATAATAATCAGATTTTGATTTAAGCTAAACCAGAATGATTTTAGATGTGAATGTAAATTTTATACGAGTTATAATAGAGTTAACAAAGTTTTAAAAGTGAAATTTTGAGAGATTTCGACAATTTCGGAAATCATTTGATTTAATAGACGAGTTAAAATAGCCTTCCGGGGCACAGTCGCGGAATTCAACGAAACTAGTTCCATTGGATCCGTAATAGTTAGTTATTATCGGATTTCAATTTTCGTTGCAATCGGAGTTGTCATTTGACCGGGGCAGCTCGAAATGCATCAAAATCGTTTTAATCGAATTTATTTTAAATTGATCGTTTAATTCCGTAACTCGCACGTATGACCGAATTAGCCTACGAAACATGTTCCATTGTGTCCGAAATGTGGAAAACCCCTAGGAACGCTTATTGGTACGTGAGAATTGGAGTTCGTTTGCATAAGTCGTTAACATTTGTAGTGTAAAATTAAAATAATATTAATTAAAGTTATAAAACATTATAATAATCAAAACCCTAATCTATTCTCAGGAGCCGCCGCATCCATCTTCTATGGTCGATAATCACCTTCCTTCTTCCTCGTTTTTTTCTTCAAATCCTTTGATTGTTAGCTAAAAATTTTAACTAGAGATTCGAAGAGGACTTCGAGATCTACAAAGTGAACGGATGTGATGGAATTTGGCGAAGTGAATCGGCGGTTACAAGAGCTCGAACGCGGCCCGTTCGTATGCAATTTCGTACGCCTAGGAAGTGCCGAGCTCGATGCTATTGTGGTTGTGGGGGGATCTCTCGAAGGTCGTGCGTGCGGTGGTGGCCGATCGTGGCCAAGGTGCTCGAGGCGGTGGCGATTCCTAACCCTAAATTATGATGTTGGGTTTTTTTCGTTCGTGCTTGTTAACTGATTCCTGCGTGAGGAGGAAAGGCCGTGATCTCTCTATTTGACGTGCGGCCGTGATTTTGTGTATAGTATATGAAAAAAATTGTTTTAATTTCTAAATTGAAACTTATAAATTCACATCTATTTCAAACATTATCAGATTTCGACGAATTTGGTTGCGCCGGAATCGCAGCGTCGTACTCTACGCTGCAACGTAAGTTTGGAGACGATCAGAGCAAGTGAGAAATTTGAGTTAAATCGAACGTCGTTCGGTTTAATTTAAATTTCGAATGCTCGCCGAAACACAAGATGAGTTAATCTCGCTCACATCTGAAATGTTAGCTGATTAAAATAAATGTCTGTGTGATTGGTGGAATATAAATGTTGTTATCAGTCTGGATTGATATATATATTTGTTGTGCTAATATCTGTGGATGAAGGGAAAACAGGTTGGAGGGATCCAACTGGATTCCTCACAATATAGGAATTATTGTTATAACTGATGATGTATTTTATTTATACACTGTGCTAACTAATTTTGGAAGTCCAGTTTGTTGTGATATGAATTGATAAGTTTTAAACCTGAAATTTGTTAAGCATAAATAAAATAAATTGGGTTTATAACGAAATAAAAGAAATTGTTAAGTAAAGGATTTAAAGAAATAAAAATTGGGATTTGGTTTGGATAAAGAATGAAATTGGTAAATTTGGAATTATAATAGAAGAGGAAATTTTGTAGATAAATGTGAAAATATAGATTTCTGGCGATAAATTCTATAGAAATTATAAATGGTTAAAAATAACGATAGGGTTATTTGATGATGTTTTCCTAGAAATTAAAATATATTTAAAAGAGGCTTTGCAAATATAAATCAACAGTTTTAAATGTAAAAAAAATATTTTGAAATGCATTTTTCACCAATGGGATTTTATTTAAGTAATTCAGAAGTATTATTTTCCTTTAATAAATTCTCAAAAGTCTTTTTTTAAAGGATTTTTAAACCCGAACTTTGAAAGTGAATTTCCAGGAATGGAGAACTATGTATGGGTTTCGAAAGAAGTTATTTTTTTAAACATGGAAAGGAAATTTATGTTATTAAAACATGAATTTGAATGGTAATAAATTGGCTGGATTTATAAGACGGATTCTTTGGAATGTTGGAATGAAAAGTGTGTTTCCCTGGAAAACCATGTTCGAGTTTTAAACAGATTTTATTAAAAGAAAGTTAGATTTAAAACCTGTTTAGAAGAGTGTTTTGAAAATTATTATTTAAAGTAACTAATTAATAAATTAGCAATAGTGACTATTTGCGATTACATTGGTAATTATTTTATAAATGGATTTATTTAAAAGCTAGTTTTTGACCTAAGTTATTTGAAATTAGTATTAATCCCTTTAAAATTCTACTTTCAAATTTAGTTTAACAAAACCCTCATTTAAAATCAAAGTTTATATCATAATAAATGGTTTTACTTTACATATTGGAATTATATTTTTGGTGTAATAACTAGTAGTAAATTTCCATATTTTTTTTAAACATGTTTCAGAATAAAGTGTTTTGATTGTTTTAATATCTAAATTGTGTTGAACTTGGTTATTTCCAATGGGAATAAAGGGTAAAGAATTTATCTTGTAAAGGAAGAACTTTGGGAAATTGTTTTCAAATGAGCTTTGAAAATTTGGAAATATATCTTGTAAAGATATTTGAGGCAAATAAATAATGTGGGAATTATTTATTGTGTGATGGATGCATATGAATACTAATTGATAGTTAAATCACCGACTATCAATATTGGACAAATGCGTTGATCGTTTCGAAGAGACCGGGATCGAGATTTATTTCTCGAAAACCACTTCAATCTGGTTTGTACGTTTCACGGAAAAACGTGTTCGGAGTCGAAGATGGAGCAGTGAAGTGCAAGGGCTAGTCGATACTAATCCTGAGGATATTTCCAAAATAGATGTAGTAGGAGTAGTGCCTTCGGTTCCATTCGAACCCGGGACGGACATGTATGGATGAATGCTTTCGGAACATCGTCGGGTGGGCGATGGGCATTCTAAGTGAAACGTTCTAAAAGGTAACGCTTAGCCTCAAGCCTCATCAAAAGGGAATGACTGAAAATCAGGGGATATGCAGCAAGGCTTCGTGGGTAGCCCCCACTTGAGAGTAAGGTCATCCCTGTCTAGATGTCCCTTTTATTTCGGCTTAGTGGGCGGTTGCTGATCCCAACCGCAGGGTGATCTTATTCGGAACTGTCCAGTAAGGGATGGGTCCGGCCTTGTGTTGCAGGGGATCGGGCGTGGTCCTCGGTACGGTGATCTAGGCCCCGTACTGTGACAGGTGGTACCCCAGTGCCTACTCATTATTGGAAATCCATTCTCCCTACGAGCCTTGTACGAGTTTTATTTGTATTACCCACTCTGTGGCTAGTAGATGGAATTTAATATATGTAACAATTTCGGCTATTTTATAAGTATTTGTATATATACCATATTATAATATCAGAGGATTTCTATAAAAAGTGTTTTAGCTATCGTAAGGTAAAAACCCGACATGTTTATTTGTGGCGTGGTCTTACGAGATGCTTTTGTTTTCAAAGGATTTTTGAAACTTTAATAATCAATTTGAATGCATTATTATCAGCTGGTATTCCAGACTGACTCAGGTGTTATTTCATTATAATGATCGGGTCAGACCGAGTATTATATGTTCAGGACAGGATGCTTTGGAGCAGGAAAGGAGCTGGAGTCCGAGATGTATTATCCGTACTTGTATATATATATCCGCTGGTGTGACTGTATTGTATTGTCTGACTGGTAGTTGTTGATGTGTGTGATATTCTGATGATATGATGTATAAAACAGATATAGTTTTCATTTTGTGTAAAGATCTATTATTTACTATTATATTTTATTCCGCTGCGACTGTGAGATTCTGATATTGTTTAGTTCCTTCTTCTTCTATCGCTTCTTCTTTAACCCTAATGGTTCGTGTTCTGTTCCACTTGAGTAAATTGATGTAGAATAGTGTTGACTCAAGGGGTACAGATTTGCGGGATGTTACACTTGGTATCAGAGCTTAGGTTGGCGACAACCTAGGCTTTGGTGGGGAAATTACTCATTAAATAGAGTCAATAGTACTCTATAATGAGTTGAGCGTATCAATAGATATGAGAGCGTACTTGTTAGTGAATATATAAAAATTGTTTTCGTACTGTGTTGACTTATCGGTTGAGTATTTATGAATTCTGGTCGGTACGAGAAGTACAACCGTATCGATAGGGGTTTCTAAACTCTTAAACAAGATAAACCGACATGGTATTGATTTTTAAGTAGGTAAATGAAATAATTTTACCCAAAATTATATTTTGATATAAAAGAAATAATTTTCTGAAATTATTATTTATATTTTTGGATGGTTGGTTGTTGATACTATAATCAAATAAGAATCTAAAATTTAATCTAAAATTTGAATTGGTTATAATCAAATAAAATTCTATGAGTATAAATTATACAAAGGAGGAATAACTAAATTTGAACTGAACCAGAATTTAAATCCCGGAGATTTTGGAAAAAGATTTTAAATATATTGAAAACAGAAGTTTGGAAATTTAAAATCTTGGAAATGTTTGGGAATGTTGTCCAAAGGTGTTTGAGGGCAATATATGAATATTATTTTGGGAAGTATTTTTGAATGGAAACTGCTTTGAAATGAATTTGAGAAGTAAGAAAGCACTGAACTCACTCCATTCATTGGAAAATAATCCTGATGATGCTGGCCACATCATTAGAATTAATTTTCGAGTTTCTAAAGTGATGGATTGCTGCCAAAGTGGTTGGTTATGATATTGTTTGGGACTTGTTGGGTATAACAAGTGTTTTGGAAAATTCAAAATGGGGAAATTGTTTTGCTATAACCAAGTTGTTTTAGAAATTTGGAGATTTGATTGATATACCAAATAGGTATATATTTGATATATTTCAAAATGGTTTTGGAATAAAACTGGGAAAATTGAATTCTGGAAAAAAATTCTATTTAAATAATGTGTGAAATTAAAATGAATTAACTATTAGGCTTATTTGGTGAAGTTGGTATTAATAAGATGGAAATGAGAATTTTAATCTTGGAATTAAAATTTAACTTGAGTAAATGAAAGTGAATAAAATATATTAAAGGGAATAGGAAATTTGAATTTAACTTGGGATAGGTTAAATAAATTGGGTTTAAAATTAAATTGAAATTCTAGAAATTCCATTTAAAAGGTGAAAGATGAAGAGAATCAATTACTGAACTTGAGGTTGGTTTAAATAAGAATAGAAGTTGATATTAATAAGGAAGGAAAATGAAATTTTATCCTAGGATTAAATAAAATTTGAGCATATGAAGGTGAATGGAATATTTTTGAATTTAACTAAAGATAAGTTAAATAAAATTTGGAATTTGAAGTTGAATTAAATCTAAATGAATTGGAATTAAATTAAATTGGATATAAAGATGAAATGTAAAGTAAGATACGAAGAAGTGAGATATAAAAGTGTGAATGAACTTAAAATAGAAAATAAGTTTTGGACTTATTTATGGAGAAATAAATTTGGATTGAAGTGAAATTCGAAATTCAGTTGTATTATAAATAACATTTGAATGAAATTCAAATCCTTATTTAAGTAGTAAAGGAAATGGAATGAATTTAATTTGGCTAAATAAAATTAGTTAAACTTGAATTAAATTTGGATAAGAATCGATTGGGAAATTAAATTTAGTTGAAATGATGTTGAATGAAGTAAATGCTCGCTCAACTAAATCCAAAATAATTGATGAAAATGAATTTTGTATAAGCTAAATTAAATGGAATGTGTATGGTAATAAATAAAATTTGATAGTTTGGTCAAAATTTGGAAAGCAAATAAAAATCCAATTGTGGCATGGGATTTAAATTTGTGGTAACAAATATTGAAGTGTGAATGAAAAACGGAATTAGATTATAATGGTGATAGTTTGAATTGTGAATAAATTAAAAGGAATGAAATAATTTAAAGTGGTTTCTTTGCTAATAAAATAAATCTAAAAATGGATTGAATAAATAAGCAAAGTGCATTAAAATTTGTAAATGGATTGAAATTGATTTAGATGAAAATTAAATGAAAATAAAATAAAAAGTGATATAAGGAGAAATGGAAATATTGTGTGATTGAAACAACTTAAGCAAATTGAAAAAAAAAATTATGATTGAGCTTACAATGTTGTCTTGGATAGTTTGATTGGGTAATAGGCATTGAAATGCAAGTGAAGAGAATTTTAATTAATTTTTGTGACAAATTAAAGATGTATGAGTTGTAAATAATCCAGAATGGAATGATATTCATATAAATCTATATGGATAATGAATTGGAAATATAAGATTCGAGATTTAATTCAATGATTGTGATAAAGCAAGAATGTTTGGGCTGTAAATAATATAGAATGGGATGTTATTAATTTAAACTTAAATGATGATCTTGAAGTGAAAATAAGAAATTGAGTTAAAAAAAATTGCAATGTGATAAGAATGCTTGGATTATGAACCATGCAGAATTGAATAAAATTTATATGAATCTAAGTTGGAAATTAATTTTAAATGATTATAAGCCTTAGTGATGATTATTTGCTTGAATGACATGAAGATTGCAGAAGAACTGGTTGTTTTGTTGTATTTGGAATTGAGTTGGTTTAAAGAAGCAAATGGAATTGGTTTTGAATAACGGGAAATGGATTGGAATCTATTTAATGGGTTTGTAAGTAGATTAATTAAAGAGAAAAGTAAATGAATCAAAAGCTTATATTACTCTTAGTGAATGTGAATCTAACATTTGCAACTCGAATGTAAGTCATTCGAGTGGAATATAATGAAGTTTGAATTTGGGAAAGAAATGCAAATAAATCATAAGTACATTAGATTGTGAATCAATTTGAATTTAAATGGAAGTAAATTGAAAATAGTTAAGCTTATGTTCATAATATTGAAGTGAATATGAATTGGTGGTAATAAATATGAATTGTATATAGTGAACTTGAATATAAATCGTTCAAGTGAAACAAAATGAAGTTTGGACTTTAATAAGAAATTAAAGGGTGATTGAAATCTTTAAATTATTAATAGAATATGGTTAACATTGTTAAATTATGAAGTTGCTTGGTTAGGCTATGAAATGGATATGTTTGGCTTACATTTATATTGAAAATGTTGTTAAAGTGTTCATATCTTTGAAAACAGATGAGTTTGTTGAGTAAGTACAGGTACGGGAGGTGACCGATAGAGTTGGAGCCCGTATATGCATTATATATTAGCTGCTTGCTTTAAAATTTTGCAAAAAAGGTACGCCTACGCAAATATAATTGGGAAATGATATATTTGTTGTGATATATTTTGGTTTCCGACCGTGTGGGTCGTTTTATATATATTTATCTGTATCACGATATCGCGAAAGCTCCTCCGTGCATGGGAGACTCTGCCAAAAAAATTCTGAAATTTTGGGAGTTAGAAAAATTTTGGGATTTTGGAAAAATTTAATGAACTTGGGAAGTTATTTTTGAAATAATGTTGAAACAAAAGCTTTTGAGTGTTAATAAAGCAAATGAGTTTGGATTTAGGCTAAAGGATTTTGGGAAGTGTATATAAGCTTTTAACTAAAGAAGTTTGGGTTAAGTTAATGAATGTAGGAGCATTTGTTTCATTAGCGACAAGTCGATTTCAAATGACAATTGAAAATAAAGGATTTTGGAATAGGACTGAATTAGTAGTTTCGATTTGAAACTAAAGGATCTGGGCAAAGTGAATTTGAGATTTTCACTAGGTAGGTTTAGCTATTGGGTTTGGAACATTCTTCTACCTTAGCAAATTTCGGGGACGAAATTTTTGTAAGGGGGAGGAATGTAACGACCCGGAATTTTAGGTCGCTAGATTTGAACATTTAATTCATTTTAAATGTTGAATATGTGTTATAATTTGAATTTTGAAATAAAAGACTTTGGTTAAGTTAATAAAATTAGTCAAATTTCAAATACGAGAATTAAATTGGAATTTGAATAATAATCAGATTTTGATTTAAACTAAACCAGAATGATTTTAGATGTGAATGTAAATTTTATACGAGTTATAATAGAGTTAACAAAGTTTTAAAAGTGAAATTTTGAGAGATTTCGACAATTTCGGAAATCATTTGATTTAATAGACGAGTTAAAATAGCTTTCCGGGGCACAGTCTCGGAATTCAACGAAACCAGTTCCATTGGATCCGTAATAGTTATTATTACCGAATTTCAATTTTCGTAGCAATCGGAGTTGTCGTTTGACCGTGGCAGCTCGAAACGCATCGAAATCATTTTAATCGATTTAATTTTAAATTGATCGTTTAATTTCGTAACTCGCATGTATAACCGAATCAGCCTACGAAACATGTTCCATTGTGTCCGGAACGCGGAAAAACCCTAGGAACGCTTATTGGTACGTGAGAATTGGAGTTCGTTTGCATAAGTCGTTAACATTTGAAGTGTGAAATTAAAATAATATTAATTAAAGTTATAAAACATTATAATAATCAAAACCCTAATCTATTCTCAGGAGCCGCCGCATCCATCTTCTATGGCCGATAATCACCTTCCTTCTTCCTCGTTTTTTTTTCTTCAAATCCTTTGATTGTTAGCTAAAAATTTTAACTAGAGATTCGAAGAGGACTTCGATATCTACAAAGTGAACGGATGTGATGGAATTTGGCGAAGTGAATCGGCGGTTACAAGAGCTCGAACGCGGCCCGTTCGTATGCAATTTTGTATGCCTAGGAAGTGCCGAGCTCGATGCTATTGTGGGTGTGGGGGGATCTCTCGAAGGTCGTGCGTGCGGTGGTGGCCGATCGTGGCCAAGGTGCTCGAGGCGGTGGCGATTCCTAACCTTAAATTATGATGTTGGGTTTTTTTTTCGTTCGTGCTTGTTAGCTGGTTCCTGCGTGAGGAGGAAAGGCCGTGATCTCTCTAGTTGACGTGCGGCCGTGATTTTGTGTGTGGTATATAAAAAAAATTGTTTCAATTTCTAAATTGAAACTTATAAATTCAGATCTATTTCAAACATTATTAGATTTCAACGATTTTGGTAGCGCCAGAATCGCAGCGTCGTACTCTACGCTGCAACGCAAGTTTGGAGACGATCGGAGCAAGTGAGAAATTTGAGTTAAATCGAACGTCGTTCGGTTTAATTTAAATTTCGAACGCTCGCCAAAACTCAAGGTGAGTTAATCTCACTCACATCTGGAATGTTAGCTGATTAAAATAAATATCTGTGTGATTGGTTGAATATAAATGTTGTTATCAGTCTAGATTGATATATATAATTGTTGTGCTAATATCTGTGGATGCAGGGAAAACAGGTTGGAGGGATCCAACTGGATTCCTCACAATATAGGAATTATTATTATAACTGATGATGTATTTAATTTATACACTGTGATAACTAATTTTGGAAGTCCAGTTTGTTGTGATATGAATTGATAAGTTGTAAACCTGAAATTTGTTAAGCATAAATAAAATAAATTGGGTTTATAAAGAAATAAAAGAAATTGTTAAGTAAAGGATTTAAAGAAATAAAAATTGGGATTTGGTTTGGATAAAGAATGAAATTGGTAAATTTGGAATTATAATAGAAGAGGAAATTTATCAGTAGATAAATGTAAAAATATAGATTTCTGGAGATAAATTCTATAGAAATTATAAATGGTTTGAAGCGACCCGCTATTTTGGACCATTCAAATCGACAATAAAACCATACATGTCCGACTTGAATAATTCAAAATACCGAATTATTAATTAAAATTTGGCAAAACTTAACATATATAGTAAATAAATCATCACAGATCACAGACACAGAGTAATATAATGCAGCAGAATAGATAAAGAATAGTAGTTCATGAAGCTACTATATACATTGGAGGTAGAAATAAAATACAACTGAATATCTTAGATGTAGTGAAGTCTCCAGTATGCGCAGATGACTTCTCTGAACAAATCAACAGGATAACTAAAAGGATAGATAGCTGGATCTTCAAGCAAGTCTCCAACTTCGAAGGTGAGTCTCAAATGTTGTATCACTCAGTCTGACCCGAGCGTAAAGCAAAACACAAAACACTCGAGTTAGGATTAACATTATTATATCAATAAATCCAACTCAAGTGATATCAACTGAAATACAAATAACTTAAAGGATGTTTGGAATAACCATCCTCTAAGGGTCCATGGAACTATCTACAGGGTAGAATTATACACTATAGCACCGCGGTTCTTTCATCTTAATTTATACCTCAAAATCAAATATCATTTCACTTCAAATATAGCTATTTTCCAAAATAGTATTTAGATATATTAAATAATTTATACCGTAAAATATTTTCAATTCCCTCAACTTAACAAATTGTTTCAACATCAACCCGACCTTACCATTTAAATTAAATTCAATCTCAATTTATCAATTTAAATTCAACTCAATTCCTAAAATAACCACTTCAATTTATCGATCTCAAATTCGGATTTGTAATCACAAAATACCCCTTTATATTCAATATTTTTAAACCTTTAAGTATTCAACGTTTCAACTAAATTTTTATTCAATTTAGTTTTCTAAATAATAAATTCAAATTTAGTTCAACCTAAATTTTCATTTTAATTCAATTTAGTTTCTAAATAACAAATTCAGCTATATTGATTTCAAATACAGATCCGAATCTCAAATTCAAACCATCTAATTCCAATATAGTTTAAGGCTTAAAAATTTAAATGTTCAATTTAACCGTTTCATATAGATCTCGATTTAACCTCATTATTATTTAGTCTTGAAATACTTCTTCATTTGATTCAAGATTATTTAATTAACCTTAAATTCCATTTTTCTCAATATTTTCTTTAATTTACTTAAACGTGAAATATGCATTTAATCGCTTAAATCAAAAATCCAGTTATAAAATCCTACCTTTTTAAAATTTTCCATTTAAAAATTTTAGATTGATTTAATTAAATAAATCCTTATTTAGATACCATTTAATAAACTCAAATTTATCTCCCCATCTTAATTTATCCCAATTATTTCAAAAATCTATTTGAAATATAATTTACATAAATATTAACATAGTTTATGTATTAAATCAAACTTAATTAAATTAAATATTATTAAATCTATATATATAGAAATTTAAGAATTAACATTTATTAAGACCATATATTTCTTTCCAAACAAAGAATTTATTTCCAAAATATTTATATATGAACCACGGTGTCTGTGTATATTCCTTATCATCTGGTCAAGTGTTACGGATATTTATCATTTAAATCCGTACACTAAATATATACGGGTGGATATCATTCCAATCCGTAATCCCAAATTTAATTAAATGAAAATCGCTTGGTTCTATCATTTCAACCCATAACGAAATTCTCCTATTCTAAAGTCTATTCGGGTATGTATCATTTCAACCCATAGTGAATTCTAAACTATAGGGAACTTGCAAAGTGATAACAGATAACAAAAATATAGCAGGATATGATAATAATATACAACAGGAATATATCATCAGTAGTTAAATAAAGTATAAACAATAGGATATGGTGTCATATCCCGTAGGTGAACAGATACAGGTAATAGCATAAATATAACAATTTAAATAACTACAGCAACATATTTCAATTGTCGTTTCAATTGAAATCAAATTTAATAAATAAAAGAATGTAAATCGTGAGTGATTGCTCATTTTTCAAGGTTAGAGAGATAGACAATGAAGTTGAGTTATGAAATGCAAGCACGACTTCCAAAGCAAAGTTACATGGTACGATTTCGACGAAAAAGCTGATAGATAGAAATTGATGAGAACGGATCAAATTAGCTTGATAAAATTGAAACGAAGATTATATGGTTAATTTATTACTTTCTTTCAAAATGAACGTTAAAATAAAACACGCATTTTAAAAATGAAATATATATATATATATATATATATATATATATATATATATATATGAAGTGACCCTCTTCATTATACTCAAATTTTTGTGATTTTTTTTCCATATATATATATATAAGTGATCACTTCTTTAAATTCATTCTCCCAAGATCCTGAATTTTACTAATATAAATATATCAGTGTTTAAGTCAATTCCTATCATTTATATATGTGAGGATATATAAATGTTTCCTTTCAAATCAGAGTGGTTAAAGTAGCAAGGAATTTTAATTCACACAATATTTTTCATAATTGAAATGTCTTGTGTCACATAGCTTATTTCTACACTCATCTCTTTTCACCGTCTCAAGATTGATTAATACTAAATATAGATATTATCACCTTAAAGAGACTCAAGATTGACTAATACAAAAATAAAGTATTAATTCCTCATATTGTCATTCGTACTGTTTTCTAGAGTTTTCATTTAACCTAATTCTTTTAACGTCTGGTAAATATACTAATGTCTTAATTTATAATATTGCTAGTAATCTTATGAACATTTTGGTCGTAAGAATATTATAAACCAGGCAGAAGAAAAACTACATGCAAGTAAAATGCTAACTTGTTCTAGCATACCAAGTAAGGTTTTGCACATACATGTATACATCAGGTTCAAGCAAATTTATTTAAAGAATCAAGCCCAGATGAGACTGTGATGCAGACCTCTAATGGTTATTAAATAATGGCTATTGATATAAACCAAATTGGTATGAAGTAGTGGTCATGCTTATCATTTAACCCAACTCTTTGATATTGCAGACTCTTAAAATTTAAACAAGACCAAATGCAAACAGCTTAAAGCTGTATTTGATGCAACTGAGTATAGTTTAATATGGTTGAAGTAAATGCTATTAGTACTTTACTCCCATCAATTTATAATACATTGCAACACAAAGAATCAGACATGCAAGAAAGATTTGTAGATTAAAACTTCAAACTTCTCATGGACTTATATCAATTTATAAGTCATAACCATGTCTCACTGGCTAACCCAGGTCAGACTCAACCATCACCTAACAGTTCTACTATATGTATTATCAAAAGAAAACCACTGCAGTCTCTCTTTCTGAAATTTATCAAATATGCTAAAGAAAGTATGTCCACATATCTCATTACACGGCATAACTTCCTTCATCACAGTCTACAAAAATCATCTGGCTTAATTACTTAAATCAGTAGCTCAAGACACAATATAATACTTAAGTTTTACAAATTCTTTTCAAATGAACCAAGCCACCATAATACTGAAAGGTTTACATATGCTTAAGAAAGTTTGCCTAGCTATCTTTATTACAATGAACTACTGCATTTTAGAAACTCAAACAGGTCTTCTAATTTTCCAAGCAAGCAAGCTATTCATGCTTCTTTACCTGCAACAATATTTTGAGCTGCCTCAATAAAATGAGACACCCCAAATATTGCAAGGGCAATAAATAGGGTCAGAATAAAATTCTGGTATGAGTGAAATCAATATTAAAAATAACTTGTAAAATTCTTTTATGACTGTGCAGAGTTTATATGGTGTTTGATGCTTTCCAGTTCCCTAATAAACTTTAACATATGCATAATTTAAACCTATACATCCAGCATACATTCAAGCAGTCATTCATCCAATTTGTTCAATTGTATATGTACAAAACTCCTATGGATTTAAATTCTTAAATTCCATAGTCTTCATTTCCAGTCCCATTTTACATTTTTATATGGTCTAAACTCTTTCCTTTGAACACTTGTGTGCATTGCAAAGGACTCAATTTTGTTAACCTTTGCACAGAGGCCTTTAGGACTTAAACAGTCGTGCACATACCCATCATCCACCTGATGATGAGTAGATCAAGGCACTTCTCCTAAATTACTTTGTAATTTAGAGACCATGCTCATTTAATTTCTGGGGAGTTTCTTTTTTTTAAACTCCTGACATGCTCGTGTTCTTCCTTTTATTACACATACCCCAAAATTTCTTAAACTCACTCAAGGGTTTACATCCAATCATACAAAGCATTCATGCAAAATTGCACATCCAAAAATCATTCTGTCTTAATCTTATTTACAAAACTGCCTGTATATTTATTTCTGGAAATTTTTCCCACTGCTTGCATAAATCTGATGTGGCCATGAGAAATGCTGTATTTATTTTACTGAGAACATAGGATAGGGTTTTTTTTTTAAGAAAAACCCACAAAAACATATTGACTCATGATCTGAACAAATCAGCATATGTTTGTAGCATTGCATTGTTCATATCATTTTTAATATGAACTAGGCATGAGCATGAATCTCATTATTCACACTGCCCACTTCATTTCCCTTTAATATCCTATTTCTTAGTAAAACATTTTGCTTATTCTTCATATAAAACTGAATTATAAAAATCTATTTCTATAATATGAATATATGTTTGATTAAACAAATTTCAAAACAAAAATAGTCAATACCAAAAACAAATCAAAACAGCAACCAAAAGAAATTCAACCAAAATAACATTCATGATCATAATATATTTATTCACAGAAATAAGGATTTACAGAAATCATAATATGATTTTCATATAAAATAGTTGGCTGCCCTTGCTTGGGTCTTAATGCCTTAAGCCTCATAATTGATTATCACTCACCTTTCTCTTCTTTTCCTCGAGAATGCCTAGGCTTGAAAACAGTGTGAGCTCCCCTTTTTTTTTTATGTGTTTCTGTTTTTCCCTCAGAGAAAACCTCTGCTTTCCCTTTAGATTTAAATCATTTTACTAGGGTTTTACTAAAGGAAAAACCCATTTTAACCTTGCATTACTCAGAAAATTATGTGTGTGTTGTCATGGCTAAATGTGCCATTTTCTCTTGGTTTCTATTTCTGGTAAAAGCAGTTATCCTACTGCTTTTCCTGTGTGCATGCAATTTGCATGATTTACTTGCATTTTTTTTTATGTAGCTCATTTTCACTATAAATTTCATTACACCTGAGTTATTTCTTATTCCTAGCTATTACTTTAGCCTATTTGTTTACTCTTGATTTATTTCAAAATTATACTTATGCTCAGCTAATATTAAACTGGTTTCCAGGCACTTTAATTACCAAGAGGATTTTATTTTATTATCCCATGCTTCTCAATATTCACATATATACAAGTCATGTGAATTTTTTTTTTAGAATTCATCTTATACTTAATCATTTTCTTCTCATGTCTGTCTAAAGATAATTATTCCTTGCATAATTATTTCACTCACTTCTGATATTCAATTTCAAGCTATTATATTTTTTTTAATATAATACATATACATATTTACACATAAAATTATGTAAATACAATGCTCCTCTTTACTCAGCTATTGTTCTCCCCCATTTTCATTTTTCCCTAACTATCATTTTCTCATTTATTTACTTTATTCATTCTTGGCATTTATTTTTTTCCATTTCCTGTTTTTTTTTTAAAGTAATTTTTATTTCTCAAAAATTTTGGGTCTTCACATCCTCTCCTCCTAAAAGGAATTGTGTCCCACAATTATGTATTCATTCATTAGTATCTTTCAAAGGTATCAGAAATTCATTCATTCAAGATCAGACAAATACACCCAAGCAATATTTAAAACTATTATAATTTTACACATGCCTTTAAGCAGAAAATAGATTAGGATACTTATCCTTCATCCTATCTTCAGCCTCCCATGTACAGTCATTTCCATCCAAACTCCATTGGATTTTAACTAGTTTAACTATTTTATTTCTCAATTTCTTTTCTTCTCTAGCCACAATGCCCACTGGTTCCTTTTTATAAACCAGATTCTCTTGAATTTCAACATGTGTAGGAGATTCAAGAATGGTCTCCTTATCATGCACCCATTTCCTTAATTGTGATACATGAAATACATCATGTATGTTGCTTAGTTCCTCTAGTAACCTTAATTTATAAGCTAAAGTCCCTATTCTTTGAACAATTTCATATGGTCCTATATACCTTGGTGACAGTTTCCCTGTTTTGCCAAATCTCAATAATTTCCTCATTGGTGAAACTTTGAGAAACACATAGTCTCCCACCTCAAAATCTACTGGCCTTCTCCTTTTATCTGCATAAGCTTTCTGTCTCTCTTGGGCTACTCTCATTCTTTGCCTTACTAATTCAATTCTTGCAGAAGTTTCTTTTACATTGTCTGGTCCAAGCAACACTCTTTCTCCTGCCTCCATCCAACATGCAGGAGATAAACAAGGCTTCCCATACAAAGCTTCAAAGGGAGCCATTCCTATGGTGGATTGATAGCTATTATTGTAAGCAAATTCAGCCAAATAAATGTGATCCTCCCAGTTGCCTCCAAAATCAAGTATGTATGCTCTAAGCAAATCTTCTAAAACCTTATTAACAATTTTAGTTTGTCCATCTGTTTGTGGGTGGTAGGCTGTACTTAGGCTTAATTCTGTCCCCATAGCTTCTTGAAAGCTACTCCAAAATCTTGATGTAAACAAAGTATCTCTATCACTAATGATATTTTTGGGGATACCATGCAACCTCACAATTTCTTTCACAAATAATTGAGCTAGTTTATGGGCATTTCTGTTTGAATTTATAGGAATGAAGTGTGCTGTTTTTGTAAGTCTATCAACCACTACCCAAATACTGTCATTGCCTCTTCTTATTCTTGGCAGACCATCCACAAAATCCATTGATATGCTTTCCCATTTCCAAGTAGGCACTTCCAAAGGTTGCAATAGGCCTGAGGGTCTTTGATAATCTGCCTTTACCTGTTGGCATGTCAAGCAATTTGCCACATATTTTGCCACTGCTCCTTTCATCCCTGGCCACCAGTAATTCCTCTTGAGATCATGGTACATTTTTGTACCACCTGGATGTATGGTATATTTTGTTTTGTGATGTTCATTCATAACTTCTTGCTTCAGTTCCTCTACATTTGGTATGCAGAGTTTCCCCTTTTTCCTTAAGTATCCTTTATCATCTACCTCATAGTTTTCCACTGTCATGCCTTGTAATATCATGTTCTTTTTCTCCTTCAAACTTGTATCTTGATTCTGCATTTGTCCTATTTTGTCAACTAGTGTTTACTTTAAAGAAATGAGGCTTAATTTACCATACTCAATCATCTCATTGTGGGCCTTATCCAATACCCCCATTTCTTCTTTTACTTCCACCTCACTAAGGATTGTCAAATCCCTGAACTCAGCCATCATTAGGCTTGCCAATTTTGCTTGGTGTCTACTTAATGCATCTGTCACTTTATTAGCTTTTCCTGGGGTATACAATATATCAAGATCATAGGCAGCTAGGAATTCTACCCACCTATGTTGCCTCATGTTCAAGTCTTTTTGGGAAAACAAATATTTAAGTGACTTATGGTCTGTGAACAATTCAAACTTAGCACCTAACAAATAATGTCTCCATAGCTTCAATGCATATACTACTGCAGCAAGTTCTAAATCATGTGTGGCATACCTTGTTTCATTTGGCTTAAGTTGCCTGGATGCATATGCTATGACTCTACCATGTTGCATGAGCACTGCCCCTAGTCCAGATCCACTAGCATCTGTGTAAACTACTAATCCTTCATTTCCCTCTGATACTTGTAAAACTGGAGCTTCCATCAATGCTTTCTTTAGTGATACAAATGCTTGTTCACACTTTTCTTTCCACACATATGGTTGTTCTTTTCTAGTTAACTTGGTCAGTGGGATGGCTATTCTTGCAAAGTCTTTTATAAATCTCCTATAATAGCCTGCCATTCCTAAAAATGATCATACCTCAGTCACTGATTTGGGTCTGCTCCAAGATTGAACTGCCATGACCTTGTTTGGATCTACCCTAATGCCTTGTTGAGATACAATATGTCCTAAAAACTTTACTTCATTCTGCCAAAATATGCCCTTATTGAATTTTGCTTTTAAATTGTGTGCTCTTAGCCTTGATAAAATCAGATGCAAGTGCCTTGCATGCTCCTCTTCTGACTTTGAGTACACTAATATATCATCAATAAAGACAACCACAAATTTATCCAGAAAATCCCTAAATGTTCTATTCATTAAATCTACAAAATATGATGGTGCATTTGTCAATCCAAAAGGCATCACCAAAAATTCATACAATCCATACCTTGTATTGAAGGCAGTGTACTTAATGCTTTCTTCCTCTACTTTCATCTGATGAAACCCAGAGGCTAAATTTAGCCTTGAGAAGACCTTTGCTCCATTTAATTGATCAAATAAATCATCAATTCTGGGGAGTGGGTATTTGTTCTTGATGGTGACTTTATTTAGTTCCCTATAATCAATACACATTCTTAGTGTACCATCATGCTTTTTCACAAACACCACTGGAGAACCCCAGTTTGAACTGCTAGGCCTTATAAAGCCTTTCTGTTCCAATTCTTCCAGCTGCTGTTTCAATTCTATTAATTCTTTTGGGCTCATTCTAGTAGGCTTCTTGATGATAGGACTCGATCCAGGAATCAACCTTATTTGAAATTCAACTGGTCTATTGTCTGGTACCCCTACTACTTCTCCAAAAACATCTGGATATTCTCTTACCACTTCTATATCTTCCAAAATTAATTCCTTTTCAGTCATACTCCATATGTGATTAAGGCAATTTTTTTTAGCTATTTCACTCATGACTAAAATATTTTTACCATTTTCTGTTTTTAAAGATATTGTGAAGTTTTCTAAATTCAATATTGCTTTGAATTTACTCAACCAATCTACCCCTAAAATAATTCCTATTCCATGGTATTTCAATACAAACAAATCAGATTTAAACACATTTCCCCCTATGTCTAATTCTACTCCCAAACATTTTAATCCTAGCAAATAAGAGCTACCCAGGGGACTTTGAATAAACAAGGATTTTTCAACTTTGTTGCATGTGAGAGCTAATTTATCCACTATGTCTTGTGATATTAGAGAATGTGTGGCTCCAGTGTCATATATAACTGTGATCGGGTAACTTTTAATTAGAAGTATACCTTCCAGTTGTCCAGACCTTCCTGATGCATTTGCCTTTGCCTTTGTTTCCAATGCTCCTACCTTTGCTCCCTTTTTAAACTCTGGGCAGTTTCTTTTAATATCACCTTCTTTCCCACAGTTATAGCAGCTAAATGGTGCCTTCTTAGCTTCTTGACACCTATTACTCATGTGTCCTTCTTTGCCACAGTTATAACAAGTAATCTTCTTCTTAGCTTCCCCACTAGTTGCTCCTTCAACTTTCCTGTTTGCATTCTTTTTATCATAAGGACGTGTCCTATTTTTCCCTTTCTTTTGACTATTTGCCCTCATACTCCTAAACTTTTCTCTGGCATTGTCATGTTGTTCAAAGGAAAGAGTAAGATCTATGACTTGATCAAATGTCCTGTCTTTGTATGGTAACATTGCCCTACTCAAACTAGCATTGAGTCCTTGAATGAATCTTGAATTCTTTGATTCTTCATTTCCTATGAGCATTGTTCCATACTTAGACAAACTTTCAAATTTTTGAGTGTATTCAGTCACACTCATTGATCCTTGCCTCAGCCTTATGAATTCCTCAAGCAATGTTGCCTTAGCTGTTGCTGGAACAAACCTTGCCTCAAGCATCTCCTTGAATTGATCCCATGTTATCTCATTTTCTGGCCTCCCTGTGATGATCACCTCCGACCAATCCAATGCTGCTCCTTTGAGTCTCCTTGAAGCTATCTGCCTCTTTCTTTGATCATTAATTTGCATGTCTGCAAATATTCTTTCCAAAGTTCTCAACCATGTCTGCACTCCCATTACTCCTTCAGTGCCTTCAAAATCCTTGCCTCCTAAATTTGAAAATGTCTTCAATAACTTAGCTAATTCCTCATGAGAATTTTCTTCCCTCTGCACTGCTCCCTCCCTTAATGCTCTCACCAAATCTTGCAAATTAACCAATGGTGCAACATTTGAGGGTCCTGCTCCAGTGCTTGGGGGTCTTCCTACCATGTTTCACTATTCAATTGCATAGCTAGTTAGTCATAAGTCCTATTTAATTATTTTCTGCAATTTATTTCTATTGTGGATATTGATTTCTATCATTATTGTATGTATACTTTATATATATATATATATATATATCCATACAAGGAGATTGGATAATATATTTATGCTATGTTTTAACAACATAGCTCTGATACCAACTGAAGTGACCCTCTTCATTATACTCAATTTTTTTTGATTTTTTTTCCATATATATATATATATATATATATATATATATATATATAAGTGATCACTTCTTTAAATTCATTCTCCCAAGATCCTGAATTTTACTAATATAAATATATTAGTGTTTAAGTCAATTCCTATCATTTATATATGTGAGGATATATAAATGTTTCCTTGCAAATCAGAGTGGTTAAAGTAGCAAGGAATTTTAATTCACACAATATTTTTCATAATTGAAATGTCTTGTGTCACATAGCTTATTTCTACACTCATCTCTTTTCACTGTCTCAAGATTGATTAATACTAAATATAGATATTATCACCTTAAAGAGACTCAAGATTGACTAATACAAAAATAAAGTATTAATTCCTCATATTGTCATTTGTACTGTTTTCTAGAGTTTTCATTTAATCTAATTCTTTTAATGTCTGGTAAATATACTAATGTCTTAATTTATAATATTGCTAGTAATCTTATGAACATTTTGGTGGAAAGAATATTATAAACCAGGCAGAAGAAAAACTACATGCAAGTAAAATGCTAACTTGTTCTAGCATACCAAGTAAGGTTTTGCACATACATGTATACATCAGGTTCAAGCAAATTTATTTAAAGAATCAAGCCCAGATGAGACTATGATGCAGACCTCTAATGGTTATTAAATAATGGCTATTGATATAAACCAAATTGGTATGAAGTAGTGGTCATGCTTATCATTTAACCCAACTCTTTGATATTGCAGACTCTTAAAATTTAAACAAGACCAAATGCAAACAGCTTAAAGCTGTATTTGATGCAACTGAGTATAGTTTAATATGGTTGAAGTAAATGCTATTAGTACTTTACTCCCATCAATTTATAATACATTGCAACACAAAGAATCGGACATGCAAGAAAGATTTGTAGATTAAAACTTCAAACTTCTCATGGACTTATATCAATTTATAAGTCATAACCATGTCTCACTGGCTAACCCAGGTCAGACTCAACCATCACCTAACAGTTCTACTATATGCATTATCAAAAGAAAACCACTGCAGTCTCTCTTTCTGAAATTTATCAAATATGCTAAAGAAAGTATGTCCACATATCTCATTACATGGCATAACTTCCTTCATCACAGTCTACAGAAATTATCTGGCTTAATTACTTAAATCAGTAGCTCAAGACACAATATAATACTTAAGTTTTACAAATTCTTTTCAAATGAACCAAGCCACCATAATACTGAAAGGTTTACATATGCTTAAGAAAGTTTGCCTAGCTATCTTTATTACAATGAACTACTGCATTTTAGAAACTCAAACAGGTCTTCTAATTTTCCAAGCAAGCAAGCTATTCATGCTTCTTTACCTGCAACAATATTTTGAGCTGCCTCAATAAAATGAGACACCCCAAATATTGCAAGGGCAATAAATAGGGTCAGAATAAAATTCTGGTATGAGTGAAATCAATATTAAAAATAACTTGTAAAATTCTTTTATGACCGTGTAGAGTTTATATGGTGTTTGATGCTTTCCAGTTCCCTAATAAACTTTAACATATGCATAATTTAAACCTATACATCCAGCATACATTCAAGCAGTCATTCATCCAATTTGTTCAATTGTATATGTACAAAACTCCTATGGATTTAAATTCTTAAATTCCACAGCCTTCATTTCCAGTTCCATTTTACATTTTTATATGGTCTAAACTCTTGCCTTTGAACACTTGTGTGCATTGCAAAGGACTCAATTCTGTTAACCTTTGCACAGAGGCCTTTAGGACTTAAACAAGTCATGCACATACCCATCATACACCTGATGATGAGTAGATCAAGGCACTTCTCCTAAATTACTTTGTAATTTAGAGACCATGCTCATTTAATTTCTGGGGAGTTTTTTTTTTTAAACTCCTGACATGCTCATGTTCTTCCTTTTATTACACATACCCTAAAATTTCTTAAACTCACTCAAGGGTTTACATCCAATCATACAAAGCATTCATGCAAAATTGCACATCCAAAAATCATTCTGTCTTAATCTTATTTTACAAAACTGCCTGTATATTTATTTCTGGAAATTTTTCCCACTGCTTGCATAAATCTGATGTGGCCATGAGAAATGCTGTATTTATTTTACTGAGAACATAGGATAGGGTTTTTTTTAAAGAAAAACCCACAAAAACATATTGACTCATGATCTGAACAAATCAGCATATGTTTGTAGCATTGCATTGTTCATATCATTTTTAATATGAACTAGGCATGAGCATGAATCTCATTATTCACACTGCCCACTTCATTTCCCTTTAATATCCTATTTCTTAGTAAAACATTTTGCTTATTCTTCATATAAAACTAAATTATAAAAATCTATTTCTATAATATGAATATATGTTTGATTAAACAAATTTCAAAACAAAAATAGTCAATACCAAAAACAAATCAAAACAGCAACCAAAAGAAATTCAACCAAAATAACATTCATGATCATCATATATTTATTCACAGAAATAAGGATTTACAGAAATCATAATATGATTTTCATATAAAATAGTTGGCTGCCCTTGCTTGGGTCTTAATGCCTTAAGCCTCATAATTGATTATCACTCACCTTTCTCTTCTTTTCCCCGAGAATGCCTAGGCTTGAAAACAGTGTGAGCTCCCCTTTTTTTATGTGTTTCTGTTTTTCCCTCAGAGAAAACCTCTGCTTTCCCTTTAGATTTAAATCATTTTACTAGGGTTTTACTAAAGGAAAAACCCATTTTAACCTTGCATTACTCAGAAAATTATGTGTGTATTGTCATGGCTAAATGTGCCATTTTCTCTTGGTTTCTATTTCTGGTAAAAGCAGTTATCCTACTGCTTTTCCTGTGTGCATGCAATTTGCATGATTTACTTGCATATTTTTTTTTTTATGTAGCTCATTTTCACTATAAATTTCATTACACCTGAGTTATTTCTTATTCCTAGCTATTACTTTAGCCTATTTGTATACTCTTGATTTATTTCAAAATTATACTTATGCTCAGCTAAATTAAACTGGTTTCCAGGCACTTTAATTACCAAGAGGATTTTATTTTATTATCCCATGCTTCTCAATATTCACATATATACAAGTCATGTGAATTTTTTTTTAGAATTCATCTTATACTTAATCATTTTCTTCTCATCTCTGTATAAAGATAATTATTCCTTGCATAATTATTTCACTCACTTCTGATATTCATTTTCAAGCTATTATATTTTTTTTAATATAATACATATACATATTTACACATAAAATTATGTAAATACAATGCTCCTCTTTACTCAGCTATTGTTCTCCCCCATTTTCATTTTTCCCTAACTATCATATTCTCATTTATTTACTTTTGGCATTTATTTTTTTCCATTTCCTGTTTTTTTTAAAGTAATTTTTATTTCTCAAAAATTTTGGGTCTTCACAATATATATATATATATATATATATATGCACACCCATGAAAACCATATAACTTTAAAACGCTTCCATTTCATATTAATGTTAAATACAAATATATAATTATTCAAAATGTCACATATATAGTATGTTCATTTTATGGTTGTCGTTTCCATGTAATAAATATTCATTTTGAACCAATATTAAAATAATATATATGTATAGTTACAAGAATCAATGTTCTAACATAAAACACATATATTAAAGATCAACACACATATATATAATATCTTTTGAAATGAATACTTATGTATATATATAATTATTATAGTTTACTACTTTCCTTTTCAAAATATCCAGCAGGAAATCAAACAAACTTATGCACATATATGTGCAGATAAACAATATTCTTTATAATACATTGTTAACTTACTCCTTTTTTCTCTTTTTTTTATTTTTTTATATTTTTATAAAACCTTTATATATAACAAAATATATGTATAAAATAAAATATTTGTATATATAAAAATCAAAACGTTTCAAACATATATTCAAAAACTGGATCATATAAATAACAATGTATTTAGTTAACGCATAGTATAAAATTCATTTATATGACACTCTTATATATATATATATATATATATAAATCTTGTATAAGTAAACCTTTGTAGCTTCATAACTTATTTAGTTTCACATATAACAAGATCTGTACAAAAGAATGCAAACTTTTCTCAAATCCTTTTGAACGTTTATAAGAAAATTTTTAAATAATAAATATACCTTCTTATTTAGGAAAGAAAGTAAGCAGGCACTTGTAGGAGAAACGTGAGTGGAGGTTGAGGGTTGTAGGCGGTGGGAAGGGAAGAGGGGCAGAGATAGCTTCAGGCGATGGGTATATACGTCGTGCAAAAAAATTTCTTTTTCTTTTTTATATATCTGGCGTAGGCCATGGAAAAATTTGGGAGGAGGAAAAGTAAGCAATGGTGGGGAGTGGATCTCGAAAATAAAGAAGGAGCAGGCAACAATGAAATATATGAAGAGAGAGGTAGTGGAAAGCTATAGAGAAAAATATAATATAAAAGGGAATAATAAATGAAATATCAACGTTCATGCGTTGATTCAGCAGAGAAGTTAAAGCAAATAAGAAGAGAATGGATTGATCTAAAGGAAAGGCAATGAATGGTTAGGAAATAAATAAATGTAAAACGTATACGTTTTAATTTCAAAAAGGAAAGAAATAAATACGGGGATGGCAACAGTCAAAATGCACGTTTAGGCTAATAATAGAATATAAAAGTAAGAAACTCAAAAGGATAGGCACAGAGACGTGAAATCAGGGAGACAAGGGAAGCAAGTGATCTTTCAAATTTATAACGTTGGCAATAAATATAAAATAAATGAAAATTAATAGATGGATGCTTGATTGACGCAGTGATTAAAGTAAGGTTGCGTGTCAGTCACGATGAAATTTGAAAAAGAAGAAAATGTAAATGAATAAAAGGGGTAAGCCAGATTTTCCGCTTAGATTTAGAGAAGACACATCAAATGCTGAAAAAGGGAATTATGAAACGGCAAGATTCTAGCAAATAATAAATATGGTAAGAAAAGTAAATAGGCAGGTTATAAATCAGATTGGAAAGAAAAGTGGAGAGGTTAATTGCTAAAAGAATTAAGATAATGAAAATGCATAATAATATTGTTGGCCTCTAATGTCATTTAACGTTAACTAGCATCAATCATGTCAGACACCCATGTTAAAAAAAAAAGAAACGCATATAGGAGCACGCATTTTCTTCTGACTTGCAACATCATTCATCATTTTGGCATTCGTGGCATTCAACAAATTAAGGTGGTGGTCAAAGTCATGAAATGGTAGCAAATTAACGATGAATAGGATCCAATAATTCTTAGTGCAATGCACAAAATTGGAAAAATCAGCATGTTCCCTCTACGCACATGTTAAGATTTGCATAATTTCACTAATAACCTTTATGATTTTGCATTTTTGCGTGATAAATATAGATAGTTTGATTTTTTAACAATTTACACTGTGTATTAGTGATTATTTCTTGTTTGAGCGGTTGTTAGCATATGCCTACTGAATACATATTAACATAATCCCATAAAAATTTATGTGTACTTAAAATGTTCTTCTGATAAATTTTTTTTTTCAAGGTTATTATTAACATTTAGAATATCATTTGACTTATCTGAAGGTTGATGATTTTCAAATCCTATTAAGATTAAGGTCGCTAATTGATTATTGTTGAAAGCGAAGGATATTAAGAAAATACTATTATGTAATCCATATCTTGTACATGGAATTTGTTATTAAAATCGTATCATTAGAGTTACATGTATGATTATAAACAATAACATTCATAATTTACAACTACGATGTTGCAGATCCTTTTAATTTATACTATTTATTCTCTACCTATTAATTGATACGTTTCATTCTCTACCTCTTAATTTATACGTTTTATTCTCTACCTATTAATTTATACGTTTTATTCTCTACCTATTAATTTATACTATTATTCTCTACTTATTAATTTATTAAAAATTATTAAAATTTTATGGGTCGTTACACTCTCCCCCACTCAAAACTTTTCGTCCCCGAAAAGGAAGGAGGTAGGAGAATAGAACAACCAGAAATAAAAGTAGATTGAAAGTCAGGGGTAAATAATTGATTTAACTATATAAATTTTACTTGAGATATTCATACTTTTCAAAACCCATTTGTAAAACTTCTTGCTTCCTTTATAAATACCATTTATATTTTAAATAACACCTTTATAAGTATATGAAAACTATTTTAAAATAATTATTTACATCATTAGTTATATTTAAAGAAGCTATTTGAAAACATTAAATTCATAACTCATGAAATTTTTAATTTATCTCAAGATACTTTTCAAATATTATCAATAAATTAATAATCATTTTCTTTAAATATGTTTTATTTAATTAATAACTTCAAAAATATTTATACCACTAAAATTTTCTATTAACCAATGTAGTATGCAGATAAGCAATCTTTAAAAGGTTATATTCAAAAAGGAAAGAAGGTAGATTCGGAAAAACAGAATCAAGGTGAACAACGAAAGCTGAGAAGATAAGGTAGATTTAAAGAATAGAATCGGGCATGAATCGTAAATTTCAAACCGTAAGAGTTTCAATTTCAAATATTAACACAAAATTTCTTTGTTGAAAAATACCTTTATTATAAAATACCTTTATATCGAAATAAATCTTTCTTTCAAAAATACTTTTATAACTCGATGTTTCAACAAGTTTATCCTCGTTCTTGCAAACTCTGGCCATGCGTTGATCAGGCGCAAAGCTAGAATTCTTCAAGTACTTGGTAGACCCATTTCAACACCCAGTGAAAATACTTGAAAAACTTTTATTTCTAAAACAGATATGGAAAGTACAATCCAAACAAAACAACCAAACCAAACCTTTGTCCGACCATGGTTCGCAGATACACAATGGTTACGCCTGGATCCCCCAGGAAACAATCCATATCCGTAAGCTTTCTCATCCCTGCGAGTTACGCCATGATGACTAGTAGAGTGCAGGATACACAATGGTTATGCCTGGATCCCCCAGGAAACAATCAGTACCCCTAGGCAAGACTCAGTCAGGCACTTGCGCTACTATTCGCGACCTACACAGATTGCAGGATACACAATGGTTACGCCTGGATCCCCCAGGAAACAATCCGTACCCCTAGGCAAGACTCAGCCAGGCAATTGCGCTATGCATTCACAAGAGAGAAAAAAACCATGGGTTACGCCACGGTGGGAACACTCGAGTATTACATCCGGAAAATCAAAAATCAAAACGAATAATATCGATAGAATGAATCCACGATGTGGCCACAAAGCGGATATCAAGCAGAAGGCACTTTCCATATATTTACTTCGAAAATATATATCATATAGTACATTTTCAAATCACTTTCAAATATCATACTTATATAAAGTCCATTATATATAGGATTCCCTTTTTCCCAAATCGAATACTTTCCAAATCAATAGTAGATCAAATCATACTTATATAGACTTCGATTATATAAAATAGCTTTCCAAATTGAGTACCTTCAAATCAATGGATTTCAAATCAATTTCATACTTTTACAAATTCAATTTATATAAGTTCGACCACTCCCAAATCAAGTGCTTAATAATATAAGGTTCTCAATTTCAAATCATTCAATATCCATTCAGTTTCCAAATCATATATGATTTCACCAAATTTTCTTCCAAATTAAGTATCTAAATTTCAAAGTTACCAAAATAATAGGTTTAGAAAATTATCCCAGTTTCTAAATTAAAATAATTCAAGTCAAACAAATTCATTTCCAAAATCTCCATAAGAGTACTGGTTTTTAATTTCAATTTAATTTCAAAACTAAAATTTTTCTCAAAATCAATTATACTCAAATGGTTTCCAAATTTATAATTATCCCTTTAAAACTTTTAAACTATCTATTTCTAGTTGAAATATTCAATTTACCTTTCTGAAACTATTATTCAAAACTATATTTTTTTTCCAAAACATTTCAAACTAAATTTATATTCTTTATCAAACATTTTAGACTCTTCGAAATTTCTTAGTTTTAAAATTTTAGACCTTGACTTGGAAGTGTTCGAACCTTCAAAATGATAAGGGGAAATCACATTTTCAATTCAAGAGTTGAAAATCAATAATAAATCAATTTCAATATATAGGGTTATACCAAAACAAATTCGAAACTCGAGGACTGAACACCGGTCTCACTTTAAATTGTTTCAAATATATACATATATCTTTCGAAAATATCAAATTATACTTCGGAATTTGAAATCATAACAGTTTTACAAAATCACTCGCATAGCGAGCTATTAAAGTGGCCTCTCCCCCACTCTGAAACTCAAAAATCAATGTCGATGATGCGTGCACTCATCACCGAAATTATTTTCCAGCGACATACGTGAGTTCTGGACTTCTATTTTCCTGAAAACTTCTTTGAAATTTCTTCAAAATTATTGGAACTCATTTGAACTCATTTGAAACATTTCTTATTTGGAAAAATGCCTTTAAATCATATTATTTTTATATATTTTCCAAAATCTTAAATCCAATTTCAAAATACCGGAATTCAATTCTCGAATTTCAAATTTAACCCTTCAGTTGTAAATCATTTTTATATAAATCAATTTCTTACAAGTTTTCAAATTTTCAAATCCTTTCAAAACTTTTATATATATAGAATAACATATCTTATTTGTTTTATATATAGGTATATAATCCTTATTGAAAACAATTTCTTTTTATATACAGAATAAAATCATAGTTATCAAAATAATAATTTCGGTACAAAACAATTTCAAAAATACAACATACTCGATTTTTCAAAGGGTGATTTAAGAATGGATTTCAAAACAAAGGTAGAGATTTAAATTAGAAGACTCTAACCAATAGAATCCTGATTCGAAAATAGACTCGATCGAAGATGATTAAATTACAAAATAGGAGATGGATATACTTCTATAAATCACGGGCGACGTCTGAGGCCTTGGCGCAGTGGTAAAAATGCCAGGCTGTTGACGACAAGGTCGGTAGTTCGATCCCTGCCTCTGGCATATTAAACTGTGCGTTACAATGATTCTTGCAGACATGTGTCTGCCTACTTTGTAAATATAAGTACCCAGTTTCAAAAAAAAAAAAATCACGGGCGACCTTAATCGGGTCAATCGTGCATTTAGCAATATGATGGATGCAGAATTCTAAGGCAAATCGACATTCGATCGCTAGAGATAGAATTTGGAATAACAGGAGATAGTAGCATCTAAACCGAGGATACAAAAATCTTCGGTGAATCGACGCCAATTGTAAAGGAGTTTTCACCCCCCTTTACAAATCATTTAGTGGAGTTATTGGATACTCCAGAATCAAAAGAATATAAATAGAGAGAGACAAGAATGAATTTTGAAACCGAGGGACATTCCAAAATTCAAAGGAAACCAAGTCAGAAAAAAAGAGATTCAACTCGAGCGAAAGTGATTCTGTCAATAAATTTACCATATATGCTAAGTTTTGCCTAGAGCCAAAGCTCTGATACTAACTGAAGCGACCCGCTATTTTGGACCATTAAAATCGACAATAAAACCATACATGTCCGACTTGAATAATTCAAAATACCGAATTGTTAATTAAAATTTGGCAAAACTTAACATATATAGTAAATAAATCATCACAGATCACAGACATAGAGTAATATAATGCAGCGGAATAGATAAAGAATAGTAGTTCATAAAGCTACTATATACATTGGAGTTAGAAATGAAATACAACTGAATATCTTAGATGTAGTGAAGTCTCTAGTATGCGCAGATGACTTCTCTGAACAAATCAACAGGATGACTGAAAGGATAGATAGCTGGACCTTCAAGCAAGGCTCCAACTTCGAAGGTGAGTCTCAAATGTTGTATCACTCAGTCTGACCCGAGCGTAAAGCAAAACACAAAACAATCGACTCAGGATTAACATTCTTATATCAATAAATCCAACTAAAGTGAAATATCAACTGAAATACAAATAACTTAAAGGATGTTTGTAATAACCATCCTCTAAGGGTCCATGGAACTATCTACAGGGTAGAAATATACACTATAACACCGTGGTCCTTTCATCTTAATTTATACCTCAAAATCAATTATCATTTCACTTCAAATATAGCTATTTTCCAAAATAGTATTTAGATATATTAAATAATTTATACCGTAAAATATTTTCAATTCCCTCAACTTAACAAATTATTTCAACATCAACCTGATCTTCCCATTTAAATTAAATTCAATCTCAATTTATCAATTTAAATTCAACTCAATTCCTAAAATAACCACTTCAATTTTATCGATCTCAAATTCGGATTTGTAATCACAAAATACCCCTTTATATTCAATATTTTTAAACCTTTAAGTATTCAACGTTTCAACTAAATTTTTATTCAATTTAGTTTTCTAAATAATAAATTCAAATTTAGTTCAACCTAAATTTTCATTTTAATTCAATTTAGTTTCTAAATAACAAATTCAACTATATTGATTTCAAATACAGATCCGAATCTCAAATTTAAACCATTTAAATTCCAATATAGTTTAAGGCTTAAAAATTTAAATGTTCAATTTAACCGTTTTATATATATCTCGATTTAATCTCATTATTATTTATCTTGAAATACTTCCTCATTTGATTCAAGATTATTTAATTAATCTTAAATTCCATTTTTCTTAATATTTTCTTTAATTTACTTAAACGTGAAATATGCATTTAATCGCTTAAATCAAAAATCCAGTTATAAAATCCTACCTTTTTAAAATTTCCCATTTAAAAATTTTAGATTGATTTAATTAAGTAAATCCTTGTTTAGATACCATTTAATAAACTCAAATTTATCTCCCCATCTTAATTTATCCCAATTATTTTAAAAATCTATTTGAAATATAATTTACATAAATATTAACATAGTTTATGTATTAAATCAAACTTAATTAAATTAAATATTATTAAATCTATATATATAGAAATTTAAGAACTAACATTTATTAAGACCATATATTTCTTTCCAAACAAAGAATTTATTTCCAAAATATTTATATATGAACCACGGTGTCTGTGTACATTCCTTATCATCTGGTCAAGTGTTACGGATATTTATCATTTAAATCCGTACACTAAATATATACGGGTGGACCAATATTAAAATAATATATATGTATAGTTACAAAAATCAATGTTCTAACATAAAACACATATATTAAAGATCAACACACATATATATAATATCTTTGAAATGAATACTTATGTATATATATAATTATTATACTTTACTACTTTCCTTTTCAAAATATCCAGCAGGAAATCAAACAAACTTATGCTCATATATGTGCAGATAAACAATATTCTTTATAATACATTGTTAACTTACTCTCTTTTTTTCTCTCTTTTTTTCAAGATTATTATTAACATTTAGAATATCATTTGACTTATCCGAAGGTTGATGATTTTCAAATCCTATTAAGATTAAGGTCGCTAATTGATTATTGTTGAAAGCTAAGGATATTAAGAAAATACTATTATGTAATCCATATCTTGTACACGGAATTTGTTATTAAAATCGTATCATTAGAGTTACATGTATGATTATAAACAATAACATTCATAATTTACAACTACGATGTTGCAGATCCTTTTAATTTATACTATTTGTTCTCTACCTATTAATTTATACGTTTTATTCTCTACCTATTAATTTATACGTTTTATTCTCTACCTATTAATTTATACGTTTTATTCTCTACTTATTAATTTATACTATTATTATCTACGTATTAATTTATTAAAATTTATTAAAATTTTATGGGTCGTTACATGGTTAAAAATAACGATGGGATTATTTGATGATGTTTTCCTGGAAATTAAAATATATTTAAAAGAGGCTTTCCAAATATAAATCAACAGTTTTAAATGTAAAAAAAATATTTTGAAATGCATTTTTCACCATTGGGATTTTATTTAAGAAATTCATAAGTATTATTTTCCTTTAATAAATTCTCAAAAGTCTTTTTTAAAAGGTTTTTTAAACTCGAACTTTGAAAGTGAATTTCCAGGAATGGAGAACTATGTATGTGTTTCGAAAGAAGTTATTTTTTTAAACATGGAAAGGAAATTTATGTTATTAAAACATGAATTTGAATGGTAATAAATTGGCTGGACTTATAAGACGGATTCTTTGGAATGTTGGAATGGAAAGTGTGTTTCCCTGGAAAACCAAGTTCAAGTTTTAAACAGATTTTATTAAAAGAAAGTTAGATTTAAAACCTGTTTAGAAGAGTGTTTTGAAAATTATTATTTAAAGTAACTAATTCATAAATTAGCAATAGTGACTATTTGCGATTACACTAGTAATTATTTTATAAATGGATTTATTTAAAAGCTAGTTTTTGACCTATGTTATTTGAAATTAGTATTAATCCGTTTAAAATTCTACTTTCAAATTTAGTTTAACAAAACCCTCATTTAAAATCAAAGTTTATATCATAATAAATGGTTTTACTTTACATATTGGAATTATATTTTTGGTGTAATAACTAGTAGTAAATTTCCTTTTTTTTTAAACATATTTCAGAATAAAGTGTTTTAATTGTTTTAAAATCTAAATTTTGTTGAACGTGGTTATTTCCAATAGGAATAAAGGGTAAAGAATTTATCTTGTAAAGGAAGAACTTTGGGAAATTGTTTTCAAATGAGCTTTGAAAATTTGGAAATATATCTTGTAAAGATATTTGAGGCAAATAAATAATGTGGGAATTATTTATTGTGTGATGGATGCTTATGAATACTAATTGATAGTTAAATTACCGACTATCAATATTGGGCAAATGCGTTGATCGTTTCGAAGAGACCGGGATCGAGATTTATTTCTCGAAAACCACTTCAATCCGGTTTGTACGTTTCGCGGAAAAACGTGTTCGGAGTCGTAGATGGAGCAGTGAAGTGCAAGGGCTAGTCGCTACTAATCCTGAGGATATTTCCAAAATGGATGCAGTAGGAGTAGTGCCTTCGGTTCCGTTCGAACCCGGGACGGACTTGTATGGATGAATGCTTTCGAAACATCGTCAGGTGGACGATGGGCATTCTAAGTGAAACGTTCTAAAAGGTAACGCTTAGCCTCAAGCCTCATCAAATGGGAATGACTGAAAATCAGGGGATATACAGCTAGGCTTCGTGGGTAGCCCCCACTTGAGAGTAAGCCGTCCCTGTCTAGATGTCCCTTTTTATTTCGGCTTAGTGGGCGGTTGCTGATCCCAACCGCAGGGTGATCTTATTCAGAACTGTCCAGTAAGGGATGGGTCCGGCCTTATGTTGCAGGGGATCGGGCGTGGTCCTCGGTACAGTGATCTAGGCCCCGTACTGTGACAGGTGGTACCCAAGTGCCTAGTCATGGTTGGAAATCCATTCTCCCTACAAACCTTGTACGAGTTTTGTTTCTATTACCAAGTCTGTGGCCAGTAGCTGGAATTTAATAGATGTAACATTTTCGGCTATTTTATAAGTATTTGTATATAGACCATATTATAATATTAGGGGATTTCTATAAAATGCGTTTTAGCTATCGTAGGGTAAAAAATCGACATGTTTATTTGTGGAATGGTCTTACGAGATGCTTTCGTTTTCAAAGGATTTTTGAAACTTTAATAATCAATTTGGATGCATTATTATCAGCTGATGTTCCAGACTGACTCGGGTGTTATTTCATTATAATGCTCGAGTCAGACCGAGTATTATATGTTCAGGACAGGATGCTTTGGAGCAGGAAAGGAGCTGGAGTCCGAGACGTATTATTTGTATTTGTATATATATATCCGCTGCTGTGACTATATTGTATTGTCTGACTGGTAATTGTTGATGTGTGTGATATTCTGATGATATGATGTATAAAACAGATATAGTCTTCATTTTGTGTAAAGATCTATTATTTACTATTATATTTTATTCCGCTGCGACTGTGAGATTCTGATATTGTTTAGTTCCTTCTTCTTCTATCTCTTCTTCTTTAACCTTAATGGTTCGTGTTCTGTTCCACTTGAGTTAATTGATGTAGAATAGTGTTGACTCAAGGGGTACGGATTTGCGGGATGTTACAGCTTTCACTCAACACTTACTTAAGTTAATAACTTAAGTTTATTTGAGTTCTATTTCCATCTTTCATTTGATTCTTATTTAATCAAATTCCATTCATTTATTTATTCAATACAATTAGTTTATTCACTCAATCTATTATGAATTTTAATTTCCATACTTAATTCACCGAAATTATTTTACTAATAACAAGTCCATTTCCAATTTATTTCTACTTATTTGGATTTTATTTGCAATACAAACAATTGACACTTTAATACAATTTCTTTTTTTTGGGCAACTTTTTCAATTATATTTACTCCACTAACGATTCAATATCAAATTTGGTTTATAACTTGAGTTTTATTTCCAAACTGCATTATTAACTCACAAATCCAACTTCTATTTGACTACATTAGGTTCCATTTACACATTTTATTAACTAATTTATTATCTAATTAGTTCTTCCACGGGTTAAAATTCAATACTTGATTTTTAATTCAAAATATCACCTCATTTAATTTTCTTAAGTTCAATTTATTTTATAATTCAAGTTTGGATTTTTGTTTCATTTTTCGAATCATCAAACAATATTTATTTGAGTTTTCTATTCCACTTTTAAATTTTATAAGTCACAACTTATTATTTTACACATTTCCGTTCATTCTAGGCTTGAATATATTCATCTTTTATTTTTAACTTGAGTTTTACACTTATTTAAAATCCAAGCATATTTTTTTTATTCCATGGATTTTTAATTCTTTTATAAGTTATTCCAATTCATTTATACCAAATTATTTCTTATCCAACTTACTTCCATTTATTCAAGTAAGAATCTAATTCCATTCAATAACTCAACAGAATTTTTATTCCAATTCAATCCTATTTTAACTCAGATTTATTTAATTTAATTCGATTCAATTTTCTTCCTCAATCCAAGTTAATTACATTTTAAATTCCAGTATTCAGTTTTCATTTTATTTACTTACAAATTTAAATAAATTTGTCCTCCCACAAATTACTTCCAGTAAATTTTTACTTTTATTTACTAGATTCAATCGCATTCTATTTCCATTCAAATTTTTAAACTTCTTCAAGTTTCCAACTTATCTATATTCCATTCACAATTCTTTTTAATTCAGTACATTATATTGGTTTACGAACTTATTTGTTTCCTACTTCCTCTAATTTAACTCTTTCAAGTTGAATTTTATTTCAACAAATTCCAAATTTACAAGTTATCAAACTTATTATATGCCATAAACATTCTTAGTTAAGATTCTAGAGTTTAAACAATCTTTTGACATTTCAAAATTCCCTTTGAAACCACCTATATCCAAAATTCCTTGCATTTCTAAAGTCAAATTTAACTTTTACAAACAATTCCAATTTAAAACAATCTGGTGACAATTTCTCTCTTGTACACACGAAAATGAACATCGATGATGTTGCAGTCATCACTGAAGTTATTTCTCAGCGACCTAAAAAATTAAATGCTTTTATCTCCTTAAAAACATTTCAAATATTCTTAATTTCAAGTCTCTCCGATTTCAAATCCAATTCAAAATATTTCTCAAATACTATCCAAAACTTTTGAAACCCATTTCTAAATTCCAAACTCTTCCAATTCATATTCAAACGTTACTCTGACATTTTATCTCAATTTAATTCAAATATTTCTCTGGAATCCTATTTCAAATTATAAACCCCATTTACAATTTACATTAACAAATCTCATTTGTTTATGAATTTATTTCTTAACCTTTAGTTATGGATTCCAATTTCTTATTCAATTTCTACACAATAATGATAATAATTTAATATTATCATTCTCTAACACCCAAGCATCCATATATAACTATAATAATTTACAAAAATTATTTTCTTTATAAAAAATGACAATCTGGGTAAAATTATTTCATTTACCCTATTTCAAAACAATAATGTGTCGAATTGTTCTATTCAAGTGTTTAGAATCCCTATCAATAACGTTAATTACTCGTATTGACCAGAATCCATAAATTACTCAATAAACCAATCAACACAATATAAAACAATTTTATATATTCACTAACAAATACACGCACATATCTATTAATACACTCAAACTCATTCTTGAGTACTACGGACTCTATTTTATGAGTAATCCCCACCAGAGCCAAGGTTATCACCAACCTAAGCTCCGATACCAACTATAACATCCCGCAAATCCGTACCCCTTGAGCCAACACTATTCTACATCAATCAACTCAAGTTGAACAAAAATACGAACCATTAGGGTTAAAGAAGAAGAGGTAGAAAAAGAAAATAGAAAACAACATCAGAATCTAACCATCGCAGCGGAATTAAAATATAATAGATATTCAATGATCTTTACACAAATGAAAACTATATCTGTTTATGCATACATCATCAGAGTACATCATCAGAGTTCCACATCAATAACATACAACTGGATACACAGCGAAATAATAATCAGATACGGAAGTACGTAACGCCATCCAGTTCGTCTCCTGAGCTCCACAGCATCCTTTCCTGTATTCTATAATACTCGGTCTGACCCGAGCATTATAGTTAAATAATACCCAAGTCAATCTGGAATACCAGCGTGAGAAATCACACTCAAATTGATTATTAAAGTTTCAAAATCATTTGAAAACAAAAGCATCTCGTAAGACCACATCACAAATAAACATGTCGGGTTTTTACCTTACGATAGCTAAAACACTTTTTATTAAAATCCTCTGATATTATAATAAGGTCTATTTACAAATACTTATTAAAATAACCGAAATTGTTACATTATTAAATTCCATCTACTAGCCACGGAGTGGGTAATACAAACAAAACTCGTAAAAGGCGCGTAGGGAGAATGGATTTCCAACTAATGACTAAGCACTGGGGTACCACCTGTCACTGTAAGTGGCCTAGATCACAGTACCGAGGATCGCTCCCGACCCCCTGCAACACAAGACCCAGACTATCCCTTACTGGATAATCCCGAATGAGATCACCCCACGGTTGGGATCAGCAACCGCAACACTAAGCCGAAATAAAAAGGGACATCTAGACAGGGATGACCTTACCCGGAAATGGGTGCTGCCCACCAAGCCTTGCTGCATAACCCCTGATTTTCAGTCATTCCCGGTTGATGAGGCTTGAGGCTAAGCGTTACCTTTTAGAATATATCCCTAAGAATGCCCATCATCCACCTGACGATGTTCCAAAAGCATTCATCCATACAAGTTCGTCCCGGGTTCGAACGGAACCAAAGGCACTATTCCTACTACATCCATTTTGGAAATATCCTCAGGATTAGTAGCGACTAGCCCTTGCACTTCACTGCTCCATCTTCGACTCCGAACTCGTTTTCCATGAAAACGTACAAACCGAATCGAATTGGTTTCCGAGAAATAAATCTCGATCCCGGTCTCTTCGAAACATCAACGTATTTGGCCAATATTGATAGTCGGTGATTTAACTATCAATTAATATTCACAACATCCATCAAACAATAAATAATTTTCCAAATTATTTATTTTCTCAAAATATCTTCGCCAAATACATTTCCACTCTCAGCCCTTTTGAAATCGGTTTCAAATTACCTTCCTAGTACAGAATAAACTTTCCCAAATATTTTCTATTACCACTGAAATCACCAAGCACAAAACTTTAGATTTTCAAATTAATATAAAACACTTTATTATAAATTATCCTTTAAAACATTTAAATTTAAAATTATTTTAATACTTATTTAAAATATATATACTTTAAGAATATTTAAAATAAAACTACTTCAATACTTTATCAAAAATATATACTATAGGAATATTTGAAAATGAGTTGCTCAAACTTTCTTCTTTAAAAACAAATATCAAGTCACCCTTAAATAATTACTACGAAAATAGATTTTAAAAAAATACTTACTTTGTAAGTAAAACATTTAGAAATAATAAATTTCTAAAACATGCTTTTTAAAACAACATTAAACTTTTATCTTATATTTAAAAATTTACTTTGAAAACGTACTTGGCTATCCAGGGAAATATACTTCTCTTCACATTCTTCTTTAAATTTCCAATTTCAAACACTTGAATCAATTTCCAAATTGATTTCCAATTTACTCCCCTTTTTTTTCCAAAATCCATTAATTTTCAGATTTTATTCCTTAATTATGATTTAAAATACTTTTAACTGAAAATACCAATTTTAGATTTCCCAAATTCCTCTTAATTCTTTTAAATAAATTTAAACTTTAAATTTTAAAATAATTCTTTATTCCTTTAAAATAATATCACTTAATTTACAATTCATTAATTTTCTGTATATTCAAAAAAAAAATCTTTTCATACTCGAAGTTATTTATTAGTATTTTAATATCACTTCCATTTCTTTTCAATTCATTCTTAATTTATTCAAATTTTCTATAATTATTTCGCTTACAAATTCACTTCTTTTATTTTCTTTCCAAAATCCAATTTATATATTGTTAGTAACTCATTATACCCAAATATATTCAATCAACCCATAGCATTCAATATTCCAATATAATACATCATAGAATATCAAATAATCACAACAGAGAATATTAAATAATTTAAATAGATGTTGAGGAATCCAGTTGGATCCCTCCAACTTGTTTTCTCTGCATCCGTAGACGTTAGCACAACATAAATATCAATTCCACTTCGAGGTGGAATATCGCGGTATATGGGATTAATATAAATCATCCGCTATTATGCGGCACATAGGGTCTCATCCACTATATAATGCGGGAAATCAAACATTCCAAGATATACTATATACTACTATATATAATATAACACACCAAATCCAATCAATCAATCAATTATTTAAATTTAACCATTTAAATTAAAATTAAAATTCAGCTGAGTGAGATTAACTCACCTTTGTATTTGTTTGCAGTCCACTTCAATTCCGTCTTGGTTTCCGGTTTATAACCTTGTATAAACATTATATATATTTTTTATCAACATTCGAGTCAATTTGAACAATTAAATTTCCATTTATAATTTAATTAACTAGTGATTTCATTTTTAAACAAGTAAATTTAAGTTTAAACTAATTTCCTCTTATAGATTATTTTAGTAACAAAAATAATTAAAGAAGTAAATTAAATAAATCTACTACCAAATCCATTATTAAAAAATGAACTTCGTAAGTTAAAAATGTGTGTGTATAATTTTAAAGTTAAATGAATGAATTGTGTGTCTATATATATCTGCTGTAATTACTTTTCCTTCTTTTTTTTCTCAGTATAGATATATATATTCAGAATCAAACTGATATAGGTTTTAAACCCTACTGTAACCATTTCTCCTTATATACATATATATTTAAATATATAAATAAATACAAATAAATAAAAATAGCATATTGATACCTCACTGGCTCGACCTTACATCCTTCTTCTCTCTCGACATCGAGCTCCACCAGCTAGATGCGAACTCCCATACCACGACCATGTCGAACTGCCATCAGAACTCACCGCAACTTCCCAAGCATCGCACGCCCTGCCTCCAATTCGCCAAACCCTAAAGCCCCAAACCCAACTTTAAATCGTGACCCACACGTTTAATTTCGATCTGGGCTCGGTTCTATCTATAAAGAAAAGGGTTGCGTGCGTTTATTTTTTTTATTTTAGCTTGCAAGAGAAGGAACGAAGATATGGGTTTTATTTGATTCGATTTGGAAGCCTAGAATAAAAAGAAATTTCATGATTTGAAAAGGAAAGGAAAGAGGCAGGCAACGCTATTATTTTTATTTTTATTTTTCCATTGAGAAAGAACCAAATCGATTTGAATTTTCGATATAAAATTTCAGCGCATTATATGTCGTACGCTCACACAACAACTCCAAACACTATGAAATTTGAAATCCGATAATAATACATTATTACGGATCCAATGGAACTGGTTTCATCGAAATCCGAGACTGTGCCTCGGAAGGCTATTTTTTTAAATTCAATTTAAACGATGAAATTTCAAAACTGAACAAATCACTATTAAATTCAATTTTAAAACTTCTATTATCCTCAGCACTATCAATATAAATTTTACGAGCCCTCAAATTGTTTTTAACGGGCTTAAAACCCTAGATTCAACATTTTACCCAACTTCAAATTATTAAATTTAATAGTTTGATTATCAAATAAATAGTGATATTTGAATTAAAATTAAAATTAACTTTTAAATATTTAATCAATTAAATATTCCAATTTCAAATGCTCAAAAATTCCGGGTCGACGCAGGCTTTTTCACAGGTAGGACTAAAATGATGTTACACACAAAAAGGAATATACAGAGATAAATTAGGTTATTGGTGAGCCTGCAAAACTATTAGAATCATTTGACCCTGGAGAATTAAGTTAGGGAGAGACTACCCAGAAGAGGAGTATTAAACAGAAGTAAGATTATCTGTTATTTTTGTTTGGTAAGACAGAGTCAACCAAAGGTTAATAGTTAGTCAAACAAAACTACAGTGTTCGGACAAATAGTTCATTTGTTACCTGATTTATATGCTTTCATGATATTGATATATTGTTTTAACCAGTTTTGGATTGCAGGATTAAGATTAGCAAAAGATATGTTTTAAAAGGATTTTAGTGAGGGGAAACCCGTTCCGCTAAGCGGCGTGGTCTCACTTGATATCAAATAACCGAGATGCATAGTATTGTTCACACCAGGGTCTATGTCTGACTCGAAGTTTATGTTTTTGCCCTTAAACTCTTGGGTGCCCAAAATTGATAGGCTGAGGGTTGAGGGTTGAGGGTTTTGGTAGGTGGAGGAATAAAGCTTCCGAAGACGAGCAGGAGGCTGATGTTAGCTATGTAGAAGTTGTTATGGTTTTATTTCCTTTGTGTCGTATTAAGTCTGTTATGACTGTTTAGTACTCTGGTCAACCAGAGGGGCATCTTCATATGTTGCTCTTGACGTATTTTGTAATAGATATATTTGATCTGAACCTGGGAAAACGTTGGGATTATGTAACATAGATATGAAATGTTTTTTTGAAACGTTATCATAAAAGTGTTTTAATCTATGATGATTTTATTTCGTATTCAAGTGCTTCTGCTATTATGGATACCATTAACATTATCGTATTTGGTTACCGAAAGTTAATATTATGGATGACTGTAGCATCTATAGCTTCGGACCTCCAGATAGAGGATGTTACAAGAAGCATTCCCCATACACTCGATGGGGTTAAGACGAATATCCAATGGCTGGAATGCATATAACACCCACAGCTCTAGAAATAATTACGATTTCTAGCGATCACGAACCCGGGCAAGCATCGAAGAGAAGAGGGCTGGATGATTCCAGGAATATCAATTGGCATGGGACATGTCCCACAGAACCAACCATGGCTACCCCAGGGTGAGGGAGAAATGCAACCAGAATGAGGCCGATGATGAGTTAGAAAGTGATAAGGAAGGATAGGAGAAGTTATGATAAACCTTGGGAACCAAAGTCCGTCATCGACTTCAGATTTAGAAGAGTAAAAGAGACGTGGGGTAGGGAAGTTAAGGGCAGTTCTGTTATTATATAGTAGTTCGCCTAGGATGTCATTTTGATCGAGATTTTTTATCGTATCAGTGTTATGGAGGGGGTTTTCTTTTTGACTCAATTTTAAATTGAAATGATAAATGTAAAAGTATGAAAACCTATAATATGATGTTTGTTCCAACTTCGCATTTGTATGGATATTTTAAATTAGAATTCTTGGGAAAAAGTAAGAATAATTTAAATAAATGATTTTCTTTTATGAACAAGAAATGGTATTATGAAATGATGAAAGATTATGCCTGACTAATAAAGGAAGTATATGGTAATTTAATAAGTTTTTCGGAAATCTTTAAGATATGTTTAGAGTTGTTTTATAATAAAAAGATATTTATCTTTTGAAATGAAATGTTTTTTAGTAGAAATATTTGGAAATAAAAATGTAAAATGGTTGTGTATAAAGAAGTATCTTATAAAAGTTTGAACAAAAGATGAAAGTTTTATGAAGTATTCTCATAAGAATTTCGGAAAGGTTAATAAATACATATGAAGTATGAGGATTATTTCGTTGCATGATTTAATCTAAGATTCGAGTACAAAACTTCGACGTGTTTGATGCTTATCCGAAAAAGGATTTATCACTCGATTCTTAACGACGTACAATGATGAGGATTTGTGGTTGGATACTGGAGTTTTCTATCATAGTTGAGAACTATGCAAGGAAAACAAAAATTCTGATCGGAAAGCTTGGTCAGAGTCCACACTAAAGGATCGAGGGATCAATACTAGTTTGGAAGTAAAGTTGTGAATTCGGATAATAGATCAAATCAGATACCGTGTATGGATGATATATATACATCGTACAGGTAAAAGCTTAAAAATAAATATTTTGGGAAAACCATTAGGTAAATTAAGGTACGAAATTCTTTTAAGGGGGAAGTCTATAACGACCCACAGCTTAATCACTTTGATAAATTATATTTATTTTTAAATTTATTCAAATGAAAAGTTGATAATACAAATAATATTATTTTGAGTGATAATAAATAATAATAATCCAACTTTTAATAAATATTTACAAGAATATTTCCTCGAAATTTAAATCGATAAAATGGCCGAAAACCGTTTTATCGATAAACAACTTTATAACCATGAAAGTTCGCACACAAAGCTAGATACATACACTTATTTTATAATTGAACAAGAATATAAAATAAAATAATTGTTTGCATTTTTGAAATTTAAATGTATTTTTGACATTGTTAGTAATGCCCTTAAATATAATAATAGATTTGTTAAATTAAATCCAGATTTAACGATTTGATAATTATTATAATTATTATAATAATTATTTTTAAATGATAGTAATTCATTTTAAATGATTATAAAGTGTTAATAAATCATTTATAATAATTTTGTAATGAAATATAATTGATTTGAAAATATAAGAAAAAATCGGTATCGCTTTATCGGTATAATAGCAATTATTACAAATAATTGTTTATATTAATTTATATGGTTTTATAATTCAAGTGTAGTCATTTTAATTTATTAATAATGATAAGAAATTTATTTCCAAATTTTTTTTACAAATATTTGTATATAAATTAATAAGGAAAATGTGACTGATAATCGGTTTCCCGGTTTTCAATGGTTTAAAGGACGAAAGCTGTTCAAAGTCATTAAAATGTTTTTATCCTCTTATGCACATACATGTACATGTATATACATGTCACATACACACCATTGCATATATGTGTGTGTGTAAACACTTAAACATATACATATTACAAAAGATTAAAATAATTTCCTAAGACCTAATACTTAAGCAACCAAAAAGCAAACATCAACCACCTTACAACACCATCATCACCACCATCACTTCAACATCAACATCACATGGGGGAAAGGGGGCTGCCGTGCATGTAGGGGGGCGTAGGAGGGGTGTGGGTTGAGGGCAAAAATGGTACTTATACCATTAGATAATTTTTTCAAATTTTCTCCTAAAAATACCCATCCACTTTCTCATATTTTTTCAACACATTCTTGTCTTCTTTTTCTCCACTTCCAAGCTTTTTTCATGGATTCATTGCTCAATAAAATAATGGCAAAATATTTAGCAAAAGAAAATTAAAATAATATAATATATTTATCAAATCCACCTCAAAGATGACAAATCTCCTCCTCTCCACCTTAAAAGACCATGGCCACCTCCTCCATTCACCAAGGCAGTGAACTCCACCTCTATAAAGCTAGGTCGAGCGCTCCCATAGGTCTCAAGCTCGATTTTGTTAACTTTGTTTCGATCTAGTGGAGCTATAGTTGATTTTAGACTAGCACATAGGAAAAATGAAGGTGAGAAACAACTAAATTATAGTATTGTACGCTATTGGATGATATATATGTTTGGTTATGATTGTTGATGATGGTTGTTTAATATGAATGTTGTATAGCAAGTCATGGAAATACACGTTGATAAGCACAAAGAAAATCACTTTCCTTTATTGATTGAATTGGTGTATATGAAATGTTAAACCTCTTTAAAAAGGTTTACAAATAAGTTTGAAATGTTTTGTAAACATATGAAAGTGTTTTGGTCAATTTTGAATGGTAATTGAAAATTGAGTCAAAAATAGGCACGTTGCGTAATGGTGGTTCGGGATTTGGAGCCATAAAAGTCAAGAGAGTATAGTAACATCCCGCCTTTTCGCACGCTTTAAATCGACACACGTGCCAATTCAAACCATATGAAAGGGCGGATTGTTATGGGGTAAATAAGGAAAAACCAGGGAAAGAAAAAAAAACAAAATAGAATCTCACAGCGGAAGGATAAAATATAATATTAAATATACAATTCATAAACTGTTTACAAACATTTGATTCTTCTTTATACAATAAATATCGGAGTTCACATACCAATCATAATCAATGCAGCGGAATTACATAGTGTAGTGGAATATAATTTATAATAATAGTAGAAATCTCCGTCTTTGTCCTCCAGATCTAAAGTCTTCGATCCTGAAACGCTCGGACTGACCCGAGCGAATTTGAAAAGACAAAACACTCGAGTCAGAATTAAAAGATCTTATGTGAGTTAAATTAACAGAATAAATGAGTGCAATAACTCAAGAGATGCTCGGGATTTACGTCTCCTAAGGATCCGATAAACTATTTACTATATAGTATATTGCGCTATTACAATAGTGTCTATTTGTAAAATAAACTTACTTTTTAATAGCGTTAAGGGGTTACCCATATAGCCCTTAACACAAATAATGCCAATAGTCTATACAGTACCGTAATACCTCCTGATCGGGAGGCTACCAGAGGATACTCCATAGGTATGACACAAATAGAAACTCGTACAAGGCGCGATAGGGTAGGTGACACGGCACAACTAGGCAATGTCAGGGTAGATATACCAATTACGCTTCTGGGTCGATGGTAACGCGTAGCGCGCAGCTACCGCCAACCTCGAGCCACACCCCCAAATAAACTCAAAAGTGGCCACCGAATCAATCCAAAGTCGAAGTATAATATCGAAGGGATGTGTCCAATCAAAGGTGCTACCTTATTAACCCGTCGATTGCTCCTGTTTTAGCAACCTTATGCCAACTCACGGGAGTCGGGTCCATGTATTTACCTTAAAGGAAACGCCACCACCATCCTACTTCATTCTGGAATCTCCACCGCGTACACGGTTGTTAATGTGGTTTTCGGGGTTGGCAGAGAGTATGACAACTTCCGATCCCAGTCACTTTAACAACCAAACGTTATTATAACACCGCGGTCATTTAAAAGTTTTATACTTTGAAACCAGAAAATAATTATCCATTTTAAAACCTATAAATACTATATCCTTTCCATTTCCAAAACAACTCATTTTGATATTATTTTATAAAAACCCAAATCAATAATATCATTTTTATTTCAAATATATTTCTTTTCCAAAATCATACTGCTTAAAATTTACAATATCTGAAAACCAAACATTTGGATTATAACTTTCAAAACATAATACTTCGAAATTCATAGCTTTAAAACCATAACTTCTAAAACTTGAATGGTTTTGGATATTCAACAGTATATAGAATAAAATAGTTGATTTCATATTACTTTATAAAGTAAATAATCTTCACGGCTTTACAAATTTACTCATTTAAAATTTAGTCTAAATCCATAAATTTTAAATTCACTTTCAGTCAAATAAACCACTTCAATTTCAATATATTCCTAACTTTTAGTATTTAACAATTTAAAAACTTAAGGTTGCAAATTCTATTCAACGATTTATTGTCCTATTATTTAGTTTTGAAATATTCATAAAATAAATCCATAAAATAAAACTCAAAATTTCTAACAATTAAATATTTCCTTCAATTTATTTATACTAGAAATATTCATTTAATTTATCTTGAATAAAAATCCAGTTATAAATATTATACCTTCAAAATTTCCAAGTTTAAATAAGTTACATCACTTATAGAGTTTAATTCTTAAATACGCTCAATTCCAATTTAATTTTTAATTTACCTTCCAATCTAGATTGATTTAAATCATTAGAACTCCATTATTCAACTTATTTAGTTTATTTAACAAATTTATACATAGCTTAAATTCAATAATTTAACTATATATGTAAATAAAATAAGATTTTATATAGGGTCAAAAATTAATATTTATTAAACCGTATCCAATCCAAAACCATAAAAATCCTTTCAAAAATAATTTTATATATATACCGCGGTGCCTGTATATAATTTTCTATCCTATGGTCAAGTGATACGGATATTTATCATTTCAATCCGCAATTAATAATAAAATGTGGTTGTATATCATTTCAAACCGCAATCTTGAATGAAATGAAATGCATAACAACTTGCAGTTAATATAAATAAACATCCATTCATCCAAATATCAATCATCAACCATTTATTACAAATCATCATCCAATTTAAACAAACATCAATATAGAGCATATAAAATATAACATGTAATAAATACAGGAATTAACTAACAGTTTATATTCAATAATAAATTTAATAACTGTTTAACTAGAAGTTTATATGCAAATAAATAAATTTAAATGTCAAATTTTTATGCAATAATAAAATTAATTCACAGTTAATTTAAATAAATGCGATTTAACTGAGATAACGAATAAAACATGCCAAACAGTCATAAATAAATTTCTACTCATATATAAAATCAATTTAACAAACATAAGAAATTTTAGAAGTTGTGAGTGGGTTAAAACACTCACCTTTTGAATTTAAATTGAATTTAAATCCAATTTAAACTCAAAAATTCGGCGGTCTCCAAATCTGTCCAAACCAGCGTCAAAGCGTCCAGAATTTTATTACGATCCTAACAAAAAAATCACGCTTGAATCTGAGTCCGTATGTGAAAGTTATAAGTTAAAACGTGTTGAAACAAAATTAAATAAAATAAAAGAAAATAAATAAAATACCCCACAATCTTTACACGTCATCTCCTCTACCAAACACGGCTACAGAAACACGCCCACCAAAACCGAAACCAACCCATTTGACCTACACGTTGACCGTCGTTTCCTCCCTCCTCCGGCACCAATATGCCGCGCCACCATCATCAACGCGTCCATCACCATCGACCGCACCTCCCTGCCCTTCGCGCACGGCCCACGACAACGACCGCCGCCGCCCAAAACCCTAGGGTTTCGAACCTATATCGCTGAAATACGCCTCCTTCGGTCGAGCTGGGCCACGAGACCACCATCATTGAACTCCCCATGACAATCTCCATCCAACCCATATTTTGATTTCGCCGATTTGAAGAAGAGTCAAAAAGCCCCAAATCGACCTTTAGGGTTTTGAATTTTTTGACCTTTGACCGCAATTTCCCGCTAATCGAAGCACAATTTTGAAAAACAAACAGCAGACGCTGATTCGTATCGTCGAGATGTTCGATATATATATTTTTGTAGAATTTTCTGAGGATTTTAAATTTTAGGCTTTGGATTTGATTTTTGAAATTTGAATTTGGATCTATGGTTTGCAGCCATTGGGAAGAGGAGGAGCTGAGGAAAAGAACGCACAAACAAATGAGAATAGACGGAGGCTAGGGTTTATAACTGGGTTTATACAAGTAGGTTAGAAATAGAGTAGATGGATCGGGTTGATAGATTTACGTGTTATCGCTAACCTGGCCCAAAAAGCCCGGTTTGACCCCGGAACGAAATTGGATCAATCCATATATCAAAATAGGTATTTAGAAATATTCTGAACGTGATGGAATAAGTTTCATGTCCAAATTCCATCGTATGAAGAAGTTATGCTGAAAACAGTATTTTCAAATTGATTTCAAATTGATTTCAATTAAATCGATTTCAAGGCGTTTCGCGTTCGTACGATCAAATGACAAGTCCGATCGCTACGAAATTTCAAACCCTACAATAATTCACTGTTACAGATCCGATGAAACTGGTTTCGTCGAAATCCGAGTCAGTAGCCAAAATGGCTATTTTTATATTAATTAAATAAATTTAAAATAAATTAATTAAATCAAATTTCGCGTTAAAATTTCTGAACTTTGAAATCCTTTCTACTTTTAAATTTTCAAACATTTACAATGATTTATCCATTTTTTTTAAAGTCAATTTATTAAAGATTAATCAATACAAATCTTCAATTTCATAAAATTCAAAATTATAGATAAATTTCCAAAATTCCCACTAAATTGAATTACCCATAATTATTCCATTCATAATTTCAAATAAAAGGGTCATTGGATTTAAAAATTATCACATAATATTCCCGTTTTCAACTTAAATTTTAAATTAACGTAATAATTACATATTTGATTTTATTCATTTGCAATAAATCCAACAATTATAAATTTAATAAATTAACTCACTATTAAAAATTCAAATTCTAAAATTCGTAAATTTATCATCTTGATTTACTTATAAATTTATAATTCTTTAAACCAAATTCCATCTCAATTTAAGGTAGCTTAATTCATCCATTAGAGAATTTATTTCAGTTTCTTAAAATAACACCTTTATTATATATTGAATCCAATTTAATTTAATAAGTTTCCAAATAAATGGATTAGATTCAATTTCAACCTTTTTACTTACACTTAAGTTTAGGTTATATTTATCTATAACGTATAACTACCTTAGTTATTACTTTACCTTCTTCCCATATTAATTCCTCCATTAATCATAATAATTAAAGTAACGCTTATAATAAATATGACCCTATAATTACTCAACATTTAAACGAACATTAATTCATTTCCATTAGTGTAACATTCATTAATTTTATTATCACTTATTACAAATTCTAATTCCATTAACAAATAAGCAGGTAATTTATAATATATGTTACAAATTTTTAATTAATCACTATTCATTATTATTGACTTTAATTTAGCATTACTTACCTTGCATTAACATTGTTGCTTAAAATCCCTATCCACTTTTTTTCCGTTATGTCATAAATTATCATCAAGGCACATCTAATTATCTTTATTGGTAAATGAGTGAATTTACTAGTAACCCACTATTTTAACCTTTAATATACTTGTATATTTATTTATCAATCAATGTTTACGTTTTTTTTTCTTCATTCAAATTGATTTACAACCTAATATACATTTATATTGGTCTCATTCCATTTCATTCATTAATGGGTATTGCACTAACCTTATTACTTTACATTACATTCAGTTTCCAAATTTTATAGAATTAAATTCTAATTACTTACCATTTAATCCATCAATTATTGATTCTATCCAAACATGTATTTAGATTTTATTTTAATTCATTCATTCAATGTTGACATCCACTTAATAAAATTTACTTTCATTTATATAGTTGTAATTCAATTCAGTTATTATTTCATTAATACTATTTCCAATTTATTTCTTCCAGTATTAATTTCACAAATCAAATTTAATTAACAAATTATAATGGTTTCCATTATTTCTTCAATTGGATTTCATTTCAATACTAATTTATCACCTTTTTATTTTATTTTTACAAAATTTCAATTACAAAATCCTATTTAATTGACGACTTTAATTGTCGAAATTTGCGGGTCGTTACACTCTCCTCCACTCAAAACTTTTCACCCCCGAAAAGGAAAAGAAGGGAAAGAAGAATTAAGAAATCATTATATCTTACATAAAATATTAAATTTATAACCAAATAGATTTACCAAATAAATTAATTTAAATACAATATACCAATTTATAACCATTAAATCATTTTATACTTAAATTAATAAAGTTTGTAAATCATTTTCAAAATATTTCTAAGTTCAAAATTTACGGAAAATTTTGGCAGAGTCTCCTTTGTACGGAGAGGCTCGGGAGAAAATATAATATTAAATATAACAATATACAATATATATTTTTCAAATAAATATATATCCCTCCACGGGAAAATATATAAAATAGCTCTATAACCTGTAATCCAAAACGTACCTATTTGTCGGGCGATTTACGCTTAATTTATGGAGCCAAAAGCAGTAGTAATTGCTTCCATAACCTGCATTTCACTTATAAAATCCAAAGGGTTAACAATTTATGTAAAGTGATATATTTAAGTGGTTTCAATCATTAACAACAAATCAATACAACAACCATCAATTTCACCAAACAGCCTACACAACAAATACAAACAACCATTCAATCAACAAACAAATAGTTGTTCGGGTTTAAAACTTTTAAATTGTACGGAATGAAGAATAAACCATCCAGTGCATCATTTACTCAACAGTCTTAGATTAAACACAATGGATTATTCATCCATCCTACAAAATTAAAGTTTCCTTACCCAACAACCACAAACCACGACAAACAACAATTTCAGCAATAGATTTTGTCTATTCTTATTTATTCCATTTATACATTTGTTGTTTGATTCTTTCCATTCATATAACGATTTATCTTTTTATTTTCATTTATTTCTTTCAATTATAATTTCATTTTATTTAGAAATAACTTCAACCCTTTTTCTTAAGTTTACAATTTCTCTTTATTATATTACATTCATTTATTACTTAATTTCATTTACTTACAGCATTCATCTTTTCATTTATCATAAATAACTCCACACTTCTTAAACCTATTTTCATTTCTTTACAACTTTTCCATTATATTTAATTTGTGGCTTTTCAGTCATAACTTAAGTTTACAACAATTTTAACATTAAATCCTTATTTATAAAAGCAAATTCATTGGATACTTTCATTGCTCTACTTTTACTTGTACAATTTCCATTACATTTTCTTATTAAACATTTCAAATTTTAATATTTGGTAAGTTATGTATGCTTTTTAAGAATGTAAATAATAGTTATACAAGTTTTTTTTATTTAATGGTTTAATAATTTCATCTTTGTTTTATAAGTTGCAATTTCAAATTACCTTTAATTTCATTCATAACTTAGCATTAAATCTCTATTTACTTTAAAGGTTTCAATTATTAATTACATACTTTCCAATTTACTAAAATAATTGAAACTATTATTTAATGGAAACTTAAAAACTAAAATACCGGGTTTAATTTTCAATTTATTTTAAAATAATAGATAAATATATTTTTGCAACTTATATATCTCTAGTTATATTTAAAACAATTCAAAATTTATATTTTTCAAAAATGAATCTGCAGTAAAACTACTACAGTGACTTTCCCCTTCGAAACTCGAAAATGAAAGTCGATGATGCGGCCGTCATCACCGAAATTATTTTCCAGCGACAGAGAGGAGAGTACACTTATTTCCTTCTAGAATTCCTTTAAAACCATTTCTTTCAAATTATATTGAAATAATTATATCATAAAATACTTATAACAATATTATTATATTCCAATATTTATTCGGGAGAAATTTCAAAACCCCGGAACTTAAGTTCTAAATTTCCCAAATTCATTTATTTTATTTTTTAATCTTATTTCTATTATTGTTTATCCACTTTATTTCCTAACAACCGATATATTGCAGCCAAATATAAAATTTATTACTTTCTATATAGAAAATATAATAGGCAAAATTATTTCATTTACCTATATTAAAAACAAATATTATGTCGGTCTGTCCTATTAAGTGTTTAGAAATCCCTATAGACGTCATAGCGTCCCATGCACCAACCAGAATTTATAAATACAAAACGGAACAGATTAACACTATATTAAAACCTTTTTATAACACTAACAAATACGCTCTCTCACATATATACACTCAACGACTCCCATAGGGTATTACTACCCCATTAATAAAGAGTCAAACCCCACAAAACTAAGATTTATCGCTAAACCAAAGCTATGATACCAGATGTAACATCCCGTCTTTTCGCACGCTTTAGATCGACACACGTGCCAATTCAAACCATACGGAAGGGCGGATTGTTATGGGGTAAATAAGGAAAAACCAAGGAAAGAAAAAAAACAAAATAAAATCTCACAGCGGAAGGATAAAATATAATAATAAATATACAATTCATAAACTGTTTACAAACATTTGATTCTTCTTTATACAATAAATATCGGAGTTCACATACCAATCATAATCAATGCAGCGGAATTACATAGTGTAGTGGAATATAATTTATAATAATAGTAGAAATCTCCGTCTTTGTCCTCCAGATCTAAAGTCTTCGATCCTGAAACGCTCGGACTGACCCGAGCGAATTTGAAAAGACAAAACACTCGAGTCAGAATTAAAAGATCTTATGTGAGTTAAATTAACAGAATAAATGAGTGCAATAACTCAAGAGATGCTCGGGATTTACGTCTCCTAAGGATCCGATAAACTATTTACTATATAGTATATTGCGCTATTACAATAGTGTCTATTTGTAAAATAAACTTACTTTTTAATAGCGTTAAGGGGTTACCCATATAGCCCTTAACACAAATAATGCCAATAGTCTATACAGTACCGTAATACCTCCTGATCGGGAGGCTACCAGAGGATACTCCATAGGTACGACACAAATAGAAACTCGTACAAGGCGCGATAGGGTAGGTGACACGGCACAACTAGGCAATGTCAGGGTAGATATACCAATTACGCTTCTGGGTCGATGGTAACGCGTAGCGCGCAGCTACCGCCAACCTCGAGCCACACCCCCAAATAAACTCAAAAGTGGCCACCGAATCAATCCAAAGTCGAAGTATAATATCGAAGGGATGTGTCCAATCAAAGGTGCTACCTTATTAACCCGTCGATCGCTCCTGTTTTAGCAACCTTATGCCAACTCACGGGAGTCGGGTCCACGTATTTACCTTAAAGGAAACGCCACCGCCATCCTACTTCGTTCTGGAGTCTCCACCCGTACACGGTTGTTAAAGTGATTTTCGGGGTTGGCAGAGAGTATGACAACTTCAGATCCCGGTCTCTTCAACAACGAAACGTTATTATAACACCGCGGTCATTTAAAAGTTTTATACTTTGAAACCAAAAAATAATTATCCATTTCAAAACCCATAAATACTATATCCTTTTCATTTCCAAAACAACTCATTTTGATATTATTTTATAAAAACCCAAATCAATAATATCATTTTTATTTCAAATATATTTCTTTTCCAAAATCATACTGCTTAAAATTTACAATATCTGAAAACCAAACATTTGGATTATAACTTTCAAAACATAATACTTCGAAATTCATAGCTTTAAAACCATAACTTCTAAAACTTGAATGGTTTTGGATATTCAACAGTATATAGAATAAAATAGTTGATTTCATATTACTTTATAAAGTAAATAATCTTCACGGCTTTACAAATTTACTCATTTAAAATTTAGTCTAAATCCATAAATTTTAAATTCACTTTCAGTTAAATAAACCACTTCAATTTCAATATATTCCTAACTTTGAGTATTTAACAATTTCAAAACTTAAGGTTGGAAATTCTATTCAACGATTTATTGTCCTATTATTTAGTTTTGAAATATTCATAAAATAAATCCATAAAATAAAACTCAAAATTTCTAACAATTAAATATTTCCTTCAATTTATTTATACTAGAAATATTCCTTTAATTTATCTTGAATAAAAATCCAGTTATAAATATTATACCTTCAAAATTTCCAAGTTTAAATAAGTTACATCACTTATAGAGTTTGAAAGTGTATAGGACCATATAATATGGATAAACAGTAATGCAGAGTATAGATAGTAAATAATGCGGAATATAAAAGCAGTATAGTAAAATGACACCAGAGATATTATACTGGTTCGGAGCACCGTCCTACGTCCAGTCCCAGACTAACTTCTGGCTTTAACTAACAATACCCTCTCTTAACCCGGAGGAATAGGTAAACAGCACCAGAGCAGCAGAACATGATTTTTGCCTCAGCAGTAGAAGAGGACTTTCCCTTGCTTGAGCAGTAGAATAGGACTTTAACAAAGTACAATGTAGTTGACTTAATGTATTCTTGATAACACTGATTAGTCTATTAAGATTACAAACTTCCTATAATCAATTCCTCAAGAATATAAAGAGTATGTGAAGATTTGAAAGGATGAATATTGCTAAGAATCAAAGTATATGTTATATAATTCAAAGATTCAAAGCAATGGAGAATATGAATGCACTAGAATAATCACAAGAGAGAATATAGAGAATTAGAATCAGAAAATTGGTGATTATGAAGTGAGCGATAACTTCTATATATATTTTTCAGAGAGATGCAACTCTTAGTGAAGAGTTTCAGCCAAGAGAGACATCCATTCATGCAGTGCATCCCTTCATGGAAGAAGATGTCCATTCAGAAATTTTGCAGTTGAAGCCGGTTCAGTCGACTGGTATATTGAGTCAGTCGACTGGTGTTTTGAATATTTAAAAGTTTAAAATATTTGTCGTTTCAAAATTATGAACAGAGTTCACTGTTGTGCATATGCACAGTGAATTCTTTTTTGTAAAGAAAATTTTTAAAATCGAAAACTTGAGGATTGATTTTAACATATGTCTAAGACTCAATATCTATAATAGTTACTTTAAACCTAGATATCCTCTGTTGTCTTCTTTTTGTCATGTATGAATGCAAATTCTTCTTTAGTTTCTAAATTGTCTTGTCATGAATCAAAACTAGTAATTCAACATTCTCCCTCTTTTTGATTGATGACAACCTATATATATATTGGAGAGAAAATATTTCTCCCCCTGAATGTATGATATCTTTTTCCTGCATCAAATATGTTAGTGCACACACTTTTTCTCCCCCTTTGTCATCGACAAAAAGGAGATACAGCAAACAAAAATATAAAATAAAAGTGCAGAAATATATAAAAGAGAGACTATTTAGTACAAGTCTTAATAAATAAGTTGCAATAGAGTTTCATATGTTTGAAATGTCAATAGAGTTATAAAAAAAATTCATATCCAACTTACTTACGGAAAGAACCTACTCATCTTCCTCTTGTACATGCTCCTTTCCGGGTCTAGAACTTCCATGAGCACCGCTTCCTGTGCCACTAGTATCACTACTAGTATGTTCTTCGGAAGTTGACCATGTAAATCTAGGTTCTGGACATTTACCGTGAGCTATTGAAGAAGCAGTTGTGGAAGACGAACATGAAATTGCATCCCATAGGATAGAAAAGAATCCTTTTACTTTGTCTAATTTCATATGACCCTGTTCTTGGAAGTATACTTCGCATTAAAGCTTTGTGAAGAATTCTAGATTTTGGACGAAGGAGAATAGATTTCTGTTCCGTCATATTATCTCCCATAAACATATGGCTAATTCTATCCGTTTGCCGAATATTACATTCGACATCATCTAGTGGAATGCCATGACTGGGAGTTTGAAGTATGTGTGCCATTCGATCCAAGGAGAAAAATACTTGTTGACCACACACTAAACTCCAAACACAATCATCCTGATTCGATGGGCGTGGGTGAGGAAGATTTAAATTAGCAAAGAATAACTTTACCATGAGGTGGTTGATCTTGTGAGAATTGGCATTCAAATCAAGTAGAGATTCCAAATCGGATCTACGCATAAGTTCTTGTAAACCATAAGCCGCGAAACCGCTATAGACCATGAAGGAACCTTCAAAGGTCCTTGAGTTTTTCATTTTATGCCATCTTTGTATAGCCACATCATTGTATAGCCATTGAGCAATTTGGGCATCGGTAGGATCGACGGAAAAAGAACCTTGTCTTTGACGTTTTGGAGGAGCCATTTGAAGTGAAAAATTTTGGGAAAATTGGAAATTTAAGGTTTTGGGCGAAATAGATTTGGGTAAAAAAAAACTGAGAAGAGTAAAGTGAAATGAGGGAAATAGGTAAGTAAATAGGGAAGATAAAGGCAGTTGGCCTACAGCCAGTCGACTGGTAATAACGTTCAGTCCACTGGTGCACTGTTATTTGCAAAAAAAATTCAACAGCCAGTCGATTGAACGTGGTAGGTCAGTCGACTGACTGGTTTCCCGAGAGTTTTGAAACCCTGCATTTAGTCGACTGACCTTTATTTCCAGTCGACTGACTGGGAGTAAAAATTACATGAAGATGAGAAAACAAAATTTATATAAAGAATCAACTATATAAATAAAATACAAATAAGCAGGAACAATAATATACAAGAAATGATAATTATTTTGGAGTTTTTGGAGAGCATTCTTGTGGTTCAACCTTGGTATGCTCAACAAAAGGTTGCAAAGGAGACCAATAATTTTGGCGTTCCCATGAGTTTGGAGATGCCGGAGGTTGAGTTGGAGATTGTTCCCAGTTATTCCAGCCGGATGAATTTGCTTGACGGGATGTTGAAGGTTGAACAACATCATGTTTAGATGATTTGCCACAAAACTTAAGTGCAATAGATTCAATAAGACTTAGACGATTTGAATTCATCCGTTGTTCGTAAAACATTTCTCTTTGTAAATTGACTTGCTCCTGTTGATAGTGATGGATTTCATCAATTTTTGTTTTTATTTTGGAGAAAGAAACAACGATCTTCGAGACCTTTTTGGTTTTGGTGAAAAACCGGTGTGATATCTTCCTGGTTCATGAATGGGGGTAGGAGTTGGTAATGTTGGAGTCGATCTATTGGATGAATCATAGTTACTTGAAGAGGTTGGAGTAGCAAAAGATAATTTTGAGTTAGAGGAATCATGAGAGTTTTGAGAGGCCATTGAGAAGAATATAGTTTGTAAAGATTTTGTAAAAAAATTGTAATGATGATTAATAACTGAGAAGAGGCAGTTGATATAGTTGAATATGAGCTTAGAATGAATGGTTATAGACCTTTAAAAGTTAATAACCAGAGATTAAAATTAAAAAAAAATGGGGCAGAATAATTTAAGGATAAGGAAGATATATGGTTAAGAATGTATGAACCATATAACTCAGCAGAAAATGAAATCATAGCATAACTGGTAAGCTATGGAGTTACCTGCTAGAAGACCCAGGTTCAAGTCCTGGTGGCCATGTTATTTTGTGATTTTTTAAATGAAAATATTCAGAATAAATAGAACCAATCTTCTACATGAAAAAGAAACAATCATAGCTCAAATGGTAAGAAGTATTTGAAAACATAGGAGTGGTTATGAGTTCAAATCCTACGAGAGTCATAAAAAATTTTATTTTGCAAAGATGTGTTATTAGAAGCTAAATATAGATATATATATATATAGATATATAAATTATAAATTTTTAAAAGAAATAATACCAAGCTCTCGTCTTAAATTTACAAAAGTATTTTCATTTAAAGGTTTTGTAAATATATCTGCTAATTGTTTATCAAAGGAAACAAATTCTAGATTTATCAAATTCTTTTCAATATTATCACGAAGAAAATGATGACGGATGTCAATGTGTTTTGTTCGTGAGTGATTAACAGGATTTTTAGATAAATTAATAGCACTAGAATTATCACAGCAAATAGTTGATTTACTTAAGTTAAAACCAAAATCTTGTAGTGTTTGTTGCATGTATATAACTCGAGCACATGCCAGGGCGGCAAAAATATATTCTGCTTCACATGTTGATAATGAAACACAATTTTGTTTCTTACTAAATCAAGATATAAGAGATCGTCCAATAAAATGACAAGTCCCACTTGTACTTTTTCTATCTGTTCGGCTTCCTCCAAAATCAGCATCACTATATGATGCTAATTCAAAAGGACATTCCTTTGGATAAAATAGTCCAAAGTCCTTGGTTTTATTAAGATACCGTAATATACGTTTCACTGCTCTTAAATGTGATTCTTTGGGATCTGCTTGAAATCGTGCACACAAACAAACACTCATCATTATGTCAAGTCTACTAGCCGTTAAATATAGTAACGATCCAATCATACTTCGATATAATTTTTGGTCAATACTTTTTCCATTTTCATCTTTATCAAGATGTATGGTTGTACTCATAGGAGTTGGTTTGGTAGAAGTATTTTCCATACCAAAGCGTTTAATTAGATTGTTACAATATTTTTCTTGATTAATAAAAATATCATTTTCTAGTTGTTTTATTTGTAAACCAAGAAAATAATTTAACTCACCCATATGTGACATTTCAAATTCATTTTTCATTATCTTAGAAAATTCTTGACAAAGCTTTTCATTTGTAGATCCAAAAATTATATCGTCAACATATATTTGGATAATTAAAATATCATGCTTGTTTCTTTTAATAAAAAGAGTTTGATCAGCCTTTCCAATTTCAAAACCAGAATTTAGTAAATAACTTTTAAGACGATCGTACCAAGCACGAGGTGCTTGTTTTAAACCATATAAAGCCTTTTTGAGTTTATAGACATGGTTAGGAAATTGTTCATGCATAAATAATGGAGGTTGTTCAACATAAACATTTTCTTTTATAAAACCATTTAAAAAAGCACTTTTGACATCCATTTGATATAATTTAAAATTATGAAAACATGCAAAAGCTAGTAAGATTCGTATTGCTTTTAGTCTAGCGACTGGAGCAAACGTTTCTTCATAGTCAATTCCTTCCTCTTGATTATAACATTGAGTAACTAATCTAGCTTTATTTCTAGTAACATTTCCTTGTTCATCTGCTTTATTTTTGAAAACCCATTTTGTACCAATAACTGATTGATCACTAGGTCGTGGAACTAAATCCCAAACATCATTTCTTTCGAATTGGTTGAGTTCTTCTTGCATAGCGATTAACCGGTTTTCATCAGTAGATGCTTCTTTAATATTTTTAGGTTCAATATGAGAAAGAAAAGCTATATGATCCATTTGATTTAATTGACTTCTTGTCCTAACAGATGAATTTAGTTCTCCAATAACATATGATCTCTTAATACTCTAGGTGGAGATCTTAATTCATTGTTATTGTGAGCAACGTTTACATTAATTTCAAAAGTTGTAGTTTCTGTATTTGTGGTATTATCAGGGAAATCTTCATCATCTATTATACTTGGAGTTGGTTTAAAATTTTCATCAAAAGATACATGAAGAGTTTCTTCGATGATATTTGTTCTTTTATTATAAATTCGATAAGCTTTCCTACGGTCCGAATATCCTAAAAAGATTCCTTCATCGGATTTTGGATCAAATTTACCAAGCTGATCTTTTGTGTTTAACATAAAACATTTTGAACCGAAAACTTTAAAATAGGAAATATTTGGTTTTCGTCCATTAAGAAGTTCATAAGGAGTATTCTTAGTTAGTGGTCGAATAGAAACACGATTCAAAACATAACAAGCTGTGGCAACTGCTTCAGCCCAAAAATGTTTTGGTAACGTACTTCCATTTAACAAAGTCCTTGCACATTCTTGTAAAGTTCTATTTTTACGTTCTACAACCCCATTTTGTTGTGGAGTTCTAGGAAAAGAAAAATTATGGAATATTCCTTTTTTCTTACAGAAATGTTCAAAGGCTTCATTTTCGAATTCACCTCCATGATCACTTCTTATGTTTTTGATTTTCAAACCTTTAAAATTTTGAATTCTTTTGAAAAACTATTTAAAATTATCAAAAGTATCACTTTTATTTTTCATAAAAATAGTCCAAGTAAATCTAGAGAAATCATCAACAATTACAAACACATATCTACTGTGATTAATGGATTGTACTTGTGTTGGTCCAAATAAATCCATATATAGTAATTCAAGTGGTTGTAAGGTTGAAATAACCTTTCTACATTTAAAAGATGATTTAGTTAATTTTCCTAACTAACATGCATCATAAATATGATCTATTTTAAAATTCATTTTTGGTAGACCTTTTACTAAATCATTTTTAGAAAGCTTATTTATAGTTTGAAAATTAATATGACAGAATCGTTTGTGCCATAACCAAGGATCATTTTCTTTGGCAATTAAACACATATCTGAATTAAGTTTTATTTTCATATTCAGAACATAGATATTTCTGTCTCTATTTCCTTCAAAGATAAGATTTTGATTTTGATCAAAAATACTACATTTGTTTTCAGAAAAGGTGATTTTGAATCCTTTGTCACACAGTTGGCTGATACTGAGTAAATTATTTTTTAAATTTTTGACAAGTAAAACATTTGAAATAAGAGGTAAACTTGAAATACCATTGTTGCTCACATCGCCTTTGCCGATGATATATCCTTTAGAGTTGTCTCCAAATGCGACGGAGCCTCCATCTGTGTAAATAATATTTGATAGCATATCTTTGTTTCCTGTCATATGTTTTGAGCAACCACTGTCGAGTATCCATTTCCCTCTTTTCTTGAGTGGGACCTGCAAAAAATATAATATAATATTGGTACCCACTTTTTTAATAGGGTCCTAAGAGTTAAATTTTAGGAAACCAAACCCAAGAGGGCTCAGTATCCCATTTAAAAATATAATCTTTATTCTTATGAACAGTTTGTAAAAAGGTGTTTATATATTTCTTTCTAATCAAACTGTTGTTTGTTTTAGGAACCTAAATTTTTATGCTTTGTGAGTAACAATTCATTTTTGTCTGAACTTTAGTAGGATTAATATTTCTCCTATTTTTCTTTTTAGATGGAGCTGTTGTTTTCTTAACATATCCTAACCCTTTCTTACTTGACACGGATTGAGAGTTATCAATAATTTTTGATAATGTTTCTCTTCCTTTATTAAAATTCAAAACATTTTTGGTGATGCTTTCTAACTTAGTTTTGAGACTAGTATTATCCAATTCTATCAATTTTAATTTTGTTTTTAGTTCATGATTTTCAGAAACAAGAGCATCATTTTTCTCTTTTTGAGTTTCAATTTCTTGACTCAAGAGAGTGAGTTGAGAATTGATATTAGAGAATGATTCTTGTAATTTTTCAAGTTCTTCCTCTAATATTTTCTTTTCATCTTTAAGCATATCTCTTTCGAATTCTGCTTTGTTCTGATATTCACGAGTCTCCTTATATTTTCTTTTGAGATTTTTTAGAGTGTCATCTAGCTTCGAATTTATCTCAATCATATCATCAAAAATAAAATCACTAACCTCGTTTTCAGTTGCCATGAAGCAGACATTTGCTTGCTCGTTTTCACTATCACTACTGTTTTCTGATGAAGAAGCGTCTGAATCATCCCATGTTACTGAGAATGCTTTCTTTTTCTTGTCTTTTCTGCCTTTGAAATATTTCTTCTTCAATTCTGGGCATTCCTTCTGAATATGACCTTTCTTATGACAATTGAAACACTCTAGAACTGAAGATGATGGTTTGTTTGGAAAGTTTCTTTTTCCATTATTTCTGTTATTTTTTCGGAATTTCAAGAACTTTTTGAAATTTTTAGCAACAAATGCTAGATCCTCTTCATCCGAATCTTCATCTTTTTCTTCCTCGGCATGAAAAGCTATGTTCTTTTTATCTTGTGCTTGTACTCGTTTTGCCTGCAAATTCACTTCATAGGACATTAGATTTCCTATTAACTCTTCAGGTTTAATGCTAGAGAGGTCATTAGCTTCTTCAATAGCCAAGACTTTTCTCTCCATTCATCTGTTAAAGAGTTTAGGATTTTTGATACAATATCAAAATCAGTGTACTTTTCTCCTAATTCTAATAGTGAATGATAGATATCTTGAAATCTAGAGTACATATCATTGATGGATTCATCTTATTTCATTCTAAAGTTTTGAAACTGATTTTTGAGCATGGAGATTTTGCTTTGTTTGACCTTATTAGTTCCTTCATGAGTGATTTTAAGCGTTCTCCATATTTCATAAGCAGTTTGACACATGCTAACACGATTAAATTCATTTCTATCTAGTGCACAGAATAACATGTTCATAGCTTTAGCATTGGCAGTAGCATCTAGTATTTGTGTGTTTGACCAAGTGGAAGATTCTCCAGTAGGAGGAGTGTATTCATTTTGTGTGATATTTTATGATTCCAAACTATTTGATTGCATATAGATTTTCATACTAGTAGACCAATAATTATAGTTTAAACCATTAAAGAAAGGAGGTCGTGCAGTGGATTGACCTTCAATAAAACTAGTGTTAGTGACAGTATTAGTGGTAGTGCTGGTGTTATTTTCCATATTAGAAAGTTATCAGATAACTTTATGACGGTTATAAGAAACCTTGCTTTGATACCAAATGAAAGTGTATAGGACCGTATAATATGGATAAACAGTAATGCAGAGTATAGATAGTAAATAATGCGGAATATAAAAGCAGTATAGTAAAATGACACCAGAGATTTTATACTGGTTCGGAGCACCGTCCTACGTCCAGTCCCAGACTAACTTCTGGCTTTAACTAACAATACCCTCTCTTAACCCGGAGGAATAGGTAAACAACACTTGAGCAGCAGAACATGATTTTTGCCTCAGCAGCAGAAGAGGACTTTTCCTTGCCTGAGCAGCAGAACAGGACTTTAACAAAGTACAATGTAGTCGACTTAATGTGTTCTTGATAACACTGATCAGTCTATTAAGATTACAAACTTTCTATAATCAATTCCTCAAGAATATAAAGAGTATGTAAAGATTTGAAAGGAAGAATATTGCTAAGAATCAAAGTATATGTTATATAATTCAAAGATTCAAAGCAATGGAGAATATGAATGCACTAGAATAATCACAAGAGAGAACATAGAGAATTAGAATCAGAAAATTGGTGATTATGAAGTGAGCGATAACTTCTATATATAGTTTTCAGAGAGATGCAACTCTTAGTGAAGAGTTTCAGCTAAGAGAGACATCCATTCATGTAGTGCATCCCTTCATGGAAGAAGATGTCTATTCAGAAATTTTGCAGTTGAAGCCGGTTCAGTCGACTGGTATATTGAGTCAGTCGACTGGTGTTTTGAATATTTAAAAGTTTAAAATATTTGCCGTTTCAAAATTATGAAAAGAGTTCACTATTGTGCATATGCACAGTGAATTCTTTTTTGTAAAGAAAATTTTAAAATCGAAAACTTGAGGATTGATTTTAACATATGTCTAAGACTCAATATCTATAATAGTTACTTTAAACCTAGAGATCCTCTGTTGTCTTCTTTTTGTCATGTATGAATGCAAATTCTTCTTTAGTTTCTGAACTATCTTGTCATGAATCAAAACTAATAATTCAACAGAGTTTAATTCTTAAATACACTCAATTCCAATTAATTTTTAATTTACCTTCCAATCTAGATTGATTTAAATCATTAGAACTCCATTATTCAACTTATTTAGTTTATTTAACAAATTTATACATAGCTTAAATTCAATAATTTAACTATATATGTACATAAAATAAGATTTTATATAAGGTCAAAAATTAATATTTATTAAACCGTATCCAATCCAAAACCATAAAAATCCTTTCAAAAATAATTTTATATATATACCGCGGTGCCTGTATATAATTTTCTATCCTATGGTCAAGTGATACGGATATTTATCATTTCAATCCGCAATTTAATAATAAAATACGGTTGTATATCATTTCAAACCGCAATCCCGAATGAAATGAAATGCATAACAACTTGAAGTTAATATAAATAAACATCCATTCATCCAAATATCAACCATCAACCATTTATTACAAATCATCATCCAATTTAAACAAACATCAATATAGAGCATATAAATTATAACAGGTAATAAATACAGGTATTAACTAACAGTTTATATTCAATAATAAATTTAATAACTGTTTAACTAGCAGTTTATATGCAAATAAATAAATTTTAACTGTCAAATTTTTATGCAATAATAAAATTAATTCACAGTTAATTTAAATAAAGGCGATTTAACTGAGATAATGAATAAAACATGCCAAACAATCATAAATAAATTTCTACTCATATATAAAATCAATTTAACAAACATAAGAAATTTTAGAAGTTGTGAGTGGGTTAAAACACTCACCTTTTGAATTTAAATTGAATTTAAATCCAATTTAAACTCAAAAATTCGACGGTCTCCAAATCTGTCCAAACCAGCATCAAAGCGTCCGGAATTTTGTTACGATCCTAACAAAAAAAATCGCGCTTGAATCTGAGTCCGTATGTGAAAGTTATAAGTTAAAACGTGTTGAAACAAAATTAAATAAAATAAAAGAAAATAAATAAAATACCCCACAATCTTTACACGTCATCTCCTCTACCAAACACGGCTACAGGAACACGCCCACCAAAACCGAAACCAACCCATTTGACCTACACGTTGACCGTCGTTTCCTCCCTCCTCCGACACCAATATGCCGCGCCACCATCATCAACGCGTCCATCACCCTCGGCCGCACCTCCCTGCCCTATGCGCACGGCCCACGACGACGACCGTCGCCGCCCAAAACCCTAGGGTTTCGAACCCTATATCGCCGAAATACGCCTCCTTAGGTCAAGCTGGGCCACGAGACAACCATCGTTGAACTCCCCACGACAATCTCCACCAAACCCATATTTTGATTTCGCCGATTTGAAGAAGAATCAAAAAGCCCCAAATCGACCTTTAGGGTTTCGAATTTTTTGACCTTTGACCGCACTTTCCCGCTAATCGAAGCGTAATTTCGAAAAACAAACAGCAGATGCTAATTCATATCGTCGAGATGTTCGATATATATATTTTTCCAGAATTTTTTGAGGATTTTAAATTTTAGGCTTTGCATTTGATTTTTGAAATTTGAATTTGGATCTGGGGTTTGCAGCCATTGGGAAGAGGAGGAGCTGAGGAAAAGAACGCACAAACAAATGAGAATAGACGGTGGCTAGGGTATAACTTGGTTTATATAGGTTGGTTAGAAATAGAGTAGATGGATCGGGTTGATAGATATACGTGTTATTGCTAACCTGGCCAAAAAAGCCCAGTCTGACCCCGGAACGAAATTGGGTCAACCCATATATCAAAATAGGTATTTAAAAATATTCTGAACGCGATGGAAAAAGTTTCATGCCCATATTCCATCGTATGAAGAAGTTATGCTGAAAACAATATTTTCAAATTGATTTCAATTAAATCGATTTCAAGGCATTTCGCGTTCGTACGATCAAATGACAAGTCCGATCGCTATGAAACTTGAAACCCTACAATAATTCACTGTTACGGATCCGATGAAACTGGTTTCGTCGAAATCCGAGTCAGTGACCAAAATGGCTATTTTTATATTAATTAAATAAATTTAAAATAAATAAATTAAATCAAATTTCGCGTTAAAAATTCTGAACTTTGAAATCCTTTCTACTTTTAAATTTTCAAACATTTACAATGATTTATCCATTTTTTAAAAGTCAATTTATTAAAGATTAATCAATAGAAATCTTCAATTTCATAAAATTCAAAATTATAGATAAATTTCCAAAATTCCCATTAAATTGAATTAACCCATAATTATTCCATTCATAATTTCAAATAAAAGGGTTTACCATTGGATTTAAAAATTATCAATATTTCCCGTTTTCAACTTAAATTTTAAATTAACGTAATAATTACATATTCGATTTTATTCATTTGCAATAAATCCTACAGTTATAAATTTAATAAATTAACTCACTATTAAAAATTCAAATTCTAAAATTCATAAATTTATCATCTTGATTTACTTATAAATTTATAATTCTTTAAACCCAATTCCATCTCAATTTAAGGTAGCTTAATTCATCCATTAGAGAATTTATTTCAGTTTCTTAAAATAACACCTTTATTATAAATTGAATCCAATTTAATTTAATAAGTTTCCAAATTAAATGGATTAGAATCAATTTCAACCTTTTTACTTGCACTTAAGTTTAGGTTATATATATCTATAACGTATAACTACCTTAGTTATTACTTCACCTTCTTCCCATATTAATTCCTCCATTAATCATAATTATTAAAGTAACGCTTATAATAAATACGACCCTATAGTTACTCAACATTTAAACGAATGTTAATTCATTTCCATTAGTGTAACATTCATTAATCTTATTATCACTTATTACAAATTCTAATTCCATTAACAAATAAGCAGGTAATTTATAATATATGTTACAAATTTTTAATTAATCACTATTCATTATTATTGACTTTAATTTAGCATTACTTACCTTGCATTAACATTGTTGCTTAAAATCCCTATCCACTTTTTTCCGTTATGTTATAAATTATCATCAAGGCACATCTAATTATCTTTATTGGTAAATGAGTGAATTTACTAGTAACCCACTATTTTAACCTTTAATATACTTGTATATTTACTTATCAATCAGTACGTTTTTTTTTCTTCATTCAAATTGATTTATAACCTAATATACATTTATATTGGTCCCATTTCATTTCATTCATTAATGGGTATTGCACTAACCTTATTACTTTACATTACATTCAGTTTCCAAATTTTATAGAATTAAATTCTAATTACTTACCATTTAATCCATCAATTATTGATTCTGTCCAAACATGTATTTAGATTTATTTTAATTAATTCATTCAATGTTGACATCCACTTAATAAAATTTACTTTCATTTATATAGTTGTAATTCAATTCAGTTATTATTTCATTAATACTATTTCCAACTTATTTCTTCCAGTATTAATTTCACAAATCAAATTTAATTAACAAATTATAATGGTTTCCATTATTTCTTCAATTGGACTTCATTTCAATACTAATTTATCACTTTTTATTTTATTTTTACAAAATTTCAATTACAAAATCCTATTTAATTGACGACTTTAATTGTCGAAATTTACGGGTCGTTACAGTATATAGAATGGAATTTAGCTCGGAATTCTTCGAGATAAGAATTTTATAAACTATTGTATCCACAATTTTCAAACAAAGAAATGAAATTGAGATTTCTATAAATAGATTTATAAGTATGAGTAAAATAGATTTTTCGAAAAATCGAGGTTTTGTAGTTCGAAATCGATAAAAGGGTTTCTTTAAAAATTGTTTCAAAATATGAAATAAATTTTTTAAAAAATTTAAAAATTTTAAAAAGTGATTTGAGTTATAAAAATGAATTTTCAAATGATAAAAAGTCATTTTGATCAATATAGCTTAAAAGGCACTTTCCGCATTTCTTTTCTACAACTTTTGAAATATAGTTTTAAATGCAACAATTCTTTTTCAAATCTTTGGTAAATGTTTCCGAATTATTAATAAAGTATTTTAAAGGTGATTTAAAGGATTTATGGAACGGTTAAATGTTAAATGATTTAGAGTCGATCATATAACTTTACCGCCTTATGAGTTGTAGAGATATAGTGTCTAAGTTTGAGTTTGGAAAACCAGTTTCCTGCTCTCCCTAGCTATCTAGACTGTCCTGACAAATGGGGTAGTTAATTTGGTTTACTCGGGTCAAAATTTTCCAAAGTAGAAAAGATATGATTTTCCCAAATATAAATATCTTGGATTTTATGGAGATAATCTTCTTATACTCGATGTTAAAAACCAAAGAGAAAACTCATGCTATTCGAGGAATTTAAAAGATGATTTCGCCATTATTCCACCCAGAATATTTGTCGAATACAGGAATGATATTGAGTAGAATTAGATGATTTATATAGATTCTGCTCACTTAATATTTACTGTTTTTGGATTAACATCCTAGATAACATGGTTTTAACTCAAACAAACTTTTGGGTTTTGAATTAAGAAATCTATGTTAAGATTTAAATGAAATGATTTGGAAATATTTTCCTAAGTTAATAATGAAATGATTTCGAATTATTCCAAGTTTAAAAAGGTTTTAATTAATCAAAGGATTTGATAAGAGAGGTTTAATAATTTTATATATTCCAAAAAGAAATGTTTTAAAGTTATATATCTCTAAGAGATATTTTTGATAAAACGAATGATGTAATCAAATATTATTCACCTATTTATTTGACCTCTTTTATCGATGATTGGTTTGAAGGAACCGATGTCAGATTTGGGTAATATCCGAAGACCACTTCAAACCAATCTATGTATTCGAAGTGAAGACATGGGTATGATTTGGAGGATGGAATGTAGGACTGTTTGTCACCGACCCTCGAGGGAAATTTCCCATATCGCATTATGTGCTAGTAATTCTTTATTTAAGATCTTCGATGTAAGGAATTCTTGCCACTAATCCTAGGGTAATTTCCGATAAGATGTGGTAGGAGAGTGTCATCAGTTTTTCCTGTTCCTAGGAAAATTGTATGGATAAATGTCTGATGTTACATTTCTAGTTACATAAATTGTCTCTATGAACGTATTATTTGTTTGGTGACAGAGAAGGTAACTTCTCTTAGCTTAACACCCTTTCCTGAGACATACGATCTTAGGAGTTATACATTTATAGAAATCAGTTGTGTGACTATGGGATGTCAATGTGGCATTCAAAGTGGATTGTTCTATGTGAAAGGTAATCGCTACCTTCGGCCTCATTACTCGGTAATTGCTTAAACAGGGTACGCCGCAAGACTATGTGGTTCGCAACCATTAGGGTATGGTCATCACCTTTTTGGATTACTCTCTATATGTCGAGTATGTGGTGTATGTTATGGCGCCCCAGATAGGTCAGTAACGACCGGGGTAATGTCATATTCGGTTTCTATTCAATCCATGTATGAGTGCCAAATAGGGATAGACCGGTCTTTCCAGATGCAGAGGATTGTTTGTGTAATCTCGGTATATTCCTCTAGAGATATACTATACGGAAGGTAGTCTCTTACCTGCTATTGTATGGAAATCCATTCACCGAACGAGCCTTGTAAGAGTACTGTTTGTAGAGCCTAACATATTCTCGGTTTCTATCAATTTTCCTTTCCTTTAAACCATGGGTGTACTAATTTTCTCGGGATACCTATTAGTTCGGATTAAAAGAAATCTGGATGGAGCTTAAAGCATGGAGTTAGAAGATTCTTCTGAAGATTGTTATCCATTTCCACCACACTTATTTACTATAGTATTCTGCATTTGTAAGGACATATATTTATTACTTTCCATTTTTAACTCTGATAAATGTATTTAAAATTTCTGTTGTAAAGATTATATGTTGAAGTAATATATATGAGGTTCTATTTTATTGTCTTTCTTCCCTTGAGGATCCACCTCTTCAGCACTTGGATTTATGGCACGAAATACCGAGGATGTATTAGTGTTGATTTTCGAGAGTCGAAGAAATAGGTCGTCATAAATAATTAGTGGTTTATTTAACCAAAGGCTAAGTACATCATACTGAATAGCACTATAATAAAAAAAATATGAATAAATGCACAAATTTCTAACTAAGCTAGGGTGATTTCAAACGTTGAAAATACTGTAACATTTAAATATGATAATAATGCTGGACGTAAAAGAACCTAAAGCTCACTAGAAGTCGAGAAACATACTTCGAAGGTTCCATATGAAAAACATGGTTAATCAACATCAAAGAGAGTAAATTGATAGAGTAGATGGTTAAAAAATATAGCATACCCATTCACTAAGGGACTAGCCCGATTAGTTTTTGAAAAAGCTAAGTAGTTGGAAAAAAATTCCATAATTGACCCCAAGTGAAAGTGGGAGATTGACAGAGTTAAAGGAATGTCCTAGGGGTGATTATGTAATTTGTTACATATATTTAACTCGTTAACCATTTTTGTTCATAATAAAGTATTTGATTTCTATAATATACGTTTTTAATTTGATAAAATTAATTATGTAATTAATTTAAAGTACATTAAACAAAAAGTCCTTAAATGATATGTTATGTGATAGTAACTACAACGTGTTGCAATCATGAGAAATTTATCACATTAAAACAACATATCATATAAAATATTTCTAGTCAAGATGTTTTGAGAAAATGTATCTACTCATCGGTTGAGATTAGAGTACGTAATGCTCTTCTAATATTGGACGATGTATTACTCAAGGATGTTGATGGCACTAATGGATTACATATTATATTCATTGGATAACTATGGAGTGATTTATTTGAGAGTTTTCTACTGGTTAATATAACTATGGTAAAATAAAGAATCTCGAAGTGATGACATCACATAGTTCCCTCGACTTGAGAATACTATGGAACTTCAATGTGGACATTTACTTTGAATGCAGTTAAATCATGGCATGGTAATCCATCGAGAGACTATAGTTGGGTCTGATTTGAAGCATTGGAAGTGATACACTATTCAATCTTTATTAATAGTTGTAATAGCTTTGGTGTCACACTTTTTCGGTATCAACGTGAACTACCAAAAATACCCCTCTATATATTATCGTATCTTAATCATTTAAAAATAGAATCTAATATTAAACTTCTTTTATAAATTCAAACGCCCCTAAAAGTAGGACCTAACAGTTAAACATGCTTTACAAATTCAAAAGCTTTTAAAAATATGATCTAATATTAAACTTCCTTTACAAATTCAAAATACTTCTTTACAAATATATAAATCTTAATATCACTTAAAAATAAAAACATTATTTTAACTGATTTAAACATATACAATTTATAAGGAAAACACTTCACGCGCGAAGCGCGTGTCGTAACACTCGTATAGATAATTTGTCTCCTCGGTTATACGAGGTTAGTATCACAGTCAACTATACAACTCAAAGTCAAAATGTCTGGATAGAGCAGCACGGTGAATAATAGTTTTTATTATTGAATCAATGATTTAGTTTGGATTAATCAAGTTAAATGTTCATGATATTGGAGTTCTGACCAGAACCAAATTCCATAAGCCTTAATTTGATATAGTTTCGACAAAGAGAATTTTTGTAAATAATAGTTACTAACATGCCGCTTATAATAGTAAAATTAGATTTTTACCAAAAGGATGTATGAACAATAAATTTAGCCTAAATGTTACACCACTACCTAAGGTGATGTGAATATTAGTATTTGAATTGTTTGATATTAATCACTGATTGAATTTATACTTTTTGGTCACACAACAGCAATGATGAATACTCTAAAAAACCATATAATTTAATTAATTTATAAATTATTGTAAATTAATTAATATTTATAAAATATGAGCTATTAAATTTTATTGATTTATTTGAATTCCATTAGTATTTGATAAAGTGCATACATAAAAGTCATATATTTACATATTGATAAATTGTATCGGCAAATATTTAAATTTGATTTAATTCAATTAATTACTAAGTGGATTTGGAAATTTTGAAGGCCTATCCAAGCACATACAAGGCTGTCCATGCATGATTATGGAGGGAGGGGAGGGAGGGATTTGATGGAGAATCAACAAGGAATTAAAGAGAGAATATTTTAAGGAAGTAATCAGAAAAGTTTCAATGATTCCTTTAAAACAAAATTTCTTTCTTTCATTCATTAATTTTTCCTGATAATTCATTTTCTCCTACTCTCCTCTCTCTCTCTCTCTTCCTCCTATCTTTGTTGAAATTCCATGGCCTTCATGGCATAAAATTCGAATAAACTAAAAATATTCAAGGTTGCGCTTGTCTCTAGATACTTGCAAAATTCATAAGCTAATTTAATCAAATCTAGAAGTTTTATTCTTCATTCAAGTTGTGATTGTTGGCTTCATCTTTTGGTAATTTTCTAACCTTATTTTATTATGTAATACAGGATGTTTGTACTGTTTAAATCCCTATATGATTCATCCCTTTTGTTTATTTGTGCATCTTTTATGTATAGCTTAGATTCCAAATATTATACAATGAATTTGTACATACCTAGGTTGTCTGATCTAATTTTTTACCGATTAATCCTAAAAACAATTTTGATTTGAAAACTAACTCTTAATTGACTAATATAATTTTATAACTTATTGTATACACAAACATAAGTAAGCTGCATATGTTTATTACTTAAAATCATTTTGAAAATTAAATTGATGTTTTGTAATCTTTGTTAGTTTTAAAAATCGTTAGGTTGTTGTTTTCATATGTTCAAAATTTGTTTCAATGGAAAATTTCATAAGTGGAATTTCATTCAAAATCATAAACTTATCTTTAATTCTTCCTAAGTTAAAGCCAAATTTCTATCTATTAACATGAAATTTTAAAACATACAAAATTTCAAATTATATATTGTTGTGTAACGACGGTCGGACAAAGATCCCCATCTCCCGCATGTGGCGTACGCATATGGGTTGGCACACACTTTGTTGTAACAAAAGGAATCCCCAATGTTACATGCCTACCAACCCATATTTATACACCATTTTTCCATATTATTTATCGATGTGGGACTATTTCCAACCCGAACCATCGTTCCTCCATTAAACATGCGAGACAACCCTAACAGTCTCCTCCTTGACTCGCATCCCTTTGCGGTAACATTTGAGAGTACTGCCGTGTCTGCATGGCCCAGTCCGTAACCTTCGGCTCTGACACCACTGTTGTGTAACGACGGTCGGACAAAGATCCCCGTCTCCCGCATGTGGCGTACGCATGTGGGTTGGCACACACTTTGTTGTAACAAAAGAAATCCCCAATGTTACATGCCTACCAACCCATATTTATACACCATTTTTCCATATTATTTATCGATGTGGGACTATTTCCAACCCGAACCATCGTTCCTCTATTAAACATGCGAGACAACCCTAACATATATATGTGTGTGTGTTATTTTAATTTGAAAACGTTGTTTATAATTATTTATCCATGTAGATATATGTAAGTTATTTCAACTTAATATTCATTAAAGGGACTTTTGTGTAAGTCCTTAATTTAATTTTAAATCCTTCCTTTGTTAAAACTAGATTTAAAATGGTTAGTTCTAAATTTCTTAGCATGTGAAACAGTCAAAATTAATTTTAACTCACATACACATACAAACATATATATACACATACATATGTGTGTGTGTGTGTGTGTGTGTGTGTGTGTTTGTGTGTGTTGTGCCATGAATCCGAACAACTATATACGGCCGCATTATACATGTACACTTCATATATGTTGCATGCTCACTATACACATATGAGTGTATTTGATATGCTCATTATAATATGTTTAAATTAAATTAAAACTTCATTTTAAAAAAATTAAATTAAACAATATTTTATTTAAAACCATATTAGATTGAATCTATTAAACCTTTTAGACTTCCTAGGCCCAACAGATTCTAAATAGGAAAAATATTAAAATTTATCTATTTCATTTGCTTTCGATTAGCCTGGTTCCTTCAGTTCTATGCCTAAAAAAATATGGCAAATAGATGTGAAAACGATATTTCTAACTGTGATTTAGAGGAGACCGTTTGCATGTTCCAACCTAAGGGTTTTGAGACCAATTGGAGCGAGGGTAAGACATGTACATGGTTAAGATCAATTTATGGTCTTAAGCAAGCATCAAAGAGTTGGAATAAGTATTTTGAAAAAAATAATCAAATGGTTTGGTTTTTATCAGAACATAGAAGATCGTGCGTATATTGGAAAGATCAAGCCGAAAGTGCTATCATGTTCTTAATCTTGTATGTCAATGATTTACTCTTGAATAGAATGACATTGCATTGTTTTCAACGGTGGAAGCATGATTGTCAATTAATTTCTCTATGAAAATTTTGGAAGAAGCAATCTATGTACTTGGTATTAGTATCGATAGAGATAGATCCAAATGGTTGTTAGGATTATCTCAATCCATGTATATAAATATCATGCTGAAAAGCTTCAGTGTGGAAAATTCCAAACTTGAAAATATTCCAATGCAGTGTATAATTATACTTTCTAAGAAGAATGCACCCAATACCGATGAAGAAAATGAATGTATAAAGAGGATGTCGTATGCATCCGCAATCGGATCCACCATGTATGCTAGTTATATACTAGATCGAATGTGGCTTATGCACTAGGATGCATAAGTTGATATTAGTTTAATCTTGGAGAATAACATTAGACGGTTGTGAAGTGGTTTCTTAAGTATTTGAGAAACATTAAAGACCTACTCCTCATACATAGGAATGAAGACCTCGTTATGAAGGGGTATACATACTTCAACTTCCATAATGGTGTCAATGATAATAATTTGGTGTCTAATAGGTATTTACATTGAGCGGTGGAGCTGTCATTGGAAAAGTTTCATATAGGAAACTGTAGCTGATTGAACGATGGATGCCGAGTTTATCGCTCTCAGCATAACGGTTAAAGAAGTGGTTTGGATGTGCAAATTTATAGTTGAGCTAGGGGTGTTTCAAAATGTTGAGAAATCCATAACACTGTTATACGATAACAATTCCACGACGGAGATCGCGAAGTCCAAGTGCTCATAAGAAATCAAGGCACGTTCTTTGAAAGTTTCACCTAATAAGAGAGTTTATTAACACCAAAGAAGTGGTCATTGAAAGATTAAATACTAAGGAAAACATAGCAAATTCATTCATGAAGGACCTAGCTTGATTGGTTCTAGACAGACTGATCGAAGGGATGGGAATGGGATTCCATAGCTGGCCCCAACTGCAAGTGGAAGATTGAGAGAATTGAAGATATGCTCTTAGGGCAATTCTATAAATTGCAAACTCTGTAATAAAATATTGTTCAAAATAAATGGTGTTTGTTTTCTATTATGTACTAGTTATATTATGATATATCAAATAAGAAATTAATTTAAGTATATAAAATAGAAAATCCTTAAATGATATGTTACCCGATAATAATTACAATGAGTTGTAATCATGGAAAATTACCACAATACAAAATAATATATTATTTTAAATATTCTTTGTCAAATATGTTTTAAGAAAGGAATTGAGTTCAAAAGTACAAAATGCTCTCCCAATGTTGAACAACATTCATGGCTGCTTGGGGAACTAAGAGATTACGTACTGATAGTTATTAAATAAATATCGAATGGCTCACCTAAGGGTTCCCAATTGGTTAATAACAACTGGTCAAAAAGGAAAGCTCGAAGTGATGGTATTGCATAGTTCTCTCGACTTAAGAATACTATTGAGCTTCGATGTGGATACTCCACTTTGATTATAACTAAATCATGGCATAGCAACTATCGAGCGACTATAGTTTGGTCTAAGTTGAAGTATTAAAATGAAACACAATTCAATAGAGAATTCTTCTCCTTACTTATCCAAGATTAGTATCATGGTTAACAGTAGCCAACTCAAAGCCAAAATATTTAGACAGAGTGGTACAGTTAATAATAAATGTTATTATTGAATCAAGGACTTTATTTACGGAAAAAACTATATTATATTGGAATATTGACCAAATCCCGATTACATAAATCAAAAAGTGATATAGTGTCGACGAAGAGAATGTGTATAAGCAATCGTAACTAAGGACGCCATTTAAGAAATATGAAACATGGTTTTAACAAAAAGATCTATAAGCGATGAATTCATCCAAACTGTTACACCACTACCTAAGGTGACATATGAACGTTAATTCTTGCATTGTTCAAAAGTAATTGTTGATTGAATTTGTAACGACCCCGTTTTCTACGTCATAAAAATATAAAGTTAATTATAAAAAAAATGTTCAAATTCTATTTTTGGTGTTATTGTTTTGAAAACAAATTCTTATTTACATGAACTTCTATTTTTAAGAGATATTCATTTTAATAAATTGAATTAAACTAATAAATTCTTTTCAGATGTATATTGGAATCGGATAAAATGTTTTAGTTAATTATAATTATTTTAAATTGTGGATAAATTTTATATACGATAGAAATAGCTGAAAAATAAATTTATTTTGTAATAATACAATGAATAATTAAATAAAAACAAACAAGTATCGGACCTAAAGAAATTGTGCAATACCGAAGTATGAATTATAGAATGAAGTGTAAACCGATATAAATTGGATTGAAATGTATTTATAAAATATATGACAATGATTAATATTTAAATCAAATGCAAAGGAAAACATGGGTTTAATTGCAATAATTAGCCTAGAAAATTCTTCAATAACTTACCTTTCTCAAGAAGATTCTTAGCCCAAGCCCACAAAGCTCATTTTCCTGATCAAACCCATAACCTCATTGTCGGTGGCAAAATCCCTAATCTCCTAAATCCCTCAAAATCGACAATGAGAAATTAGATTTGTGTTTTTTACGAAAAAACATCGCACTTGGTTATTCGAGCACATTGTCGACATCGGGGAGTGAGTGACTGCGTGTGGCGACGTGGTGAGCGAACATGACCTCGAAGGCAGTGGCAGCAGCGAGTTATCGCTCCTGAGTTGGATAAGGATGCGAGCAATGAAATCACTTACTGGAAATGGATGCGATGATGGAGGTGGCGTATGCGAATGTTCAAGATAGCGACAATATTGACGTATGTCGTCCTGGTGACGTCGCACACACTTCTGAGCAACTCTTGGGGATTGCCACGTCTTTGACGATGAAACAGTAGAGCTGATGGAGGCGATTGTTTAGAAATTTAGTCGGTGATTGTTTCAGCGGCAAAACGGAGTTAAAGCGAAAGGCGAAAGCTGTAGTCTTCGTTCCGTAATTCGTTGAGTTTTTCTCTCTCGCAACTATATCAATTCAATAATTCTGCTATGCCCGAAATTCACTACGTCATTTTCTGCGAAACTAATATCAATCACAGGATTTGTATTGGCCCCCTATTTTCCACCCATTTTTCACCGTTGAAAATCAGATCCGTATAATTTAACTCCCACTTTTTGGTCACTGTAGCACCATTCATATCAATTTCATTCCCTAACTCTTAGTTGTCCATCCTGATAGTTAATGCACACAGCTTGGTTGAATTGTTTGCTTGGTACTGTGATGAATTTGGTCATTTTGGATGATGTTGTCATGATTGGTCGAGCTTGTTAGTTGGATGTGTCTATTTACAATTGGAACTTTATATGTTTGTGAGTTGAGCTAAATATTTATTTGTATGTTGGTATGTGAATTTTATAGATGATCAGAGTTTGAAGAAACTCGTGGGTCATGAGATATTAATAGCGATGTTAGTTGGTATGTTTGTGGAGTAATTTAAATTACTCGATAATTATACATATAAATATTTATTTATTGCTTGCCTTTAATGAATGTTTGAAAAGCTTAGAAATATTATTTAAGAGTTCTAAAATCTTATTAAAAGTATTTATAAATATTTTACTAAATTTTATTCGGTCTATCTATTTTCAAATTTACTAATATTTTGAATTTGAGATGATAGATTTGAAAGTAAATAATAGTATATTTTAGATATTTTAAAGTGTATTTTCACAAATAATATGTTTACTTATGAATTATTAAAGTATGCTTTATATATATATATATATATATATATATATATATATATATATATATATATTTGAATATTTGATTTAATTATTTTAAGAAAGATTCCGTTGCAAACACACCAATTAAATATAAAGACGTTTAAACAAATAGTTCTAAAATTTCTGAAACATAAGATAAAAAAGAAATTATGAAATAGAGAGATACCTACTTTCTATCCATATGATTAGGTCGAAGTTGTTGCGGCGTGGCGATTAATAGATCAGAAGATGCGCGTCCTAGCGGAAGAATTCTGAGTTTTTTTTTTCTAATTAATCTCTCAAAATATGAAGTTTAGAGGAAGAGGCTTGCTCAGATAAATGAAAAGAGATTTTAAGCTGCCATTAAAATTTAGAGAAAGCTTCAAAATATACTGCACTTCAGATGATTCAAATATAATAGGATGGCTCCTTATATACTTGGAGCAAACTGGTTTTCCAGTTTTATATTACACACACTAGTCGGTAAAAGATACCACACTTATAATATTCTATACAATCGTACACTTCTTTTATAAAGCATAGAAAAAAGCAAAGATAGTGGAGAATAAAGCTTATAGACACTATCTTTTTTATCTTACACGTTTCTGTTTTTATGCTCTTTTGATAAGATAAGAAATCTTATCATGCATGCCATTATCCTTTAGTCAGTATCAGCCATTGGATCTAGAACACGTTCTGGATCATAATCTTCTAGAGTACGTCTTTCACTAACACTTAGATCTGGACTACTCTCTAAGTCTGGTTCTAACTCTTCTTTGTCATAAATTAGTGCATCATTTTCTGGATCAAACATGTGTATAGCTGCTGGTAATGGGAGTAGGACATATAATTCCATTTCTCCCCATATTTGGTACCTATTTGTTTCTGCTTGTAGGGTCATTTCTTTCCAATGACGTGGAGAACTGAGAGTTGCTTTAGATTGATGGTAAAGGCATATCTGCTCCAAACCATACTGTAGTACCTTCGTACATCTGAAAATAGCATTTTAATCCTCTAGAAGCATGCTGTCCTAAATGCTTAAAAATGGCCATTCTGTGACTAGCTGGCTTAATAGTATGCTGCTTATCGAAACTGTAAACTGGTGTAGTTGAATTAATGCACACAACAATTCCTGGAAATATTTGTAAGTACTGACCTGCTATCATCGAAACCCTTTTGCCAAATCTTTCTATAACTTTGTCTTCCACTGGATTAAGGAATGTGATTCTAGAAAGCATTCCATGGTCGAATAAATTTATTATTTTGTCTATTTCACAAAGTAGATGGGAACTATCAACTCTATTTCTGAGCATATTTGAACGTCTATCTTGAACTACCTTGAACTGATCTCCTTCAATTATCCATGTATAATATTTCATTAATAATTCTTTTAACTCTGGCTGATGTAGACTCCATCTGTCATGAAGAAGTTTATCTATTTTGAGCATTATCCACTTGCTCACCTAATTCTTTGAAAATTGGTGCTGGTCTGAGTTTTAGATGGCTTGAGAGTTGCTCGTAGGTTAAATTCTATGGTCGCTTAGGAATTTGGTGTTTAAGTTCTTCCCTTTCTGCTAGTAATTGCTGGATTCATTTTTGTAGTAAGGCATTGGTATTTTGAGTGTAGGTATCGGTCTGATACTAATTTTCTAAGAATTGGTTACGATGGATTGACTGTTCTATCTGGGTTTGTGCCTTTTGGTAGAGATGTTGGAGGTCATTAAGCTGGGAAGCTTGGGTGTTGATAAGGTCTGTTGAAGAAAGTGGCGTTGATGAGGCTGTCTGGGAGTATAATTGTTGACAATTTGGATCGATGTAATAATTTTGACCAAATCAATTTCTTGCTTCATCCAAAGCTTGTTGTAAATTATAAAAACCTTCAAAAACTGGATTTTGAAAATTTTTGTATAGCCATTTGTACGTGGCAATAATGTTTAAAAAATCCTGAGTAATTTTCTCTGAAAAAAACATAACAAAAGAAATTTTTGGAAAGTGGTTTCTGTTGAATTTTTGAAAAATAATAAGAAAAAAAATTGCCTAATCGTTGCTTGTTTCTTCGTTCTTGCTCAATTGTCTTTAGATTCCATAAGTGATCTAACAAACATGGCTGTGAAGAATCGTTTATTCGAACCAAAGGTTTAAACCGTCTTGGGTTGTCGATTATGAACTGTATTAAAGACGTTTGACCAAAAGTCATGCATGGGGCGTTAGCCGCCATCGTTTGATTACTCGTGCTAATTGGTGAACTTGTCGGTGAGCTTGCTCCTGTAGGTGGCAATTTTGGGATAACAACTCTGTTTTAATGACTAGTGGTGAATTATCATCCACATCCATTTTATTTACGGCCTTGCCTTTAGTTTCCTTATTCATGAAATTTCTTTCATATGGGTGGCAAAAATTATTAGAAAAAATCGATAATAATGTTCTGGATAATATATCGGCGAGCTGTTTATTTTTTCCTTTGATATGCTCAGATTGTATTGAGTAACCATTTCCCTGTATAAGGTTCTGTAGGTTTAACCATCTTGTTTTATTAATCTTTTTAGAGTTTTCGTTTGAGATTAATTTAACTATTGCTTCACAGCCGGTTCTAACTGTAAAATCTTTGTTTAAGTAAATATTATACTTATATAATGCGTTAATTAGAGCCTGTATTTCATAATCTAGACTGGTCCAACTAGATACTATATTAAAATTACTACTTGTATAGGCTGCAATTTTTTCTGTTGATTTATTACTGTATTTAGATGGTTTACATTTTAAAACTGCTCACCATCCTTCTTTACATCCATCACATTCAATGATGATGTAGTCTGTTGTTAGTGGTAATTCTAAAGGTTGTATCTTCTTAACCTTTTCCTTAATCTGTTGTATTAATTAAATATCTTCATAATTAAATCTTCCTTCTCCATTTTTTGAGATTTTACCATAGAGGGGTCCAACTAATTTTGCTAAATTAGGAATAAATTTTCTAGCGTAATTAACTAGTCCTAGAAATACCTGTATTTTCTTTTTGTTATCCAATTTGTCAGGAAAATCTAATATTTTCTGTGATATATGAGGTTGTAACTCGATTTTACCGTTACCTATTTCTAATCCTAAAAATGCAATTTTTTGTTTAAATATTTTCCTTTTGGAAACAACTAAACCATTGTTTTTAATTTCTTGAAAAACTATTTTTAAACAGTTTTCATGTTCTTTAATGTTACTACTGGCTACTAAAATATTATCAATATAAACTAGACAGAACTCGTGTTTTTTAAATATGCTATCCATAAATCATTGAAATATGGATGGAGCCGTTTTTGAACCAAAACTTAAAACATTCCATTCAGAGTGTCCTCTGAACACATGAATGTTGTCCATGGTTTGAAACTTTCTTTAAGTTTCAACTATTTATAGCCAGATTTTAAATCAAATTTAAAAAATACGTTTTCCTTGAATTAGATTAATTAAAGTGTCTTTGTTAGGGATATTATAGCCATCATCTTCTGTATTATCATTTAATCGTTTATAATTATAAACTATTCTTGGTTTACCTAAGTTTTAGTTCTGAATGGTTTCTTACTAAGAAGGCTGCAGACCTATGTTTACTGTCTGATCATCTGATTAAATTTTTTTGTAACATTTCGTTAATTTGATTCTTAAATTCTTCCATATCTGCTGGAGAGTAATCAATGTTAGCTATTTTTATAGTAATATCTGGATAGATAATTTTTACTTTACAAACATAATTAACTTTGTTTTTGGTTACATCGTCTCCAATAAATTCTATTTTTTCTAAATGTGAAATAATTTGGTAAGGGGTATATTTTGTTTCTTTACCATTTTCTAATTCTCTAATTGTTTCAAAAACTAATGTTCTTAGGGCTGCTTTATGATCTTTATTATTGGTAATGTTTTGTCGGGGTTTATAATAATCTAATTCTGTTCGTAATTTGGTTATTTTGTATGATGCTGTGATGATTGGTCGAGCTTATTAGTTGGATGTGTCTATTTACAATTGGAACTTTATATGTTTGTGAGTTGAGCTAAATATTTATTTGTATGTCGATATGTGAATTTTATAGATGATCAAAGTTTGAAGAAACTCGACTCAGATCATGAGATATTGATAGTAATGTTAGTTGGTATGTTTGTGGAGTAATTTTACTCCATAATTATTTATATAAATATTTATTTACTGCTTGCCTTTAATGAATGTTTGACAAGCTTAGAAATATTATTTAAGAGTTTTAAAATGTTATTAAAAGTATTTATAAATATTTTACTAAATTTTATTCGGTCTATCTGTTTTCATATTTACAAATATTTTGAATTTGAGATGATCTATTTGAAAGTAAATAATAGTATATTTTAGATATTTTAAAGTGTGTTTTCACAAATAATATGTTTACTTATGAATTATTAAAGTATGCTTTATATATATATATTTGAATATTTGATTTAATTATTTTAGGAATGATTCTATTGCAATTTATTATTATTATTTCGTTTCTGAAGTGAATTGGGATTTTTAAATATGAATTATATATCTTTAAATTTCTCATTTTCCTAAATTGATTTCGATATCATGTATGATTCATCGTTGATATTGATTTGTTTTGTGATTTAATATGGTACACTGATGACGTCTTTCTCTATAACGAGCGTTACGGCGCGCGCTTCTCACAAGAATCGTTTTTCTGCAAAAAAATTATGTTTAGCATATTCGAGGGAAAATAATTTGTAGAACTATTCAGCCATATTTTTGTGTTAAAATCATTTGTTTGAGTTTGATTTATAAGTTGCAACATCTAATTTTTTTAGTTTGAATTTTATTTATGTTATTGACTAATAAAGCGCGAATTTGCAAAGAAAATTTGTTTATAGATAGTTATTTTGAATTTATAAAGAAACTTTATTTTTTAGATACTATTTTTAAGTGATATTAAAATTTGATAACATTTGTAGACGGATGTTTTGAATTTGTAAAAGAAGTTCAATTGTTAAATCCTATTTTTAAGTGAAATTAAGATTTGGTATTAGGGGCATTTTTGGTAGTCCTAGCTGATACCCAAAAAGTGTGACACCAAAGGTATTATAACTGTTATTAAAGATTTTGTGATATTTATTCTATATAGCGAGGAATATGAATAAACAGATTAATAATACCGTTTTGGATGAGGCATTGGGTAATACTCTTCCAGTTATTTTTTGGACTCATTATATAGATTAAAGAAGGGTAAGTATAATGTATGACACTGAATAAGCGGACTGGTAACACTTGGTGATATGGGACACCGTTGTGTTATTTATTCGGTCATTCTTTGCATGTGGATGACGCTCAATACGGGGTATGATGCATGTGATACTTTGTGCATTGAGTATTTGATAGTCATGTGATGACTTATATGTAGAACCGTGTGGTGACCATTATATATATTCTATATGTATGTCTACCTTTGTCCAACTCCCCTTATGGTTCGAGAGTAAACCAGATTGGCTAGAATCCACTATGGCGGCCTGATCGTGGGGTCATGCCCCAGATCCACGATACTATTGTTGTATTTTATTTCAATGTGCATCGCAAAGTTTGAGTTAGGTGACCCATAGCGTAGTTGGTCTACAGCCCCTTGTGTCACTTATCTAACAGTCTATTACCTACAGAGGCAAAGCAGGGTCGTAACTGAGGCTACGCGTTGACGAGCCACTGGTGGATATGCGTCATGATTTCCGTTGAGGTAACAAATACTATAGGAACAAATCCGGCTACCGGCATACAACAATAGACCCTAGGTTCCTGGAGCAAGAATACGGCCATCAGTCTCCTGTCTGATTTTGGTTTGCGTGTGGTAGATAGACATATATGAGATGAGATTACACCTAAGACTATGTCCAAAGTATGGTCAACAGCGTATCCTTCTTTGGAGAACAACCTACTTAGTATTGATTATATTTGGGCATTGTTATGAGCTATCTCGGATCTCTTTTAATTGATTTGATGATGGTATTTTATAATATGAGATTGAGAGACATTTGGGCATTGTTTCATGCTGACCCGATATTCTTGGTGATATCTCACTTATTGATGTTTTCTAAATTTAGACGATGGTTTTTGGATATGTGTAGTTCACCTATTTGTGTTGATCACGTGATTTCTGATTTTATGTGCTTCTCTATGGGTGATGACATCTTTTGATATTAATTCTGATTGTTTTACATGGATTTGAGATACTTGGGTGAGGTGATGCCTTAATTATACACACACACACACACACACTTACTTTGACATGCCATTCAATGTTTTGAGTATTGTTAGTAGTGATATCATATTATTCTTCCTTGTTTATACCATATCACTTTATTTATGACCATATGATTTAGACATAGTCTGACTCGTGTTATCTATATAATACTCAGGTCAGTACGAAACATTTCAAGTATAGGGACAACATGACCAGCATTTATTTTATTGGGCTTAGAGAAGACATATATTAGGGAGTTGTATGATATTTTTAAGGCTTGGATTCATTGTATACATTTGTCAATGAGCTGTATATTGATGGTTCATCTCTTTATATTGAGATATCTGACATTTGAGATGCATTGTATTATTATGTTGTTATTAATATATATATATATATATATATATATATATATATATATAATGTTATCGCTATGATTGACATTGTGTTCTCTATTATTTACTATATATTATGTATTGTTCTATCTTGCAGGCATAAATGTTTATTGCTTTTTACCGATATTGTGTACGTATAGGTAAGTTATATATTTGATGATGCAATACGTACTAGTGTTAGTCCAAGGGAATAGTCATGTGTGTACCCCATATAGCCTCATTCTCCATATTATTTGACAGTATTATTCTGTAATACTTTGGGATAGTATGAGTATAGAGGTAGGGGTGTTTATAAAATTCACACTTTTAGGTCTCACAACCATATTTATGAATTCTCTAGAAAACCACATGATTTAATTTGTCCATAAAATGTGTAAATTAATAATTTTTGAGAAATGTTAATTTTTGCTAATTTATTTTATGTTTTGGGGTTGTTTGTAATTATTTGAATGCATATATAAAAGTTATATTTGCACAGGCATGCAATATCGGTATACTTTTGCATGGGGTTTAAATGAGAGATAGTTACTTGAAGGGTTTTTTGGAAATTTTGCATCATATGGATGGAAACATAAATTGGTTATTTGTACAAAGGGTACTTCAAACTTGGAACGAGCATGAAGAAATTAACGATACTTCTTTATCTTTTGAGCTATTCTGCCGGATTGGTCGATCAAGCCCTTTGGTCTTCACTCGGACCTGGAAAAAGAATAGAACAGATAGGTCCGAACTTGGAAAGATTTCTCAGTGTACCGAAACTTCAATCCTTGAAAGAATGTTGTTTTCATTTGTTCAGGCTTGGATATTAGAACAAATGAGAGCATTCACGAATCACCCCTCCTTTCTCCTCTCAATGTCCTGCACAATTGCTCCTGGCGACCCCAGTAGAGTCATTATTAATTAGTTTAGTTCTCACTTTCCCTGGGATCTCATCTAGGGCTAACAAGAAATACCAGACTTTCGAATGCTACAATAGGGAGATAATTGGGTGGAGTACTTGAAAATTAAGATGAGATTAATTAGGGAAATTTTAGTTCAAAGAACATGAAACGTTCCATTCTCCCAATTAAAAAAAATTCCCTAATTTAATTTCCTTCAGCTATTTTTCTTTCTCCTTTTTTCTTCTTATCATAGTCAAAAAAAATCTTCATGCTCTTATAAATAAAATCAACTCCATAACAAATAAAAACATCGAATAGAATTAAAAGCCATGTTGTTCATCAAATACCTACAAAGTTGGGTATAGATTCAAAAATCTAATGAGGGATTTCCAAGTCAAAGTATCACTAATTGACCAGATCTGTAAGGTATGATCTAAACCTTGTTAATTTTCTTAGATGTTACATACTTAAATAATTTTGTGTTTAAGGATTATTACCTTACCTTGATTTAGAATTAACAATACAATTTAAACATCCTATTAAATGATATGACCAACTTTAATTTGATAAATTAGAAAGCAAAATATATATATATATATATATATATATATAAAACAATGTTATAGGTTATGAATTTATGCTTTAAAGTTATCTATAATAATATTATAAACTTTTGATACCATTTAATAATTTATATGTCTCTTTTTTAATTTTAATCAATCCTAATATATAAAAATTGTTGATATCTTATTTAATTTGTTGTATACAATTTGGTTTCATAATAATTTGATTATTTAAAAGAAACCACAATTTTATTATTTGGGCTGAAATTTTACTTATATATATATGTATACAAATTTATGTATATATATATATTTGCAAATACATTAAAAAGGTTTAATATAATATGGTTGTTTCTTTTTGAATCAATTGGAAATTATTGGAAATTATTATGGCTTAATCATTATCTGTGTGTGTATGTGTTTATTTATATTTTGTATTGTTAACACATGTAATTCAAAAACAATTTTTTCCATAAATTGTTTTTCATCGAAAAATTTAAAATAAGGGCATGGTATATATATGTGTGTGTAGAAAATATATCCTTCGTAGATATAAATCCCAGTATCTACAGATGTATATATTGTCCATGTTATTGTTTGTTGATTTTGTCATTCTAAACATATTATTGTAATACATCCTCTCTTGTATATTGAATAGGCATTGTATCAATCAAATGTTTGTAAAACAGGAAAGGTATAATCAATCAATGATGCCACATTAATCTCTTTCCTTTTAGATCTTGATGTGATTATATGTTGATATAATTTCAAGATTATTGTCATCCTTAAACACCAAACAATTACACTCACTATATGTTTCACATGTTTGCCGCAATATTTAAATATATGAATCTATTTAATGTTTTCATATCTTTTAAAATATCATACCAAATTAGCATAGATTTAATTAATTAATAATAAGATATTATTAACAAAATATGATTTTACAAAAAATAACTTGATTGGTTTTGGTATCAAACATTAGATTTCATGGGCCCACTAACATCCAGTTGGGATTTTTTTTTAAATCTACCTTTTTCACCCACTACATATTGGGGGAGTTCCAACATGACTCGACATAAAGTGAAGAACTAATAAAGATATCTCATTATTTCTTGGAAGAAAGAAGAGGATACATTAGGAGTATTTACAAGCAAATTATGGCTAGGCACTATAACTCAAGGGTAAAATGAAGAAAACTTGGAGCAAAAGACTTAGTTTGCGAAGAGTAATTATTGGAGATAAGAACCTAATATAAGGAGTATTGGCAGCCAATTGGGAAGGATCCTACATCACTAAAAAAATTCCTATTGAGTGCATACCACTTAGATTCCCAAATGGAACTAGAATTCCAAATACTTAGAAGCTAAAGCACTGTGAAGCTTACCAGATATGAAGAACCTATTGGAAAACACCTAGCTCGCTTTCGAGGGTAATATTTGAAGATCCCATTAGGGAGTGGTTGTAACGACCTGCTATGCATGACACCCATACTCCATGTACAAATGCACCTAGATTCCATAAATATTGTGAATAATGGTTCCTTAGGTAGTGTACAAAACAAGTAGAACATCTCTATGAACAATATGTATTATCCATCTCACAGCAGAAGGAATAGATATAATTATCAACAAAAATATGTAATAGACTAAAAGCGTATCATATAAATGAGACATAAGGTACGAAATCTTAATACATCAAATAAACATACAACTTTTCTCATGATACAACTAGTCTAACACATCACTAATCTAAAATACTTGACAGATACGTTGATAACGATAATGATTATAACTCTAAAATGTGCCTCTAGCTAGCAGAATCTCTCCTCTAAGTCAACATATTCAAGGAATAGATAACGAAAGAGATAACATAGAGAGGGTCGGATATAAAGTCCATTAAAAAAAGTACTAATATGTACAATTATTAATATGTTAAAATATTATGTACGATACCAAATGGTATAATAAGAGCTAATGAAACCATACCGCAACTTGCATCTTTAGTTGTATTCAACAAGTTAGCACATTTCTACTATCGTACTACACAATACTTGATAGGTTTATAAACTACTAATCAGTATCAAAACTGAACATGACTCAACTGCCACACACCAAACTATTGGGCCTTGGGTCTCTTGATAAGGCCAAGACCTACTAAGTATGATTGTCAATGTAACACCAATACTAGGACACTTTATCACATCGCCTACCACCTAATCGTATTGAAATCAAATTGATAGACACATGCCTAATTGCTACCGTTTGTTTATGGAGAGGACTAGAAATGAAACTTGAGGCCAGTATCCCTTGCTTTAATGTAGCTCGAGATTCATTGCCTATTTTACCAAGATAGAATGTCTTCTACTTATTAATCAATATCTACCTAACACTCGCAATCGGGTCAGCCTCACTTCATGCAACAAATTGTCTATAATTATCAAATACCAAGGCCATAGTTAAGGGACGCAAAATCGCTCCATATATAAAACATAGTATAGATCATCATAGTACCCTAGTCGTCTTGTCTCAAAGTCACCGGATGACTCTATGAAACCATCATACGAATTAGTTTGCATCTCGAACCATTATAGTCTTTATATTGCTAAGCATCAACCACATGTTTTCCAAAATATAGTGTACCATTCCTAAACTTATTATATATCTCCTTACTTTCTTCGGACCTTTCAAGCATCACATGGGCCTATAGAATGAAATGAACTCCCAAAGTATCAATATTTTAAACCTAAAACAAATGTTTAATTCAATAGTGGTTTAGATATCTGAAAAGGGAGTTCATATGAGTGACCTTGATTTTAGACATATGGCTGAATCGCCTACATTTTACATAGAAATTTTGTAGGAACAACTTCCCTAAAATTCACATGTTTCAATTTGGCATTCAGATGTACGAATGCCTGTTATGGTCGAAAGTTTTTTCTGATGGGAGAATTCCCTTTAGTGGAAATTCTTCCCACCTTATTTTCTTTCATTCATCTTTCTTCCCTTTCTCTCGACGTCCTGTTCTGTGTCACTTAGACCCTTCACACTGGTTGGATTAGGTTCATTAACAATGGGGTTAGAAGAGGAATTTAAAAAATTTATTAATATGCAAAAGATCGTATTTTTGTTTATATGAATAATAATTTATACCATACCGTATTTAGTATTAGTCAATAAAGAGTTTACGGTATAATTTTAGTTTAAAAATTTGTATATTAAAGTTTTATGTGTGTTTGTTATGGTTTAATAAAATATTTTATTACAAATTTAATTTTAGTTTAATTATATGTTTCGGTACTATAATATGTTCATACCAATAATATAAATATTATAATTATATTGAATATGATGATCTAACCTAGGTTAACATTATGGACAAATGTCATAAATGTATAATTAACCACTCGGATTTATGGTTAATAATTGATTTAATGTCATAGTTTAATAATGTTATCATATATATAGACACGTATAATTTTCTCTCTATATATATATCTTCATTAATGTAAACTAATAATAAAAACTTTTTAATTTGGCCATTATATTTATTAATTAATATTTACATATATACAATATTATTTAAAATTCATATATATATATATATATATTGGCATGTATAAACATATATATTAAAATGTATCATGTAGATTTAATAATCTATATACATTTAATATTAATTATTTATGTATATATATATATTATTTTGTTTTAAAGGTTGAATGAATATTATATTTATATATAATATAATTCTAATGTTTTATGGATTATTTAATTATTAAAATTAAATTAAAATTTTGGATATTTTAATAATCATGTCTGAAATAAATTCAAGGAACTTACATGAATACATATTTATATGAATTATTTTAAAATAGAATTTCCTTCCTCGAACTCATTGTTCTTTCTCCTTGATCACGGGGTGAAACTCCATCTATAAGGTGCCATCAATTTTCACCAATGGAGGCTAGGGTATGGTTTTTATTAACTATTTAGAAAGAATGAATAGGGTGGCTATATAGCAATAAATATCTCGCCCCACTCCCTCCATCTTTGAAGACAAAGTTTCCACCAATCCAATCCTGGCTATGGATACCCCCTTTTATTTGGTCTTTAAAATTTGGACCAAATTAATTCAACCATTAAATCAATTATTCAATTAACTTATTTAAGACTATCCTTTAATTAAATTAATGTTTAACTTTTATAGACCATTTTGATTAATTAAAGGCTTTAGATAAATAACAAATATGCCATGAAAGTTAATACAACATTTGTATTAATTTTTTTATTAGTCTATAACACTAATAAAATAATTCTACATTAGTTGAACTCGGTAGTTAACTAACAACATGGTTGTGTTGACTTTCTGAGTAAATTCAATCCTCGATCAATATATAGACAATCTAAATATTAAAATATGTACATACCCTTCAAATTACAGTATCAAGAACATATTCAATCGCTTATAGGAAAAAATCCAATTTCTAATCTTTATTAAGTTGCACCTAGCATGTACATTTTTTGCACATTTTCATTTCGTCAACACTATCAGTGAGATAGCTGGAGTTTGGTCTGAGGTCAAAAACTCTATAAATATTCGTAGTTAACTATGTAGCCTACGTTCAAGTCTTTAGTCCAATCCGATAACATTTATATATTAAATAAAATTTTATTCTGACCAAAGATTTTGACTTTAAGTTGACTACTAATTACGGTGATACCAACCTTTTACAATAAAGGAGATGAATCCTCGCTTGAGTAGTGTTTCACTTCAACAAGTTTAATGTGTACCTAACAATAGTCATGCCACAGTCATTATACTATGTGCTTGACCATAATCGAAGTACAACCTAGCTTCTTAAGGTTGATAGTACTTAAAATTTGAAGAGTACTACGTGTCGTCATCATGAGATCTTATATTTTGACTTATTTATATTAACCTATAGAAGACTCTTGTCGAATCATTCTATGATTGTGTAACACCCAATAAATTAATAAATACTTAATTAAAGAATCAAATATTAAAATAAATATTCAAATAATAATATGAGGTGATAAGCATTTAGGTGTACATTTACTTATAAATATTCTTACTCAATTAAACCAACCAAAATGATTTAAATGAGAGAGGTTGAGGGATGATCCGATGTCCCACAAGGAGGTTATCACATGCCTTTTCAATCCATTTCATCACTCTCTTTTCATTTCATTCTACTCTCAAATTAAAATAAAAAATCAAAGCATTTAACAGTATTGGCCTAAGCAAGAGAAAAAGGAAAAAAGAGATAAAAGCTAAGGAACTAGAAATATTATTCAACTAAGATTCTCTAATCCATTTTCCTTCATAATTGCTCATGGAAAAAATAATTCTAATTATTTCTTATGCTTCTTGTGATTTAAATGATCTGAAAAGTCAATACGATGATATGAACACATTATTAAAGGTGGGTTTTAGTTTACAAAATTTTACCATAAGTATAAATTGTTGTGAATTATTTAAGAACCAAATATTGTAAAAAATATTTATAAATAGGGTTTTAGAAATTTTACAAAAGATAGAACATACATATGTGTGTGTGTGTGTATTAATATTTTATGGAAATACTATAACTAATTTATGAGTGAAAATACATTTAGACAAAGGGAAATAAAAGGGTTCTTAAAGACTAACAAATAGGGTCGAGAGGTGATTTAATTGAGTTAACGATTTTATTAGTTGGCCAATAGACCAGATCCATAATATATACTAAATATGTTAGAAACCCACAAAATAACAATAAGAAAAGAAAAATTCAAACAAATGAGAAGTCGACAGGTGTAAAGATAGTACTAAATGTGCAGTAAGCAAGTTTTAAATATTTATCGAGAGGCAATAACAAAGGTAGTAAAGCCAAACTAAGAGTAAATGAAGTAGAACCTCAAGTATAAAGATTTAAGTAAGAAAGCAGAGAAATTCCAAGTATGAAGCTTGGTTTACAAAACCGGAGGTTGTAGAGTAACATTTAGTAAAGGAGATGACTTCTAAAACCTTAGGTTGAGATTCCTTATGATAACTAAACTAAATTAAATTAGGCTTACCTACACAAGACCGAGGGCATTTATTGCAAAGAGTAGATTAACTCTTGGTAAATGGTTGAAAATGGAACTAATTAACTTCCAGTGGAAGGAATTTATGCTAAGGCTTAAGATGCTAAAAACTAGTGCTTAGAACATTGATGATAATGTAGCACGTGAAGTTAGCCAAAGATAATCGACCTTATAGTAGCTTAATGAATAGCAAAGTGAAAACCTAATGTATGACTAGTTAGGTAGGTAGTTTGATTGTTGGTAGATGGCATAAGTCCTAATGAGGAAGCCAAAAGCAAGGGTGTAAGGCCTGAATGGCAACTTAAACACAAAAGCGTAGGTGTAAGGCCTACGTGGAAACCAAAACATAAATACGAAGGTGTAAGGCCTAAGTGGCAACCGAAACCGATAATGTTATTTAGTAGAATTAAGGAAGTAGTGAAGTCATAAAGCCTTAATGGAAGCAAAATGCTAAACCTTTAACCCATTATCACAAGAAGAAGGCGTAAGGCCTCGGTGGCAACCGAAGATAGTATGTTTCAGGTTCTGGATAAAAAGAAAATGATTACTAAATAAAAAATTGCATGAAATGGTTATTTAATCTTATTAAAGAATCGTAGCATACACAAAACCTGTAAGGATGAAATAGTGTTGTATGCTTAAGTTTAACCTTGTTAAATGAGTGTTGTGTTATAACGGGGGAAAACTTGTTCTGTGCTTTAGCGATATGGTCTCGCTATGTTTCACGCTAGGGTAATATATTACTTATACCAGATATTATGTTTGATCTATGTTTTTATCATTGTTTTTTGTATAAACTCACGGATACTACTTTGAGCGGACTGAGTTTATGGATCCAGATAGATTTCTTTCGGAAGATGAATGAAGGGTTTTGAAGATGAACATAAGGCTTAGGAAATATAAATGTTATTTTATTTTCATTTTGTTAAGTGTTCATGTCAGCATCTTCATATGATGGGCACGACACTATTAACTGTGATTGTATTATATTTTTGACCCCTATGTTAGCATAAAATCAGGAACAATGTGAATGTAAAATGATTACATGGTATAACATTTATTAACTACAATTTATACTTGGACTGTTTTTATGTATAACGAATCACATCTCAGTCGCTGAAAGATAATTTTGAAGTGACTGCAGCATAATGGAACTCCATCTTTAGGTTTCTGGATTAGGGATGTTATATATTGTTTCAAAAAACTACAAGTACATAACCCCTTAATGTCTACAACAATCATGAGTAATTCATCGTCCATCACATGCACAACGTTACATACACTAGTCTCAACGAATGTATCAATATCCTTTTCTCGATACATCTTGACTATGAAAATTTAAAATTAAGCATTTAATATTGTATCAATACTCATGGTTACAAATATATTTGTAATATAATCGATATATTACTTCTGTGAAGGATTTTCTATTGATATATATCTAATATATTAATCTCATTTCTTATATATCTACACAACAACATATATGAAAAAGAAACTAAAATCAGAAGAATATTTAGTTCCAATAAGATTCTTTTATAAGAATTAGGTTATATAAACAAATTACATAATTATCCATGGGGTTCACCCTTAACTATATCAGTCTCCTACTTGAACTTAGGGCCATTTATGGAGCAACATGCCTATGCTTTCAGTTAGTCTACTTAAATTAGAATAAGAAGGGGCTTTAGTGAATGGAACTGTGATTATTACTTTGTATTTACTTTTAAATTATACTTTCCCGTTACTAATAAATCTTCTATCACGTCCTAACTATAGAGAAAATATCTCGACTTTTTATTATATTGTTAGTTTCTTTTGCAATATATCTTACATTATTGATATCACAATATTTCATTGGATTCTTAGTGGTAGGAACCACATAAGTTCCCTTATAAATTTATGCACATTTACTGCTTTCATTGCGGCACTACTCAAGGTGGTGTATTTAGCCTTTATATTAGAATTTTCCATAACCTCTCATTTGTAACATTTATAACTCAAAGCTCCTTAATTAAGGGCGAACATGAATTTAAGATCAACTTAATATAGTTGACGTTGCTTATGAAGGTTGTATCCGAACACTCCATAAAAAGTTGGTTGTTTCCATAAACGATTCTCTAGTATTTCATAAATACTCGAAAGTAGCCTTAACTATTTTTCAATGATTTTAACTCTCAAGTTCAACATCCATTTATTGCACCAAGTACATAAGCGAATTCTAATCTAATAAATGATATAGCATGTTGGTAGTTCCTATTGCTGATGAAAACTGATCTTTTGTACGTCATATGTTCCATATTAAATGTCTTAACATGATGTTTGTATATATTGATTGGGAAAATCCCAACATCCTCATACATTAAGTATGAAAGATGTCTTATTAAAATCCTTCATCAAGAATTAAACAACCAAACCTAAATTGTTTTCAACATGGTTACATCACTAGAAATTAGTAGCTTGTTGTTTATTTATAGTTTTATAAATGATTTAGTGCATTTTATTTTCTTTCTTACATATATACACTTCCACAATAGTTTGATTAAACTAAACTATTTGATTTCTATATCAAAATACTTGCTAAATCTTTAGATGCTTGTTATACACCATTGTTGTATTAGCTCCTAAATCATATCGAAAATTCCATAAGCTTTATTATCTCTCCGACCAACTTTAAGACATTTTAGCTATTGTTTCCAAATAATCTCATCTAAATCTTCATTTAGAAGTTTTATTTCAATATCAATGTGCTAGAAATCAATGTTATATTCTGTAATAATTTGTGAGTAGAAATCAAATGGACTTAAGCATGTTGACTAGCGAAACTGTTATTTTTAAATGAGATCATTTCCCATCAATATTTCTTTTCACATTCCAAACAAATCTAACTTCTTCTGAAAGACTTATTTGTAATTAATGGATCATATCTTGTTGGGTAGATCACTAAAAGTCATATTTTGCTAATATATTTTAGTCCATTTCGAATTAAAAACATCGTGTGATTTGGCAGAGTCTACACTCTCCATGTCTTGTCAATAACAGAGGAGATTGTTATTGCTAACAATTCATATTCTTGGGATTAACAAGAAGCTCCTAGTTTCTCTTCAAAGTGTGATAATACTTATTGGATATTCATATAAGCTATGCCTACTTTGGGTTTGGTTAAATTTACTTTATCTATGTAATCGGTTACTACGTTAAAATTTGGATCGTATACAAGTCCTTTGCACTTCCACTAATTTCTCTAGAAAGAAATTCATTCGACATGAAGGTATCATTTCTTAAAACTTTTTTTTGAAAGGCAATCACTTTTGGAGTGGCTCATCCACTTTTTATTAATACAATTAAAACAAGAGCTTTGTTGAAATACCAGAGCAGCTATAACTCACACTAATAGAATGTCCCAAACAACAATAAATACACAAAGTAAAGAAACAAAGGAAACAAATACTAATTGCCATACAAGATAACAACCTGTGGTGGGAATATATCAGTCATTCCATACCCAATTATGTCACCAAGATTGTCTTCATTGGTTGGGTGCTTGATCGGACCAGGAGAAAAGGCAGTAAAGACAAAGGCCTAACTTCAGAGGTTTTTGTAACGACCCAAAATTTGGGTCATTAGTTTTGAACATTTAATTTGTTTTAAATGTTGAATTTGAATTATAAATTGATTTTGAATATGGAAGAATCAATGAAATGATTTAAAATTCCAACTTTAGTGATTTATCTAATTCGGATGAATAGTAAATTAATAACTGAAATTGGGATAATAGGTGAATCTGGAAATAAAGTATATGAAAATGGTGTAACGACCCAGAATTTTTGTCAATTAAAATTTGTATATTCAATTGATTTTAAATATTAATAAGTGAAATTTATTAGTCGAATAAATTTTATTTCGAATAATTGAATTTAATTGGATAATTAAATCGATAATTTAATATGTTAAATTACGTAAATAATTGAAAATCGGGTTAAATATGATTGAAAATGATTTGTAAAATTTTATTTAATCATATTGGAGTTAGAACGATGTTTTGGAACTTTTAAAATTGAATTTAGAGTTTATTTGTGAAAATTGAATATTTTAATATTTAAATCGTCTAGTGAAATAGCCATTTTTCAAACAGTCTCGGATTTCGACGAAACCAGTTTCATCGGATCCGTAATGTAATATTATTGTATGGTTTCAAATTTCATGTCAATCGGATTTACCGTTTGTCCAGTGCAAGCTAAAACGCATAGAAATTTGATTTACCGATTTAATTTTAAATCGAACGTTTATTGCCATAACTCGCACAGATGATCGAATTAGCTGCCGAAACACGTTCCATTGTGTTCGGAACGCAGGGTAAACCTTAGGAATGCCAACCGGAACGTTTTGTTTGGAGTTCGGAAAATCCGGGATGAATAGTGTTTGAGAAATTTTCTATATAAGCCCCTTAAAATTTCATTTTGCAAAATAAAAGCAAACCCCTAGGGTTTCAGGAGCCGGCCGCCTCTTAAATAATGAATGGCCGAAATGCATTCATCTTCTCCCCTCGAATTCTTCCAATCCACGCGATATTAGGCCACGGCCCCAACTAGAAAAACGTAGATCTCCTCGAGTACTTCATATTCAACGGTTATGATCGAGAATCGTTGAGTGAATCATTGGCAATTCCAGCTCAAACAGCAACCGGTCGCGCGCAAATTTCGAGTACATGGGGCAGCCGAGTTCCACCGTGCTCATGCCGAAGGTGGAGAAGGGGATGGACTTCAGTATGGCACTAGCTGATCGATGTAGAAGTGAAAGGAGGAGGCTCGAAAATTAACCCTAATACGGCGACCGTGGGTTTCTATGCGCACGCGTGTGTTTTACTGGAGAGAGGGAGATGGAAGCAAGGGACGGTTGTGATCTGCAGGGTGATGGATCTAACGGCTTGATGCAATTTAGGTTTAAGAAAATAAAATATATGTTGTAAAATTTTATATTAAAAATTCGTGTAACTTTAAAAATTCATATCGTTTTCATACGAGGTCAAAAACGCACGAAACAAGTTGCGTTGCGTTCGTATGGACGAGCACTACGCTATGAAAATGGATTGGAGTCATTTGGAGCTAGCAAAAAATTTGGGTAAAATTAAACGCTCGTTTAATTTTATTCGAAATAAAACGCGAAAACGAAATTGAAATCAAGGTGAGAACTTCGCACTCAATCGAATCGGTTTCGATTTTAATTTTAAATAGTTATATTTAAAATTCTTGAATGTATGTTTGAATGATGATTGTTATCTATTGATTGTTAAAATAGACATTATACGCCGTTAGTAAGCGGAGGTTATTTATTAAAAACATATACCGCGAATATTTCATAGTACAGTGAAATTGGTATTATTTATGTACTTGGAGTTGATTTCCTGCATTATATAGCGGATGAGACCCTACTGCGCCGCCTATTAAGAAGATAATATTTTAAATCGCATATACCGCGATAATTCCGTACTGGAATGGAACTGGTATTGTGCTAATGGTTGTGGATGCAGGGAAACAGGTTGGAGGGATCCAACTGGATTCCTCAATAGTATTTATTTGATTTCAGATATTTCGATATTTGATTGATTATCATATCGATATATGATGTCGTTGTTGTCATGATTGACTATTTGGTGTGTAGCATCATTGGGCCAATTTTGGAATTTTAAAAAGGATTTTTAAAGTGATTTTTGAAAGTATACATTTATAAAATATTTTTGGAATTGATTCATTTTAAAATAAATAAACGTTATAATGTTAATGTTATAGAAATTATGATTTTTGAGAAATATAGTTAAGAGTTGATTTTTGAAAATATGGGGTTAATGATTTTATAAAATAGTTTCAATTGGGATTTTTGAATTTACAGTAAAAGTTTAAATATAGGATTTATGAAATTTGATTACTTTATAAATCAAAGAAATTGGGGAAATTATAAAGGAGTTTAAAGACGTTTTAAAATAATAGTATAAATTGATTATATAAAGGATTTATAAATTGATATTTATAAATTAAAAATATTTGAATTATAAAACGAGTTTTTATAAGTGTTAGAATGAATTGTAAATGAATTTCATAAATGAATGAAATTTATAGAATTATAAACGGTGAAGTTATAAATGGAATTTTATAAGCAGTAGGTTTATAAAATTTGTAAAGTTATTAAAAGAATAAATTTAGGTAAATAAATGAATCTTATAAGTTGTAAGATTTATAAATTGGGAAGTTTAAAAGAATGATTTTGTAAACAAGTAAATTATAAGCATTTAACTTATAATATGAACTTTTGGTATATAATTGAGTTATAAATTGAAATTGCTTAATAAAGGAGATTTATAAAAGGAAGTGGTTATAAAATAAATAGAAATAGAATTTATAAACATTGTTTTATAAATCCGCAAACGACTTATTTTGACAAGTAAATTGTTATAACTTATCAATGGAGTTATATTCACGTTTTAGACAGTGAATAATCCTTTAAAATAAAACGTATAGAAATGATGAAATTGGTTAACGAAGTATATTCACGTTTTTGAATAGTGAATAATATGTTAAAGAAAATGTTTTGGATGTGATGTTTTAAATAGAATTAAAACGATCTAACGATGTTTTTAAAATGTGTTAAGATTCGAAACCATAGATTTCAACATTCATTGTTGAAATAGACGTTTTCGAGAAATAGAAGGAAATGGTGGACTATAACACTGTTGTTATAGTAAATGATTTCCGAAAGGAAATGTTTTGTATAGTATTGGGATTTATATATCTATTTTAAATTCGAATCCCTATACTAGTGATGTTGGGTAGTCGTAACGATGTTTTACGCAACATTAGTTTTGGCCCAAATAAATGTGTTTTAAGAGAATGATTTCCTTAAAGAATGAAATATATACTTAATTTCGATTTAAGTATAATGAATATTTTCCAAATGCTGAAAATAAATAGATTTGTGAATTACTTATAAATAAGTAAGTATGGAAATGTTTTTCCAATATGAAATGAAACGTTTTTGAGAATTTATCTTTTTGAAGTTAAATTGAAAATGAATAATTGAAATCGTGTATTCATAAATATTTTGGAATGTAAATTCACTATAGAATTTATAAATGAAAAGGGGAATTTGTTTAAAAATAGACGTTGATTTATTTTTGAAGTGTGGGAATAAATTTAGGGATTTAGAACATAAAAATAAAGTAAATCGTTAAGGATTTATTTAATGGGTTTAAAAAAAAACCATGTTGAAATGAAAGTATTTCCGCCTAAGGAAAATGATTGAAATTTGTTTTCAAAAGTGGTAAAGGCGAAAAGTGATTTGAAAATTGTTTTCAAATGGTTGAAGTGTGAAAATTATATATCTTGTAAAGATATTTTTTTGGGAAATAAATAATTTAGAAAATTATTTGGAATCTGGTGATGTTGTGCATATCCATTGATAGTTCAATAGCCGACTATCAATATTTACCTTTGAATGGGTATTTGTTGTGATTTTCTTGAATTTGAATGCCACACTTATTTTTAAATAAGCGCTCACTATTCGGGTTAGCCGGGAAAGGACCTTAGGGTCGTATAACCCATTCCGAATATGTGGTACGTCGTTATGAATTGCATTTGAAGACCGATGTTGAAGACCGGATATTTTCAAAAGCGAAAGGAAAACTCATCGAATGCCTTTGCATCGACTGGTCCCCGGTATAGAGACTCTATATGTGATTGGAAGTCCGGTCATGATTAGTGAATATCCGGATTGCAAGGACTTTTTTGTAAGTGCCTTCGGTTCTGTTCGATCCACGAACATACTTGTATGGATAGTATGTCTGACATTACAAATTGATATATAAAGCTGATTTCTTTCAAATATATTTCTGTTGGTGGCGGTGAATTTATTCTCTTAGCTTAACACCCTTCTCTGAGACGTACGAGCTCAGAGGTTATGTAGTTGATGGTTATCAGCGATATATTCCCAATTTGGTAATGTGACATGCTGAGTGTTGCTGTGAAATGATCATTGTTTGATCATTTGTGATATGATCATTTGTTTGATCATTTATCTTTGTGATCATTACTTTGATCATTTGTTGACCCAAAGCATGGCTTTGTACCAAAGCGTGGCTTTGTGGACGAGACTTCGTCGGACCTCACACCCCGGAAATGGTCAAAACAGGAAGGATGCGGCAAGGTTATTAGGGGTAGCGCCTTTTAGTGTATGTCATTCCTTCTGGATAGAGATGGTATCATGGTATGGGGCCCAGATACTTAGCCTATGTTGTGCTGCAAACTTATTACTTTGTGGTTGTTGGAAATCGAGGATCCTCGGATGTAGATCGGTTACGATCGGGGATGGCATATTCGTGTCAGTAGTTACCTAGTTAAGGGTAACCCGGCCTTGTGTTGGCAGAGATCCGGTTTGGTTCTCGGGACGACATTCCAGAGGCGTTTCCATGTGGCAATGGGAAGTTCCTTGGCCTGACCATTTGTTGGAAATCCAAAGAAACAATACGATCTTGTACGGTTTTAGTTGTATAACCTGCCATGGAATGTGGCGGTAACCTGCTATTGAACATAGTAGCTATAGTAGGCATACGATAATGGTCGTATGTTGGCTAAGATTTATATCTTTACTTTCGAAATAATTTTTCCTACACTATGCACTAGTAATAATATCAAATGTTTCTTTTTAATACATATCAAGCATCCTTGACTATCATAAGGAGAAATCTCCTCCGATTCTGCGTTTGCATTGTGTGTGTGTGCGGGAGGCCTTATGGTAGTTTCATTTTTAAAAGCATTGCGAATCTATTTTAAAATTATCCTATTCTTTGTTTTAAATATAAACTGTTTTAATTCTCATACCAGTCACATGAATGACTCGGAGTTTATTGTTTTCCTTCCTAAACTCTGGGTGCCCACCAATTTTCACACGGGCAGTCAAGAGTCAAGTTTATCAGGATATTCTGGAATTCAGGAGTTGCTGAAGGCAGAATGGATGACATGGCGTACTACTAGTATATAGTATTTCTTTTCCGCTATTTATTATTGTTTGATAGTTGTACACTCTGATGAGTAATGAAATGAAATGTAATGTAATGTAATAACTGATATAGTTCTTTGTTTAAAGATTATTCATTTATTTATTATACGTTGTTCCGCTGTGATTGGGAGATTCTGATATTGTTCTGCTGTTTTCTTTCTGTTCTGTTCTATCATTTCTCTCTTCTTCTACCTCTTTCTTTTTCTTAAAACCCTAAGTGTTCGGTTTTCCGGCATTCGAGTGCTCGGCAGTTGATACAGTGAACGTATTGATGTCAGTTTTCGGAAGTCGAAGAATCGGGTTCTTACAACGTGGTATCAGAGCATATGGTTAAGCGACAACCATGGCTCTGTTGGGTATTACTCATTAGAGATAGAGTCAATAGTACTCTAGAATGAGTTTGAGTGTAATAATAGATATGAGTGATATAAAATTGTTTTATATTGTGATGATTGGTTTTTGAGTGGTATACGGATTCTGGTTAATACGAGTAATTAACGTTGTTGATAGGGATCTCTAAACACTTGTACAGAACAATTCGACACAATATTGTTTTAATTTGGGTAAATGAAATAATTTTACCTTGATTATATTTTATATATAAAGAAATAATTTTTTAGAATTATTAAAGTGTATATAAGTTGATTGTTTGGTTGTTGAAAATGTAAGAATATATATAAGTTAATTAAAAGTTGTTTGAATAATTTAAATTAAGGAGTTATTGCATAAACAAAAGAATTATAAGTATGAAATTATAATTAATGTGATTTACAATTGTGAAATAAACTTATATATATATAAAAAGTGAAACAATGAATGTAAGTGTAATTCATTAAAGTCTAATGTTATTGGAAGTTGAATAATTGAATATAAATCAATTTAATTAAACAATTAAAAGTAAAGGTGTTAAACCAAAATGAATATAAGCAAAGGAATTTGGTTGTAATTAGTATACATTGGTTGTTATGTGATAATTAGTTGATTGTATAAAAACCCATATGCAATTGAGTTAATGAAATTGAAAGCTAAAGTAATTGAAATCCAATTGGAAATTAAGTGAATCTAAAATTGAATTTGATTTGGAAGTGAACCAACTTGAATATGAATTAGTGAATATAAACTAATTGAATATGAATGTTAGTGAAAACATCCACTGTAAATGAATCAAATATGATTAAATTGAGAACCTAATTCATTGAATATTAATGAGAATATGAATGAATATTTATTGGTTATGGATGCTAGTTGGATGATAGTTGGTTGATGGTTGAATATATTGCTTTTATTGCATTTTCTATGTTGGCATATATAGTTATTATGTTGCTATATGTTGTATATCGATACTATTGTCTATATACATGTTTCTCATCTGTTTGTTGAGTGTTTAGTAGGTGCGGATCGCGTTTGCTTCGCATTTGGAGCTCGCTTTCGCGCTATATTAGCCGTATATGCTCGCTAATAATATATAAGGTACATATCTCGGATTAAATATCGTACTTTTACACTTTTTTCCCTACGGGATGCCTCATCACTTGATGAGATGTATATTTGTGATATATATACTATCATTTTTTCCGGATCGAGCCGCGCAAAGGAGACTCTGGCGAATTTTTCCGAAAATTTAAGGCGTTAGAATATTTTTGAGAAATAAATTGTAAAATTTTGAAAACTATAAATTTTGATTTGGAGTTGAAAGTTAAACAATGTAGTTTGGTTTGAAAAGATAACTAAGTATGATTTGAAAACTTAGTAAAGTTATTGTAAGAAGTTTAACTATGGATTTTGGTAAAGTTAATAGATTCTGTAACTTTTCTTACTTGGTAATTTCGAGGACGAAATTCTTTTAAGGGGGGAAGATTGTAACGACCCAGAATTTTTGTCAATTAAAATTTGTATATTTAATTGATTTTAAATATTAATAAGTGAAATTTATTAGTCGAATAAATTTTATTTCGAATAATTGGATTTAATTGGATAATTAAATCGATAATTTAATATGTTAAATTATGTAAATAATTGAAAATCGAGTTAAATATGATTGAAAATGATTTGCAAAATTTTATTTAATCATATTGGAGTTAGAACGATGTTTTGGAACTTTTAAAATTGAATTTAGAGTTTATTTGTGAAAATTGAATATTTTAATATTTAAATCGACTAGTGAAATAACCATTTTTCAAACAGTCTCAGATTTCGACGAAACCATGTTCATCGGATCCGTAATGTGATATTATTGTATGGTTTCAAATTTCATGTCAATCGGATTTACCGTTTGTCCGGTGCAAGCTAAAACGCCTAGAAATTTGATTTACCGATTTAATTTTAAATCGAACGTTTATTTCCATAACTCGCACAGATGATCGAATTAGCTCCCGAAACACGTTCCATTGTGTTCGGAATGCGGGGTAAACCTTAGGAACGCCAACCGGCACGGTTCGTTTGGAGTTCGGAAAATCCGGGATGAATAGTGTTTGAGAAATTTTCTATATAAGCCCCTTATAATTTCATTTTGCAAAATAAAAGCAAACCCCTAGGGTTTCAGGAGCCGGCCGCCTCTTAAATAATGAATGGCCGAAATGAATTCATCTTCTCCCCTCGAATTCTTCCAATCCACGCGATATTAGGCCACGGCCCCAACTAGAAAAACGTAGATCTCCTCGAGTACTTCATATTTATCGTTGAGTGAATCGTTGGCAATTCCAGCTCAAACAGAATCCGGTCGCGTGCAAATTTCGAGTAAATGGGGCAGCCGAGTTCCACCATGCTCATGCCGAAGGTGGAGAAGGGGATGGACTTCAGTATGGCACTAGCTGATCGATGTAGAAGTGAAGGGAGGAGGCTCGAAAATTAACCCTAATACGGCGGCCATGGGTTTCTATGCGCGCGCGTGTGTTTTACTGGAGAGAGGGAGATGGAAGCAAGGGACGGTGGTGATCTGCAGGGTGATGGATCTAACGGCTTGATGCAATTTAGGTTTAAGAAAATAAAATATATGTTGTAAAATTTTATATTAAAAATTCGTGTAACTTTAAAAAATCATATCCTTTTCATACGAGGTCGAAAACGCACGAAACAAGTTGCTTTGGGTTTGTATGGACGAGTACTACGCTATAGAATTGGATTGGAGTCGTTTGGAGCTAGCGAAAATTTCGGGTAAAATTAAACGCTCGTTTAATTTTATTCGAAATAAAACGCGAAAACGAAATTGAAATCAAGGTGAGAACTTCTCACTCAATCGAATCGGTTTCGATCTTAATTTTAAATAATTATATTTAAAATTCTTGAATGTATGTTTGAATGATGATTGTTATCTATTGATTGTTAAAATAGACATTATACGCCGTTAGTAAGCGGAGGTTATTTATTAAAAACATATACCGCGAATATTTCATAGTACAGTGAAATTGGTATTATTTATGTACTTGGAGTTGATTTCCCGCATTATATAGCGGATGAGACCCTATTGCGCCGCCTATTAAGCGGATAATATTTTAAATCCCATATACCGCGATAATTCCGTACCGGAACGGAATTGGTATTGTGCAAATGTTTGTGGATGCAGGGAAACAGGTTGGAGGGATCCAACTGGATTCCTCAACAGTATTTATTTGATTTCAGATATTTTGATATTTGATTGATTATCATATCGATATATGATGTCGTTGTTGTCGTGATTGACTATTTGGTGTGTAGCATTATTGGGCCAATTTTGGAATTTTAAAAAGGATTTTTAAAGCGATTTTTGAAAGTATAAGTTTATAAAATATTTTTGGAATTGATTCATTTTAAAATAAATAAACGTTATAATGTTAATGTTATAGAAATTATGATTTTTGAGAAATATAGTTAAGAGTGGATTTTTGAAAATATAGGGTTAATGATTTTATAAAATAGTTTCAATTGGGATTTTTGAATTTATTGTAAAGTTTAAATATAGGATTTATGAAATTTGATTATTTTATAAATCAAAGAAATTGGGGAAATTATAAAGGAGTTTAAAGACGTTTTAAAATAATAGTATAAATTGATTATATAAAGGATTTATAAATTGATATTTATAAATTAAAAATATTTGAATTATAAAACGAGTTTTTATAAGTGTTAGAATGAATTGTAAATGAATTTCATAAATGAATGAAATTTATAGAATTATAAACGGTGAAGTTATAAATGGTATTTTATAAGCAGTAGGTTTATAAAATTTGTAAAGTTATTAAAAGAATAAATTTGGGTAAATAAATGAATCTTATAAGTTGTAAGATTTATAAATTGAGAAGTTTTAAAGAACGATTTTGTAAACAAATAAATTATAAGAATTTAACTTATAATATGAACTTTTGGTATATAATTGAGTTATAAATTGAAATAGCTTAATAAAGGAGATTTATAAAAGGAAGTGGTTATAAAATAAATAGAAATAGAATTTATAAACATTGTTTTATAAATCCGCAAACGGCTTATTTTGATAAGTAAATTGTTATAACTTATCAATGGAGTTATATTCACGTTTTAGACAGTGAATAATCCTTTAAAATAAAATGTATAGAAATGATGAAATTGGTTAACAAAGTATATTCACGTTTTTGAATAGTGAATAATATGTTAAAGAAAATGTTTTGGATGTGATGTTTTAAATAGAATTAAAACGATCTAACGATGTTTTTAAAATGTGTTAAGATTCGGAACCGTAGATTTCAACATTCATTGTTGAAATAGACATTTTCGAGAAATAGAAGGAAATGGTGGACTATAACACTGTTGTTATAGTAAATGATTTCCGAAAGGAAATGTTTTGTATAGTATTGGGATTTATATATCTATTTTAAATTCGAATCCCTATACTAGTGATGTTGGGTTGTCGTAACGATGTTTTACGCAACATTCGTTTTGGCCCAAATAAATGTGTTTTAAGAGAATGATTTCCTTAAAGAATGAAATATATACTTAATTTCGATTTAAGTATATTGAATATTTTCCAAATGTTGAAAATAAATAGATTTGTGAATTACTTATAAATAAGTAAGTATGGAAATGTTTTTCCAATATGAAATGAAACGTTTTTGAGAATTTATCTTTTTGAAGATAAATTGAAAATGAATAATTGAAATCGTGTATTCATAAATATTTTGGAATGTAAATTCATTATAGAATTTATAAATGATAAGGGGAATTTGTTTAAAAATAGACATTGATTTATTTTTGAAGTGTGGGAATAAATTTATGGATTTAGAACGTAAATATAAAGTATATCGTTAAGGATTTATTTAATGGGTTTTAAAAAAAACCATGTTGAAATGAAAGTATTTCCGCGTAAGGAAAATGATTGAAATTTGTTTTCAAAAGTGGTAAAGGTGAAAAGTGATTTGAAAATTGTTTTCGAATGGTTGAAGTGTGAAAATTATATATCTTGTAAAGATATTATTTTGGGAAATAAATAATTTGGAAAATTATTTGGAATCTGGTGATGTTGTGCATATCCATTGATAGTTCAATAACCGACTATCAATATTTATCTTTGAATGGGTATTTGTTGTGATTTGCTTGAATTTGAATGCCACACTTATTTTTAAATAAGCGCTCACTATTCGGGTTAGCCGGGAAACGACCTTGGGGTCGTATAACCCACTCCGAATATGTGATACGTCGTTATGAATTGCATTTGAAGACCGGTGTTAAAGACCGGATATTTTCAAAAGCAAAAGGACAACTCGTCGATGACTTTGCGTCGACTGGTCCCCGGTATAGAGACTCTATATGTGATGGGAAGTCCGGTCGTGATTAGTGAATATCCGGATTGCAAGGACTTCTTTGTAAGTGCCTTCGGTTCTGTTCGATCCCGGAACAGAATTGTATGGATAGTATGTCTGACATTACAAATTGAGATATAAAGCTGATTTCTTTCAAATATATTTATGTTGGTGGCGGAGAATTTATTCTCTTAGCTTAACACCCTTCTCTGAGACGTACGAGCTCAGAGGTTATGTAGTTGATGGTTATCAGCGATATATTCCCAATTTGGTATTGTGACATGCTGAGTGTTGCTGTGAAATGATCATTGTTTGATCATTTGTGTTATGATCATTTGTTTGATCATTTATCTTTGTGATCATTGCTTTGATCATTTGTTGACCCAAAGCGTGGCTTTGTACCAAAGCGTGGCTTTGTGGACGAGACTTCGTCGGACCTCACACCCCGAAAATGGTCAAAACAGGAAGGATGCGGCAAGGTTATTAGGGGTAGCGCCCTTTAGTGTATGTCATTCCTTCTGGATAGAGGCGGTATCATAGTATGGAGCCCAGATACTTAACCTATGTTGTGCTGCAAACTTATTACGTTGTGGTTGTTGGAAATCAAGGATCCTCGGATGTAGATCGGTTACGATCGGGGGATGGCATATTCGTGTCAGTAGTTACCCAGTTAGGGGTAACCCGACCTTGTGTTGGCAGAGATCCGGTTTGGTTTTCGGGACGTCATTCCAGAGGCGTTTCCATGTGGCAATGGGAAGTTCCTTGGCCTGACCATTTGTTGGAAATCCAAAGAAACAATACGATCTTGTACGGTTTTAGTTGTATAACCTGCCATGGAATGTGGCGGTAACCTGCTATTGAACATGGTAGCTATAGTAGGCATACGATAATGGTCGTATGTTGGCTAAGATTTATATCTTTACTTTCGAAATGATTTTTCCTACACTATGCACTAGTAATAATATCAAATGTTTCTTTTTAATACATATCAAGCATCCTTGACTATCATAAGGAGAAATCTCCTCTGATTCTGCGTTTGCATTGTGTGTGTGTGCGGCAGGCCTTATGGTAGTTTCATTTTTAAAAGCATTGCAAATCTATTTTTAAATTATCCTATTCTTTGTTTTAAAAATAAACTGTTTTAGTTCTCACACCAGTCACATGACTGACTCAGAGTTTATTATTTTCCTTCCTAAACTCTGGGTGCCCACCAATTTCTACACGGGCAGTCAAGAGTAAGGTTTATCAGGATATTCTGGAATTCAGAAGTTGCTGGAGGCAGGATGGATGGCATGGCGTATTACTAGTATATAGTATTTCTTTTCCGCTGTTTATTGTTGTTTGATAGTTGTACACTCTGATGAGTAATGAAATGTAATGTAATGTAATGTAATAACTGATATAGTTCTTTGTTTAAAGATTATTCATTTGTTTATTATATGTTGTTCCGTTGCGATTGGGAGATTCTGATATTGTTCTGCTGTTTTCTTTCTGTTCTGTTCTATCTTTTCTCTCTTCTTCTACCTCTTTCTTTTTCTTAAAACCCTAAGTGTTCGGTTTTCCGGCATTCGAGTGCTCGGCAGTTGATACAGTGAGCGTATTGATGTCGGTTTTCGAAAGTCGAAGAATCAGGTTCTTACAAATGGTTTCTAAAATTTATCTAAATTATATTTGGATTTGAATTTTAATATTGGACTTTGAAATGAAATTAAAAGTCAATAAGTTAAAGTTGGGAATTTATATATTTGTTTAAAAGTGGAATTTAATATATGGCAGAAATGAAAATAATTGAAATTTTGATTTAATATGAATCAGAATGATTATGAATATAAATTCAATATAATTTATAATGGGGATTTTAAAATTGAAATTTTAACCGATTTCGACGATTTTAAAAATCGCTTAATTTAATCGACGAGTTAAAATAGCCTTCTGGGGCACAGTCTCGAATTCGACGAAACTAGTTCCATTGGATCTTTAATAGTGTATTATTATCGAATTTCAAATTTTGTTGCGTTTGGAGTTACTGTTTGCTAGTATGGGAGAGAAACGCATTGAAGTAAATATTGAAAATTTAATATTTTAAATCGATTCAAAAAGCTAACTTCCGCATACGATTGAGTTAAGCCCTCAATCATGTTCCAGGGTGTTTAGAATAAGGGTAAAAATTTATAAACGCCAAACAGCACGTGTTATTTGGAGTTCGTTTGAAAAAACATATAATTTTGGAAAATGATATTAAAATAATTGGTTTATACAAATATTTATATTCTTGCTACAAAAACTCTAGCCGAACATTCGTAGCCTCCACATTAAATTTCAATGGCTAAAAACTCATCTCCTTTACCCCTCGATTCCTCTTGATCCGTGCATTAATATAAAAAGCTTCCAATTAGAATATCGGAGAGCTCGAGAAGCTCTACGGTATCAACGGTCGAGATCAAAAATATTAGAGCGGATCAATGGCAAGACGACCGCGTACCTTTTCCATTCGTTCATATTTTTGGTGCAATGGAGGGACCGAGCTCCTCGTAACTCACGATGTGGGTGTGGTGGTGGTACGTGCTTCGTTTGGTGTTCCCGATCGTCTTATAGATCGTCGTGGTGGTAGTGGCATGCTTTGGGACGTCGACGATGGATGGGTTCGTGCATTTGTATATGTCTGAAAGGAGATGAAGTTACATGGCCTGATTCTCTTCACTTGAATGTACAACCAAGATTGTAAAAAAATTGTATAATTTATATTCAAATGTTTAACAATTCACATCTTGGTCATAAGAGGTCAAAATCGGACAAAACAAGCAACGTCGGAATCGCTATGAAGAGCACTACGTAGTGGTGCAGATTTGGAGGCGATCGGAGCTAGCGAAAATTTTAGGTTAAATCAAATGTGCTCGATTAAATTTAAAATTGGGACGTTGATGACATAGAATCTCAGTTAAGTTAATCTCACTCAATTTTGATCTGCCATTATAAATTTTGAACATTTAAAATTTATAAATGATTGTTTGGTTAAATTGATGCATTTTTATCAATTGGATGTAATATTGTATATAGTAATGTATCCATATTGGAGTGATTGATATTCCCGTATGTATATAAAGCGGATGAGACCCTATGCGCCACGCATAATAGCGGATGACCCTATATACCGCGATATTCCACCTCGAAGTGGAATTGGTATTTTTATGTTGTGCTAACATCTATGGATGCAAGGAAATGGGTTGGAGGGATCCAATGGGATTCCTCAAAACGTTGAATTTAATTGCATATATAGTGATATATTTTTTGGTTGAAATAATCTGGCGTAAGTTATTGTGCGATTTGGATTGGTTGGATGCTATGATATGCTTTGACATAGATCTGGTATTTTAAATACCAGTAATATGTGTTTAAATTGGAAAAAGAAATTTAAAAAGATTTAAAGAAAAATGTTTTATAAAGAAATTTTGGGTTAACCAATTGGATAAAATAAATGGTTTTGAAAATGGGTACTTAGCCAACCCGGAACATTGTGAATAGGATTTTGGAATAAAAGTATTAAATAAAGGATTTTTAAATAATAAATCAGTAAACATATTTGTTTAAAAATACAAAGGTTTTAAAATCGGGAATGTGGGCTTGTTTTTAGAAGAGGGTTTTTAATTTATTAATTTGATAATTTGTAAAAGTGTCAAATCATTTTGGAAAATTAGTTGTTAATTATTTTAAATTTTTTAAACATATTTAATTATTTACAAGTAACCTCATAATGATTTTGAAAGATTTTTTATTTTTATTTTAGAAATGGCCAGCATTTTGTTTTTAAAAGGATATTTATCAATTTTCAATATGGTTTTGTATAATAACTTTTATTTAAAGTATAATTGCCTAGATTTAACTTGAAATTTAATTCAGAAGTTATAAGCACTATTTTGAGATAATTTTTAAAACAAAGTTTTTTTTCGAAAAAGTAACGGTATACTCACATGGCGTAATCAGAGGTAGTGAGTGCCTGTAGTTAAGACTTGAATTTCTCTGGGATAGAGACGTAACCATTGAGCTGTGACCATGATTTGATACTGCAATGGTACTTTCCACCTTTATTTTAGAAAGGTTTTCAAATATTTATGAGGCATAATTTTAAAATTTTACTAAAATCGATAAGACAAGTATGTATGGTTTTCAATAAAGAGATTTAATTATTTAAATTTTAATTTAATAAGAGATTTAATGTTTTCAATGAAAATGGAATTTTTGGTTGAATTGATTGTTTTATTTGATAGTTAAATAACCGACTATCAAATCTGGACCCAAATATAACCTTGGAAATATCTAGAAGAGGTACGGGAATCATAAGGTACAGTTACCGTTCGAGGTGCTATACTGTACGTATAACTCGTTCATTCTTTTAGGACGTTGGTAAGGAATTCCGTCCACTAATGGTTAGGAGATGATCTCTGATCTTATTTCCGTCTGTTATTTCCTAAAGAACCAGGGTCGAGTTTATTGAAAATATCGAACGTTGTTTTCAAAGAGATCAGGATCGGATTCGTGATTCGAAAACCACATCGATCCAACAAGTATGTTTTCATGATGAAGACAAGAGCTTAGAGTTGAAGATGGAGCAGTGAAATGCAAGGGCTAATCGCTACTAATCCTGAGGTTGATTCCAAAATGGATGTAGTAGGAATAGTGCTTTCGGTACCGTTCGGACCGGGAACAGACTGATATGGATGAATGCTTTCAGAACATTGTCATTGGAGGACAATGAGCATTCCGAGTGAATTTTCCTATAAGGTAATCGTAGCCTCTAGCCTCATCAACCGAGAATGACTGAAAATCATGGGGGATGTAGCAAGGCTGAGTGGTTCGCACCCAAGTAGGGTATGTCTATCACCTTTCTAGATAACCTCGGATATTATCACCACTTGTCAAAGGAGCTCGTAAAGGTGGGAACACCCGGGGTGATATCGTATTCGGTCTATTCAAGTTAGGAATAGTCCGGACGTGTGTAGCAAAGGATCCCGGAGTGATCCTGGATATGGTGTTTCTAGACAGGTACCATGGCAGGTGGTACCTAAGTGCCTAGTCATTCAATTGGAATTCATTCTCCAGTATGTGCCTTTACAGTTTTGATTGTAGAGCCTAGTATTGCTTGAATTTAATTAATGTAACAATTTCAGCCATTTGAATAATTATTTTTACTTAGACACTATTATAATATCAGAGGATTTTGATACGAAATGTATTGATCGTAGGGTAAAAACCCGGCATGTTTATTTGTGGCGTGGTCTTACGAGATACCTTTGATTTTTAAAGGATTTTGGAACTTTAATAATTCAATTTGAATGTGATTTATCATGCTGGTTTTTCAAACAGACTCGGTTGTTATTTTATTACAACGCTCTGGTCCGACCGAGTATTTCAGGTTCGGGATTGGATACTATGGAGCTCAGGAGATGTGCTGGAGACCGAGACGTATCTCGTACTTGTTTATTTCCGATGCAGTGTTGTTGTGATTACTAGAAGTTGTGAGGGCAGATTGTTATAACTGTCCAGGCGGGTAATTATTGATATGTGTACTCTGATGTGAGATATGTATATTAAGTTTTTTGCTTTGTGTAAAAAATATTCATATTATATATTGTTCGGTTCGTGAGATTTTGGTTTGTTTAGTTTTCTTCTTCTACCTCCTTTCCTTCTCCTCAACAATCTGTCATTCCAGCACTCGATCGTTCGGCATGTTACACGATGAGCATATTTATGTTGATTTTCGAGGGTCGTAAGGGCGGGTCGTGATATTGTGGTATCAGAGCTAGGTTGGCGATATACCTAGGCTTTGGTGGGGATTACTCATTAGAGATAGAGTCAGAAGTACTCTAGAATGAGTTTGAGTGTATTAATAGCCATGAGCGCGTAATTATTAATGAGTATAAAATGTTTTTATATTATGTCGACTTATTGGTTGAGTGTTTATGAATTCTGATCGGTACGGGAAGTACAACTTTATTGATAGGGGTTCCTAAACTCTTAAATAAGGTAAACCAACATAGTATTGTTTTAAAGTGTGTAAATGAAAAAATTTACCTAAACTTTTTATTTGGATATAAAAGCAAAAGTTTTTTGAAATTAGTATATATATTTGGATGTTTGGTTGTTAATATTAAAAATCAAAATATGATTACAAAATTTGAAACTGCTATATGTGTATATAATCAAATAGAAGTTATAAGAATGATTATACAAAGAAGTATAACTAAAATTTGGTTTAAACTAGAATTTAAATCCGGGAAATTTTGGGAAATGGATTAAAAAGAGTTTGGAACTAAGTGTTGGAATTTTTAGATCTTAAGATTTTGGAAATGTTTTCCAATGGGGTTTGAAAAGAAAATTGGAGTATTATTTTGGGAATATTTTTTAATAGAAATTGTTTTAAAATGATTTTGGAATTAAGGAAGCACTGAACTCACTTTAATCGCTGGAAAATGATCCTGGTGATAATGGCCACATCATCAGTATTCATTTTCGAGTTTCTAAGTGATGGATTGCTACCGGAGTGGTTGACTATGATTATTGCTTTGGCTTGTTTAGTAAGCAAGTTTATTTTAGAAATTCCAAAGGGAGTTGTTTTGGTAAAACCAAGTTGTTTTGAAAATCCGGGGGTATGGTTTGATATACCAAAGTGATATATGCATATCTATGATTTCAAATGATGTCGAAATAAAAACCAGGTAATTGAATTCTGGGATCTCTATTTAAATGATTTAAAGTTAAGAAAAATCAGTTATAGAACTTATAATGTGAAGTTGATATAGATAAGAAAGGAAAAAATGCAAATTTTAATCCTGGAATGAAAATTTAACTTGAGTAAACTAAAGTGAATAAGACATTGGAATTTTAACTTAAGATAAGTAAATAAAATAGAAGTTGGAATTGAACTGAAATGGAATATAAAGTTGAAATTTAGAACAATTATATAACTATAAGTTATAATTATTTAATGAAATGGATACACTTAAGCTATTAATTGATATATATATAATCTGGAGTTGTGATTACAAAATGCAAATGGACTCAAGTAAGCAATATAAGCAATATGAGATATTAAAGAAATAAGTTTTCGAACATATGAATCGAAAATGTGATGGTGAAACCGAAGTGAAAATAGTGATATATAGTAAAGAAATGGATATTCGAAAATTTTGATTTTAAATGAGAGGTGAATTGAAATTGAGAAGAGTAAAGTATAATGCGAATGGTGAAGTGATTATATAACTATAGGTCATGAATATTAAATGTAAATAAGGCTTAAGTGGAAAGTCATGGAATTGTGAATAAATAAGGTATATAACTTATCAAACTGGGAAAGTGAAAAAGGGTAACAAAATTAAAATGGTTAAGAAATTGATAATAAGAAACGAGTTTCGTTCATAAAGCTACGCTTTTCATAAAAGCCCTGCTTTGATCAACAAATGGTTAGCAGCACTTAGTATGCCACATTGCCAAAGGAGATATATCACTAGTAACTATCAACTACATAACCTCTGAGTTAGTGCTAAGAGAATAAATTCTCCGCCGTCAAATAGAAATATATTTGATAGAAACCAGCTTTACATCCCAAAGTGTAATGTCAGACATACATCCATACAAGTCCGTTCTGAGTTCGATCAGAACCGAAGGCACTTCAAGAATCCCTTGTAAATCCGGGTATTCACAATCCCGATCGGACCCTCCATCACATATGGAGATCTCTATACCATAGCTACTCAGTGCAGAGTCATTTGACAGGTTACCCTATCATTCTCAAAAATACCCGGTCTTCACCACCGGTCTTCAAATGCTATCCATTTCGTTGTATCATTTATTCGGAATAGGTTTTATGACACAAAGTCCTCTCTCGGCTAAACTTTTGAATAATGAGCGCTAAATTTTAAAACCATATGGATATATTAGGATCTTAGTTTAGTCACGTCTTTAAGCCCAAAAACATTTCCTTTTGAATGGTTTAAAAAAATTTCCACGTTCAAATCTTTTATACAAAAGATACACCTTTAAGATTCTCTTTAATTTGAAAACAAAGTTCATAAATCTTTATCAAAGATTCACTCATAGCTTTCAAAACAATTCCATTTCAAATTTGAAACCCTTTTAACAAAAAATGGAAGTTCTTTCATTTTATGAAAGGTATTATCATTTGAAAACAAATGCTTTCGTTTTCGGGAAAATCCGATTCAATATGCTCAAGTTATAGCCCTTAAAGTATAAACTAGGGTTAAATTTAAATTCCCAAATAATACATTTAAAATACTTCAAAGATGGTTTAAAAATAATCCATATAAATATTATAACTTGTACAGCCCTTTCAAACCATAATTTCCCAAAATAATTTTTTATTTTAAAACTTTGATAAACCATATTGTATTCAAAATAGTTTTAAAAGATGAATTTTGAATCCAAGATAGTTTGAAAATGATTTGGGTTAAACTTTTGAAAAGAAAGTTTTTTTGGGTATGAACTTAAGTTTTAAAGCTGAATATAACTTAAGCAGCGATATGGAATGTTACAAAAAACCTTAGAAGCAATTTTATCAAATGGTTATTATAAATTTGCTTGAAATAAAATGTCCTTCACTAAAAAATGAAGTGAATAACACTATATGAACTAAATGGAAGTGAATAAATTGAATGGGTCAATTTAAAGGGAATTAGAATTTGGTTGCAATGGAAATTTAACTTAAGTGATTATTTATGAAATGGATTCATGAATGAAATTAATATGGATTGCAATGTGTTAATGGAAAAAAATAAAGCAAATAAAGTGGTGAACAACTTAAATGGGCATCAAATGCAAATTAGATTAATGGATTTAAGATCAATTAAAAAGGGGAAGAAATTGAAGTTAATAAAATGGGCTTGCATGTGATGAAAGTGAATAGTGAACGGAATGAAAATAGATTGAACGTATATCAATTTAAAATTTGATAAGGTGAATTTATGTAAGTGAAGCACATACAAATCATATTGGGATGAATATGAGTTGGATGTTGTAAGTATGAACTAAATGTAATAAATTTGATTGTAAATCATTTCGAATTAAATAAAATGATATATGTATCCATGGAAAGGAATTAAATTTGTGTTGAAACCTTATGATTGCTTATAATATATGGTTGGCATGTTTGGATTATGAAGTTTATATCTTTGCTAGTTAAATGAATGAAATGTTATTAAAATTCCATGTTTTGGAAAACTTATGTGCTAGTTAGAGTAAGTATAGATACATGAAGCTGTCTAGGTAGATTTTGGTAGCGTAAATGAATTTAAAATAAGCTTCTTGCTTAAAAATGCTAAATAGAAGGTACGCCAATGCATAAAATGAAGCAATGATAGTATATTGTTATATATTTTGGTTTCTGACCGTGTGAGTCGATGTATATATATTTATCTCTCATGTGATATTGTAAAAGGCTCTCGGTACAAAGGAGACGCTGTTGAAATTTTTTGAAAATCAGGGTGTTAGAAATTTGTTGAAAGTTTTGAAAATTTTTAGTTAATTAAGAAAGTTGACTTTTGGAACGGTGTTAGAAATCAAGGGTTTGAGTTAGAAATGGGAACAAGTTGTTTTGGAATAAAACCAAAAACGGTTTTGAGAAGTGAATGTAGGATTGTAATTAAGTGGGTTTTTGGTAAGTTAATGGGTTTGGGAGCATTTTTCCTACCTTAGCAATTTCGAGGATGAAATTTTTATAAGAGAGGAGGAATGTAACGACCTGCAATTGCGTTCATTAATTTTGAATATTTAATCTATTTTAAATGTTGAATTTGAATTATAAATTGATTTTGAATATGGAAGAATCAGTAAAATGATTTAAAAATTCTAATTTTAGCGATTTATTTAATTTGGATGAATAATAAATTAATAACTGAAATTGGTATAATAGACGAATCAGGAAATAAAGTATATGAAAATGGTTTCTAAAGTTTATCTAAATTCTATTCGGATTTGAATTTTAATATTAGACATTGAAATGAAATTAAAAGTCAATAAGTTAAAGTTGGGAATTTATATATTTTGTTTAATAGTGAAATTTAATATATGGTAGAAATGAAAATAATTGAAATTTCGATTTAATATGATTCAGAATGATTTCTAGTATGAATATAAATTCAATATAATTTATAATGGAGATAGTAAGTTTTTAAAATTGAAATTTTAAACGATTTCGATGATTTTAAAAATTGCTCGATTTAATCAACGAGTTGAAATAGCCCTCCGGTGCACAGTCTCGGAATTCGATGAAACTAGTTCCAATGGATTCATAATAGTGTATTATTATTGGATTTCAAATTTCGTAGCGTTTGGACCCACCATTTGTTCGTACGGGAGAGACGCGTTGAAATAAATATTGAAAATTTAATATTTTAAATCGATTCAAAAGGCTATCTTCCACATACGATCGAATTAAGCCTCGAAGTAAGTTCTATTGTGTTTATAATGGGGGTAAAACTTTATGAACATTTGCGGCACGTTTTGTTTGGAGTTTGTTTGAAAAAGCTTGTAATTTTGGAAAACAATATCAAAATAACTGGTTTATATGTGTGTGTGTGTGTGTATATGTGTGTGAGTGTGTACATATATATATATCTGTGTGTGTGCTTGCTATAGAAACCCTAGCCGAACGTTCGTAGCCGCCACAGTAAACTTCAATTGTCGAAAACTCATCTCCTTTCCCCCTCGATTCCTCTTGATACATGCATTAATATAAAAAGCTTACAACTAGAATATCGAAGAGCTCGAGAAGCTCTACGGTATCAACGGTCGAGATCGTAAATAGTGGAGTGGATCAATTGCAAGGCGGCTGCATACCTCTTCCATTCGTTCATGTTTTTTGGTGCAATAGAGGGGGCGAGCTCCTTGTGACTTACGGCATGGGTGTGGCGGTGGTACGCGCTTGGTTTGGTATTCCCGGATTGTCTTATAGATTGTCGTGGTGGTAGCGGCACACTTTGGGATGTCGGCGATGGATGGATTCGTGCGTTCGAATACTTCTGGGAAGGAGATAAAGTTACACAACCTGGTTCTCTTCACTTGAATGTACGACCCAGATTGTTAATTTTTTTTATATAATTTATACTCAAATGTTTAACAATTCACATTTTGGTCATACAAGGTCGAAATCGGATGAAACAAGTGGTGCCGGAACCATAGCAATGAGCACTATGTAGTGGTGCCGATTTGGAGGCGATCGGAGCTAGAATTTTTTTAGGTTAAATCGAACGTGCTCGATTTAATTTATAATTGGGACGTTGACGACGTAGAAACTCAAGGTGAGTTAATCTCACTCAATTTTCGACTGTCGGTATAAATTTTAAATGGTTAAAATTTATAAATGATTGATTAGTTAAATTGATGTATTTTTACCAATTGGATGTGATATTGTATATAGTAGTATATCCATATTGGAGTGATTGATATTCCCGCATACATACATATATATATATATATATATATATATAGATATATATATATATATAATGGATGAGACCCTACGCTCCCCGCATAATAGTAGATGACCCTATATATCTCGATATTCCACCTCGAAGTGGAATTGGTATTTTTATGTTGTGTTAACATCTGTGGATGTAGGGAAATAGGTTGGAGGGATCCAATGAGATTCCTAAAAATGTTGAACTTAATTGCATATATAGTGATATATGGTTTTATTGAAATAATATGAAGCAGGTCATTGTGTGATTTGGATCGGTTGGATGCTGTGACGGTTTTGACCCAGATTCTGGTATTTTAAATACCAGTAATATACATTTAAAGTGGAAGATAAAATTAAAAAATCTTTTGAAGCAAAATGTTTTATAAAGAAATTTTGGGTTAACCAATTGGATAAAATAAATGGTTTTAGAAATTGGTACTTAGCCAACCCGGAATATTGTAAATAGGATTTTGGAATAAAAGTATTAAATAAAGGATTTTTAAATAATAAATCTGTAAACGTATTTGTTAAAAATATAAAGGTTTTAAAATCGGGAATGTGGACTTATTTTTAAAAAGGGGGTCTTTAATTTATTAATTTGATAATTTGTAGAAGTGTTAAAACATTTTAGAAAATTAGTTGTTTAATTATTTTAAATTGTTTAAGTATATTTAATTATTTACTAGTAACCTTATAATGATTTTGAAAGATTTATTATTATTATTTTAGAAACAGTTAGCATTTTGTTTTTAAAAGGATAATTATAAATTTTCAATATGGTTTTGTATAATAACTTTTATTTAAAGTATAATTGCCTAAATTTGACTTGAAATCTAATTTAGAAGTTATAAGCACTATGTTGAGATAATTTTTAAAATAATGTTTTTTTTCTGAAAAGTAATGGTATAATCACGTGGCGTAATCAGAGGCAGTGAGTGCCTGCAGTTAAGACTTGAATTTCTCTAGGATAGAGACATAACCATTAAGCTGTGGCCTTGGTTTGATACCGCAGTGGTACTTTCCACTTTTATTTTAGAAAGGTTTTCAAATATTTTTAAAGGATAGTTTTAAATATTTACTAAAATCGATAAGACAGGTATGTATAGTTTTGAATAAAGAGATTCAATTATTTAAATTTTAATTTAAAAAGAGATTTTGTGTTTTTAGTGAAAGTGGAATTTTTGGTTGAATTGATTGTTTTATTTGATAGTTAAATAATCGACTATCAAATTTTGACCCAAATATAACCTTGGAAATATCTAGAAGAGGTATGGGAATTATATGGTATAGTTACCGTTCGAGGTGCTATACTGTACGTATAAACTCGTTCGTTCTTCTAGGACGTTGATGAAGAAATCCATCCACTAACGGTCAGGAGGTGATCTCTGATCTTATTTTCGTCTGTTATTTCCTAAAGAACCGAGGTCGGGTTTACCGTAAATATTGAACGTTGTTTTCAAAGAGGCCGGGATCAGATTTGTGATCCAGAAAGCACTTCGATCCAACGAGTATGTTTTCGTGATGAAGACAATAGCTTGGAGTCAAAGATGGAGCAGTGAAGTGCAAGGGATAATCTCTAATAATCCTAAGGGTGATTCAAAAGTGGATGTAGTAGAAATAGTGCCTTCGGTTCCGTTCGGACCGAGAACGGACTGGTATGGATGAATGCTTTCAAAACATTTTCATAAGAGGACAATAAGCATTCCAAGTGAATTTCCTAAAATGATAAATGTAGCCTCAAGGCTCATCAACCGGTAATGACTGAAAGTCAAGGGGATTGCAGCAAGGCTAAGTGGGTTGCACCTAAGTAGGATATGTCAATCACCTTTCTAGATAACCTCGGATATTATCAGTACTTGTGAAAGGAGCTCGAAAAGGGTGGGAACACCCAAAGTGATAAGCATATTCGGTCTATTCAGGTTAGGAATAGTCTGATCTTGTGTACCAAGGGATCCCGAAGTGATCCTCGGTATAGTATTTCTAGATAGGTTCCGTGACAGGTTGCACACTAGTGCCTAGTCATTCAGTTGGAATCCATTCTTCAATACGTGCCTTTACGGTTTTGACGGTAGATCCTAGTATTGCTAGAATTTAATTAATGTAACAATTTCAGCTATTTGAATAAGTATTTGTACTTAAACTCTATTATTGTAACGAACCGCTATTTGGACCATTCAAATCGACACTAAAACCGTACATGTCCGACTTGAATAATTCAAAATACCGAATTGTTAATTTAATTTGGCAAACTTAACATATACAATAAATAAATCAAACACAGATCACAGACACAGAGTAATATAATGCAGCGGAATAGAAAAAAATAGTAGTTCATGAAGCTACTATATACATCAGAGTTTAAAATGAATACATCAGAATCTCTTGAATACAGAAAAGTCTTCAGTACGAGCCGATGACTTCTCTGAACCAGTCAACTAGAAAACTGGAAGCTGAAACGATAGTTGGATCTCCAAATGAAGCTCCAGTCTCCAAAGGTGAGTCTCTAATGCTGTATTACTCAGTCTGACCCGAGCGTAAAGCAAAACACAAAACACTCGAGTCAGGATTAAAATTCTTATATCAATAAATTCAACTCAAATGAAATATCAACTGAAATACAATATAACTTAAAGGATGTTTGGGATGTCCATCCTCTAAGGGTCCATAGAACTATCTACAGGGTAGAAATATACACTATTACACCGTGGTCATTCACTTAATTTATACTTCAAACCTAAATATCCATTTCACTTCAAATGATTATATTCCCAAAATAGTATTTGTATAATTTATATGCTGTATACAGTAAAGCACTTTCAAATTCCAAATCGTTCACATCAACCCGACCTTCCCATTCCAATTATAGTAAATCTCATTTTATCAATTTAAATTTTCCTAAAATAACCACTTAAATTTTATAATTCCCAAATTTGGATTTAATATCCCAATTACCCCTTTTATTTCAATATGTTCCATACTTTAAGTATTCAACATTTCAACTAAATTTTTCCCAATCTAGTTTAAAAATTTCCAATTTAGTTCATCCTCAATTTATATCCAATTCAATTCATTATCTAAATAACAAATTTAACTATCTTGGTTCCAAATACATATCCAAATCTCTAAACCATTTAATTACAATATAGTTCATAGCTCAAATATAACAATTTAAAATTTAACAGTTTCATATAGATTCTCGATTTTTACATCACTATTATTTCGTCTTGAACCCTCCCTTATTTGATTCAATATCATTTTAGTGACCTTAAATTTCATTTTACTCAATATTTCTTAATTTTATTTAACCGTGAAATATCTCATTCGATAAATCTCAAATTTGATTTAAATAAATAAATCCTTATCTAAAAACCATTTTAAAAAAACCCAAAAATTTATCTCCAAACCTTAATTGTTCAATATTATTGCAAAAACTATTCGAGATAAAATTTACATAAATATTTATCATAATTTATGTATTTAATCAAATCTTGACTAAACTAGATATAATTAACTCTATATTTATCATTACCCTTTTAATATGTATTTAAGAATTTACATTTAATAAGACCATATATTTCTTATCATATGGTCAAGTGTTACGGATATTATCATTTCAATCCGTACACTAAATGTATACGGGTGGATAGCATTTCAACCCGTAACCCCAAATTTGATTAAATGGAAACCGCTTGGGTCTATCATTTCAACCCATTTCAATTCAAAAACAAACATAACAAAGGGAACTTGCAGTGTGATGACAGGGATGGTGTCACAGTAAATAAACAAACAATAACAACAATCAATAACAATTCAATAAATAAATCAAATAACCCCGAAATAATCGTATTAATTCGCATTGTTACTTGTATAATTATTTCTAGAATCTACACTATCATTTCATGTAGATTAAAGATTATTACATTACAGTTTTTCACTTGTCGTTCCTTTTTAAATTTCAGTTTAAAGCTACAACAATTAATCCAAACTACGTTCAAATATTTAGAGTATAATTTATCAATTTCTACGACAATTAATGGGTCAAATCTACTAATCAAGTTCACATATGGCGGGGTCAGGTTTTAATAAATCCAGGTCCGTCATATATAATCCGTTAAATTTGTAAACTATACTACCCCAACTTAAACTAGCAAACTAGTTATCATTTAACAATAATAATTAACATCCAATTTAAACAACAATCAATCAGAAAATCAATTATCAACCAATCTGTATTATTATCACATAAATAATTAACCGATAATGGTGTCAGGGTCATAGGTGAACAGATACAGGTAATAGCAGTCATAACAGTAAAAACAACTAACAGCAGCATATTTCAATTGTCGTTTCAATTGAAATCAAATTTAATAAATAAAAGAATGTTAATCGTGAGTGATTGCTCACCTTTCGAGGCTAAAGAAGATCGACAACAGAGCAAGCTATGAATTTTGGTCACGCTCTAGAAAATCGAACAAATCCAAACAAAATCGCAAAGCGAAGTAAGAATGAAAGTGGATCTTGACGTGCAAAGCTGAAAGATAGAGTTTGATGGAAACGAATCAGAATCGTATTGATATAATCGGAAAAGAAAATATAAGTTATAAATTATTCCCTAAAACGAATTTTCCTTTAAAACATATATTTAAATAAGAGGGATATATGTATTATACTTATTCCAAATCAAAATAAATTTAAACATAAATTAAATTAATACGCTTTGTAAAATATCAGTGTATATACTCTATTTAAACAACAGACCGATGAACCAAAGATAACTAAATTTCTATAATATAAATACAGACACTTTGTATAAATTCAAACCCTTATGCAAAAAAATATGTACTACTTTACCAATATCATAAATTATCATGTTATGTTTTGAAATGTTACCAACTGTACACAACTGTAAATGACAAAACCAATATATATAACACATAGACAAAGCTTTATATGTATATATACTATACGTAAACCTATTTATATAAACCGACTTATATACGTATAAACTAACATTGATTTAAATATATCATATACACATATAAAAATTAATAAATATACATATACTTTTATCATTGACCGTAAGAGAAAAAAAACAGAGATTTTTAACTTCATATACTTACAGTACTTTATTCCATGTGTATAATCAAACAGTCTTGCTTTATATAATATAATATATGCTTATATATATATATATATATATATATATATATATAGCTTACCTTGTAAACATTTAAACATAGACTCAAAGAATTATTATACTATGTATACATATAGCTTACAAATCAATATTCGTAACTTATAATATACCTTGTAACCTATTACTGTAAATATGTATGTTATAAACATACTTATTTTATTAAAATAAATGTTAGTCAGAGAATCAATATGGGTTTGTCCCTTCATATCAGTATACCAATATAAAAGTATCCTAGTCTACTGCAATATTAAAATTGAAATCCTTAACATAAAATATGTGTAAACAAATGTATAAAACATGCAATCGAATACATAAAATACAAATGCAGACCTAAATTGTATCAACTTATCTAATCTAACCTTTTTAAACAAACTACACTCATCAACTAACTGAATGCATCATATATTATAAACGAAAAGAAAAAAAAAAATCAAAATATAGATACAAGTTAAATATGTACATATATAATACTAACTTGCATCATCTACCGGCTATACAAGAAAAGGAGGGGAGGCGGAGGAGGAAGGAGTGGTTTCACGTGAAAAGTGGGGTGCAGACATAAGTGGAGAGGTAAGAAGAATAGAGAGGAGAGAAGAAAGGCTGATTGTGGAGAGAAAAATGAATAGGAAGGGTATAAATTTGATTGAAATGGAAACGTACAGGAAATTAGAAAGGAGATAAATGAATGGAATAAAACGTATAGGAATTTAGAGAGGAAATAAATAATTGAAATAAAACGTATAGGAAATTAGAAAGGAAATAAATGAATGCGTAAAGAACGTATAGAATTTTATATGTTTCAAAATCAACGATACAATTAAAGCAATTTTATTATTTGGCAGGTTATAAGTTTTATATCTATTTATTTCCTAGATCTCAATACATTGCCTATTATATTAAGAAGATTTATTATTATTATCAAACGTTCAAAAAGTTATCACCCCAAAATACAGAGATGACATAACAACACCTAGAAGCATAGATTTAGGAAATATTATTAAAGCAATAAATTTGATTGGATGGCACACTTTGAATTTTGAAACGGAAGGGAATTTTGAACGAAACAAAATGAATGCACTATCAACAGTCACCCTATGATATAGCTAGAATTTTAAAGCAATTAATTTTGATGTTTGTACATCACGTCATCAGTTTGAAAAGGCAAGGATAAAGGGGAAAAAGAATGGACAGAGAAATGTAAGCAAACGGAAAATTATAAAGGCAAAAGATGAAACAGCTAGTCTTGTTTTGTTTTTTCAATGGCGAGAGAAACATGAAGATGAATTTAGGCAAGCATATATATTAAAAGCAGAGAGGATGGAGAGGTAATAAAACTTCAATAGGAAGAAAATATATAGCTTAAATTTATTCTGTAACCGAAATCATAAAAAAAATGGAAACGAATATGTATAAAATAGGAGAAAGAATAAGGTAATATCAACGGTCAAATTCCCTGGATTTGAGCTGAGCAATTTGTTATTATTTTTGTCCAGCACGTTTCAAAGTTTTAATTGTAAAAGAAACGGAAATTGCCCATTGATTCATTAACGTGATTTAATCAAAATAAAAGGAAATGAAGAGTAACTGTCAAACGTTTTGATTTGGTGAATATTTACAGCAATTAAATAGTAAAGAAAATAAATGAGCCAATATAAAGTCAAAGAAGGTCACGAATAAATTTATTGAATACATTGAAAATGGAAACGGCAAGGTAAGCTGAATTCAAGGAATGGGGAAATCTATCCAAAGATTGAAAAATTTACTAAAGAAAATAAAATTTTGAACGGTAGGAAAAAAATGATAGCTACCCACTGATTTAGACCAATTAAGGCGATTAATAGCTTGAATGGATATCACGTTCAAATTTTGAAACGGGAGAAATAAAGTCAAAATTAAAGGTACCGTTACCTCGAACAATTTATTTTAATAGAATGTGTCAGCGCATGCAGTAGAGCACATTACTATTCAATATGTACTTTTCTTCTTTATTAGTAGGTTTATCACGTAAAAAGTGAGAATTTGAAATTATTTACAAATATGAAATATTTATTAACAGGGAGTTTGGTTTTTTTTTTTGTATAATGATATATACGTATAGGAACTTTATGCGTTAGTTATTAAGACATATACATTTAGGCATGTCAGTTATACTATACTATATTATAATTTATTATATTATCTTATATGTATGTTTGATTTTAATAAATGTAAGTTTGATTTTTTTATATATATGTTTGAAACGCATGTGTATTAAATTTATTATATTTGGATTTATAATGAAAAATTTTGTTTCAAAATATTATTATTTAAAATTTCTCAAAAATCTAATTAAGTACGCTAAATAAAACCATTAAAAATTAACAAAACTTTATGGGTCGTTACAATTATAATATCAGAGGATTTTGATATGAAATGTTTTGGTTGTCGTAAGGTAAAAATCTGGCATGTTTATTTATGGCATGGTCTTACGAGATACCTTTGATTTTTAAAGAATTTTGGAACTTTAATAATTCAATTTAATGTGATTTCTCATGCTGCTTTTCCTGACTGAGTTGGGTGTTATTTTATTATAATACTCACGTCAGACCGATTATTTCAGGTTCGGGATTGGATACTATGGAGCTCAGGAGACGAGCTAGAGACCGAGACGTATCCTCATATTGGTTTATTTCCGATGCAGTGTTGTTGAAATTACTAGCAGCTGTGAGGCAGGTTATTATAACTATCCAGGCTGGTAATTATTGATGTATGTACACTGATGTGAGAAATGTATATTACTGTTTTTTTTCTTTGTGTAAAGAACTATTGATATTATGTATTGTTCTGTCCGCTGTGAGATTCTGTTTCATTTAGTTTTCTTCTTCTTCTACCTCCTTTCTTTCTCCTCAACAATCTATCGTTCTGACACTCGATCGTTTGGCATGTTACACGATAGGCGTATTTATGTCGATTTCCAGGGGTCGTAAGGACGGTTCGTGATAGATTTGACATTAGGAACAATATCAAGGCAGTAGTTAGGAAGCCCTCAAGCTTAGCTAATTATAAAGAATCAAATATGGAAGAATCAAGAGGAGGGAGTAGAAGAGGGACAGTGTAACAGCCCGCAAATCCGTACCCCTTGAGTCAACACTATTCTACATAAATCAACTCAAGTTGCACCGAACTACGAACCATTTTGGTTAAAGAAGAAGAGGTAGAAGAAGAGAAAACTAAAACAACATCAGAATCTAACCCTCGCAGCGGAATAAAATATAATAGATAAACAATGGTCTTTACACAAAAACAAATATATATTTGTTTCATATATATATACATCAACAGAGTACATCAATCACAGCTCAACATCAATAACATACATCTGGATACATAGATACTCAACACAGCGGAATATATACATAAGCAAATACGTAAATACGTATCGTCATCCAGCTCGTCTCCTGAGCTCCACAGCATCAATCCTGTATCCTATAATACTCGGTCTGACCCGAGCATTATAGTTAAATAACACTCTAGTCAGTCTGGAATACCAGCGTGAGAAAATCACACCCAATTGATTATTAAAGTTTCAAAATCCATTGAAAAAAACAAAAGCATCTCGTAAGACCACGCCACAAATAAACATGTCGGGTTTTTACCTTACGATAGCTAAAACAATTTTTATAGAAATCCTTTGATATTATAATAGGGTCTATATACAAATACTTATAAAATAGCCAAAATTGTTACATGATTAAATTCCAGCTACTAGCCACAGAGTGGGTAATACAAACAAAATTCGTAAAAGGCTCGTAGGGAGAATGGATTTCCAACAATGACTAGGCACTGGGGTACCACCTGTCACAGTACGTGGTCTAGATCACAGTACCGAGGACCACTCCCGATCCCCTGCAACACAATGCCGGACCCATCCCTTACTGGATAGTTCCGAATAAGATCACCCCACGGTTGGGATCAGCAACCGCACCACTAAGCCGAATAAAAAGGAACATCTAGACAGGGATGACCTTACTCTCAAGTGGGGGCTACCCACGAAGCCTTGCTGCATATCCCCTGATTTTCAGTCATTCCCGTTTGATGAGGCTTGAGGCTAAGCGTTACCTTTTTAGAACATATCCCTTAGAATGCCCAGCGTCCTCCTGACGATGTTTCGCAAGCATTCATCCATACAAGTCCGTCCCGGGTTCGAACGGAACCGAAGGCACTATTCCTACTACATCCATTTTGGAAATATCCTCAGGATTAGTAGCGACTAGCCCTTGCACTTCACTGCTTCATCTTCGAATCCAAAATCGTTTCCACGAAACGTACAAACCAGATCGAAGTAGTTTTCGAGAAATTAATCTCGATCCCGGTCTCTTCGAAATGATCAACGCAGTTTGTCCAATATTGATAGTCGGTTATTTAACTATCAATTAATATTCACAAACATCCATCCAACAATAAATAATTTCCCAAATTATTTATTTATCTCAAAATATCTTCACAAGATATATTTCTATTTTCAACCCTTTGAAAACAGTTTTCAAATCATTCTCTTCCCATTGGAAAGAATTTCCAAATATTAATTTTCACTGGAAACAACCAAGCACATTTAGATTTCGAAAATAATTTAAAACTCTTTATTATAACTTATCCTTTAAGACATTTAAATCAAAAATTACTTTAATACTTTATTAAAATATATACTTTAAAATGAGGCTACTTTATAAAATATAAAACTAGATTTTCTCTTTTAAAACAAATACCAAGTCATTTTAAAATAAGTACTACTATAATAGATTAAAAGAAAATATTTACTTAGAAATAATATATTTACTAAAACATGATTTTTAAAACAATATTAAAATTGTTAACTTATATTTAAAAATTTACTTTGAAAACGTACTTGGCTATCCAGGAAAAATTTGCAATTGCCAATCACTTAAATCAATTTTCCAAATTGATTTCCAAAATTATCTCCATTTCAAATAAATCCCTTACTTATCCAATTTCATTTTAAAATCCGTTATTTTTATTAATTCCAGATTCAACTTCTTAACTTGATTTTTAAAATCTTATTTAAATTGGAACTACAAATTTCATGTTTATTCCAAGTTCCTTCCTTTACTATTTAAAAGTCTTGAAATTTTAGGATTAATCTATTATGCCTTTAATTAACACCACTTAGGTTTTAAAATTCATTTTTTTCCATTTCATTTTTAATTTATTCAACTTCTCTATAATTATTTTATTTGCAAATTCTCTTCTTTATTTTATTTCCGAAAATCCAATTCTATATATTTTGATTTCTCAATGCACCGGAATATATTCAAGTAAACCGTAGCATTCAATATTCCAATTACCAATAATATCAATAATATTCATCATATAATATAAAATAACCATGACATGAGGTATTAAATAATTTATATAAATGTTGAGGGGTCTAGTTGGATCCCTCCAACCTGTTTTCCCTACATCCACAGACGTTAGCACAACATAAATACCAATCCCACAATATACCAGACTATAACACATCAATCAATTCAACCATTCAAACACTTATCTAAATTTAATCATTTAAATTTAAATTTAAATTTAAATTATTAAATTTAAATTTAAATTCACCGAGTGAGATTAACCCACCTTTGGCCTAAGATTGCCATTCACCTCAAACTCGTCTTGTTTCCGCGATTTTTAACCTTGTACAAACGAATTTACGATTTATTAATATTCAAAATATAAATCGAACCCTTAATTACCATTCAATTAAATTTTGAACTAATTTTCCTTTATTAAATCTTTTAGCAACAAAAATAAATTAAATAAGTAAATCGTTCAGTTTTATCACAAATCCCTTATATAATTTTCTCCCGGTACCTTATATAAATTTCTTGTACATATATTTAACTTTTGCATAAATAAATAATAATCCAAATTTAAATTTAAAACCAGAACTATTTTAGATCTAGCTGTCTAAGTAATTAATTACTTTTCTTCCTGTTTATCTTTCCGGTAAAACGATAATGTAATTAATTTTACTGGTAATACTTTCCAACCTATGAATATTTGTTTAATTTAAATAAAATAAATGGGTATACCTCACAGCAATTCCCTTCTCCTTCTTGAAATTCCTTCACGAGCACAAAAACCCCCCGTCGAAAACATCAGCGTCGCACGCCGTTATCAAATTTCAACGAATTCCAACCCATCGAGAAAACCACTTCGCTCATACCCAGGCGCCGCTGTCCTCCCCTTTCGCACGACTCAGGATCCTCAAACCCTAACATCTTCACTAGTATCACGTCTCGCATATGCTCCTCCATTGCAGCCACCATCGCAGCCCCCTGGCGCTGCGAGACTCTACCTCGATGCCTTTCTCGCAAAGCGCGAGCGCCCCCATCTTCTCTTCCAGTCATGCGCGGCTTCGATCGATTCGATAAAAGCGGCACCTTCGAGTTCAAATCGAACTCGTACTCTCCTATCGGACCATGGACCTATCGAATCTGCATCGGCTTCTCCTCCATCCCCATCACGCGGCTGTGGCCATCCCAAAATTTTGAATGACTTTTTTTTTATATATATACGAATCGAATCGTAGGAAGGGAGAAAGAGGTGGAAAAACTCGGCCCATATTTCTTCTTTTGCCAATATTATGTTTTTTTTTCTGTGATTGAATTTGAAGTGGAGAAGGACGCCATTATTTTGTTGTTTTTTTTTCATTAGCTTCCTCAAAGGAACGAATAGGAAGGGCTTTGAACAAAGGTAAGAATTACCGATGGCGTGTAAAGGAAGGCTGCAGCCAATTTTTTTTATAATAACCGAACGCATGGATTCTCGAAGAAGGCTCAACTTAAAAATGAAAGCATTAGCTTCTGAGGGAAGACAGAGTACGTGATGTGAACGAACGCCGGCTGATGAAGGTTGCTTACATGAGAATATGCATATAAATTTTAATTGAATTTTCGATGTAAATTTTCAACGCGTTTATATATCATACGCTCACACAACAAATCCTAATACTTCGAAAATTGAAACCCGATAATAACACAATATTACGGATCCAATGGAACTGGTTTCGTCGAAATCCGAGACTATGCCTCGGAAGGCTATTTTTAAATTCAATTTTAAACTATAAAAATTTCAACACTTAACAAACCATTTTTAAATTTGATTTCATCACTTATATTCTCTTCAGTATTATCAATATAAATTTTACAAGCCTTCAAATTATTTTTAACAGGCTTAGAATTCTAGATTCACATTTTACCCAATTTCAAATTGTTTAATTCAATAATTTAATTATCAAATAATTGGTGATATTTGAATTCGAGTTAAAATTAACTTTGAAATATTTAAAATCAATTAAATATTCCAATTTCAAATGCTCAAAAATTTCGGGTCGTCACATTCCTCCCCCCTTAAAAGAATTTCGTCCCCGAAATTACTAGTTAGGAAGAATGATCCAAAACCCATTACTATTTTCCAAAACCAAACATTCTCATCAACTTGCCAAAACAATCTTTTAATCAAAGACACCCCAACTTCCTTTCTAACTTTTCAACTTATCCATAAGTCCCAAACAATATCACCTACTTATCAATTCAAATTTAAACTTAAATTCAAATTTTAAGTTATCAAAATTTTCTCAAAATTTTTCTAACTCTCTAAATTTTCGAAAATTTTTGCCAGCGTCTCCTTTGCGCGGCTAGCTCGGTACAACTACAAAATGGCTCTACGGCCCCCAAATCTCAAAAGAAAACAAAAAGCCAAGTGGCTAGATCCAAAAACCCAACCATTCAAATTCCATACATAATTTTAAACACATACCTTTTTGTCGGCCCATTAAATTTCATCTTCTAAAATCAGAAATCCCAATTTATCCCTTGCTTCTATATACCTGTATATCCTATTTAGCAATAATATCCAATTACAACTTCAGAACCATTTTATACATTCCTTCCAAATTTTCAATATCTATTCATTCAATCCCGTACGATGTACATATACTATCCGTACGCAATATCGAATCGATCGCTTACTCGATCACACAATTCCACTTCCGAACTAGTATCGTCCACTCGACTTTCTAGTGCGGACTCAGATCTGGTTTCTTGATCAGAAACCGTCATTCTCCTTGCATAGCCGTAAACTATGATAGAGAATTTTCAGAATCAATCAACAATCCATATCCAGGTTCGCCGTCGAAAATCGAGTGAAAAATCCTAACTCGGATCGATATAACTATCTCGAAATTCTATGTTCGAATTCTGGATCAAATAGCTATGTGAATAAAATAATATACGTACATCCTACGTATTTGCCCCAATTAATTATCAACTATATCAATTTCTCTTTTTTTTTTATTCGCATTTATTTTGATGGTTATTCACCTTTTTCACAATCCTCACATTCACAACTTCCAGTTAATTTTCATTCAACTATTCATTTGGAATAATTCCCTCAATATCAAACTTACTTAAGAATTTCATCCTTCATTTCTTAAGTTCAATATAACTAGTTTACATACTTCTTATATTTATTTTCACTTCACTCTTGAAGTTCATATTCATTTCTATTCGCCTTTACCTTTACAATTCCATTTAAATTCAATTTGGCTTCCATTTTGAATAATGAGCTAGTTGCACTTACTAATTAATTTAAATCTCAATTAAAGTTTATTTGCAAACTTTACTTTCTTTAGTTTCTTGGATTTCACTTTACCTTACATTCATCTTTGAAGTAGATTCCAATATCCAGTTTCAGTTCTGTTTGCTTAACAAATTTAAATCATTTGTTGTTAGTAAAAAAATTCAAAAATTTCAAAAAAATTCTAACTCCCAAAATTTACGGAAAATTTTGGCAGAGTCTCCTTTGTACGGAGGGACTTCTGCGATATCGCAGGATGCACAAAAACATATATACATCGGCCTTAGGCCGGAAATCACTATATGTATCAATATGTGCAGTTCATACCTCCTATTTTGAATTCTTTTGCGTAAGCGTACCTTTATTTAGCATTTTTAAGCAAGCGGCTTACTTAATTTGCATTTTGCACGTCCAAAACCAGCCAAACGTCTTCCCTGAACCTGTACTTAGTCAATTTAAACATGTAAGTGCCAAATATATGAAGGTTAACAACATTTCACTTACTTGCAATAGTTAACCACATGAATTCTAAAGAAAATTCACACCAAACATCTTTCCGTTAGCAACTTATATAAATTTCATACTAATTTCACTGTTCCAATTAATTTATAACCATTTTATTCAATTTGAATGGTTTTCAATCCATTCTTATACAACTTCATCAATTTGAATGTTTAAAATTCAATCGCTTGCTTTCAATTTATTTTTAAGCAAACCGAACTCATATTTAATTCAATTGCTCTCAAAATCAATTTATTTTACTCCTATCAATTCATAGAATTTTAATTACTTCCATTACATTCAATGACAACTTATTCTATGCAATTTGACGAGATCGATGTAAATAAATAAATACTTATGTTTTATAACCATTTTAATTTGATTTCGACTCAATTGATACATAATTCTATTTCATTTTCAAATTTATTCACATTCATATATTCCCATTTTCATTTCATTTTAAATTTGAATCCATTCACTTGCTTTTCGTTTTACTAACCAAACTAGTTCATTCAAAACCATCAACAACTTAGGTTCATCTTCATTACCAAATAAATTTTCTTTCCATTTTAATTCATTCACGACCATTTATTTAGCTCGACACATTCCAAGCTAGCATATTACTAACCAATCCCGAATCAATTCAACCCAAGCTTTAATTTAATGGTCTTCCATTTTTACTCGTACTCGAGCTTCTAATTATTCTTAACTTAAGTTAATTTACTCAATATATTCCACTTCAACTTAAGTTCACCTCCCTTTTTTGATTCTCATCTAATCAAATTCTATTTGATTTTAATTCACCTTCTCAATTATCAAACAACGTCCAAGCGCATACTCAACTCTTATACTCGAACTGGATTTTATTTGCAATACAAACCATTACTATTTTAATCCAATTTCATTTTCCTTTATTCGATACATTTCCAATTATATTTCATTTGTTAACACTTCAAGTTAAATTTTAATTTATAACTCAAGTTCTGGTCCTACCATTCACCTTTAAATTTACTATCCAATTTTATTAACTCACAATTCAATTACATTTACTTCACTAACAATTCAAGTCGAATTGGATTTATAACTTGAGTTTTATTTCCAATCTTCATTATTAGCTTACCATTCAGCTTCTATTTAACTACATTGAACTCCATTTACACATTTCAGTAGCTAATTTATTATCAAATTAGTTCTCCCCCATTTATAGTTCAAAACTTGATTTTTAATTCCAAATATCACTTCATTTAATTTCCTAAAAGTTTAATCTATTTTATAATTCAAGTTTTATTTTTCAATTCATCAAAAATATTTACCTTGGGTTTTCTATCACACTTTTCAAATTTTAGAAGTCACCACGTATTATTTTCACAACTCCATTCATTATAGGCTCAAATATATTCTTCTTTTATTTCTAACTCAAGCCTTACGCTTACTTATAACTCAAGCATATATTATTCCATGCATTTTGTAATTCTATCACAAGTTATCACCAGTTATTCTAATTTATTTAATCCAATCCAATTCCTTATCCAATTCATTTTCCCTTTACTCAGGTAAGAATCTAATTCCATTCAATAACTCAACTGGATTTTTATTCCAATTCAATTCTATTTTTAACTTGGATTTATTTAATCTCAATTCGATTTCAACTTAATTCGAATACAACTGGATATTATTTTCAGCCTACTCAACTACTTCAATCCAGCTAAATTTTATTTCCCAATCCAAGTTAATTTCATTTTTAACTTTTCCCTTTAAATTTAAATTCCAACATTCAAAGCTTATATTTCCTTCCTGATTTAAAACTCGTTTCAATTTATAAGCTTACAATTTATCTCATCAGGATTTTTAAACTCCCGGCTTTGGTTTCAAATCATTTTGAAATCTTCAACATCCCAAATCACATTTCTCAAAAATTTAAACCAGTCTTGGATTTATCCCAAACAAATTTCCTTTAAAAATTCAAAAACAAACTAGTTTTTCTGAACAAATCAATTTTTGGCAGCAATTCATCACTTAGAAACTCGAAAATAAACCTCGATGATGCTGCAGTCATCATCGAAGTTATTTTCCAGCGACTGAAGTGAATTTAATGCTATTTCCCTTCCCAAAATTTATTTGAAACAATTTTCTTCCATAAATACTTTTAAAACAATAATGCTATTATTGTCTTCAAAACACTTCGAAAAACATTTTCAAAATCTCTGAGGTTTTAAATTCCCAATTTAATTTGAATTCAATTTTAATTATAACCCAATTATATAGTTTATGCTCATATAATTTATTTCCGTTCGATCATACAAGTAATTCCAATTTTATAATTTTATTTGTTTAAAATATGATCATCCAAACATCCAAGTTATTTAATAATTTAAGAAAATATTTCTTTTATATCAAAATATATTTTGGGTAAAATTATTTCATTCATCCACATTTAAAACAATATTGTGTCAATTGTTCTATTCAAGTGTTTAGAAACCCCTTCGATACAGTTGTCCAGACTGTGCAGACGAAGGTTCATATGCCACTCAATAAACCAATCAACACAATATTAAAACAATTTATATTCACTAACAAATACGCGCTCATATCTATTAATACGCTCAAACTCATTTTAGAGTACGATGACTCTATTCTATGAGTAATTCCCACCAGAGCCAAGGTTATCACCAACCTAAGCTCTGATACCAAGTGTAACAGCCCGCAAATCCGTACCCCTTGAGTCAACACTATTCTACATAAATCAACTCAAGTTGCACCGAACTACGAACCATTTTGGTTAAAGAAGAAGAGGTAGAAGAAGAGAAAACTAAAACAACATCAGAATCTAACCCTCACAGCGGAATAAAATATAATAGATAAACAATGGTCTTTACACAAAAACAAATATATATTTGTTTCATATATATATACATCATCAGAGTACATCAATCACAGCTCAACATCAATAACATACATCTGGATACACAGATACTAAACACAGCAGAATATATACATAAACAAGTACGTAAATACCTATCGTCATCCAGCTCATCTCCTGAGCTCCACAGCATCAATCCTGTATCCTATAATACTCGGTCTGACCCGAGCATTATAGTTAAATAACACTCGAGTCAGTCTGGAATACCAGCGTGAGAAAATCACACCCAATTGATTATTAAAGTTTCAAAATCCATTGAAAAAAACAAAAGCATCTCGTAAGACCACGCCACAAATAAACATGTCGGGTTTTTACCTTACGATAGCTAAAACAATTTTTATAGAAATCCTCTGATATTATAATAGGGTCTATATACAAATACTTATAAAATAGCCGAAATTGTTACATGATTAAATTCCAGCTACTAGCCACAGAGTGGGTAATACAAACAAAACTCGTAAAAGGCTCGTAGGGAGAATGGATTTCCAACAATGACTAGGCACTGGGGTACCACCTGTCACAGTACGTGGTCTAGATCACAGTACCGAGGACCACTCCCGATCCCCTGCAACACAAGGCCGGACCCATCCCTTACTGGACAGTTCCGAATAAGATCACCCCACGGTTGGGATCAGCAACCGCACCACTAAGCCGAATAAAAAGGGACATCTAGACAGGGATGACCTTACTCTCAAGTGGGGGCTACCCACGAAGCCTTGCTGCATATCCTCTGATTTTCAGTCATTCCCGTTTGATGAGGCTTGAGGCTAAGCGTTACCTTTTTAGAACATATCCCTTAGAATGCCCATCGTCCGCCTGACGATGTTTCGCAAGCATTCATCCATACAAGTCCGTCCCCGGTTCGAACGGAACCGAAGGCACTATTCCTACTACATCCATTTTGGAAATATCCTCAGGATTAGTAGCGACTAGCCCTTGCACTTCAGTGCTCCATCTTCGAATCCAAAATCGTTTCCACGAAACGTACAAACCGGATCGAAGTGGTTTTTGAGAAATTAATCTCGATCCCGGTCTCTTCGAAACGATCAACGCAGTTTGTCCAATATTGACAGTCGGTTATTTAACTATCAATTAATATTCACAAACATCCATCCAACAATAAATAATTTCCCAAATTATTTATTTATCTCAAAATATCTTCACAAGATATATTTCTATTTTCAACCCTTTGAAAACAGTTTTCAAATCATTCTCTTCCCATTGGAAAGAATTTCCAAATATTAATTTTCACTGGAAACAACCAAGCACATTTAGATTTCGAAAATAATTTAAAACTCTTTATTATAACTTATCCTTTAAGACATTTAAATCAAAAGTTACTTTAATACTTTATTAAAATATATACTTTAAAATGAGGCTACTTTATAAAATATAAAACTAGATTTTCTCTTTTTAAACAAATACCAAGTCATTTTAAAATAAGTACTACTATAATAGATTAAAAGAAAATATTTACTTAGAAATAATATATTTACTAAAACATTCTTTTTAAAACAATATTAAAATTGTTAACTTATATTTAAAAATTTACTTTGAAAACGTACTTGGCTATCCAGGAAAAATTTGCAATTGCCAATCACTTAAATCAATTTTCCAAATTGATTTTCAAAATTATCTCCATTTCAAATAAATCCCTTACTTATCCAATTTCATTTTAAAATCCGTTATTTTTATTTATTCCGGATTCAACTTCTTAACTTGATTTTTAAAATCTTATTTAACTTGAAACTACAAATTTCATGTATATTCCAAGTTCCTTCCTTTACTATTTAAAAATCTTGAAATTTTAGGATTAATTTTTTTTGCCTTTAATTAACACCACTTAGGTTTTAAAATTCATTTTTTTTCCATTTCATTTTTAATTTATTCAACTTCTCTATAATTATTTTATTTGCAAATTCTCTTCTTTATTTTATTTCCAAAAATCCAATTCTATATATTTTGATTTCTCAATGCACCGGAATATATTCAAGTAAACCGTAGCATTCAATATTCCAATTACCAATAATATAAATAATATTCATCACAGAATATAAAATAACCATGACATGAGGTATTAAATAATTTATATAAATGTTGAGGGGTCCAGTTGGATCCCTCCAACCTGTTTTCCCTGCATCCTCATACGTTAGCACAACATAAATACCAATCCCACAATATACCAGACTATAACACATCAATCAATTCAACCATTCAAACACTTATTTAAATTTAATCATTTAAATTTAAATTTAAATTCACCGAGTGAGATTAAGTCACCTTTGGCCTAAGATTGCCATTCACCTCAAACTCGTCTTGTTTCCGCGATTTTTAACCTTGTACAAACGAATTTACGATTTATTAATATTCGAAATATAAATCGAACCCTTAATTACCATTCAATTAAATTTTGAACTAATTTTCCTTTATTAAATCTTTTAGTAACAAAAATAAATTGAATAAGTAAATTGTTCAAGTTTATCACAAATCCCTTATATAATTTTCTCCCGGTACCTTATATAAATTTCTTGTACATATATTTGACTTTTTCATAAATAAATAATAATCCAAATTTAAATTTAAAACCAGAACTATTTTAGATCTAGCTGTCTAAGTAATTAATTACTTTTCTTCCTGTTTATCTTTCCGGTAAAACGATACTATAATTAATTTTACTGGTAATACTTTCCAACCTATGAATATTTGTTTAATTTAAATAAAATAAATAGGTATACCTCATAGCAATTCCCTTCTCCTTCTTGAAATTCCTTCACGAGCACAAAAACCCCCCGTCGAAAACATCAGCGTCGCACGCCGTTATCAAATTTCAACGAATTCCAACCCATCGAGAAAACCACTTCGCTCATACCCAGGCGCCGCTGTCCTCCCCTTTTGCACGACTCGGGATCCTCAAACCCTAACATCTTCACTAGCATCACGTCTCGCATATGCTCCTCCATTGCAGCCACCATCACAGCCCCCTGGCGCTGCGAGACTATACCTCGATGCCTTTCTCGCAAAGCGCGAGCGCCCCCATCTTCTCTTCCAGTCATGCGTGGCTTCGATCGATTCGAGAAAAGCGGCACCTTCGAGTTCAAATCGAACTCGTACTCCCCTATCGGACCATGAACCTATCGAATCTGCATCGGCTTCTCCTCCATCCCCATCACGCGGCTGTGGCCATCCCAAAATTTCGAACGAGTTTTTATATATATATATATATATATATATAAAAATATATATATATATATATATATGAATCGAATCGTAAGAAGGGAGAAAGAGGTGGAAAAACTCGGCCCATATTTCTTCTTTTGCCGATATTATGTTGTTATTTTTTTTTTCTGTGATTGAATTTGAAGTGGAGAAGGACGCCATTTTTTTTTTCATTAGCTTCCTCAAAGGAACAAATAGGAAGGGCTTTGAACAAAGGTAAGAATTACCGATGGCATGTAAAGGAAGGCTGTAGTCAATTTTTTTTAATAACCGAACGCATGGATTCTCGAAGAAGGCTCAACTTAAAAATGAAAGCATTAGCTTCTGAGGGAAGACAGAGTACGTGATGTGAACGAATGCCGGCCGATGAAGGTTGCTTACATGAGAATATGCATATAAATTTTAATTGAATTTTCGATGTAAATTTTCAACGCGTTTATATATCATACGCTCACACAACAACTCCTAATACTACGAAAATTGAAACCCGATAATAACACAATATTACGGATCCAATGGAACTGGTTTCGTCGAAATCCGAGACTATGCCTCGGAAGGCTATTTTTAAATTCAATTTTAAACTATAAAAATTTCAACACTTAACAAACCATTTTTAAATTTGATTTCATCACTTATATTCTCTTTGGTATTATCAATATAAATTTTACAAGTCTTCAAATTATTTTTAACAGGCTTAGAATTCTAGATTCACATTTTACTCAATTTCAAATTGTTTAATTCAATAATTTAATTATCAAATAATTGGTGATATTTGAATTCAAGTTAAAATTAAATTTGAAATATTTAAAATCAATTAAATATTCCAATTTCAAATGCTCAAAAATTTCGGGTCGTCACAGACAGGAGGAACCACCATGGCAGAAATAGATTTGGGTCTCTATTTCCTGGGCAAGTGTTTCTACATTGGAACCTTTTCAGGAGTAGGAATAGTTTCTGATGAATCTGAGAGGTGGATACATGAGCTCTCAAAATGACCAAAAGAGTGAAAATGAGGATAGATAGGAGGTTGGCATAGATAAGATACTAAAATAGAGGCAGATCTATTGCTTGCAATAGCCATAGTTAATTGTGAAGGAAGGGGCCTATCGGGAATGATCTCAATCAGGGCTCTAGAAAACTCATGACGTTGGGACTATTAGTTTTCATAAAAATAGAATAATTCACCAATATTATTAGCTAACAATTCTAGGCCTTCAATAGATTGAAGAGAGGAAAGGATACAAGTAAGCATATCCCAGACTGGAATGTACATTACATGCTCATGAACAGAATCAACTGAGGGGCTCCAACGGGAGATTATAAACACTTTACCATTTATTACACGAGGGTCAGAGTCCAAAATCATACATCGCTCTACCTAATTATGAAAATAAAAGAAATACATATCCTTGTCATAACTTACTTTTAGAGATCCCCCAAGTTTCCAACAATTAGATAAAAATGTCTTTACAACACTATATGGAAAACCATCATCTAAAAGAAATCAACAACTGTTTTTTTCCAAAACTCAACTCCCACAGAAACTAACTAAGTGTTTGTTTTTTGATGCCATGGATTATGCATTCAAAAAAATTTATGAACTACTATCAACATACATAAAATCGATTTAGTTTCAAGATTGCAAAACTTACATCTATAAAATCCTACATCTTTAACTATTTAAGGTTGGGGTTCTTTCCCAATTTATATCTTATATAAAAATTTAAACTATGCTTTAGATGATATAAAATTTAACATATTTGCTTAGTCTTATGGACATATCCTTATATAAGAGGTAACTCAACTTTACTCATTATTAATTGTACCTTGTCCGGTAGTGTCTGATTGCTCCTTATCAGTACATCATTGTGTAGCATTGGAAGGAGTGACTTTGAGCATGAATCTTATTCCATTTTAGGTATCAATACAACACTTATCCAAAATACTTACATATTCAATCGAATCAAATTTTTTCATTTTCTACATTTTATATATTCTACTACTGTTTTATATTCTATAAACTTATCATAGATATCTAACTTGTGTATCAAATACACATGTTCATATATAAGAAAATTCGCTATTGAATATAATAAAGTAAGTAGATTCGTTGGTATAATTAGACCTTGGACTACGTAAATTTGTGCATATCAATCCAAAGAGTTCATTAGCACTTTTTCGCTCCCACTGGATGGGTGCTTTACCCTTAATCATTTGGGTATAATTCAAGTGTACCAAATGACTCATAATCATATGATTAAAGAATTATTTCTTTAACAGACAACTTACGTTACGATTCTAAAATTAAATGTTAGATCACATCACTATTATTATGAAAACAAATATCATGATCGAAACACCAAAAACAGATTTATTTTATAATTAATTTTCATAATACTCATACCAAAACAAGACTACTTTTGTTTTCGGTTAAACCTAAAAATAATAATTATTTCACAAATAATATTTGACATGCACGGAAGTAATCTTTCAAAACTAGATGCATCCATTAGCAAGTATCATGTGGTACGCTTCCTTAATTTTTTGCTGTTACAATACAATTGTTAAAATACAAAACTCCATTCAATAACTTATTGTGGATTATTCATTTCTTTTACTGTAACTAATTTATAGTTGAGAATTTTAGATCAAATATCTCGAACTTAAGAAATGGATCATACAGAGAACAATTTTCTCTAGGAAAAATACTTTGGAATAGAAATCATATTTCTTGTTTCTTATTTAGCATCTACTAATGTTTCAAACAATTCAATTTTTGATGTTTATTTATGAAGTAGAGCTGACCATTCACTCTTTATGTGCCAATATTATTAACATTCTCAAACTTTCATTTTTGCTTCTAAAAGGTCAAACTGTTTAGAAAGAGAAACCCGTTACTTTAAGAATGCACTCGATTTCTTTATAAAAGAGCATTCGGTCATCCTTAACATTTCAAGGATATCGAATAAGTTGCATTTAAGTAAACAAATTAAAATTGACATTTTAGTGATCGAAATCCTAGGTTTGTCTGTACTTCTTAGTTTAGTCTTATTTCTACCACAACAAGTCTATATTGTATTCAATCATATTGAACACATGATCTTGCACTATGGTTTACTCGCTCATTTCGAGTGAATAATTTTCATTAAGATTTCATATATTATGAGCGTGATATTCACCATACAAATTTTATATATAACTGAATATTGATCAAGTATCCATATTCTTGTATTTCTTTAGATTTCATAACTTGTAGAGACAATACACATTCTCATAAAAATTACACTTAAGTGCCAAAGGAATGAATGTTTTTATTGGTTGTGTCATACCATATTTTACATAAGGACTTTTCAGCTATATATCTGAAGTCCAAACGCCTATAAGTTATTCATTCCCAATAGAAAATGAACTAAACCAAAGGAGCGACCTACCTAACATCCCTAAAGCCTAGGATAATCATGAATAAACTATGAAATTTAGACCTAAATGTATAAAACCCAAAGGTTATGGACTAAAGGGAATAGTATATTAAAAAAAGGTTAACTTACTTTTTTGTATTTAGTCCATTCTTATTATTGTTCAAAGGACTTAACTCAAAAGACTAAGACAAAAGGTCAACATGTCATAATCCTAAGCCTAATTGTCTATGAGTATAGGCTATTTTGTAGGAATCGCAAGTTCGGGGGATATGAAAAACTAGAAGATGAAAGCAATAGGAGTAATGATCAACATAAGAGAATGTATAGAAATGCTATAATATCGTGATATCCCCACCATCCATGTGTAGGTTCCAGATATAGCTGAAGGAAAGGCATCCATAAATTACATGTAAGCAATCCATTGGCAATGCTCAAATCAAGCTAGATCAATGTCAAATGTCGTAATCAAACATCTTAGCTTAGATATACAAGTCATGTCATTAATCTACACCCTCTTTGAATTGCTATAAATAGGCGCTTATCTCAATGCACAAAGGAGGAATTAAGATACTAAGCGATAAATTTTTCATACTTTCCCATGTTAGACTTTCTGTAAAACTCATCAATGGTGGAATATGCTAGCTCATCATTGTAAAAGCCTTTTGGCTTTGGTATGGACCCTAAAGACGGAAAGTATAAAGTAGACGTAGGCTTAAAGTTACTATAAATTCATGCATCTTGCTTATTTACTATGTTACTGCTTTTATTTTTAGTTTAATTAAAAACACCTTCCCTTGACATTGACTAATAAGACTCAATTCTACCCCTAATGGCTACTCAAAGCCTTCTGTAACCATTCTACCGTAGCTCCAAAGGCTTGTTCCAAAAGGTTGAAGCTAAGCCTCGGCGGCCCTTGGGTTATTAGTTTTTTTGAATAATCACACCAATAATTTGAAAATAGGGGAGGGCCCATGTTCCTATCTCTTGGCCAAAAAACAACCTTACCAATTTATCATAGATAGCTTTAATGAAGAAGTCAATGACGAAGATTCTTATTCAAAAGTTTAAAAAGATACAATCATGTAAACTCAAAATGGTGAACCCAGAAGAAATAGAAAATGGAAAAGACCCTCGCTCATCTTAATGATACTCTAGCTAACATTTTATAGAACACCTAAGACAAGATGTCCTATCCAAATTACCCTCCCCCAAAAGGCGAAATTCGAAAAGTGAAATTTACCACCTTTATCATTAGAAAATGGTCATAAAATTGATAAGCGCCAAAACTTGCTTCCACAATATAAAATATGATCCAAAGGGGAATGCTTTTAGAATTTATTAATATATAGTTCTAATACTTTATTCTACTTTCATTTTAAGAAAATTAATACAATCGAAATTTCTTCTTTTGACAAATGTTTAATGTGTACACTTCTTTATTCGGCTGATGCGGTTAATACTTCTGGGAACTCACTATATACAAAGTGCAAGGAGAAAAATCATGACAAAAGTGTAGCTAAGCAGCAAAAGATTTACCATTAAATGTGAACTCTTAAGGTTATAAACCTAACATGAGCTTGCTCTTCACCGCCTGATTTAAGCATTCATATTCCTTCCCGTTCTATCGTTGCCTTCTCGTTGGCCTTAAGTTTTTTTTAAGCCTTTGGATCTTATTTCAATATTATTTGATTTCTTATTAGACTTCAAAAATACTCTTTCTATCAAGCTTATGCACGGGGAACTTATTGTTAGCCTTTGCAATAGCCTTTGGATCACATTTCAATATCCTTAGGTTTCTTATTGGCCTTCGAAAGTATGTTCTTTTAGCTAGATTTATATATAAAGGGAAATCATTATTAGCTATGGGCCTTATCTTATGCCACTTTTACTTATCTTCCACATTTTCTATTTTTGAAAACTTTTTGAAAAATGAGAGCTCGGGTATTGATTATGATTCATATACCAAAAAGGCCTTATTTGAAAGTTTTTCAAAAAGGAAACATGTTTACGAAAAAATAGGACACAGCTTGGATTAACTCCTCCCAAAGGCCCTCCTTATATATTTTTTCAAAAGAAAAGGAGAATGTAACATGTAAGTTCTCCATGAGGGTATATATCTTCGAAAAAAGGGCATCTTAACCCTTGGCTTGATACAACATGGTAGTGAAAAGTGTGATACTCCATCAAAGCCCTACTTCATAGTAAATAAAAACTATTTCAAATGTTCATTCCCACCATGAATGGATATTATTTATTAATAATAGTATTTTTCTAAGTATATCCATGGCCCCAACCCTATATTATTCATTATAAATTTAGTTGGGTGGCCTCGGTGAAGAGAGAACAAATGTTTTGGGATTCACTCTCCACATAACCTTACATGTGAATTTGCCTGCAGGAAAACTCTTCTAGGCCGCCGGCAAGAGAAGGCCATCTTCATCTGGGAGTAGTATTATTGATGTATAAAATATTAAAAAAGCATGCATAGAAACAAACCGCAAAATTCCTAAGCTTCCATGTGACAGGCTAGATGCCTCAAAATTCAGATAACATACACGATTAAGTCCAAACACGGTTAGGTTAGATATCCCGGATCCAGTTTACAAAATCAGTTATTGGGATAGATACTTATAGTTCATATTTGGTTGAATGCCCTAAAACTCGGATGATGGCCTCAATAGAGCTGGAGCCCAAATTAATAGTTATACATTGAAAGAATATTAGTATATGGACTTCGGATGCCTGATCTTCAACCTTTTCAGTTTGAGGTAAATGATAGTAAATTCGGTGATACCCAAATATGTTTGCTAAGATGCATCAAAAAGACTATTAATTACTTAAAAGAATTTCCATTTATGGGTCCTAGACACTTAAGCTCCGTATAAGGGAATTAAAAACTAATCGAAAAGAGAAAAGCGAAAATAAGACATGAATAAACAAATATGGAAACAAATCCAAAATGTCTAATCTCTCAAAGTAGCATTATTAAAAGCCAGAAGGTACTGGAAGTCAATGTTTATTCGGCATATTAGGTAGAATTTGAGACATGATCCTATAAACAATCAATAATGCAAGATGTTGAGATAATATCAAAGCATGGTATCAAATGAACCGATGAAACCAAATGACTAGATTCTGAAAATTCTCAAAATAAGATGAAGCTAAAATGAAAACGAAAGAAGCAGGTGCGTTAATATGAAAAATTTAAATACATGAAGGACAAGAGCTTGTCTATACTTAATGACGCAAGGCTTAAGTATTTAGCGTGCCAATGCAGCTATCGTATTAATCAGTCAGAAGACATATTAAAAAGGATTATGCTTCCCATAACGGACCAATTTTGCAGAATTGTAGATCGAATTTTTATAGACATAAATATTAGTAGCCATTAGAAAAAATAGAACAACCTAGTCTACCCTTCATTAATTTCCTCGGCCTTTAACTTTTGCAATGCACAATAACTTAAAAGATGTTTGGGATCGTCCGTCCTTTACGGATCAGTCAAACCATCAATTAAGTAGTAACAACCACTATCCTAGAAATATCTGTATTAAAGTAAACAATGCAAATAACAGTGTTATTGTTACTAAGGTAACGTAGAGCTGCAGTAACCGCTCACCTCTAGCCACACTCTTAAAATCAAAAGTGTGCATCAAATAATCACAAGGAAATCACATGACACAAAAAACATCGTACCCGTGGTTATAAATTTCAAAATGATTTATAATTCCAAATTAAAATTATTCATTTAAACCATTAAAAAATGAAGTCATTATTCCTTCAAATCAAATATTCAATTCCCAAAAATTTAGCCTTTTCTGAGTTCATTTATTCAGTTAAACACTTCAAATATTGAAATTTCAGCCACAAATAAACTTTAATTTTAACCCTTTAAACATTATAAAAATCATATTTTAACACTCAAATGTTCATTAAAATACTTTAACTTATGATTTTTATAAAGTAAATTTCCTATAAATAAAATCAAATTTTCAATAATTCACTTAATAAATTCAAGTGTACAATTTCCTATTCTTCACATTTTAACAAATTTCTTAACACTTAAATTTTTGTTACCATTTTCGAATTATAACTTAATTTCCATTTTATTTATATAACTTAAATTCCATTTTTAATTTCTTAACTTAACCTTTAATTTCAAACCAAATTTCACATTTCCAAGTTAAGTTAAATTCCAAATTTTCCATTTAACTGTCCATTGATTTAACATTTTAAACTAACTGCCTAAATTCAAAATACACTGGAAGTTGCTTAACTTTATTTTACAAATAACTTGATATTTTTATATTAATTACCAAGTTCATCTTATAATTCCATTTTTACTTAAATTTCCATTGTTAAGTTAAATCAAACTTTCAAACTACAACTCAAACCATCAATTAACTTATACCATTTATCCAGTTAGAAAATCACCGCTTAACCATTTTAAATCCAAAATAAGTCAAATTTCATATTTTTATTTTTCTCTTTCATTTACAATACATGAAATTTATAAGAAATCATATTTTGAAATCAACCACGAGTCCGGATAATATTTTACACCAAAATCAAGTGATGCGGAAATTATCATTTATATCCGAAATCAATAAAATTCCCGGGTTTTGATTATTTCAAACCCGCGATCCCAAGATAAATACAAATAAATAAAAATCACTCAAGCCTATTATTTCAGCCCAAAATGATTTTTCCCTATTCTAAATTCCAATCGGGCATGTATCATTTCAAACCATAGTGATTTCTATACTAACAGGGAACTTGCAGTGATGATCAAAATAAACTGAATAGTAACAACATTAGCAGTATCAGGTGATATGACAGATAAATAAACAGGATTAACATTATATAATTTATAATACAGGTAGGTATACTATGATAATAAAATCTACAGATTCACATGGTGTCAATTTACTAATTATATAAGTACATATGTCATGTGTGAATTAGTCACCTTTTATGCTGGAGTTAGCAAAAAAAACAACGCAAATGAATTCCAGAAGGCATGATGACATGACAAAAGATTCAAGTGGAAGGGAACCAAGCTAATGATCTTGTCATAGCCCATAAACAAAACCAAATATAAATATAAATTCAATACACATTGAATTTGAAACAACTTTGAAATTAAAGCAAATTGAACACAATAGTTTTTGCCATGCTTTCAACATCTACTTGCTCGGCCTAGGGGGTGAATATGGTCGGGTTTGGTGAGATTTTGGATCAGGTTTGAGTCTATGGAGGCACGGCTACATGTGCTAGAAGTGGCAAAGGAGTCACAACACATGAATGTGAGGAAACAAGGCAACATAGTGGAGTTTTTTATCAACTTTTGGGCTCGGCGACATGGTCCTAGGGCTCGGCCATGACATGTTTCAGATCTGGACAGAGGTAAGGCTGAAGGTAAATGGTCATATCATGGTGGTGGTGGAGCATGGGGAGGTGTCCAGGGAAATCCAAGGTGATGGTGATGAAGACTAGGCTCGGTAAGGCATGTTTTAAGGAGTTAGCAACATTTTTATGGAGCTTTTGGTCATGGGGAAGGTATGGCCATATCTAGTCAGAGGAAGAGGATGTGATAGGTGGTTGATGATGAGGAGGACGAGGTGTTGGAGGTGATGGCCAAGGCACTAGAGTGGAGAGCATGTAAATATGTGAAGAAATCATGGCCAAAACGAGGCAAAAGGAAGAAGAAAAAAAGAAAATAAAAGGAAATATATATACACACACAGCCATTACTTACAGAGGAGAAAGCTTCACACGAGAAGATGATCAAATGAGATGCGGCAAAGAAATTCGTACGTGTATTTAACAGAGAAGTTTCACATTGATTTAGAGGAAAAAACGGTAGGAAATAAATAATTGAAACGTTAGAGAAATTGAAGGATTTTATTCCTATTAAATCAAGAGAATCAAATGGAAAAGTGGAATGAGATGAAATGTTATATGTGAATTGCAAGGCAAATAGGCGGCTGTTGATTTGAATGGCTAAAGTATGGAATCAAAGGGGTGTGCATTATAAATGCAATAAATAAATTAAAACGTATGCCCAAAATAAATAACAAAGTAACGTATCTTATATTTATTTGTTTCCTATTTATTCAATAAAATATATCCTGAAGAATAATTCAGTAAACAACGTACCGTATAAATAAACATCAGAGAAATAAACAAGAAACAAATATAAAACGTATCAAATAAAACGTATAATTTAATTGCTATTTACAACTTTGTTTATTACTCAACTCAAAAAAATCCATTTGATTTGTTACATATCCATTTGATTTGTTTATTACTTAACCAAGAAAACGGATGTAGAACATATACAATAAAACATATAGATTAGTTCATTTTTACAACATTGTTTATTACTTAATTCACAAAGTATATATCCATATTAAATGGAAAAACGAAACAAATGTTGTAATTATATACAACAAAGATTGGAAGTTAGAATTTAAATTTTAAAGTTTCAATTAGAGTCAACATTTAACCCAAAATCTAAAATTCCATAAATTGTTTATATTAAATAAAATTAGGAAAATGATTTATAAATAATTCAGGAAAATTCTAAAATTCAAACTTTTAAAGAATTAAACACAATTTTTTTTTAAAATAAAATGAATAAAAATGTTTATTAAAATTTTTGCCTGTTACATAAAATATATGCATAACATATCATGTTACACAAATTAGAACATGATTTTACAAAAAAAGGTATTATTTATATAAATTTAAAATAAACAAATTTGTTAAATAAAACAATTTACACACAATATTGTAAAAAGCATAACTTTCACAATATTAGTCCGATTTCAACGAAACAAAAGGCAGTATTCTTGAAATTAAATCCATTTTCATAATAAAATTCAAAAATTCAAATTTTTAAATTTTTAAATTTTAAAGTCAAAGTTTGACCATTTTGACCAAAATCCACTTTTTTGGAAAATATTACATTTATTCATGTTTGGAATTCTAATTCACATAGTAAACAAAATTTATATTTAAAATAACAAAATTTATCCATTTTAATAAATAAAATAAAGTATTTATATCAAGAACTTCAGTTAAAATAATTAATATAAAAATTTAAAATAATCACAAAATACAGGGTTGTTACACTCTCCCCCACTCAAATCTTTTCGTCCTCGAAAAGGAACGAGGTACGGGAAAACACAGAAAAAGATAGAATGAAATAGGATCAAGACAAAATGACAAGAAGATTAAAATTATACCTGATAACTGTTGTTATATGTAAGTTTAACAAGGTGGAGAATAGGAATAGCTAGAAGGGAAAATAGGTGGATAGGAATATCTAGGAAGGAAAATAGGTTGAAAGACACGGATGAACCATTATTTTAAAGCTATATAAATTTCAATTATTTAGAAAGGAAAAATAAATGATCAAAATATCCTTTATATAATACTTTATCAAAATACTTTTATAACTCAATGTCTTAACAAGTTTATCACTGTTCCTGTAGGCTCTGGCTATGCGTTGATCGGGCGCAAAGCTAGAATTCTCCAGGTACTTAGTAGACATGTTTCAACACCCAGTGAAAATACTTGAAAAACTTTTAAAAACAGATATGGAAAGTACAATCCGAACAAAACAACCAAACCAAAACCTTTGTCTAACCATGGTTCACAGATACACAATGGTTATGCCTGAATCCCCCAGGAAACAATCCATATCCATAAGCTTTCTCAGCCCTACAAGTTACGCCATGATGACAAGTAGACCACATGATACATAATGATTACGTCTGGATCCCCCAGGAAACAATCTGTATGCCTAGGCTATCTCAGTCAGGCGAATTACGCTATGCGGTCGCACTCGAAAAAAAAACCATGGGTTACGCCACGGTGGGACACTGGAGTATCACATCCGGAAAATCAAAAATCAAAGAGAATAATATCGACAGAATGAATCCATAATGTGGCCACAGAGCGGATATCAAGCAGAAGGCACTTCCCATATCTTTACTTCGAAAATATATATCATATAGTACCTTTTCAAATCACTTTCAAATATCATACTTATATAAAGTCCATTATATATAGATTCCACTTTCAAATCGAATACTTTTCAAATCAATAGTATATCAAACCACACTTATATAGGCTTCGATTATATAAGATTTCTCTTTCCAAATTGAGTACCTTTCAAATCAATAGTTTTCAAATCAACTTCATACTTATACAAATCCATTTATATAAGTTCGACAACTCCCAAATCAAGTGCTTAATAATACAAGGTTCTCAATTTCAAATCATTTCAATATCAATTCAGTTTCAAAATCATATATGATTTCACCAAGTTATTTCTTGCAAATTAAATATCTTCAGTTTCAAAGTTTCCAAAATAATAGGTTTAGAAAAAGAAAAAAATCTTGGTTTCCAAATTAACATAATTTAGGCCAAACAAATTCCTTTCCAAAATCATCATATAAATACTAGGTTTACATTCCAATCTATTTTCAAAACCAAATATTTTCTCAAAATCAATTTTACCCAAAAATGGTTTCCAAATTTATAACTATCCCTTTAAAACCTTTAAACTATTTATTTCTATTCAAAAGATCCAACTTTCCTTTTGCAAATTATTTACTTAACAGAAATTTCAAATTTATTTAAGTCATACTCTTCATACTTTAAACATACAAAACTAAACTTATATACTTTACGAAATATTTTATACTCTTCGAAATTTCTTAGCTTTGAAAATTAAACCTCGATTTGGAAGTGTTCGAACCTTCAAAATAGTCAGTGAAATCAAATTTCAAATCCAAGAGTTGGGAATCAGCAACAAATAAGTAAATCAATTTTATAAATAGAGTTATACTAAATCAAATCTGAAATTCATGGACCGAACACCGGGCATACTTCAAATCATTTCAAATATATATACATATATCTTTCGAAAATCAAATCATACTTCGAAATCTGAAATCAAAAATTGGTTTCAAAAAATCACTCGCATAGCAAAGCTACTAGAGTGGCCTCTCCCCCACTCTGAAACTCGAAAATCAATGTCGATGATGCATGCACTCATCACCGAAATTATTTTCCAGCGACAAAAGTGAGTTCTGGACTTCTATTTTCTTGAAAACTTCATTGAAATTTCTTCTAAATCATTGGAATTTATTTGAACTCTTTTGAAACATTTCTTATCCAAAAAATACTTTTAAATCGTATTATTATTATGTATACTTTGAAATCTCAAAACCAAATTTCAAAATGCCATAGCTCAATTCCTCGAAATTCAAATTAAAAACCTTTCAGTTATAAATCCTTTTATATAATCGAATTCCTCATAATTTTTCAAAATTTCAAATCCTTTCAAAATTTCAGACTCTCGTTTTTAAAAGGTATATAATCCTTATCGAAAACATTTCACTTTTATGTAAAAATGCGGTCATCCTTATCAAAATAATAATTTCGATGTATACACAGTTTCAAAATACAATCAACAAATTTTTTCCTAGGGATGATTCAAGGATGGATTTCAAAACAAACGGAGATTCAGATTTAGAGAAACCCTACTCAAATAGAATTCCGATTCAAAGTTAAGCTCGAACGAAGATGAGATAATTAATTTACCAAATAGAAGATGGATAAGCCTATATAAATCACGGGCGACGTTAACCGGGTCAACCGTGACTTCAAGAATATAATCAATGCGGAAATCTAAGGAAAATCGACATTCGATCGCCAGAGATAGAATCCAGGTATAGCAGAAGGTAGATAGCATCGTAAACCGAGGATACAGAAATCTCCAGTGAATCAATGCCAATTGTAAAGGAGTTTCACCCCTTTACAAATCATTCAAAGATTTTCGGAATCACCGATTTTTATAGAGGTCATTCAAAAATGGAGTTATGGAATGCTCCAAAATCAAAAGATAAAATAGGGAAGACAAAAAGTTCAAGGAATCCTAATCGATAAGAATCCTAACCAAGAGATTACTAACAAGGTGGATACAGAAGGGATGAAGTTTAGAAAATCTTGATTTCAAAATAAGAAAATTTATATCAATATAATCTTTAAAAATCCTTCAAAATCATTTGAAAATCATTTTATACTTCGAAAATACGTTCTCTCACAAAGAAATGATTCTGATTTTGTTTTCACTCATTCTAGGATATTTCTACCCTATCTCTAATGAGCTTTTGCTCCTCAGGCTAAGGTTTGCCTAAAACCAAAGCTCTGATACCAAATGTAACGACCCACTATTTTGGACCATTCAAATCGACAATAATTGACACGTGTCAGACTTGAATAATTCAAAATAACAGATAGTAATAAAATTTGGAGCAAATAAAATCATTCACAGAATCACAGACACAGAAATATCAGAATACTCGTAGCGCAAATAAAATACCATAGTAGTTCATGAAGCTACTATATAAAAACTCTCAAAACATATACAAAATATCATAGTTTAAAAATGGATACAATAGAAGTCTGGATACATAAATCAATAATACAGAGACGGATACCGAATAGGAACTAACTGGAAGAAGTAGACGAATAGATAGACAGATAAGCACCAGCTAAACTCTAGCTTCAGAAAGTGAATCCAAAGCTGTCATTCTCAAGCTGACCCGAGCGTAAAGTAAAACACAAACACTCGAGTTAGGACATACACACTTATACAATGTAAACCAACTCAAGTGAACTGTAATAGCAATGCACAATAACTTGAAGGATGCTTGGGATCGCCCATCCTTTAAGGATCAGTCAAACCATCAATTAAGTAGTAATAACCACTATCCTAGAAATATCCATATTAAACTAAACAATACAAATAACAGTGTTATTGTGACTGGGGTAACATAGAGCTGCAGTAACCACTCACCTCTAGCACACTCTTAAAATCAAAGGTGTGCATCAAATAATCACAAGGAAATCACATGACACACAAAACATCATACCCGTGGTTATAAATTTCAAAATGATTTATAATTCCAAATTAAAATCATACATTTAAACCATTAAAAAGTGAAGTCATTATTCCTTAAAATCAAATATTCAATTCCCAAAAATTTAGCCTTTTCTGAGTTCATTTATTCAGTTAAACACTTCAAATATTGAAATTTCATCCACAAATAAACTTTGAATTTAACCCTTTAAACATTATAAAAATAATATTTCAACACTCAAATGTTCATTAAAATACCTTTGACTTATGATTTTTATAAAATAAATTTCCTATAAATAAAATCATATTTTCAATAATTCACTTATTAATTCAAGTGTACAATTTCCTATTCTTCAGCATTTTAACAAATTTCTTAACACTTAAATTTTTATTACCATTTTCCAATTATAACTTAATTTCCATTTTATTTATATAATTTAAATTCCATTTTTAATTTCTTAACTTAACCTTTAATTTCAAACCAAATTTCATATTTCCAAGTTAAGTTAAATACCAAAATTTCCATTTAACTATCCATTGATTTAACATTTTAAACTAATTACCCAAATTCAAAATACACTGTAAGTTGCTTAATTTTATTTTACAAATAACTTGATATTTTCATTTACTTTATATTTATCCAATTCATACATCAATTATATTAATTACCAGTTCATCTTATAATTCCATTTTTACTTAAATTCCCATTATTAAGTTAAATCAAACTTTCACACTACAACTCAAACCATCTATTAACTTATACCATTTATCCTGTTAGAAAATCACTGCTTAACCATTTTAAATCCAATATAAGTCAAATTTCATATATATTTTTCTCTTTCATTTGCAATACATGAAATTTATAAGAAATCATTTTTTGAAATCAACCACGGGTCCGGATAATATTTTATACCTAAATCAAGTAATACGGAAATTATCATTTATATCTGAAATCAGTAAAATTTAGGGTTTTGATTATTTCAAACCCACAATCCCAAGACAAATACAAATAAATAAAAATCACTCAGGCCTATCATTTCAGCCAAAAATGATTTTTCCCTATTTTAAAGTCCATTCGGGTATTTATCATTTCAACCCATAGTGATTTCTATACTAACAGGGAACTTGCAGTGATGATCAAAATAAACTGAATAGTAACAACATATAGCAGTACCAAATGATATGGAAGATAAATAAACAGGATTAACATTATATAATTTATAACACAGGTAGGTATACCATGATAATAAAATCTAGAGATTCACATGGTGTCAATTTGCTAATTATATAAGTACATATGTCATGTGTGAATTACTCACCTTTTATGCTGGAGTTAGCAAAAAAAACAACACGAATGAATTCCAGAAGGCATAATGACATGACAAAAGATTCAAGTGGAAGAGAACCAAGCTAATGATCTTGTCACAACCCATAAACAAAACCAAATATAAATAATGACATTGAATTTGAAGCAACTTTGAAATTAAAGAAAATTGAACACAATAGTTTTTGCCATGCTTTCAACATCTACTTGCTCGTCCTAGGGGGTGAATATGGTCGGGTTTCTTGTGGTTTTGGATCAGGTTTGAGTCTATGGAGGCACGACTACATGTGCTAGAAGTGGCAAAGGAGTCACAACGCATGAATGTGAGGAGACAAGGCAACATAGTGGAGTTTTTTGTCAAGTTTTGGGCTCGGCTACATGGTCCTAGGGCTCGGCCATGACATGTTTCAGATCTGGACAGAGGTAAGGCTGAGGGTAAATGGTCATATCATGGTGGTGGTGGAGCATGGGGAGGTGGCCAAGGCAATCCAAGGTGATGGTGTTGAAGACTAGGCTCGGTTAGGCATGTTTTAAGGAGTTTGCAACATTTTTGTGGAGTGTTTGGTCATGGGGAAGGTGTAACGTCCCGCCTTTTCGCACACTTTAAAACGACACACGTGCCGATTCAAAGCATACGCAAGGGCGGATTGTCATGGGGTAAATAAGAAAAACAGAGAAGAAATAAAACAAAATAGAATCTCACAGCGGAAGGATAAAATATAATAACAAATATACAGTTCATAAACAGTTTACAAAAGCTTGATTTTACTTATACAATGAATATCAGAGTTACACATACCTAATACAACAATGCAGCGGAAAAGAAAGAGTGTGTAGTGCAATACTATATATATAAAATAATACTGAATCTTCGTCTTCGTCCTCCAAAGCTAAAACCTGCTATCCTGAAACGCTCGGACTGACCCGAGCGAATTTGAAAAGACAAAAACACTCGAGTCAGACTAGAATATCTTATGTGAGTTAAATAAACAGAAATAAATATGAGTACAGTAACTCAAGAGATGCTCGGGATTTACATCTCCTAAGGATCCGTTAAACTATTTACTATGTAGTATATTGCGTTATTATAATAGTGTCTATTTATAAAATAAACTTACTTTTTAATAGCGTTAAGGGGTTACCCATATAGCCCTTAACACGTAATAGTCCCAGTAGTCCATCCAATATCATAGTCCCTCCTGATCGGGAAGCCACTAGAGGATACCACACGGGCTACGGGAGAAAACCAAACTCGTACAAGGCGCGATAGGGTAGGTGACACGGCACAACTAGGCAATGCCAGGGTAGATATACCAATTACGCTTCCGGGCCGATGGTAACGCGAAGCCGCAGCAACCGCCCACCTCGAAACAACTCCCCAAATCAAAAAAATAGAAGTGGCCACTGAATCAATCCAAAGTCATAGTATAATATCGAAGAGGAGTGTCCGATCAGAGGAATGACCTCATTAACCCGTCGATCGCTCCTGTTTTAGCCACCTTATGCCAACTCACGGGAGTCGGGTCCACGTATTTACCTTACAGGAATCGTCGCCACCAACCTACTTCATTCTGGAATCTCCACCGCGTACACGGTTAGTCAAAGTGGTTTTCGGTATCGACAGAGAGTATGTCCATATCCGATCCCGGTCTCTTTGCCAACCCATCGTTATTATAACACCGCGGTTATTTAAAACAGTTTATACTTTTAAAACCAGAATATAATCCATTTCAAAACCATAATATTACGATATCATTCCAAAACCCAAAACCATATTTTACCACTTATCCCAAATATAATTTCTTTCCAATAATAAAAAGGCTTTAACTTCATAATATCTGAAAATCGAATATTTTCAAAGCATAATATTTTTGGAAATCCATAATTTCAAACCATAACTTTTAAAACTCAAATGGTTTGGATATTCAACGGTATATGAATTTCAAGGGCTTAACTTTACTGTCACTTTGTAAAGAAATAAGTTATATGGCTTTATGGAAATATTTCTTTATCTAAAGTTAAGACCATAATTTAGATATCACTCTTAAGTTCCAAAACCATTTCAATTTCCATATATATAAATCCATTGGAGTATTAATATTCAAAAACTAAAATTGGAATATATTCTTTCAACAAATTAAATGTTTTATTATTTAGTTTGAATATTCACATAAATCCTTAAACAACTCCAATTTCTAGTAATAAAACATATGTATTTTTCGATTCCAATTATATTAGAATATTTTTCCAATTCAAATTCATATTAGAATATTCATTTCAATTTTTCTTGGGAAAAATCCAATTATAAATATCATATCTTAAATTTCCAAACTTAACATTTAAACATATGATATAAATTTATCCAACTCCATTTTCTAAATTTTCTTCCATTTTACTAAGGGAATTTATACACCTTTTTATTTCAAAATTTCCAACTTTTCATGTACATAAATACGGAAGAAAAATATTTATACAGTATAAAATTTAAGATTATTATAAACCGTATTCCATCCAAACCATAGAAATCACATTAAAATAGTTATATATAGACCGCGGTGCCTGTATATAATTTTCTATCCTATGGTCAAGTGATACGGATATTTATCATTTCAATCCGCAATTTAAAAATAAAACTTTGCGGTTTTATCATTTCAAACCACAATCCCGAAAATGTAAAATGCATGCTAACTGGCAGTTAATGATATCCACATAAGTCATCCATTCAACAACACATCCATCACCCAATTTCAACCATCAATCAATATCAATCACTATCAACCCATATCAATCAATAACAATATTAGTTCGATAATATGCAACGGGTAATAACTGTCAGTTTATTCAAATTAAATTTCAACTATTAATCTAACCATTTATATTTAGAGATAATTCATATAACTGTTAACTAGCATTTCATATGCAAACAAAATTCCTAACAGCAAATTAATACGCAATTAATCAATTTAATTAATAGCTAAATTCAATAAATGCAATTCAACAGATATGGATGAAATAACATGCCAAAAGCTCATAAATAAATTTCTATTCATTTCTAAAATTTATTTAACAAACATAAAAGCTTCTAGTAATTGTGAGTGGGTTAAAACACTCACCTTTTGAATTTAAATCGAATTTAAATCCGATTTAAACCCAAAAATTCGCCCGTCTCAGAATTCGTCCAAACCAGCGTCATCGAGTCCGGAATTAAATTATGATCCTAACAAAAGAAATTTCGTGTAAATCGGATGTCGTATGTGAAAGTTATTCGATAAAACGTGCTCGAAAAATCAAAATAAATAAAAACAAAATAAACAAAATACTCTCACCATTCTTCCACGTCACGTGCGTTCCACTCTCCCTCCCCTGTACACGAAGACGCACAGATCCATGCCCTAGCCGCCACCCAACTTGCTCGACGCCGGCCTCCACACCTAACTCCACGACCATCGGGACACACCGCCGAACTCCCCTCCTAGAACCGCCCCTATAGCCTAGATGCGGCCACCTCCGGCTCTCCCTGGCCCCACGGCGTCGCACGCCATCTACAGCCCATCACGGCGAATTTTCACGCCTCCGACCCAAGTGAACCGTATGGATGAACTCCTTAAAGCCTCATCTACGCTGCAGCATCATCGGATCGAGCTATCAACTCAGATCTACCGTTGAATCGAGCAATTATCTATGAACGGCCGGAACTGTTTCGAATTTTCCAGGACGAACGATACCTCCAATTGAAAAACAAATTACACCATGAGATTACGCGTATCGAATACTTCAACATATATTTTTTTGAGAATTTTCTAAGATGTTTGAATTTTCACTGAATTTTAGATTGAAGCAGATCCAGATATTGCAACCATTGAAGAGAAGGAGGAGATGAAGAAATATGTACGTATATCCAACTGACAATAGAAAGGAGGCTAGGGTTTATCACGGTATACTTATAGTTAGGGTTGGGTTAGAGCGTATAGGCTAGAAGGGTGAACGTACGCAACAAACTATGGCCTAAAAAGCCCGCTATACCTCCGGAACCGAATTTGTTAAAACTATATATCCAAATAGGTGTTTTAAAATATTCTGAACGCGATGGAAAAAGTTTCACGACCAAATTCGATCGTATGAAGAAGTTATGCTAAAAACAAGCTTTCCAAATTGATTTTCAAATTGATTTTAATAAAATTGATTTCAAGGCGTTTATCGTCCGTACGATCAAACGACAAGTCCGATCGATACGAAATTTGAAATCCTATAATAATTCACCGATACGGATCCGATGAAACTGGTTTCGTCGAAATCCGAGTCCGTGACAAAAATGGCTATTTTTAATATTTATTAAATCAATTAAATAAATCATAAAATCCAATTTTATATTTTCAACTTCTAATATTGGCCAAATTTCATTTCTTAGATAATTCAATCAATTCCAATTGATTTAACAAGCTTGGATTATGAATTAAAATTTATAAATATATTAATTTGCAACGTTAATATCCGCACTTTCTTATTATTTGGAAATTAAAATCTTTATTCTTAAACTCAATTATTAATTCCTATACTCTTATATTCTCGTCTTAAATCCAATTAGATAAATATTTTTGATTTCCATTCCAACTCCTTTGATTTCAAATAAACTTTTTACCATAAGTTATATTCCAAAATATTAATAACTTTATCTCCATTTATTCGCCTTAATTTATTTAAGTCAAATCCTTAATTAAACTCTATTGCAATGTTTTCAAATATCATTCCCTCCTTTCTCTTAACTATTTTTTTTATTCAAATCTTAATGAATTCAATACTATCAGTTTGATAAATCCATTAAATTCATTCAATAGTTTACAAATTCCAATCTAAATTCAATAACGTAATAATTTACGTTTAATTCCATTTTATATGTATTAAATACCATTTGTTGGATTTAATATTCAAATTATAAATAAAATCTTGCTTTCTAAAGTTGTATCAACCATGGTCCAACTAAATTTGAATTAGCTTTAACTTTAATTTATGGACTTAACTATTGCAACAAATCCAAATAAATAAATAAGGTTTGATTCCTATATTAACTTCTTGTTGTCAATTAACTTTTTATGGTGAATATGAAATTCAATGTAAAATTGACACCTTTATATCCACTTGATTTCACCATTTCATCTTTTTATTATTAAATCCGTTATAGCCGAATGCATGAATTTAACATACATAAATATTTTCAAACTCAACTTAAATCTCACTTAACTTAATAATAAACGTTTAAATTTCCTTAATTGCAAAAATCCAATTACCTTCATTCCTTTACTCTCATAGATAAAATCTTGTTTTAAAACTTTACTATAACCCATAGTCTCATTGTATTAGGAATTTACACTACATGTAAAGTAAATTTTTATCAGTAAAGATCTTACACACTATGTCCCATAAGTTTAGATTTCACAAATTTAGCTACTGCGTTAATTCTAATTTAAGTAGCACAAATGTTCATATACCTTGAAATCATTCTCAATTTCCCAACTCAATTAATTATGCCTTACAATGTGTTTCAAATATAAAGGTATTTTATACTAATAGTTATCATACTCAAAATTATACGCTTATAACTAATTCCTACATTTGCATAATTGTATTAAGTTAGAATGTTTATTGAGGTTTATGCATTTCCAAATTTTGTACTGATTCCACCCAATTATTACTCACAGAACGTTAAATTATTAAATGACCATTTATTATAATTTAATTCCCATAATTGAGTCAAATGCTTATTATTATATATTCTTCATTTTTACCATTCCTTCCCATTTTAAATTCATTAACGAATTTACACATCTCTATCTTTCAATATAAAATAACCAAACTGATTACAAACACTGTTTCTATTAATTTTCATAAATTTGTTCAAAACTATACTTTTGTTTACATAAAATAAATTTTATGTTTCTATTAGACCCTTTTCCTTTTCACTACAGACATTAAATATTACTATCTATACTAATTGCACCTTTATACTAATGAATACCATTCAAGTTAACTAACATTCACAGATTCAACATTTATTTGTTTCTTAAAATTTTGCTTTAGATCAAGTTGTGACAATTTACATTATTCACATCTATTGTCATAAAATTTTATAGTTACACTAAATTGCAACCACTATACCAAATCTCTACCTTTATACTTAACCAAATTAGAAATTATATAAATTTGATTTATTAAATATTATAAATTTAGCGGGTCGTTACACTCTCCCCCACTCAAAACTTTTCGTCCCCGAAAAGGAAAAAGAAGGGAGAAGGAAGAATAAAACAGTACATTTTTATTTCAAATATTAATTTATAAACAATATTTTACTGGATTAATTTCCTTTAATGAAATACACTTGTTTTATAATCATTATACCCTTTGATACTTGAATTATTAAAGTTGGGAAAAATGTTTTCAACAAAATTCTAAGTCCAAAATTTACGGAAAATTTTGGCAGAGTCTCCTTTGTACGGAGGGACTCTGGAGAAAATATAATATCCAAATATACAAATATATTACATATATATCCAAAACACAATATCCCACACGGGAAAAATATATAAAATAGCGCTTTAAACGTAATCCGAAAACGTACCTATTTGTCGGGCAATACGCTTATATTTTTAAGGAACCAAAGCAGTAGCAGTGGCTTCTATCACCTGTATTTACTTATAAAATCTAAAAGGTAAATATTTATTTTACAGTGAATGTTTTGGTGGATTCAATCATTCATATCCAATCAAATGCAACAACCATAGATTTTAGCAAACAGCACACACCACAACAAACAATCATTAAATCAAACAAATAATTAGTTGTTCGGCTCAAATTCTGAAGTTGTACGAATGAAGAATAACTATCAAGTGCATCCGTTGCTCAACAGCCTTAGATGGGACAAAGGTAGATTGTTTGTTCATCCAACAACTCCACAACTCCTTACCCAACAAACATACATCAACCAAGCAATTCAAATCAACACCAAATAGCTTATTATACATTTATTTCGAAATTCAGTGTTTTGATTTTCATTCCTTCATTTATGGAGGAATTTCTTTATTTCTTACAAGTTTTATTTTTCAATTATCCCAAATTTATTTCAATTGTATTTCCTTTTTATTACTTAAGTTTATAAAATAAATTCCCATTAGTAACAACAAGTATTTTGAATATCTTCATTTCCTTACTCTTCACTGGTAAGATTTCCCTTAAATTCTAAATCTACTAACATTCATTCTTATAAGTGGAAGTTTTTATTTATTCATCAACTATTAATTTCAGTCATTTCAATTTTCCTACTTTCCACTATATTGGAATAGGGGAGATTAAAACATACTTAAGTGAATAATCATATAATAAATTCTTATTTTGAATTTCATGTTATATACTCAGGTTCATATCATCTATTAATAATCCTTAACTTTAATTTCAATAGAATTTTAATTATCACTTAAGTTTATACCATTTAGTTCTTATTTGTACGGTAATTTATTGAATACTTCATTATTTCTAAAATTCCTACTTGTAAAATATTCAATTCTAGTTCCTTATTTAACATTTCAACTTTTATATATATGGGTAAGTTATTTATGTTAAAGAAAATTGCAATTGAACTTATACAAGTTAAGTCTCCATTCTTTAATTAAATTTAATGTTTATCCATATTACTCTTTGTCTCATATGTATGCAAATTCCTCTTTATAGCTTTGCAATTATTTTCTTATTTAAATTAGAGGTTTCAATTCATTTATTACTTAACTTTTATTTCACTAACAATTTATTAATGGGAGATTTAGAATTAAATTCCGGGTTAAATCTCAATTTATTTCAAAATAATAAATAAATAAGTTCTTACACTCAATATCTCTAATTATATTTAGAACAATAAAAGAAAAATTTTAGAAAATTTCAAAATAAATCTGCAGTAGAATTTACTACAGTGGCCTTTCCCCCTTTGAAACTCGAAAATGAAAGTCGATGATGCGGCCGTCATCACCGAATTTATTTTCCAGCGACGGAGAGAAAAGTACAAAATTTATTTCTCCAAAATCTTCTTTTAAAACAAATTTCCCGAATTTAAAATGGAATATTCATATCGGAAAATATATATATGACAATATTATCATACTTCCAAATTATACTTTTTATATAAGAAATTCCTTATAAACCAAATCATTACTTTTCATAAATTCTTTGAAAGCACATTTCAAAAATCCCGGACTTAAGTTCTAGAATCTCCAATTTGGTTTATTATAATTTTACTTAGCTTCAATTTATTACAAATATTCTATTTCCTAACACCCAATCTATAGCAACCAAATATATATATATATATATATATCTTTATAAAATATTTTTATATATAGAAAATATAATAGGCAAAATTATTTCATTCACCTATATCAAAAACAAATATTATGTCAGTCTGTCCTATTAAGTGTTTAGAAATCCCTATTGATGACATAGCGTCCCATGCATCAACCAGAATTCATAAATACAAAGCGGAACAGATTAACACAATATTAAAATCTTTTTATTAATACTAACAAGTACGCTCTCTCATATATATACACTCAGCGACTCCCATAGGATATAACTACCCTATTAACAAAGAGTCAAACCCCACAAAGCCAAGGTTTATCGCTAAACCAAAGCTCTGATACCAACTGTAACGTCCCGCCTTTTCGCACACTTTAAAACGACACACGTGCCGATTCAAAGCATACGCAAGGGCGGATTGTCATGGGGTAAATAAGAAAAACAGAGAAGAAATAAAACAAAATAGAATCTCACAGCGGAAGGATAAAATATAATAACAAATATACAGTTCATAAACAGTTTACAAAAGCTTGATTTTACTTATACAATGAATATCAGAGTTACACATACCTAATACAACAATGCAGCGGAAAAGAAAGAGTGTGTAGTGCAATACTATATATATAAAATAATACTGAATCTTCGTCTTCGTCCTCCAAAGCTAAAACCTGCTATCCTGAAACGCTCGGACTGACCCGAGCGAATTTGAAAAGACAAAAACACTCGAGTCAGACTAGAATATCTTATGTGAGTTAAATAAACAGAAATAAATATGAGTACAGTAACTCAAGAGATGCTCGGGATTTACATCTCCTAAGGATCCGTTAAACTATTTACTATGTAGTATATTGCGTTATTATAATAGTGTCTATTTATAAAATAAACTTACTTTTTAATAGCGTTAAGGGGTTACCCATATAGCCCTTAACACGTAATAGTCCCAGTAGTCCATCCAATATCATAGTCCCTCCTGATCGGGAAGCCACTAGAGGATACCACACGGGCTACGGGAGAAAACCAAACTCGTACAAGGCGCGATAGGGTAGGTGACACGGCACAACTAGGCAATGCCAGGGTAGATATACCAATTACGCTTCCGGGCCGATGGTAACGCGAAGCCGCAGCAACCGCCCACCTCGAAACAACTCCCCAAATCAAAAAAATAGAAGTGGCCACTGAATCAATCCAAAGTCATAGTATAATATCGAAGAGGAGTGTCCGATCAGAGGAATGACCTCATTAACCCGTCGATCGCTCCTGTTTTAGCCACCTTATGCCAACTCACGGGAGTCGGGTCCACGTATTTACCTTACAGGAATCGTCGCCACCAACCTACTTCATTCTGGAATCTCCACCGCGTACACGGTTAGTCAAAGTGGTTTTCGGTATCGACAGAGAGTATGTCCATATCCGATCCCGGTCTCTTTGCCAACCCATCGTTATTATAACACCGCGGTTATTTAAAACAGTTTATACTTTTAAAACCAGAATATAATCCATTTCAAAACCATAATATTACGATATCATTCCAAAACCCAAAACCATATTTTACCACTTATCCCAAATATAATTTCTTTCCAATAATAAAAAGGCTTTAACTTCATAATATCTGAAAATCGAATATTTTCAAAGCATAATATTTTTGGAAATCCATAATTTCAAACCATAACTTTTAAAACTCAAATGGTTTGGATATTCAACGGTATATGAATTTCAAGGGCTTAACTTTACTGTCACTTTGTAAAGAAATAAGTTATATGGCTTTATGGAAATATTTCTTTATCTAAAGTTAAGACCATAATTTAGATATCACTCTTAAGTTCCAAAACCATTTCAATTTCCATATATATAAATCCATTGGAGTATTAATATTCAAAAACTAAAATTGGAATATATTCTTTCAACAAATTAAATGTTTTATTATTTAGTTTGAATATTCACATAAATCCTTAAACAACTCCAATTTCTAGTAATAAAACATATGTATTTTTCGATTCCAATTATATTAGAATATTTTTCCAATTCAAATTCATATTAGAATATTCATTTCAATTTTTCTTGGGAAAAATCCAATTATAAATATCATATCTTAAATTTCCAAACTTAACATTTAAACATATGATATAAATTTATCCAACTCCATTTTCTAAATTTTCTTCCATTTTACTAAGGGAATTTATACACCTTTTTATTTCAAAATTTCCAACTTTTCATGTACATAAATACGGAAGAAAAATATTTATACAGTATAAAATTTAAGATTATTATAAACCGTATTCCATCCAAACCATAGAAATCACATTAAAATAGTTATATATAGACCGCGGTGCCTGTATATAATTTTCTATCCTATGGTCAAGTGATACGGATATTTATCATTTCAATCCGCAATTTAAAAATAAAACTTTGCGGTTTTATCATTTCAAACCACAATCCCGAAAATGTAAAATGCATGCTAACTGGCAGTTAATGATATCCACATAAGTCATCCATTCAACAACACATCCATCACCCAATTTCAACCATCAATCAATATCAATCACTATCAACCCATATCAATCAATAACAATATTAGTTCGATAATATGCAACGGGTAATAACTGTCAGTTTATTCAAATTAAATTTCAACTATTAATCTAACCATTTATATTTAGAGATAATTCATATAACTGTTAACTAGCATTTCATATGCAAACAAAATTCCTAACAGCAAATTAATACGCAATTAATCAATTTAATTAATAGCTAAATTCAATAAATGCAATTCAACAGATATGGATGAAATAACATGCCAAAAGCTCATAAATAAATTTCTATTCATTTCTAAAATTTATTTAACAAACATAAAAGCTTCTAGTAATTGTGAGTGGGTTAAAACACTCACCTTTTGAATTTAAATCGAATTTAAATCCGATTTAAACCCAAAAATTCGCCCGTCTCAGAATTCGTCCAAACCAGCGTCATCGAGTCCGGAATTAAATTATGATCCTAACAAAAGAAATTTCGTGTAAATCGGATGTCGTATGTGAAAGTTATTCGATAAAACGTGCTCGAAAAATCAAAATAAATAAAAACAAAATAAACAAAATACTCTCACCATTCTTCCACGTCACGTGCGTTCCACTCTCCCTCCCCTGTACACGAAGACGCACAGATCCATGCCCTAGCCGCCACCCAACTTGCTCGACGCCGGCCTCCACACCTAACTCCACGACCATCGGGACACACCGCCGAACTCCCCTCCTAGAACCGCCCCTATAGCCTAGATGCGGCCACCTCCGGCTCTCCCTGGCCCCACGGCGTCGCACGCCATCTACAGCCCATCACGGCGAATTTTCACGCCTCCGACCCAAGTGAACCGTATGGATGAACTCCTTAAAGCCTCATCTACGCTGCAGCATCATCGGATCGAGCTATCAACTCAGATCTACCGTTGAATCGAGCAATTATCTATGAACGGCCGGAACTGTTTCGAATTTTCCAGGACGAACGATACCTCCAATTGAAAAACAAATTACACCATGAGATTACGCGTATCGAATACTTCAACATATATTTTTTTGAGAATTTTCTAAGATGTTTGAATTTTCACTGAATTTTAGATTGAAGCAGATCCAGATATTGCAACCATTGAAGAGAAGGAGGAGATGAAGAAATATGTACGTATATCCAACTGACAATAGAAAGGAGGCTAGGGTTTATCACGGTATACTTATAGTTAGGGTTGGGTTAGAGCGTATAGGCTAGAAGGGTGAACGTACGCAACAAACTATGGCCTAAAAAGCCCGCTATACCTCCGGAACCGAATTTGTTAAAACTATATATCCAAATAGGTGTTTTAAAATATTCTGAACGCGATGGAAAAAGTTTCACGACCAAATTCGATCGTATGAAGAAGTTATGCTAAAAACAAGCTTTCCAAATTGATTTTCAAATTGATTTTAATAAAATTGATTTCAAGGCGTTTATCGTCCGTACGATCAAACGACAAGTCCGATCGATACGAAATTTGAAATCCTATAATAATTCACCGATACGGATCCGATGAAACTGGTTTCGTCGAAATCCGAGTCCGTGACAAAAATGGCTATTTTTAATATTTATTAAATCAATTAAATAAATCATAAAATCCAATTTTATATTTTCAACTTCTAATATTGGCCAAATTTCATTTCTTAGATAATTCAATCAATTCCAATTGATTTAACAAGCTTGGATTATGAATTAAAATTTATAAATATATTAATTTGCAACGTTAATATCCGCACTTTCTTATTATTTGGAAATTAAAATCTTTATTCTTAAACTCAATTATTAATTCCTATACTCTTATATTCTCGTCTTAAATCCAATTAGATAAATATTTTTGATTTCCATTCCAACTCCTTTGATTTCAAATAAACTTTTTACCATAAGTTATATTCCAAAATATTAATAACTTTATCTCCATTTATTCGCCTTAATTTATTTAAGTCAAATCCTTAATTAAACTCTATTGCAATGTTTTCAAATATCATTCCCTCCTTTCTCTTAACTATTTTTTTTATTCAAATCTTAATGAATTCAATACTATCAGTTTGATAAATCCATTAAATTCATTCAATAGTTTACAAATTCCAATCTAAATTCAATAACGTAATAATTTACGTTTAATTCCATTTTATATGTATTAAATACCATTTGTTGGATTTAATATTCAAATTATAAATAAAATCTTGCTTTCTAAAGTTGTATCAACCATGGTCCAACTAAATTTGAATTAGCTTTAACTTTAATTTATGGACTTAACTATTGCAACAAATCCAAATAAATAAATAAGGTTTGATTCCTATATTAACTTCTTGTTGTCAATTAACTTTTTATGGTGAATATGAAATTCAATGTAAAATTGACACCTTTATATCCACTTGATTTCACCATTTCATCTTTTTATTATTAAATCCGTTATAGCCGAATGCATGAATTTAACATACATAAATATTTTCAAACTCAACTTAAATCTCACTTAACTTAATAATAAACGTTTAAATTTCCTTAATTGCAAAAATCCAATTACCTTCATTCCTTTACTCTCATAGATAAAATCTTGTTTTAAAACTTTACTATAACCCATAGTCTCATTGTATTAGGAATTTACACTACATGTAAAGTAAATTTTTATCAGTAAAGATCTTACACACTATGTCCCATAAGTTTAGATTTCACAAATTTAGCTACTGCGTTAATTCTAATTTAAGTAGCACAAATGTTCATATACCTTGAAATCATTCTCAATTTCCCAACTCAATTAATTATGCCTTACAATGTGTTTCAAATATAAAGGTATTTTATACTAATAGTTATCATACTCAAAATTATACGCTTATAACTAATTCCTACATTTGCATAATTGTATTAAGTTAGAATGTTTATTGAGGTTTATGCATTTCCAAATTTTGTACTGATTCCACCCAATTATTACTCACAGAACGTTAAATTATTAAATGACCATTTATTATAATTTAATTCCCATAATTGAGTCAAATGCTTATTATTATATATTCTTCATTTTTACCATTCCTTCCCATTTTAAATTCATTAACGAATTTACACATCTCTATCTTTCAATATAAAATAACCAAACTGATTACAAACACTGTTTCTATTAATTTTCATAAATTTGTTCAAAACTATACTTTTGTTTACATAAAATAAATTTTATGTTTCTATTAGACCCTTTTCCTTTTCACTACAGACATTAAATATTACTATCTATACTAATTGCACCTTTATACTAATGAATACCATTCAAGTTAACTAACATTCACAGATTCAACATTTATTTGTTTCTTAAAATTTTGCTTTAGATCAAGTTGTGACAATTTACATTATTCACATCTATTGTCATAAAATTTTATAGTTACACTAAATTGCAACCACTATACCAAATCTCTACCTTTATACTTAACCAAATTAGAAATTATATAAATTTGATTTATTAAATATTATAAATTTAGCGGGTCGTTACAGAAGGTATGGCCAGATCTGGTTAGAGGAAGAGGATGTGATAGGTGGTTGATGATGATGATGTGGAGGTGGTGGAGGTGATGGCCAACGCACTACAGTGGAGAGCATGCAAATATGTGAAGAAATCATGGCCAAAACGAGGCAAAAGGAAGAAGAAAAAAAGAAAATGAATATATATACATATACACACACAGCCATTACTTACAGAGGAGCAAGCTTCACACGAGAAGATGATCAAATGAGATGTGGCAAAGAAATTTGTATGTGAGTTTGTATTTAGCAGAGAAGTTTCACGTTGATTTAGAGGGAAGAATGGCAGGAAATAAATAATTGAAACATTAGAGAAATTTAAGGATTTTATTCCTATTAAATCAAGAGAAGCAAATGGAAAAGTGGAATGAGATGAAATGTTATATGTGAATTGTAAGGCAAATAGACGGCTGTTGATTTGAATGGCTAAATTATGGAACCAAAAGGGTGTGCATTGTAAAGGCCATAAATAAATTGAAACGTACGCCCAAAATAAATAACAAAGTAACGTATCTTATATTTATTTGTTTCCTATTTATTCAATAAAATATATCCTAAAGAATAATTCAGTAAATAACGTGCCATATAAATAAACATCAGAGAAATAAACAAGAAACAGATATAAAACCTATAATTTAATTGCTATTTACAACTTTGTTTATTACTAAACTTAAAAAAATTGATTTTTTGCATATCCATTTGATTTATTTATTACTTAACTAAGAAAACGGATGTAGAACATATACAATAAAATGATATATTAGTTGCTTTTTAGAACATTGTTTATTACTTAATTCACAAAGTATATATCCAAATTAAATGGAAAATGAAACAAATGTTGTAGTTATATACAATTTAAATAAAGATTGGAAGTTAGAATTTAGATTTTAAAGTTTCAATTAGAGGCAACATTTAACCCAAAATCTAAAATTTCAGAAATTGTTTATATTAAATAAAATTGGGGAAATGATTTATAACCAATTCAAGAAAATTCTAAAATTCAAACTTTTAAAGAATTAAACACCAAAGTTTATTTAAAATAAAACGATTAAAAATATTTATTAAAATTTTGGGCTGTTGCATAAAATATATGCATAATATATCATGTTACACAAATTAGAACATGATTTTACAAACAAAGATAATATTTATATAAATTTAAAATAAACAAATTTGTTAAATAAAACAATTTACACACAATATTGTAAAAAGCATAACTTTCACAATATTAGTCTGATTTCAACGAAACGAAAAGCAATATTCTTAAAACTAAATCCATTTTCATAATAAAAGATAAAAATTGAAAATTAAAAATTAAAAATTTTAAAGCCAAAATTTGACCATTTTGACCAAAATCCACTTTTTGAAAAATATTATATTTATTCATGTTTGGAATTGTAATTCACATAGAAAACAAAATTTATATTAAAATAACAAAATTTATCCTTTTTAATAAATAAAATAAAGTTTTCAAATCAGGAATTTCAGTTAAAATAATTAAAATAAAAATTTAAAATAATCACATATACAGGGTTGTTACACCCACTCTTTCCTATTTAACTAGAAGGCATTGTTGATCTATCCTTAAGTTCTATCGAAACCTTGGCTAGGCATATAACTGATGCTAGAGGCAATGACACACCTTTTCGATCATTGAGGGTCGACACTAAATACATCCATGGTATTCCAATCTCTAACATCCAATCATTAGAAAGGCAGATTGTTACGGTAAAATAAAAAGAACGAATATAGGAAATAGGATCTCACAGCGGAAATGACAACATATAATATAATAAGACAGTATAAACTATCACTACAAGATACAACGTACATCAGAGTAAAACAAACCTCATCCGCCTAGACAGTTATAACTTCATGACTGTACAATTGCCGATGGGTATATATAGTAACACATTGGAAATAAAAATTAATACTATGGAAGATGAACATCTAGCTCTACTTTACGAGCTCAATGTTTCACCAACGACAACCTAGAAAAATACCCGCTCTGATCTGAGCATTATAACCAAATTAAATCCAGATCAGTTTGGAAAACCAGAATGAGAAAACTCAAGTAATATGGTGAACGTATAATAATTCTGTGAGACTGCACCGTTATATACAAAATGAGTTTTACCGTCCTAAAACAACATCTATATATGAATGAATGGAAACAAGTTGGAACAAAATCAGACTTAAAAGAATGGAAACAAATAATAAAACATCGAGAAGAGCTCTAGGCACTTCTCGATGCAATTAAGAAAATGATTCAAAGATTTGAATCGAACAAGGAAAATGAATTTTCCAATAATGACTAGTAGGCTATATCCCCCCTTACCGAAAGTATTCCTCTAGAAATATACTTTAGAACTATGATGGCTCTCGAAAACCTCTAAGAAGGACCCCACCAACCTTACTTAGAATCCAAGTATTTCACATCTCAATGGGTTTATAATCAAATCCAATCTAGGGTAGATGTGCAAATATCATAATGGGAGAAACCCCACATAGCTTGACCCCTACTCGCTCTTTTGTTTTATTCATTTTCGGCAAAGGATATCAAAGCTCAAAAGAGCAACAAATCGTCTTGAATAGACGAAACACAAAGTAAATAGAAGAATCGAAATCAATAGTCAATAAATCAATTATCGAGAATAACAAAATGATTGTATATGGAAATTTAATCACATACACTTACCACCAATAAATGAATCAAGCTTTTAAAACATTTACTCACACTTATGCTTGATTTTCACATCATAAATATTTGTAAACACTTTAAAAACACCCTTTTAAAAGTATTCCATTCAAAGAACTAATTATATTTCTAAGTGTATTAAAACGAAGGTCAAAAATAAATGTCATTAAAATATTATCTACTATAAATCTAAAACAATTTACACCTAGCTTTATTTTTAAACAATTCTTTTTAAAATAACGTCTCATTTATAAATTTCGAAAAACATTTATTATCCTAGAAAGTAATAAATAAATTAAAATGTTTTTATAAATTTAAATAATGTTAATCATCTTAAAAGATAATTAATATAATTCTTTTATTAATTTAGAACCACATTAATTGTCCCAAGGGAAAATTAATCAAGTTTGTAATTCCTTGAATAAATAAATCAATTAAATTTAAACATATTTATTAAATCAGTTAAGTTTACTTCAATCGCTTTTATTAAATCAGGTAATTAAGTTTAAAACACTTTTATTGATTCAGTTAATTAACTTTAAACATCATTAATAAATTTATTAATTAACTAAATTATAGTTAAATAATAATTAAGAATATATTTAAACTTGCAATTCTTTTCAAATACTAATTATACAATCCTTACAAATCCATTTGAAAAAAATTTACAAAATATTTAAGCTAAATAGCCTTTATAAATTTAAATAACACAAATTATCTCGAAAGATAATTAAATCCAATTTATAATCTTTTATAAATTTAAAAAGACATTAATTATCTTGAAAAATAATTAATCAGATTTAAAATCTCTTTATAAATTTAGAACAAAGTTAATTGTCCCAAAAAATAATTAATTAAAATTATAATTCCTTTTATAATTTTAATCAACATTTATCCTTGATTTTCAAAATTCTCAAAATACTTAAAAATATAGTTTAAAGAACTTAAAAAGTACAAAAATACAATCAAACATTTATTTTGTAAGAACATAAGCCCAAGTTCAACACACAACAAGGGTTTAAGGAGATGATATTTAATAAGTGACGGTATAGTGAAAATCGTTATAATGACACTTACATAAATCAAGTAGCATGTCATAAATATTTCAACCAAACATCAATATAATTAACATAAGAATATAAATAAATCAATATTGGCGAGAAACCCTTTACGGTCTTTGTACAAAGTCCCCTACAAAACAGTGGTTGTATATGCAATCCATTATTCAAGCAGGAATTCAAATCCGAATAAACAATCAAACAATAATAACGAACATATTATTATTAACAATTAGCAATCAATAGCTAGCATATGATTTATTAGTTAGTCCATATATTAATTAACTTCAAAAATAATCTTTTTACTCTACAAGCACAGAACAACGATTTATTCAGCTTGGTAGATGCCTAAATAATCTATTCAATTTAATTATAGTAGGACAGTGTTTTATTCTGCTAAACATATATCACAGTCGAATTATAACTAGTTTAACTACGTTAAATGTAATTAAGTTAAATCACTATAATTTTATCATTAATTTATACTTTATATAAACTATCAATTCTCATCCAACAATTATACAATAATCTACAACAACATAGATATTATATAGTTTATTTAGAGGCGAGTAAACTCTAAATTCTACTTATTCCAAATTCAAAGAATTCAAATCTAAAGCGTAGATAACGTCGATACAAGTTCAACGCAAAAGTTTGCATACAATTCTGACTTCGTATGCAATAGTTATTGAGTTTATAAGAATTAGATTAATTAAAATAATTAATTAACTAACTTATAAATTAATTATCTAACTATCACTTAATCCATTTCTTACTTATCTTCCCCAATAAAACACCTATACATGTCCATGTACACACCCAAAACCATGCACACTCAAGCCATGATACAGAGCATCACTCGACCGTTTGACGAACGGACTTTGCCAACGGCTATCTCTTTGCCGTTTCCACCGGACCAACACCCTAGCTTCACACTCGGTCTCCCCATGACGAATGCGACCTAGGCAAACTCAAGCTCGGTAGCAAGATGTCGCTTCTCCCAATATGCCACCATTCCACTCCAAATCGACACCAACGACTCTACTTAGATCCACAGACTCGAATCTATCAATGCCTCGGTCTATTTCGCTACCAGACACCAAATAAAAAAAAAATCCTAGTTTATTGCCTTAATTCGACTTCGACCAAATGCTTGCCGCATACTACAACGAGCATATAGATTTCTGATCTAGCTCATACGAGTTTAAAGATCTCTATTTTACAATTTTTCATAAGGTAAAAGTTTTGATTTTGATTTTTGAACGTTGCTTCCTTTTTTTTCTTTGTTTGAGCTTACCGTGAAAAGAAAATGTAAAAGAGAGAGAAAACGGAGAAGTCAAAATTGTTGAATTGACTAAAATGTTGAGTTTGTGTTTATTTTGTAATTCCTAGCATTTCGCTACATAGAATTCCGTTCATTTATTAACCGCGAAGGACAAACCAAAAATATGGCCGCATACAAAAATGCGACACGATCTCAAAACAATAATAATATACGCTAGTTATCTTATTTTGTAAAATGTCAGAAATATCATCGTTTGCTGAAGAATAAGTCAAACGACAATTTAATTATTTTTCAAATTAAAAATTATGGAAAGATCCTGTAAATTCACTTATAAATACGTCAATAAAAATCAAGCCGTTTTTTAACAATTGATTTTCTTACTATTTATATGAACTATTTCTTGTTGTGAATGAATTTAAAAAATGAGTTCACCATTATTGTTTATTAATTAAAAGGAGTTAAATAATAATATTGAATCCATTTTATTAATATTTAATTTACAATTCAAATATTTAAATAATCCCTTTATTTGAGTATAAGTTATTTATATTTTTAAAAACTAATTATTTAAATATTTAAAATTAATTGAATATTTAAAATTAGAACAATAAAATTTCGAGATGTTACGTTAGAAATGGATTCTTTATTAAGGGATCCTAAACTTCATGTGGAACCACGCCCATGTGAAATGACATTTTTGTCCAAGGAAGGGAGTTTGATCGAACCTCTATCTCTTCCTCTTTCAACAAACATAAGAGAGTCTTTTGTGGCACCTTAAGGATCATTTTTGACTTTGAATTCTTTAAATTTAATTTTTGAAAATTCTTTGTTAGCGCTATACAACTGCTGATGAAGATTACAGTAGAGTTAGGGGTACATCTTAGAGGAAATAATGTTATTTATTACATATATCTAACTCAATAACCAATATTGTTCAAAATAAAAAGCGTTTTATTTCTATTATATACTTGCTATATTGTGATATAATTAATTAAGTAATTAATTTAAAGTATAAAATATCCTTAAATAATTTGTTGTGTGATAGAAATTATAATGTTTAACAATGATGAGAAATTTATCTCATTTAAAATAACATATTATTTTAAATATCCTAGTCTAGATGTTTCGAGACGGGATATCGATACATTTTTTGAGACTACAGTTTGTAACACTCTCCAAACATTGAGGAGTGTATTGCTCATGACTATTAGAGGCACTAAAGGGTTACGTGCTAATAGTTATTGGATAACTATTGAATGGCTCACTTAAGAGTTTTCCATTTATTAATATAACTAAGGTCAAATAGAGAATCTCAAAGTGATGATAGTATACTATCCTCTCTACTTGAGAATACTGTTGCAATTTGTAACGACTTATAAATTTTAACGGTTTATTAACGTAATTAACTAAAATTTTATGAAACTGTAAACAAGAATTTAGAAATAAAAATTTGATATTTGAAATACATCTACTTAAATATAGTAAATGGTAAATATTCATCTGATAATATGGAAGCTATTTTATTGCGTAATTTTATTTAAATTTAAATCAGCTAATATTTGATGACAATAAAATGTTTTCCAAAACTGAATATTTTTATATAATAAATTTGTAAATCATCTTCTTAGTGAGACGTAATATTTCGTTTCGTCAAATTTGGGCTGCTATTGTTTCGCTTATCTTATTTTCGGTGCTTTAACAGCATTTTCAGTACCGAATATCGATTTTTGATAGCATGATCGTGCCACTGATATCTGCATACCTTTTTGATAGTCTCGTCATGCTGATCTCAGCAGTATATTCGTATGTACATTCTAGTGTCCGTTACGCGATGATAGCGGTGAAACAGATAACCACATCGGTATCTGTTTTAACTTTTTCCTGTGTCCATTCGATTTCTCAACGGTTTAAAAACGAACAGCTCTTTACTTTTATTAATTCATAAATTCTCATGCCTGTCAGTTGGTATTTGATTGGAAGCTTGGAAGCCGCACACGTTTCTTTTTCCTGTATGTAGCCATATCTTGCCTTAGTATAAAATATATATAATATCATAAAGTTTTGATAAAGTAATATAAGCTTTCCTATATATAGTAGCTACTCATCTTTCTTTTTCTCTTAATTCACTCATGAAACCTCCACATCGACAAACCCATCATCCCATGGCCTTACAGCCATCATCCCATGGCCTTACAGCCGTTTTCTTTCACCGTCGAAACATTGCCACGCCTCACCTCCTAGGGCTTCACCGCGTCCATCACCACCGACTTTGCGCACTTTCCCACTTCCACATGAACGAACCCACCTCGATCCTCCCACACTCGGCAGCTGCCGCCATACCACCCCCTATGCAACAGCCTCGTCTTGCCCACAACCGCCTCATTCCTTGTTGCCTCGCCCCTCTCCGCGAACTACCACCACGCCGCTGCATCATTGACCCCTCCTCCTTGCCTTGCAACCACCTACCGTGCATAAGCTCAGCCATTCTCCAATTGCAATCACCCGAAACCCCTTCATCATCGACTATAGATCCACCTTCCTACTGTCTCAAGTCAGGCCTTGTCCCTCCGACCAGTATTCTAAGGTTCTTCTTCTCTCTTTACATATATATACACCTTTGTATATGACCAGTTTATTTGGTTCGTTTTTATATAAGTTATAGAATATGTTATATTATAAATGTGGTATCATCTATGTTTTTCTTTACTGTAATAACATGTTAATGATATATATAAGAGGCGTTTGTACTTACATATATTATAGTCTGATGTATATATTTGTTTATAAAGAGAATCTATACGTTACTATTTACAATCTGATTTGTGTGTGTGTATATACATATGATACTGTGAAGATAAAATACTTATTTTATTAAATAATGATTTAAACTGTTATACATATGGGCGTGAGTATAAATATTACAGATGAAGTAACACTGTGTTTTTACATATCACATATAAATATATAGTTTGTTTTGTATAAAAGTAGATATATATATATATATTTGGTTTTTGCGTTAGTTCTGTTTAGTGATTAGCATATGTTTTGCTTACAGTATAAGTGTGTGTGTATATATATGTGTGTGTGTGTGTGTGTGTGTGTGTGTGTGTGTGTGTGTGTGTGTGTATATATATTTGTAAGAACATAAATTGTATATGACTGTTTATAGTATGATTTCGTCTATATTTGTTTATTAATATATTTTGGGACATATTGTGTTTAACATCCGACTTATACATATATTTATATGTAAATGGAACCTGCACGTAATAGTTGTTTATAATCTACACACACACATATATATAATCTACACACACACATCCACACATATATGTACACACCCTCTTTTGTATATGTATATTAAATTATATATACATATATATATATTATAAGGATGATGAGGGAATATTTGTTTATATATAATTACAATTAGCTAGTTACTTTATTTTTTTATGTTCCTGTTATTAGTCCATCTGATTTGTAATAGATAGTTAAGTTTATATAAGTGTATATATGACTTGTTTGAGTTTATAGATATAATCTAATAAAGTAAGTTAATTTGACTTATTGGTGGGATATTGATTTTTGAATATATATTATGTATTCTAAATATACGGGTTTAAATTTAATAATGATCTTAAAATATATATAGATTTATCCAGATATATGCATATATGTTTAAATTAAATACTGATTCTCCATATATATATATATATATATATATATATATATATTATAAAAAAATTAATATGTGTTTGAATTTGGAATATGATTTCACATAAATAGTTACACATATAAGTTTACTTATGCCATTGATCTTTGTCAATCCAGTTTGATTTGATTTTGTCAATTACAAGCTATCAGCTTTGCTCATCAAATTCGTGTCCATCGTGCTTTACTTTGGAATCCATGCTCGGATTCATAACTCATTTCATTGTCGAATCTATCTAGCCTCAAAAGGTGAGCAACCACTCTCGATTAACATTCTTGCATTTATTAGATTTGATTTCAGTTGAAATGACAATTGGAATATGCTGCTAAATTGAACTGTTAATTTTATAGTTGATATATATATATATATTATCATATTATATATAACTGTTCACCTATGAGATATGACACCATATCCCATTGCTTATATTTTATTTTATTTATCACTAATGATATGCCTGTTATTGATATGTTATATTATTATCATAACTGTTTTCACTCTGCAAGTTCCCTTTTAGTATAGAATTTCCAATGAATTGAAATGATACATACCCGAACGATCTGTATAATAGGAGAAAATCGTTATGGGGTGAAATGATAACCCAAGCGATTTTCATTTGAATTCAATTTGGGACTGCTGGTTGCAAAGATATTGTAACGCCCCACCTCTATACCCACGCTAGCCAAGGACACTACGGGATAATGCCGTCAACTAGCACGAAGAATAAGGCTGTTGAGGAGCGACCATCCGTGTAATTTCTTTGAGCGAGCACCGATATGTCAGATAGTACTACAAACATAAGTCCGACATACCGATACAAACCCAAAGCTACTACACAGTGGCAATAATGTCTTCGGAAACAAATATAGAAATAAGCATAACATAAGTCAGTCACAGACATCCATATCACAAAGGCGGAAAAAGATATGAATATAACACATGAAAGTGTACATCAGAGTAGTGGTCAAACAAGATCCACAATATCATAAAAGAATGTTCATAAGTGCTAGACAAAAGAATTCATATACATCTAGGAGTCTATATCTCAAAGGTATACAACAAAAACTACTAATCTAAGTGGTTAGCCAAAAGTCAGGATGATAATCCAGAAGTGAAGTCAAGCAGAAGCACTTGTAACATCTCGATCTGACCCGAGTATTATTTATAAGAAAATGATAAACGGATCAGTCTAGCTATAAATATCAGATATAATGAGATAGAATAAGAGATATGACATAACATATGATAACCATAAAGCCATACTATGATAAGTATGTAATTGAAAATCAACAAGGGATTAATCAATATCACAAGAATCTCAAAGATAAAAAGGAATGTCATACTCAATAACTTCATTCACAAAAAAGTTAATGACACACAAACCCACCAATGCACAAATATTGATAACATATATCAATGAAAATCATGAAAATTGGTGAGTCACAAATTCTAGAAATCGTCAATGGAAATCCAGAAATCACATAAAAGGGGGAGGCCTATCACAAAACGGGAGCCTAAAAACTCACCAACACGTGTATCACAAACGGGACGTTATCCCATGGTCGCTAACCATAGAGTCGGTGCAACGACGTACTACAACAGTACGCCCGAGGAACCAGAAACTCTAATAGTTCGGAACAACAACGTAGTACAACATTACGCCCGAAGATCCGAATTCCATAAAAAGGTGGGTCGCTAGCCCACAAAAATTGGGTCGAAACCCCAAGAAATAAATAGGTCGTTAGCCTATAATAAAAGTGAGACGAAACTCAATAAAACGAGGTACCGTCCCCTTCGTGGTCAAAGAAACATAGCATAGCGCTAGTCTAAAACGCAAAAATGATCCTCAATGATCATCAAGAAAGTGTCAATTACTCTAAGCTAGTAAATATATGAGCTTAGCCCCATGTCCCAAAACCACTAGCTTAACTTAAATATTTACGAGCAAATTGTAGATCTCCACTAGAAAATTGTCATAAGAGATTCAATCGAACAAGTCCAAGAATTAACCAACGAAGTAAATGCAAACATTTCATACCACTTGTTTTACTAAGTCGTTTAATTAGATTTCTCATACGAGTGAGGTAAAGGTTTGTATATACTAATAGATTGGAAAACGGTTTAAGAAACGAGCATAGTGTTGAAATCGTTTTGAAGAAAGGGTTTTGATATTTACTACTAGCATTGAAAACCTTTATATTTTGAAGTGACAAATCACAAAAATGATTGTAGAAACGATCAATCACTAAAATTCACATTCGAAGACGTGAATAAAAATCCAAGAAAATCGATACCGAATCCATCAAAGTGGAAATACCCAAAAATTCCAAAAATAGAAGTTATCAAAGTCGACAAAGGTGATAACAACTAATCGGAGAAGTAGAATCGATTAACAATTGGAAAAGCAAAGCAAAATGAGCATAATAGGCAAAACAGGGAAATAGGAGAATAGTAGCAGGTCTGTTGACCGGACTTCCTGAGTCGGCCGACCGAACCAGAAACAGAAAGTTTCGGCTACAACTTCGGTCGACCGGCCCAGTGGGTTCGGTCGGCCGAACCTGATGCCTTGCATTTTTCTGCCCTAATAATTGAAGTGCAAACTCTCCCAATTCACAACCGGTCGAGCAACGGCGCTAAAGGTTTATGCCAATCGACTACCCGGCCCTATATGCTCCTCGGTGCATCACCAAAAGCATGATCAAAAAACCAAGCTATGATTTTTAGAGATTGGAACCCAAAATACTAAACAAAATTGGATAATTCACTAAACCAATCCAAATCAAAATCAAATGCACGTGAATAAGTGTTAGGAATTCATACCTAACAATCAAAGATAATCATAGACTAGATGTGAGATAAAAATCTCACCTTTAAACCCAAAACAAATGAAGAAGAAGCTATAGAGCAATGGCGAGAACAATCACTCTTCAATTCCAACCCAAAGAGCTTGAATCTAAGCTTAAAAGAGAAACATTTCCTAAATTAGGTTTAGGAATTTCTGAAATTGGTAAGAGAATGAGTTGGAGAAGAAGAAGATGAGGCTTACCAAAGCTTCTTCTATAAATTTGGAGCTAGAACATGATTTGCAAAAGAAAACTAGGGCTTGGAGTTTTAATTTCTCATTCCTCTCTCCATTGTTGTTAAAGCTTGAGTATTAGGAATTAGAAATGAATTATTGAAGAGGAGAGGGGTGAAGCTTGGGTCTAATGGGCTGAAACAAAACCAAAGCCCTAAGTGAAAAAGTGACAAAATTCCACTAACTCCAAACATATCCAAGTTTATACTTAAAAAGATCGCAAATGTCATTTTGAACTCAATGGGAGTGGTCTCGAGTCCTAATTTGACTGTTTGCAAAAAGTAGCTTTTTCGGACAAAAATCCGACTAACGATGAAATATTTAAATACTCAATCGTAAAATATGTGGGTTGTTACAGACTCCCCTCCTTAAAGAAATTGCGTCCTCGCAATATTTAAGAAGAAAATATACAGTAACAACCATGAAAGCATATTCAACACAAAAGAAATTTGAAATAAAAAGTTCACCTCAAAGAGCATGAGAAAGTAAGTCCGAATGTATTCGCTCGATGAATTCTCTAGATTCCCAAGAGCAATCCTTAGGATTTGAGGACCATTGAACTTTTACAAGCGGAACAACTTTATTTCGAAGGCATTTGACCTCTGAAGCAATAATACGAACAGGATGTTGCTCATAAGTTAAATTAGGCGAAACTTCAATTTCTTCCACAACACCGGGCTCAAGAATAGAATCAGAGTCTCGAAGGCATTTCCGTAATTGAGAAACGTGAAATATGTCATGAATAGCAGAAAATTGAGCCGGTAATAAAAGGCGATAAGCCACGGAACCAATATATTCGGTGATAGGAAATGGATCAATATATCTAGGTGCTAACTTTCCCGATCGACTGAAACGTACAACACCCTTCATAGGTGAAACATGAATAAACACAAGATCTCCCACAGAAAATTCCAATTTCCTTCTTCGGTTATCGGCATAGGATCTTTGTCTACTCTGGGCCTCTTTCATCCTATGTCGAATAAGGTCGATCTTTTCTGTAGAATCACGAATAAAATCTGGACCTAAAACCAGCCTCTCACCGGCCTCAAGCCAACAAGAAGGAGACCGGCATGGCCTTCCATAGAGTGCCTCAAAAGGAGCCATACCAATACTAGATTGGAAGCTATTATTATAGGAAAACTCAACAAGAGAAATATGATCATCCCAACTTCCACCAAAATCAAGAACACATGCATGAAGAAGATCTTCAAGAGTTTGATTCACACGCTCGGTTTGTCCATCGGACTGAGGATGATAAGCGGTGCTAAAATTAAGCTTCATTCCCAAAGCCTTTTGAAGACTCTTCCAAAATCCACTAGTAAACAAAGGATCATGATCATTAACAATAGAAGTAGGAACTCCATGTAATTTAACAATTTCTTTGATAAAGAGTTTTGCCAAAAGAGGAACGATTCGTTTAGACCGAACGGGAATAAAATGGGCGGATTTAGTAAGTCTATCAACAATCACCCATAAGCTACCATGACCCGAACGAGAACGGGGAAGGCCCTCAATAAAATTCATGGAAATTTGATCCCACTACCAAATTGGAATGTCTAAAGGTTGCAATAACCCATCGGGCCTTTGATGCTCGGCCTTAATAAGTTAGCAAGTCATGCAATGATTAACGAAGTTAGCGATATCAAATTTCATTCCCCCCCAATAATAAAGTTGCTTCATATCCGCGTACATTTTACTACTGCCGGGATGAATGGTAAATTTAGAACGATGAGAATCTTCTAAAATGTCTTTGCGAAGATCACTAACATTTAGCGCGATAAGTCTACCAAATTTTCGAATACCGCCACGAGAATCAATATCAAAGTCTTTCAAAATTTCAATATCAAGTTTATCCCTCAATCTTTGGCCAATAAGTGCCAATTCGGGATCTAGCTTTTGAAATTCAAGAATGCGGTCTAAAAAAGAAGGATGAGCCTCAAATAGATGAACATAAATCGGAAACACGATCTCGAATCTCACAAGTGGATAAAACCCCGAGATCATTCCATTCGGATATCATCATAGAAACAACCGCTTGTTGCTTGCGACTAAGTGCATCGGCAACACGATTTCCCTTTCCGGGAGTATAAAGAATATCAAGATCATAAGATGCAAGGAATTCGAGCCAACGTTGTTGACGCAAATTAAGTTCCTTTTGAGAATATAGATACTTCAAAGATTTATGATCGGTGTAAAGAATAAATTTTTCTCCCAAAAGATAATGACGCCAAATTTTAAGAGCGAAAACAATAGCCGCAAGCTCTAAATCATGAGTGGCATATCTAGTCTCGGCTGGCCTCAATTGCCTAGAAGCATAAGCAATAACACGTTCTCTTTGCATAAGAACGGCACCCAAACCAATGCGACTAGCATCGGTATAAACAACAAAATCTTGATTCCCCTCGGGAATAACAAGAATAGGAGCATCGGAAAGGAGTTTTTTTAATTTTTGAAAAGAAGCTTCACATTTGACCAACCAAATGTATTTAAAACCTTTCTTTGTTATGCTAGTAAGAGGCACGACAATTTTAGAAAATTCTTTAATAAAACGACGGTAATAGCCCGCCAATCCGAGAAAGCTACGGATTTCCGTTACACTCTCCGGTCTCTTCCAATTTTGAATCGCTTCAATCTTTGAAGGATCCATGGAAATTCCGGATTCGGAAATAATATGACCAAGAAATTTCACACGAGACTGCCAAAAATGGCATTTAGAAAATTTTGCTTTCAATTGATTGCTCCTAAGAGTTTCCAACATAATCTGAAGATGCTTTTCATGTTCCTCCTCGGTTTTAGAATACACAAGAATATCATCAATAAAGATGAGAACAAACCGATCGAGGAAGTCTTTGAAAACTAGATTCATAAGGTCAACGAAATAAGCCGGAGCATTCGTTAAACCAAATGGCATAACAAGCCACTCATAAGATCCATAACGAGTACGGAACGATGTCAAAGGAATGCTATCCTCTGCAATACGAAGCTGATGAAAACCTGTTGCTAAGTCCAATTGTGAAAAGACTTTAGCAGCACAAAGTTAATCGAATAGATCATCAATCCGAGGTAAAGGATATTTATTTTTGATAGTAAGATCATTAAGCTTGCGGTAGTCAACGCAAAGCCTAAGTGTACCATCAGATTTCTTCACGAAAATAGCCGAAGCTCCCCAAGGCGAGGAACTAGAGCGAATAAATTGCTTCGTCTCCAATTCGGATAATTGTTTGCGCATCTCCTCATTTTCCTTATTGGACATGCGATAAGGAGGACGAGTAATGGGTTGAGCTCCAGGGATGAGATTAATTCTGAACTCAATTGCTCGCTTAGGTGGTAATCCTAAAACAGGCTCAAATATGTCAAAGAATTCACGAACAACGTGAATAAGAGAAATGACATCTTCCTCATCATCATCATGAGGATTTAAAGGATATAAAGATGCTGCCAAAGCTGGAATATGAATCTTTAAGATCAATAGGAATCTGCTTAACAGATTGAGGATGTCCAAGATGAATAGTCCGCTCAGGACATAGGATTTGAGCTTCATAGTGGTTAAGCCAATCCATTCCCAAAATCATTCCGAAACCAAGGTAGCGCATAACATGCAAATCGGCACGGAAAGAGTAATCACACAAAATAATTTCGACATCTTTGCAAAATAAACTGATTATTGCGGATCCACCAACCGGATTCGCAATTCTCAAAGAAGTCATTAAACATATAACATCCAAAGAAAAAGTATCAACAAGTTCTTTTGATATAAAAGAATGGGATGCACCCGTATCAAAAAGAACCCGAATAGGTTGATTATGAAACATAATAATGCCATCAAGGATAGAATGAAGGGTACCTTGACCACGAGATGTGTTTCCAGGGGCTTTAGCAACATTAAGCTTTCTCTCCTTCCTGTTTTGAAGTTTGGGACAAGAAGATAAATAATGATCCGAGCATTTGCAATAGCGACAAAAGAGAGGTTTCGGACATCTATTGGCATAATGGTCTTTAGAACCACAATTGTAGCATTGCCCACTACTAGGGGCAGAAGTCTTTACCACCGGAGTTGCTTGCTTCCCTTTCTTATTGGGATAAGGGCCTTTGAATTTCAAAGGCCTTTTCTTGTTGGTGAAGTTCGGTTTAGCACTCCCACCCTCAACATCACTTACTCTATCAGCCTCTTCAAGTCGAAGAGCGATATCAATGAGTTGATCAAAAGAAACTTCTAATTTTAGAAGTAATGGCTTCTTGAGATTTTTATTCAAGCCATAGACAAATCTTTGGTTCTTTTTCAATGGGGTGTTTATGTATTCGACCCCGTATTTAGAAAGTGACTCGAAGGACGCGACATAATCTACCACAGAGGATTTACCTTGAACAAGGTCAATAAAACGACGAGCCAAAGTCACCTTATCAGCTTCTGGCACAAATTTTAATTCGAAGCGTTCCCGGAATTTCTCCCAAGTAAGATCCACTTCAATAATTTCAGAAATAAGAAGCTCATACCAATCTAATGCTCTTCCTTGGAGCATACTAAAGGCCACCTGAACTCGGTGAAGATCAATAAGATTCATGCGAGAAAAGATTCGATTGCACGTTCTCAGCCAAGCCTGGACTTCAATAATGGTTTCAGAACCTTTGAATGGCTTCCCACCCAAATTTGTATAATCGTTGCACAAACGTGCAAATCCAGACTTAGGGTGAGTAGACTCCAGATTAGAACCAGCTGCTTGAGCATTCTTTACTAGATCAAGAAGCTGCTGGGCAGACATAAATACTCCATCTTGGGGAGTAGCACTAGATTGACCGGCGCTGGGACGGCCAGGTCAAACGATTTCTCTTCTTTAAGAAGGAAAGAAAGAAGAAGAAAAAGATTATTCACAAAATGAATATCAAACAATAATGATTGATAAAACAAGGAATCACAAAAGAAAATAGGATAGGACGGTACAAAGACACGAATTAAATCCAAAGGCACGACTCCTAAGATGGACTTAAGACGATGATCCTTGTTAAATTATTCTACATTGTTCCGAAGTTTGGCTTTGATACCTAGCTGTGACGCCCCACCTCTATACCCACGCTAGCTAAGGACACTACGGGGTAATGCCGTCAACTAGCACGGAGAATAAGGCGGTTGAGGAGCGACCATCCGTGTAATTGCTTTGAGCGAGCACCGATATGTCAGATAGTACTACAAACATAAGTTCGACATACCAATACAAACCCCAAGCTACTACACAGTGGCAATAATGTCTTCGGAAACAAATATAGAAGTAAGCATAACATAAGTCAGTCACAGACATCCATATCACAAAGGCGGAAAAAGATATAAATATAACACATGAAAGTCTACATCAGAGTAGTGGTCAAACAAGATCCACAATATCATAAAAGAATGGTTACAGGTGCTAGACAAAAGAATTCGTATACATCTAGGAGTCTATATCTCAAAGGTATACAACAAAAACTACTAATCTAAGTAGTTAGCCAAAAGTCAGGATGATAATCCAGAAGTGAAGTCAAGCAGAAGCACCTGTAACATCTCGGTCTGACCCGAGTATTATTTATAAGAAAATACTAAATGGATCAGTCTAGCTATAAATATCAGATATAATGAGATGGAATAAGAGATATGACATAACATATGATAACCATAAAGCCATACTGTGATAAGTATGTAATTGAAAATCAACAAGGGATTAATCAATATCACAAGAATCTTCTCAAAGATAAAAAGGAATGTCATACCCGATAACTTCATCCACAAAAAAGTTAATGACGCACAAACCCACCAATGCACAAATATTGATAACATATATCAATGAAAATCACGAAAATTGGTGAATCACGAATTCTAGAAATCGTCAATGGAAATCTAGAAATCACATAAAAGGGGGAGGCCTATCACAAAACGTGAGCCTGAAAACTCACCAACACGTGTATCACAAACGGGACGCCATCCCATGGTCGCTAACCATAGTGTCGGTGCAACGATGTAGTACAATGGTACGCCCGAGGAACCAGAAACTCGAATAGTTCGAAACAATAACGTAGTACAACGGTACGCCCGAATATTCGAACTCCATAAAAACGTGGGTCGCTAGCCCACAAAAATTGGATCGAAACCCCAAGAAATAAATAGGTCGTTAGCCTATAATAAAAGTGAGACGAAAATCCATAAAACGAGGTACCGTCCCCTTCGTGGACAAAGAAACATAGCATAGCGCTAGTCTAAAACACAAAAATGATCCTCAATGATCATCAAGAAAGTGTCAATTACTCTAAGCTAGTAAATATACGAGCTTAGCCTCATGTCCCATAACCACTAGCTTAACTTAAATATTTACGAGCAAATTGTAGATCTCCACTAGAAAATTGCCACAAGAGATTCAATCGAACAAGTCCAAGAATTAACCAACGAAGTAAACAAAAACGTTTCATACCACTTGTTTTACTAAGTCGTTTAATTAGATTTCTCATACGAGTGAGGTAAAGGTTTGTATATACTAATAGATTGGAAAACGGTTTAAGAAACGAGCATAGTGTTGAAATCGTTTTGAAGAAAGGGTTTTGATATTTACTACTAGCATTGAAAACCTTTATATTTTGAAGTGACAAATCACAAAAATGATTGTAGAAACAATCAATCACTAAAATTCACATTCGAAGACGTGAATAAAAATCCAAAGAAATCGATACCGAATCCATCAAAGTGGAAATACCCAAAAAATTCAGAAATAGAAGTTATCAAAGTCGACAAAGGTGATAACAACTAATCGGAGAAGAAGAATCAATTAACAATTGGAAAAGCAAAGCAAAATGAGCATAATAGGCAAAACAGGAAATAGGAGAATAGGAGTAGGTCGGTTGACCGGACTTTCTGAGTTGGCCGACCGAACCAGAAACAGAAAGTTTCAGCTACAGCTTTGGTCGACCGGCCCAGGGGGTTCGGTCGGCCGAACCTGATGCCTTGCATTTTTCTGCCCTAATAATTGAAGTGCAAACTCTCCCAATTCGCAACCGGTCGAGCAACGGCGCTAAGGGTTTATGCCAATCGACTACCCGGCCCTATATGCTCCTCGGTGCATCACCAAAAGCATGATCAAACAACCAAGCTATGATTTTTAAAGATTGGAATCCAAAATACTAATTTTTTTTTGGAATATTCACAAAACCAATCCAAATCAAAATCAAATGCACGTGAATAAGTGTTAGAAATTCATACCTAACAATCAAAGATAATCATAGACTAGATGTGAGATAAAAATCTCACCTTTAAACCCAAAACAAATGAAGAAGAAGCTATAGAGAAATGGCAAGAACAATCACTCTTCAATTCCAACCCAAAGAGCTTGAATTTAAGCTTAAAAGAGAAACATTTCCTAAATTAGGTTTAGGAATTTCTGAAATTGGTAAGAGAATGAGTTGGAGAAGAAGAAGATGAGGCTTACCAAAGCTTCTTCTATAAATTTGGAGCTAGAACTTGATTTGCAAAAGAAAACTAGGGCTTGGAGTTTTAATTTCCCATTCCTCTCTCTATTGTTGTTAAGGCTTGAGTATTAGGAATTAGAAGTGAAGCAATGAAGAGGAGAAGGGTGAAGCTTGGGTCTAATGGGCTGAAACAAAACCAAAGCCCTAAGTGAAAAAGTGGCAAAATTCCACTAACTCCAAACATATCAAAGTTTATACTTAAAAAGATCGCAAACGTCATTTTGAACTCAATGGGAGTGGTCTTGAGTCCTAATTTGACTGTTTGCAAAAAGTAGATTTTTGGACAAAAATCCGACTAACGATGAAATATTTAAATACTCAATCGTAAAATATGCGGGTTGTTACAGATATATACCCGTAGATATTTAAATTGTGGATTGAAATGATAAATATCTGTATCACATGACCGTAGGATAGAAAATTTTATACAGACACTATTGGTCTATATATGTGTGTGTGTGTTGAAAATGATTTCCAAATTTTTGAAGGGAATACATGATTTTAATAAATATTTATTTTAAGATATTTTATATAAAAGATATTTTTTATAAAGGTTTAAATTTTAGATTTTTAAAAATATTATGTTTTGGAAATGTTAACTTATAAGTTAGTTATGAAAAATATAAATATTAAAATTTTATTTAAAATTTTATTATTTCAAAAATATATCAGATAATATTTAATATAAAATGTAAATTTTAATAATAAGATTTAATTTAATAAAATTTAAATTAATTAGTGTATAATATTTTAAGTATTTACTTATTTAAAATAGATTTTATATGTTGACTTGGAATTTAATTTTTGTAATAACTGGATTTAATTAAGAATTTATTTGAACTTATTGATTTTAGACGTTGAAATTTTAACTGATAACTTGATTTGATAAAAAGTGATTTAAATGAATATTTGCAACTTTGAATAAAATTGAGACTAAATATTTAATATTGATTTAAATTTATAAATTGAGATTTTATTTAATTATTATTTAAATTGATTAAGTGAAGGTTTTCCAATTTGAATAAAATTAGAGTTAAATTTGGAAATATAAGTAAAATTTATATCGTAAATGTTTGAATATTTAAATTTGGATCTTTGAACTTTAAATTGAAATGGTTGAACTGGAATAGATTTAAATTGAATGTTGGAATTTAAGATGATTTGAATTGACTTGTGAAATTGGAGGAAACCATTTCATTATTATAAGTGTTATGATTTTAAAAGTGTTATAGTTTCAAATGTGTTATGATTTCCAAAGTGTTATGATTTCAAAAGTGTTATGGTTTTAAAAGTGTTATGGTTTCAAAAGTGTTATGATTTCCAAAGTGTTATGAATTCAAAAGTGCTATGTTTTGAAAGTGTTATAAATTTTGAAAGTGTTATGGTTCTAAAAACGAATATTATTTAAAGGGTATAATGACACTAAATTGATATGGTTTGAAATGATATGATATTTTGATATGAATTATGAACTGTTTGAAATGAAATGACCACGGTGCTAGAATAATGTTTGGTTGTTAAAGAGACCGGGATCAGATATTGTCATACTCTCTGCCAATACCCAAAAAAACTTTAACAACTATGTATGTGATGGACATTCCAGAATAAAGTAGGATGATTTGGTGATGGTTCTATATCGTATTTACGTATCCCTAACTCCAGCGAGTCAGCTTGATGCGACTAAAACAAGAGCCATACCGGGCCAAGTGAGATCATTCCTCCTACCGAACACATTTCTTCGATACCATTCTATTGCTTTTGTGATTTGATTGGGTGCACCTTTGATTTGGAAGTGTGTCACGAGGTGGGCGGTAGTAGCTACATGGGTTGCCACCAGTCTGAATCCGGAAACGGTATATCTACCCTGGCATTACCTCGAGTGCCTTATCGCATGCCCCATCGCGCCATCTACGAGTTTGGTTTGTACCATACCTATGGAGTACCCTCTGATAGCCCTCTAGTTTGCGGAGGAATTACGGCACTGTATAGACAATGGGAATATATAAAAATTTGTTAAGGGGGATATGGGTAACGCCTTAATGCTATTTTAATAGTTTACTTTACTATAGACATAATTATAATAGCGTATATTGTTACATAGTAGATAGTTCCAAGGATCCTTAGAGAATGGCAATCCCAAACATCCTTTAAGTTACTTGTATTTCAGCAGACATTTCACTTGAGTTGAATTTACTATATAAGAATGTTAATCCCGACTCGAGTGTTTTGTGTTTTGCTTTATGCTTGGGCTAGACTGAGTGTCACAGCTTTTAAGACTCACCTTTGGAGTTTCAAGCTTTGCTTGGAGATCCAACTATCTATTCAGCTTTCAGTTACTCAATTCACTCCAGTGGTATTAATTGACTATTGTATTGAAACTTCTATGTATTCGAGACTTCCGTTGTATCTTTTTTAACACTGATATATATGTGTATATAGTAGCTTCATGAACTACTATTCATTTATTTCCGCTGCTTATTGTTATATTACTCTATGTATGTGATTCTGTGATTATTTATTTACTGTATATGCTGAGCTTTGTCAAATATAAATTAACAATATGATATTTTGAGCAATTCAAGTTCGACATGTGCGGATGCGAATGGTTGACAATAGCGGGTCGTTACATTGGTATCAGAGCTCTGGTTTTAGGCAAATCTTAGTATATAGAGTAAATTTAATTACAGAATCGCCTTCGTTCGAGCTTGAATCTCTTCCTCTTTGATTCGGGTGTCCTTTGAATTTTAGAACAATCCTTGTTCTGAATCCATTCTTGTCTCTCCCTATCCGTGTTTTCTTGATTCTGGAGTATCCCATAACTCCACTTCAATTGATATCTATAATGAATCGACGGTCCCGCCAATCTTAGAATGATTTTTCAAGGGGTGAAACTCCTTTACAACGAGCATTGATTCACCAGAGATTTTTGTATCCTCAGTTTTGATGTTGTTATCTCTTGTTATGCCTGAACTCTATCTCTTACGATCAAATGTCGATTTGCCTTAGAATTATGTATCGATCGTATTCTTGAAGTCACGGTTGACCCGGTTAAGGTCACTTGCGATCAATATAAATCTATCCAACTTCCTCTTTTGTTATTTAATTATCTTATCTCCCTTTCAAGCCTATCTATTTTAGTTAGAATTCACTTTGATCAGAGTTCCTCTAATTTGGATCTCAAACCTTGTTTTGAAATCTATTCTTGAATCTTCGAGTGAAGGAGTGTATTTGTAATTAATATTAAAATATTTCTTAGCGTGTTGTTTGAGTTGTTAAGTTTGAATTTTAGGGTTTCGATCGATTCGTCTGATCAACGCTATCGATAGGAATTCCAAAACACTCGAACAGGGCAATCTGACATAATATTATTTTCAAATTCTTTGAATGAAATAATTTTGTATGATTATATTATATAAGTATAATTTTTTCTGAAATTGTATTGTTAACTGAATTGGTTGTTAGAAATAATAATATTTGATTTTCATTTATTGTTTTGTAAACCATTGGTTATTGTCACTTGATATAAATAAATGAAATTATTGAACATGGTTTATAAGTTGATTTGGAATTCAAAATGAATTTAAATTAAGAATTTTTAAATTTTTAAATCGGTACTCTCTTCTTTTGTCGCTGGAAAATAATTTCGGTGATGACTGCAACATCATCGACATTCGTTTCGAGTTTCGAAAGTGAAGAGACCACTTAGTAGCTTTGCTACACTTTTGAAAAATGAAGTTGATTTGAATTTCTTAAGTATGACTTGATGTATAATATATAGGTATATGATGGTTGATTTGATATATATATATATATAATATATATATATATATATATATATGTGTGTGTGTGTGTGTGTGTGTATTTATCTCTAAATGATTTGAAGTGAAATTGAAAATTTACTCTTAAATTTTTGTTAAGGGATGTTTTCAATTATAAAATGAAGCCAAAATTTTAGAATAAATATATAAAAACTTGAATAATTGAACTAGAAAATTTTACTTGTATAATACCCAATTGCATTCTATTATATATGACTTACCTCAAAATTTCAAAAAGTTAAAATATTAATGAATTTGTAATTGGAGATTTACAAGAAGATATTTGAATAATAAAATGTTCAAACTAAATTTATAACTTACCTAGAAAAGGTTAGATGTAGTTAGAATGTAATTAGGTAGTATACACTATGATATAAGTAACAGGACATCAAAAATGATACTTTGTTTAGGGAATTTATTGATAGATTGGATAATTAAAAGGAAAATTTATTTGTTGAGTAATATATGGTTATAAAATGTATACACTTAATATATGTTGCAAAATATGTTAAGTGAAATAAAATAAATAAAAGAGAAGATTATTTAAGCAGATAAATATGAACTTAAGAATAGTGAACTTGAATATTAGTAGAATCATCTTAGCTGAAGATAAATGGATAAAATAAATGACTTAATTTAAAAATGAATTTGTTTGAAAGAAATGTTGATAAAACGAAAGAAAATCAAAAAAAAAATATTTATTGAATATTATTTATTAGTTGAATAAAATGGATTAAACAAAATTGTTGAATATTAATTTATTAAAATTTATGAGGTTTTGGAAGTTGAATGTTGAGGTAGAATTAACTATAGTTTGATCAAATAGATTTAATAAATGAGTTAAAAAAAAAAATTGTTGTGGAATTTTTTTTGAAATGAGTTGCAATAAATGCAAAACAAATCAATTGAATGAAAATATATGAAAATTAAACCAATCAAATGTAAACACAATATATTTGATTAATAAATAAAATGAATTGAAATCAATTAGTTGAATATAAGTCAATCTATATGGTTTAAATTAATTGTTTTATTTGTATTACAAATCCATTCTTCTTTCTGGTTGTATTTTCCTTTCTGCTACTTTTCTCCTACCTCCTTCCTTTTTGGGGTCGAAAAGTTTTTTTTTGGGGGGGGGGGGGAGGAGAGAGTGTAACGACCCGTAAATTTTAACGGTTTGTTAACGTAATTAACTGAAATTTTGTGAAATTTTATATAAAATTTAGAAATAAAATTTTTATATTTGGAATACATCTACTTAAACATAGTAAATGATAAATTTTCATCTGATAATATGGAAGTTATTTTATTATGTAATTTTATTTAAATTTAAATCAGTTGATATTTGATGACATGTTTTCCAAACCTAAATATTTTTATATAATAAATTTGTAAGTCATCTTCTATGTGAGACGTCATATTTTGTTTCGTCAAATTTGGACTGCTATTGCTCCGCTTATCTTATTTTTGGCTCTTTAGCAGCATTTTCGGTACCGAATATCGACTTTTGATAGGATGATCGTGTCACTGATATATGTATACCATTTTGATTGTCTTGTCATGTTGATCTCAGTAGTATATTCGTGTGTGCATTCTAGTTTCCTATATGCGGCAATACTGGTGAAATAGATAACCACATCGGTATTCGTTTTAACTTTTTCCTATGGCCATTAGATTTCCCAACGGTTGAAAAATGAACAGCTCTTTGCTTTTATTAATTCATAAATTATCATGCCTGACTGTTGGTATTTGATTGGAAGCCTGCACACATTTCTTCTTCCTATCTGTAGTCAGATCTTACCATAGTATAAAATATATATAATATCATAAAGTTTTGATAAAATAATATAAGCTTTCCTATATACAGTAGCTACTCATCATTCTTTTTCTCTCAATTCACTCGTGAAACCTCCACATCGACAAACCCATCATCCCATGGCCTAACAGCCGCTTTTTTTTCACCGTCGAAACATTGCCACGCCTCACCTCCTCGGGCTTCACCGCGTCCATCACCACCGACTTCGTGCACTTTCCCCACTTCCATGTGAACGAACACACCCTCTATCCTCCCACACTCGGCAACTAGCGTCATGCCACCCCCTCTGCAGCAGCCTCGTCTTGCTCATAACCGCTTCATTCCTTATTGTCTTGCCCCTCTCCACGAACTGCCACCATACCGCTGCAACACCGACCCCTCCTCCTTGCCTTGCAACCACCTGCCGCACATACGCTCGGCTATCCTCCCACTGCAATCACCCGAAATCCCGCATCATCGACGACAGATCCACCTTCCCACCGCCTCAAGTCGAGCCTTGTCCCCTCGACCAAATTTCTAAGGTTCTTCTCATCCTTTTACATATACACACATCTTTGTATATGTATTTAGTTCATTTTTATATAAGTTATACAATATATTATATTATAAATGAGGTATCATCTATGTTTTGCTTTACTATAATAACATGTTAATGATATATATATATATATATATATATATATATATATATATAAAAGAGGCGTTTGTACTTACATATATTATAGTTTGATATATATATATATATATATATATATATTTGTTTATAAAGAGAATCTGCACGTAACTATTTACAACCTGATTTGTGTGTGTGTGTGTGTATATTATACTATGAAGATAAATACTTATTTTATTAAATATTGATTTAAATTGTTATATATATGTTCGTGAGCATAAATATTACAGATGAAGTAACACTATGTTTTTACATATCACGTATACATATATAGTTTATTTTGTATAAAAAGCATGTGTGTGTATATATATATTTGGTTTTTGTGTTAGTTGTGTTTGGTGATTAGCATATGTTTTGCTTATAGTATATATATATATATATATGTGTGTATATGTATATGTATATATATATATATATTTGTATGAACATAAATTGTATATGACTGTTTATAGTATGATTCCGTACATATTTGTTTATAAATATATTTTTGCACATATTGTATGTAAATGGAACCTGCACGTAATTGATGTTTATAATCTACACACACACACACACAATCTTTTCTATATGTATATTAAATTATATATACATATACATACATACATACATACATACATACATATATATATTATAAGGATGATAAGGGAATATTTGTTTATATATAAATTACAATTAGCTAGTTAACTTTGTTTTTTTATGTTCCTGTTATTAGTCCATCTGATTTGTTATAGATAGTTAAGTTTATATAAGTATATATATGACTTGTTTGAGTTCATAGATATATTCTAATAAAGTAAGTTAATTTGAATTTTATATGGAATATTGATTTCTAAATATATATTATGTATTCTAAATATATGGGTTTAAATTTAATAATGATCTTAAAATATATATAGATTTTATCCGGATATATGCATACATGTTTTAATTTAATACTGATTTTCCATATATATATATATATTATATAGATTTTAATATGCGTTTGAATTTGGAATATGATTTCATACAAAAATGTATATGTATGAGTTCACTTATGCCATTGATCTTTATCAATCCAGTTTGATTTGATTTCGTCAATTACAAGCTATCGGCTTTTCTCGTCAAATTCGTGTCCATCGTGCTTTACTTTGGAATTCTTGCTCGGATTCATAACTCATTTCATTGTCGAATCTCACCAGGCTTGAAAGGTAAGCAATCACTCATGATTAACATTCCTGTATTTATTAAATTTGATTTCAATTTAAACAACAATTGAAATGTGCGGCTAAATTGAGCTGTTAATTTTATAATTGCTATATATTATGCTATTATCTGTAACCGTTCATATGTGTGATATGACAACATATCCTGTTGTTTATATTTTATTAAATTTATCACTAATGATATGCCTATTATTGATATGTTATATTATTATCATAACTGTTTTCACTTTGTAAGTTCCCTGTTAGTATAGAATTCCCTATGGGTTGAAATGATACATACCCGAACGATCTGTATAAATGGAGAAAATCGTTATGGGTTGAAATAATAAGCCCAAGCGATTTTCATTTGAATTGAATTTGGTATTACGAGTTGAAAAGACATATATCCGTAGATATTTAAATTGCTTATTGAAATGATAAATATCTGTATCACTTGACCATATGATAGAAAATTATATTCAGACACCGTTGGTCTATATATATGTTGAAAATGATTTCCAATGTTTTGAAAGGAAATATATGATTTTAATAAATATTGCTTTTAAGACATTATATATAAAATTTATTTTATAAAGGTTCAAATTTTAAATTTTTAAAAATAATATGTTTTGGGAAATGTTAACTTATATGTTAGTTTTGAAAAATGTAAATTTTAAGATTTTCCTTAAAATTTTATTATTTCAAAAATATATAAGATAATATCTAATATAAAATATGAAATTTAATAACAAGATTTAATCTAATAAAATTTAATTTAATTAGTATATAATATGTTTAAGTATTTACTTAAGTTGATATTAATATTTTTAAGATAGATTTTATAACTTTAAAAATAAAGGTTGGGAAAATAAATTAATGTTGACTTGGAATTTAATTTGGGTAATAACTGGATTTAATTAAGAATTTATTTGAACTTATTGATTTTAGATGTTGAAATTTTAACTGATAACTTGATTTGATAAAAAGTGATTTAAATGAATATTCACAACTTTAAATAAAATTGAGACTGAATATTTAAAATTTATTTAAATTTAGAAATTAAGATTTTATTTAATTGTTATTTAAATTGATTAAGTGAAGGTTTTCCAATTTGAATAAAATTAGTGTTAAATGTGGAAATATAAGTAAAAAAATTTATTGTAAATGTTTGAATATTTAAACTTGGATCTTTGAACTTTAAATTGAAATGGTTGAATTGGAATTTATTTAAATTGGATGTTGGAACTTAAGATGATTTGAATTGACTTGTGAAATTGGAGGAAACTAATTCATTATTAAAAGTGTTATGATTTTAAAAGTGTTATGGTTTCAAAAGTGTTATGGTTTCTAAAGTGTTATGATTTCAAAAGTGTTATGATTTTAAAAGTGTTATGGTTTCAAAAGTGTTATGATTTCCAAAGTGTTATGATTTTAAAAGTGCTATAGTTTTGAAAGTGTTATAAATTTTTTAAGTGTTACGACTCTGAAAATGAATACTATTTAAAGGGTATAATAATACCAAATTGATATGGTTTGAAATGATATGATATTTTGATATAAATTATGAACTGTTTGAAATGAAATGACAATGGTGTTATAATAACGTTTGGTTGTTAAAGAGACCGAGGTCGGATATTTTCATACTCTCTACCAATACTGAAAACCACTTTAACAACTATCTACGTGGTGGAGATTCCAGATTGAAGTAGGATGATTTGGTGACAATTCTATATGGTATTTGCGTAGCCCTGACTCCCATGAGTCAACTTGATGCGGCTAAAACAGGAACCATGCCGGGCCAAGTAAGGTCACTCCTCCTATCGGACACATTTCTTCGATACCATTATATTGCTTTTGTGATTTGATTGGGCGCACCTTTGATTTGGGAGTGTATCACGAGGTGGGCGGTAGTAGCTGTTATGCATTACCACCAGTCCGGATCCGCAAACAGTATATCTTCCCTGGCATTGCCTTGAGTGCCTTGTCGCATGCCCTATCGTGCCTTTTACGAGTTTGATTTGTACCATACCTATGGAGTACCCTCTGATAGCCCTCCAGTTTATGGAGGAATTACGGTACTGTATAAACTATAGGAATATATAAAAATGTGTTAAGAGGGATATGGGTAATGCCTTAACGCTATGTTAACAGTTTACTTTACTATATATATTATTATAATAACGTATATTACTACATAGTAGATAGTTCCATGGATCCTTAGAGGATGGCTACCCCAAACATCCTTTAAGTTACTTGTATTTCAGTAGACATTTCACTTGAGTTGAATTTACTATATAAGAATGTTAAGTGTTTTGTGTTTTTCTTTATGCTCGAGTCAGACCGAGTGTCACAGCGTTCGAGACTCACCTTTGGAGTTTGGAGCTTCGCTTGGAGATCTAACTATTTATTCAGCTTTCAGTTATTCAGTTGACTCTAGTGATATTACTTGACTATTGTATTGAGACTTCTATGTATTCGAGACTTCTGTTGTATCTTGTTTAACTCTGATATATATATATATAGTAGCTTCATGAACAACTATTCATTAATTTCCATTGTTTATTGTTATATTACTCTGTGTCTGTGATTCTATGATTATTTACTTACCGTATATGCTGAGATTTTTCAAATATAATTTAACAATCTGATATTTTGAGCAATTCAAGTCCGACATGTGCGGATGCGAATGGTTGAAAATAACGGGTCGTTACACATTTCCATGCAAACAGTCTAACTTTGACTATGGTTAAATTATGGCATGGCATCCATTGAACGACTATATATAGGTCGGAGTTGAAGCATTGAAAGTAAAACTCTGTTCAATGAAGAAATCGTCCCCTCGGTTATATGAGGCCAGTATCATGGTCAACTGTGTCAACTCAAAGTCAAAGTCACTGGCCAGAGCAATATGGTTAATTTTTATTATTACTGAACCAAGTATTTTATGTTCGAACTAATCAAGTTGAGTGTGGACGATGATTGATTTTGACTAAAAGCAAATTTCATAAGTCCTAATGTGATATAGTGTTGATGAAGAGAATTAGTGTAAATAATTGTTGCTACCAGGTACCACTTATATCGGTAAAATTGAGATTTATCCAAAAGATGTATGACAGACAAATTCAACCAAAATATTACATTGCTAGCTAAGGTGATGTGTGGACCTTTATATTTGATTTGTTCATTATTAATCGTTGACTGAATTTACACTTTTGAGCCGCATAACCGTAATGATGAATACTTCTAAAAACCACACGATTTAATTAATTTTTAATCATTGTAAAGTAATTAAATTAATTAATATTAAATTTTTTTGGATACCATTAGTATTAATAAAGTGTATATATAAGAGTTATAAATGTATGTATCGATGTACGATATCTGATAGAATATTAAAATTGGATTTAAACAGATTAATTGCTAAGCGGTTTTAGGAAGTTTATTAAGGCTTTATAGCCGACCATGCTTGATGAGGTGGGGAGAGGTTTCAAATTTGATCTGAAAATCCAAAGGAGCAGTTAAAGGGAGGAAATAAATCTCCATCTATTACTCTTCTTTATGACTCGCTTAAAACTCATTTCTGAAATGAATTTTTGCAATTTTCTTTTCATTATATTTTTTGCCCAAAGTATGAAGACGGAGGAGAGGATAAGATTAGATTTAATGAGGAATTAATAGGGAAGGTTTTAAATGAGAGAATTGAAAGGTTTAACTGTTTACTTCAAAACAAATATTCATTAATTCTTCCAAGGATTCCTCTTGAAAATTTACTTTTCTTTCTCTCTTCTATCCACCATCTCATGGCTAAAATTCCATAGCACCGTAAAAGGAAAAAACACAAAAAATTCCAAATTAAATAAAAATAAAAGGTGGTTATTATCTCTATTGATTCTTGCAAAATAAAGACATTGATATAATTGAATCTTGCGGCATGGTTCATCTTTTAGGGTGCAACTTTTGACTACATCCTAAGGCACTACTCTGATTTGATTTTGTTATATGTTTGTCATGTTCACATGGTTTCGATTCTATATGCCTTATATTATCTATTTGATTGTGCATCTTGCAATATATAATTCATATCCCATTTGTCCATCTCAGTTAATTGTAAATTCATTATGTTGATTTAATTTAGATCCCCTTTTAATCTATATCCCAATTTACTATATGTTCATCGTGATTGATATACTTAGACCCTCTATCTTATTTGATTATTTGTTATTGTTCTTTTTATAATTTCGATTGAATGCTTTTTTAATGAATTTACATGTGCCTACTTTATCTGATCCTTTTTAATTAGAAAGTATTGTTAATAAAAATAAACTAATTTTGATTGAAAACTATTTTACAATTTTATTAAATTTGCATAAATAAATATAAATAAGCTGTATATGTGGATTATTTAAGCTTGTCTTGAAAATTTATTTCAAAATTTATACGTTTGATATTTGAGTACAATTGTTTTGGAATTGTTTACATAAGAATTAAAGTTTTTCAATCTAGAATTTATAAGTGAACTTTTATGTAAAATCCAAAATCTTTTGTTTCCTTTCTAAATTAAAAGTTTGATTTAAACTATTAACTATAAATTCAAATACACACACATATATGATAAATTACAATCTCTACATACATAATTTTTTTTTTGAAATTTAAAACATTTCTTGCAATTATTTATATATGGAAACTAATATGTGCATGTTATTTTGACTTAGATTCATAAAATATACTTTTGTTAAAATGATAAAAATCCATCTTAAACTCTTCCTTAATTGAAACTAGTTCATTATTGTCAATTTTAGGTTTGAAAACATATAAAATGGTCAAAATTAATATATATATATATATATATTCACATATATCTATTGTTCTATTATTATATAAATAATTTTAAATTAAAACCTTGACAACAAAGGCATATATAAAGGGACAAATGGATTCATTGTTGTGTAAATCACAACATCTACATGTAGTCACGTTAACCACATACACTTCTTATCTGTAGCTTGTGCACTTTAAGCAAACAAGTGTATTTGACACACTTAAATTAAAACCTAACAAAAAACCTTTTAAACAATTGAATAAAATAAAGATGCTATTTAAAATATTTTAGATTGGATATAAAATCCACTTTAAACCATATAGGCCCAATAGATTTAAATAGGATTTTTCTTTTTGAAATCTTCCTTTTCATCCATTTCGGACTGGCCTAGCTCCTTCGAATCGTATATTACATCAGGTAATTTGGTAACTAATTGCTCCAAAGCTTGCCCTAAAAGTGGAATAGCCTCTATAAGAGGTTTCCTTTATAAGAGATTTCATACGATCTTCATCACCCTGGACCAGTTTTTCATTCTCTTTTAGGTGCTTTAAATTATAATTGTCTAAAAGGAGCATGGACCGAAGGAAGCCAACTTCGATCTGTAATGCTTTGATTGTTACTTAAAGGGATAATATGTTTTTGAATTTAGTATTGTAGGCCCCTTGGATAGATGTATGTGCTTGTATATTACTTAGATAGTTTGGGCATTGAGAGTCCTATAATTAATTAATAAAATGCAGAGTTAAAAATGAAAGCCAAAAGATATAGCTACTTTTCATTCCATAAAAAGAAGGTCCTAATCTAACCCTACTTTAGAAGATGTGGGTTCAAATGAAGATGAGCCTTTAGGTTCTGGAGTTGGCATTGCAAGAGGAGTGCACTTAGGAGTAACTTCACCTAAGTAGTTGTTATTTCCTTGGTAGCTAAATGAGAAGGACTTAAGCGTGCAAACCTATGAATTGTCTTAGGAGAAGTGTTGACTGTAGAACCATAGAACCGTTAGAGAAATTCAAGGTGCCTCTGTTCAAGTACTTTATCCTCCCTGATATTTCCTATATAACTTTATAAGTTCTTGAAACACCATCATAATTGTTTTGAGAAATGGATTAAAGTTGGTCTTTCGAACTTGGGATTCATCTAGTTAACTTAGTGTTTTTAGTCCTAAGAAACTTAATAATTCTTGCACACGACTTGTTATGAGACTCTTCAACATCCTGAAGGAGATTAGAAATTTCGATATTACAGAGTCTACATGCATGAAGTTGAAGTCTGAGAGAATTAACCAACTTAAGCAATTGAAAATACTTACTGCTACTTTTATCTAGAAGAACATTGTGATGAGAGATAGTTTGGGAAGAAAATTTTCTTGATTTGGATTAAAACGAGAATAAACAAAATTGTGAAATGATAGGTAAAAATTTCTATATAATAGGCAAGTATTACATAAAATTATTAATTTTTACATACCACGACTTAATGAAGTTGTTTATTCATTTACCGAACCATCTCCTCTCTCCTTTGGGTTAAGAGGTGAAGTCTCGACTTGGGTCTGGTAAGAGCTTTGGCCCCTAGCTTTCTTAATTTTTGCATACTTATTGGAGAAGTACTCTTTAATTTTTGAAGTGTTGCCCTCCATGAACTCCAAAGAGGAAAGGATGAACCTTGTTTTGACTCTCATGGTATGCCTTAAAGAGGATCTTAAAGGCTTTCTTGTTAGCAGCATTATCAACTTGGGGCGGGGGTAAGGAGACCCTTTGCCTCTTCCTTTAAGGTCCCCACCATTTTGGCTAACCCTTTTATGTTTTCGTCCCGAGCCTCAAGGTTCTCCTTGATTTTGAAGATGTTGGAGTATTTTACCTTAAGGTCCTCGGCTAGCTTAAGCACCTCTTATTTGTAAGTTGCCTTAGCTTCGGATGCCTCTTTGTTTAGGCATCCGATCTTTTACCAATGCTTGGAAACCATACCCTTGGTCGCTTCGACCTACTCGAAGGTCTCTTTTAGACACTCGAACCCAAATTAAAGGACCGAGAGTTTAGTAGTTATCTATTAGATATACATATAAATCCTAAGATAAGAAAATGTATTAGTAAAAATGTTTAAAATATAGTTAGCACAGTTCTACTTACCCAAAAGGCATCTTGGAGACCGACCTTCACGTACTCGGATCTCATGGGTAAAACAGGGCACATTTTTTAAAATAGAGGTAATTTAGTAATGTAGACAAAGAAATTACAATAGTGTGGTATTAAGGTAACAAATAATGGTCGAAGTTATAATTGATGGACTGCTCAGAAACCATCATGCGTCCCCTTAATTGTTGCTTATTATCAAAAAGATAAATCGATAAGCTCAACAAAATAGACTTCGGCTAGCCATGGCGCATAGTTCCTAGATCCTTGAGTCTTTCTAGCTTATTGACTAAAAAAGAAAAGATATTCTCTCGTGAACAACTTTACTCTTCCACTTCCATATCTGAAATTCTTTCCTCTGCACCATCGTCCATAACCAAATTCACCTTATTGGTTGCTAACTCCTACTGCTGACGAATGCTGATGCTCGGAGCTTCAACGATACTGCTAGAGCTCGGGCATGGCCATGTAGTCAAAGCTTCCTATTCCATCCCTCTCTATTGATGTCTTGCGTTGTACAAATCAGGATGTTGTTGCGCCAAGCATCCAAACTCAAAGAAGGTCCCTTCCTTTCCCTTATTTGCTTCTCTTTTAATGTTTGCATGTTTTAATAGCTATTTTACATCTTGTATTATCAGCATTAACCTGATATTATATGCTGTTTCGATGCCCTTGAAAACTCTGGAATTTATCACTACCCATATATGCCATATTAGTGTAGTAATTGATGCATAAATGAGCATGTTGACTTTTTTGTAACCTCCTTTACCTATTAAAACCTTTGAAAATATTTCATCAACGTTCAGGCCAACGTTAATTTGGATCTGTAGCTTGCTTTTAATACTAAGCCATAATGATTTAAAGTAATCACAGTCAAAGAAAAGATGTCCTACATTTTCCGCTCCTTGTCCGCATAAGCTGCACTGTAAATCTACATTTGGATTCCAATTGCTGATTTTTCTTTTGGCACTTAATTTGTCCAATTTAGCAAACAAAGAACACGCGGACATTTTTGGGGCATAAGCACTGTTCCATATGCGTGTACGTTAATCAAGATTTATATGCTTGTCCCTCACGTGGTTCCATGCTGAAGCGACTATGAAATTTCCATCTGTTTGTCCCTTCCACTACCATATATCACCACCACCATCTTGAGAAATGGTTTTACTTCTTACAAGATGAATAATATTTGGGGGCAGCCATGAGTCAGTTACTTCCCATTGACCATCAGAATGAGAGAGGAAACCTTCTTGGTGGAGCCTTCAATTATTATAATCACTTTCCATCCTAGAATTTCTACTAGAGACTCTCCACTTATCTACGAATCGAACCATAAATTGCGTTATCTCAACTTCCGATTCTCCATTCGATCAAGCCCTTCCTTTGACTTCTTTGTTTGAGTAGCACTTACATGTGTATGATGAGCTGTTATCCCCCAAAATCATCTACAAGTTTTAATTTTTGGCATACCTATTTGCCATCCACTTTTCCCATGAACATTCTTGTTGTATAAACCTCCAAGTGAGTTTAAAGATATTACCTTCTTGATGTCTTCTAACCTCCTTAAATCCACTCTACCCTTGCTTTTTGGCTTGCACATATTTTCCCATTTTAAGTTGTGATGCTTGCTCTTCCATACTAAATTAGAACAAAATGAATTTATTCTAATTACGATGAAAGCTAGTAACTGGTAGAATTGCATCCAAAACATGATTATTAAGTGAATCACTATTTTGATTAATTCATTTATGCTAGCTATATTTAGCATTTTATTTTTCCAGCTTATGATTTTCTTCAAATTTTATCTTACAGCATACCAAAGACTATTGACTTTAGTTTGCTATGAGATAAGGGAATCCAAAGATATGTGATTGGAAGGTTCCTTATTTGTACTTGCAATATATTATTGATTAGTTATTTATTTATGGCCTCTTTGCTAAAGAACAAGTTAGTTTTTTGTTCATTTATTGTAAAACACACAAACTCATTTACTCTTTCAAAAAATGTTTGCAACACTTTCAGCATTACTAGAGTTTGTTTTGAATGCTTTGTCCAGTTCCATTCTTCAATAACCTGTAATGATTTTTTTACAAGTTACCTGTGGAAAAATTAAATTTAAACTATTTGAATTAAACAAAGAAGAAAAGTATTGCATCGCTTCCGTATTTAACTTTTTTTCTGGATTAATCCATTTACCCTGTGCATCAATCAGTAGTTTGCTGCATTAATGTGACTTGGGGTAGGAGTTATTTGAGTGAGAAAAGTGAGATGTTTTGTCCCCTTGAGCCAAAAACTTCATTTTGGATATTTGTAGGTTTTCAGTGGCTTGCTTGTTTAACGCAATTGTTAATATATCGACTTATAGGTTATCCAACCCCACAATACGTTCATCCTTTGGATGATAAATCAGCTAGTTGTAGCTTCTATATAGTTCTTTCCTTAATGCATCCACATATTTTAGGGAATATGTTTAGCTTTTTTCCATTTTTTGAGTTGATATTTCACTACTTTAAGCTTGTCAACAATTGGGTAATGGATTTCCAACATACTAACAACTCCATTCCTCTTTAACTATCTTGTTGTAACCCGTTTTGTACTGCCATATATTATTGTATCTAAAAGGAATGATTTTATTACACTCTCTTTGAGTATTAAAACCAAAAACTATCAGAGTATGGTCTCCTTTGGAATGATTAGCAAAGTGTACCGAAAGCGTGGGAATTTCGCAAAGCACTTCCTGTTAATAAATAGTCTATCAATTTTCATATGAATAGACATGTCTCGACCTCTTCACCATGTATAGTATTTTCTTATTCCCCATGGTTAGAAGAGGTTGGTTGACCCAATGTAGTCAAACATATCTGCATCTATAGCTGAGTTGTGCTCCCCATGTGAAATTCTATTGTGGCAATATAGGATTGTACTGAAATCCCCAACGATCACACATCGTATGTTTGTTTTATTTTCCTACTTTATTCGCATTATTGTAAGCAAAAACTACAGTGCACCAAAATTCCATCCCTAATCTGTTTTGAATAATGCTGGTAATAAATTGCCCACTTCTGTGTAAAACAGTAATATTCCACTAATTTTTGTCCCATAATAATTTGATTCTTTCTTTGTTGCTGAGGTCGGAATTACTTGTGTATTCCCATTCCTTGTTCAAAAAATGAGCCATCTCGCTAGTTTTACGAACTGAGAGTTTAGTCTCTAATAGGCTGCTAAAGAAGCATGGCCTTGTTTAATTATTTGTTATACATCTAGTTTTAAGCAGAGAAGCCTAGTCCCCTCGCGTTCCACAGGAGGAAATTCTCAGATATGTGATTGGAATTGGAAGGTTCCTTATTTGTGCTTGTAATATATTATTGATTTGTTGTTTATTTATGTCCTCTTTACTAAAGAACAAGGTAGTTTTTTGTTCATTAATTGTAAGGACCTCAAACTCTTTGACTTTTTCAAAATATATTTGCAATACTTTCAACATTACTAGAGTTTGTTTTGTAAAGATTATGATGTTATCTGCATAAAATAAACGAGTTATGAAGGGTTCAATAGAGGAGAGTATTGGATTTAAATTGCCTTCATGATGCTCTATATCTAAGAGCATTGTGATGTGTTCCAATACAATAACGAATAGGTAAGGTGATAGTATATCCCCTTAATGCCTTTGTTGCTAGAAAGATAACCCATGGGACATATGTCCAATAAGACTGGAAAATTAGTGATTAATATACATTCATGCACCAAATTTTCAAACTTTTCTTAAAAATCCATATAGAGTAGCATTGGGTGTATGAATTCTCTACTAAATTTTTTCGTAGGCTTTGTGAAAGTCAATCTTAATGCACATATTATTTTTCGACTTTCCATTAAACACTCTAACCATTTCCTATGTAATCAAGAAATTTCCTATGATAATTCTGCCTGAAATTTATTAAAGCATTTTGATTGATTGAAATGAGATTATCTAGGTACTTATTCATCCTATTTGAAATTAAATTAGATTTTCCAAGATTTTGTAAATAAAGTTACATAATGACATTGGTCTAAATTCTGATAGAGTTTGTGTGTCTACATTTGTAGGGATTATGTATGATTAATTTCTTTTATAATCTTATATGATTGTTGTATACCCAACAATCCTTGAAATAAGTCATTCAAAATTAAAGTCTTGGTGAATTTTGAAAAAATTCAAGTTGAAACCATCTAGCCTAGGTGAGCTATTATCATCTATTTGAAAGACAACTTCCTTAATCACCTCCTTTTCAAATGTTTTGTCCAATTCCTTTCTTACATTATGTGTGATGATTTTTTACAAGTCACCTGTAGAAATTTTAATTATTTGAATTGAATAAAGAAGAAAATATTTCTTCCCTATTTAACTTCTGTTTGGATTAATCCATTTACATTGTGCATCCATCATTAGTTTGCTGCGCTGATTGGACTTGGGATTGGAGATTTTTGAGTGGAAAAAGTGAGATGTTTAGTTCCCTTAAGCCATCCACATCATTTTAGATCTTTGTATGGTTTCAATGTGTAACATCCCGCCTTTTTGTACGTTTAAGCAGACACACGTACCAACTCAAACCATACAAAAGAGCGGATTATTATTGGGGTGAATAAGAAACAGAGAAAGAAATAAAGCAAAACAGAATCTCGCAGCGGAATGACAAAATATAATAATCAAATAACAGTTCATGAAGCTGTTTTACAAGGCATTTGATTTACACTATCAGAGTTACACATACCAGAGAATATAAATAATGCAGCAGAACTGTAACAACCCGCATATTTATCGATTTTATATTTAAATATTTTATTTAAATATTTTGTCGTTAATCGGATATTGGTCCGAAAAGCTACTTTTTGCAAATGGTCAAATTAGGACTCGAGACCACTTCCATTTAGTTCGAAATGTCGTTTACAACTTTTTTAAGTATAAACATTGATAGGTTGGGAGTTAGTGGAATTTCACTAACTTTTCCCGCTTTGAGCTTTGGGTTAGCTTAGCCATTATAACTCAAGTCCAACCCCCTCCTTCTCTTCACTCTTCATAAATTCCTACCAACTCAAGCTTTTGCATTAATGGTGAGTGAAAAGAGAAATTAAAACTCCAAAAGCTAAGTCTTCATTGCTAATCCAACATCAACTCCAAAACTCAAGTGAAGACATTGATTCAAGCTAGTGGTTGATCCTTGCATAGCATTTCAAGCTTCATCTTCATCCATTTTAGTGAAAAGGTGAGATTTTTATCTCACAAATCTAGCCTATAACTATCTTGGACTGTTGGGAATGAATCCCTATCATGTTTGCATGTGCATTTGGTTTGGATTGGATTGGCCAGAAACCCTAAATTTTCATGTTTTTGGTAAAAAAATGCACTTAGGTCGTTCTGTCTATGCTAGGTCGTTCGCGTGGAAAAGTCTCGGCCTCAAAATAGCTCGTCTCCGACCTTAAAATGGCCTACAATGTTAGGTCGCTCGGCACTCGGAGTTAGGTCGTAGGTCGTTTGGTTTTAGGTCGCTAGGTCGTTGGGCTTTAGATCGAATGGACCTTAAGTCGTATGGACCTTAGGTCGTAGGTCGTTCTGGCCATTTCTAACGTCTTCGGAGTTAGGTCGTATGGACCTTAGGTCGTTAGGTCGTATGGCTTTAGGTCGCTAGGTCGTATGACCTTAGGTCGTTAGGTGCTATGGCATTTTAGGTCGTGTGATCTTCTTACCTGTTAGGTCGTTAGACCTACATCCTGTTAGGTCGTTGAACCTTTAGCTCGTAGGTCGCTAGGCCTTATCTCCTTAGGTCGCGTGACCCATCTTCTTTAAACCACTAGGTCGCTAGACCACGTTTCCAGTTAGGTCGCAAGACCTTGTAAACCGTTAGGTCGCGTGACCTATATTCCGTAGGTCGTTGACCCACTTAAGTCGCTGTCCCTCATAGGTCGCGTTTTCTGCTTAGGTCGCTAGGTCGCTTGCCTTTAGGTCGCATTCCTTTATTAGGTCGCGTGTCTCTGTTAGGTCGTTGACCTCCTTAACTCGCATGACCTAACCCGTAGGTCGTTGGACCTCGATTCTATTTAAGTCGCTGCTTCTTATAGGTCGCTCGGCCCCTTATTTTCTTTAGGTCGTTTGAGTGTTAGGTCGCGAACCCATTTTAGGCCGCATGACCTTTACCCTTTAGGTTGCTGGACCACTAGGTCGTGCCCCTTTAATCACTAGGTCGTACCGTTTTTGGACGGGGCGCTGCCCCACACCCCGCCGGGGCGCTGCCCCTTGGACCCCCGCGACCTGACCGGGTAGGTCGAACCCCGTAGCAGGGGCGTTGCCCCCGCACCCCCACCTTGGGGGGTTGCCACCCCCCCTGGACCCCCCCTCCGTAGGGGGATCTTATCTGAAAAACATTCAACAGAACTTGCTTTGTTGAGATGCCAAGTTGACCATTCTTCGAGACAAGCTATCTTGGGCTTCTCGGTCGATTTTATGGATTTTTGAATATCTATTTCGATGGATTCTTTATCGGTTTCTTTGGATTTTATTCACGTCTTCGAATGTGAATTTTTATGATTGATTGTTTCCACAATCACTTCTATGATTTGTCACTTTAAAATATAAAGGTTTTCAATACTAGTAGTAAATATCAAAACTCTTTCATCAAAACAATTTTAACTCTATTCTACTACAAAGTTTTTCCTTAAACTGTTTTCTAATCTATTAGTATATACAAACCTTTACCTCACTCGTATGAGAAATCTAATTAAACGACTTAGTAAAACAAGTGGTATGAAACGCTTGCGTTTACTTCGTTGGTTAATTCTTGGACTTGTACGATTGAATCTTTTGTGACAATTTTCTAGTGAAGATCTACATTTTGTTCGTAAATATTTGAGTTAAGCAAGTGGTTATGGGACATGAAGCTAAACTTTTATATTTACTAACTTAGTGTAATTGACACTTCTTGATGATCATGACGATCATTTTTTGTGTTTTAGACTAGCAACTGTGCGATGTCTCTTTGTCTGCGAGGGAGACTAGACCCCGCTCTTGTGATGTTTCGCCATCACATTTGTGTGATTTTTCGCCATCACATATGTGGGGTAGCGCCCCACGGTCTTCGGGCCATTCGTGTGTCAAAATTACTGGCTTGCAACCATGAGATAGCGTCTCGCTTTGTGTTACACGTGTAGGTGAGTTTTCATACTCCCATATTGTGAGTTTTCATGCTCCTATATTGTGATTTCTGGATTTCTTGTGTAGTCTTTTGGAATTTGTGCTTCACCTATTTTCATGACTTTCATTGTTATGATTTTCCAGCTTTTATGTTTAGGTGACTTTGGATCTTTTAGAAGATTCTTTTGATATTGTTTGATCTCTTGATGATCTTCATTTACATGCTTATCATAGTATGTCTTTATGATTACTATATGTTCTTGCCATATCTATTGTTTATATCATGTTATCTGATATTTATAGCTAGACTGATCCGTTTATTATTTTCTTATAAATAATACTCGGGTCAGACCGAGATGTTACAAGTGCTTCTGCTTGACTTCTCCCCCAGGGATTTACTACTCTGACTTTTGGCTGACCATTTAGATTAGCAGTTTTTGTCGTTTACACTTGAGATATAGACTCATAGATGTATTTTTTGTATAACACGTGTTGCTATTCTTTTGTATTATTGTGGATCTTTTTGACCACTACTCTGATGTACACTTTCATGTGTTAGTTATATATTCATATCTTCTTTCGCCTTTGTGATATGGATGTCTGCGACTGATTTGTGTTATGCTTATTTCTATGTTTGTTTCCGAAGATTATTTATAGCCACCGTGTGATAAGAAATCACATGAATGGTCGCTCCTCAACAGCCTTATTCTCCGCGCTAGTTGACAACACTACACCGTAGTGTTCTTGGCTGGCGTGGGTATAGAGGTGGGGCGTCACAAGAACAGTATGAATGTAGTGGAATAATATAATAAATAATAGTAATACAATCTTCATCTTCGTCTTCGTCCTCCAGAAATAAAGTCTTCGAATCCTGAAATGCTCAGACTGACCCGAGCGAATTGAAAAGACAAAACACTCGAGTCAGAACTAAAAGATCTTATGTAAGTTAAATCAACGGTAAAATATGAGTGGAACGATGTCAGAGATGTTTATGGAATTTGACATCTCCTATCCAGTGATAACGTGAATGCAGTAACTTAACAAATGCTCGGGATTCACATCTTCTAAGGATCCGTTAAACTATCTACTATGTAGTAATATTTCGCTATTATAATAATGTCTAATAGTAAAATAAACTTATTTTTAAATAGCATTAAGGGGTTACCCATATATCCCTTACCACGTAGTAGTTCCAGTAGTCCATCCAGTATCAGCATATCTCAAGATCGGAAGACTACCCTAAATACTCCACGGGCTACGGGAGAAAACCAAACTCGTACAAGACGCGCTAGGGTAGGTGACACGACACACAAGGCAATGACAGGGCAGATATACCAATTACTATCCAGACCGGTGGTGATGCATGACATACAGCTACCGCCCACCTCGAGCCACACCCCCAAAATCAAAAATCAAAAGTGGCCACCGAATCAATCTCAAAGTCAGAATTTAATGGAATGGTATCGAAGGAGTGTGTCCGATAAGAGGAGCTACCTCATTGGCTCGGAATCGCTCCTATTTTAGCCACCTTATGCCAACTCACGGGAGTTGGGTCCACGTATATACCTCAAAGGAACGTTTGCACCATCCTACTTCATTCTGAAAAACCATCGCATAAACGGTTGTTAATGTGGTTTTCGAAGTTGGCAGAGAGTATGACAACTTCTGATCCCGGTCTTTTTAACAACCAAACGTTATTATTAACACCGCGGTCATTTCAAAATAGTTTATACTTTAAACCAAATATCATTTCCTTTTCAAAAACCAAATCAATTCGATATCATTTTCATTTCAGATGTATCCTTTCTAAAACCATAACACTTTCAAAGTTATAATATTTCAAAACCAAACGCTTGAAATATAACCTTTCAAAACATAATACTTTAAATTTCACAGCTTCTAAACCATAACTTCCACCACTTAAACGGTTTGGATATTCAAACAGTATATGAAATAAAATAGTTTGAATTTAAAATTTCTTTATAAAGTAAAACAATTTCCTCGACTTCACAATTTTATTCACTTTAAATTAAATCTCAATTCATAACTTTCAACCCACTTTCAGTTTCAATAAACCATTTCAATTTATATCGATTTCAAATATAGATTCGAACCTCCAAATAAACCATTTCAATAGATTTCAAAGCTTTCAATATTCAACACTTCAAAACTAAATTTGTTAACTATATATATATATATATATATCAAATTCAGTTTACTATTATTTAATTTTGAAATATTTACTTAATAATTCCAATATCGTTCAAATAAACTCCAATTTCAAATAACTGAATATTTCGCTCACTTTATTCAAATTTGATATATTCATTTATATACCTTAAACAAAAAAATCAAGTTAAAAATCACATTCTTTAAAATCTCAAACTCAATGAGTCCCAAATCGATTTTTATTAAATAAAATTCTCAGTTAAAAATAATATCAAATCAATTTCCAATTTATCTTTCAACCTTGATTTATTGAAATCATTATAAATTCTATATTAAAGTATAATTTAAATAAATACTTAAACATATTATATTTTAAATAAAATCAAACTTTATAATTAAACTCATTTATATCAACAAATTTATACACAGCTCAAGTTAAGAATTTGACTATTTATATAAAAAGCATTTGTATAATATCTAAAATCAATATTTATATAAAACCATGTATTTCTTTTCAAAAACCATAGAAATCAATTTCAAATTAGTTTTTAGATATATAGACCACAGTCTATGTATATAATTTTTTATCCTATGGTCAAGTGATATGGATATTTATCATTTCAATCCGTAATTTAAAATATAAATACGGTTATATATCATTTCAAAGCGCAGTCCAAAAAAATAAAAGTCCATAACAACTTGCAGTTTATAACAATATAAAATACAACATCCATTCATCCAATATCAATCATCAAACATTTATCACAATGATCATCCAATTCAATCAATAACATCAATATAGAACAGATAATAAATGACAGGTATTTACTGGCAGTTTATATTCAATAATAAATGAAATAACTATTTTATCCAAATAAATTCAAATAAACTGAGATAATGACTCAAAATATGTCAAACAGTCATAAATAAATTTCTAATCATATCATAAATAAATTTAACAAACATAAGAAATTTTAGAAGTTGTGAGTGGGATAAAACACCCACCTTTGAATTTAAATTGAATTCAAATCCAATTTAAACCAAAAAATTGAACAGTCTCAGAAATCGCCCAAACCCACGCCAAAATATCCGCAATTCTAATACGATCCCAGCCAAACAAACCGTGCATGAATCCGAGCTCGTATGAAAAAGTTATGAAAATTAGAAGATTGAAAAATTCTGGTCCTAGGTCGACTTCGGGTTCAACTTCGGTCCATCGCCGCAAATCCCCGGTGCTTGCTCTGAGTTTTTGCCAAAACGATCCGGAGCGACCCGAGTCATTTTCTTCCTGACCCGAAGTTGATGCAGGGTTTTTGCCTCTGAAACTCGAAGCGCGACCGAAGTTACTGCAGATTCGCAAAATATTTTTTTTGTAACTGAAATTGGATTGGGAAGATTAGAGTTTTCAGCCATTGAGGAAGAGGAACAACAGAAATTTCTGTACGTACAGAAATGAGAAATAGAAATGCTTTTAGGGTTTATAACGATATATATATATATATATTATATATATATATGCAGAACAAAATAGAAAGGAATGTGCCCGATTGGTTTGAGTTTTTACGATAATTGACCCGAAAAGCCCGTTTCGATTCCGTAACGGAAATGGGTCAACCCATATATCAAAATATATGTTTTTAAATATTTTAAACGCAATGGAATAGGTTTCAAGTCTAAATTCCATGTATGAAAAAGTTATGCTAAAATCAAGTTATTTCAAATTGACTTCAATTTCATTGATTTCTAAGCATTTCGAGCCCGCATGATCAAACGACAAGTCCGATCGCTACAATACTTGAAATCTTTGAATAATTCTCCATTACGGATCCGATGAAACTGGTTTCGTCGAAATCCGAGTCAGTGACCAAAATGACTATTTTTCAGTTAATTAAATATATTAAAATTAAATTAATTAAATTAAATTTCAATTCAAATTTAATAAATCACAATTTCTCTCATTTTAAATTACTTGGATATTCACCATAATTTAACACAAATTTAGATACCACTTTAATGTTGCTTCATTCATCAATTTCAGCTTTAAATTTCATTTCTATTAAATTCCGAAATTTATAAATTTAAAATTCCAAAATCCATTTGTTAGTTTAAATATTTAATTTCATTTATTTGCAATTAACCCAATTGCTATAATTTAAATTCCAATAAATAAATAAATCTTGATTTCCATTCTTTTTATTTCTATCATATTATTATAAATAAAATTAACATTACCTCCAAATATTAACCTAGTCTACATTAACATAATATTTAATTACGTTTGTTGTGATAAATTCCAATTCAATTTAATGGATTAAATATATATGTAACTTATAATAATTGTTGCCATTAACTCTCAGTCACATTCTTATAAGTTTATCATTTCCAAACCAATATTAAAATTACTTACAGAGCATTGATTTTATTCAATTACCATTCATTATATATTAATTCATTAATTAATTCAATATTTACGTTTGTATTTCAATATTCAATTTATAGCCTAGTTTAACACTTACACTATTTCATTTATTGTAATTTTAGTCAAACTATCAATAACTAGCTTTAATTACCATTGCTACATTTCAAATTAACATTCACTATAACTATAATTTTTTTTATTTCTTTCTAAATTAAATTACAAAAATCTTATTAAATTAACCAATTTAATTATCGAAATTTGTGGGTCGTTACACTCTCCCCACTCAAAACTTTTCGTCCCCGAAAAGGAAAAAGGAGGGAAAGAAGGAATTGAGTGAATAATACATCTTATTCAAAAGTATTAGCTTTATAAACCAATAAATTTACAAAATTAATTATTTAAATAAAATATACCAATTTTATAACCATTAAACCTTTTTATACTCAAATTAATAAAGTTTGGAAAACATTTTCAAAATTTTTCTAAGTCCAAAATTTACGAAAAATTTCGGCAGAGTCTTCTTTGTACGGAGAGACTCGGGAAAAAATATAATATCAAATATAACAATATGTAACATATAATTTCCAAATACTATATCCCAACATGGGAAAAACAATATAATAACGCTATAAAACAGTAATCCGAAAATGTATCTATTAGTTAGGCAATTAACGCTTAACTATGAAACCAAAAGCAGTAGCAATTGCTTCCATAAACTGTATTTCACCTGTATTATCCAAAATGAGTTAATAATTATATAAAATGAAATATTAAAGTTGTTTCAACCACTAACAAACAAATCAATATAAAACAACAATCATTCGCAATCACAGCATACAACCATCATATGAAGCAAATAAAATCAACCATCCACATATCCATAGTAAACAAACAAATTGTTGTTCGAGTTTAAAACTTTAAATTGCACAAAATGGAAAATAAACTATTAAGTGCACCATTTACTCAACAGTCTTAGATGAAACTAAATAGATTATTCATACATCCAAACAAATTTAAAGTAGCCTTGCCCAAACAACCATAAACCAAACAAACAACAATTCCAAATAATAGATCCAGTTAATTTTTATCAATTTTATTTCATAAAATTTGTTGTTTGATTTCCTTTTCATTCATATAATGTTTTATCTTTTTAATTTACATTTATTTCTTGCAAATTTTCATTTATCTATAATACTTACTTTTCTATTATATTAAATTTGTAGCCTTACAATTATACTTAAGCTTATAACAACTACAACATCAAATTCTTATTTATTAAAGAATTTCATTGAATACTTTTATTACTTCAAGTTTACTAGTATAATATCCAGTTACATTTCTTATAAGCATTAGAACTTTTAATATTTGGTAAGTTATATATACGCTTTTAAGAATGTAATTGAAAGTTATACAAGTTTTTCTCATTTCTTTTAACTATTTTAATGTTCAATAATCATATCCTTTATTAATAGGCTACAATTTCAACTTTCTTGAAATTTCATTTACAATTTAGCATTTAATCTCTTATTTTAATTAAAGGTTCCAATTATTAATTAGTTACGACCCATTTCACTAAAATAATTGAAACTATTAATTAGTGGAAACTTAAGAACTAAATACCGGGTTAAATTTCAAATCAATTTAAAATAATAGATAAATGTATATACTTACAATTTATATATCTAATTATATTTAAAACAATTTGAAATTTACATTTTTTATCAAAATAAATCTGTAGTAAAACTACTATAGTGGCCTTCCCACTTCGAAATTCGAAAATGAATGTCGATGATGCATGCACTCATCACTGAAATTATTTTCCAACGACAGAGAGGGGAGTACAAAACTTATTTTTTTTCAAATTTTTTTTTAAAACAATTCTTTCAATTTATATTGAAATATTTATATCAGAAAATACTTCTAATAATATTATTACTATATTCCAAAATCATTCGAAAAAAATTTTCAAAACCCCGGAACTTAAGTTCTAAAATTTCCAATCAATATTTATAAATTTCACTACCTAACAACCAATATAACCTTTATAAAAAATTATTTTACATATAGAAAATATAATAGGCGAAATTATTTCATTCACCTATATTCAAAACAAGTATTGTGTCGGTCTGTCCTATTAAGTGTTTAGAAATCCCTATTGATGTCATAGCGTCCTATGCACCAACCAGAATTTATAAATACAAAGTGGAACAAATTAACACAATGTAAAAACCTTTTTATAATACTAACAAATACGCTCTCTCGTGTATATATATACACTCAACGACTCATCATAGGGTATTACTACCCTATTAGTAAAGAGTCAGACCTTACAAAGCTAAGGTTTATCGCTAAACCAAAGCACTGATACGTGTAACATCCCGCCTTTTTGTACGTTTAAGCAGACACACGTGCCAACTCAAACCATACAAAAGAGCGGATTGTTATTGGGGTGAATAAGAAAACAGAGAAAGAAATAAAACAAAATAGAATATCGCAGCGGAATGACAAAATATAATAATCAAATAACAGTTCATGAAGCTGTTTTACAAAGCATTTGATTTTACTTACACAACACAGATCAGAGTTACACATACCGAAGAATAATACATAATGCAGCGGAACGGTATGAATGTAGTGGAATAATATAATAAATAATAGTAATACAATTTTCGTCTTCGTTCTCCAGAAATAAAATCTTCGAATTCTGAAATGCTCAGACTGATCCAAGCGAATTGAAAAGACAAAACACTCGAGTCAGAACTAAAAGATCTTATGTAAGTTAAATCAACGGTAAAATATGAGTAGAATGGCGTCAGAGATGTTTATGGGATTTGACATCTCCTATCTAATGTCTAACGTAAGTGCAACAACTTAAGAGATGCTCGGGATTAACATCCTCTAAAGATTTGTTAAACTATTTACTATGTAGTAATATTTCGCTATTATAATAATGTCTAATGGTAAAATAAACTTATTTTTAAATAGCGTTAAGGGGTTACCCATATAGCCCTTACCACGTAATAGTCTCAGTAGTCCATCCAGTATCAGCGTATCTCCAGATCGGGAGACTACCCTAAATACTCTACGGGCTACGGGAGAAAACCAAACTCGTACAAGGCGCACTAACGTTGGTGACACGACACACAAGACAATGCCAGGGTAGATGTAACGTCCCGCCTTTTCGCACGCTTTAAATCGACACACGTGCCAATTCAAACCATACGGAAGAGCGGATTGTTATGGGGTAAATAAGAAAAACATAAAAGAGAAAAAAACTAAACAGAATCTCACAGTGGAAGGATAACATATAATAATAAATATACAGTTCATAAAATTGTTTACAAAACATTTGATTCTTCTTTATACAATAAATATCAGAGTTCACATACCAATAAATAATGCAGTGGAATTAAATAGTGTAGTGAAATAATATAGTAGATAATAGTAATACAAATCATCGTCTTCGTCCTCCAGGGCTAAATCTTCAAATCTTGAAACGCTCGGACTGACCCAAGCGAATTTGAAAAGGCAAAAACACTCGAGTCAGAACTAAAGGATCTTATGTGAGTTAAATCAACTAAAATAAATATGAGTGCCGTAACTCAAAAGATGCCCGAGATTCACATCTCTTAAGGATCCGTTAAACTATTTACTATGTAGTATATTTCGCTATTATAATAGTGTCTATTTGTAAAATAAACTTACTTTTAAATAGCGTTAAGGAGTTACCCAATCTCCCCCTTAACACAATAATAGTCCCAGTAGCCCATCCAATATCATAGTCCCTCCTGATCGGGAAGCCACCAGAGGATACCACACGGGCTATGGGAGAAAATCAAACTCGTATAAGCGCGATAGGGTAGGTGACACGGCACAACTAGGCAATGCCAGGGTAGATATACCAATTACGCATCCGGGCTGGTGGTAACGCGTAGCTGCTACTACCGCCCACCTCGGACAAACTCCCCCAAAAATCAAAGAAATCAAAAGTGGCCACCGAAACAATCCAAAGTCAGAATATAATATCGAAGAGGAGTATCCGATCAGAGGAATGACCTCATTGGCCCGAGAATCGCTCCTGTTTTGGCCACCTTATGCCAACTCACGGGAGTCGGGTCCACGTATTTACCTTTAAGGAAACGCCGTCGCCATCCTACTTCATTCTGGAATCTCCACCGCGTACACAGTTGTTAAAGTGGTTTTCGGAGTTGGCAGAGAGTATGACAACTTCCGATCCCGGTCTCTTCAACAACCAAACGTTATTATAACACCACGGTCTTTAAACTAGTTTATACTTTAAAACCAGAATATCATTATCCCTTTTAAAACACATAAATACGATATCATTTCCATTTCCAAAACAACTCATTTTGATATTATTTTTTATAAAACCCAAATCAATAATATCATTTTTATTTCAAATATTTTTCTTTTCCAAAATCATACTGCTTAAAATTTATAATATCTGAAAACCAAACATTTAAATTATAACTTTCAAAACATAATACTTCGAAACCCATAGCTTTAAAACCATACTTCTAAAAATTAAATGGTTTGGATATTCAACAGTATATAAAATAAAATGGTTTGAATTTAAAATTACTTTATAAAATAATTTCCACAACTTCACAATTTTTATTCATTTAAAATTTAGGTCTAACCCCATAAATTTAGTTTTCTTTTAGTTTCAATAAAACACTTCAATTTCAATATATTCAAACTTTGAGAATTTAACAATTTCAAAACTCAGGTTGGAAATTCTATTCAACAATTTATTTTCCTATTATTTAGGTTTGAAATATTCACCAAATAAATCCATAAAATAAAACTCAAATTTCTAACAAATAAATATTTCCTTCAATTTATTTATACTAGAAATATTCATTTAATTTATTTTGAATAAAAATCCAGTTATAAATATCATATCTTTAAAATTTTCAAGCTTTAATAAGTTTTACATCAACTTATGGAGAGAAATTTTTAAATAAGTTCCATCAAATAAATTTCCGATTTACCTCCCAATCTTAACTGATTTAAATCATTAAAACTCTATATATACATACGATATCTTAAACATGTACTTAACCATTTAACATAAATAATCAAACTCCATTTCGACCTATTTATTTTTTTATTTAACCGATTTATACATAGCTTAAATTCAAAAATTTAACTATATACGTATATATATAAAATGTATTTATATAATATCCAAATTAAATATTTATTAAACCGTATCATGTCCAAACCATAAAAATTGTTCAAAAATAATTTTATATATATACCGCAGTACCTGTATAAAATTTTCTATCCTATGGTCAAGTGATACGGATATTTATCATTTCAATCCGCAATTTAAAAATAAAAAAATGCGGTCGTATATCATTTCAAACCGCAATCCTTAAAGAGATGAAATTCATACCAACTTGCAGTTAATATAAATAAACATCCATTCATCCATCAAAATCATACATCCATTTATCACAACCATCATCCAAATTCAAGCAGTACATCAATATATAACAGGTGATAAATAACTGGTATCAATTATCAGTTTATATTCAAAAATAAATTTAATAACTGTTAATTGGCAGTTTATATGCAAAAGTAAATATAAATTTACTGGCAGTTAATATGCAATAAAAATAAACATAAATATAACTGGCAGTTAATATGCAATAAATAAATAACAATTTAACGAAATGAATGAAATTTATTGAGATGATGATTTAAAACATGCCAATCAGTCATAAATAAATTCCTAAACACATCAAAAATCAATTTAACAAACATAAGAAATTTTAGAAGTTGTGAGTGGGTTAAAACACTCACCTTTTGAATTTAAATCGAATTTAAAATCCGATTTAAACCCAAAAATTGGACAATCTCCAAATCCGTCGAAACCAGCGCCAAAACATCCGGAACCCCAATACGAACCTAGTGCAAGAAACCGCGCATGAAACAGATATCGTATGAGCGAGTTAATAAAGTTAGAAGTTCAAAAATCAAAATAAAATAAATAATAAAAACAAAGCTCACTTCAATGTTAGCCACGTCATCGAAACCTGATTCACGCGCCTCTCCAGATTGAAGCCGAAAACCCTAGTTCACGAAACCCTTCTAAAGCCGCCACTTCCTATAGCCCAAAACATGCCTCCACCTCGATTTCTCTCTGATCCACTCGCGCCACTAGCATCCCCAGCCTCGGCCGCCCCCCACCCTAAACTCGCGCGTGCCCTTAGGTGTCAGGAACCACCTCCGCCGCCGTTGCCTCTAAAAGCGAATCTCGGCGAATTTTGATGCCTATAGCACGAACGAACATCACTGTAGTGGCCTGCACGACTCTAGCTTCCAATGCCACTTCCTGATCGAAGATCGGGTGACGATACACCGTCGGATCGTCAAAACCCTAAAACGAACGACCCATAATCACTCTCGATTTCTGGGAAAACGGTCAATCGGATTGAAAAACGAATTCCAGTAGAAGATTATGCTCATTGTGAATTCCAACATATAATTTTTTCGGAATTTTCTGAGAACTTTGAATTTTGACTTTGATTTTGAAATTGTAATTTGATCTAGGGTTTGGTTTGCAGCCATTGGGAAGAGGAGGAGTTGAGAAAATGAACGCACAAACAAATGAGAATAGATAGAGGTTAGGGTTTATAACTGGGTTTATAGACGAGGTTGAGAAAGAATGGACTGGATCCGAATTATAAACGTGCTAACGATAATTGGCCCAAAAAACCCGTTCTGACCCCGGAACGAAATTGGGTAAACCCATATATCGAAATAGGTATTTTAAAATATTTTGAACGCGATGGAAAATGTTTCACGTCCAAATTCCATCGTATGAAGAATTTATGCTGAAATCAATATTTTCAAATTGATTTCAAACTGATTTCAATTAAATCGATTTCAAGGCGTTTCGCATTCGTACGATCAAACTTCAAGTCCGATCGCTACGAAACTTGAAACCTTGCAATAATACACTGTTACGGATCTGATGAAACTGGTTTCGTCGAAATCCGAGTCCGTGACCAAAATGTATATTTTTTATTAATAAAATAAATTTAAAATAAATAAATTAAATCAAATTTCAAAATTTAAATTCTGAAATTTGTAATCTTTATCACTTTATAATTTTCAAACATTTACAATGATTTTTTTAAAAAAGTCAATTTATTAAAGATTAATCAATAGAAATCTTCAATTTCATAGAATTCAAAAATTATAGATAACTTTCCAAAATTTCCATTAAATTGAATTTAGCTATAATTATTCCATTCATAATTTCACATAGAAGGGTTTATCATTGGATTTAAAATTATTATATAAATATTTTCCAATTTTCAACTTAATTTTTTTATTTAATGTAACAATTAAATATTTGATTTCATTTATTGGCAATAAATCCAACTATTATAAATTAAATAAATTAACCCACTATTAAAGATTCAAATTCTATAATTCATAAATTTCATCATCTTGATTTACTTATAAATTTATAATTCTTTAAACCAATTTCCATTCTCAATTTAAAGTAACTTAATTCATCCAGTATAGAATTTATTTCAATTTCTTAAAATAACCCCTTTATTATAAATTGAATCCAATTTTTTTTAATAAGTTTCCAATTAAATGGATTAGATTCAATTTCAACCTTTAACATACACTTAAGTTTAGGTTATATTTAATTTATAACGTATTACTTGCCTAGTTATTACTTTACATACTTTCCGTATTAATTTCTCAATTATTCATAATTATTAAAGTAATGCTTATTGTTAATAACGACATTATAATTACTCAACATTTAAATGATCGTTATTTCAAATAAATTTATTGACCAATTAATTAGGAAATTATAATAGTTGTTATCCTACCTTTAAATTTACTTCCTAATAACGTAGTACCTACTCTCCTTTAATTGTAATTTGAATTCCAACCTTTATTCATCATACTAAATAAAATAAATAACATATAGATTGTTACCTATTTCCTTTACATGCCTTTATAGGTTTATTACTTAACAATCACCGTTAAAATCCCGTGTATAAACAATTTTTTTTATATTTTGTAATCACATTAAATCAATTACGTATTACTTTCTAGCAAGTAATATGATTACTTAGAGAACGTTGACTTTTATTCAATTACCATTTATTGAAAACCACATTAATTAATTTATTAAATGCTTACATTTATTTCTCTATATCAAATCCGTTTCAACTTTACTTACATTAATACTATTCCCTTGTTTTGGTTATTACTTATCAACTTGTTCGAATATTATTGCCTAAATTTCCGTTATTGTAAACCTTTTTTTATTTAAATCTAATTCTAAATTCCAATTCAATCAACCATTTCAACATGCAACTTATAATAATTGCTTCCAAGTATGAATGGAATTATCATTTATTCCAATATTTTCTTAATTTGCATTAACATATTAGTTAATTCCTTCTAAATGAAATTTATACCCAGGTATAATACTTACCCCATTTCATTGATTGAAATTTATTCAAATTGCCAGTAAATAGGTTTTAAGTCACCATTTATTTATTTTAATTTAGCGTTCATTTCAATATTTGTTTGTAAATTTTTTTTTCTACTAAATTTAATTACAAAGCTCATTAATTTAACCAAATTAAATCCACGAATTTTACGGGTCGTTACAGTAGATATACCAATTACTATCCGGACTGGTGGTGACGCATAGCGCACAGCTACCGCCCACCTCGAGCCACACCCTAGAATCAAAATCAAAAATGGCCACCGAATCAATCTCAAAGTCAGATTTTAATGGAATGGTATCGATGGAGTGTGTCCGATAAGAGGAGCTACCTCACTCGCCCAGAATCGCTCTTGTTTTAACTACCATATGCCAACTCATGGGAGTCGGATCTACATATATACCTCAAAGGAACGTCGCCACTATCCTACTTCATTCTGAAATCTCCACCGCGTACACAGTTGTTAAAGTTATTTTCGGAGTTGACAGAGAGTATGACAACCTCCGATCCCGGTCTCTTTAACAACCAAATGTTATTATAACACCGCGGTCATTTCAAAATAGTTTATACTTTAAACCAAATATCATTTCCTTTTCAAAAACCAAATCAATACGATATTATTTTCATTTCAAATATATCATTTCTAAAACCATAACACTTTCAAAGTTATAATATTTCAAAACCAAACAATTGAAACATAACCTTTCAAAACATAATACTTTGAATTTCACAGCTTCGAAACCATAACTTTCACCACTTAAACGGTTTGGATATTCAAACAGGATATGAAATAAAATAGTTTGAATTTAAAATTTCTTTATAAAGAAAATAATTTCCTCGACTTCACAATTTTATTCACTTTAAATTAAATCTCAATTCATAACTTTCAACTCACTTTCAGTTTCAATAAACCATTTCAATTTATATCGATTTCAAATATAGATTCGAACCTCCAAATAAACCATTTCAATAGATTTCAAAGCTTTCAATATTCAACACATCAAAACCAAAGTTGTTAAATAAATAAATAAATATATATATATATATATATCAAATTCAGTTTACTATTATTTAGTTTTGAAATATTTACTTAATAGTTCCAATATCATTCAAATAAACTCCAATTTCAAATAACTGAATATTTCCCTCACTTTATTCAAACTTGATATATTCATTTATATAACCTTAAACAAAAAAATCAAGTTAAAAATCATATTCTTTAAAATCTTAAACTCAATGAGTCCCAAATCAATTTTTATTAAATAAAATTCTCAATTAAATACAATTTCAAATCAATTTCCAATTTATCTTTCAACTTTGATTTATTGAAATCATTATAAATTCTATATTAAAATATAATTTAAATAAATACTTAACCATGTTATATTTTAAATAAAATCAAACTTTATTATTAAACTCATTTATATCAACAAATTTATACATAGCTCAAGTCAAGAATTTGACTATATATATAAAATGGCATTTGTGTAATATCTAAAATCAATATTTATATAAAACCATGTATTTCTTTCCAAAAACCATAGAAATCAATTTCAAATTATTTTTTATATGTATAGACCACGGTATCTCTATATAATTTTCTATCCTATGGTCAAGTGATACAGATATTTATCATTTCAATTCGTAATTTAAAACATAAATATAGTTATATATCATTTCAACCGCAATCCCAAAAAAAATGAAAATCCTTAACAACTTGCAGTTTATAACAAAATAAAATACAACATCCATTCATCCAATATCAATCATCAAACATTTTTCACAATCATCATCCAATTCAATCAATAACATCAACATAGAACAGATAATAAATGACAGGTATTTACTGGCATTTTATATTCAATAATAAATTCAAATAAACCGAGATGAAGACTCAAAATATGCCAAACAGTCATAAACAAATTTCTAATCATATCATAAATCAATTTAACAAACATAAGAAATTTTAGAAGTTGTGAGTGCGATAAAACACCCACCTTTGAATTTAAATTGAATTCAAATCCAATTTAAACTCAAAAATTGAACAGTCTCAGAAATCGTCCAAACTAGCGTCAAAATGTTCACAGTTCTAATACGATCGCAGCAAAACAAACCGCGCATGAATCCGAGCTCGTATGATAAAGTTATGAAAATTAAAAGATTGAAAAATTCTAGTCCTAGTTTGACTTGGGGTTCAACTTCGGTCCACCGCCTCAAATCTCCGATGCTTGCTTTGAGTTTTTGCCAAAACGACCCGTAGCGACCCGAGTCGTTTTCTTATTGATCCGAAGTTGATGTAGAGTTTTTGCCTCTGAAACTCGAAGCGCGACCCGAAGTTGCTGTAGATCCGCAATTTTTTTTTGGAATTGAAATTGGATTGGGAAGATTAGGGTTTTTAGCCATTGAGGAAGAGGAGCAACAAAAATTTCTGTACGTACAGAAATGAGAAATAGAAAGACTACTAGGGTTTACAATGATACATACATACATGCATGCATATATATAGGCAGAACAAAATAGAAAGGAATGGGCCCGATTGGTTTGAATTTTTAATAATAATTGACCCGAAAAGCCCATTTCGATTCTGGAACGGAAATAGGTCAACCCATATATCGAAATATATGTTTTTAAATATTTTAAACGCAATGCAACAGGTTTCAAGTCCAAATTCCATCGTATGAAGAAGTTATGCTAAAATCAAGTTATTTCTAATTGATTTCAATTTCGTTGATTTGTAGGCGTTTCGAGCCCGGACGATCAAACGACAAGTCCGATCGCTACCAAAATTGAAATCCTACAATAATTAACCATAACAGATCCGATGAAACTGGTTTCGTCGAAATCCGAGTCAGAGTCCAAAATGGCTATTTTTCAATTAATTAAATATATATTAATATTAAATTAATTAAATTAAATTTCAATTCAAATTTAATAAATCATATTTTAAATTACTTGGACATTCACCATAATTTAATACAAATTTAGATGTCACTTTAATGTTGATTCATTCATCAATTCAGCGTTAAATTTCATTTCTATTAAATTCAGAAATTTATAAATTTATAAATTTAAAATTCCAAAATCCATTTATTAGTTTAAATATTTAATTTCATTTATTTACAATTAACCCAATTACTATAATTTAAATTTCAATAAATAAATAAATCTTGATTTCCATTTTTTGTTTCCAATTATCATATTATTATAAATAAAATTAACATTACCTCCAAATATTAATCTAGTTTACATTAAGATAATATTTAATTACGTTTTTTGTGATAAATTCCAATTCAATTTAACGGATTAAATATATATAACTTATAATAATTGTTTCCATTAACTCTCAATCTCATTCTTATAAGTTTATCATTTCCAAACCAATATTAAAATTATTTACGGAACATTGATTTTATTCAATTACCATTCATTATATATTAATTCATCAATTAATTCAATATTTATGTTTGTATTTTTATATTCAATTTATAACCTAGTATAACACTTACACTATTTTATTTATTGTAATTTCATTGAAACTATCAATAACTAGCTTTAATTCTCATTGCTACATTTCCAATTAACATTCACCTCACTGTAACTATAATGTTTTTTTTAATTTCTTTTAAACTAAATCACAAAAATCTTATTAAATTAACCAATTTAATTATCGAAATTTGCGGGTCGTTACACAATGGCCTGCCTTTTTAATACACTGTTAATATATCAACTTGTTGTTTACACAACCCCACAATATGTTCATTGTTTGGGTGAGAAATCTGCTGGTTGTACGTTCTATCTAGTTTTTTCCTTAATGCGTCCGCACTGTTTTGGGGATTATGTTTCACTTTGTTCCATTTTTTGAATTCATATTTCACTGCTTTTAGTTTTGTCAGCAATTGGTGCCAAGGATTTCCAACATACGAAAAACTCCATTTCTCTTCAACAATCTTGTTGTAATCCGTTTTGTATTACCACGCGTTATTATGAGGAATGTTTTTATTGCATTCCATTTGGGTATCAAAATTGAAACTATCGGAGTATGGTTGCTTGTGGAATGATTAGCAAAGTGCACAGAACAATATGGTAATTTTATGAAGAACTCCCTGTTAATAAATAATCTAGCAATTTTGCTATAAATTGACATGTCTAGATCCTTTGCCATGTATAGTAGTTTTCTATTCCCTGTGGTTCGAAGAGCATGGCTAATGCAATGCAGTCATACATAACTGTATTTACTGGTGAGTTTTGCTACCTTTGAAATTATATCATGGTAGTATATGATGCATTGAAATCCCTAACGATCACCCATGGCATGTTTGTTTTAGTTTCCTACTTGTCTGCATTATTGTGAGCATAAACTGTAATGCACCATAATTCGTCCCTAGTCTGTTGTGAATAATGCTGGTAATAAATTGCTCACTTCAGTGCAAAATAATAACATACACTTCTCTTGATCCCATGACAACATGATTCTGCCTTTGTTCATGAGGTTAGAATTGCTTGTGTAATCTTATTCCTTGTTTAAGAAACGAGCCACCCCGTTAGTTTACGTGTTGAGAGTTTAGTCTCTAATAGACTAAAGAGCATGACTTTATTTAATTACAAGTGCATATGCACGCCCAGATGATCTTGCATTTAATCACAACGTGCATGCATATTTAGTTGTATCTGTGAAAGTTGATTTGATAGTAGCATCCCCATATTTGAAATCCCTCTAGGTAGGAGCCGCTATTTTTTATGTTCAGACTACAATAACTTTTTCATACTAAGTCAGAATCAGGCGAGACTTTGATCGATAAATTCATACCTAAATTATAGGAAATAAGTAACGCTCAGATACTTCATCTAGTAAAAATATACCGTAGTTCTCCATGGTTACTAACAGTTGTACGAAAACAACTGGCTACATTGCCTGTATTTGAACTCCGCCTAGGCAGAAGCCGCTATGTTTTTGTTCATAGTACAATAACTTCTACATACGAACTTGAAATCGGACGAAACTTCGACCAATGAACTCCCACCCAAATTACGGACAATATGGCACACTTGGATACTTCATTTTGTAAACACACACTATAGTTCTATATGATGACTAACAGTTGTACTTAAAAAATAACAAACTATATCCCCACTTCAACGCTCACTGTAGTTCTCCATGGTGACTATTAGTTGTACTTAGAAAATAATGTGTAACATCCTCGTATTTGGGCTCTGCCTAGGCAGAAGCCGCTATTTTTTTTCAAACTGCAATAACTTTTTCATACTAACTGAAATCAGGAAAAACTTCGACCGATGAACTCCCACCTAAATTACGAACAATATGGTATACTTGGATACTTCATCTTGTGAACGCATATTGTAGTTATCCGTGGTGATTAACAGTTGTATTTAATAAATAACAGACTACATCCTCCTATTTGAACACCGCCTAGGCAGAAGCCGCTAATTTTTTTGTTCATACTGCAATAACATCTTCATACTAACTCGAAATTGGACGAAACTTCGACCGATGAACTCTCACCTAAATTACGGACAGTATGGTACACTGGGATACTTCATCTTGTGAACACACACTACAATTCTCCATAAGGACTGACAGTTTACTTAGAAAATAACATGCTACCACATCCCCATATTTGAACTCCCTTAGCGCAGAAGCCGCTATTGTTTTGTTCTAATTCGAAATCCGGCTAGACTTCAACTTATTAACTTTTCCTAAATTATGGACAATATGGAATATTCGGGTACTTCATCTTGTGAATACATACTGCAATTCTCAATGGGGACTGAAAGTTGTACTTCGAAAATAACAGGCTACCACATCCCCATATTTGAATTCCGCCTACCGCAGAAGCCACTATTTTTTTGTTCGGACTGCAATGGCTTCTTCATACTAACTCAGAATTAGACGATACTTCGACCGATGAACCCCCACCTAAATTATGGACAATATGGTACACTAAGATACTTAATCTAGGGAACGCACACAGTAGTTCTCCATGCTGACTAACAGTTGTACTTAGAAAATAACATGCCATATCCTCACTTCAACGCTCACTGTAGTTCTCCATAGTGACTAATAATTGTACTTAGAAAATAACAGGCTGCATCCTCATACTTGAACTCCGCCTAGACAGAAGCCGCTATTTTTTTTCTTCAGACTACAATAACTTCTTTATACTAACTCGAAATCAGGCAAAACTTGAACCGATGAACTTCCACCTAAATTACGGACAATATGGTACACTCGGATAATTCATCTTGTGAATTCACATTGTAGTTCTCCGTGAGAACTAACGGTTGTATTTAGAAAATAACAGGCTACCACATCTCCATATATGAATTCTACATAGTGCAAGAGTCGCTATGTTTTTTGTTTAGACTACAATAACTTCTTCCTACCAACTCAGAATTAGGCGATACTTTGACCGATGAACTCCCACTTAAAATACAGACAATATGATACACTTGGATACTTTCTCTTGGGTACGTACAATGTAGTTCTTTATGGTGACTAACAGTTGTACTTAGAATATAATAAGCTATATCCCATCTTCAACACTCACTATAGTTCTTCATGGTGACTAATAGTTATACTTAGAAAATAACAGGCTACATACTCATATTTGAACTCCGCCTAGGTAAATGCCCTTTTTTTCCAGACTGCAATAATTTCTTCATACTAACTCGGAATTAGACAAAACTTAGATCGGTGAACTCATATCTAAATTACGGACAAGATGGTACACTCGGGTACTTTATCTTGTGAACGCATATTATAGTTCTCCATGGTGACTGACAGCTTACTTAGAAAATAACATTCTACCACATCCCATATATTTGACTCCACCTATACAGAAGCCGCTATGTTTTTTGTTCAGACTACAATCAATTCTTTATACTAACTCGGAATCTGACGAACTCTCACCTAAATTACGGATAGTATGGTACACTCAGATACTTCATCTTGTGAATGCACACTATAGTTCTATATGGTGACTAACAGTTGTACTAAGAAAATAACAGACTATATTCCCACTTGAACACTCATTGTATTTTTACATGGTGACCAATAGTTATACTTAGAAAATAACTGGCTACATCATCACATTTGAACTCCGCCAAGGCATAAGTGGCTATTTTTTCTTTAGACTGCAATAACTTCCTTATATTTACTCGGAATCAGGCAAAACTTCGACCGACGAACTCTCACCTAAATTACGGACAATATGGTACACTCGGGTACTTCATCTTGTGAATGCACAGTGTAGTTCTCCATGGTGACTAACAGTTGTGCTTAGAAAATAACAAGCTACGTCCCCGTATTTGAACACTGCATAGATAGAAGCCACTATTTTTTTTGTTCATACCGCAAAAACTTATTCATAGTAAATCGAAATCGGACGAAGCTCCAACAGATAAACTCCGACCTAAATTACGGATAATATTGTACACTTAGATACTTCATCTTGTGAACGCAGCATGTAGTTCTCCGTGGTGACTAATATTGTACTTAATAAAATAACATGCTATATCCTCACTTCAATGCTCACTGTAGTTCTCCATGGCGACTAATAGTCGTACTTAGAAAATAACAAGCTGCATTCTCATAATCGAACTCCACCTTGGTAGAAGCCACTATTTTTTCTTTAGACTTTGATAACTTATTCATACTAACTCGGAATCAGGCAAAACTTCAACCAATGAACTCTCACCTAAATTATGGATAATATGGTACACTCGGATAATTAATCTTGTGAACGCACGCTGTAGTTCTCCATGGGGACTGAGAGTTTACTGAGAAAATACATGCTACCACATCCCATATTTGAACTCCGCCTAGTGCAGATCCTTTTTTGTTCAAACTACAATAAATTCTTCATACTAATTCGAAATATGTCTAGACTACGATCGATTAACTCCCATCTAAATTACGAGCAATATAAAACACTTGGATACTTTATCTTATGAATGTACACTATAGTTATCCATCGGGACTAACAGTTGTACTTAGAAAATAACAAACTACAATATTTGAACTCTGCATAGTGCAGAAGCCGCTATTTTTTTAATCAGACTTCAATAACTTATTTATACTAACTCGGAATTAGGCGATACTTCGACCGATGAAATCCCACCTAAATTATGGATAATATGGTGCACTCTGATATTTCATCTTGTGAACGCATATTGTATTTCTTCATGGTGACTAACAGTTGTACTAAGAAAATAACAAACCATATCCTCACTTCAACGCTCATTGTAGTTCTACATGGTACTAATAGTTGTATTTAGAAAATAACAGGATACATCCTCATGTTTGAACTCCATCTAGGCTAAAGCCGCTGTTTTTTTCGTCAGACTACAATAACTTCTTCATACTGATTCGGAATCAGGCAAAACTTCGATCGATGAACTCCCACCTAAATTATAGACAAAATGGTACCCTCGGATACTTCATCTTGTGAATGCACACTGTAGTTCTTCATGGGGAGTGACAGTTTACTTAAAAAATAACATGCTACCACATCCCTATATTTGAATTCCATCTAGTGCAGAAGCTGCTACTTTTTTGTTCAAACTGCATTAACTTCTACATACTAATTTAGAACCTGGCGAGACTTCGACTAATTAACGCCCAAATAAATTATGGATAATATGTTACACTCGGATAATTCATCTAGTGAACGCATACTTTAGTTCTCCATGGGACTGACAGTTAACATAGAAAATAACATTCTACCACATCCCCATATTTGAACTCCGTCTAGTACAGAAGCCGCTATTTTTTTTTGTTCAGGCTGCAATAGCTTTTTCATACTAACTCGAAATCGGTCGAAACTTCGAACGATGAACTCGCACATAAATTACGAACAATATGGCACACTCGGATACTTTATCTTGTGGATGCATGTATTAGTTCTCTATGATGACTAACGACTGTACTAAGAAAATAATAGGTATATCCCCACTTCAACGCTCACTGTAGTTCTCCAATGTGACTAATAGTTGTACTTAGAAAATAGAAGGCTGCATCTTCATTTGAATTCCTCCTTGGCAGAAGCCGCTATTTTTTTCGGACTACAATAATTTTTCATACTAACTTGGAATCAGACAAAACTTCGACCGATGAACTCTCACCTAAATTACAGACAAATGGTAAACTCGGATCCTTCATCTTATGAACGCACACTGTAGTTCTCCATGAGGACTGACAGTTTACTTTAAAAATAACATGCTATCACATCTCCATATTTGAAATCCGTCTAGTATAGAAAGCGCCCTTTTTATGTTCAGAGTGCATTAACTTCTTCATACCAATTCATAATCCAACGAGACTTCGGCCGATTAACTCACACCTAAATTATGGACAATATGGAACACTCGTATACTTCATCTTATGAATGCACACTGTAGTTCTCCATGGGTACGATCGTTGTACTTAGAAAATAACAGGCTACCACATCCTCATATTTGAACTTCGTCTGGTGGAGAAGCTGCTATTTTTTGTTTAGACTAAAATAACTTCATAATAACTCGAAATTAGATGATACTTCGACCAATGAACTTCCACCAAAATTCCGAACAATATGGTGCACTCGAATACTTTATCTTGGGAATGCACACTGTAGTTCTTCATGGTGACTAATAGTTGTACATAGAAATAACAGGCTATATCCCCACTTCAATGCTAACTGTAGTTCTCTATAGTGACTTATAGTTGTACTTAGAAAATAATAGGCTACGTACTCATATTTGAACTCTGCCTAGGCAGATGCCGCTATTTTTTCTTCAGACTGTAATAACTTCTTCACACTAACTCGAAATCAGGCAGAACCTCGACCGATGGACTTCGACTTAAATTACGCACAATATGGTACACTCGGATACTTCATCTTGTGAACGCATATTGTAGTTCTCCATGGGGACTGGCTATTTACTTAGAAAATAAAATTATACCACGTCCCCATATTTGAACTCCTCCTAGTGCAGAAGCCGCTATTTTTTTGTTCAGACTGCAATAACTTCTTTATACTAATTCGGAATCCGACAGGACTTCAATCGGTTAACTTCCACCTAAAATTATGGACAATATGGAATACTCGGATACTTCATCTTGTGAACGTACGCTATAGTTCTCAATGAGGACTGACAGTTTACTTTGAAAATAACATGCTAACACATCCCCATGTTTGAACTCCGTCTAGTGTAGAAGTCGCTATATTTTTGTTCAGACTACATTAACTTCTTCGTACTAATTCGTAATCCGTAAAACTTTGACTAATCAACTCCCACTTAAATTACGGACAATATGAAACACTCAGATACTTCATCTTGTGAACGCACACTGTAATTCCCCATGAGGACCGATAATTGCACTTAGAAAATAATAGGCTACAACATCCCCATATTTGAACTCCGCCTAGCGAAGAAGCCGTTTTTTTCTTTAGGATACAATAACTTCTTCATACTAACTCGGAATCAGGCAATACTTCGACCTATGAACTCCCACCTAAATTATGAACAATATGGTACACTCGGATACTTCATCTTGGAAATGCACAGTGTAGTTCTCCTTGGTGACTAATAATTGTACTTGGAAAATAACGGGCTATATCTCCACTTCAACGCTAATTGTAGTTCCCCACGGTGATTAATAGTTGTACTTATAAATTAATAGGCTACGTATTGATATTTGAACTCCGCCTAGGCGAACGCCGCTATTTTTTTCCAGACTGCAATAACTTCTTCATACTAACTCGAAATTAGGCAAAAATTGGACCAATGAACACCCATCTAAATTGCGGACAATATGGTACACTCAGATACTTCATCTTGTGAACGCACATTATAATTCTCCATGGGGACTGACAGTTTACATAGAAAATAACATTCTACCATATCCCCATATTTGAACTCCGTCCAGTGCAGATACCGCTATTTTTTTTGTTCAGACCGCAATAAACTTTTTATACTAATTCGGAATCCGGTGACACTTCAACAGATTAACTCCCACATAAATTACAGACAATATGGAACACTTGAATACTTCATCTTGTGAACGTACACTGTAGTTGCCCATGAGGACTGACAGTTGTGCATAGAAAATAACATGCTACCACATCCACATATTTGAACTGTGTCTAATGCAGAAGCCGCTATTTTTTTCTTTAGACCGCGGTAACTTCTTCATACTAACATGGATTTAGGCGATACTTCGACCGATGAACTCCCACCTAAATTATGGACAATATGGTACACTCGATTACTTCATCTTGTGAATGCACATTGTAATTCTCTATGGTGACTAACAATTGTACTTAAAAAATAAAAGGCTATATCCCACTTCAATGCTCACTGTTTTTCTCCCTGCTAACTAATAGTCGTACTTAGAAAATAAAATGCTACATCCTCAAATTTAAACTCCACCTAGGCAGAAGCCGTTACTTTTTTCTTTAGACTGCATTAATTTCTTTATACTAACTCAGAATCAGGCAAAACTTCGGCCGATGAATTCCCACCTAAATTACAGATAGTATGGTAAAACTCGAATACTTCGTCTTGTGAATGCACATTGTAGTTCTCCATGGGGACTGACAGTTTACTTAGAACATAATATGCTACCACGTCATCATATTTCAACTCCGCCTAGTTCAAAAGCCACTATTTTTCAGACTGCAACAACTTCTTTATACTAATTCGGAATCCGGCGACATTTCAACTGATTAACTGCCACATAAATTGCGGACAATATGGAACGCTCGGATGCTTCGTCTTGTGAACGCACACTGTAGTTCCCTATGGGGACTAACAGTTGTACTTAGAAATAACATGAAACACATCCCCATATTTAAACTCCGCCTAGTGCAGAAGCCGCTATTTTTTCTTTAGACTGTAATAACTTCTTCGTACCAACATGGATTTACGAGATACTTCGACCGATGTACTTCCACCTAAATTACATACAATATTATACACTCAGATATTTCATCTTGTGAACGCACATTGTATTTCTCCACGGCGACAAATAGTTGTACTTAGAAAATAAAAGGCTATATCCCCACTCACTGTAGTTCTTCCTGGTGACTAATACTCATACTTAGAAAATAACAGGATACATCCTCATATTTGAACTCCGCCTGGGAAGAAATCGCAATATTTCTTCGAATTGCATTAACTTCTTTATACTAACTCGGAATCAGGAAAAATTTCGACCGATGAACTCCACATAAATTACGGACAATATGGTAAACTCGGATACTTCATCTTGTGAGTGCACACTATAGTTCTCCATAGGAACTGACAGTTTACTTAGAAAATAATATGCTACCGCATCCTCATATTTAAGCTCTGCCTAGTGTAGAAGCCGCTATTTTTTTAGACTGCAATATCTTATTCATATTAATTCGGAATCCGACAAGATTTCGACTGATTAACTCCCACCTAAATTACAAAAAATATAAAACACTCGGATACTTCATCTTGTGAACTCACACTGTAGTTCTCCATGGGGACTGATAATTGTACTCAGAAAATAACAGGCTACCACATCGAACTTCGCCTAGTGCAAAAGCCACTATAACTTCTTCATACTGCAATAACTTCTTCATACTAACTCGGAATTAGATGATGCTTCGACCGATGAACTCCCATCTAAATTATGGAGAATATGATACACTCGGATACTTCATCTTATGAATGCACACTGTAGTTCTCGTTGGTGACTAACAGTCGTACTTAGAAAATAACAGGCTATATCCCCACTTCAAGGCTCATTGTAATTCTTCATGGTAACTAACAGTTGTACTTAAAAAATAACAGGCTACATCCTCATATTTGAACTCAGCCTAGGTAGAAGCTGCTATTTTTCTTCTTCAGACTGCAATAACTTCTTCATACTAACTCAAAATCTGGCATAACTTCGACCGATGAACTCCCACTTAAATTACGTACAATATGATACACTCGGATACTTCATCTTGTGAACGCACACCGTAGTTCTACAAGGGGACCGATAATATACTTAGAAAATAACATTATACCACATCTTTATATTTGAACTCCCCCCGGTGAAGAAGCCTTTATTTTTTTATTCAGACTGCAATAACTTCTTCGTACTGATTCAGAATCCGACAAGACTTCGACCGATTAACTCCCACCTAAATTATGGACAATACGGAACACTAGAGTACTTCACCTTATGAAAGCACATTGTAGTTCTCCATAGGACTAACAGTTGTAATTGAAAAGTAACAGGTTACCACATCCCCATATTTGAACTTCGCCTACTGCAGAAGCCGCTATTCTTTTTGTTCAGACTGCAATAACTTCTTCATACTAACTCGAAATCAGGCTAAACTTTGACCGATTAACTCCCACCTAAATTACAGACAATATGGTAGACTCAAATACTTTATCTTGAGAATGCACACTGTAGTTCTCCATGGTGATTAATTGTTGTACTTAGAAAATAACAGGGTATATCGCATATCTGAATACTATTTCTCTATGAGATGTAAATGAGTATATTTGGAATTTCAAAAGACACCGAATAAGTATATTCAATGAATTCTGTTTATTAGCAGTAAAAATTTGTGATACATCAAGCTGTTTAGTAGGGTAGTTCAGTCACCTCATTTTACATATGAGGAAATTCATTGATTAGATTGAAATTGGACTGTCCCTATTTGAATATAAAAGGGAATTCACAAACTTGTATTGGATTTCTTCATTTTCTTTCCTTTTGTTTTCAATGATTAACGATATTTTTCCATGCGAGATTATCGAATACTTCCTTTTGTTTTTGTTTGTTGAGTTCAAGTGGAGACTCATCTAATATTTGGTGTCTGGTTTGTTTCAACCTGGTGCCAGAGCTTATGTACTTTAGTGATGATGTTATGTGGAAATTATCAAGCAGTTTAGGAAGTGTATGCCAACCATGTTCGGAGTGAGGCAAGTCAGTGTGCTGGATGGCAGGTTGCTTCGTTACCTTTTTATCTAGGCTTGCCATTTCGCTTGGAGACCGGTCTGAATGTGGACTATACCTTGGTACTTTTTTGAGGTCAATGTTCATTGCGGAATCATTTATAGTATTGCCGTTGTGTATGTCTGAAATGATTTTGTAAAGTAAACTGGGACTATTACCATCTTCATCATTGCTGGTACTATATTTTGAGCGTGTTGTTTCCAATTGTTGATGTTATGTAGTAATGTCTAGTTTTGTATGATTAGCTATCTCTTTTATTTATTTTATTATACTCAGTATTGCATTGTGAATCTATTTATAAGTTGATAGAGGAATGGTTACAAATAATTTCCTCAGTATGTTGATGTACTCCGTTAATACCATCTACACAAGGCTGTATCAAAGTCACTCTACTGCTTACATGTTCAACTTCCATATTATCCTTGTGCTTTTCACCTTGCAATGATGATTCCCTGCTTTCTATTGTTTAATTATGTTCTAGTTATGGGCACCTAGATGCCGTGGGATTGTCCACATTGCATTCTTCTTCCATACCAACATTCTCATCCCCATTAATCACTATTGATTCTTTTGGTTTCCAAACCCTTTCAAATACACAATATTTAATTAGAAGACTAAATCATCTGCTGTGTTGACATACATTTGGTTTCCATTCATACTCAACCAGATGTATAAACATTTCATTTTCTTCTGTGACTATTTCCACGTAAATCGATAAGTTAAATCATTACTTATTTCAATCAAACCTCCAACAAATGAGATCCTTATCATACCTTTAGTTAAAAGATCTATTTTAATTGGGCAACCAAGAACGGAGGCTATTCTGCTTATTCATTCATTCGACCAAAATTCTAACCATAGATCCACGTATCCCACCCATACTAGAATGGTATGTAAAATTTCCTTCGTTAGATTTAAGTCCCATCGTTTAATAAAGATAAGCCTTTTATCGTTGAAATATGGTACTCCCAATATTTTATCACAATCTTCTTTTTGTTCAAATTCGAGAACGTAAAATCCATTCTCTTTGTTATACATATGAATTTCTATATTTGATTTCCACACTCTTTTAATATATGATTTGAAGTAGTGATAGTAGGGCCATGAACCCAAAACATAGATTGCTACATAAATTTCCCAACAATCTTTGGCTGTCTCTATTGGTGCATTGGACTTCTTTGCAAATCTTCCTTGGCTAAAATCCAATGGGGGCAAAATTTAAGTGAAACTAGGATTGGAATTTTTTTCATCGGTGATCACCCCTTTTCACTTTTTAATTGTACATCCACTGGTACTTGTCTCCTTCGATTGCAAACCAAGGATCGGTGAGGCAACTTTCAGGCGTCTTTTTGGCAGTCGAGTCAACTATAAGAGGGTAATTGGCTGCTTCCAATCCGGTATTTGATTTGTATGGTGAAAATGAATTTGCAAAATGCGAACGTCCAGAAACGTTTCCTCTACATGAGAAAATACTATTCATGTGAACTGTTTTCTGCCTTCTTTAGTGTGTAACCAGCCTGAAGTCCTCAGGCATGCTTCCTATCAACTGCTACCATAGAAACCAGATCAAGAAGGACTGTAGGTAGGAGGGTAGGCGGCTATAGGGAGACGTAAGATCTATGGTTAGGGTTTTTATCTACCATGGTTGGAAATCGATTATTAAAATTGTTTATTTTTTTAATATAACTTCCACAAGCCTTGACTTAATGGCCCCTTTGGTTATATGCTGAGCTTCGAGTCTCAACAAGGAGATTTAGATTGTTTAGAGGACATCTTGGTAGTTCCATATTGAAGAGGCTGGTCTGGAGATACTTCCACCACATTTTTTATAGGAGTAGAATTTTATTCTTTTGACTCACCTACATCTATTTTTTATAAGAGTGGTGCATTTTTTATCGGAGGGTTGTCCTACAGGTTTCTTGATCTCGGTTTGTTTTCCTTAAAGATGGTGGCCCATAAATACATCATCCATACCCATAAATGAACAATAAAACATTTATATAAGTCAATAAACATAGAACTAATACATATAGTAAACTTATTCCTAATTGCGCGCGGCTAAGTTCTAAGGATACAAAAGGCTAGGATCCGAGGACTACCCTCAGCCTCAAGGCTAGAAGTAGAAGAAGTACTATGATTAGGATGTGTGTTGCAACTTCAGATGTGATAGGCCTATCCCTTCTCGTTTTCTTTTCGACTGTCGCTGTTTGCACGACCCAAGGGGTCCTTTGCAATGGAGCCCCTAGGGTGTAACCCTGAAAGAAGTGGTAAGGGAAAGTAGGCTACATGCTCTAAGATTTTCAATGCTTAAGATAATGTAACGTCCCGCGCCTTTTCGCACGCTTTAAATCGACGATAAACCACACGCGTCAGACTTAAAGCATACAGAAGGGCGGATTGTTATGGGGTAAATAAGAAAAACAGAGAAAGAAAGAAACAAAAAAGAATCTTACAGCGGAAGGATAAAATATATTAATCAAATATATAGTACATGAAGATGTTTACAAAATATTTAATTTTACTTATACAATATATATCAGAGTTGCACATACCAACGAATAAAAATCGATGCAGCGGAATACAGTGTGTAGTGGAACAATATAATATAATAATAAAGATGAAATCTTCGTCTTCGTCCTCCAGAAATAAAGTCTTCAATCCTGAAATGCTCGGACTGACCCGGGCGAATTGAAAAGACAAAACACTCGAGTCAGAACTAACAGATCTTATGTAAGTTAAATCAATAGAAATAAATATGAGTGCAGTGATTCAAGAGATGCTTGGGATTTACATCTCCTAAGGATCCGTTAAACTATTTACTATGTAGTATATTTCGCTATTATAATACCATCCAATTGTAAAATAAACTTACTTTTAAATAGTGTTAAGGCTTTACATTTTCTACCTTAACACATTTATATATTCTCATAGTCTATACAGTATCGTAATCTCCCCTGTATTGGGCGTCTTCAGAGGACACTCCACAGGTATGGTACAAAACCAAAATCGTATAAGGCGCGCTAGGGTAGGTGACACGGCATAACTAGGCAATGTCAGGGTAGATATACTAATTACGCTTCCGGGTCGATGGTAACGCATAGCCACAGCTATCGCCCACCTCGAGCCACACCCACAAATCAAATGTGGCCACCGAATAATCCAAAAGTCAGAGTATAATATCGAAGAGATGTGTCCGATCAAAGATGCTACCTCATTAACCCGTCGATCACTCCTGTTTTAGCCACCTTATGCTAACTCACGGGAGTTAGGTCCACGTATTTACCTCAAAGGAACCGCCGCCTCCATCCAAATTCATTCTGGAATCTCCACTGCGGACATGGTTGTTGAAGTGGTTTTCGGGGTTGGCAGAGAGTATGACAACTTTCGATCCCGGTCTCTTCAACAACCAAACGTTATTATAACACCGCGGTCTTTTCAAAATAGTTTATGCTTTTAAAACTAGACTATAATATCCATTAAAAACCATATAAATACAATATCATTTCCTTTTAAAACCCAAATCTATATGATATCATTTTATTTCAAAATATATCCTTTTTCCAAAATCATAACACTTTCTGATCTATATACCTTGAAACCCGTAGCTTTGAAAACATGACTTATAATACTTAAATGGTTTAAATATTAAATTTCTTTATATAATAAAATAGCTTCTAAATTTTCCCAAATAAATTCCCAATACCAAATTTGAACCCAAATAAACCATTTTAATTCGCATATATTTCAAAGCTTTAAATATTTAAATAGCTTCTTTAATTTCACAAATCGATTCCAATACCGGTTTGAATCCTCGAATAAACCACTTCAAATTCAATATATCTCAAAGCTTAAATATTCTATATTTCAAAACTTAAATTTTTATAATTCATATATTTCAATCTTTAAATATTCCACTATTTCAAAATGGATTCTTTGATAATTTCATATATATCAAATCCAATTCCTATTGCTTAAATTTGAAATGTTTACTTAATAAAACAAATATTATTTAAGTAAAACCCTTAAACTTCAATAACAGGATATTCTTTCAATTAAATTAACTTGATAATATTATTTCAAATCAATTTGATATTCATTTAAATCCAATAATCAAAATCAAGTTATAAAATCATATCTTTTAAATCTCAATTTATTTACATTTCAAATCAAATTTTTCGAGGATAGTTCTTAAATACTTTAATTCAAATCATATTCACATTTATCTTCAACCTTAATTTTATTTGAGTCATTATAAACTCTATATACAATAGAATTTTAAATAGACACTTAACCATATTATATAAAAGAAATCAAACTTCATTATTTAGCTTATTTTATAATTCAAAACAAATCTATACATAGCTAATTTCAACAATAAAATAGCATTTATATAATATCTAAAATCAATATCTATATACCCATATATTTCTTTACAAAACCACAGAAATCATTTCAAAAATAATTTTATATATAGACCGCGCCGTCTGTGTATAATTTTCTATCCTATGGTCAAGTGATACGGATATTTATCATTTCAATCCGCAATTTAAAAATAAAAATTACGGTTATATATCATTTCAAACCGCAGTCCCGAATGAAATAAGAATGCATAATAACTTGCAGTTTATAACAATATAAATAAACATCCATTCATCCAAAATCAATCATCAAACACTTATTATCCCAAACATCATCGAATCCAAACAATATCATTAATATATAACAGATAATAAATAACAGGTATTAACTTACAGTTATATCCAATAATAAATTTAATAACCGTTTAAATGGGATTTTATATACAGTAAATGAATAAATAACAATTTAACTGACAGTTTATATGCACTGAATAATTAAATAACAATTTAATTAAATAAATGAAATTAACTGAGATGATTGATTTAAAATGCGCCAAATAACCATAAATAAATTTTAAATCACATCATATATCAATTTAACAAACATAAGAAATTTTAAAAGTTGTGAGTGGATTAAAACACTCACCTTTTGAATTTAAATTGAATTTAAATTTAATTTAAATCCCAAAATTTGACAGTCTCAGAATCCATCCAAACCAACGCCAAAATGTCCGGAATCCTAATATAAACCTAGCGGAGAAAACCGCACGTAAATTGGATCACGTACGTAAGAGTAATGCAATTTAGAACATTGAAATCAAAATTTAAATAATTAACAAAACAATAAAAAACCTACCCTTCTATCCCAAGCCACGTCAGAGAGCACTGTTACACGAAACCCTAATCGAAGCCCTAAACGCGCAAACATATTGTTGTAGCTGCCTCTTGACTTCGTCGTTTACCACGCCACCACGCGCAACGCGTTCCAGATCAGGCAACGCCATCGACCATCGCTCGATGGGCCGCATCCATGCCGGGGTCGCGTGCGCCTCCGGCCCCCTTTTTCACCACCGACGCCGCCTCCATTCAATGCCTAACCATGGCAAATCAAAGCCACCCCGCAACAAACGGCTGCCAGATCCGTGAGCTTCTCATCACGAACTCCACAACGGCAACCTCCGATCGACAAACAATCGACGATCCACCGTCGGATCGTCAAGAATCCAATATGAACGGTCACGGTTCATTCTCGATTTCTGGGAAAACGGTGCCTCAAGATCCGCTATTCGAGAGCTTCAATATACAATTTTTCCAAATTTTTCTGAGGAGTTTGAAATTTTGAAGTTGATTTTTGAATTGAAATTTGAATTTGATAAATTAGGGCCATTGAGGAAGAGAAGCACAAAAGTTTCTGTACGTTTAAAAATGAGGAATAAGGGCTGCTTGGGTTTATAGTAGGATATATGTAGGCAGGGCTGACATTTGAATGGATGGATAAGATAGATTTACGCGCTAACGCCAAAGTGGCCCAAAAAGCCCGTTTCGACTCTGGAACGAAATTTGATAAACCCATATATCAAAATAGATGTTTTACAATATTTTAAATGAAATGCTTAAGGTTTCAAGTCCAAATTCCATCGTATGAAGAAGTTATGCTAAAATCAATATTTTTTAAATTGATTTCAATTTCATTGATTTCAAGGCGTTTCACGTTCGTACGATCAAAGGACAAATCCGATCGCTACGAAACTTGAAACCCTACAATAATTCAGCGATACGGATGCCATGAAACTGGTTTCGTCGAAATCTGAGTCAATGGCCAAAATGGCTATTTTTTCATTAATTAAATAATTTAAAATTAATTAATTAAATAAAATTTCCAATTTCATTTCGATAATTGACAAATTTCAACATTTTTAACTTCTTAATCATTTACAATGATTTAAACAAATTAAAAGTCAACTTAAAGTTGATTAACTTATCGGTTTCAGTATTATCCTCAATTCCATTCAATTCAGAAATTATAAATTTAATTTCCAAAATTTCTGTTAAATTAAATTAATAAATCATTATTCCATTCATTATTGTCAAATAGATGGGTTTAACATTGGATTCAAAATTATTCCATTAAATATTTTCACATTCCATCTTAAATTTCAAATAACGTAGTAATTAATTTCATTCAAAATAAACTCAATTAATTAAGTTTATTTCAATAAATTAACTTGATTTACTTCAATCCTTTTTATCAAACCAATTATTATTCGATAAACAAAGATAACCTTTGTTTTACCCTTTATTACATTAGTAAGTTCAAATTTTCATCTTTCCTTTGTATTAACTACCCCATTTCCATTTTATTACATTTCTACTAATATTCACGCTAATTGCGATTAACATTCTATATAAATTCATTCACTTGGGTTCATACTTTCCATTACATAGATTACTATATTATGAATGAATTTACACTTCCAATTATTTCATTATTACATTCACACCTTCCGTAACAAATTTTATTAAAACATTAAAGATTTTCTATTTTGATTTAGAAGGCCAATTAAATACAACAATCGTTATCATTAACTTTGATACAATTAAGTTTATTTTACTAATTTCAACTAATTATTATGATTACTTGCGTAACACTGAATTCATCTAATTACCATTTATTATACTAATTCATTTATTTATACAACACATGTTACTTACATTCAAATAAATTAATAACCATGATTTAAAATCTTTACATCAAGCAATAGTTATATTATAAACAAAATTATCATTATTTCCGATTATTACTTAAATTTATAGTAACCAAACGTTAAATTTAGATTTATTACGACTGATTACCAAAGTTTATTTAACACGTTAAATAAACAAGCAACCTACATTAATTACCACCTAATTGCCTTTAATTGCATTTATAAGTTTGTTACTTATCAATCCATATTGTAATTCCACATATAAAGCTATTTTTATTTCATTTCATTAATGTACGCCTATTTACATCTTAATTTGAATAACTATTATATTTCTAAATGTGTACTTCTAACAATTTAACACATTAATTAAGGTTTTAAAACCAATTAATGAAATTTCCTTAATTCCATTCTTATACCAGTTTATTACTTTACATACATTACGTATTTATTCATCAATTAACATACCTTGAATTATTTTCCCTAATTCACCAATTTCTACCTTAAATAATTTACGTTTCTATTATATTTACACAAATTCAGCTTTAATTACTTCGTTGTTACATTTCATCCTAGTTACTATTTCATTATTTATTTACAAATTTTACTTGTTTCAATATTTAATACCAAGATTCATTTAATTAATAAAATTTTTCCATTCTTTCAATATTAAATTACCAAACTTTATCAATTTAACAAAATTAAATCCTTGAAAATTTACGGATCGTTACACTCTCCCCCACTCAAAACTTTTCGTCTCCGAAAAGGAAAAAGGAGCGAAAAGAAAGAATTAAGTAATCAATATCTTATTCAAAATATTAAATTTATAAATAAAAATTTTACAAAATTTAATAATTTAAATAAAATATATCAATTTATAACCATAAATCTTTTTATACTCAAATTAATAAAATTCGGAAAAACATTTTCAAAATTTTCTAAGTCCAAAATTTACGGAAAATTTCGGCGGAGTCTCCTTTGTGTAGAGAGGCTCGGGAGAAAATATAATATAAATATAACAATATATACATATATTTCAAAATAATAGATCCCAACAACGGAAAAAAATAATATAATAACGTTATAAACCGTAATGCGAAAACGTACCTATTTGTCGAGCAATTTACGCTTAATTATGAAACCAAAAGAAGTAGCAATTGCTTTCATAACCTGTATTTCACTTATATAATCCAAAAGAGTTAACAATTATATAAAATGAAACATTTAAGGTTGTTTCAACCACAAGCAAACAAATCAATACAACAACAATCCATTGCAACAAACAGCATACACCTCAAACAAAATCAAACACCAATCAATCATTCATTCATATCAAACAAACAAATAGTTGTCTGGGTCCAACTTTAAATTGCACGGAATTGAAAATAAACTACTAAGTATACCTTTCACTCAACAGTCTTAGGTGAAAATAAATAGACTATCCATTCATCCAAACAATTTTGAAGTATTCTTACCCAAACAACCATAAACCAAGACAAACAACAATTCCAACCAATAGATCAAGTTAATTTTTATAAATTTCATTTCAAAATATTTATTGTTTGATTTCCTTTTTATTCATATAATGATTTCTCTTACTTCTCATTTATTTCTTGCAAATTTTCATCTTTATTTATTTTTTTATTTGCATTACATTCATTCATTTCTCCATTTCATTTACTTATCATCTTAATGCATTAACTTTAGTCTACAATCATATATTTAATGCATTCTTATTTTCTACTTATTTTGCTTATAATAGTTTCAACCGTTTACTTAAATTTATTATCATTTATTTATAATACTTACATTTCTATTGTATTTTATCATAGTACATTTCAATTATAACTTAAGTTTATAACCATTTCAACATCAAATTCTTATTTATTAAAGAAATTCATTGAACACTTTCATTCATAAGTTTACTAGTACAACTTCCATTATTTTTCTTATTAACATTTCAACTTTTTACATCTTTTGGTAAGTTAGATATATGTTAAAGAAAATGCAAATGAAACTTATACAAGTTTACCTCATCTTTTAATTTAATTTAATGTTCAATAATTAAATCTTTGTTTTATAAGTTACAGTTTCAACTTTCTTTAAATTTTATTTATAACTTAGCATTTGTCTCTTATTTTAATTAAAGATTCCAATTATTAATTAGTTACATTCCATTTCCTACAATAACTGAAACTGTTAATTAACGAAAAATTAGGAACTAAATACCGGGTTAAATTTCAAATCATTTTAAAATAACAGATAAAGGTTAAAACTTATATATCCAATTATACTTAAAACAATTTAAAATTTATATTTGTTTATCAAAATACGTCTACAGTAAAACTACTACAGTGGCCTTCCCACTTCAAAACTCGAAAATGAATATCGATGATGTGTGCACTCCTCACTGAAATTATTTTCCAGCGACAGAGAGGGGAGTACGAAACTTATTTTTTTTTTAAATTTCTTTAAATCAATTATTTCAAATTATATTGAAATATTTATATCAAAATATACTTCTAAACAATATTATTATTATATTTCAAAATCATTCAAAAGAAAGTTTCAAAACCCGAAACTTAAGTTCTAAATTTCCAATTTTCATTTTCTTTATTATTTTAAATCTTATTTCCACTATTATTTAAACTTTCATTACCTAACAACCAATACATTGCAACCAAATATATATATCATTATAAAAACTTATTTTATATATATAGAAAATATATTAGGCAAAATTATTTCATTCACCTATATTAAAAACAAATATCGTGTCGGTCTCTCCTATTAAGTGTTTAGAAATCCCCATTGATGTCATAGCGTCTCATGCATCAACAAAAATTTATAAATACAAAACGGAACAGATTAACACAATACTAAAACACTTTTATAATACTAACAAATACGCTCTCCCATATATACACTCAGCAACTCCCATAGGGTATTACTACTCTATTAGTAAAGAGTCATACCCCACAAAGCTAAGGTTTATCGCTAAACCAAAGCTCTGATACCAGATGTAACATCCCGCGCCTTTTCGCATGCTTTAAATCGACGATAAACCACACATGTCAGACTTAAAGCATACGGAAGGACGGATTGTTATGGGGTAAATAAGAAAAATAGAGAAAGAAAGAAACAAAATAGAATCTTACAACGGGAGGATAAAATATAATAATCAAATATACAGTTCATGAAGCTATTTACAAAATATTTAATTTTACATATACAATATATATCAGAGTTGCACATACCAACGAATAAAAATCGATGCAGCGGAATACAGTGTGTAGTGGAACAATATAATATAATAATGATAATGAAATCTTCGTCTTCGTCCTCTAGAAATAAAGTCTTCGATCCTGAAATGCTCGGACTGACCCGAGTGAATTGAAAAGACAAAACACTCGAGTCAGAACTAATAGATCTTATATAAGTTAAATCAACAGAAATAAATATGAATGCAGTAACTCAAGAGATGATCGGGATTTACATCTCCTAAGGATCCGTTAAACTATTTACTATGTAGTATATTTCGCTAATATAATAGTGTCTAATTGTAAAGTAAACTTACTTTTAAATAACGTTAAGGCTTTACATTTTACACCTTAACAAATTTATATATTCCCATAGTCTATACAGTACCGTAATCTCCCCCGTACTGGGCGTCGTCAGAGGGAACTCCATAGGTATGATACAAAACCAAAATCGTATAAGACGCGCTAGGGTAGGTGACACGGCACAACTAGGAAATGCCAGGGTAGATATACCAATTACACTTCCGGGTCGGTGGTAACGCATAGCCGCAGCTACCGCAAACCTCGAGCCACATCCCCAAATCAAAATTGGCCACCGAATAATCCAAAAGTCAGAGTATAATATCGAATGGATGTATCCGATCAAAGGTGCTACCTCATTAACCCGTCGATCGCTCCTGTTTTAGCCACCTTATGCCAACTCACGGGAGTTGGGTCCACGTATTTACCTCAAAGGAACCACCACCACCATCCTACTTCATTCTGGAATCTCCACCGCATACACGGTTGCTGAAGTGATTTTCAGAGTTGGCAGAGAGTATGACAACTTCCGATCCCGGTCTCTTCAACAACCAAACGTTATTATAACACCACAGTCTTTTCAAAATAGTTTATGCTTTTAAAACCAGAATATAATATCCATTACAAAACCATATAAATACGATATCATTTCCTTTTAAAACCCAAATCTATATGTATCATTTTATTACAAAATATATCATTTTTCCAAAATCATAACACTTTCCAATCTATATACCTTGAAACCCGTAGCTTTGAAAACATGACTTATAATACTTAAATGGTTTAAATATTAAATTTCTTTATATAATAAAATAGCTTCTAAATTTTCCCAAATAAATTCCCAATACCAAATTTGAACCTACAAATAAACCATTTTAATTCCCATATATTTCAAAGCTTTATATATTTAAATAGCTTCTTTAATTTCACAAATCGATTCCAATACCGGTTGGAATACTCGAATAAACCACTTGAAATTCAATATATTTCAAAGCTTAAATATTCTATATTTCAAAACTTAAATTTTTATAATTCATATATTTCAATCTTTAAATATTCCACTATTTCAAAATGGATTCTTTCATAATTTCATATATATCAAATCCAGTTCCTATTATTTAAATTTGAAATGCTTACTTAATAAAACAAATATTATTTAAGTAAAACCCTTAAACTTCAATAACAGGATATTCTTTCAATTAAATTAACTTGATAATATTCTTTGAAATCAATTTGATATTCATTTAAATACTCTAATAAAAATCAAGTTATAAAATCATACCTTTTAAATCTCAATTTATTTACATTTCAAATCAAATTTTTCGAGGATAATTCTTAAATACTTTAATTCAAATCATATTCACGTTTATCTTCAACCTTAATTTTATTTGAGTCATTATAAACTCTATATACAATAGAATTTGAAATACATACTTAACATATTATATAAAAGAAATCAAACTTCATTATTTAGCTTATTTTATAATTCAAAACAAATCTATACATAGCTAATTTCAACAATAAAATAGCATTTATATAATATCTAAAATCAATATCTATATACCCATATATTTCTTTACAAAACCACAGAAATCATTTCAAAAATAATTTTATATATAGACCGCGCTGTCTGTATATAGTTTTCTATCCTATGGTCAAGTGATACGGATATTTATCATTTCAATCCGCAATTTAAAAATAAAAATTACGGTTATATATCATTTCAAACTGCAATCCCGAATGAAATAAGAATGCATAATAACTTGCAGTTTATAACAATATAAATAAACATCCATTCATCCAAAATCAATCATCAAACACTTATTATCCCAAACATCATCGAATCCAAACAATATCATTAATATATAACAGGTAATAAATAACAGGTATTAACTTACAGTTATATTCAATAATAAATTTAATAACTGTTTAACTGGGAGTTTATATACAATAAATGAATAAATAACAATTTAACTGGCAGTTTATATGCACTGAATAATTAAATAACAATTTAATTAAATAAATGAAATTAACTGAGATGATTGATTTAAAATGCGCCAAATAACCATAAATAAATTTTAAATCACATCATATATCAATTTAACAAACATAAGAAATTTTAGAAGTTGTGAGTGGGCTAAAACACTCACCTTTTGAATTTAAATTGAATTTAAATTCAATTTATACTAAAAAATTTGACAGTCTCGGAATCCGTCCAAACCAACGCCAAAATGTCCGGAATCCAAATACAAACCTAGCGGAGAAAACCGCGCGTAAATTGGATCAAATACGTAAGAGTTATGCAATTTAGAACACTGAAATCAAAATTTAAATAATTAACAAAACAAAACAAAACCTACCCTTCTATCCCAAGCCACGTCAGAGAGCACTGTTACACGAAACCCTAATCGAAGCCCTAAGTAACGCGCGCAAACATATTGCTGTAGCCGCCTCTTGACTTCGCCGTTGACCACGCCACCACGCGCAACGCGTTCCAGATCAGGCAACGCCATCGACCATCCCTCGATGGGCCGCACCCATGCCGGGGTCGCGTGCGCCTCCAGCCCCCTTTTTCACCGCCGGCGCCGCCTCCATTCAAAGTCTAACCATGGCAAATCAAAGCCACCATGCAACGAACGGCCACCAGATCCGTGAGCTGCTCATCACGAGCTTCGCAACGGCAACCTCCGATCGACAAACAATCGACGATCCACGGTCGGAACGTCAAGAATTCAATATGAACGGTCACGGTTCATTCTCGATTTTTGGGAAAACAGTGCCTCGAATTGAAAAATGAATCACATATTTGAGATGCGCTATTCGAGAGCTTCAATATATAATTTTTCCAAATTTTTTCGAGGAATTTGAAATTTTGAAGTTGATTTTTGAATTGAAATTTGAATTTGATAAATTAGGATTTACAGCCATTGAGGAAGAGGAGCACAGAAGTTTCTGTACGTTTAGAAATGAGGTAGAGGCTGCTAGGCTTTATAGCAGGATATCTATAGGCAGAGTTGACATTTGAATGGATGGATAAGATAGATTTACGCGCTAACGCCAAAGTAGCCCAAAAAGCCCGTTTCGACTCCGGAATGAAATTGGATAAACCCATGTATCAAAATAGATGTTTTACAATATTTTAAACGAAATGGAAAAGTTTTTAAGTCCAAATTCCATCGTATGAAGAAGTCATGCTAAAATGAATATTTTTCAAATTGATTTCAATTGATTTCAATTTCATTGATTTCAAGGCGTTTCACGTTCGTACGATCGAACGATAAGTCCGATTGCAACGAAACTTGAAACCCTATGATAATTCACCAATACGGATCCGATGAAACTGGTTTTGTCGAAATCCAAGTCAGTGGCCAAAATGGCTATTTTTCATTAATTAAATAATTTAAAAATTAATTAATTAAATAAAATTTCCAATTTCATTTCGATAATTGACAAATTTCAAAATTTTTAACTTCTTAATCATTTACAATGATTTAAACAAATTAAAAGTCAACTTAATGTTGATTAACTTATCGATTTCAGCATTATCCTCAATTCCATTCAATTCAGAAATTATAAATTTAATTTCCAAAATTTCTATTAAATTAAATTAACAAATCATTATTCCATTCATTATTGTCATATAGATGGATTTAACATTGGATTCAAAACTATTCCATTAAATATTTTCACATTCCATCTTAAATTTCAAATAACGTAGTAATTAATTCCATTCACAATAAACTCAATTAATTAAAATTTATTTCAATAAATTAACTTATTTACTTCAATCCTTTTTATCAAACCAATTATTATTCGATAAACAAAGATAATCTTTGTTTTACCCTTTATTACATTAGTAAGTTCAAATTTCCACCTTTCCTTTATATTAACTACCCCATTTTATTACATTTCTACCAATATTCATGCTAATTGCGATTAACATTCTATTTAAATTCATTCACTTGGGTTCATATTTTCCATTACATAGATTACTACATTATGAATGAATTTACACTTCCAATTATTTCATTATTACATTCACACCTTTTGATACAAATTTTATTAAAACGTTAAAGATATTCTATTTTGATTTAGAAGGCCAATTAAATACAACAATCATTATCATTAACTTTATAATACAATTAAGTTTATTTTATTAATTTCAACTAATTAGTATCATTACTTGCGTAACACTAAATTCATCCAATTACCATTTATTATACTAATTCATTTATTTATACAACACCTGTTACTTACATTCAAATAAATTAATAAACCTTGATTTAAAATCTTTACATTAACTAATAATTATATTATAAATAAAATTATCATTATTTCCGATTATCACTTAAATTTACAGTAACCAAACGTTAAATTTAGATTTATTACAACTGATTACCAAAATTTATTTAACACATTAAATAAATAAGCAACCTACATTAATTACCACCTAATTGCCTTTAATTGCATTTATAAGTTCATTACTTATCAATCCATATTATAATTCCATGTATAAAGCTAATTTTATTTCATTTCATTAATGTACGCCTATTTATTCATCAATTAGCATACCTTGAACTATTTTCCCCAATTCACCAATTTCTACCTTAAATAATTTACGTTTCTATTAAATTTACACAAATTCAGCTTTAATTACTTCGTTGTTACATTTCATCCTAGTTACTATTTCATTATTTATTTACAAATTTTATTTATTTCAATATTTAATACCAAGATTCATTTAATTAATATTTTTTTTCCATTCTTTCAATATTAAATTACCAAACTTTATCAATTTAATAAAATTAAATCGTTGAAAATTTACGGGTCGTTACAGATAAAGTTCTTTCAATGTTAGTCCACTAGTTGGGATAAAATTTTATTAAAATGAATGTTTCGAAGGCTTTGAATTTCTACGTCTGTCTATAAAAGAATAAACATAAGTTAGAATCATAACATAAACCAATAGAATCTAAAATACTAAAGTCAAATTGGAAACTTATTGATGTCTGGGAAAATAGTGATGATTTTAGAAGGTGTGGACCATAGATAAAACCACTTTTCTATGGTGATTTTATCGATAGGTCTCAAAATGGTTGCTTAACCTCAAAATGGTAGATTACTTTTACAGCCGACAGAGTGTTGTATAGATCAGAGGTAACTAGAAAAGGTAGAGTGCTACGGGTAGGGAAACTTCAATTCATAAATACCCTATGGCCCAAATGGAACATCCTTTCAGTTGGGCATACCACATGTCGTTGGTTCTCAGAGCCATAATTTCCACTCTAGTTATGCTAGGATCCATTAAGATTTTTCCTAGTTCCGCCTTTTTCATCAAGGGTTGAATGCTCCCCTATTGTCTAACGAGGACCGAAAGGGCAAAAGCTTAGACAAACCCAAAAAATAACAATAATCTCATGGCATTTACATAAAATCGAATGGCCATCGTCAATACTAAGTAAATATAAGTGAAAATCCCTAATGTATAAGCACTTATCCATTAAATTGACGATCAAGATCAGAAATTTAAAGGGAATTCATTTAAATTTAGCAGAAGAACTAACCACAACCAATAAGATCGATTACCTCCAAAGATATTGAGATTTTGTAATATGACGAATTTGATTATTGTATAGCAAGATTTGAGAAAGATGTATAGGTCAACAAGACTAAACAGAAAGAATATGAAAATTGTATTATATGATTCAATGCTATATCTGTACAGAGATGCCTCATGTTATATACAAAGCGGAAGTTAAGAGATAATGGGCTAAACTGTGTAAGGCCCAAGCCCACATGCTTAATTGCAAGATAAAAGTATTGCTACAGATCATTTTGTCATTCTAACTCCCCCCTGTCAAAATGAGCTAGGGTTTCTTTTTCTCTGTCCCCAAATTTGCGCCGCCATCTTCTGCTCTCAATTCCTCTTTCAGATGAGAAAAATTCTTTGTTGAGAGTGGCTTGGTCAGTATATCTGCTCTCTGAAATTGAGATGGCACATGTCTGACTATCAGCTTCCCTTCCAAAACCTTTTCACGAACGAAGTGTAGATCTATTTCTATGTGCTTCGTTCTGGTATGTAGAATTGGATTTGAGGAGAGTGAGACAGAACTCTGATTGTCACACCAGATTATGGGAGTTGCTGTGAGATTTACACGAATTTCGGCAAGTAGTGATGAGATCCAAGTGATCTCTGCTGTTGTACTAGCTATCGCTCTATACTCGGCTTCAGTGCTTGAGAGTGAGATTGTAGCCTGTTTCTTTGAACTCCAGGAGATCGGATTGCAACCTAAAAAGACACAGAATCCAGTTATGGATCTTCTGTCGTCCGGATCATATGCCCAATCCGCATCACTGTAAGCTTGTATATTTAAACTTTTTTTGTTGTTGAGAAGCAGTCCGTGACTCATGGTTCCCCTTAGGTATCTCAATATTCATTTCACTGCCTTCCAGTGATGATTAAGTGGTTTGTGCATGAACTGACATATCTTGTTAACACTGTAACTTAAGTCAGGTCTGGTTATAGTGATGTATTGTAGAGCCCCAACTACAGTTCTATACTGTTTTTCGTTTGTTATAGTTTCTCCTGACTCTTTTGATAGCTTGAGACCGCTGGTCATAGGAGTGGGGAGTGGTTTTGCTTGATCCATGTTTGCACGTTTTAGTAGACTCTGTATATAATGTTTTTGTCAAATAAACATTCCTGAATTGGATCTTCTAATCACCTCCACTCCAAGAAAGTAGTGTAAATCACCTAAGTCTTTTATAGAAAATGCTTTGTCTAAATGTTTAATTGCTTGATTCATTGTCTGAGTGTCATCACCAGTGATAATAATGTCATCCACATATACTAGAATGTAAGTGGTCTTTCCTAGCTTGTTCTGCATATATAGTGAGTTATCTGACTTGGTTGGACAGAATCCCAGACTTTTTAAAGTTGACTTAAGCTTTTCATTCCACACACGTGGTGCTTGCTTTAATCCATAAATGGCTTTATGTAATTTGACACAAGATTGCTGCTGTTTTCTTTTCTATACCCCTCTGGTTGTTCCATATAGACATCTTCTTTTAAGTCTCCATTAAGAAATGCATTATTTACATCAATTTGTCTCACTTTCCATCCTTTGTGTAGAGCTATGGTTAGAATAATCCTTATTGTAGTTGGCTTGACCACTGGTGAGAATGTCTCATAGAAATCAAATCCAAATTGCCGATTGTATCCCTTAGCTACCAATCTTGCCTTAAATTTTGCAATGCTTCCATCTGGATTTCTTTTCACTTTGTAAGTCCACTTACATCCCACTATGTTTTTGTCTCTGGGTGGTGGAACAAGACTCCAAGTCTTATTATTTATGAGTGCACTGTATTCATTGTCCATGGCTTGTTTCCAGTTGTTGCTTGCGATGGCTTCACTGTAGTCCCTTGGCTCAGTTGTATCAAATTGGACATTGTATGTTTTTGGTTTAAAAATTCCACCTTTTGATCTTGTAATCATATGATGTCCTGATATTTCAGGTGGTGGCCTTTGAATATGTGTACTTACATCAGTGTGATGAGACATGGATGTGGGAGTTTCTTCTTGACTTGAACTGACAGCACTCTTTTGACTTGCATTGGGGGAGGAGCTGGAGGATCTTGGTGAATCATGACCTGATCCAGCTTCACTGCTGGGTAGAGTGTGTTGTGATCCCTGATTTCTCTGCACACTTCCATCTGATTCATTCAATTCAGGTATGATAGGTATGGATGGAATTTGAAAACTGGCTTTGCTGTACACTTTCTCTGTTGTCTGTATATCCTTATCTGCAAAAGGAAAAATATTTTCATTAAATACTACATGTCTTGAAACATATATCCTACCATCATTGTTTAAACATCTGTATCCTTTCTGGTTATTTCCATAACCTATAAATGTGCATGGGGTAGACCTAAGACTTAGTTTGGGTCTATTGTATGGCCTAAGACATGGGAAGCATAGACAACCAAAAGTCTTTAGACTTTTATAATCTGGTTTTGTCCTAAATAGCACTTCTATGGGGATCAAATGCTTAATGCCTTTGGTAGGAAGCCTATTAATTAAATACACTGCAGTGTTAAAGGCCTCTGGCCAGAATTTCATAGGTAATGATGCCTGAGCAAGTAAAGTTAAGCCAGTTTCTATTATATGCCTATGTTTTCTTTCTGCTACACCATTTTGCTAAGATGTATGTGGACAAGTAGTCCTGTGAATGATGCCTTTTTCTTGAAAATACTTCTTTAATGGTTTATATTCACTCCCACCATCTGTTTGCATGATGGTGACTTTATTGTTTAGTTGTCTCTCTGTTTGAGTTATGAAATATATTACAGTTTTCTGTGTGTCTGACTTTGACTTTAAGAAGTATATCCATGTATGTCTAGAAAATAAATCAATAAAAGAAATGTAGTACCTGTAACCATAGTCTGAACTTATAGGGGCTGGACCCCATAGATCAGTTGCAACAACCTGTAGTGGCTTGCTTATAACTGTTGTTGAATCTGTAAATGGTAATTTGTGACTCTTGCCTAATTGACAGTAGGTATATATAAATGGTAGAGATACATCAATAGAAATTTTATTATTCAACAGTACTTGTTTTACAGTATCAACATTGGGGTGTCCTAATTTATAATGCCACTGAGTAAATATCTCTTGATTATTTTTGGCATGATATTCAGTGCTGTTACAATACATGTTCTCAATGTTGCTCTTTCTTGTACTTCCAAGATTGAATTTGTACAGTCCCTTGTCCAGTTTACCCTGTAGCAGTATGTTTTTACTTAGTAGATCCTTAACTAGACAGAAATTAGGGTGAAACTAAAAATACACATTGTTATCATTAGCAAATTGAGATACACTCAGAAGATTCTTTTTAATCCGTGGTACTCTCAATAGATTATTAAGGTAAAGTACTCTTTTACCTGGAACACCGCTTCTTCCTACATGTGTGATTTTTAGAGCTTCACCATTTCCCAACAATGGAATGCATACCTGTGTATTCCTTATTGCCAAGATTGATATTTTGCAAGTTGTTTGTGAGGTGATTGGTTGCACCTGAATCTGGGTACCATTCTTCTTCTGCTATATCTTCAAGTCTGGTAAGTCTTTCTGAGTTTACATTTTGAGTTCTTGAATTTTCTGCATGACTGCTTTGCCTTTGATCAATATGTGCCACATTGGCACTGGAATTTTGATTCCTGTGATTTGATTGATTCCGCTGATTTGGGTAGTAGTTGACATTGAGTCTGAAATAACATTGCCTGGCTGTATGTCCTGGTTTTTCACAAATTTGACATTTTGTTCTATTGTTATTCCATCTTCCACTTCTTCCTCTACCTATCTGAGTTGCATTGTTTCTGTGGTTGAAATTTTCCTGCATAGTATTCTGATTTTATGACTTCTTTACTTGACCTTTGTTTCTTGAATTTGAGGCATAATTGAGTGATAGTTCTGTATTGATTTCTTTTCTCTGTTCAATTCTTCCTTCATGAGCCAACAAGATTGAGTTGACATACTGCATATTGGGTAAGTCTTGTTGAGATGAAATAACTGCCACAACAGATTCATATTCACTGTCTAAATCATTCAAGATGGTTAATATTTGCTCTGTCTCTGGTGCTTTGTGTCCAGCTGTTTCAAGAATATCATAATATGTCTTCATTTTTGTTAGATATTCTCTCATTGTCATATTCTCTTTCTTGAGATTCTGCAATTGTCTCTTGTAATACATAATTCTAGCTGCTGACTGTGTGTTGAAATTTTGTTGTATTGCAGACCATATTTCGAATGATGTTTTACATCCAACAATCTGAGATATTAGATCTGAACCGCTGGAGGAGAGTAGCCATGCCGCAAGCAAGCTATCTTGCCTTTGATGATTGATGTATTCTTTGTTGATAATCATTTCTCCTGTGTCATTAGTTGTCATTCTTGCTGGTATTATTGCGGTTCCATAGAGGAAGTCTTCCAATCAATACCCTCTTATACTGGTTTCAACTTGATATTTCCATAGTATAAAGTTGTTTTCATTGAGTATAGTTGTAACTAAGTTGTTATTTGGCTTTATGATCTTGCAGGCATTTGTTTCAGCAGCTGTTGAATCTTGATTTCTTGATCTTGACCCTTCCTGATTTTTCATTCCACTGGTTCCTGATGATGCTGTTTCATCATCTCCTGCCATGGCGAATGATGATGATGTGTGTTTGAGATTATATGATTTATAAATTCAGAAGGTGGAGCCAATGTTCTTGATCCAAGAGTGTTGGCGTGGCACAGTTTGCAGAGGAAACTTGCAACAGAAATAGGTAAACACTATTTTCAGATGATGAGACTGCAGATCTGAGAGCAACCAGGATGGTGAATGATGACGACTTGTCTGACACCTCCTTGGATGGCTCGGTGATGAAGCAAGAAGATCTCCGATGATATACTTACTGAAATAGTTTTCAAATTACCGTCGTTTGACAGATTTCTTCTCTGATACCATATTGAGATTTTGTAATATGATGTATTTGATTATTGTATAGCAAGATTTGAGAAAGATGTATAGATCAACAAGACTAAATAGAAAGAAGATGAAAATTGTATTATATGATTCAATGCTATATCTATACAGAGATGCCTCATGTTATATACAAAGCTGAAGTTAAGAGATAATGGGCTAAACTATGTAAGGCCCAAGCCCACATACTTAATAGCAAGATAAAAGTACTGCTACAGATCATTTTGTCATTCTAACTAAAGGTGCATACATATTGAGAATTATTTCAACACAAAATCCAAATATAACTTAAAATTTGTGTAAATTCAGAGAAATCGATATGGAATCAATTAGATTAATTTGAACAAAGTAGCTTGAATCGATTAAACTCAGTTTGACACATATAAAAATGAATAAACACGTAAAAACTTGAATCATAATAAAAGCACAAACAAATTAGCAAATCCAACATTGAGAGTAAAAACACAGCAATTTGCATTGATCCTGGTACTAAACGTGGGAAGCAGGAAAATTTTCAAAAATACTTTAATGGTGAATTGCTGTAGAAGATAAGTTAACGAAGAAGAACGAATTAGTTAATATATGTTTGTAAAAATAAATATAATGACAATAATGAAAAACCACAGCCATATATTCAAATAGATGTTGGAATATAAAAAATATTATGTTATTAATAAAGCCGCGACATCAGAATTTGTACAGTTTTTGTGCAAAAAACGTGGAGCCACCTTTTCACGAAGCCATTCAGAAGTTGCAACATGTGGACAACATTAATTGTGAAGAAAAGACAGGTTTATTCCTTTCATAAGCACAACCTTCAATATAAAAAATTCAAAACATGCTTCCAAAATCCACTGTACATAGCCAAAGTGAATTATGGGGGCTTGACCATATTTTATTGAAGGGCTTTTCAGCTATATAATTGAGGTTGAAGTCCTTATAAGTAGCTTGTTCCCCAAAAAAGTGAACAAAACCGAAAGAAGCGGCCTACCTAATTGCCTCAAAGCTTGAGGTAATCTTGAACAAACTATAAAATCTAAACCCTAAGGTATAAAACTCGAAGGGTTATGTACCAAAGGGATTAATATATTATGAAAAGCTTAGCTTATTTTTCTATATCTAGTCCACGCTTATTATTATTCGAAGGACGAGAATCGAAAGCCTCAACCGAAAAGGTAATTATAACATGATATTATGATTAGTTTCCTACGAACACATGTTATTGGATAGGAATCGAAGGCCGAGGGATACAATATCTCGAAAGATAAAAGCTTTAGGTGATAGGATCAACATAAAAGAAGTAGCAATACTATAATATTACAATACCCCCACATCCACATGTAGATTGCAGAAAGAGCTAAAGGAATAAAATCCCAAAGTAAACTTTAGCAATCTGTAGGCATTTCTCAAACAAGTCAGATCAATGCCAAATGTCAATAAGCTAACATATCAGCTTGAATATATAGGCCATTCCAACTACCTGCACCCTCTTCAGATTACTATAAATAATGTTGATCCTAATGCACAAAGGGACAAATTCAGATACTAAGTGACAAATTATTGTGCTTTCCTAAATCAAAGCTTTCTATGAGATTCATTAACGGCAGAATGTGCCATCTTATCAATAAAAAAGCCTTCCGACTTCGGTATAAACTCTTAAGAAGAAAGTATAAAGCACATGTAAGGCTTAGACCTATACCAATCCATGTGTCCCCGTCATTAGCTACTTTACTGCTTTCATTTTCAGCTTTATTAAAGACACCTACACTTGACATTGACTTATAAAACTCGATTGAACCTCCAGTGGTTACTTAAAACCTTTGGTAACCAACCTACCAAAGCTCCAAAGACTTGTTATAAAGAATGAAGTTAACCATTTGACCCTAGGGTTGTAGGTTGCTACCAAAAATCACACTGGACTATACTTCAAATCTTTCATGGGTCTTGAAGTGACAACATGCCAATAATTTATTAGTAAGTGTATTAAACATTTCTTCGTCAATCTTTAATTCAGTTCATTTAGTATATTTTAGCCAATAGGCAATGTTATCAATTATATTAATTGTGCAAATTTATTTTAGTAGATTATTATAATATAACATGCATTCTTATACTTATTAGATTGGTTTATCATATCTATACAATATTGCTCCCACTAAAATTTTCATCTCTTAAAAAACCGTAAAAGAAATATGGGTATTTTGCAAATTCCTTCATTGGATATTAAGATCCATTTATCATGTTACTACATCCTTGAGGGTGCTTAACAAATTGTAGTTCCCATAAATCGTAACTAACTCTGCACTAGTTGTATCAAGTATATAACTCCTAATCATACTTTTACTTTCTCCTAATCATCTTTATGACCTTGAGGGTGCTAAACAAATCATAAAATATATTAAATACTCTAGACCCATTATTTCACGATAGCCTAAGGGTAATTATGTAAGGCATGTGGATGCTCAATAAAGTACATAATATTCTTACCTATCCAAGGACTATATAGACATCAATGTAGATATTTTATGTCTTGTGGGTTCTTAAAAATCATATTTACGTTATAAGTGATGGAGACCAACCATTTCTAATTCATATTTTAAAAATAATATTAACTAAGTATTATCAACATTATATGGCAGATGAGTTATACTTCATGACATCATATGTCTTTACATCCAATGTTTGGTCCCTTAACTCTATATGTGTTTTAATTCTTTTAAACCTCCTATATTTATTTATAATACATACATACATACATATATATATAAAGATATATATATATATATATATATATATTATAACATTTATAACTAATTAAGTAATACATACGTACACAAATGCATATAAACATATTTACTTACATACATATATAAATATTCCTCTATCAATTATAATTTTTAATTAATTTAAATATAATTTTTTTATATTTAGGTAAATTTAAAATAATTTTAATTACGTATTTATAACCTTTATGGATACAAGTTTAAAACAGTCTTAAACTATATTCATAAACGTTGCGAATTTTTAATTTAAATTTAAAACAATTTAAATTTTATTTATTTATAACTAGACAGAATTTCAAATTCATATTTTATACAGCTGTTAATAAAATGTTATTATGTTCAAATATACTCTATTGAACCAACCTAAGGCACAAAACACTTTTGAGATTTCCTTAAGAACATACCCTTGAAACAGGACATTTCGACGAGCCAGGTAAAGCAAGAGATTGGGGATTTTTCCATTCATAAACATTCCTTAGTTAGAGTAAGATTCTTCTTAGTTAATGAATCTTGTTCTTAGACGCCCATCTAATAGGTTTTTCCAAATCACTCCCCTAGGTACATGGTTAATTATTCATGGAAACAAAATGTGGGTTCTGGTACATTGGTGGATCTGGTGCATTGGCAACGAGATTAAAAGGTAAATTACAAAAAAAAAATTCTTTTATTAATTTTCACAATATCATAATTTATACTTATATAAATAAAATTTTCATACTAAAATATATTTATCATTCATTAATAAAGAGTTTAGGGTAAATTCTAGTTTAATGAATTTGTATATTAATTTTTTTTTGTTATGATTTATTAATAATATTTTATTACTAATAAAATTATAATTTAATTTATATTTTATATTATAAAATTTTCGTATTCATGATGCAAACATTATAACTATATTAACTATGGTGATTTAACCTAGGGTTAATATGATGGACATATATCATAGGTGTATAATTAACTATTTTTCTTTATGGTTAATAATTGTTTCAATGTCATACATTAATAATGGTATTATATACACATACAGAAATAAATTTATATATATCAAAGTGAATTAATAACAATTTGACTGTTAATTTTATTAATTAATGTTTACATATATACATATATATATATTATTATTTAAAATTCAAATATATAAATATAATAAATTTTTTAATTTCGACATACACTACAAAACAAAAAACTATTTATCAACGTGCGTATGGCATCGGTGATCAAATTATAGATGCCCGGTCGATGCAAAATACGGCATCGACAAAAATAGCATTGAAGTTTTTTTGACGCCACGTCGATGTACTTACAAATGCCATCTTCCAGTGCCATATCGACTCTAATTTACATACATTATTTCGACACCTAGCCAATGTCAAGAAAATGTATTTGTCGATGCTAATAAAATGTACTTAGATTTAATAACTAATGTATATAATATATTATTTATGAATATATATATGTGTGTGTTTGAGGAAGTTTTATAACATTTCGACCTTTTGCAAAATTTAAAAGAACGTTTTTTTCTCATATTCTTGTAAAATATATTATTTATATTAAATAATCCCTATATTTATTTATATTAATTATTTATGAATATTTATATTTGATAATTTAATTCAAATTTTAAAAACATTTTTACTTTTTCAAAATTCCAAAAAAAAAAATTATTTTTATCTATTTGCCACGAGCAAGGAAATTTTTTATAGGTATAATTTATGTGCATTTATAGGTATATATATAATTCGAAAATAGAAAATTAAATGTCATTTTACTTCAGGAATCAAAAATGAATTTTTTTCTTTTTTAAATTTTGAATCCACGAAAAATAAATTTATACCATTGACCGTGTACCTGCTATCATCACAACAGGTGTTAGACAATAGTCCCTCTCTAGCCTCAAAGGCAGTCTCTACCTTTCCTATCCTAGCTTTGGATGCCCATACCCTCACTATTTGGGCTTCCAAATTGATTTTACTACTAAATTAATTATTCAATAATTTTATTCAAGTTCATTCTTTAATTAAATCAATGTATAACTTTTATACATTATTTTAATTAACTTTAGGCTTTAAATAAAATAATTAAATGCCATAAAATTTTTATACAACATTTGTATTAATTTTATTATTAGATTATAATATTTATAAATTAATTTGATATGGCTGAACTTGAAATTAACTAAGAAAATGGTTGTGTTAACTCTCTGATCACCCTTAGTCAATGCTAAACAATTTAAATACCAAAATCGATATGAACTTTGTTGAAGTATAGATCAGGCACAACTGCAATATCTTATATATCATGTATGCAAATTTCAATGTCTAATCTTTATTAAGCCACATGTACTGACAACATTTTATACTTGTTTTCTTTTTATCAACACTGTATCACTTAGATACCAAGAGTTTGGTCTAAGGTCAAAAACTCTATTTGTATCCATTGTTACTGCTTAATCCACATTAGAATCCTTTATCTGATCCGATAACATTTAATGGTTAATCATTTTACTCTTATTAGAAATTTAGACTTTAAGTTGGCTGCTAATTATGGTGATACTAACCTTCTACAACGAAGGACTCTCTTGAGTAGTGCTCAATTCCAAGTACTTCAATGTTTAATGAACTATACGAAGGAACCAAGCCGGTCGAAAGTGGGTGAAATAGGTAAATTTCAAAAAATATTCCTTTTTTTAGATCAATTTGACCTATGAAGTATTAAGAGTTTATTAGATCCTATCTAATAGTGTTTTATACTAAACCTTAATTATTTAATTTGTTTAAAAGGAAATTTTGATTTAAATTAAGTTAAATACATTATAAAGAGTGTATCAAATAGGCTCTCATGTGTAGAGTGCAAGTGCAACATATAAACAATGTACATGGTCAATGTGTATGTTTATAGGTGCCGGAATTTACATCGCAACAGGCACAATCGCCCTTTATATATGCCTTTGTTATCTACAGTTTTATCTTGAAAACATATAAAATAATACACACACACACAGAGTTTATTATACTTATATACAATATATACAATATGTTATAAAATATTTTCTGATTAACTGACAATAGTTTACTTAAATTGATAATATGACAATTAATGAGTTTATGTGAGCATTTAAGAAGAAGAAAAAGTGTAGGACCTTTCTACATTCTTTACTCATTCACTCAATGCCCTTTCAAATCAACATTTGAATACTTGAACCCTTATACATAAAATAATTGATTATGACCAATTTTATGTGTTTCAAGATTTAAAACTAACATTTTAAAATCTAGAAGAATTTAAGATCAGATCTACATATTTCAAAAAAACCTGTTTTAAAATTTGGATTAAAACACTACTTTAAAGAAATTATTTAAATAATATATAAATTGTCAAGTTTAACATTTAAATATTGTAATTATTGTTTTAAATGAATACCTCTAAAAATAATTCAACTTGTATTATATAGATGTTCTTTAGATCTATTTAAAATTCAAATCAGTCAATCATTTACGGAAATTGTTCAAACTTTGTATAACTTGTTAACAAACTAAACATTGAAACTTTAACTTTTATAGCCATTGTTTGAAATGAATACCCTTAAAACAAATTCAATTAATATTAAAACTTGTTTTTATTTTTCAACCTTGAAAACAAATTCAATCGGTATTATAAAAATATTCTTCCATGTTACACAATTTTTTATAAATTTAAACTATTTGAATTTACAAATTGAGTTAGACAACACAAGCATATGTAAATTCATTATAACATATATAAAATATAACCTAACAGTCAAATGATGTAAATATAAATGATGATAAAATTAAAATATTACCTAAAGTGGTAGCTTTGTGATTTTCACCTTGAATGAAGATATCTTCTCAGATCTTCAAGATCTATACCTAGCTTTGCAAGGGATGGATGAACCACTAATTTTATTGTATTTGATGTTTGCATTTGATTTGAAGTTGATAAAATCTTGAAAATATTTATTAGATTTTCTTCCATGGAAGGTTAGGAGGAGTGAAGAGAGAAACGAATAAAATTGAATGTCTATAGAAAATGAATTAATGGATTTGTTTTTATTGAAAGAATGAAACCTTTCTCATTCTTTTTATTAAAACTTCCCTATTCAATTCCTTTAACTTTATTTTTCTCTCTCTCCACTCCTCTCCATTTATATATTTAGCTAAAATACTTGCCATAAAATGGAAAAAATTCCCATACATTGATTTATGCAATTATCTTACATTTAAACTCGTTTAAAATTACACCAATGTTGTATATCAATGTGCACAAATATGACTTTTATAATTGCAAACAACTCTTAAACATCAAATAAATTTAATTAAAATTAATATTTATTAAGAAATTAATTAGCTTAATTAATTAACAACATTTTGTAAATTAACAACATTTTGTAAATTAACAACATTTTGTAAATTCAGTTAGCGATTAATATTGAGAAATATGAATATTAATGTTCACACATCCCCGTAACTAATGGTATGACAGTTTGACCAAATTTATCATTTACACATCTTTTCGGTAAAATTCAATTTTAATATTTTAAATAGTACATGGTAGTAATGATTATGTACGCCAATTTTCTTCATCAAAACTATATCACTTTAGGACTTATGGAATTTGGTTTTGGTCAAAACTCCAGTATCACCCACATTCAATTCGGTTGTTCCAAATATAAAATCCTTTTTTCAACAGTAACATTTATCGTTAACCATACTGCTCTAGTTAGAGACTTTGACTTTGAATTGACCATCGTTGACGTGATACCAACCTCTTATAACTGAGGAGATGATTCTCTATTTAATAGTGTTCCACTTCCAATGCTTCTACTTAAATGTAACTATAGTCACTAGATGGATCACGATGCCTTAATTTAACTATAACTAAAGTGGAGTATCCACATTGAAGTTCCATAATACTCTCAAGTTGAGGAAACTGTGTAACATCATTACTTCAAGATCTCATGTTTGGCCTAAGTTATAATTAATTAACATGAACATGAAACTCTCGTGTGAGTCATTCAATAGTTATCCACTAATTTTCAATATGTAATCTCTTGGTGTCCCCATCAGTAGGAGTAACACAATACCTAATATCTAGAGAGCGTAACATACTCTAGTCTTAATGGATGAATTGATATCCTTTAAACACCTTGACTAGGAATAATTAAAATAAAATATTATTTTTAAAGTGATAAATTTCTCTTGATTACAATACACTCTAATTTCTATTACATAACATATCATTTTAAGGATTTTCTTTTTAATATACTCTAAATTAATTGTTCAATTAATTATATCACAATGTAACAAAGTATATTATAGAAATTAAATACCTTTATTATCGGTTATCTACTTAGATATATGTAACAGAATACATAATTGTCCCTTGGGCTTACCCCTAGCTTTATCCCTATGGCCGTAACATGGTTTCCATATCATGTGCTTGATCATAATCATAGTATAGCCTAGCTACTTAAGATTGATGGTAATATCAAGTCTGAAGACTATTGCACTTCATTACCATGAGATCCTCTATTTTGACTTAGTTGTATTAACATATACATGACTGTCGACGAACCTTTTTGTGATTATTCCAGGCAACCATAAGTAAATAACCTTTTTCTGCCCTGAACGATCATGAGTAATTTATCATCCATCACATGGAGAGCCTTACATACAGTAGCCTTAACGGATATGTTGATATCCCTTACTGGATACATATTTACAAGAAACATTTAATAAGTGAGTATTTAAATATCGATTCAATACTCATGGCTATGAACACATTTGTGACTACAATCAATAAAATAATTCTCCTAAGGAGTTTCTACATATATATGTCTAATGTGTTCATGGCATTATTTATATCTCCATATAATAGACAACAAAGAAAATAAAACCAAAAGCATAATATATTTTGAACAAGATTCTTCTATAAGAGTTAATGTAACAACCCAAATTTCTTGACATACTGATCCAAAGCCTAATGTCACTTTCGAACTCGCATTATGCTAAGAAATACGAGCTATTGGGTTAATAAAACATTATAGATCATATTATAAGGGTAAATTCTAAGACACTCTACACGTTAATCTCATAGCGGAAGGAATTAAAACATAAGAACTGAAAAATGTACATTTCAGAAAACAATCTCCAAAATACTTTATTTTCATATACAATGTTTCAAAATACAATATATGTTTTACAGACTTTTAATATAGTAAGTAACTATATAATGGACAACAAAGAATATGAGAACTCCAAACATGAGCCTCCTTTCTCCATGTATTATGCCTAATCAACTATTAACATGTCATCCTATGGGGGAAAAATGAAGAGAAGGGGGAGTGGTAAGAAACAAGTCTGGTGAATGAGTATAAGCTTAACTTGTATTGATCATATGCAATTAACTTTAACTCTACTGTAGGTGACATAGGGTGTGCTGCAGGTGTTTGTGAATTCCAATGGTCTGTTACCTAAGGTTTCTTATATAATAACTTCCTACGCTACAATTTATGTCGGCTATTGCAACCTCACATCTAACAATCGATCACCGCTTCTAGAGCTACTAATGTAGACAATGCCACTAGGTTGCTAAAACATGAAAACACAACCGCAACGCTACTAAGCATGGAAACACTGCCCCCCTTGGCTACTAACTACGAGAAAACCACCACTAGGCCATTATACTATCACCACCACCAGGCTACTATGGGACTAAATTCCAACCGCTATCACGACCATTAGGCTATTAGGAAGCGATTTCCCCTCACTACGCTTGGAGAGGGAGAACCCGAGATGCCGACTCGTTGGTATGTCTCATTGTCTGCATTTTCTTCCACCTCTCAGTCGTACTATTGTCCTCTTATTGCATGATCTAGGTCCTCCAATTGAACTGTATCACATGCATCAGAAATCATGTATACATGGACCCCTTATTGTGCCGGACCAACTCCATCAGGCATCCTCATCAGTGCTTCACATCCACCGTTGGAACCTCCTATGAGTGTCATTTGCAAATATACATCGCCTCCAATCGCTTACTTGATCCTCAATTGGGTAAACAATATTTACCCAACACAACCACGACCTAATGTTAGTTCATATAGAATTATCTTCCCTACAAGTACTAATATTGATCTAATTTTCCTTAAATAGGCCCTAGATAATTAACGTTTTATATATTTTTATTAATAAAATTGGGCCTTTGGCCGAGATTTAACATCTACAATTCTTTTTGAATGGTTGACCGCTATCGGTCGACTGCTTGAGGTCCAGGGTCAACCGTTTGTGAACAAAATTTAAGGTTTCCGCATATTTTAATTGTCGATCATTTTATAGTTTAATTCAATTGTTTAATAGTAATTTGTGAATCCCAATTACTAGGTGACCAGTCTATGTACCAATTTGCAATTCAGTTTAGTGTTTGTTGATTTAGGGTTTACAAACCTAAGCATAAAAGAGGTGTGTAGATGTCAATTTCAAGTTAATAGTTTACCGTGGTTCCATTCTAGCCTAGTTTGCATATTCCAATTTGGAGTTTATATAGTTCGGATTAGATTTTTAGCACACTAAACCAATTAAAATAGATTAAACTAACTATAACAATCATCTTACTAAAACTGCTCCTACTCACCTCAAGCCTATGCCTTCCTATTGCTCTTACCTGAGAATTTCTCCTCGATTCGTTAGCTTGCTCTGCCTTGATTCAAACACCTATATTCTTCTAGGTTAATTTAATTTGATTTTTAGGAAATTTTAGAGTAACGGAAGAGAAAATTTTGGCAGAGTTTTGTTACTATTTTTTGTTAAGTGAATTTCAGGGTTAGGTTAGGGTAGTATTTATAGGGTATGCAAACTAATCTAGGCTGTTTGATTTTGGTTAGAGAACCCTTTCATTAATATGGTTCATCCATCAACTACTTGCGTGCAAAGCAATTCATCCAACTCATTTAAACACGACATAGACAATTGATAATGCTCTATTTTACCAGGGTCACGGTCGACTTTTTACTACCCAAGGTCGACCGTATCAGTCAACCTTCGACCACTCTGGGTCGACCGTTCCCTTCGTTAATTTGAGAAACTTTTATTTTTAGTTTCTTATTCTATTTTCAATTCTTCTAGCATTCGTAACTTCTCCATATCAACTCTAATTTCAAAGTGGTATATATGAAAATCATTCGTAAAATCGCTACGAGTGCATTATGCAAATTTCATAAACAAAGTCGGATATCTGCAAAAAATTATTTTTAGTCCTTGTTTTAATTTCATTTATTTTCCTACTAAATTTTTCATTAAATTGTCTGGGTGTAACATTAACCCTCTCCAAAAAGGATTTCGTCCCCGAAATCTTAAAGGACGGAAAAATGCAACTTATACACACAACAACCAATAGCTACAATCATCTCCTCATCGATCATCCATGTGCAGTCATTCTCTTTATAAATTTTCTAATGCAATATGTACATATATTTGCCACATAAAATGCATGCGAACCTATGTTAATGCAAAAATCAAGCGGTCTACTAATCCTGTCAACCTCTAATCATGCAAGTGGTCATGCCATGCATCCAAAATGTATGAAACATCCTAAATAAGTATACTTACACTTCTACATGTCTACACAACCATTCTATCAACATGAAACATTCATATGCATGATATATAACAATCAAGCATCCATATGTATATAAAATAAGTTAAATAATAACAAGGGATAATGTAAACGTGTGTGTACTACCTAGAGGATATACTGTCCTAACCGTGTATAACAAGAATTCCAAACAATACACCCAAATATATCTACTCACATCCATCATTAATAACATGTCCTATTGACATGTTTACAAACATTCCTACTATCCAGCGGTCTCTACCTAAGCTAAAACCTATTTAGAAAAATAATATATTCTTTCCTAATTAAAATGAAAACGTACCAAGAAAGAGTTCTAGAAGATAAGTTGAATCTTTCTCTCAAGCTCTCATGTACTCTCCATTGGATTGTCTCCTTACTGAATCCTAAGTAGTTTATCTCATTATAGAGTTTATTTGTCCCCGCCCCAAAATACAGGTAGGCACATAGTGAACAAGGGACTCATCTATCCTTTTTAACTTCCCTAATTGACAAAGCTTGGCCCTGGTAACTACATCACATAGACACTTCTAGAAGTGCCTAATGATAGCTTCATAATATTTTAGCCGTATTTTATCTTGCCTTGGGGATTTTGTACTTGTCTACTACCTATTATGGACTCAATTCCACAAACTGTAGAGAACTTATCTCCTCGGCCTACTACGGACTCAGCTACATAGACTACTCCATATGTCTCTTGTTGTACATTCTTTTCTTCCTATCTTGTGCGGTCTCTACCCTTTTATGAAATAAATCTATCCTTATTTTTCAACTGCATTTCTCACCCTTTACCACTATCATAAACCTTTAATCTAAATGTATGTGCATAGGTAATTCTCTACAATCCTTGCTACTACCTCAAATTGTGTCAATATGCATCATAATAAATAACTTGAGCATAAGTATGTTCCCAATAAATTGTAGCCCTATGAAATTCTCAATGCATAACATACTGCCTTAACTCATCCAGTAGTATACCTAATCATTTCAACTTCTAGATACCACATAAGACGACTCGAATATCGATCGTGTCTCCTTCCATAGTACTTTCTACTTAGCTCTTTGATAATTTTCCACTCTACCGAAGGGTATCAAACGTGGTGATTTCTTAAAATGTTGAAAATAAAAAAATTCTTTTCCAATTTGATTTAACTTAAATAATCTCATTTTATTTCTAAATGGTTTCTTCAGTCCTTTAAAAATCATGGTTTCTAGTTGTCAGGTTTAGATTCTATAGGGATCCATCCTAAGTTCTACTAGTGAAAGTGTGGTTTATCTTCCCATTCAAACTTAATAATAAAAGTACCAAAATTAATTGAAGTTTTAGAATCACATTTGCATTGGTAAAAATCACTAAAGTGATACTTTGTGTGCGACTGCCATACACACAGCTGTGTATTCTAAGCTTGTCTTCCATGAATTTCCTTAAATAAATAGCCATCTTCCAATCTGAGGAATGATTGAGAAGAATCCTTTTTATCCCTACCTTCAAATCTTATTAAAATTTCCTGATCTAATTTTCTATGAAAATTGCATTCACATCCCCGATGCATGAAAATAACAATACCTTTTCTTGACAGAGACCCAAATTCTTAAATTAACCACTCCTTGCATAATCTTGATAAATTTTTTACCTAGGACATCTTAAATGGTCCGAACTTCCCATATTTTACTATTTCTAAATGTCCTTAATAAATGAGACCTTTTTACCAGACATAGGCTCTTATCACTTTATTCTAATTATTTCATGGTTGAGATAACTCGGTTAGGAATGATGACAAAGACCTTGGTTTATACTTAAATTTTTTTGTACTTTCATGCGTTGGAACTACTTCTCCCCTAAAGAAAGGGTTAACAATGTAAATTTCTTTTTCTTATCCCAAAAAGAGAATTCGTGTCACGTTTGGAATTATGAGTAATTATCTTTTTTTGTAATTATTGAAATAGACAATACAAAATATGGAAAATATCCCTATTTTATACATTCCTTTCTTTTTGTGTGTATTCCTTGTCATTTCAAAAGATACACTTTTATTTATAAATCTGTACATGATAACCAATAGGAATTTACATTGCAACACTCTGCATGACAATGAGTTAAAACACTACTTAAGTCTCGTTTCCAGTTTATCACTACTTTCAGTTAGGTATACTGTCCTATACCAATTATCCAACAAAATCTTGGATCACCTAAATCCCAACAATTTACTATGATAACTTAATGTTTTACTTACAAATATCATTCAAATCTACAAATCTGGAACTATTACATGATCTATAAGTTCATGGACTACTAATTCCGAAGATTTTCCAGATTTAAACATGAACCAATTTCTAACTATGCAATTCCAAGGTTTACTTAGGCATACTTGAAACACATCTACAATGATAGAACCCAATAAGGTAACACCGCCGTAGGCTACTATGGAAAACAATTTCCACTAATGCCACCATATAATGTTACTATAGGAGACTGTTCTCCTACTAATATGACTTTCCAGTCATGTCAATTTGGTCCACTTGTAGCCTCCAGTAAAATAACTCAATACCTGGACCGTCCGTAGTCCACAGGTATCCTATCCTTACCTATATCGTACTGATTAACCAATGTCTAGATCACCCATTTTTCACTTAGCTTAATATATAAGAATTAAAATAGAACTTGCTTGGCCCTTTTACAGTTCAAGCCGAATAATTTCTTTCATTAGTAGCATCCTTCGATAAAATTAAACATTTATTTTATTCTTTCCTTATTCATAAATATGTTTTTATTCAAATCATACTTTCCAAACTTCTCCACACAAACATCTTACGATTCAAACCATACTTGGGTAAAAGATCCACGGTGGTACTCACCCTTCACTACTGAAGAAGTTTGACTTAGTGTTATGTCCTTCTAATTCAACCGTTGACTGAAAAGGTCACTAAATTCCCTTGTTTTCTTTTTATCTCAATCTCAACCATTTCAAGGCTTCCAAATTTCATGGTTAAATTTTTCCTAACGGGTTTTTTAATCCTATCTATCTAACTCCAATCCTTTTCTTTTCTATTTAATTTTAAGTGATAGTTGTACCATTCTCACTTTACCTTTTTCATCAAAACCTTTGATTTTTAACTGTATTTCCACAAAATAGTGAGTTATAAAACTGTAAAACTCTCTTTTCATTTTTAACAAGTGTTTCCTTCTTACTAAGATCATGATATTATTCTTTAATTTAATTATCAAAAATGGTTAAGCTTAACTTATCAAAACGTACATAAAACACCATTTTAAATTTTTCTTTCATATATAAGAAATTTTTCAAAAACATATTTTTAAAGAATATATCGTATTTTTAACTTATTACTATTATTATTGTAGAATTTGACAAAATAATAGATAAAAGACATTCTCCAATACTAACAATTTCTTATTTATAAAACGAGTTCAAAAGTAAGATCTTACATACTCTCATTTTTTTCTCTTCTAAAGTTCTATTATTAAAAAGAAAGGTGCATATGAGGGTAAGCATAATAATGTGCCCGAAAAACGAAATAAAAGCATTAAAATAATTATCGAAAGAAATCTCTTTTTATCAAATTCTCTGCTTTTACTTTTTCAAAAATTTCCATAAAGTTTTTTTGATTAATATAAAATCATCAACCAACTTTCTCTTTTTATTTAAAATATCAGATGTATGTAGCTTCTAACTTTTTCAAGATATTTTCTTTGATTTATCACTTAAATTGAAGTAGATAATAGCAACATAATTAGCTAAGCTTACTTGAACCTAACCATGCTTTGCATTAGGTTTTGTCCTTCTTTTTGAAGATGGTTAATCAAGTTCATTTTCCAATATAATGTCCAACTTCACTACAGAAATACTCTAAGAATACCCTTAAATAAATAGGAGTCCTTGCGTCCATTACCAATATGAGAATAGGGTTTATACTTTAATTAGGAAATATGCCTTTAATTTGTATGGTCCTCCTTCATTTTATCAAAATCCTATTCCTATTATATGGCTTGTACTAATCTTCTTTACTCACCCTTAAGTCCATAATTTATTGCTACCGCTGTTTGGTGTATGAACCCTTTACTAGCCTTTCTTTATGGAGTAAACTCTAATAAATGTGAAAAAAATTATTTTTCACCTCAATCGTTATAACCTGAACACTTATTCTGACTTACAATCGTCTACTTCTATAAGGGTTAAGCTAACAATTACCATATGAATCAAAATATATAGGATGTTGTTATCCGACTTTTTGACCCAACTACATTCGAACTGATTGGATAAGTTAGATTCAATTGACATCAAGGCCAGTTAGTCCTGGACGATGATTGTGGGGTCCAAAAGTCAGGTACAGATGGTAATATGAAACTATGATCAAATGGAATTGAGAGATATGCAATGTAGGATGTTCGAAGTATGAAATATGGTTCAACATATAGGAGGGATCAGCTATAATGAACCTCCACCATTAGGATCGGTATGTTTCAGGAAGCAAGTGTAGTTTAATAGAAAATAATTAATGTTTGAAGATCCATAAGTCTAATGCATATGAGATTTTGTGAGCAAGATATGGGGACCCTAGAGAGCCTATGCTAGGGTTCCACCTTAAAAGGATGGAGTAAGAGGGATCAACCCTCTTCACTTAATAGGGAATCGACTGAAACCAGAAGGCAGTTCATATTGAAGCAACGATCAAGCAATAACTCAAGTTCTACTAATATAATGACATGAAAATTTGAACCTTAGCATGTTTTAACATAGGGAAGCCGCCATAGAGACCGCACTCCCAAATTCCTCCAACATAGGAATCGATATCGATCCTCATTCTTTGGGATTTGGACCATGTGATCCCTTATATGGGTACATATGGTTATGGAGGTCCTACTGTCGAATTTTCAGGAAGATATTTTGCTATCTTCGTCTATAAATGAAAGCTTGATTGTTTATTTTTGGGACTTTTACGCTGCTAGTTGCTATGTACTCTGTTGTAACTAAGGATTTTCAGTTGATCTTTATTGTACTCAGTATACAAAGTGATTAATAAAGCAATCTGTTCAAAGTGGATATAGTCAAACAACGTCGAACCACTATAAATCATTGTGTTTATGTTCTTGCTTTGATTTTATTTTTTTAAATTGCTTAATTCCTCTATTTTCATTTCATATTTTTATTTATTTTTCTTCAAAACTTCTATTAGGTACTCAGTTTATTCAGATCCCTTTGTTGCTACTGGATTGCATAAATCCCCGAAGGAGATCCATAATTATCTTTAAGAAACTTGCTTGCTCTATTTATATTGCAAAAGTCTAAGTATTGCTATCAACAATGGTAAAAAACACCAGATCTATCTCTTAGAACACAATAGGAAGCGAGAACGCTAGCATCGGGTAAGAAGGCCCAAGCAATCAACTAGTGGATGTGAATGCTACCTATCCGGTTGATTTGTAGAATCTAGCTGATTCCATTATAAGAGATAAACTCCAGAATTTGATGAGAGAGCTAATGGATAGCCATCGACAATTGAATCAGCAGATTCAAACCTATATCGATCTAATAAACAACTCAGTCAACAACGATGTAGGAAAGCTAGGAGGGACCCTATCCCTTACTATACATTGGAGAGTTCTAGCTCATCCGACGAGTATTATAGATGCAAGCGCCGTAGAATTGGCATATATCGCACAGAAACTTCAGGGCATCAGCAGGCAAACCTGCCTGGTCTGCCAAGACCAGTCAGTGTCGATCCCTCCATAGGGATTAATACCGTTCCTCAAAGGAGGGAACATACCTATCCATGCTGGAATCCAAGCTGGAGCTGCTGCGATTGATTTGGATATTGGAGTTCAGATGTATGTCGACTAGTTACTTCCTCGAAATGATGATGAAGTGAACGTATGTGATATAAACCAAGAAGATGTCGAGCCAAGAAGTTGTGGAACGGCACGTAGACATCAATCGGAACATTCCCATAAGGTAGATTATGACTACCGCTTGGTGCCAACTATCTAAACGATGGGCTTGTCAGCCATGGTTAGATAGCTGGTAAGGGAAAGGAATAATTAATGACGATGGGGAATTTCGAGAAGCCATACCCCGTTCACTAATAATATCTTACATGCCGAATATCCAGGGATGTTCAGTATGCCGTTAATGTCTTCCTATGAGGGAAAGATCGACCGACCCCAGGCGGCATATCATGAGATATGAATGGATGATGGATTCGGCATGAGCAGATGATGCAACCAAGTGTAGATGTTTTCATATTACTCTCTCTAGAATAGTAGCAATGTGGTTTATGAATTACCCTCCACGGTCGTTCTCTAGATTTGATGATTTAGCAGCAAAGTTTGTGGAGTAGTTCTGTATGCATGCAACTTGCTCCAAAGATGTAATATTCCTACCTAGGATAATCCAAGATCTCGGAAAATTGCTGAAAGATTATTTGGAGAGATTCCATACAGTTGTCACAGAAATCAGTAATCCGAATGACCACACAATATTGATGGCAGGAACAAGAGGGATTGATCCAGAATTAGATTTTGATGATTGGTTAGACGGCAAACCACCTGCAACATTGAAATGATTCCATGCGAAGGCGACTCAGTATTGTGGAAAGAGAAATCCAGATGCTCTAAAAGAAGAATGCTGTGGGACCAAGTGGAAAAGGAGTATAGAGTAATATTGTAGTGAAGCAGACAGATGATAGTTTTGGAAAAGTTCAAGTGAATGTCCAAACAAACCCAATCAGTAAAAGAAAGGAGGAGATAGGAGTCAAGAACAAAAGAGGGATTCTGAAAGAGGAAAGCCAAAGATTCTGATGTACGATAGCTACACGCCACTAAATACATCCCTAGAGAATGTCTATTTGTCTACCTACAATACCATGCAGTACAGGAAGCCACCTCTGAAAGAATCAATGGAGAAGCAAAAAAAAAAACCGAAATTTTCGGTTTCACTAATGTTATAGTCGTAATACAAATGAGTGTAGACATCTCTAGGATGTTATCAACCGATTTGAGAGAAAAAGTTACGTTAGTTTGTAAAAGCCCCAAGGGGACATCCAAACCCCACCAAGGACAAGCACCGCACAGGACTGAGGAGCCTGCATGGACTGGTGGAAGATTAGTAATCAATACAATAGTCAGAGGATCACATCCAGCTGATAAGAGTTGGCATGAGACGGAGCACTGCGCTAGCACAATCAAGCATGTGAATTTTGAATGTTGTTCGAGTATAGAAGATGGAGTTTTGCAAAGCAACAAAGTACAATGACAGATGATATTATGTTCAGAAACAGAGATGCCTATAAGGTGGAGGCATCTACGATCGTCCCAATGGTCATTTCGGCCATAATCGTCCCCGAATGGTGAGGAGGATTTTGGTTGATTGTGGAAGCTCTATGAATAGAATTTTCAAGAAAGCCTCTGATATGAGAAGGATTGAAGCCAAGGACTTGAAACCAACTAAATCCCCCATTCATGGCTTTAACGGTGCTGTGACCGAAGCTGTTAGTTATGTTGAATTAACCCTGGAGTTGGGAGAAGGTGACCAAAGAAGAGTGTAGATATTGTCGTTTGTTGTCTTGGACTCTCCATACAATGTTTTTATAGGCGGACCGACCCTAGCTGAATTCCAAGCAGCTCTTGCCCCATGTTGATTGACTTTGAAGTTTTTGACAGATAATGTTGTTAGAGTTGTAGGATTGATTTCATCCTAGAAGGGGGTGAATTGGGTGACACTAATCATTATAAAAATTTAATGCAGAAATATATAAAATAATTGCAACATAGATATAATAGAATAATAGCAGCACAGATAATAGCAGAATAATAAAATGTAGAAAATAGAACAACACAGATTTACCCAGCTTCGGAAAAACACTGCCTACGTGCTGCCCCAAAGGTTTCTGCTAGAAATCAAGTAGTCGGACTCTTACAAACGTAAACTCACGACACCCGCTATCGACTAACCTAACTCTACACTCAATACCCTACCACAACTCAGCTACTGAGTTGCGAATTCTCGAACTACAGCACCGCAGTTCGTCCCCTAGCCATACAACTAGAATTTTATAAAAGTTTGAAAGTAAATTACAAAATAAAAAACAAATAAAAAACAAGAAACTCTAATTAAAACTAAAGCCCAATAGCATTTAAGAAACCGGCCCAAAGAAAATACAACTATATCCCTTTTTTCCTTTTCTTTGTGTAATAATGTTGGCCGATTCCTTTTTTGCTTTCGTTACTCCTCTTCGTTCCTCTTTGAAAGATTAGGGCTTCCGGAAATTGAGCATGCCGATTCAATTGATCGATCATATAGATAATCTCATGTTGCTTTCTTTATTGATTGATCGTCTCTTCGATTTGCATACGGTTGCTTCAGTTCGTCGAGTTCGATATGAATTGGTATGTGATTTTCCTTTGTTATTCTCGTTGATATGCTTGAATTCGATTCTATTCTAGTTATTGATTTGAATCTTTGCTCTGTGATATTTCTTAAACTTGAATATTTTTTAGGCTGATGATGAGATTGGGTCAAATAGGATTCGAAATCCTATAATCTCATTCGTATATATTTTATTCGATTTCTTCAGTGATATGCTTGGTCGGTGATTTGTAATTGAATGTTGGTGATTCTTTTTGCTAGTATATTCATATATTTTTCTGGCTTGGTCACCACGGCTTGCGTTTGCTTTGACGATGTTGATTTATCTTGACTTGTTCATTGTACATGCGATATTATCTGGACTCGTTCTTATTTATTATCATCTGGCATTGATTCTGATTTGTTCAAACTTGCTATTGTTTTGATTTTTATCAATTCACGTAGAACTTCACATATATGTGACCACTGCTCTTACACACAGGCTTCACTCAGTTCATATTGTTTGGGTCAAAATGTAAACGGCCTTGTCTCTTTTTAGTTTGGTCTAGGTTGCATCCCTTCCTTGTTCAGTTGTTAGTATTGACTGGTTCGATAGATTCACTTGAGTCTAGTTTGGTTTGCATATGACCTTCATTTGCAGTTTGGTTTGATATTGACTCCGGTTGTTTCTTTGTTCTTGAAGTCTGTAGCATTTATATATATACACCTCTGAATGCATGCATATCCTCTGTCCTCTTTGAATACTTGCACTTGAAGTCTGTGTTCTAGTTTGGTCCATATGCATGCCATTTTATTTACTGCTCTGGCCTTGTTCATTTGATGGTCTGACCATTTTGTTTCACTTTAATTTGTGCTGTATTAGGTCTTTTTGTAGCTTGCCTATGCACACTCGAGTTTGTATTGTGTATTCCAATGTGCCTCTGGTCTCTGTTTCAACAATATGTTGCTCCTTATCAATTCATTGTTGTGGTCTTTGCTTTTGTGCCATGCCACTAGCCTGAACAGTTTAACTGTTTGATGCACATGTTGACTTTGTTCATTTTGATTCTGGTTCTATATGTCTTTCTCCATTTGTGCTTTGGTTTATATCCATGTACGCTTTATCGTCTGCTCTTGTTTCTACTGTTATTAACGTTGCACATTTAAACATGTATATATATATATATATGTATGTATGTATGTATGTATGTATGTGTATAATCACTTGGTCGAGACTTGTTGCAATGTGGTTCCTCCTGGATCACTTTTGATGTGTTCTAGATGCTGTGTTCATGTGGTCCGCACTTGTATTCAGTTGAATTCATTAGTTCACTGGTCCTACACTGCGTATATACATGTGCTAGCTGCTATGTTGCTTGATTACAGTCACTTGTTCATTAGTCTGTTGCATTCAAAACTGTACTGCCCTGGTATGGTGCACTTGTGTCATCACTGCTCATCCATGCTTATACCTGACATTTGTTGACGTGTTATGTTTACTTGGGCTATTGTCTCATTGTTTCCAGTTGATTATGTCACTGCACTTCTCATTTTGATTTTGGAAACTGATCTAGTCGTTGGGCACTGTTAGCATAGTCTGGTTTTGGCTTCTTGTTGTACTCGACAATTTTATGATCTATTTGTATTGCACTTGAGTTGAACCTAGCTTTGGCTTGTTTGACCTTGTGTTCATGTCGTGACTTTATTTATATTGCACCTGAGTTGGACCTAGCTTTGGCTCGGGTTTGACCTTCTGCTCACCTGTCCCTGTAGTTTTATCAAGTGTGTATCAGTATGCACGACCTTGTGGCATATATAGTGATACACTGTGCATGTCACAGATTGTTCGTGTAAGGTGAATTCAAAAATTAATATGATGACGAACAACCCAAATAACCGAGGCAAATAATATTTTCAAAAACAAATTTTATTTTACACTGCAAAAAATATTTCATTTTTCAATTTTACTACGTTAGTGTTTATTTTGCAGATAACTCAGATGCGGGATACAAATGAGAGTCAACTGGAGAACAAATAGGAGTGAATGAGTGATATGTAGTAAGGTGCAAATGTATAGTGAAAATTTGTATTATAATTTGAAATTGAATTGTAATGGAAACTATGTATGTATATATAGTGAGAGCTCAAATTTGTTCTATTCAAAATTGTAATAAAATATTCGTTTGAATAAAATATCTGTTTGAATTTAACTTTTGTGTTATTTATTTATTCAACAAATATTTATTAATGATGTGAAAATAAAATAGTACAATAACAAATATATTTAAGTGTATATATATATATGTTAATTATCATCAAACAAAAATCATATACTAGCATATTCAACAGGAGTTGTTCATGGTGATTAGGCGACCGGACGTGCCTGCTATGTAGCTGAATTGAGGGATGCTCAACAGAAGGAGAAAAGTAAGGGCGTGGACAAGTCTCTCCGCATCCAATCCATTGAAGATTAACAGCCAACGCTTGAGCCTTGGCTCGGGCGCCATAGTTGGTTCTATAAGGACATACATCCGAGGGATAATGAGGAAAAGCCCAAAAAGACCAATGTTGCATGAGATAAGCTGACAATTGACATCACGGTCACCATGATGACTCGCCATGGATACTAAAGACCAGATTGCAGCTCAGCCCTCAGATAGTGAAAGAACTCGCTAGTTTTCTCCGAGAGAATCTCAACATGTTCACTTGGACTCATCTAACATGTGTGGGATCTCGCCAGCCATTATGAGCCATGCATTGAATATCGACCCAAGCCACGTCCCGTTGAAACAGTAAAGGCACATCATGGATCCGGAGAGATCTGTTGCCCTTATGGAGGAGGTGGATAGGCTCAAAAGTAATGGGTTTATTTGCGATGCCCTCTACCCTAAGTGGGTATCTAATCCTGTATTAGAGAGAAAAACGAATGGGAAATGGCGGACATGTGTTGATTACTCAGACTTGAACAAGGCATGCCCGAAAGGCAGCTTCCCCTTCCAAGGATCGACCAACTGGTAGACTCAACTACAGGACACGAATTGCTATTTTTTTATGGATGCATACTTAGAATATGACCAAATCCCGATGCATATTCCCGATCAAGAACACATCAGCTTCGTTACCGACATTGGATTATATAATTATGTGGTGATGCCATTTGGATTAAAGAATGCTGGAGCAACCTATCAACCTCTAGTCAAAACAATGTTTAAAGATCAGATCGGAAAAAAATGGAGGTGCAAATGGATGATAAGCTCGTGAAGTCACGATGATCTGGCGACCACACTAAAGATTTGGCAAACATGTTCGATATCCTTTGGTATTATAAAATAAATTCAATCCTCTGAAGTGTTCTTTTGGCGTTGCATCAGGAAAGTTCTTAGGTTTCATTGTTAATGCCCATGGAATCGAAGCAAATCCTAAGAAGATCCAAGCTATTCGCAACATCCAAGCTCCAAAGGCCATCAAGCAAGTACAGAGCCTAAATGGGAAGGTTGCCATCCTAAGTCAATTTATTTCCAGTGCTACTGATAAAGGCATTCCTGTCTTTGACTTGATTAGAAGAGGGGTAAGGAATTTTGAATGGACGTACGATTGTAAAGACGCATTCTAGGCTTTTGTGAAACGCTAAGAAAGACCTCCCATCTTGTCGAAACTGGTAGATCATGAAGACTTGTATATCTACTTCGCCGTGTCGGTATATGCTATAAGTGCCGCATTGCTTCGTGTAGAGAACCGAATCCAAAAATCTGTTTAATGTATTAGTAAGGGATTGACAGGAGCTGAAAGAAACTATCCGAAGATAGAAAAATTGGCATGCTTCTTGTTAATTGCTTCACGAAAGCTCCGCTTCTACTTTTAGGTTCATCTTATCAATGTTTACACTGACCAGCCATTACGACAAGCCCTACAATGACCTGAGACAGCTGGAAGGTTGCAAAAGTGGAATATCAAATGGAAGCAATTCGACATCACTTATCTTCCTCGAAGGGCTATTTAGGGACAGGCATCAGCAGACTTTATAATAGAATTTACCGCATATGATAGTTTCCCAGAGAGCAGTGGAACCCCTACCATACGGTGGAAGTTGTATATGGATGGAGCATCCAATGATCGTTGCTCTAGATTTGGAATTGTGCTAGTAACTCCAGAAGATCGTTCAATTTGCTACGCTTTAAAGCTTGATTTTCCTGCAATAAATAATGAAGCTGAGTATGAAACTTTGATTGTTGGACTTAACCTCGCCAGATAAATGGGGATAGTATCCCTTGAAATCTTTTGCAACTCACAATTAGTAGCATACCAAGTCTAGGGAGATTACAAGGCTAAAGGACAATGACTCACTCTGTAATTACCCGAGTCCAAGAGCTATTGATGGACTTTGAGTACTACGATATTACACACATTCCTCAAGATCAAAATAAAGAGGCCGACTCATTGGCAAAGTTTGCTAGCAGTGGGGATGTGCAACAAATTAGCTTGGTCCTAGTTGAAATATTAAACACTCCAAGCATAAAGCAGATGGAAATCGATTGGGTGCTAGATGTATTAGTTTGACTATGCACTAGATGTATCGCAAGATGAGACTTTCAATCATGAAGAAATTTTTGAGTCTGATTGTCATCTTGAAATGGATGCATGATATGGAGGATGAGATGGATTCATTAAATAAGAATGTGACAACCAACCTGCATCATTCATACCCAATATACCTGACTAATGCATTATGAAGATACCCGACCGATGCAGGATGGTAGATAAGGATGTAAAGTAAAGAAAATATAGACACAAAACCTATAGACATCTCACAGCAGATAGACAAAGTATAATAATAAAATGGATGTAAAACAGGCAGGACGGAATATAAGTACGTGAACCGAAATAATTAAAGTACATTGGTTCATCACAGTTATACATAACAAAAATAATAGGGTTTATAGATCCCACTCTCCAAAATAAATTCTATAACTTTCCCTAAAGCAAAAAAGCACTGAGATAGGTCCTTAGTACCGCATAATGGAATATAAGTGATAGTAAGCTCCATAGTATGATGTACGAAAGCATAGCCTCTTATTCGTACTCCATACAGCTCCATGCACTATCCAGACATACTTTCCCTAATTTACTCATTTAAGAGTATCCAAGACAATAAGAAGCAAAGCATAAAACCTTGAGTCAGAGAACAATCTGGTGTGAGCGATACATCATCACAAAATACTATAAAAACTATATGTAGTAAATAGAGGCATAAGATATGAAGCACCATAACTGACCTGTCCCTACATCCAAAGAGTTAGCACATAAATAAAGTATATGCTAAACCACTATCACATATGGAAATATGGTGTATAGGGGTATCACACGGCAAATCAAATACAATCAAACACAGTACACGTATCCTTACATCTCTCACTTAAGTGCCTTTGGATGTACGATAACTCTTATAGATGCTCACCTCATTACCCACGTAGTTGGCTAAGGACTGGACATATGTAGATTTCTAAAAATATGGGTACACATAGAGTACCTTGGGTACACGTAGACTATCCTATCCTAACAATGAGCATCAGAACCAAAGAGTCATCCATTGATCCTTTAGCAAATGTGTCGATAATAGAACTATCTCATAGATGCTCTACTCATGCCTACACAGATGGCTGAGGATTAGACACACGCAAAGATCAAAAAACATGGATACACGCAAACTACCCTGTCCTACTCACAAGCATCATAACCTCATGTTCTACTCTACGAGTTATCATGCAGAACTCGCCATCTCGGTCCATCACCTGATGCCATAGTCCATCATTACATTGGGTATTAAGTCATTCAAATTTATTGGTTGCCATTGAAACCCCAAAGTCTTCTCGAGGCACCTTGGAGTCATCCTTTCTTACTCCAAGCCAACTCTCAAAATCACCAAGTAACCCCACGTATTACCCCAAGCTCCTTCATGCTAAGCCCAAAGCCAACATCCCTAAAACTCCGTTCCATGCTATGTCCGCTTTTTCTCCCTTAGCTGAACCAAAGTCCACCAAATAGCATCCCCTATCCAGTTACTGGATGGAAGTGGCTACCGATAAGCTTACCTGTCCAGTCTTCAACTGTTGGCCTAAGTAGCTACGAGATAGGTTTTCCTATTCGGTATTCAGTGTCGAACCAACACAGACACAAGCCATCTCTTTTTCTTTCTTGAAGACAACCACTAGACCACGTCATTACCTAAACCAAAGCTACTACCAGGGAGCCCTTTGTTGAACCAAAAACATGTAGCTCCTTGAGCATACCATCTTCGTGCTAATTCCATTGCTACACTCAACACTTCGACCCTCATTCATCGTCTATGCAAAGATATGACTCCAGATGCTTTAGAGCCTATCCGTCAAAGTATGGTTTCATGGTCCCTATCTCTAATATGCTCCAATGATCATTACAAGCATATAGACAAGCATCATGCATGCATAAAATAACAATCAACATGCAAATCATACAACAAATCATAGAAATCATCATACACGGTGTTTACAAATAGCCTAACATATATCAAGGCAATCACACATCCAAATAACATGGCTAGAACATCAAAAAATTATTTATATTTTTACTATGTGTAGAGTTTTAAAACAGCAATTAAAACATAATTTGGACCTCAAAATGGATCCAAAACATGTTAAAACATATGAACAGATATATAATAAGGTAAATGATGATAAATCACTCGCTAAGCACCCAAAAGTTGAGGTTTGCGCACAAATCTAGGAAAATTTGAAAATAAACGACAATGACCTGATTTTTCTTCACAAAAACAAAGATTTGAAGATCTCCAATGTGCCCCTTATTAATCTACCCTTAATCTATGATATAGATTTGATTTGAAGGCGAAAAAGGGAAGGTTTTAGGTAAATAATGGGTCAATGTCGGCTTAGATATATTTAGGAGATGGTAAGACTAATTTGGGGATACTTGTTTTGGCCAATATAGCTTATAAACCTGAAATGGTTTGTTAGGCCTCTCTCTAAACACATTAATTACCCATTAAGCTGCTCAAAAAACCATCAAATTTCATGCAACTTTATCCCATAACCAGGAAGTCCAAACCGCTATTATGACCCCTTCATGAAAAGTAAAACCATCATATCTTTTCGATGAAAGTGATCTCAAATGCAAATTCGACTTCTATCAAAAGTTATAGCCGTTATGAGTTTCCAAATGCAAAATTGTCCGATAAAATGTTAAAGATAGAGAATGTGAGGAATAGGTATTTTCCAAAGTTATAGAGTTTTACGAGCTCATAAAAATTGAAAAAATAATATTTGATGATCCTCCAATATGTAAAATATAGGCCATTACCCTCTCGTACCCTTTAAGAATTTCGCTCTCAAAATCCCCAATACAACCAAGGCAAAATCAAATATAGCTATCCCGCATGCCTAAGATCCACGAGCAAACATATCAAGCATCATCATGCACACAGAAGCAAGAAATGACATCTATGTCTACTCTAGCATATAGGGTACTAAATTACCCTATATGATACGGAAAGTGAAAGTAATATGGTAAATAGAAAGTCTCACCAAGTAAAGAGCTTATGCTTTCCTCGGTCTCTCAAGTATACTTCGCTCTCACTCCGTTGTGCCTTACCCAGCTCTATAGTCTTCCTTTTAAGCTGCTTCGTATCATGTCTGATGATACGAATAGGCCTACGAGGTCTTAAAGCTTCTGGTTCAATCTTGATATTATCAAGCTAGCTCGGTTCAACTATCACGTCTAATCCATGCACAAACATCTGCAGTGTGAGATTCGTGGAGCATGTAGTGCATGCCCACCATCTTTTAAAGCAAGTCGACTTTGTAAGCCAAGTTCTCAATCCTCTCAAGAATCGAAAAAGTACCAATGAATATCATCACCAACTTCCCCGTTGTACTGAATTGAACACCATTCTTTAGGAATGCGATCTTGACAAACACCATATTACCGATAGAGAACTCTATATCACATCTTCTCCTATCAGCGTAGCTCTTCTGCCTATACTAAGCAGTTTTAATTCATTGACAAATGATCTCGATCTTCATTGAAGTCATTATAATCATGTTTGGCCCAAGTATAAGGTTCTCGCCTGCATCCCACCGGCATGAAGAAGCGCTGCATGATCGGCCATATAACACCTCAAATGTTGGTACACCGATGCAGGACTAATAACTGCTATTGTATGTGAACTTTATTAAATGAAAATGATCATCACATGAGCCATTGAAATCAAGAATACAAGCTTGCAAGAGATCCTCTAAGATATGATTCACCCTCTTGCTTTGCCCATTTGTTTGTGGCTGATAAGCGGTACTGAGATGCAGTTCTGCCCCCAGTACATGTTGTAAGCATTTCCATAACCCACTAGTGAACGAAGAGTCTCGATTGCTCATAATGCTCTTTGAAAAATCATGAAACCACACAACCCACATCACATACAACTTGTCCAAGTTGGATATCGTTCTACTAGGCTTGATAGGTATGAATTAGGCACTCTTTTTCAATCTACTGACTTTGACTCAAATGCTATCATACCCTCCGTTGGTCCTTAGAAATCCATCAAAAAGTCCATCGAAACTTGTTCCCATTTCCACCTGGGAATCTCTAGCTGTTGCGGCAAACTACTCGGCTTCTTTTGCTCTGCCTTTACACACTAAATATTCATGCACTTCGAGATGAATACCCTAACATCCTTCTTTATCCCTTCCCAATATAATGCTCATCTCATATCATGGTACATTTTGTATCCACGGGATGTATAGTCGATCTCGAATGATGGCACTCTCATAGCACCTCATCATTAACCATCGACATTAGAAACAAACAATCTCTCGTCCTTATAGAGCTATCCATCATGGTCGAGCTCATACTGCTTTAGCTCTTCGGACTTTACTCTTTCCTTTGTCTTTGCCATGATCTTTTCTAGTCAAGCATCACATCTCTGTCTAGTATCGATCCGCCAATCAAAGTAGGTCTAATCATTAAGCTAGCCAATACTTTCGGCTCTAGTTCACATCTTGTTCTAAAATCATAGACATCGATAAACTCCAACTGCTTCTAATCTAGTAACATCGCTCCCAAGCTGGCATGTCTCCTACTCAAGGCATTAGCAATGGCATTACCCTTATTGTGCTTATAGGAAATATCAAAGTCGTTAGAGGGCAAGAACTCTAACCATCGCTGCCGACGAAGGTCAAGATCCTTCTAGAGAAGAGATACTTCAATGATTTGTGGTCCATATACAACTCGAACCTCTCCCTAAGAAAATAATGCCTCCACTCTTCAAGACGAGTACTATCACTTATCAACTCTAAATCATGAGTTGGATACTTCTTCTCCTATGGTTTCAACTATCGAATAGCATTGATGACAACCTTTGCTCTCTACACCAACATTGCACCTAGTCCAGTACCACAAGCATCTGTGTGTAATGTTGGCTCCTCATTCCCACTTAGAATGACTAGCATCAATGTGCTCGTCAACCTCTCATTCAGACTCACAAACACATGCTCACATCTTTCATCCTAAATAAAAGTCCAATTCATCTTTGTCAACTTATTTAATAGCACTACTACCTTAGAGAAGACCTTGATAAAACATCTAAAGTACCGCGCCAATCCAAGGAACCTTCCCATGTTTGCAGCAGTCTTGGGTTGATCCCAATCCTGTATAGCTGCTTACTTTGTAAGATCTATAGCGATACCCTGCTCGGAAACTACAAGACCCGAATATCGCACTTCCATCCTCCAAAAGTGAAATTTTGAAAACTTCGCCTTTAATTGGTGCTTCCTCAATACATAGAGCACTATCCTTTAAAGCTCATAGTGTTCTTCCTCCATCCTCAGATAAACAAGGACATCGTCTACAAACACAAGTACAAACTTATTTAGTTGATCCTTGAAAACATGACTCATAAGATCAATAAAGTACGTCGGCGCATTGGTTAGCTCAAACAGCATAACCAACCACTCACAAAATCTAGACGACACAACATAAACAAACACTTAGTTATATTCACACTCTCCTTCATCATTCATAGTTGATGAAACCTCATCAGAAGCTCCAACTGAGAGAATGCCCTAGCATCATGGAGCTGATCGAACAAGTCATCAATATGCGATAGGTGGTACTTTTTCTTCCTCATCGCCTTGTTCAACTCACAGTACTCTATAAAGCAATCTCAAAGGGTCGTCCACCTTGGTGGCGAACGCTATAGGTGTTCCTTACTCAGATATACTCCATTGAATGAACCCTCTTCACAATAGGTCATTCACTTGCACCTTTAGTTCCTTTGGTTCTTTCAATGCCATACGCCTCAATGGAATAACAATGGGTCTGGCATCCTTCACCAATTCTATATGTAACTTGATCGTCCTATGTGGTGGTAATCCATTCACCTCCTCGAATATATTTGAATACTCCTTCGCTATAGTCACATATGACAACTTGCTATGAAGGATCTTGAGTGAGTATAGAAACTAAACATCACCTCATCATCCGGTGGATCGCTTATCTTTAACCTATGCCCATCATCCATCCCTATTGTCACTGACATCCTTTCACAATCCACCACTACTTTGCACTTCTTTAGCCAGTTTATCCCCAGAATAATACCGAACCCCACAAAACCCAAAATAAAGCAATCAAAAGTAAACAAACATCCATGAATCGATAAGGCCTAGTCTCAACAAACAATGCGAAGGCTAGTCGATCATTCAATAGGGTTTGTGACAATCAAAGTCCAATAAACTATGTTGGGTTTCAATTTTAATATATCCACCAAATCACTAGATATAAAGGAATGCGAAGATCCGTATCGAAGATAACACATACAGATTTATCAAAAATAGAAAGCATACCCTGTATAATGATGATGTTCCCTTTCTCCTTTGCCAATGGAGCACTAGAGAAGCTGGAACAACGTTCAAAGCGTATGACACAACATGCTTATTCTTCAGCCATTCTAGGAAATCCTTCTTCATATGCCCCAGCTTATTGCAGTTAAAACATCCTTTCTTATCATTTCCACAAATTTTGCTAAGATGGCCGTTCTCTCAATAATTATAGCATTTAGGCTCCCACCTACCCTTCTTCTGATCACCATTCTAAAGCCGCTTCTTCCTATTATTATCCCACTTCCTCTTGCCTCCTTTGCCAGCTTATGGCTTTGGCCAATCTTTGGAAGCAATAACCGATTTAGGCTTAGGATACAGACTCGCCTATTGAAGAGCCTTCTCCACCATCCTCTTAAAAAACTCATCAATGTCCTACTAGCTTTTTTATGATAATCGTCCAAGCTTATAATGAACTACTTATTCTTCTTGAACAAAATATTAATGAAAGAAAGATAGACCATACCTCGACAACATGTCGAACTTAGCCATGTACTCCAACATAGAAATCTCCCTCATTCTCAAGTCTGCAAACTTTTGAAAGAGAACCAACTTCTGAGTGGTTAGTTATATACTTCTCTTCAAACCTCGTCTTAAACTACTCTTAAGTAATAAAATCCTCAGGGGTAGTAATCTCGATGGCTTTCCACTATCCCATAGCTCGTCCTTAAAGCTAACTAGAGGCAAGCTTCCTCTTCATCACATCTTCTAACCCATATCCCTGAATACACTTCGATGGATGAATTTGTTCTAAGGAATGGTTTGCCTCCTAAAGTGGAGTAATCCTTGTTCGGTTTGGCAAAGTCAGCCCTTTGAGCTTGCACTGGAGCACCACAACCAATGGCTACAGCAGGAGCAACTTGGGCATTTTGAACTATGTTTTGTATAATCTCAACGAACATGTTCTACAAATCGGGGATAGTTACTCCTAAACCCACCCTTCCTCAGTCCTGATATGGAGTTTCCAGTAGCATTCCTTATTAGCTGGCTCATTCTTACAAATATAATAAGTATGATTGGTTTCTCTAAAAGGAATAAGTGGTATATGTGGATGAAATGCAACTTATATGCTATATGTATATTATTATGCATTTTTAAAAACCAAAATATAACAAGTTGCTCTCTCATATACTGATTGATTCATTCTAAGATGATAGCTCCTTCCTTATCACTAATAGATCCAAGCACCAACATGGACAATCTATGCAACTTAAGCCCCTGATACCAAATATGACAACTGTCTTACACCATTGGTACCTAATATACCTGAGTAATGTGATGTGAAGACACTCGACCGATCTAGGATAGTAACCAAGGGTGTTTATAGAGAAAATCTAGACACACAACTTGTAGAATATCTTACAACACATAGACAAAATATAATAATCAAATAGATATAAAATAGGCAAAACAGAATATAACTAAGTGAACCAAAACAGTCAGAGTACATCGGCTCATCACAATTATACAGAACAAAAATAATAGAGTTTATACATCCTAGTCTCTAAAATAAACTCTATAACTATCTCTAAAGCGATACAAGTACCGACATAGCTCTACAATACTTCATAGCCGAATATAAGCTATGGTAAGCTCTAAAGTATAATGTATGAAAGTGTAGCCTCTTGGTAGTACTCCATACAGCTCCATGGGCTATCCAGACTTACTATCTCTAATCCACTCATTCAAGAGTACCTGAGATAATAAGAAGCAAAACATAAAAGCTTGGGGTTAGACAATAGTCTACCACGAGCAATATATCATCTCAAATAGTATAAAAGCCGTATATAGTAAATTGGGCCATAGGGTATGAAGAACGATACATGACCTATCCCTGCATCCAAAGGATTAGCACATAAACACAGTATACGCAAAACTACTATCATATGTGGAAATACGAGGTAGCGAATATCACGTAGTATATCAAGCACACAACAAACATAACAACCATCATACACCTTTGCATCTCTCAGTCAAGTGCCCTTGGATGTACGATAACTCTTACAGATGCTCAATTCACAGCCCACCTAGATGGATAAGGACAAGATACATGTAGACTTCCAAAAATATGGGGACACACAGACTACCCTAGATACATGTAGACTACCCAACAATGAGCATCACAACCACAAAATCACCCATAGATCCCTTTGCACATGTACTGACGGTAGAACTACATCAAAGATAATCAACTCATGCCCATGCAGATGGCTAAAGACAGGACACACGGAGACACCCAAAAACATAGGTACACAAAAACTACGCTAGGTACACCCAGACTACCATATCCACTCATGAGCATCACAACCTTATGTTCTACTTTACAAACTATGACGCAGAACTCGTCCTCTTGGTCCATCTCCATATGCCATATCACTCCACCACATAGAATCGTCGAAGTCGTTGCACTTCCTTAGCTACTGCTTAAAACCCCAAAGTCATCTTGGAGTCATCCATCTTTACTCTAAGCCAACTCTCAAAATCACCAAGTAACCCCAAGTATTTCCGCCCCTCTATGCCACTAAACCGAACATCCCTTAAACTATATCCCATGCTCTATCCGTTCTAACTCCCTTAGCCAAACCCAAGTCCACCGAACGGCATCCCATATCCATCTATCAGACAGAAATAGCTATCTAATAAGATTTCATATCCAATCTTCCATTGTTGAACCATGTAGCCACTAGACAGGTTTTCTTATCTGGTCTTCCAGTGTCGAACCTACTAGACCCAAGCCGGTACCTTCCCATCCAGAAGCCAACCATCAAACAATGCGACTACCCGACCAAAGCTACTATCGTGCAGCCCGTTGCCGAACAAAAATCTTAAGCTCCTTCAACATACCATCTTCGTGCAAATTCCATTACTACACCCAACACTTCGATCCTCATGCATCACCTATTCATCGATATGACTCTAAATGCTCTAAAGCCTATTCATCGAAGTTCGGTTTCATGGTTCCTTCCTCTAATTCATTCCGATGAGTGTTTTCAACCATTTAAGAATACATTGAAGCATCATCACACATCAAACAACATTCAAGCATGCAAGTCATAAAAAATCATCGAAATCATTATACAAGATGTCTACAACATAGCCTAACATATACTAAGGCAATCATGCATCCAAATAACATGTCTAGAACTTCAAAAGTCGATTTATTCAAATTTTTACTATAGGTAGGATTTTAGAACAACAATAAAGAATAATGTTGACCTCAAAAATGGATCCAAATGTGTTAAAACTTACAGATACATATATAATAAGGCGAGAGATAATAAATCAATCAAAAAACACCTAAAAAGTGGAAATTTGCATGCAAATCGAGGCAAATCCAAAAATGAACGGCAATGATTTGATTGTTCTTCCCCAAAAATGTTGATTTGAAGATCTCAAATAAATTTCCTTGCTCCTCTACCCTTAATTTATGATTTAGACATGATTTGGAGGAGAAAATAGAATGTTTTGGGTGAAGAATGAGTTAATAGAGGTTTAGATCTATTTGGGAGATGGTAAAAATGATTGGGGATGTTTGTTTCAGCCAATATAGCTTCTAGACCAGAAATTAGTTATTAAGCCTCTTGCCAAACTCACTAATTACCCACTAAACTGCTATGGAAACTGCCAAACCTCGAAAAGCCATATCTCCTAGCTAGAAAGTCCAAATCACTATTATAACCATTCTACGGAAAGGGAAACTATCACATCTTTTCCAATAAAAGTGATTTTGGATGCTAATTCCACTTCAATCAAAAGCTATAGCCGTTACAAGTTTTCTGGTGTGAAATGTTAGTAGCAAGCATTTTCTGAAGTCATAGAGTCATATAACCTTATAAGAATTTTGAAACAATATTGGTGCCACCTGCATAAGGAAGTTGAGTCATAGCATGCAAGTGGGTATATAAGTTGAATGATGATGGGAGATATAAGGCTAGACTTGTTGTAAAGGGGTTTTCATAAAGGAAGGGGATGTAGTATGATGAGGAGCTTGCTCTGCTTGTTAGACATACTTCTATCCCGATATTGCTAGTTATAGTTGCAACTCACAACATAGAGTTAGAACAATTAGATGTAAACACTGCCTTTTTTCATAGATGCTTAGAGGAGACCATCTATATGAAGCAACTAGAATGATTTGTAGAGGATGGGAAGAAGGAATAGGTTTGCAAGCTAAAGATGTCTCCATATGGTTTGAAGTAGTCGTTTAGGCAATGATATAAGAGGTTTCACTCTTTTATGTTTACTCTTGGTTTTGATAAAAGCATTAACCATGCTTGCATTTATTTTAATCATGTGGACATTGGTAATTGGATATATTTACTCTTGTATATGGACGATATCCTAAACACTTCTACGTATAAAAAGATAAAATTGACAGGTTAAAACTGAATCTGAAGGCATAACTCGAGATGAAAGACCTTGGAGAAGCAAAGAAGATTTTACGAATAGAAATCCACAGGGAGAGAGAGAAATCTTAAGGTGTTGAGATTGATATAGAATGAACATATCCAAAATTGGCTTGTTCGGTTTAGCATGGAGAAGGCAAAGGCGATGAGTACTCTTATACCTTTGCATGTTCAGCTTTCAGAGAAGGGCTTCCGATCTCAAATGAAGATAAACTTTATATGGAGAAGGTGCCTTATGCTAGTGCAGTTGGAAGCTTAACGTATGTTATAATCTACGCAAGACCGAATGTTTCATAAGGAGTTGATTTGGTTAGTCGTTATATGGCTAATATGGAGAAGATGCATTGGGAAGCAGTGAAGTACATTTTGAGGTATCTTAGAGGAACAACATATTATGGGCTTGTTTTTGACAGTAGGGAAAAAATTTTCAACATGATTAGATTTCATGATTCTAATTATGCCGAATATAGAGATCGAAGGAAGTCATCCTTGGGTTACATTTTTAACTTGGAAAGACAACTATAAGTTAGAGAGCGAGATTGCAGACAATAGTCATCTTGTCTACTATAGAGGAGAAATTGATAGCCGTTGTTGAAGAAGCTAACGAGGCACTTAACTTGAAGTGGTTACTATGTGAGTTAGGCTTTGTTCATGGGAGTATAAAAGTGAACTGCGACAGTTAAAGCAAAATACATTTGGATGAGAATCTGGCCTTCAGTTAGAGAAGAAAGCACATAGAGGTAAGAGAGTCATTCCTTATTTCTATGAATGAAGAAAAGCAAGTATATCTTTAGAATATTCACACCAAGGAGAATGCAGTAGACATGTTCACTAAGTTCTTGCTTGTTGCAAAGTTTGAACATTACTTAAACTTGATTCGCTTATTGAGGTGGTAGGTGCCATATGGTGGCACATGGAGGAGATTGATAGGTCCTACATTGAGAGAGTACTTTCAACACTTTGTTGATGGACGGTGGCCTTGTCTGAGTTTGCTAAAAAAATGCAATTGGTGATGGTCACGCCGAAGCTCATTGGGGGCAGTATATGTGGTGTCTTGTCTGAGTGTTGCTTGGAGTAACAGGATGCAGGTGGAGTTGGTAGGCTTTTATGGAAATATAGTATCAAGGTGGAGATTATTAGATTTCGATGATAAAATATTTTTATATTAAAGAAGATTTGGAAGACATTGTTGATTTCGATGACAAAATATTTTCAACTATAAAAGATTTGGAAGAAATTTGAGTTAATGTGTAATAAAGACTCAAATATGTTGCTTCTTTTATTGCATTAAGAAAACAATGAATTATCTACATGAAATGGAGAATTATATTTGGAAGAATGAAGTAATGAATCAATTCCCAAATCAGCCGATTAAAGAAGATATTTTACCAGGCACATGCATACTAAAGGAAACTGAAAAAATAAAAAAGATAACCACTTTCCATATGAATAGAAGAATTAATGAGACATTGATTTACAACCATAAATCAATTACTTCAATCCTAAATAATAATCTCTATAAAAGATAACCTTTCTTTACAAATTAGTAGAATCCTCTCAGGTAGTATTTTCTTCACATTCTTCTTTTTAACCTCCATTATCAATCGTGTAATTTATTCTTTCTCAAAAAGTAATAAAATCTCCTCTTTCCAAAGTGGACGTACACTATCTCACGATAGTGGAACACTATAAATCATGTGTATGATCTTCTTTTCTATTTATGCATCTATGATCTACTGTTGCCTATGTTTTCTAGATATTTTTTGTTGTTTGTTTGATCGCACCACAACACAATCTTATTACTTCTGTGTAACATCCCTCATTTGGAGGCCTAAAACTGACTACTACGGATGATGTAGTCATCTATAGTTATTAATTTTCGATGACCAAATGTGGCGATGTTAGATACAATGATATACCAAAAACACCTGAATATGGAAAAAAATTAAACTCAATTTAAAACAAATTTCTAATTTCATTACAAATAGCATTTTAGATTCATTATATAATCCCATATGTAAGCCACATTTAGAGAAATTATAATTTATTACAAAAAAGGCCAAGAACGACATATGAAAATACCCCCTTGATTGATCAGAGTCTAAATATAGGCCATTAAACAAATTTTCCCTTAAATCCAAATAACACGGCAGACATAGATAAAATCTCCTAAATAGCTAGCTTGCCTTATGTATGTCTCCGAAAGCTTATCCATTAACTAATAACCTAGAAAACCCTTACCCTTAGCCTACTCAATTTAATTTTGAGAACCCGAGATTCTAAAGGGAAAAACATAAACTTCAAGTTTGAAAAAAAGTCAGTGGTGAATAATAATACACCATCTCGAACCTAATAGATATCTAGCGGGACCATGCCGCTGAGCATAACAGGTTTTCCCTTTGCTAGTACCTTAACCAAAAACTGTTAACCATATACTATATGTAACGACATGTGATTTTCAGTGAAAAAATAATACTTAAGTTAATAAGATGTTGGTGTTAATATTGGAAGAAACAAAAATTTATGATTTGTTAAAAAGACAAATAATTAGAATGTATGTTAATAACGTTAATTTAAGGCAACTGATAATTATTTTAACGCAAACTCAACTAATTGGAATGATTGGAAAGTTATAATTGTTCATAAAGTGTAAATGGTAAATAAACCAAATGTTGTATTAAACGGTGAGATTGTATGTAATTGATTGGAATTGATTAAAATAGAATAATTAATCCGTATATGAATTTATTAGTTTTGTTTGTTAACAATAAACATAGAATTGTGTTTGAAATTATAAGTTGTAACAATGGTTTAATTATCATTACATTATTTAATCTGTTGAAACTTAATTGTAAATCAATTGCAACAAATGTAAGTAAATATTGCGTTAATATGAGTTAAGATGAAAATTGTAGAATATTGATGTAATAAATAGAAAACCAATGTCAACGATGTCTATGAAGTAATGATAGATTGAATAAAAAGATTGAAATCAAAATGAATCAATTTATTGGGTTTTAAATTATAATTTAGTGAATTTATTACAATTGGAATTAGAACGCTGTAATTAGCGCGATATTAATAGTTGAATTTGCCATGGAAAATTGTTTTAAATGATTATAATTACTAGTTAATCAAAAGTGATAAAAAATTGTTAGTTATAAAATTTGACTTTGAAAAGTGATAAATTTAATTTAATAATAATATATTTAATTAACGTGACAATAGCCATTTTAGGCATTGTCTTTGATTTCGATGAAACTAGTTTCATTGGATCCAAAACAGTGAATTATTATAGGTTTCAATTTACGTAGCGATCAGACTTATAGTTTGATCATGTGGACTCAAAACGCGTAGAAATCAATTTGAATAAGCTGATTTTAAAAGCTAACTTCTGTATACAATGAAATTAGGAATTAAAACTTGTTTCATTGAGTTTAAAAATATCGAAAATCTATATTTCAATATATTGATGACCCGTTTTCGTTTCGAGAATGAAAAGAGTTTTTTTCGGTTCGTTGTTATCGTTTCGATCCAACCTTGCCTATAAATAGGCTGTTATAAACCCTAGTTGTTTCTCATTTTATTATTTTTGTACGTATCTCTTCTTCCTCCTTTTCAAACTTTAGAACATCAAACCTAATTCTCAAACTCCAAAATCTAATTTCAAAAAAAAAAGGTTACTCTAGGTTTACTTCGAGTCAGGAATTGGTTAGCTTCGGGTTCCAGAGGCAAAAACCCTACAACGACTTCGGGTCAGAGAGAATTCCATGGCAAACAAGGTGGATCTAGTTATGCTTTGAGTTCCTGAGGCGAAAATCCTACATCAACTTCGGATCGGAGCCAAATGACTCGGGTCTCGGGTCATCGTAAGTAACATTTGCATACGAGCTCGGATTCACGCTCAGTTTTCTCTAGTGCGATCATATCAAATTTCTGAATATTTTGGAACTAGTTTGGCTGCATTCTGAGACTGTTAATTTTTTTTGGCTAATTTGGATTTTAAATCGACGAAAAATCGAAGGTGAGCATTTTAACCCACTCACAATTACTAGATTATCTTATGTTTTTTAAATTAAATTTATGATGTGATTTAAATTTAATTGATTACCGTTTGGTATATTTAAATTATCACTCCAGCCAAATCTAAATTTTCCGAATTTAATTGCCATTTAATTTAGTGTTGAATTTAATTGTCAATTGAATACCTGTTGATGATAATCTATTAATTGATGTATTATTGAATGCTGGTTGTGATGGACGTTTGATTGTTGATATTGGATGACTAGATGTTATATTTTATATTGTTATAACACTACAAGTTCCCTGTGGGTTGAAATGGTACATACTTGAACGATCTGATAGATTAGGGAGAAATCGTTAGGGGTTGAAATGATAGGCTCAAGCGATTTCATGGATTTGAAGTTGAATTTTGGATTGTGGGTTGAAATGATATATACTCGTAATTTTTAAAAATTATTATCGATTGAAATAATATTTGTCCGTATCACTTGACCATAGGGTAGAAAATTATATACGGACACCGAATTGGTTAAATTAAATGATTCAAATCCTTAAATTTTGAATTCAGTTAAATAGTATTTTGAAATAAAATTTTATTTATATAAACTGAATTATTTTCGAAAATTCAAGCTTTAAATGTTAAAAGTGGAGTTGGTTTAATGAATTGGTTAAAGAATAAAAATGAAAATTTCAAAGTTGAAATTTGAAATATAAACAAAATTTATTGAAATTAAGTTATTGAAAATGTTTGAATATTTAAAATTTGAAATCTATGAAACTGAAATGCTTTAAAATTGTAGTTCACACATGAGTTTGAAATCGATAAAGTGAAATTATTTTTATGGGAATTTGAATTAAAAGAAAAATTAGCTTTGTTGAAATATGGATATGGTCTAGATTTGTTGAAATGGAAGGAATAGTTTAAATTTGATATTAGTTTCAAATTAATTATTTTAATATAAACTGTTTAGAAAAATATTATTTAAATTCAGATTTATTTAATTTTCAACCATTTTATATTAAAGTATATTAAATTATTTAACTATTTAAATCATTTAAACTATTTAATCTATTTTAAGCTACTTAATCCATTTTTAAAACATTTTAAAGTATTTAAATTATTTTAATCTATTTTAAACCATTAAAACCATTTAAAACTATTTATAAAGTACTTTAAACCATTTTAACTATTAAAAACTATTTTAAGCTATTAAACTATTTTAAAGTATTTTAAACCATTTTAACTATTAAAAACTATTTTAATATATTTTAAAACTATTTAAGCCATTAAATTATTTTAAAGTATTTAAACTATTTCTAACTAATTAAACTATTTTAAACTATTTTAAACTATTTATGACTATCTAAAACTATTTTCTAAAATTTAAGACGGTGTAAATTTGAAGTGTTTATGTTTAAATCCTAGATTTAAAAGCAAATATGATTGAATGATGTTATAATCTAAGTTAGATTTAAGATGATATTTTCTAGTGAAATGACATATTTGAGTAAATATGATGACTTGAAAATATGATTTCAAAGGTGATGTGATTTCGAAAATGAATATGATTTTGAAAGTAAATATGATTTCGAAAGTGATATGGCTTTGAGAAAATGATATTTTGATATCAATTATGGATTAGTTTTGGAAATGTAAAAGAACCATTCGGTGTGAAATAAATGTTTGGTTGTTAAAGAGACCGGGATCAGATATTGTCATACTCTCTACCAATATCGAAAACCAATTTAACAACTATGTACGTAGTGGAGATTTCAGAATAAAGAAGGATGGTTTGGCGAACGATTCTGTATGAGGTATTATCGTGCCCTGACTCCCGTGAGTCAGCTTGATGGGGCTAAAAAAGGAGCCATGCCGGGCCAAGTGAGGTCGCATTTCCAATCGGACACATTTGTTCAATACTATATTATGACTTTATGATTGATTTGGCGGCCACCCCTTGATTTGATTTGGGAGCGTGTTTCAAGTTAGGTGGTGCTAGTTGCTATGCTTTACCACCAGCCCGGATCCATAAAACTGTAGTATCCTACCTTGGGCATTGCCACGCGTGCCTTGTCACATGCCTTATTGCGCTCACTACGAGTTTGTTTTGTACTGTATTTAGGGAGCGCCTTCTGGGTAAACCAACGGTTTGGTGGAGCTTACGGTATTGTATAGACTACGAGAATATATAAAATGTGTTAAGGGGGAATAGGTAAAGCCTTATTGCTATTTTTTAAAACATTACTTTACTGTAGACATATGATAATAACATATTGTACTACATGGTAGATAGTTTAATGGATCCTTAGGAGATGGTATTCCTGAACATCTCTTAAGTTATTGCACTCTCATTAGACATGGATAGTAGATGTCGAACCTGTAAACATCTCTGACGCCATTACACTTAAAAATTTTCACTGTTAATTTAAATTACATAAGACCTTTTAGTTCCGACTTAAGTGTTTTGTCTTTCCATTACGCTCATGTCAGTCTGAGCTTTTCAGTGTATTAAAGACCTTATTTCTGAAGGATGAAGACGAAGATCGTATACTTCTATTATTTTATTTATCCCGCTTCATCATGTTGTTCCGCTGCATTATTTATTTATTTCTACTGTATGTACTCTATTGTAAAAGGGTAATCAAATGCTATTTGTAAAACAGCTTCATGAACTGTTTATTTGATTATAATATTTTGTCATTATGCTATGAGATTCTGTGTTTTGTTTTTCTTTCTTTCACTTTTTTTTTCCATATTTACCCCATAACAATCCTTTCTTTTGAATGGTCTGAGTCTAACATGTGTGGTTTATTATCAGTTTAAACCGTCCAAAAATTGGGTAGTTATAGTTGGTATCAGAGCTTTGGTTTAGTGATAACCTTAGCTTTGTGGGGTCTGACTCATTAGATATAGGGTAGTAATACCCTAGAATGAGTTTGTCTTAGTGTATATATAAGAGAATGCATAATTGTTAGTGTTATAATTATATTGTGTTAATTTGTTTTGTTTAGTATTTATAGATTCTGGTCAGTACATGGGACGCTATGACATTGATAGGGATTTCTAAACACTTAATAGGGCAGACCGACACAATATTATTTTGAAATATGGGTACTTGAAATAAATTTGCCTAGTATTATATTTTGTATATAAAGGAATAATTTTTATAAATAATATGATTAGATGTGATATAATTGTTTGTTAGGAAGTGAAATTTTGGGTGTAAAATAAGATTTACAGATAAAGTAAGTAAGAACTGAGAATTTGATGAATTAAATTTTGGGATTTTTGAAATTTCTTTCGAAAGATTTTGGAATGTAATATTAGTAGTATTTGGAAGTATTTTCAGTAATAAATATTTTCAAATGTGATTTGAAAGAATTGTTTTAGAAGAATTTAAAGAAATAAGTTATGTACTCCCCTCTCTATCGCTGGAAAATAATTTCGGTGATGAGGGCATGCATCATCGACGTTCATTTTCAAGTTTCAAAGTGGGAGGACCACTGTAGTAGTTTTACTACACATTTTTTTGACGACGAATCTTGATTTTTCTAAATATTATTTGGATATATAAAAGATATAATTATATATATTATTTTAAATGATTGAAAAGGAAACCCAGTATTCAGTTCTTAAGTTTCTGTAAAGTAGATATTTTAATTATTGTAATGAATGAAATCTTAAATATTTTAATAATTGAAAACATCTAAAATGTGTAATTAGAAACTATTTGCTAAGTAATTAATGAAATAGATAAGAAATTAGAAATTTGTGAATTGTTAATCAAAGGATATGAAATATTGAGCATTTTGTTAAGTAAAAGGAATAAGATGAACTTGTGTAACATTCTAAAAGACGTATATATAATTTACCAAGATATAAATTTGAAATATTAATAAGAATATGTTATAGAATATTATACCAGTAAAACTTAGCAAAACGAAAGTGTTCAACGGAATTTCTTCTGTAAGTAAAAACTCTAATATTATAAATTGTTATAAACTTAAGTTAATAGTTTGTAATGCTACTAACTAAATGTAATACAAAAAAGTGAATAATGTAAGAAAAATGATTATAAGCTTAAGTTAACATTTTAAGCTATTTATAATCAGATTAAATAGTAAAGGTGAATATTGTAAGTAATGGATTATAAACCTTAGTGATGTTTAAAAAGGAAATCAAAGTAAATGATAAACGTGAATTAAATCGAAATAAAATGTATATAATCCTCCAATAATGAATTCACTGATTATTTTAAACAATTGAAAAGGAAATAACTTATGTAAGCAAATGAATGTAAAGTAATGAAAAGAGAAAAAGGCACTGTATGAATGAATGGGAAATGGATCTGTAAGTAATGAATGTAAATTAAAGAAAAACATCATTGAATGAATGAAACTAATGAGCAATAAATAAAGTGAAAGGATATTTATAAGATGAACTTAAGGATACTTGAAATCCTTGTTTGTTTTGGCTTATGGATGTATGGGAAAGGGTACTTCTAACTGTATAGAGATGCATGAATAATCTATTAGGTTCTATCTAAGACTGTTGAGTGTATGGTATACCTAGTAGTTTATTTATCATTTTAAACGGTTAGAGGTTTCTGAAATCGAACAAACCATTTGTTTGGTTGCTATGAATGGTTGATTATTTTAGTTATATGTGATGATTGTATGTTTGGTGACTATTGCTATCTTGTGACTGTTTTGCTGTTATCGGTTGAAACAGCTTAAATTTTTCTTTTATATAATTATTAACTTCTTTGGATTATCTAAGTGAAATATAGTTTTATGGAAGCAATAATTACTACTTTTGGTTTCATAATTTAGCGTTGTTTGCCCGATAAATAGGTACGTTTCGGATTATGGTTTATAGCGATATTATATTGTTTTTCTCATGGTTTGGAATATTTTATTTTGAATATGATATATATGTGGTTATTACTGGTATTATTTTTCTCCCAGACCTCTCTGTATAAAGGACACTCTACTGAAATTTTCCATGAATTTTGGACTTAGAAAATTTTTGTGAAAATGTTTTTTAAACTTTAATTGAACTTGAATAAGAAAGGATTTAATTGTTTATAAATTAATACATTTTATTTGAGTTATTTAATTATGTAAATTTATTGTTTATAAATTGAATACTTTGAATAAAATATATTAATTCCTTCTTTTCCCTTCTTTTTCCTTTTCAAGGACGAAAATTTTGAGTGGGGGAGTGTGTAACGACCCATGATTTTCGTTGAAAAGAAAAATAATATTTAATTTAATAAGATGTTGGTGTTCATATTGGAATAAATAAAAATTTATGATTTATTCATAAGAAAAATAATTAGAATGTAATGTTAATAATGTTAATTTAAGGCAATTGATAAGTATTTTAATGCAATCTCAATTAATTGGAATGATTGGACAGTTATAATTGGTTATAAAGTGTAAATGGTAAATAAAACAAATGATGTATTAAACATTGAAATTGTATGTAATTAATTGAAATTGGTTAAAATAGAATAATTAATCTGTATGTGAATTTATTTGTTTTGTTTGTTAACAATAAACATAGAATTGTGTTTGAAATTGTAAGTTGTAACAATAGTTTAATTATCATTGCATTATTTAATATGTTGAAACTTAATTGTAAATCAATTGCAATAAATGTAAGTAAATATTGCATTAATACGAAATAAGATGAAAACTGTAGAATACTGATGTAATAAATGGAAAACCAATGTTAATTATGTCCATAAAGTAATGATTGATTGAATAAAAAGATTGAAATCAAAATGAATCAATTTATTGGGTTTTAAATTATAATCAACGAATTTATTATAATTGAAATTGGAAAGCTGTAATTAGGACAATATTAAAAGTTGAATTTGACATGGAAATTATTTTAAAAGATTATAATTACTAGTTAATCAAAAGTGATAAAAAACTGTTGGCTATAAAATTTGAATTTGGAAAGTGATAAATTTAATTTGATAATAATTTATTTAATTAACGTGAAAATAACCATTTTGGTCACTATCTTGGATTTCAACGAAACTTGTTTCATCGGATCCATAACAGTGAATTATTGTAGTATTTCAAGTTTCGTAGCAATCAGACTTATCGTTTGATCGTGCGGGCTCGAAATGCGTAGAAATTAATTCAAATAAGCTGATTTTAAAAGATAACTTCTGTATACAATGGAATTAGAACTTGAAATTTGTTTCATTAAGTTTAGCAATATCGAAAACCTATATTCCGATATATTGGATGACCCATTTTCGTTTCAGAAACGAATTTGGCCTTTTGGGGTTGTTGTTATCGTTTCGATCCATCTCTGCCTATATATAGGCTGTTATAAAGCCTAGTTGTTTCTCATTTTATAATTTCTGTATGTACATCTTTTTTCTCCTTCTCAAACATCAGAACATAAATAATTCCCAAATTCCAAAAAGCTATTTCAAAAAAAAAAAAAATTGGTTGCTCCAGGTTTACTTCGAGTCAGGAAGAGGTTTGCTTCGGGTTCCAGAGGCGAAATCCCTGCAGCAACTTCGGGTCAGAGAGAATCCCATGCCAAACAAAGCGGATCTAGTCGCGCTTCGAGTTACAAAGGTGAAAACCCTGCAGCGACTTCGGGTCAGGAGCTAAATGACTCAGGTCTCGGGTCAATTTAGAAAAAATCAGAGTAAGCACCAGGTAATTGAGGTGGCGACCCGAAGTAAGACCTGAAGTCGAAATTTTCCAATCTTCTAACGTTAATAACTTTTGCTTACGGGCTCGGATTCACGCACGGTTTTCTCCGTTGCAATCGTATCAAAATTTTGAAAATTTTGGATGTAGTTTGGCAACATTCTAAGACTATTAAATTTTTAGGCAAATTTTGGATTTTAAATCGACGATAAATCGAAGGTGATTGTTTTAACCAACTCACAACTACTAAATTATCTTATGTTTGTTAAATTAAATTTATGATGTGATTTGAAGTTAATTGAATGTTTTTTGGTATATTTAAATTGTCACTCCAGCTAAATTTGAATTTTTCCAAATTTAATTGCCATTTAATTTAATATTGAATTTAATAGTCAATTGAATACCTGTTGATGATAATCAGTTAACTGATGCATTTATTTGTTGATTGAATTATGATTGTGATGGATGTGTGATTATTGATATTGCATGACTGAATGTTATATTTTATATTGTTATAACACTGCAAGTTCCCTGTGGGTTGAAATGATACATACCTGAACGACCTGATAGATTAGGGAGAATCATTATGGGTTGAAATGATAGACACAAGGATTTATACTAAAATTTAAGACTGTGGGTTGAAATTATATATACTCGTAAATTTAAAAATTATTACGGATTGAAATGATATATGTCTGTATCACTTGACCATAGGGTAGAAAATTATATACGGACACCGAATTGGTTAAATTAAATTATTTAAGTCCTTTAATTTTGAATTCAGTTAAATGGTATTTTGAAATAAAATTTTATTTATTTATATAAACTGATTTTTTTCGAAAATCCAAGCTTTAAATGTTAAAAGGGAAGTTGGTTTAATGAATTCGTTAAAGAATAAAAATGAAAATTTCAAAATTGAAATTTGAAATATGAATGAAATTTATCGAAATTGAGTTATTGAAAATGTTTGAATATTTAAACTTTGAAATCTATGAAATTGAAGTGCTTTAAAATTGTAGTTCAAACGTGAGTTTGAAATAGATAAATTGAAACGATTTTTATGGGAATTTGAAATGAAAGAAAATTTAGTTTTGTTGAAATCTGGATATGGTCCAAATTTGTTGAAATGGAAGAAATAGTTTAAATTTGATATTAATTATAAATTAATTATTTCAATATAAAATATTTAGAAATATATTATTTTAAATTCAGATTTATTCAGATTTTCAAACCATTTTATATTAATGTATATTGAACTTGTTTAACTATTTAAATCATTTAAATTATTTAATCTATTTTAAGCTACTTAATCTATTTTTAAACTATTTTAAAGTATTTATACTATTTTAAACTATTAAAACCACTTAAAACTATTTTTAAAGTATTTTAAACCATTTTAACTATTAAATACTATTTTAATCTATTTTAAAATTATTTTAAACCATTTTTATATAAAAAATATTTTAATATATTTTAAAACTAGTTTAAGCTATTAGACTATTTTAAAGTATTTTAAACCATTTTAACTATTAAAAAATATTTTAATATATTTTAAAACTATTTTAAGCTATTAAACTATTTTAAAGTATTTAAACTATTTTTAACTAATTAAACTATTTAAAACTACTCAACTATTTATGACTATCTAAAACTATTTTCTGAATTTCAGACGGTGTATATTAAAGTGTTTATATTTAAATCCTTGATTTAAAAGCAAATATGATTAAATGATGTTATAACCTAAGTTTGGAGTTGAAATGATATTTTCTAGTGAAATGAGACATTTGAGTAAATACGATGATTTGAAAATATGATTTCAAAGGTGATATTACTTCAAAAATGAATATGATTTCGAAAGTAAATATGATCGCGAAAGTGATATGGTTTTGAGAATATGATATTTTCATATCAATTATGAATTGGTTTTGATAATGTAAAAGAACCATCCGGTGTGAAATAAGCATTTGGTTGTTAAAGAGATTGGGATCGGATATTGTCATGCCCTCTACCAACACGATAAACCACTTTAACAACTGTGTACGTGGTGGAGATTACAGAATGAAGTAGGATGGTATGGCGACGATTCTGTATGAGGTAGTATCATATTCCTGACTCCCGTGAGTTATTGTCGATTTAAACCGTCTAAAAGGGTGAGTTGTTACACTGTGCACCTGCGACCATAATGGTTAAAACATAACATAATATGATGATATGCAATTATACAAATATACCATGGATTTCCTATCCCTGTTCATCTGATTATCTGTTCCTAGTCATAGTTTCTAGTGCCACTATTAACCTATTAGTTTTCGTAGGCTAACTAATAACCTGTTCCAAGCTTACAGACTATCTGTCCGGTTTCATAGTTTTCATCGAATTACTAAGAACTTATTGGTGTCTACCTGGTGTCTGACCATAATATCATCCAATCATAGTTTTCATGGGCTGACTATGAACCTACTAGATTCTCCAATAACATCTCTCACGTCATAGTTTTCATGGGATGACTATAAACGTATTGATCTCTATCAATAACCTATTCCGAACATAGTTTTCATGGAATCACCAATAACCTATCGCCCCTGCCAATAACATTTCTCAAGGCATAGTTTTCATAGGCTATAACTTTTCACAGGTGTAGAATTAGGGTAACGAATCTATTACATTGCTTCCAAATGATGGTTTCTCTTTCTGTAGAGTGATCATAATAGAGAAATTGACTTATGGTTATAAAGTTATACATGTTTTAATTTTCAAAAACATAGCTAGTGGAAGGGTTCCACCAAACAGTGGCGAAAGGGGGCTCCACCCAACAGTGGAGAAAGGAGTTCCACCAAAAGAGGAGAAAGGGGGTTCCACCAAACAGTGGAGTAAGGGGATTCCACCAACTTTGGAGAAAGGGGATTCCACCCAACAGTGGAGAAAGGAGGTTCCACCCAAAAATGGAGAAAGTAGGTGCCATCGACATTGGAGAAAGGGGGTTCCACCGACATTTTGCTAAATAAAGTATATTCCTTTCACTAACTCTTATTGTTTGTCAGATTCCTATTGGTTAGAAGTATACTTTATCAATTTTTTTGCAGAAAAACTTCTATAATCAGATTTCATGATTTCCAAAATTATTTTAAACCATTAAATTGAATTTAAATTTTAATATAATTATTAAGCCTTTATGGCTTAGAAAATTCATAATAAATCGAAAAACTTGAGAAAAATCCTACAAATTCACCAAAAATCTGAAATAATATTTTCTTTACTATATAAATATTTTGGGGCAAAATTCATTATTTTATTATCTTTAGTAATTAAAATTCGAAATAAATGCCCTTTTCACTATAGAAAATTCACAAAATATTCCTATTAATTCCGAAAATTATGAGGTTAAAAATCCATCTTATAAATTATATACTACACAACATATCCAAAAATCATGTAATTTGGAGGTCATTCACTAAGGTTTTCCCCTGAAATTTATCGTAATAATTTCATAAACATTCCAATAAATCACCATTCATGCAAACAACGGTAAAATCAACCTTATCATCATCAAACAATTTAGAATACATGAAAAATCCAAAATTTAACACAGTAGAATGCGGTGGATACTATTATTCACCTTGTTTTCAGAAAAAAGAGCTAAGATTTGAGTTGTTGATTTGATTCTCCATAGCTTTAGCTTGATTCTCTAACTTTTCTTCCTTTAAAAGCTTCAGCATTGGCCTATACTTTGTTTGTGTTTTGTGTGGATGTAAAAATGAATTAAGATATGAGGGTGGAAGGGTTTATGTTTCAGAAGTGAAAGTTATTCCTGTTTACCCCCTCTCATAAATCCTCCTACTTGTGTTTAAGTTAAAATAATCTTATATGTCGATTAGTTAGGGCATAATCCAATTAATTATCAAATCTTATCTCCTTTTCAGGCCACACATTATTCTGTTTAATTAATCTAATTAAATCTCCTGAAAATTAGGGGTGTTACAAGCTCCCATTCTTAAAGAATTTCATCCTCGAAATTCAATAAGGACTACAAAGAAGCATAGCAATCATGCCAATAAAGCTAGTATATCACACCAGCAAAAAGTCTATATAAAACAAATATAGACCATACCCTCATAACAGCATAGGATAAGTATCCATAATCTTGTCTTCCATTTTCCAAGTACAGCCCTTTTCATTGTCGCTCTACTGAACTTTTACCAACTTGACTATCTTGTTTCTTAACCTCTTCTCATCTCTCGTTACAACCCAAACTGACTGCCTAATAAAAGTTAGATTCGGTTCTACTATTATGTCTTCCAATGAAGTTGAAGGGATGCTAGTCACTTGGTCTTACGAAGATGAGACACGTGAAATACATTATGGACACTTGCCAAACTGTTCAATAATTCTACTCTGTATGCGAGATTTCCGATCCTCTCTATGACTAGAATGGTCCAACATATCTCGGCGCCAGTTTCCTTATTTCCAAATCATACCACACCATTTGTCGGTGATACTTTAATGAAAAACCTATCTCCAACTGAGAACTCTAGATCCTTACACCTCTTATCTGCATAACTCTTTTGTCTAGACCGAGCTTCCTTTATTCTACCTTAGATAAACTCCATCTTTTATGTTGCTTCTCTCACCATATCTGGACCAAACTGTCTCCGGTCTGTAACCAACATGCTAGTGATTTGCATAGTCTTCCATGTAAATATTCGAGAGGTTCCATTCCGATACTAATCTGATAACTGTTATTATAGGAGAACTCAACTAACTGTAGGTTGTCTTTCCATGATCCACCAAAATCTAACACATAAGCTCTCAATAAATCCTCAAGTAACTTATTAACTCTCACTGTCTGCCAATCTGTCTGAGGGTGATAAGCGGTACTCATCTTGAGCTTGTTACCTGACACATACTATAGACTCTTCCAGAACTTGCTAATAAGCAAAGTATCTCTATCACTGACTATACTACTAGGAATCCCATGTAGCCTAACTATGTCCTTCATAAACAATTTAGCCAAAATAGGTGCCATCCTGGTTAAATGAACTGGAATGAAATGGACACACTTGGTCAACCTATCCACCATGACCCATATATTTTCATTTCCTTTATTCGACCTTGGAAACCCGTCTACAAAATCCATGAATATCGAATTCCATTTCCAAACCTGTATCTCCAAAGGTTGAAGCAACCCACTCGGCTTTTGATGTTCGACCTTTACTTGTTGACAGTTCACACTGCTTTACCCACAAGCCAACATCCCTCTTCATACCTTCCTAGTAGAAACTCCTCTTCGTATCCTGATACATCTTGGTCCCCCCCAGGATGAATCGTAAACTTCAATCGATGACATTCTCTAAGGACCTTCTTCTTTAGGTTTTCTACATCTGGTACACACAACCGTCCCTTCTTTCTCAACCATCCCTTTTGATCAAGACTGAAATATTTTAGATCATCAATCTTCGATCTAACCTCAAGACTTCTAATCTTCTCAGCCAACAATGGATCCTCTTTTCTACTTAAAAGCAATCCTTTTGATCATAACTGGTCGGACTTCCAAGCAGGATAACACGGCAGTGCTCTTACTAGAACTAGCAGTCTATCTTAACTGCGCACTACAAGTAGTCAAAGCCTTCAGGTCCTCCCACTTTGCTAACATAGCTAATGCATTCTGATGTTTCCGCTACTTTATTTCCTTTTCTTGGCGTATACTTTATAACAAAATCATAAGCGTTAAAATCTCCAACCACCTCTACTGTCTTATATTTAACTCCTTATGAGTGAATAAGTACCTTAAGGACTTATGATCAATGTATAACTAAAATCTCTCCCCTAATCGATAATGTCTCCATATTTTCAATGCGAATATCACCACTGCCTCAACGCCTTAAGACCACTCTAAGGCGAACTTCATGCTCTCTTTCATCCTTAGAGTATATTAAGATGTCATCTATGAATACCAAAAAAAATCTATCCAAGTGCTGTTGAAAAGCCTGATTCATCATATCCACGAAGAAAGCTGGCAACATTCGTTAACCCGAATGGCATCACTACCCACTCATATAAACCGTACCTGGTTCGAAACGACGTCAACGAAGTACTGCCACTCTTAGTTGATGGAAACCTATCGCTAAATCCAATTGGAAAAATACTCTGGCTCCACCAAATTGATAAAATAAATCATCAATTCTTCGTAAATGATACCTATTCTTGATCGCCATCTTGTTCAACTTACGTTAGTCAATACGCATCGATAACGACCTATCCGGTTTCTTTGTGAACACCGCAGCCTCTCCCCAAGGCGAACTGCTTGGTCTAATGAAAACTTTCTTTCTAAATCCACTAGTTGCACCTTCAGTTCATTCATATTGGTAAGCTTCATCCTCCTAAGTGGTCAACTTACAGGTTCTGCTCCTAGCACAAGATCTATCTGAAACTCAATGCCTTACTTCGGTGATAGTCCTGCGTCTGGCTCAAAAACATCTGCAAACTATTTTGCTACCAACACTATTGTTTATGATGTATTTATTTGTTGATTGAATGGTGAGTATATAATACGGTTATGACTATTGGGGTGTCTTAGCGATATTTTCCTATCCTGGTAAAATATCCTAGCGTCATACCTATCTAACCAATCCATACCCAAAATGATCCCAAAGCCTACTAAATAAAGAACATACAAACTGCATGCAAACTTATGACCTAACAAATCAAGTTCTAACTGGTCACATCTTATTCTCAGAGTTGCATACCCTCCTATCAGATTTGCAACCCTTAAGGAAGTAATAAGGTACGAGGGTCCTAAACATTACTTATCTACCAAATATTGGGATATAAATGAATGCGATGCACCAGTATCAAGTAGTACCCTAACCGGTATACTATGAATCAAACGCGTACATTCCATCATAGTCTTCCCCTTCAGAGCAGCAGTTGGTCTAGAAGATGAAGGTTCCAAGGCAAAAACCTTTCCCTTATCCGCAGGTTCTGGACATCAATTCTTGTAATGCCCGATCTGGTTATAGCTGAAGCACTTCACTCCTTTCTTATCTGCTACTTTCTTCCCTTTTCTAGTTTAACATTCATGAGTAAAATGTCCTTTCTTATTGCACTTGTAGCAAACTACATCAGCCTTCCCTTTCTTGGCAGCTCCTTCTTTCTGAGCTCCTTTCCATTTAAAGAAATTTTTCTTCTTTTCCTGGGGATCTTGAACCTCGACCGACTCCTCTTACTAAACATAGGGAGCATCGCTTCATTCTAGATGGCCTTCTCCACTACAACATTGCTTGGGTCACATAGTTATGGCATGGAAGCCCTGGCAATCTCTAGCTTCAGTCCTCAAATAAACTTTTCATTTTTCTTGATGACGATGTCAATCATGGCATATCCGTATCTGGACATCTCATCAAATTTCATGGTATATTTGATTATCAACATCTCCCGCTGCTCCATATCCATAAACTTCCTCATCATAGCCGACTTTGCCACTTCGAATGGAAACCTCTCTTCGAATCACTTTCGAAACTCAGCCAGTTTAATTCTTCTTTAGGTACCCCAACAATAACCCCATTCCACCAATATAATACTGCTGCCTACAACTATCTGAAAGCAAAGTCTTCTTTTCTATTCATCATTTATTCCCAAGTCAGTGAAAATTCTTTCACTGTGCAATAACTAGTTTTCTATTTCGACAACATCCTCTGTTCCTAAAAATGGCTTTCCACCAAGACTGGTGTAATCCCTACTTAGCTTGGCATAGTTATTGCCAACTGGGCCTATCCCCTAACATTAACAACCTTTCCTCTAACTACCCCTGTAGCTGCTCCAGCTTGCATCAGATTGAGGAAAAATTGGTCCAGCATCCCCATTTCTACGGGTGAGGTTCTAGCACCTACATTGGCATTTGCGTTTGATTTAGCATTTTACTGTCGACTCGGATTCCTCCTAGTATTGAGTCGAGCATTTCCATTAGTTGCGGTGCTTCCTCCACTAAGATTTACTCTTTCGTTTCCTACCTCTATATCTTCCTTCCTCGTATATCTGCATACGAGCCTTAGTAAGAAATAAAAGAACGGTCTAAGAGGAAGTGGAATACACACTTATATATATATATATATAATATATATATATATGTATATATATATATAACAAATGGAAGTACGTTACTATAGCACTATCCCAAAACCTAGTCTCATTTTCTGATTCATTGGGTTAAGTATTGAAAATCTTTTAATATCAAATTTCTTTTAAATTTACATAAAATAATGCTCTGATACCGACTTGTAACATCCCTATTTGGAGGCCCAAAACTGACTGTTACGGATGCTGCAATTATCCGTAATTATTAACTCTTGGTGACCAAATATGGTAATGATAGATATATTGATATACCAAAAACACATGAATATGAAAAAAAAAACTCAATTTAAAACAAATTTCTCATTTCAGTACAAATAATATTTTAGATTTATTACATAATTTAATACGTAAGCCGTGTTCAGAGATACAGTTTATTAAAAAATACGCTAAGAGCGACATACGAAGATACCTCCTTGGTTGATAAGAGTCTAAATATAGGTAATTAGACAAAGTTTCCCTTACATTCAAATAACACTGCAGACAATAGGTAGAATCTCCTAATTGCTAGCTTGCCTCCTGCACGTCTCCGGATGCTTATTCATCAACTAATACCTAAAAACCCTTTCCCTTAGCCTACTCAAATTAATTTTGAGCACCCAATAGTTTAAGTGGAAAAACATAAACTTCTAGTTGGAAAAAAGTCTGGTGTGTATAATAATATAGCATCTCGAAACAAATACATATCTAGCGGGACTATGCCGCTGAGCGGAATGGGTTTTTCCCTCGCTAGTACCTTAATCAAAAAATTAACCATATACTATGCACCTATATCTACAATGGTTAAAACATAACATAATATGATGATATGCAATTATATAGTATATCCTGGATTTTCTATAGTTTCTAGGGTCATTATTAACCTAATAGTTTTGGTGGGTTAATTAATAACTTTTTCCAAGCTTACGGACTATCTGTCCCGTTTCATAGTTTTCATAGGATTATTAAGAACCTATTGGTGTCTACCAATAACATCATCCAATCATAGTTTTCATGGTTAATTATGAACCTACTGGATACTCCAATAACGTCTCTCAGTTTAAAGTTTTCATGGGCTGATTATAAACCTACTGATCTCTATCAATAACCTATTTCAGAAATATTTTTCATAGGATCACTAAGAACCTATCGGCCCCTACCAATAACAATTTCCAAGGCATAGTTTTAATGGGGTATAACTTTTTATAGGTGTAGAATTAGGGTATCTAACCTATTCCACTGCTTACGAATGATGATTTCCTTTTTCATAGAGTGGCCATAATAGAGAAATGGACTTACAGTTAAAAAGTTATACATGTTTTAAGTTTTGAAAACATAGCTGGTGAAAGGGTACTAAAGTAACAGCGGCGGAAGGGGTTCCACCCAACAGTGGCGAAAGGGGGTTCCACCCAAGGTGGAGAAAGGGGCTCCACCAAACGATGGAGAAATGGGGTTCCACCAACGTTGGAGAAAGGGGATCTCACCCAAAATGGAGAAAAGAGGTTCCACCAGAAAGGGGGTTCTACCAACATTGGAGAAAAGAGGTTCCACCAACATTGGAGAAAGGGGTTCAGTGGCAAACTCTAATTAACGTAAAAACTGCTATCTTGCTAAATAAAGTACATTCTTTTCACCAACACTTGTTGTTACCAAATTCCTATTGGTTAGAGGTATGCTTCATCAATTTCTTTGTAGAAAAACTTCTGTAATCAGATTTCATGATTTTCAAAATTATTTTCAAACCATAAATTATATTAATATTTTAATATAATTGTGAAGCCTTTCTAGCTTAGAAAATTCATAATAAATCGAAAAAATTTGGGAAAAATCCCAAAAATTCACCAAAATCTAAAATAAAATTTCTTTAAAATACAAAATTTCGGGGAAAAATTCATTATTTTATTATTTTTAATAATTAAAGCCCTAAATTAATGCAACTTTCCCTTAGGAAATTCACAAAAAATACCAATTAATTACAAAAATTATGAAATTAAAAACCCATCTCCAAAATTATGTATTACACAAAATATCCAAAAACAAGTCATTTAGAGGCCATTCACTAAGGTTTTTCCCTTGAAACTTATCATAATAATTTCCTAAAAATTCCAATAAATCACCATTCATGCAAACAATGGTAAAATCAACAATATCATCATCAAATAATTGAGAATTCATCAAAAATCTGAAATTTAACATATAAGAATGAGATCGATACTATTGTTCGCCCCATTTTGAGAAAAAGAGTTGAGATTTGAGTTGTTGATTTGATTCCCCTTAGCTTTAACTTAATTCTCTAACTTATTTTCCTTAAAAGCTTTAACGATGGCCTCTACTTTGTTTATGTTTTGTGTGGTTGTAAAAATGAATGAGAATATGATGGTGGAAGGGTTTATGTTTAGGAAATGAAGCTTATTCCTATTTTTCCCTTCTAATAAATCATCATACTTATGTTTAAGTTAAAATAATCTTATATGTTTTTAGTCAAGGCCTAGCCAAATTAATTATGAAATCTCATCTCATTTTCATGCCATACATTATTCTATTTAATTAATCTAGTTAAATCTCTTGAATAATTTAAAAAAAAAATTAGGGATGTTACATTCCGCGTGCATTTGGGTTGATTTACAATCATTTGTGTGAACTTACCCAACATTCACATCACTATTTTCCTACGTATTTGATAAAAAATGATAATAAACCTATAAAAATACTAAGAAAACTAACGAAAAACACATCTTGAACCTCCCAAACGAAAACAACATGGATTTGTTTAGCAGCATGTTTGTCGATGGATGATAGTATCTATGGATCACTTATCCCACCAACAACAAGCCTTCAAGAAGAGGAATAACACAGGCATGTTAGCTGCAAGATTACGGCTAGTCTCTCTTATGAATTCTCATTCTTTTCTCTTATGACGAAGGTTTAGGCAACTTAGTTGATGCCAATTATGTATGCCATGTCCTATTTGTTGCTTAACCAGGCACTTTTTGGCCAATCTTGGATGTTTTCACTTCAAAACGACCCGTTGATAGCTCTAGTGGCATAAGACTTACTAAATGTAGTGTTCAAAGGGTGCGGTGAATGTGTTGCCCAACGATATCACGGCCACCAAAATGATGTCAATGATAAGATTCATCGTGTATACGTTATCAAAACCAATAAAAATTGTAAATAGCATATAAATAATAGAAAGTTATAGAAGCTATTATGATATATAGTGTACATGAGCATAAGAAATACATGATGTAAACATACCCTTACGTAGTTTGGGAATTCATTTTCACTTGTCCACTAACAGTTTGCATTTATTGGTCGACTCCTCACTATCGCTATCCCACTCTAGTGGATTCCTAATCTCATATGGTTGTGGGGCTAAAGGTATGAAACAAAGAATATTTTCTAATTTGGATATTGATCCAGCATCATAATAGCCTGCTCACGAGTCTTCCCTTATAAGATTTCCCAAGGGAGTACAAAAATTGGTCCCCATTATGTGCAAAGTGTGTGCAGGAAGTACCTTCTTCACTAATACGGTGACTACTACTTTCAACTCCTCCTACTTCCCACACCTTATCATCCATTTCGTCATCTTTGACTTCTTCATCTCCATCATTATCATCAGCATCCCCATCTTTATGGAGTAAAAGCTCAGGGTCCCCCTTTTATATCTCATTATTAATTTTCTTTTCCTATTTGTATAATTATTTCAAACTCATCAACCCTATCCATGGTCTGGTTCTTCTCAAAGATGCTAACCGCCCTCAAATTATTTTTGTTGGAAGCCAACCTTCCATTCCTCATTAAGTGAAGAGATGATCCCCTGATACTTAGTTTTAAAGCACATAGCATCCTCGATTAAAAGATAGGTGTAGCATAGGGCAGAAAATACACAATTAGATAACTAGACAAATACTGTAAGGAAAACAATTTGCTAACAACCAAGCGCTTATTTGGAACATAGAAATTAAGGAACCAAACATCAATTTGATGCTTTGAACCTTTTATATGGATGAAGTAGGAGTCACCATAACCAGTGACCATATTGGAAATGCCTCAAATATGTTTAACTGGGAGATGGCATTGTAGGTGGTAGAATCCATCTTTAGGATTGTGTAGAAATTTTTTCAATTGGTACATATGCATAACGAAGCCCGACTGACGCAGCGCATTTAACACTCTGACGTGCTAATAATGTTTTGATGCAAATTGACGTAGCTTTCTTCCTCACGAAATGATTTCGTGTCAAGTAAACCAAGATAAATGCCTAAATCCGTTGATCTCTCGAGATACCGGATTCTAGCTATCTTCAACACGTTGATCGTGCATGATTCCGCGTTAGAAGATCTACGATTCTTCGACATTAATCTCGCGCACGAGATTCCGTGAATCGGCTTCAAGTTCGTTGATTCGAGCGCACTCGAATATCCGAAGATGGAAGAAGAAGGAAATCACACTCAACTTCAACAAAAGTGGAAAAAGAACACAAACAAATTTTATTAAAAATATCAACCCCTTTTACAAGTGACACCACATCCCTATTTATAGGAATTTTACAACACATAGACTTGCGACTTATCATAGTGACTCACACAGCGACTCACGACCTACGAATTAAAACAAACGACTTAACAATTACAACACACATAACAATATATGAGTTACAACAACGCAACATAACAAACAATATGACATAAGAAAACAACGGCTTAACTCGAGCGACTCAACACATACGACTTAAGGAATCAGCGACATAAGCATCAGCGACTTAAGAATATACGACTTAACGATATAAGCTTCAACGACATAAGAAATCCACGCGGCATAGTTTGAGCGACTTAAGGCTTGAGCGACTTAAAGAGAGCAGCGACATAAGATACCAGCGACCTAAAGAAAATAGCGGCATAAAGAACTATGGCATCAAGTGAGCGACTTAAGGAAGCAACATCAGGAGCGACTTATAGAAACATGTGGTCTAACTGAGCTACCTAAGGAATGCGCAACTTAAAACTGAGCGACTTAACTGATGCGGCTTTAGGAAATGACTTAAGTGATGTGGCTTATCTTTAGGCGACTTAAGAAGGTGAACGGCTTATAGAATGCGACTTAAACAACTTAAGCTATCCTGGTGCGTTGCCGACTCATGGAACTGCGACTTAACTCGCTAGGACGCTCAAACGACTTATCATAAGGCGCTGTATCATCCTCCACCGCATCATCCTCCCCTGGTTGAAAAGAATTCATCCCCGAATTTACACTTTCCTCTTGTTCGACATACTCAGACTCATGATATGGGATCAAATGTTTGACGTTGAAAACGTCAGCAGTATGGATATGATTCGACAATCTCAACTGATACGCATTCTCATTAATTTTCTTTACGATTTCCAAAGGACCAATCTTTCTAGCAGCTAGCTTGTTGTAAGCACCATTAGGAAATCAATCCTTAGTCAATACTGTATATACAAAATCTCCTTCTTTGAATTCAACATGTCGTCGTTTGATATCTGGGGATTGCTTATACTTCTCATTCGCCTTAACCAATCGCTCTTGCACAACCTTGTGGCATTCTTGCAATTCATTCACAAAATCACTAGCTCGCTTGATCACTCCTTTCTGCTGTGGAACTGTACATAAATATAATGGTCCTTTTAGAAATGTTGAATAAACAACCTGGAATGGACTAAAACCAGTGCTAAAATTAATTGCATGGTTTTGTGCAAACTCAGCTTGACACAGCTTGGAATCCCAACTCTTCAGATTGTCATTCACGAAGCATCTCAATAGATTACCCAGGGATCTATTCACAATTTCTGTCTGTCCATCCTTCTGTGGGTGATAAGCACTACTAAATTTCAGCTTTTTCCCGACCATTCTCTATAGACTCATCCAAAAATGACTCAGAAAACGAGTGTCTCTATTTGATACAATAGATTTAGGCAACCCATGAAGACGATAGATCTCTCTGAAGTATAACTGTGCGATATTAATTGCATCTGCCGTCTTCTTACATGCAATAAAATGTACCATTTTGGAAAACCGATCAACCACCACATAGATAGAATCATCGCCACGTTGCATCCTCGGTAAACCCAATACAAAGTCCATGCTCACATCCACCCATGGCTTAGTAGGTATAGGCAACAACAAATATAACCCTACATTTGTCGCGGTCCCCTTTGACACTTGACAAATATGGCACCTCTGAACAAACCTTTCAACTTCTTTTCTCATTGACGGCCAAAAATAAGATTTCGAAACCAACTACATAGTACGGTCACGGCCCACGTGTCATTCTTCATGCAATTCTTTGATGATCTTCACTCGTAAACTGCAATCTGGAATACACAACTGATTTCCTTTAAATAGAAAACCATCAACCAACACATATCCATCCATGCTTCCTTGCTTGACTTTGTCTAGGATCCTGGAAAAATATGAAACTGAAGTAAGCAAATCTAGAGGTAAGTCAAAACCCATCACCTCTACTCGCATAGTTGTAGCAAACTACTCCTTCGACTCAATGCATCGGCAACGCAATTAGTTACTCTAGACTTATGCTTGACGACGAATGTAAATTGCTGCAAATAAGCTATCCACGATGCATGCCAGCTGCAATTTTATCCTGCCCTTGTAAATATTCCAATGCTTCATGATCCGTATACAAGACAAATTCTTTGTGGAACAAATAATGTCTCCAATGCTTCACAGCCTGCACAATCGCATAAAATTCCACATCATAAGTATTGTATCTTATCTTTGCTCCAGAAAGTTTTTTACCTAAATAAGCAATTGGACGACCCTTCTGACTCAATACTCCTCCAATTCCAACTTTCGATGCATCCGTATGTAACTCAAATAGCAATTGAAAATCTGGCAACACTAGAATCGGTGCTGAGGTTAAAAGTTCCTTGATTCGCTCAAAAGCAAATTCTGCCTCTTTCGTCCATGAAAACTTCTTTCCCTTCATACAATCAGTAACAGGGGCCATCACACTACTAAAGTGTGGTATAAATCTTTGATAAAATGAAGCTAACCCATGATAACTTCTGACTTCTGTGATAGTTTTGGGCTGCGGCCAATTTCTGATTGCGACTACTTTACTCTGATCCACCTGCATTCCCTCCTTGGATACGACATATCCCAGAAATAAAACACTTGGTGTCATGAACACGCATTTCTTTGTCGCTGCATAGAACTGTTCTTGACGAAGAATAGTTAACACCTTTCGCAAGTGTTGAATATGCTCCTCTGTGCTTGCACTGTAGATCAAGATATCATCAAAGCAAACAACAACAAATTTCCCAATGTAAGTTTTGAAAATTTGATTCATCACCCTCATAAATGTACTTGGTGCATTAGATAGACCAAAGGGCATAGCCAGCAATTCATATAATCCTTCCCAAGTCTTGAATGTTGTCTTCCATTCATCACCTGGTCTAATACGAATCTGATGATAACCACTCTTAAGATCGATCTTTGAAAAGATTACTGACCCACTAAGTTGATCCAATAGATCATCAAGTCTTGGCATAGGAAATCTGTATCTGACAGTTATTTTATTGATTGCCCTGTTATCCGTATACATCCTCCATGAACCATCTTTCTTTGGCACTAACAAAGCTGGTACAACACAAGGACTGAGACTTTCTCGAACATGCCCTTGTTCAAGAAATTCCTCAACCTGTCTCCTCAACTCTTCATGCTCTTTCGGACTCATACGATAATGTGGCCTATGCGGTAAAACAGCACCTGGCACTAGATCAATCTGATGTTGTATGTCCCTCAATGGCGGTAATTCCTTGGGTAATTCCGCAGCAAAAACATCTTCAAACTCATCCAACACTGGTCTAACCTCTGCAGGAATTTCACAATCTTCACTTGCTTCATACCCAATCAACATAAACATTTCCGCACTATATTTCACCTCTTCAACAAAATCTTTCGAAGATAATAAACTAGTTGATTCCACCTTCTTCTTTGCTTTGCTTTCACTTTGTTCACGCTTCTTAGGAACCAAAGTAATTTGTGTACCTTCAAACATGAAACTGTAGCTGTTGGTGCGACCATATGTTGTACAACTCTATCATATTGCCATGGTCTTCCCAAAAGTAAATGACACACATCCATATCCACAACATCACACCAAATATCATCTTTGTACTTCTTCCCAATAGAAATTGTAACAAAAGCTCGTCTTCCCACTGTAACTTTTCCACCTTTCTTCAACCATGCCAGTTTATAAGATTTAGGATGTTTTTCAGTCTTCAACCTAACTGCGTGACGGCCTCTTCAGAAATAATGTTATCACAGCTTCCTGTATCAATATCAAATCGACAAACCTTTCCCAAGATAGTACATATAGACTGAAAAATATTGCTTCTTAGCCAACTAGAATCATTCTAATACTTTGGCACTAAACAAGACCTCCTTATCATCAAATTACATCCTTCATCTCCTGACATAACTTCTTCATCTTCATCAAATTTTGATGGTTGAGAATAGTCAATTTCAGCTTCCACATCCTCATACTCACATTCCTCTGTAACCAAGGTTCTCTTCTTTGGCTTTGTACATTCATTACTTTTATGGCCAAACTCCTGACAATTATAGCACTTGATACTTTTGTTGACCTTTGCTTTGGCGGCTTCATTGACAGTTGGTTTACTGACTGCCTTGGAAACATTAGCACTGCTACTAGCACCTTTATTCTGATTATTAGAACTCGTAAACACACCACCTCCTCGTCTCCCATGTTTTTCCCAAGCTAGAGCTTTCTGATGTGCTTCAACAATAGACAATGGATTAAACATATTAACCATGTCTTGAATTTGCATTCGTAACCCCCCAATATATCTAGCTGTTAGCTGTTCCTCTATTTTCATAATATCATTCCTCGCAATCAATTGATAGAATTCATCTGCATAATCATTCACTGTCCTTGTCCCTTGTCTCAAGTTCTACAAACGTTGATACATAAGAGATTGATAATTGTATGGCAAGAAAGTTGCTTTCATCATCTTTCTCATCTTCTCCCAAGTGACTACTTTCGGTTTTCCCATTCTCTCCCGGGTTAGTTTAGTTTGCTGCCACCAAGCCATAGCTCTTCCCCTTAGTCTCGTAGCAACTGACCGAACTCTGCGATTCTCAGGCACTTCTTTGAATTCCAAAATTTCTTCAACATTTGACAACCAATCAAGAAATTCTTCTTCTTGCAAACCACCTTTGAATTCTAGAATTTCCATCCTCATACCTGACTCCCATTTACGATCATTCTATGAATCCAGATATTGATTTCGCACTTGGCCTAGATCTCGATAATGAATACTTCCTCTATCACCATATTCCTCAAAATCATATGTATGTCGATATCGATCCCATCCATCTACATCTCTTCGACCATACATGTCCCTTCTACCCTGTCTTCCAACATCATGATAAGGTTCATTGTCAAACTCACGTGGGGTTCTTCTTTCTTCATTTCGATACTCACGGTGTTCTCTTCTCATTGAAGCTGAAGATTCTCTCCTCTCCCGATAAGACTAGGGTGACATTCTCCTTCCTTCCGACACTGATGGTGAAACCCTGTTTCTACTATGGTTCGAAACTGGTGAAGTTCTCCTTTGACTTTGATTCATGTCTTTCATCAATTTCTCTAAATTTCCAATACCTTCATCGAACTTTTCATTGATACGTTGCTCCATCTGTTCAACTTCTTGTCTTCTATATACATCTTCAACATTATGATAATGATTATCATGTCTTGGAGGCATGATCTTCAAACAATCTCGGTTCTTTGACATAGCTCCGATCGAACTTCCTTAACTCGGCTCTGTCTTGGATCTGCACTGCACGGCTTTGAACTGCCTGGCTTTAACTCGGCTCCGGCCTTGATCTATGTTAGCTCGGCTCAAACCTCCCTTGATTTTACTTAGCTCTGGTACCAAAATAAGTGATGCAGTAGATTTAACACTTTGACATGCTAATAATGTTTTGATAAAATTTGACGCAACTTTCTTCCTCACGAAATGATTTCATGTCAAGTAAACCAAGATAAATGCCAAATCCGTTGATCTCTTGAGATACCGGATTCTTGCTATCTTGAACACGTTGATCGCGCATGATTCCGCGTTAGAAGATCTACGATTCTTCGACGTTGATCTCGTGCACGAGATTCCGCGAATCGGCTTCAAGTTCATTGATTCGAGCGCACTCGAATATCCGAAGATGGAAGAAGAAGGAGATCACACTCAACTTTAGCGACATAAGAAATCCACGCGGCTTAGTTTGAGTGACTTAAGGCTTGAGTGACTTAAAGAGAGCAGCGACATAAGATACCAGCGACCTAAAGAAGATAGCGGCATAAAGAACTACGGCATCAAGTGAGCGACTTAAGGAAGCAACATCAGGGGCGACTTATAGAAAAATGTGGTCTAACTGAGCGACCTAAGGAATGCGCAACTTAAAGCTGAGCGACTTAAGTGATGCGTCTTATCTTTAGGCGACTTAAGAAGGTGAACGGCTTATAGAATGCGACTTAAATGACTTAAGCTATCCTGGTGCGCTGCCGACTCATGGAACTGCGACTTAACTCACTAGGTCGCTCAAATGACTTATCATAGGGAGCTGTATCATCCTCCACTGCATCACCGACTTTACCTTCTCCAAAAATTGATTCAAATAGATGACATGAAGCATGGCCAATATGTTGTACCCATAGGGGATCGACTACATAGGCTCCAACTTAATTGACACGTTTGAGGAGGTTGGTATAGATGGGAACTAAACGAAATCCCCTTAAAATGTTCATGACTAGCTTAGTGGGTCCAAACTATTTCCTAAAATTAATTGAAAATAAAAGTAGCGTCACCAAACCGTCGCCTAAATTGCATGCAAATGGGAGATTTTAAAAGCTAAACTATAAGGAGGTATGGACATTAACTGTTCAGACCCATTTAATCATGTGGCAAGCAAACCTAAACTCCTAGAAACAAACTTGACAAAGCTTCCATGTAAGAGTATTCCCTATGCATATTTTGAATTAGCTCCCACTAAGCCAAACATCACCTAAGTCATGTCCAGGTATGAAAGTGCATTACCGATGACTTTGTTGCATATTTTCAAAATAAATGGATTTGGTTTTTCTGTTGTTTTTGTAAAAGAAGAAGAAAGACAAAATGTGGTCTAGTCCCATGTTATGAAACAAACAATCTTATATTTTTTAAATATAAGACTCTTTAGATAATTTTGGGACCTTAAGGCACCCAATTGGTTTCATTTGGATCGTAGACCGAATTCATCTTAAATCACTTTGTCCTTCTTTATCTTCATTTTTCAACGTCCACATTAAATCATTAGTCTGTAATGAAAAGTGTGTTCTTAGTTGAATCACAGTAGCTTGAATTTTGAATTCGCTTTCACTATTAAAGGGCTTTATTAAATCCTGAAGCCAATAATTCAATAACCTATTTATGCTTATATGATTGAATTACTGTCTAAAAGAATCACTTATAAAGATCTTTGAAGTTAGAAGTATAGTTTCACATCATCATCCTCTAAGTGATATATTTCCAATAAATCTTAGATAGTAAACATCAACCATGGAAGGTTTGAGAAACATTAATGCCTTACAAGTTGTAAATCAGCATCTAACATATTCGAAGCATTCTGACGGAGATAATTTCACTTGTTGGCAAGAGATCATTTAGTTCTTTCTAATCAACGTCAAACTATTCTAAATACTACAAGAAGGCTCAGAGGAAATGATTGATGAAACTCCTACAGATAATGATGCACTTAATAAAAAATATTCAAAGTGTAAAGAAGGTGACGTTCTATGTGAAGGGCACATTCGAATGCACTATCAACTTCTATCTAGAATTCATTTGAAGCCTGGAAAAAGCTACAGAACTCTAGACAGCACTGGAAAGAAAATATCACATATTAGAGGTAAGAAATAATAAAATTTTCAAACGAAACTTTATGATTACAAAATTACAGAAAATAAGTCCATTATCGGACATGTAAATGAAATTGTATATATAAACTAACTTAAATGTGCCAATATTGAACTCCCCGAATCATTTATAGTAGTGTACTAGTATTTAGAAAATACTGAAACATGTGGAAGCATATTATGATTTAGAAAGTTTATAGCGTCACTATCACGTAGAAGAGAACTCTCATAAACAAGCACCAAATTATAATGAACAAATTGTTTCACTTGAAAGCTAATAATGTTGAAGTAAAAAAAATGTTAAAGCCTAAGAATGAGTGGTTTAAGAAAAAAAATCATCCTAATAAAGAGAAAAAAGAAAGGTGCTTAACACTTCCGTAAGAAGCCCAACCCTATGCTCGTGGCTATCGTTGAAAAAACAATATAAAGCAAATGTGATCGAAGAAAAACTAAGTAATGTAGTGCAAGAAAGAACTCTGTTGGTGGCATAGAAAATGATTGGTGGCTTAATAATTGAGCAACTATTTGTATGTAAGAAGAACGTAGAAGTGAGCATAGCACACAGTTAAGTTACCAGGGAAAATAATATTCACATCAAAGCAATGGGAAAACACACTATAGAACTTCCATTCACTTCTAGAAAGGCTCTTACTTTGATGTGTTTTATGTGCCCAATATTTGTAAAAATCCGGTCTCTAAATACCACTTAATAGAGGTGGTTTCATGATGGTGTATGAGTTTGACAACTTAATGTTATCTATGAATGGTAGATTCATTGGACATGGATATTCTTGTAATGACATGATTAAGTTGAATTTAACCAAGAATCATTCTGCTTATACTTTTGATTCCATAAGTTAATAGAATGCTTGGTTAGGACATGTTAATTATGGTTCCCTTGAAAACATGAATAAGTTAGGATTAATTTTTGATTACTATTTTGAATCTATCTCTAAATGTGAAATATGTTTTAATAAAATACATGGGAAATCTTTAAATTTATAGAAAGGAAAACTAGTTTGCTTGATTTAGTACATAGAGATGTTAGTGATTTAAAATGTCATACGACTTATTGAGGGCATAAATATTATGTTGCATTATGCTTATATTTATCTAATGAAAAAAATGAAGTTTTTGATAAATGGAAAATTTATATGGAAGAAAAGGAAATGCAGTTAGGATTTAAAATAAAAGAGTCGCATTCTTATAATGGTGGTCAATATTTTCAGATAATTTCACATTGTTTTGTAAACAATATAGTTTATTTCATCAATATATTGCTCCCTGTACACCTCAACAAAATGGTATCTCTCAAAGAAAAACCAAACATTGGTAGCAATGGTTAATGTTATGCTATTTGTTTTAATTTACCTAAAACTTTATAGGGTGATGCCATGTTATATGCTTGCAATATTTTAAACAGAGTTCTCTTGAAAAAGAAGGATTTTCCCTTATAAATTATGTTTTAAAAGAAAATCTTATTTATCAAGACTTAAATTTTAAGATTTTCTAACATATGTTAGAAAACTAGGTCTTGAAAGACCAAAATTAGAAAATAGAGCATCAATGTATGCTATTATTGGTTATTTCCTTCATAATTTAACTTATCAATTTATAATTCTTAATACTTTTGAACTAATAAAATCTGTAAATGTGGAAATATTTGAAAACAAGTATATCTCTCAAATTAAAACCATTGAGAATCCATTGGTATCATCTAGGTCAAAACATATTACAACAAATGATAATAATGAGAAGATTATACCTCTTCTCAAAATAATGGTGTGGATTTCACTATATACCTTGTAGAAATAAGTAATGATGCAGTTTCTAATACAACTAGATATGTATTGAATGTTGACGATGATCCTAAAGCTTATTTTGATGCTATGAGCTCCAAAGATGCTATTTTCTAAAAAGAAGCTACAAATGATGGAATAAATTCAATTTTGGCAAATCAAACTTGGATTTTGACTGATTTATCACTTGATGCTAAATTAACAGGGAACAAATGGATATTCAAAAAAAAAAAATTATTCCCATTGATGAATTTAAAGCAAAATCAGTTGCTAAGGGTTATAAGAATACACATGCTGTAGACTTTGATGCATATGCTCATATTGCTTGCATTTCTTCTATTTGTTGTTGATAGCACTTGCATCCATTTATAATTTAGTAATCCACGAAATGAATGTGAAAATTTCTTTCCTAAATGATGATTTAGAAGAAGTAATATATATGGAACAACCAGAAAGTTTCATAATTCTTGCTAAAAAAAAGAGAGTTTGTAAGTTAGTGAGATATCTTTATGGCCTAGAACAAGCACCCATGCAATATCATGGGAAGTTTGATAAAGTAGCATTGTTAATTGGATTCATTGTTAATGATGTTAATAACTGCATTTATAGCAAATCATATCAAATTGGTTGTGTTATAATGTGTTCATATGTTGATGACATGTTAGTATTTGGTTCTAATATGACTTATGTAAAAGAAACAAGAAGTTTCTATCCTTTAATTTTGATATGAAAGATCAAGAAGATGCTGATGTGATCTTAGGGATAAAAATCTTAAGAAAATGGAAGGGCTAGTACTAACCCAATCTCATTACATCGAGAAGTTCATCAAGATATACGATCATTACGGTAACAAACATTCTCCAACTCTTTTAGATCCTAATATTAAGGCGGTGAATAATATTTGTCATATTATTTCTAACTTGAATGTTCTTTTTTTACTGGAAGTCTTATGTTTATTTTCATTGCAATAGACCTGACATAACACATGTTATAAGAATGTTGAGTCGACTTACGAGAAATCCAAGCTGGACATTGGAAAGCTATTTCTAGAGTTCTAGCTTATTTGGAAGGAACTATAGACTATGGTTTATCCTATAAAGGATATATGGCTCTATTAGATGGATATAGTAATGCGCCCTAAAACAATATAGAATACAAATCCAAGTCTACACCTTCATGGATCTTTATATCAAGAGATATTGTTGTGTCTTGGGATTTTAAGAATCAAACTTGTATTTCTAACTCAACTATGTTATCCAAATTAATTATGTTAGCAGACGCATATAAAGAGGATGAATGACACTGGAATCTTCTATTAGAAATTCCTCTGTGAAAAAGGAATCTCCTGTAGTCAAGATTAATTATGATAATCATGGTATGATTTAAGACTACTTATCAAAAAATATAATAGAAAGGCTAGACGTGTGAGTTTTAGACATCGGATGGTTAGTCAATTACTCAAAAGAGGAGTAATTGTAGTCGATTGCATAAAAACGAAGAAAAATCTGGTTGGCTTACCGACTAAGAGTTTTCCAAAGGCAATGGTTCTATAAAATTAAAATAAATGAGACTAAGGTGTGTGAATGAAGGTTGATCGTCCTTAATGGGAATTCAACCAATGATTTGAAAAGGAGAAACAAGGTTTAATGGGTACAAACAAGATAATAGAATAATTATGGAACACTGAAACAAATTACCCATTTATGAGTTGGATTCTGCATGAATAAGGATGGATGCAGAACCTTAATTAGTCTATTTAATTAATAAGGTGTATCACAGAAACACATCAAGAGACTTACCTATATGAGTATGGAAATCGAGTCATTTGCTAAGAAAGTAAGACTGCTTTCTAAAGTAGACTCATGAACTTAGGATTTAAGCACATGGTCATTCATGTACCGAGTATGCTTAATACTCTACTTACAGAAATCAATATGTGTCATTATCCCGATCTTGTCACAGGGACACTTGATTCAAGATTAACACCAAGTGTAGGTTCAAATTGAAAAGATACGTATCATTTATATATTAGTTTCAATGATGATGCAAATCTTTACCTTTAAACTACGTTGGCTTGATCCCATTTGAGTATAGAGGAAGCCACCTAAGTGATGTAGCCATTCTTTTGTTATATTTTATTTATTCTAAAAATAGAGGGAAAATGTTGCATATTTTCGAAATAAATGGTTTAGGTTATTTATGTTGTTTTTGAAGGAAGATGAAGAGAAAGGAAACATTGTTTAGTCCCAGACTGTGAAATAAGGAATCTTATAATGGTTTAAATATAAATTTCTATAAAGAAGGTTGGCCCCCAGGGCATTGAATCATTTTTTCTTGGTTGAAAGAGAGGCCATGCATGTTAACATGCGCATGGCACCATCACCCTCCTACTAGTCGAACTGGGTTGGATTCGGGTTCAAAATATATTTTTGGATAAATTTTGTTACATAAAACGGGTCGTTTTTCAGCCTTTTGACAAACCTAGAATCTTGAATTCGAACTATTGCAAATGATGGGAATCAAGACTATTAGAGATGGCATAAGATCTTATTGTTGAGTTCATTGGACAGGATTTTAGAAAGTAGGCGGGAAATATGATCTTTGCTAATAGACAGCGACTTTTGATGATCGGACACATCCCTCTGCAACCTATATAGGCCTAGCTTGATTCATCTTAAAATCATATTTTCCTTCGCCTTTTTTCTTCCTTTTTGATCTCCACATTACTTCATCAGTCTTCGATAATGAAGAATGTTTTGGCCGAATTAAAGTAGTAGAACTTTGAGTTTTGTTTCACTATTAAAGACCTTCATTGAATTTTGAAGTCAATAATTCAATGACCTATTTGTACACGTTGCATTAAATTCTTGTCTAAAAAAATCTTCTATAAAGACCCTTGAAGTCAGAAGTCCAATTTCATATCTTCATCATCATTGAATCGATATATTTCCAACAAACATGTATCCAATTTAAAGATAACCCTACTCTATTAGATATTGAAAAAAACACTCATTGTGCAACAACTTAATACACTAACCTACTTGACATACACTGATACACATAAGCAATTTTTATGAAAAAATTATTACTCTATTGTTTTGGCCTAAGCCTTAGGTATTAGAAGTGGGAACAACCTATTAGATTGGGAAACACTCGGATTTTCTTATAGATATGGGTAGGAAGTTCAGTAATGTCCTATGTGTAAAATATGAAAGGATGAAATTTCATGTAGTTACATAAATTTGCATCATAATTTTATTTAATTATCTATCAACTATTATGGTTAGGCAATAAAATTCAAATGATTCAATAACACAAGTTGCAATAAAAATGGACTAATTACATTGATCTAAAATCCGTAGTTTTATTTTCTACCAAATGACAAAAAAATGGACTTTATATTGATAAAGATTTAAAATCATTTAGCAATCTAAGAAATTTTCATCAAGAAAAGTGAATATAATAATATGGCAGCGAGCAATCTTTACATCAAAAGTGGAAAAACATCTCAGTCGTTTAGTTGTAGAGTTGTAGTATGGGGAGTATAACACATCTATTATGTTTGTTTTATGATTGATTTTGTGATGACCCACATTTAGAAAGGTTTAAATTGACAATAATCCACACATATACAATTCTAACAATCCGGAACATAGATAATCAAATGGGTTAATTAAGAAAAATAAGAAAAGAAGAAGGAAACAACACAAAATCTCACAGCGGAACGACAAAATATAATAATCAAACAAACAGTTCATGAAGATACCCACTATACTTTTGATTTTATACAACATTTATTGAAGTTATGTATACACACACACACAACAGAACATATAAAGTACTGCAGCGGAACAATAATGATGGAATAATACTAGTAATAATATATCAAATCTTCGTCTTCGTCTTCCAGAGATAAGCTGAAAACTCAGGTCTGACTCGAGCGTAATGAAAAGATAAAACACTCAAGTCAGGACTTAAATATTCTTATGTGAGTCAAAACGATATAACATATAAAATGAGTGACATGGCGTCAGAGAGGTTTATGGGGATTCTGTAACGACCCGCCGCCTTGACCGCCTCTAGTCGGTAATTAAACCAACTAGAAACGTTCAAAATGACGGATTGTTATTTAGTTTATAACATTTAAACAGAAACAGCCACAGAATCACAGAAACAATAATATATTTTATAAACAAATTTTTCTCTTTTATAACAAATATCAGAGTTATACAATAGATTACATTTGAATTACATTTAAATCTATACAGCGGAAACAATTTATAAATATAAGTACAAGAGAAAATTTTTTAGCTAAACTTTAGTGGTGCTGAAATCCCCCTCTCTCTAACTTCGCTGCGCGCAAAACTCCAAGCTGTAAAAATACTCGGTCTGACCCGAGCGTTATTGCAAAACACAAAAACACTCGAGTCAGGATTAATCTTTATTCAAGTAAATAAATTTGAAATGAACTGAAATAAATGGTTACAGTTATGGTGAACAAATAAATCAGTTAAATCCTATTATAGATTTTCACATTAGCGATTCCAAATTTTTATACACATGTGTGGCTGCAGTACACACGTGTACTCATACCCATGTGCAGACAACAAAAGAATGATACAAGGCAGTGCATCAATTGACCAGGCTACAACATGGGTAATGCACAATTCAAACAACATGCAAATGAAAATCACAAGTGCAAGTGCAGTTGCAGTGTGCAACTTATATACCCAAGTGCAGACAACAAAAGAAAGATACAAGGCAACACACAAAAGAATACACAATACTTATGTGCAATTGTGAAATATCACAATGGATAGGCAGTGGTGAATATGCAGACCCAAGGCACAATGCCATAGCACTAGGAACAGACATGAAATAATCCATGTCGAAAGTAATACACAAAGTAAGCAAGTGCAGACAATAGTATGCACTCAAATGCAACATATCAAACAGTCCCAAAATGGAAGCAACAGGTGAAACAATTATGGCAGTGGAACTCAAACCAGACAGCAACATGCATCAGAGAATAGGTATGGTAACAGACAGTAACCAACGCAAGTGACAGTGTCACTTTGAACACAACATGAAGCAAAACTTCAACCAGGCAACGGCACAAAGGATTTCAACAACCAGTGCCAAAATGAATGAGACAGCAAGTCAGTGACACGCACTTTTGAATTTATTTGGAAACAATGTTTTGGAAGAAAAGGTAAACTGGGCACAGAGGCATTTTTTCTTGCCTGTACAGATATATACACATTCAAACAACATAGCACTTCAAAACAACACAGACTTAAGAGGCTAAAGGAAAACATAATATGATTATGAAAACTGAAACAACATCAGTGAAATACTTAATGCATGCCTAATGTTCACAGGCCAGAGATAACAAGTTCAAGCCAGGGTAATGAACAAGGACATAGTAACCTACATGATGAGCAAGTGCAGACAAAAATATGCACTGAAATGAAGTAATGCAGGTCATGGCAGAAATGCAAGCATGACAGAAGTGCAATGACCAAGCACTGCATTTACATGAAACAGGACTATAACTAGGCAACAGAGAATAGGAAATACAAATGTGTGGCTGCAATATCAAGCTCATATACAAAGTGCAAAGGTGGATGCATCTACGAATGCAGACACAAAATGAAATAGCCATGTTCCAAACTTAATACAGTGGACTAAATGAAGCACAAGTATGCATAAACTTTTGAACAAGACTGCAACTCAACTAAACAGACATGAATGCAACAAACAAGCATGCAGCTGTAAGCATGCAACTCAGATCATGTACAAGGGCAGTGAGGCACAATGTAATAAATAAATGAAACTGAACAGTGGACAAAAGAACATAAACATTATCAAGCATAGCTTATCTTAACTACAACAGCAGTATACACAAAGCAATTACAAATGGTCCAGTTTAAACATGAATTCATAGGAAATGCATCAAATTTTAAAGTGGTTTATAATTATAGATTTTAAACAGAGGCTTGTAAAATAGGAACATATATTAATTTGTTTGGGTTGCATTAAATCTGTGACTTAAGAACAGACTCAATATTTTCATATATGCAAACATACATATCAATGTATGCATATACATTCAAAACTGCAGGCATAATAAACAACCATATTCATAACACACCTCAAGTACCAGTCCAAAACCAAAGTATATAAATAGATTCAAGTGTATTTGTCCACATTTAAGGGTTTGAGGCAGAGACAAAGATCAGAGAATTGTTGATGCTTATCTAAAGTTTAAGGCTGTTATGAATATAACTAGAACAAGTGTGTCTACAGGCATGCATTCATATGACTACACCTAAATACAGGCATGCAGCAATATTCATCAACAAATCAACCAAATTTTCTTTCCATCACACATCAATAACTACTCAAAGCAAGTCAAGTTTTCCGATAGCATCTGTGCTCATCAGTTTAAAACAAAGTATCAAGTAGCATCTGTTCTTATCAATAAAAAAAAAATTAATTTAAAAAAAAAAAAAAAAAACATCAGTTGTTATCAGTTTAAAAACAAATCACAAATATAACATCTGTTATTATTAGTTTAAAAGCAAATATCAATTAGCATTTGTTCTTATCAATTTAATCACAATTTCAAATAGCACCTGTTCTTATCAGTTTTAAAAAAATAAAATTAGGTAGAATCTGTTCTTACAGTAAAAAAAAAACGGGGTAGCATCTGTTCTTTTCAGTTTTAAATTTCAAAAGCATCTGTTCTCAACAGTTTTAAAATTCAAGCAAATCGAGCAAATGACAGCAACTAGCAACCAAAAATCCAACATGCAGTCACAAATCTGAGCATATCAGTTTTAAAATTAAATTAGCCGAGCCAAAGATAACCAAATCACCCCAAAAACATAGCATGCAACCAAGCAATTCACTTCAAACAAATTCAAAAACTTGCATGAAGATTATCGTGAGCTTAGAAAACTCACCATAACAAAGTCGAAATAGCACCAAATTTGATTACAAGCCCTAGTTTTTGAATCGCGAGAAGTAAAGCCCCAAATTTTCCAAAGCAGAACGAGTCGAGAAGAACGAAGCCGCCATATTTTTTTTTCTTCGTGATTTTTTTTTTGGTTTAGGGTTAATGAACGAGTGAATAACGAAATAAAGGGGATCGGATAAAAGAAAGGGCACTAGTATTCAAACGTGGGCCGGTATAAATTTCAAAGCCCAAACCATAAACAAGTTTTCCTCTTATTTTTTTTTATTTGTTTTGAATTTCAATAGGTTTTATTATTACTTTGTTTTGTTTTGTTTTTGTTTAAGTTATGTTGTTAAATTTTTTTACTAAGTGTATTTGTTTATTTTATTTTGTATTGATTTTTTTTTTTTTATTTAAGCTAAAGAAAAGAATGTTATTAAAATTTTAACCATCAATTTATTAATTTACATAAATAAAAATTCTTGTATCCAAATTATTTTCTTAAGTCATTAGTTTGAATTTCAATTACAAATTAAATATTCAATTTCAACTCCAAAGTCAAGTTTAAATTTTTCTTCAGCTTTGTATAGATTAAATTTTAAATATTTAATCACCAATTTCATTGTTATATCGGAAATTCAGTTTAAATTATCATTCAAATATTCAAAATTAATTAAATATTCACAATTTAAATTGTTCAAAATTTAGGATCGTTACAGATTCACATCTCCTATCTAGTGTAAAACATGCATGCAATAACTCAAGAGTTTGCTTGATTTAGTCTCCATATAAACCAGTAACCCATCGATGGATAAGGATGCGCCATGATACGACAACACTAAACCAAAATCGTACGGGTCTCATATAAGGATAAAAATATGACAAGGCACGTGGGGCAATGTCCAAGGTAGGATACTACAAGTTTACTCTTCCCGGCTAGTGGTAACGCATCATAGCCATGATCGCCCACCGTGTACATCTATCCCATATCGATTCAAGGGGAAGTTATTCCAAAATCGAGGTGCACCAATTGAAACCAACAACAAGAGTAATAATATGGACTAAGTCCAAAAATGGAAGAACGGATGTCCGCTCGGGGTAGCTAGCCCGTTTGGCCAGTATGGCTCCTATTTTAGTCTTTTCAAATTGGCACAAGTGCCAAGTTAATCCATCATCGCTCTCTTTATTCAAATCCAAAAAACGTACACCAAATCCAAAAACTTCATTCTGGACCATCACTTCACCTATACAGTTATTAAAGTGGTTCTAATATTAACAGAGAGTACGCCAATAAGAGGCCTCGGTCTCTTTAACAACCAAACATCATTTTACAGACCGGTTGGTACTTTTATATTTCAAAAACAATTCGTACTTGATATCAAAATATCATATTTTCTTCAAAACCAAATCCATTTTGAAATTATCATATTTACTCAAAATATACCATTTCATTTCGAAATCATTTTCGCCTTAATATCTAGATTTCGCTTCCAAAATTGTTTCAAATTTCAATTTAGGTTATAGCTTCATTTTAACCCAATTCATACTTAAATCCAAGATTGAGATAGACATTCCACCCTTTTGACCAGTTTGAATTTTTAGAAAATAGTTTAAATATTTTTAAAATAGTTAAATAGTTAAAATAGTTAATAGAAAATAGTTTGAGTATTGAAAATGGTTTATATAGTAAAATAGTTTGGAAAATTAAAATAATTTGAATATTTAAAAAAGATAGATTTTTAATAGTTTATACTAAAATAATTTATTTGAAAATAGTTTCAAAGTGAAACCAATTCAATTCCAAGTTTCCCAATTTAAATCACTTTAAATTTCCATTTCCATTTTAATCAATTCAATCCCGATTTCTATTCGAACTTAACTTCTATTCCAATTCTAATTCAAATCAATTTCAAATTAATTTCAATTCCAATACCTAATTTATTTCCATTCCAATTCTCAATTAATTTCAACTTAATTCCAAAATTCAAATTTTCAAATATAATTCAATTCCAAGCTCAATATTGAAATATCGATTTATATTTACTTAGTAAAATTCAAAGTTCGAATAAAAGTCCCATCCTTTAAATCAAATCAATTTATGAAATTTAAATCATAATTCGATTATAACTAAAAAATCTCAACTTCAATTATTTAAAACATTTCGTTTAACAAATTTAAATTTCAACATTTCGAGCTCAAGTTCGAAAATAATTTGATTTCTATAAATTTGGTTTTTCTTTCTTTAAACCAAAATCATTTAAATAAATTTCAAACCAATTTTTTTCTAAATGCTTTAATTTAACCAATCCGGTGTCCATTTATATTTTTCTATATTATGGCCAAGTGATAAGTTCAATTTTATTTTAAGGATGGATATGTTTCATTTCAATCCAAATCACATGTCATAAGTATATATCATTTCAACCTATTTCTTAATTTATTAGAAATAATTTAATTTACAATTTTATATACTATAAATAATTTACCAGGTGATAACAGGATATGTATAAAAATAAATAAGCATCCAATCACCCAACTATCAATCGATTGGCATCCATGACAATCAATCATCCAAACAGTCAAAACAATTCATAATAGTTTCATAGTTAATAATATCGGGTATTTTAGTAGCAATTAAATTCCAATTTCAAATTTAACTGTCAATTTTAATTTCTAACAGCTAATTCGAATGACAATTAAATTTATTGAAAAACGATCAATAAATTTATCACTTCATAATTTCAAGTTTAACTAGCATAAAAATATTCTAGTACTTCGTGAACGTTATAAAACGCCTACACTTTATTTTTATTGTCGCTTTCGCATTCTGATTCCAATTAAATACAAATGCGCTCGAATTTAGCTAAAATTCCAGAAGCTCCAGATTCAGTCGATCAAACTTCTAGCATCGTATTCGTCGATACGAACGCAATGCAACCAACCACGTCTCGATTGGACCTAACATGAACGAGATATGATAATTCTAAGAATTTGAATTTATTTAACAATTTTTATAACTTAAGTTAAATATAATTACATTACCCACTTAGCCAGCCCAACACGTACGCACCCGGCCCAAAATTTTAAAACCTTATCCACTACCCTCTCTTTCCCCAGATTTCCTCCTTCCCTCTTCCATTTGAAATCACGAAACCGTGAATGAGCGTATGCACGTACACCCCTACCTCCGGCGAAGATACTCGCTGTCGATCGTCCACGCACATCGCCCACCACCACCGCATCACGTTCAACCACCTAGAACACGACCGAAGCCCTCGGTTTGAATTTCGAACTCAAACCCGAAACTAAGAATGAAGCCACGCCCCTTCAAACACCTCGCCACGACAACCCATGCCACCATCCATCACCAGAATCTACTCCAAGCTCTGCCACGACCTCCTCTTCTTTTCCCCCCTAACGCACGCCTCCTTCTTCCTCTCTTCATTGCCAAAGCCATAAAACCGAAACCCAAAACCCAAATAAGCCCACCCTAAAACCCTACAACGACCTTGTCTAGCTCGCACACTTCACTAAAAATCACAGCAACATTTTACGTGGATGATCCATCCCCTACACCTCCTCCACGCCGAATCTCGCGCCTTTTAATCGATCGTGTCGCCGCAATTTTGCCAAATGCCCAATTCCATTCATCTATAAAATTACTTCCACACACCCTTAAAAATCACCAAAACACCTTTAAAAATCAAATTTTTCGACGATGAAAATAACTGTATGATCCATTTATCAAATTATAGAAGTCAAATTTTCACCATAGTTGACCTATTTCTGTAAAATTGAGGTTTTCTTCATCCATGCTTGATGGAATTTGATGGAATAAATTTTAATGTAGTCTATACCAAAAAATAAACAACTTTCCTTTTGGAATCGTAGTTTAAAATTGAGTAGATGGTGAGGTAATGATTTTTTTAAAGTTGCAAAGGCTTGACTGGTTTATTCAAAAATGTGTACAGGGAAGATGATATAGGGTTTCTGAGTTTTAGGTGGTATCGATCATGATACAGGGAAGATGATACAAGATTTAATGGTAGATTTTTTTGTATGTTATAGGTGAACAAATGAACAAGTATTGTTCTATATATATGTGAATGGAAGGAGAAACTGAAACAAAAGGAGTCCGAGATTGTACATGCTTCCATTTTTCATATTTTTTTCTTCTCTTTTGCTGATTTGATTTCATGTCTTGATTAGATATATTATATGATGATTTGATTTTATCTTTTGTGTGCTTGATTTTAATTTTTGTGGGCTTGACTTGAAATTGTCATCATGAAACTTACATGTATATATATATACACACACACTAGTATGAGCCCATGCTTTGCACACTGGTTGTTGTATTATTGTATAAGTTGATACTTTAATTGAGTGCAAACATGTAAACGGAAAGAAAGGGCATTTTTGGAATTTCAAAAAGACATCAAGTAAATTAGTTCAACCAATTTTCTTTATAAGCAGTAGAGATATGTAGCTTACATGTATATACACACAGATATATATATATATACATACATACATTTAAATATATATTTTTCCCATGAGTTTGAAATTTTCCATCATGAAACTGTACATGTATATATTAATTTACACATACCTTATTCTTATAAACACACACATAATACATACATACATACATACATACATACATACATACATACATACATACATATATATATATATATATATATATATATATATATTTGTCATCAGAAGTTTGAAACTTGCATCATGGAGCTTGTGTGTGTATACACACACACAAAAACATACACACACATATATGGATATTTTATCATAAGTTTGAAATGGTGAAATTCATATACATATATATTTAACATATTCAAAAATCTACATTTTGAAATTTAATATAGTTTTCAAAATTTATATATTTAAATATCTCCATTATCACAAAATTTATTTATTCGACTTATAAAATTAATATTTCAATATTTAAAATTATTTAATTATTCCATTAACAGATGGCTAAAAATCCAAGTCGTTACATTCCTTCCCCATAAAAGAATCTCGTCATCAAAATTGCTAAGGATGGACAAATGATCCATACCCATTAACTTTTATTTTGAAAAACCCACTTGGTTATTTTGCTATTTCATCTTCCTAATTCCTTTAGTTCTTACCCAAAACAATTAGTTTACAATTATAAATCAAAATCTCTTATTTTAAATTCAATCCAAAAATCAACCTTTGGTTAACAAATATTTTCAAAATTTTCTAACACCATACATTTTCGATTATCGTCGATGTTGTTTCCACAACCCATGTCCATATTTATACCGTGGATATATTATGATTACAATTCAATTCACTAATTAATTTGTCCAATTGGTTCATTTCCAAATTAAAATTTGATTTTTATCTCAAACATCACTTCATTTGGTTTTGGCTTGGGTTCAATTATAATTTATAATTCAAATTCTAACTTCCATTCCTTTAACATGTCAATTAACCCATTTAATATGTTTTCTTTTCATTTACTCAAATTTATAAGTTATTTAAACTTTTTTATTCACAACTCAATAATTTTTCACTTAAACTGTATTCCATTCAAAATTTTATAACTTACAGATGTATAATCATTTTCCAATCCATATTTTTATATTCAATTCAATTTGATACGGTTTCGAATCCAATTTAATTTTATTTAACTTAGCTTAAGTTAAATTTCATTCATTTTAACTTAACCAAGTTAAAATTTAATTCCAAAAATTCAAATTCCATACATTTCTTACTTAATAAAATCATTCTAAAATTATAAGTTCATAACTTATTTCTTGATGTTTTTCCAACATTATTATTAAAATTCCAGAATTCAAATACCCCGTTTTTATTTCAAATCATTTGAAATCAATATATATATATATTTATATATCGCTTTTGTTTAACAAATCATTTCATTGGAATTTCAAAATCAACTTGATTTTATCCAAAATAATTTCCTTGGAATTTCCAAAACAACACTAGTTTTTCGATAAAAATTTCCATATCAAATTATTTCTGTAGTAATCTGTCACTTAGAAACTCAAAAATGAACATTGATGATGCTGTAGTCACTACCGAAATTACTTTCCAATGACCAAAATGAGTTCAGTGCTTTTATTCACTTTAAAACCATTCTTCATATTTTTATTCAAAATATTTGCAAAATAATACTATCATTATTATTTTTCCAAAACACTTTGAAATATATTTTAAAATTTCCAAAACTTAGATTCAAAACTTCTCAATTTACACCCATTTTAATTTATAAGTCACATTTATAAATTATACTTACATAATTTCACCTCTTTAAAACATTTCTCAAATGTTTTATCACTATTTATTTTATAATAAACATCTTTTACTAAGGCACAACAACCAATTAATGATAATAATCAATATTATCATTCCTAACAACCAAACTCACAATATATACCTAATAATTTGTAAAAATTATTCCTTTATATAAATAAAATCCAGGTAAAATTATTTCATTTACCCTATTTTAAAATAATACCATGTCGAGTTGCTCTGTTCAAGTGTTTAGAGATCCCTACTAATAATGTTAAGTACTTGTATTGACCATAATCCAAAAGCCACTCAATAGATCAACCAACACAATAAAAAAAGTTATATCACTAACAAATACGCGCTCATATCTATTAATACACTCTAACTCATTCTAGGGTACTAATAACCCTATCTCTAATGAGTTACCCCATCAATGCCAAGGTTCTCGCTTAACCAAAGCTTTGATACCAACTGTGGCATCCCACATTTCAGAAGGTTTAAATTGACAATAATCTACAAATGTCCAGTTCAAACAATCTGAAACATAGATAATCAAATGGATGAATTAAGAAAAATAAGAAAAGAAGAAGGAAACAACACAGAATCTCATAGCAGAATGACAAAATATAATAATCAAATAAATTATTCATGAAGCTGTCACTATACTTTTGATTTTATGCAACATTTATCAGAGTTCGATATATATACAACAAAAAAAATAAAATACTGCAGTGGAACAACAATGATGGGATAATACCCGTAATAATATACCAAATATTCATCTTCGTCCTCCAGAGAATTATCTTCAATAATATGAAATCTCAGGTCTGACACAAGCGTAATAAAAAGACAAAACAGTCGAGTCAGGACTAAAATATTCTTATGTGAGTCAAATAGATATCACATATATCATTAGTGCCATGGCGTCAGAGATGTTTATGGGGTTTCACATCTCCTATCCAGTGTATAACGTGTGTGCAGTAACTCAAGAGATGTTACAGGATTTTCCACCTCTTAAGGATCCATCAATACACACACACACACACACACATACATACATATAGTGGAATACGTTACATATATAATGTCTAATCAATAAAATAAATATTTTTCCTACCAGTAAGGCTTTACATTAATCCCTCTTAACGCATTTTTAAGCATTGTCGTACAGTTTGCATGTAAAAGACCAGTAACCCGTCGATGGATAGGGGATGCGTCGTGATACGACAACACTAAACCAAAATCGTATGGGTCTCATATAAGAACAAAAGTATGACAAGGCACGTGAGGCAATGCCAAAGGTAGGATACTACCAATTTACCCGTCCCTGCTGGTGGTAACGCATCATAGCCATGATGCCCACCGCGTACATCCATCTTATAACGAGCCAAGGGGAGGTTATCCCAAAATTAATGTGCACCAGTAGAAACCAACAACAAGAGTAATAATATGGACCGAGTCCAAGAAAATCGAAGAACGGATGTCCGATCGGGATAGCTATCCCGCATGGCCGGCACGGCTCCTGTTTTAGTCATTTCAAATTGGCACAAGTGCCATGCTAATCCATCATTGTTTTCTTTCTTCAAATCCAGCAAACGTACACCAAATCCAACCACTTCATTTTGGACCATCACTCCACATAAAAAATTGTTAAAGTGGTTCCAATATTGACAAAGAGTATGCCAATAAGAGGCCCTGGTCTCTTAACAACCAAACGTCATTTTACACATTGGTTGGTACTTTTATATTTCGAAAACAATTCGTACTTGATATCAAAATATCATATTTGCTTCAAAACCAAATCCATTTCGAAATTATCGTATTTACTCAAAATATACTAATTCATTTCGAAGTCATTTTCGACTTAACATCCTGATTTCGCTTCCAAAATTATTTAAAATTTCAATTTAGGTTATAACTTCATTTTAACCCAGTTCATATTTAAACCAAAGAATTAGATACAAACATTAAACCCTTTAGACAAGTTTAAATTTTTAGAAAATAATATAAATAGTTTTAAAATAGTTAAATAGTTAAAATAGTTTAATGGAAAATAATTTGAGTATTGAAAATGGTTTATATAGTAAAATAGTTTGGAAAATAAAATAATTTGAATATTTAAAAAGAGAGATTTTTAACAATTTATACTAAAATAATTTATTTGAAAACAGTTTCAAAGTCAAACCAATTCAATTCCAAATTTTCCAATTCAATTCCAAATTTCCCAATTCAAATCACTTCAAATTTCCATTTCCATTTAAATCGATTCAATTTCGATTTCAATTCGAATTTATCTTCGATTCCAATTTTAATTCAAATCAATTTCAAATTAATTTCAATTCCTATCCCAAATTAATTTCAATCCCAATTCTTAATTAATTTCAACTCAATTCCCAAATTTAAACCATTTCGATTTATATCAATTCCAAGTTCGATTTTCAAAATATCGATACAAAACACTTAAATCAAATTTACCTTCAATATCAAATTTAGAATCCAAATTTTCAAATATAATTCAATTTCGTGCGCAATTTCGGAATATCGTTTTCTTTCACTTTGACCTAGTAAAATTCAAAGTTTGAATAAAAGTCCCATCCTTTACACAAATCAATTTCTGAAATTTAAATCATAATTCAATTATAACTTAAATAATTGAACTTCAATTATTTAAACATTTCGTTTACCAAAATTAAATCAACATTCCAAGCTCAAGTTCGGAAATAATTTAAGTTCTATAAATTTGGTTTTTCTTGCTTTAAATCAAAACCATTTAAATAAATTTCAAATCTAATTTTTTAAAATCTTTTAGTTTAACCAATCCGGTGTCCGCGTATTACTTTATATCCTATGACCAAGTGATCAGTTATTTCAATTTAATTTCAGGGATGGATATATTTCATTTCAATCTAAATCACAGTATCATAGGTATATATCATTTCAACCTATTTATTAATTTATTCGAAATAATTCAATTTACAGCTTTATATGTTGTAAATAATTTACCAGGTGATAACAGGATATATATAAAAATAAATAAGCATCCAATCAACCAAATATCAATCAATTGGAATCCATCGCAATCAATCATCCAAACAGTCAAAATAATTCACAATAGTTTCATAGTTAATAATATTGGGTATTTTAGTAGTAATTAAATTCCAATTTCAAATTCAACTGTCAATTTTAATCTTTAAAAGCAAATTCAAATGATAATTAAATTTATCAAACAACATTCAATAAATTTATATCACTTCATAATTTAAAATTAAACTAGCATAAAGATATTCTAGTACTTCGTGAGCATTATAAAACACTCACCTTTTATTTTTGTTGTCACTTTCACGTTTTGATTCCAATAAAATTCGAAGGCGTTCGAATTTAGCTAGAATTCCAGAAGCCCCAAATTCAATCAATCCAATTCCTATGCGTTGTATTCATCGATACCAATGCAACGCAACCAACCTGCCTCGGTTAGACCTAAAATAAATGAGATATTATATTTTTAACAATTTGAATTTATTTAACAATTTAAATAACTTAAGTTAAATATAATTACATTACCCACTTACCTAGCCCAATTTTAAAACCCGATCCACTCCCCGCTATTCCCCCAGATTCCCTTCCTCCATTCTTCCACTTGAAATCACGAAACCATGCAAGAGCGCATGCACGTACACACCTACCTTTGGCCAAGATACTCGCCTTCGATCAATCATGCACATAGCCCAGCACCACCTCGTCACGTCCAACCACCTGGAACATGACCGAAGCCCTTGGTTGGAATTAACTCAAACTCGAAACCTCGAACGAAGCCATGCTCCTTCAAACACCTTGCCAACACTACCCATGCCATCATCCATTACTAAAATCTGCTCCAAGCTCCGCCACGACCTCCTCTTCCTTTCCCCACTAGCGCATGCCTCCTTCGTCCTCTTTTCGTCACTAAAGCCATAAACCCAAAACCCAAATCAACCTATCATAAGACCCTACAACGAACTTGTATAGCTCGCACACTTTTTTAAATATCATAGCTACATTTTTCGTGGATGCCGCATCCCTTACACATCCTTTATGCCGAACCCCGCACCTTCAAATTGATCGCGTCGTCGCAATTTGGCCAAATGCCCAATTCCATTCATCTATAAAATTCTACCTCCACACACCTTTAAAAATTACCAAATCACCTTTAAAAATCGAGTTTTTCGACGATGAACATAATTGTATGGTCGATTTATCAAATTATGGAAGTTGAATTTTCAACATTGTTGACATGTTTCTGTACAAATGAGGTTTTCTTCATCCATGCTCGATGGAATTTAATGGAATAAATTTTAACGTAATCTATACCAAAAAATAAGCAACTTTCCTTTTGGAATCATTGTCTAAAACTGAGTAGATGGTGAGGTATTAATTCTTTTTGAAGTTGCAAAAGGCTTAACTGATATTCAAAAATGTGTATAGGGAAGATGATACAATGTTTCTGAGTTAAAGGTGGTACTGATCATGATACAAGGAAGATGATACAAGATTTAATAGCAATTTTTTTGTATATTATACGTGAACAAATGAACAGGTATGGTTCTATATATATGTGAATGGAAGGATACATTGAAACAAAAAGGAAGCTAAGATTATAAAGGTTTCCATCTTTCATTTTTTTTTTCCTTTTGCTGATTTGATTTCATGTCTTGATTAGATATATTATATGCTGATTTAATTTTATAAGTGATTTGATTTTATCTTTTGCATGCTTTATTTTATGCTTTGTGGGCTTGACTTGAAATTGTCATCATGAAACTTACATGTATATATATATATATATATAGCTTACATTTATATGTATACATATATATAGATATATATACACATTTACACACACACACACACACAGATATATATATATATTTCCCACGAGTTTGAAATTTGTCGTCATGAAACTTATACATGTACTTATATATTTACATATACCTTATTCATATAAAAATATATTCATACACACACACACACACTTACATATATTTTTGTCATTAAAAATTTGCAATTTGCACCATGGAGCTTTTATACACACACACATATGGATATTTTACCATAAGTTTGAAATAGTGAAATACATATACATATATATTTAACATTTTAAAATTTAATATAGTTTCAAAATTTATATATTCAGATATCTCCAATATCACAAATTTTATTTATTCGACTTACAAAAATTAATATTTCAATATTTAAAATTAGTCAATTTTTCCAACAACAAATGGCTAAAAATCCAGGTCATTATAGATTTTCATAGAGCAGATCACATACAGGTTATGCAAAAAGTAAATTGTAGTAAATTAAGAACATAAATATTTATTGTGGTTCGACTAGAATGTTCCCACATTCGCTGTCTATTTTCATTATCCTTCATATAGTTTTTCGATGCAGTGCTTGAGGTACATAATATGATGATCTGTTGCTTGATAGAAAGTAAGACATAGACCTAGGGACTGTTAGGTAGCTCATGTTCATCTATTCTTTTCCATCTATTCATGCTCGGTTATTCTTATTAGCCTATCCCTATTCGGTTATCCCTACCAGGCACTTCCTGTTGGATCGTGCCTATTAGGATGTTCCTGCTATATAGTTCCTTTTAGGCAATTCCTACTAAGCTGGCATTGTATGGTCGTTCCTCTTAGATAGTTCTTAGCTTTCCCTAACATGTCCTCTATTAGTATTGTAAGCTAGTTCTCTAGAATTCTCCTTTACTATTGTTGGATGCTTTGGTATTTATAGGAGTGCGGGTATAGGGAGGCCATGCCGATAAGATAGGAAATTTCCATGTATAGCATGATTGGTTCGGTTATTTCCATATGTAGAAGATGCACTCCAAAACTTCCATACGTTAAAATTACCTTTCTATATATGCACTATTCAATTTAGTGGTAATTGTCTTGAAGGTAGTTAGATGAGTGGTACTTAGTTCGATGGTCATGCTATGGTTCAGACGTATCTGGTTCGATAGTATAAGGCTAAATAGGAATTTGTGTTCGATAGGAGGTGCTCGGCGATGCTTGTATCAGTAGTTCCTTGGTTCGGTATTGCCTGGACTAATGGTTTGTTGGTTCTCCGTTAGCCATGGCTCGAAAGGTAGTTAATTCCATGGTGCTGTGAGTGTCGAACATACATCCTTGTCTGGTAGCTTCGTTATTGGGTTAAAAATCTCATCCAGCACTCCTACCTCCAAATAGGGATTCTTATTCGATGGTTGGACCATTGGACAAGGATTTTTGTCTAATAGTTTGACTATCGAACATGCGAGTAGGATATGATTTCCCCTACCTTTTCCCACACTTTCACTTGCCATACTTTAGAAGCTTCTTGCCTCTTCATTTGGGGTACTTAGATAAAGTGATGACACTCCAATGATTCGGTTAGGCAAGACTCCGTTAGGTGGGGATTGGGCTAGGCAGCTTCTAAAGCTCTAAGCTTTCCTGCCATTATTGTGTAACGACCCAGAATTTCAATCATTTAAAATTCAAATACTTAATTGATTTTAAATATTTAAAAGTAAATTTTATTAGCTGAATAGATTTTCTTTCAAATATGGTTATTTAATTGGATTATTAAATTGTTAATTTAATATTTGAAATTGTGTAAATAATTGAAATTGAATTTAATGTGAATGAAAATGATTTATAAAGTTGAATTAAATTCTATTTGAATTAGATTAGTGATAGTAAACTTTTAAAATTGATTTAAAAGTTAATTTGTAAAAATTGAATATTTTAATATTTAATTAACGTGTAAAAATAGTCATTTTTTAAATAGTCTCGGGTTTCGACGAAACAATGTTTTATTATTGTAAGATTTCAAATTTCGTATCAATCGGATTTACGGTTTGTCCGGAGGAAGATAAAACGTGTAGAAATTTCTTTAAGTAAAATTTTTAATTCAAATAATTCAATTCGAAAACCTATCTTCCAAATAAGATCGAATTGTCTCTTGATATATATTCCATTGTGTTTGAAATAGGGTTAAACATTATAAACGCCGGATGGAATGTTTCGATTGGAGTTCGAAAATTTTGATGATGAATAATGTCGCGAAATCTTATATGAAAGTACATCATTTTCTTTTTTTACAAAACCTAACTAGGGTTTTATAGCCGCCATTTCTAATTTCAATGGTCCAAATTATTCGATTCTTCCTCCTCAATTATCACTCAATTCCGTAAACAATTATGAAAAATGTTCAACCACAATATTGTAGAGGGTAGTGTGATCTTCGAGATCAACGGTCATGATCGAATATAATCGAGTAAGACGACGACGATTTGTGTTTGAAGGGCCATGTTTGTACATGCTTAATGAGATAAATTAGTGGCCGAGCTCGACTAGTTTTGGGCCGTGGGTGGCGCACATGGTTGTGGAGGCGGCGGTGGTCGTTGATCATTTTGTAGGTGATGGGCGGAGAGCGGCGTTGATTGAAATGATCGGAGTGATGGGTTCTCGCGTACGTATGATCCTGGAAGGAAAGAAGGCTGGGTCGGTCCTGATCTTCTATAGGTGAAATCGAATGGCTAGAAGTGAAAGTATGGTCTAAAAATTAAATATAAATTGAAATTGATTTTTATATTAATGCGTATAAAATTTAAAATGCTATAACTTTTTCATACGAGATCCGTTTTTGACGAAACAAGTTGCATTGGGTCCATATTGACAAGCTCCACATTTTAGAGCTTGTTTGGAGTTGATTGGAGCCAGCGATATTTTTGGGTAAAATTAAGCGTGCGTTTCATTTTATTGAAAATAAAACACTGAACTACTATTGGGAGCAATATGAGTACAACTCACTCTTTCTGACTCAATGATATTTTTATATAAGTGAACATAAATTTATTTTATGACGATTGATGATTGTTTGGATGATATATGATATTTTGTATATATATTGATTGGTATTTGGATATATTCCTTCCTATTGGAGCAGATGAGACCTTATACGTTCCCGTGTATGAGTGGATGACCCTTTGTACGTGCGTCTGCCTTGAAGCGGACATTGTAAATATATTTATAATATGTATATTTGTTGTAGGTGATAGGTTGGAGAGGTCCAATTGGATTTCTCAACAGTATTGATTTTATTTACAAATATTGTCATATATGTTGTTATCATATGATATATGATGTTTTGGTTGCCGTAATTGATGTATTTAGTGCTGTTGCAGCATTGGGCCTATTTCGGAATTTTAAAAAATGTTAAAGTGATGATTTCCAAATTAAAAAGGATTTCCAAGTGATTTAGAAAATAGATGTTCTATTAAATTTTTAATTATTAAGGAATGAATTTATCTTTAATAAATAAAAATTATAATTTTTATGTTATAGAAATTATGATTTTCGGAAATAACATCAGAATGTGATTTTTGAAATGTGAAGTTGATTATTTTATAAAATAGTTCAAATTGAGATTTTTGACTTATTATAAATGGTTTATATATAAGATTTATAAACTGATGTTTTATAAATCAAAATGATGGAATTATAAAAGAGTTTTGTAAATGTTAAAATGAAGTTAAAGACGAATTTTATAAGTAAATAAGATTTATAGATTTATAATTTGTGAAATTATAAATGAATGGATTTGTAAATAAAGAGAATTATAAGTGAATTAACTTATAAATTGGATTTTGACATGTAGATGAAAATATATATAGAGTTGGTAAATTAAGTAATTTTATAACTTGAAGTTTTTATTAATATGTAAATGGAATTTATAAACATTGTTTTACAAATTCGAAATCAATTGAATTTGATAAGTTAAATGTGTAATTTAGTAAAGGGATTATATCCACGATTTTGGACTGTGGATAATCCTTTAATAAAAGTGCAATAGTAATGAATTTGATTAGAAATTAAATCCACGATTTTGGCAGTGGACTGTCCTTTAATAAATATGTAGAAACATTGAATTCGTTAAACGAATTATATTCACGATTTTGGACAGTGAATAATCTTTTGAAATAAATAAATGTTTTGGAAATGATATTTTAAATGAAGTAAAATGGTTTAAAGATGTTTTAAAATGTGTTAAGTATCGAATACATAGATTTCAACATTCATTGTTGAAATAGACGTTTTCGAGAAATAAGGAAATGATGGACTATAACACTGTGTTATAGTAGATGATTTCCAAAAGGAAATGTTTTGTATAGTATATGGGATTTATATATCTATCTTATTTTCGAATCCCTATACTATTGATTTTGGGTTGCCGTAACGATGTTTTACATAACATTCGTTTTGACTCAAATAAAAGATGTTTAAGAGAATATTTTTCTTGAAGAATGAAATATATACTTAATCGTGATTTAAGTATACGACATATTTTCTAAATGTTGAAAATAAAGAGATTTGTGAATTACTTATTATTAAATAAGTATATGGAAATGTTTTCCAATATTAAAATGTTTGAAAATATATCGTTTTGAAGATAATTTGAAGTGTATATTTAGAAAATGATTTAACTAATAGTAGATTAATTAAAAGGGCCTCGTGATTGTTATGGTGCCAAATATTTGTTTATTTTCTTTGATAGTTAAATAAAAGACTATCAAAGTTGGCCTAATTTTAGTTCCTCGACTTGATGTGGGAACTATTTAGTCGTGCACTTAATACGTAGCCTTCTATGTAGGCTTGATTATCATTTGTGTTGAGGATGTTGATTCGCATAGTGCAGGGTATTACTCCAATCTATCGAGCTTCCTTCTTGGCCCGAAGGACAACAAGTTGAAAGTTGGAGATGTGATAAGTCTACGAGACTTAGTTTCTGTGTGAGATTGAGAAACGCTTTTGCATTGTGGGTGTGAAGAGACCGTGATCGGTTTATCTAAAAACCACTTTGGACCAACGTATATGAAACTATTGTGCATGTTGCTTATTGGTGATATTTTTATTCCGTATTTTCATAGTGGGAGACTGCTTGTTGATCACTTGGGGTTGAAATCCCAATATACATATAGTAGCAGTGGTCTCTTCATTATGGAATATCCAATGCGAGGACTATTCGCTACTAATGCTAGGGATTTCCTGATAGGATATGGTAGGAAAGTACCTTCAGTTTGTCCTATTCCTGGAAAACTTGTATGGATGTTTGTCTGACGTTGCATCTCTAAAGATTATGTACATTGGTTTTTACAAACGTAGATCAGTGATGGCGGAGAAGGCAACTTCTCTTAGCTTAACACCCTGCTTGAGACGTATGAGCTTAAGGGTTGTGTTTTTGTGGAAGACAATTAGTAGTTAACGAAAATGGTCGTGTGGCATTCAAAAGTGATGTGATATGTGAAAGGTAATTGTTACCTCTGGCGTCATCAACTGGAAATGACCAAAACAAGGTTAGATGCGGCAAGGCTAAGTGGATCGCTCCCAAGTAGGGTATGATTATCCTCTTCTAGATATATTTTTACACGCTGTGACATCGTGTATCTGATTATTGTGGTTTGTATGCTAGAGGGCCCTCGAAAAAGATTAGTAACGACCGGAGGATAACATATTTGGTACCATCTAGTTATAGAGGTGAGTCGCTCTTGTGTTGGTAGAGGGCATATGTTTTGTGCCTCGGTACTTTCTTCTAGAGACGTACTGCCAGAAGGTTGTCCCTTCACCTGGTCATTTGTATGGAAATCCAAACTCCACTACGTACCTGCTATTTTGATTGTATTACCCATTTTGTGCTATATGCTGGAATTTAATCAATGTAACAATTTCGGCTATGATTAATATTGTTTGTATACTAGACACTAGTATAATATCAGATGATTTGATATAAAATGTTTTAGTTATCGTAAGGTAAAAACATGTCCATATTTATGTGTGGACTTGTCTTACGAGATACGTTTGTTTTGATAAAGGAAAATTTTGGTAATTTAATAAATTCGTTTGAATGTGTTACTCACGCTGGTTTACCAGAATGATCTGGGCGTTCTTCCCTTTCAGTGCTTGGGTCAGACCGAATATATTTACAGGTTTAGATTTGATACTTTTGAAGCTTCAGTAGGAGAGCTGGAGATCTTCATTTTCGTATACACGTATCTGTTTTGTTTATTGATTATCTGCTGTGGTTTGTTGTTTTTTATTATTAGCATTCGTGAGGACAGGTTATTATAACTATCCAAGCTGATAACTATTGTTTGATTGTTGTACTCTGATTGATGTATATATATAGTTTCTATTTTGTAAAGATCATTGATATGATATTATATGTTTTCCACTACGATGTGTGATTTTGTTTTGTTCTATTTTGTTCTATATTTTATCTTTCTTCTCTTCTCTTCTTCTCCCTTTTTTCTTTCTCCTTACTTTTCGTTAGTTTGTGCTTTTTGGGTCGGACATATGTGGTTTATTGTCGATTCAAAGGGAACAGATTTGCAAGTCGTCACATGTTGCTTATCCCTTCTCCTTCCCTATTGTGCTCATTCCTTCTCCTTCCCTAGTTATGCTCATTTATTAGCTATTTATAGCTATGAGTTTGGGTAGAGAACTGATAGTAGTAAACGGTTAGGTTCTTATAACGACTCGTATTTTACGTATCGAAGGATTGTAAAATATTTTTATTTTATTCATATGATGTCGTATGATTCTATAATTTTGGGATATGTCTCTTAGGGATGTATAAACATTTATGATTTTCCTGAATTTCTATGTGGACATTTAGACTCTGAAAATTGTGCTTGGGTTATAACTTTTGATAGAAGTTGAGTTAAGGCCTCAAACCACTTTCATTACGCCAAGATGATAGTTTCTCATTCCTTAGAGTGGTTATATTAGAAAACTGGACTTACAGATATGAAATTATGCCTGTTTAAATTTAGACAGTTACTGGACAGAATTAATGCATAATTAATTAAGCCCATAAGTAGGCCCATTAGTCTAATTCGATTTTATTATCAATAAGGGCTGTAGGAGTCAAATTAAAGGTTTTTTTCTCTCTCCCAAATCCCTATATTCATTCAAAATCAACCATATTACTCTTTAAATCAAAACAACTTGAAGATTAGTGAATATATCATTAATTAGAGATAGAGATCATCATTTTGATTAATTCAAATTGCTTTTCATTACTGTCCACTTTAGATCGAGAATCAAATCAGTTGAATTTGATAATTGATGAGTCGTTTATGTCTTCTTACTATCCTATCCATGTGCATATGGTAAAACTATAGATTTTAATATGATTTTTAACATTAAAATCCTTTTCTAACTTTAATCACATGTTAGTATATGATTATGACCTAAATTGGTGAGTTTTATGATTTGCAATAATGGCTTTATAATTCACCTTGTTCATATTCATATATTCATCATTTGCTTAGATGTGGATTAGAATATGCTTGATTGCTATAATTGTATATATTAATTATTTTAATGGATGTAAATTCATGTTATCCTATGCTGGTATGTCGTTCTTTTATGTGGTTTGCTAATGTTTAGGATATTTAGGTAGACAGGTTGGTGAATTTGGCAAATCAAAGGCAAAGTATTCGAAATTGGACGAAACTAGGAGAATAGGCTTTGGAGCATCAAGGGAGACTGTAGCTTAAGTCACACGTCCCTAATAGTTGAGTCCGTAACTCAGCATTAAGTCATTAACTCGGTATTGAATCATTTCATTCGATGTCGAGTCGTTTCTATGGATCAGATGGGTCAGTAATTTTGGTGATCTCTAAGTGTTGGCTAGTTTAAGAGAATTGGTTGAGTGTGGAATGTTATGCTGAGTACCTTTTAGAACTTAGAGTTGAGAGTTTTAGATTGGGAGCCTACTTATTTTGATGTATGGGTCGGGGTCTGAAGCTCTTGGTATTGGAGTTCTAGACGTATGGAAGGTAACTTTGTCAAAATTGACTAAGTATATGACTCAGTGCCAATTCATTTTGACTCAGTACCGAGTTTTTTTATGCGTGGTGAGGAGATGATTTTTCTAGGGGATGGAGTGGAAGCTCTGTAGATCATACTAGAGGTGTGGGCTTATTCACATCAGGTTGGATGGCGATGTAATAAAGTGATGAAAGCTATGTATCTTCAGTTTATGACTTGCGGGGGAAGTAGCTATCGAAGATAGTGACTCGTAAGGAGTGTAGTATACCCTAGACCGATGGCTTTAGGTCTAGTTTCTAGCTTTGGGCTAAGGGACTGTATCGAGCTTAAGGTTAGTGATATGAGAGTACAACGAAAACCGGGATTTCCATTAATCCCTAGATGGGGGCCTTATGCGTTATCATATATTTAGGGCATAGGGATATGCGATGGTGAGTATTGCTTGATGGTTGCTTTGATTTCTTTCTTCAGTGGGCTATCTCTTGAGGGTATCATTTGAAGTAGGCAGTCCAGATAAGGATATATGGACACCACCATTGTATGTTGTATAGTAGTACCTTTATTCTATTTATAGAGTTTTATATTATTTTGTTATGTGCTAACCCTTTGGTTGCAGGGACGGGGTCGGGTTTGGTTCGTGTACTCTTGTTCCCTACCATATTTACCTACGTAGTATTTTGAGACTCATTTACCGCTCACACCAGACCGATGTCTGATCCAAGGTTTTATGCTTTGCTTCTTATTATTTAGGTACTCTTAAATAAGTAGACTAGACAACAGGTCAAGGTAACACAGTAGCTATGCGAAGGATGAGCTGGATGGAGTTATCTCGTATTATATACATATATGGATCTCTATGTTTTCCGCTAGGTAGCAATATGGAGTCCTGGTGGTGCAAGCTTATATCCTTTTTATTGAGAAAGTTATTTGAATTGATTCTATTGTATATACTCTATGACTATTGACGCATAACTCTACGGATCTTATAGTCTGATCATTAGTTCACATTACTATTACTGTCTCTTTTGTTATATCTGTGATACTATATATTGTCCATGATTTGTGAGATATATGATAGGTTATATGCATTTTTTTTCATTTTCGACTGTGATGATCATCCTTTTTTGACCTGGCATGGCTACGGCGCACTATATAGAAATTATTGGCGCCGGTGGTATAAAGCGGTCGTCACATTTAGTATCAAAGCTGTGGTCTAGTAGTGGCAAGGAAGGTATTATCGCCTTAGACTGGATCTAGAGTGTGTATATATATAAGAGAGTTCATACTTGTTATATATTGGTTTTCAAAAATATATAGTAATACATTATATAGTATAAGTCGCATGCACATGAGTAGCATAAATACAATTTTCTTAATGAGAGATTATTGATTCTTATTGCAGATAATAATAAGCTTGCATACAAGGAATAATATAAGGAACTCTGCTTTAGGACTTGAAGAAGGGGCAGATCAGGAGCTCATATCCCTGATTCCCAAGCTATGTTTAATGCTATGATGGCAAATATGATGATGAATGCTCCTAGCATCGCTGGTAGAGGTGCTCCAGTGCAAGCACCTAAGTCTAATTTTGCTAAGTTGAGCAAAGATTACTCTACTTTGGAAGGAAAGCCATTATGCGAAACGAAATCAACCATTGAAGTGCAAGATTTTTTTATCACTTATGATCGCATCTTCAGTGATATGGAAGTGGATGATGCTATGAAGAGAAAGTTGGATTTCAAACAACTTCAGGGGTGGGCCGTGAATCGGTGGAATGTCGTCACTATTGCTACACCAGAGGATCAATTCAATTGGGAACAGTTTAAGGCAAGGTTCAAAGATAATTTTATTTCGGCTGGCCGAATGTCGGTATTATTTAGGAAGTTTGCTGATCTCGAGCAAGGAGAGATGTCAGTTTCTGAGTATGTGGCAGAGTTTGATGCTTTATCAAAGTATAGGATGTCATTCTTCGGCACTCCATTGAGAAAGAACGAGAAGTTTATCACTAGCTTAGATGACTATCTTGGAGAGAAGCTGATAGTCCATATTGATGAACCATTTGAGAAGCTTGTGCAGAAGGCACTTTGTTATGAAAATCTATGCCCAAAATCTAGGGCTGCTATTTTTTTTCCATGGAGAAGGAAGAGCCAAAACCACAACAAGGTGGTGGAGGGTAGAAGAAATGGAATGGAAAGAGGAGCAGTCTCATGGGAAGAACGGCTAAAAAAAGGAAAGTGAGAACCTACTTGTTATGGGTGCAAGGAGAAGGGTCATTTGATTAAGCATTGTAAGGTGAATAAGAAGAAGAAATGCTACAACTATGATAAGCCTGGGCATTTAAAGAAGGATTGCCCAGAACTGGTGAGGGATAAGCAAGTTATGAAAGCGTATGATTTAGACTCTATCCTAGCTTCTCGAGTGCTCCATCGGCGAAGGAGAAGGGAAAGGGAGTCGTTATTCAAGATATGCTTTCTATTACTGATATTCCTAGTCGAGTTTTGTTTGATGCCAAGTCTTCACATTCATTCATATATAGTGACCTAATAGACATATTGGGATTGAGACCTAGGATTATAAACCAACCCTTAATTGAGATGAACCCCGTTAGAGGCTCTACTAGCCTTTGCAGGGTTTGTCGTAGCCTATATTATCGATTCATGGATGCACTTTTGATTGTGACTGCTTTATCTTGAATTTTGTTGGGTTTGGGATTATCTTAGAAATGAACTAGCTTAAGAAGTATGCAGCAACAGTGGTTTGTGAGAACCTATTGGTAATAGTCGGAGATGTGGAAGAGCGGACGGTAATGATGGGATGCCTACAAAAGGATGGGGTAGCGGTTAACTTTTTATAATCACTAGAAGTTCCACGGAATGGGTTTTCATCTACGCCTATTTTTAGAGAGTATCTAGATGTATTTGAGGAAGTGAATGGATTGCTACCGCATAGGGAGATTGAGTTTCAGATAGACTTAGGAAAGGAAGCCAGACCAATAGTTATGCCTTTGAGGTGTATGGAACCAAGAGAGTAGAAGGAATTAGTGGTGCAAGTGAATGAACTATTAAAGAGAGGGTTCATTCCAAGGAGTATATCCAAGTGGGGTGCACCTATAGTATTCGCGACTAGGGAGGATGGCTCTTTAAGGTTGTATGTGATTATCGTAAGCTGCATAAAGCGACGAAGAAGAACAAGTATCCACCCCCACGAGTTGATGACTTATTTAATCAACTTCACGGTGCAATGGTTTTCGCTCAAACCGATCTGGCAATGGAATTTCACCAACTTATAGTAGTGGAGGACAGTGTTCCTATTACTGCATTTCTTATGCCATTGGATTTTTATGAGTGGTTGGTGATTCCGTTTTGGTTGATCACGCTCGATCATACTTTATGGATCTCATGAATCGAGTTTTCAAAGACCAGCTGAACAAGTTCGTGCTTATGTTCATGCATGATATTCTTATCTATTCTAGAACTAAAGAGGAGCACAAGGCGCACTTGATGATTATGCTAGAGATATTTAAGAAGCATAAGTTGAGAACGAAGTTTCTAAGTGTCACTTTTTGAGAGAAGAAGTGGGATTCTTCAGTCATGTCATTTTAGGACAATGTATAGCAGTAGATCCTACAAAGGTGGAATCTGTGCAAGATTGGGACCATCCCAAGAATGCTACAGATGTGAAAAGTTTCCTAAGACTAGCTGTATATTACAGATGCTTCGTCAAGGACTTCTCGAAGATAGCAACACCATTGACCAATTTGATAAAGAAGAACCAGGATGTTGTTTGGAATGCAAAGTGTGAATATGCATTTGTGCTTCTAAAGAAGAGGTTGACGCGTCCACCAGTGTTGACTATTCTAAGTGGAAATAAAGAGTTGACAGTATACATAAATGCTTGTGGTAATGGATTGGGTGCGTTATTGATGCAGAAGGGAAAGGTTGTTGCCTATGCTAGTCGACAACTAAAACTACACAAAAGGAATTATTCGACTCATGATTTGGAATTGGTGGCGATAGTTTTTTCTTTCAAGATGTGAAGGCATTATCTGTTAGGAAAAAGGTTTGAGCTGTTTACGGACTACAAATCCATAAAGTACCTTTTCGGCCAGAAGGATCTTAACCTTCACCAGCAACGATGATTGGATTTTTTGGCCTCTTATGATTTTAGCATTTCCTATATGCTAGGAAATGGGAATGAAACGGTTGATGCATTGAGTAGGAGACACGCTAATTTAGAAGCAATGTTCTTCGAATGGAAGCAAACTGACTATATTACTTATTATGAATTCAAACCTCATCGCGACCTGGAACTAGAAATGTAGGAAGTTATCAATCAGACCTACTCTAATAGAAAGGATTGGTGTTTTTCGAAAGCGAGATTCTAGCCTAGCGGAGATAATCGAAAGGATAGAAGAAGAAATATAACTTGAGGACATGAAGCAATACGAACTCGACTGAGAAGGTTGGCTTTGTAAGGATGAAAGATTATTTGTTTCCAATATTAATGGATTAAGAGATGAAATGTTACGATAATTTCATCATTCTATGTTGATTATTATTCCCAACAGTACTAAGACGTATCGAGATATGAAGCAAATTTATTATTGAGAAGGCATAAAGAGGGATGTTGGGGGCATTCATCTTGAAGTGTATAAATTGCCAAACGGTAGGGCAGGGTAAAAGAAACCTAAAGGGTTGCCCCAACCATTAAAGATTCCTAAGTGGAAATGGGAACAAGTATCTATGACTTTATAGATGAACTGCTGAGGGCCGAGTAGGGTACAATAGCATTTGTGTTGCGGTTGATCGGTTGACTAAGAATGCAAGAATTATACCCGTCGGTTCAAGTAAAATTTCATCAAAGCCGACAGAGTTAGATGTAAAGTGGATAGTATGGTTTCACAGTGTGCCAAAAAGTATTGTGAGAGATTGAGACCTGTTGTTTACCAGTGTGTTTTGGAAGAGCTTACAAGAGACGTTATGGAGCAGGTTGCAACTTAGTACAACTTATCACCTGCAAACGGATGGGTAGACCGAAAGAGTAAATCATATATTGAATTAATTTTTACGAGCATGCATTATAGATTTTGGAGGATCACAGGATGACCATCTATAATTATTATAGTTTGCATATAACAATAATTATCAGTCGAATATTGGAATGGCTCCTTATGAAGCATTGCATGGCCAACCATGTAATGCTCTTTCAAGTTGGTGGAAAGTGGGCGAAAAACTACTACTTGGGCCAAATATCATTAGAGAAACTTCAGAATAGATTGAGACCATTTGACAACAAATGAAAGTTGTTCAAGATCAACGAAAACCCTACACTGCTAAGAGATGAAGGATTTAGAGATTTCTGTCGGAGATATGGTATTTGTGAATTTTTCTTTTCTGAAGAATGTAGTTCGATTGGGTAGAAAGGGAAGTTGGCATCAAGATTTGTAGGTCCTTTTCGAATATTTAAGAGGATTGGGAAACTAGCATATAGGGTCGACTTACCTTAGAAGATGGCTGGCATCACAACGTTTTTCATGTCTTTTATCTATGGAAGTTTGTGCATTACTCAGGCATGATGAATATATCGGATCTGCTAGAAGATGTTAAGGTAGAACTAGAAGTTTCTAGATCTTGTAAGCCACTTCGTACTGTTGGGTATGATACGAAATAGTTTAGAAGAAAGTCGGTGAAGCTAGTAAAAGTATAATAGATCAGAAGTGATGACGATTGTACATGGGAAAATGAGGAGAGCATGAGGACTATGTGTTCGGAGCTCCTTGAATGGTAAGATCCACTATTTATCATAGCTACTTTCACCATTTATATTATATTTGATATGTTAGTATTCTGCACGCTAGGGTAAGTTCACATATACTATTGATGCATGACTTCTTATTTGACATGTTTGATGGTTTCTTATGATTGGTAGGCGTGGAGGATAACTATAGTTGCTTATTCTTTGGCATGTCTAGGGATTTCATGGGCGAAACTCTTAAAGGAGGAAGAATGTAATAACTCATATTTTACGTATCGAAGGATCGTAAAATATTTTAATTTTATTCATATGAGGTTGTATGATTCTATAATTTTGGGATAAGAATCCTAGGAAATTTTACACACCTATGATGTTTTATAAATTTTCATGTGACCACTTTAACTTTGAAAATCTTGTTTGGGCTATAACTTTTGATAGTAGTTGAAGTAGGTCTCAAACTAGTTTCTTTGCTTTAGGATGATAGTTTTCCATTTCATTGATTGATCATAATAAAAAAAAGGACTTACATTTAAGAAGCTATGTTAAATTTGAGTTTAGACAGTTTTTGGCAAGAATTATGTGTAAATATTTAAGCCCATAAGTACATCCATTAGTCTAATTCGAGATTAGTATAAATAAGGGATGTATGAGTCAAATTAAAAGTTTTTCCCTCTCTTCCAAATCAGATCTAAACCCCATTAATCCTAGATTCATCCAAAATCTTCCAAATTACTCTCTAAATCAAACCAATTGAAGATTATTGAATAGATCATTGATTAGAAGATAGAGATCATCTTTTTGGTTGATTTGAATTGCTTTTCATTGCTTTCCACTTCGAATCGAGACCATATTGGTTGGATTTGATAATTGACAAGTGGTTTATGCCTTCTCACTATCCTATGTATGTGTATATGGTAGAATTATAAGTTTTAATATGATTTTTAACCTTAATATCTTTTTCTAACTTTAATCATATGTTAAGATATGATTATGACCTAAATTGATGAATTTTAATATGATTTGTAGTAATGGCTTTGTAATTCACCTTTTTCATATTCATATGTTCATCGATTGCTTAGATTTGGATTGGAATATGCTTGATTGGTATAATTATATGTATTAATTATTTTAGTGGATGTAATTTCATGTTATTCTATGCTTGTATGTTGTGCTTTGATGTGGTTTTCTATGTTTATGATGCTTAGGAAGATAGGTTGGTGAATTTGGCAAGTCAGAGGCAAAGTTGGTCGAAATTGGTCGAAAATTAGAGGATAGGCTCTGGAGCATTGAGGGAACTTGTAGCTCAAGCCGCATGTCCAGAATGGTAATTCCGTATCTAGGTACAAAGTCATTTAATTCAACGTCGAGTCATTTCTATGGCTCAGATGGGTTGGCGATTTTGGTGATCTCTTGGTGTTGGCTAGTGGAAATGGACTAGGGAAAGTTTCAAATAATTGATTAAGTGTCGAATGTTATGCCGTGATTTTTAGAACTTGGAGTTGAGTGTTTTAGGTTGGGGCACCGAGTTACTTTGATGGATGGGTAAGAGTCTGAAGCACTTGGGATTGGAGTTCTATAAGCATGGAACGTAACTTAATCAAAATTGACTAAGTATATGACTCGATGCTTAGTCATTTTGACTCGATGCCATGTCATTTTTATGCATGGTGATGAGATGAGTTTTCTAGTAGATGGAGTGGGAGCTCTGTAGATCATGCTGAAGGTGTTGGCTAGTTCGCATCGGGTTGGATAGCGATGTAACAGCATGATGAAATCTATGTATCTTCAGTTTGTGACTCATGGGGGAGTAGGTACTGAAGATTGTGGCTCCATAAAGGAGAGAGCTGTAGGATAGGGAACGTATGAGGTTTCTGGATAATGGAAACTAGATTGAGCACGAGAAGGGCTCGGATCTGAATGGAGAAAGGAAATATTGAATGTATATATGCTAAGGAATCGTTGATATACGGATTGTTTTCAATTGTACTCAAAGAAGGGTATTGTAATTGAGGATGCCCATTGTTCAATTAGGGGACCAATATACCCTGGACCGGTGGCTTTAGGTCTAGTGTCAAGCTTTGGGCTATGGAACATGTATAATTTTAGGTTGCGTGATATGAGAGTACAACGAAAACCGGGATTTCCATTAGTTCCTGGCATAGGGCCCATATGAGTTATCATGTATTCACGGCACAGTGATGAGTAACAGTTAAGTATTGCTTGATAGATGCTATGGTTGCTTTCTTTATTGGGCTATCACTCGAGGATAACATTAAAGTAGGTACTAGAGATAGGGATATATGGACATCCACCATTCTATGTTGCACAGTACCTTTATGATATTTATAGAGTATCATATTATATTGTTACTTTAGTTGCAGGGATAGGTTAGTATTGTTCGTGTACTTTTGTTCCTTATCATATTTACTTGCATAGTATTTTGAGACTCGTTTGTTGCTCACATCAGACTATTGTTTAATGCAAGATTTTATGCTTTGCTTCTTATTATCTTAGACACTCTTAAATGAATATACTAGACAATAGGTCTAGGTGACACAGTAGATATGCAAAGGACGAGTTGGATGGAGCTATCTCGTATTATATACATATATGGATTTCTATGCTTTCCACTGGTCAACACTGTAGAGCTCTGGCAGTTTTTTCTTATTTCTTTTTGTTGAGATAGTTATTTGAGTTCATTCTGTTGCATATGCTCTATGACTATTGATGTACAACTCTATGGATCTTATACTTTGATGATTAACTCAAATTGTTATTACTGTTACTTTTGTTATATTTGTGATGATATATATTGTCTATGCGCGGTGAGATATATGATAGGTTGCATGTTGTGTTTATTATATTTTCAACCCAGAAGATTGTTCTATATCGATCGGGCATGGCTATAATGCACTATGTAGAAATTATTGGTGTCGGTGGTGTAGAGTAGTCATGACAGTTCTATACTGGATCGTTTCACTTATTACATAAAAATAATGTGTATGTTAGGAATCGAACTCCTTACCCCACCGTTAGAAGCTCCATGCATAATCAATTGAGCTACACACGTTTTTGCGTCATAACTCCATCATTTTAACTTAGAGTTGAATGAAACTGAGATCAAAAGCTTCATATCGTCAAGTATAATATTATAATGTCTTTGAACATTCCATTTGTTAAAGTAAGTAGCTCTCCAAGATGTGGGCCCTAGTCAGTTAACTAGTGGACAAATTTTAAGATGATTATCCAATCCGTAGTTCCGATTGAGAAGCGGTTTCGACCTAGGTGCATGTCCTGACGTTACAGACATTTTACAAGTTCTTTGATTACATTTTTTACAATTCCAAATTTTTCTCTCATGCTTTGCCTTGCCCTCGTGATTACATGATGGTGCCTTATTACGACCTTACGACCTTGTTGTCCTTTCGTATTCACCATGCATGTAACAACCAACACCTTAGTGGCCCTAATTTTCGGTAAATTGAAAATCCAAGTCCACTAGAGTATGAATCCTTAGTGTTGGTATCCTATGGTAAACAAAAGTATATCGGAGTTCTATGATAGGTTCTCACAACATAATAATAAAGTATAATAAAAACACATACACACACACACACACATAGAGTCACAAAGTCTAATACCTATAGTTTATATTTCCCTTGTCAGTGCAGAGCATGCATAAGGAAATATGTCCTTCCATCATCCCCTCCTTGTATCAATACACGTTCCTCTATGTTCGTCTCATGGGGTCTAATAAGGAGTGGGTCGGAACAATGTTCTAGTGATCGATAAATTACATACTTTATCCTAACATTAGTTTATGTCGATTGTTTTACATTACATGTCATATCTATCATGCAAAGCTTAATCACGTTGGTTTCATGTATGTGTATGATACACCCAAACTACTTAAGGTATACAATAGCTATATATGTGTGAGTGTAAATATCATAATATCCACCATAGACCACGATACATTCCCCACTAGTATCTAGAACCCTCCAACGTTTCGGGCGTCTACCAATGGTGTCTAGGCTGAATTAACCACGCAGTTCGCAAAAGTGTTTAGGTCGAATTGCCTATGTACACCACAATGGTGTCTAAGCCGAATTGCTGCCTACACCGAGGAACCTCCCGTTGGTACCTAATAATGGCATTACAACTGTTTAGCCATATTCTTATTCGTCTTAAAGACTCAACTTGTTGTTGTCTTGCCAATCTCTTAACAATAAATAGATAACAAATAAATTTTGAGGTAATTTCATATCCTATATGGAACCTACACTATCGGAGGTGCAGTTCTTCTCTTGGCATAACCCAAGTCTTTCTAACCGCCCTAGGACTGATGGAACTCTCGACCTATGTATAAAGGCTTACTCCTCGAAAATTTTGTATAACCTTGCTGAAATAGTACCGAACTTTTACCCACCGTCCCATTTGAATTGCCTAACGTGAATTAAGGAAATGCCCACCCGGTTGCTTAATGTCCTTGTTTGAATTGGAGTAGACCATAATTGGCCATCTAAGACTTCAAATATGAGTCAAACCCAATTTGGTATATTCCCCACACCTATACCCAATATCCCTACGGGACCTATAGTTGGATACGTCTTACATCAGTGCAACATATACACAACTATTATAGCCCTCTGCAGATGGCAGACCTATGTAGTGCAACATTGCTGACCTCACATTCCAACCCTTAATAATGCCACATCATTTATAGTTAATTTAAATATTTCACTAGATCTAATAATTCATACCCATTATAAACGTATTTCCGAAGCTATATAATTTTGGCTGGACAATTGGTACACCTCCTAAGTTTAATTATTATTATTTATGTATGTGAACTTGCTTCTTATTTCATTAATGTCATTAATTGTCACTCACCACTTCTTTCTAATTTAAGATTAAAGACAACTAGACATAATTTAGTATTACTTTTCAACTATTACAATTAAGTATAATTCATTAATTCTTTTAGATTAATAGCTACCCTTCTTGTTTACTATAACTTTCCTGACTTAACTTAAAACACATATATTAAAGCGACAACGAAATTATTGTTATTATTTTTGTTATAATAAGTGGTTTACATTTATGGATTTCTATATTTTAAAGCATTGGAACTATATCTTCCTAAAAGAATGTTGATATTGTAATTTTCCATAAATTATCTAAAAGAGGATATTTGTTGTGTTTGAAATTACAAAGAATTATCTTTTATATTTTTATTGAAATGGACAGTAAAAATATATTAAATATCCTAATTTTGTATCTCTTTCTTTTAGGCAAATTTCTTATTATTTCGAACAATATGTTTAATACATAATTATAAAGTTGTATAAGTTATAGAAATTTACGTAGAAATATTCTTCATTTCAATGAATTAATATATTAACTTAAACCTTAATCTAATTTGTACCAATCTTCAATTCATGTTTAATAACTTATAATATTTAAATAATAAATATGGGGTTTACATAAAATCATATTAATGAATTATCTCATAACTTTTAAGGACTGCATTCACCCTTACATTCCATATTTAGTTATATACTACATTTAATGAATTTAACAATTTGGAGAATATGTAGGCAAGGTTCTTAAGTTCATTGCATGTATATATTTAAGCCTGAAATTCAAAAATTGACAATTAGGCATAAAAGAAACATATTTAAAATAATATAAATCAAATATTATATAAAATACATAATTTCCTGCTTACCTCTAAGCTTCTAAATCTTCATATATAAGTCTGTTATTCCTGATTGACTCCCTTTGTTTCTACTAATATATTGATCAAAAGTATGTACATAGTTTTTAAATTATTGATCCGAGAAAAGATTTGGATTAACTTAGATTAAGATTAAGATTTATAATTACCTTTTTCTTCGAAAAATCGATTCGACCCTATTCTTCTTCTCTTTTTTATTTTCGCTATTCTCCACATATATATATATATGTATGTATGTATGTATCATAATTTATAGTTTCGATAATTTAGAATATCTGGAGAAGAAAAAATGGCAGAGCTTTGCTCTTGATTTAGAAAATATGAGAAAAAATTGAGGGCCTGGGTCTATATTTATATATGCTCGAATCAATTATATCTGTTATGTTAGATTATATTAAATACGGGTCATCTGGCCCATGTTTATTGCCAACGGACTAGCCCACCATCGTTTGACCATTCCACATTCATCAATTGATCGCTAGGGTCGGCCGGTTGAACTGAAGGTGTCAACCTGTTGAACTGAAGGTGTCGACCAGTTATTGTTAAGTAGTTTACATTAATTTGTTTCCTTTCTTCATTTTATTTCAATATATATATATATATATATATATATATATATATATTTGTGTGCGTGTATGTGTATGTTTAATTATTTTCGATCCGATATCTTCAAACGTTGATAATTTTTCTTTAGAACTCCAATCGTTAAACTTTATATATGAAAGTTGATTGGAAAATTATCATGAACACAATGGTGCAAGTTTCATAGCCAAATTATGACGTTTACAAAAATTATATTTTTTTACATTAATAACTATTTGCTAATCTTCTTAATTAACTACTGTTTAATTTATGGGGTGGTAGATTCTTCGCTACATAAAAAGAATTTTGTCCTTGAAATTCCTTAAAGACTGAACCGTGTAACATAATGTGTAGTCATTCTAAGTTATTCAACCAATCAATGTACAATTAATATTGTAGCCAACAGTGTACAAGTGCATAGTGTATTACCGCACATATGATGTATATGTTGAAGAATACTAAATCTACGCATCCTATACGAATGCATCTCTTTAAAACAATTTTGAGAATATAGTGCAAACATCCTATATATATTGGTAATTCTATATGTATGCAAGCTTTAAAAAATAAATATTCTTTTTCATTCAATAATTTCCCACACTCCTACGAATAGGAGTACAGTTTAACCAAATTTGCATGTAATCCCTTATCCAATACCCATCATACAATTTGTAACATTCAAAATTGAAAAATCAGCTTTTCTAAATCTATACTCTTATGCCAAAAAAGAATTTTAGATGCAGACTTCCACATTTTCATCCTTCTCTTATGCTATGTTCCGCTGTATCTTGGAACCTTCTCTCTTACGCTTGATTATTTTCCAACTTTTCCAAGTACAATTTATATAAGGGAATTTAGTTTTAAAACTTTAAAATAGATTTATTTCAAAATAAGTTTTGTTCCACTGTCAACACGGCATGGAAAAAGAAACTCTGGAGCTAAAACAGTTTTTTTTCCTCGTCATTATCTATATTTTACATACTGTCATTTTTGTTGAGCAGTAAAACTAATATTCTCTAACCCATCGACTTTTCCATGCATTAGGCATATGGTGCTTCAAAAATCATAAATTTTCTCTTTTCCGTTGAAATCTTTTTTCATTTAAATTTTTGAAATAGTTGGACAATTTTAAAAAGGCATTTTTGTTAAAACTTTTATGAAAGTATTTATATTTTAAAAATAAAAAATTTTGAACAAAATTTACAAAATTATTTATTTTTAATATTTCAAAACAAGTGAAGCAACATTCATGTAATTGAGATTCAGTTAATGAGTTGGCACATATTGTAACGACGCAAAATTTAACACATAATAATTAATTCATTAATACTTTGTGAAGTTATCAGAATTAAGCCACATAAATTGCACCATTGTGTCTGTGGTAATTTTCCAGTCAATGTCTATATATAAAACGTTAGAAATCGAGCTAATATGACCAACTTATAAAATAAACAAAATAAGTAGGAAACAATGCACACACACAGATTGACTGGCCGGTCGGCCTGGGCACCAGGCGGTCAACCGCCCAATCGATCCACTTGCTATTTTGGGGGTGAACGAACAATTTTCATTCGTTCGAATGATGGTATGATTTTTTTAACGGACTATAGTATTATGCATTATTCTGACCAATCCGGTCCATCTATTTTTGCATCTGATGGCCCCTATTCAGCCTATGACGTGGTTGCAACATATTCAATCTCCAAATCTAATGGTTCGAGATCCACTCTACCCACATAAATAGACCCCTCGACCTAGCACTTTTTCTCATTCTAGGTTTTCTCCAATTGGGTTCACCTTTCTAGGAACGACCCTAAATGGAATAATTTTTCCAAAGGAGAAAATCATTATAAATTAAATATTTTACAACTCCAAGTGGATCCAGGAAGACCGAAGGAAGAGCTTAGCGCCAGAGGTGAGTGATTATAATTATTTTAAGATTTCTTTAAGTAATTTAAAATAATAGAGTTTCTAATAGTTGTAGTTTTACTACGATTTTTGGAATAGCCTTTTCAGTAGTTTATTTACAGTTTTTTTAGAATTATTTTCAGTCTATTTTCCTTTCATCTATTATTTTCAGTAATTTTAGTTTATTTTTGTTAATTATAGATTTTTCGTTTATTTGCAGTTTATTATACTATTTTAGTTTATTTACTGTTATTTATATGATATTTACATCTTCTTCCTATGCTTCGGATTTTCTTCTATTTTCAGTTTTTTATTTCCTCCATCTTCGCGTATGGATTAGAATAGGATTAACCCAAATATGGATTAAATTATAAGGAAACTAAAATAATGGAAATAAGATGTAAATTTCAAAGACTGTAATATAAATGGAAGTGGACTAAAATTACGCCTAATTATGACGTTAATTGGACTGAATTAAAAAGATTGGCCTAGCTATAGCTTAGAATTATAACTAAAATGAGTAAAAGACGAAAGAAGCTTATTTTCACACTTAGACCTTGGGTTAAGTAATAAGCATGATTATAACGTAGGTTATAATAAGAAAGAGGATAGAATAAGGCTTATTTTAAGACTTAGGTTAAATTAATAAGCATCGATAGTAGAGAAAAGTGTAAAGGCTTATTTAAACAATTTACCTAATTTAATAAGTAAAGATGAAAGCAGTACCTGCACCAAATAACATTCCCTATTAGACAAAATGGTGGTCTCATATTAGCCTGAAGTGAGAGAGGGCATGCTTATGCTAAAAATGGTAGCAATTGGTTAATTAGAAGTCCAAATCATGGGGGATTAGGATAAGAGGCAAAACTAGATATTGTTTAGATGATGGACCGGTACCAACAGCATTTCCCATATTTTCTATGGACATATGGTGATCTCACGTTAGCCTAAAGTGGGATGAGGGGCACGATTATGTTGGAGTTTGAGGTAATAAGAAGACCCAATAGGTGGAGAAAAAGGTAGCATGGGAATGGTGGCAGTTACGCATGCTTCCATTCCTATGCTCAGTAATCGCTATGAATTCCAAGCGCTTAGTATGGTTGTCTTTCACAGACATTGTTGCCTTCTATGTAGGGAGCTATATATGTCGTTCGGATCCGTGGGTGCTTTGTGCATTTTCCATAGATGCCATTGGTTGTTGTGTAGGGAGTTATAAAGGATCAAGTCCGTAGAAAGGTCTATAGAGTAGCAGGCCAATCAAAAAGGATAGAATTAGGGTTGCATCCTAATTATAGGATTAGTAATTCAGCCTAATCAAAGCTGAAATCAAGGACAAGTCCAAACTATCAAAGTTAACTTACCCTATAAATTGAGCAATGTTTAATCATACTTATTTCCAGTTTATTTCTTTCATATTTCCTTTGTTATCCATATTTATACTAGAACTATTGTAGAGTCTATTACTTTTATCTTGCTTAAAGACTCTAGTAATTACTATCATTCACCAGACTTTTTGTCTGACCCACTCCTCTATTTTCCCTTATTCCCTCCATAGACAATCAGGGGAGAAGATAGCTATTGCTTGGAGTTTTCGCGGAGGAGATTTCTACTATGTGTTTCTTTTATTTCCAGCTTTTGTTCCTTCTATATACTGGTTTATTACGAAAGATATTATGTACTCTGATTCTTGAGACTATGAGTTTTTGTTCATGAGACATATTAGATTTTTAGATATGTATGTGATATTTGGTATTTGACTTATTTATGAAGCAATTATGAAGTTCTGTTTTAAATAAATTATTATTTAAGTTTCTGTTGCTTTTATCTATATTTGTCTTGTGGATCTTAGTCTATGTTAGCTTTAGTTATACCTGTAACGTAACATGCCTTTTAACGTGTCCTTTTTGGTATATTAAGTGGTGTGGGGGTGTTTCACTTGGTACTAGAGCCTAAGGTTACAGTATTCTAAAAAAATTATTTTTAAAAGTAAAGTATTTTTTTCAAAATAACTTGTTTAAAAGTATTTTTCAAAAAGGAACTTTTAGAAATGATTTAATGTATAGAAGAGTTTTTAAAAAAAACCCTTACAAGTCCAGTTCAATCTCCATTTCACGATTTTCTAAACTATCATTTTCTTTTTGTAGAATGGCTGATGCCCTGAACCTTCCAAAGAGCATTCCAGTCCCAGCCTGGTTTCGTAAGTACCAACAAGCTACGACTCCATAGGTGCACGGGATTGCACCCAATCCTGCACCAGCGGGTGGGAATCCCATCAACCTACCTGCTGCCATTAATTTCTCTAAGCTTTGTAAAGAATTTGCGAGTTTGGGTGTGAAGACTTTTCCTAGCAAGGGGACATTTATGGAGACGAGAGCATGGCTTAGGGACACAGAGAGGATTTTTGGTCCTTTTGGATTGGATGGTCAGTAGCGAATTCAGCTAGCCACTTGGCAGCTAAAGGTGGAGGCATCTTATTGGTAGGAGGTGATAGAGTTGGAGGGAAGGAATATTACTTAGGATGGGTTCCAAGAGCGATTCGATGGGAAGTTTCTCTCTTAAGCGGAAGGGAGTATTCTACTTGAGAGGTTTATCAATTTGAAAGCAAGGGCGTTTTTCTGTTAAGGAATACACTAAACAATTCAATGAGCTGTCGCAGTTTGGTATGGATTTGGTGAACACGCAGCATAAGAAAGCTATGAAGTTTGTGAAGGGATTTAATCAACACATTCAGGGATTATTGCTAACTCATGTACCGATAGAGCTACTTATGAATCTTTGGCCGAGATGGCACTTATGTCAGATAGAGTCAATGAGGGGGAGTTTAAAGAGGAGATAAAGTCAAAAGGTTCAAAGAAGAATTGGTGGGAAAAGAATAAGAAAAAAAATAAAGGTGATGGTCCTCAGAAGCAGATTAAGACGAAAGTAAAGTGCCATAGTTGTGAGAAAGTTGGACATATGGCCAAGGATTGCAAGATGGATAAGATGAAGGGTAAGTGCTATGTTTGTGGGCAACCCGGTCATATAAGTAGGAGTTGTCCCTAGAGAGCTGGTCAGGGAGAGATTGCACTAGTGGCACAGGTTCAAGCGTTATATGCATCACCTTCCAGTAGCATTGCAGATAGAAGTAGGAAAGTCACAATTGAAGATTTGATTTCTATATCTAATTTTCCCATTAAGACTTTATTTGATTCTGGAGCATCACACTCTTTTATCCCTAGTTCTCTATTAGATTGTTTGCACTTGGACATATCATTAGTAGTAGACCCCATTATTGTTTAAAACCCTATAGGAGGATCGACACACCTATCTATGGTTCGAAGGTATTTGAAAATCTTTGTCCTAGCGTAGAATTTGACTAGAAGGCCTATGTTTTGGAATTCTCAGGGTATGGGTTGATCTTAGGGATGGATTGGCTATCCACATACGGAGCTGTATTAGACTCCGAGTGGAGAGTCGTTAGACTTGAGACTTGTTGTGGTAGGACTCTGGAGGTATCTTGCAATTCCAAGGGTCAGTCATGTTGATTTTTCTCTGTTCCCTCAATTCATCTTCGTCAGAGTTGCATTCGTTTCCTGTCATTGGAGATTTTGCAGATGTCTTTTTGGATGTTAGGGGACTACCTCCTAAGAGAGAGATTGACTTCAGGATTTATTTGACCGAGAATGCTAAGCCAATAGAATTACCTGTGAGGCACATGGCACCTAAGATAAGGAAATAATTGAGCTAGCAGATCCATGAGCTTTTAGAGAAGGGATTCATAAAAAGGAGCATATTAGAGAGGGGAGCACCAGTCGTCTTCGCCACTAAGGCGGTTGGTTCTCTTCAACTTTGCGCGGACTATAGGGAATTAAATAAGCTCACTAAGAAGAATTGATATCCACTCCCTAGGATTGATGATCTTTTTGACCAGTTGGTAGGTCTTTCGTTTTCTCTCAGCTTAATTTAGCCACGGGATTCCATTAGTTTAGAGTTGCTGATGACAACATAGATAAGACTTTCTTTAGGACATCGAATGTATTCTTCGAGTGGTTGGTTATGCCTTTTGGACTAACCAATGCTCCAGCCTATTTCGTTGATTTGATGAGCCATGTCTTTAGGAATGTCCTAAATAAGTTTATGGTGGTATTCGTGGATGATATCTTGGTATTTTCCAAGAATACGGAGATCATGATGTTCATTTGGAAGAAGTTCTTCGCACACTTCATAGTCATCATTGGGAGCTAAGTTTTGAAGTATTATTTTTGGAGAGAGGAAGTTCATTTGTTAAGGCACGTAGTTTCGAAGGAAGGTTTGGCTGTTTACCCCGCCAAGGTTATTGTAGTGCAAGATTGGAAGGCCCGCAAGAACATTACCGAGGTTAGGAGATTTCTAGGATTGGCTGGCTACTATAGGAAGTTCATTAGAGACTTTGCTAAGATTTCGGCACCACTCATGCGCCTTACTAAAAAGAATAAAGCTTTCATGTGGGACATGGACTGTGAGGATTCCTTCATGAATCTTAAGAGAGGCGTTACTAATGCATTAGTGTTAGTTTTATCCAATAGAGCTAATCCTTTCACTGTATATGTTGATGCATGAGGAATGGGTCTAGGAGCTGTGTTGATGCAAGAAGAGAGGGTAGTGTGTTATGGTAGTAGGTATTTGAGGACGCAGAGAAGAATTACCCTACCCACGATTTGGAGTTGGCTGCCATAGTTTCTGCACTTAAGTCTTGGAAGCACTATTTGCTTGGAGAGAGGTTTGAGCTTTTTGCCGACCATAAGTCTTTGAAGTACCTATCCTCTAGAAGGACTTGAACTTGAGGCAACAGAGGTGGATGGAGTTTTTAGCCTTTTATGATTTTAAGATAGCTTATACCCCTAGAAAATGTAATGTGGTTGTAGATGCATTAAGTAGAAAGAAAACAACCCCTAGTCCTTTGTTCGTACAGTAGAGGAGCTTGGAGTTTATTTCTACTTTTGATTTTAAGCCATCTACGGACATTACTCTAGGATTGTTGGCGACATTAGAGGTGAGGCCTACTCTTATGGATCAGATTGGCTCGAGGCAACGGGTGGATTCGAAAATCATGGATATTATGGATAGGATTAGCCGAAGGGAGGTCTCTAGGCATTCCCATCGTTATTCCATAGACAGCAGGGGGTGACTTAGGAGAGATGGAAGGCTTTGTTTCTATGCGCAGGTGAATTGTTAAGAGCAGTTTTGGAGGAGGTGCACTATTCTCATATGACTATTCATCCGGGTGGTGGCAAAATGTATCGAGATATGAAGAGGATGTTCTGTTGGGATGACATGAAGAAAGACGTGGTGGAATTCGTAGCTAAGTGTCTCATATGCCAATGGAAAAAGGCAGAGCCGTGGAAACCCAGTGGATTACTTCATCCCTTAGATGTGCGGGAGTGAAGATGTGACAGTATTTTTATGGATTTCATTGACGGTTTACTTCGTTTTAGGAAGGGGAACACTAGCATTTAGATGATTGTTGATAGATTGACCAAGAGTGTCCACTTCATTCTAGTTAAGAGTAAGCGTACGGCTTCATATTTGGCATCCTTATATATTTGAGAGATAATCCATCTACATGGAGTTCGTTCTAGCATTGTTAGTGATAGAGATCCCATTTTCACTAGTGAGTTTGGAGAAGCTTACAAGAAGCGCTAAGGATGCAACTTAGGTTTGGTAAGCCCTATCACCCCAAACAGATAGCCAAACGGAGAGGTTAAATAGGGTGCTTGAGGATTTGCTACGGATGTGCATTTTGGACTTTGGAGGTAGTTGGGAGGAGCATCTTCCATTGGTTGAGTTTGCGTACAATAATAGTTATCAAAAAGTATAGGAATGGCACCATTTGAGGCTTTATATGGGAGACCGTGCAAGTCCCCATCATGTTGGATAGAGTCTACGGAGAAGATTTGTACTTCCTATCCTCATCTTTTTTATAGTAAGATTTAGAATTCCTTTTTCCATTTTTAGATTTGAATAGGTTCTTTCCTTTATTATCCTTTGGGATGGTAGAAATTAGAATTTAATCTATGGATGGTAGGATTTAATGTAAACATGTTAATAGAACATGTTACAAATGATGTATGCAAGTGGTTGCAAGTGTTTGCTAGTGGATAATGGATGCATATAGGTACACTAGGCACTATTATTCTTTAGGGATCGGCCTAACTAGGACACCAGAGCATATGTATATGGATATGTGCACATTTTTATTTTATTTCCATGGTTGCTATAAATGGATGTTTATCACATGATTGTTGCATTTGGATGATGATTGTAGCATGCGTATAAAATTATCAATTATCATTAGGAAAGTTTTGCATTCATTTGGATACATGATACAGACATGTTGGCATAAAAGGAGGTTAACTGAATCAGTGGACCACCTAATTTTTTGCACTAGTTAGGGACATTTACTAATTGCATAGGTATCATAAACTGCATTAGAAAAACTTAAGGACAATGGATGAATGTTTAATAATTGAATAGTAGGTTGTATAATTGGATGTAAACATTTAGTACATTCTTTTATACTTAGAGATTTCGGGGATGAAACCCCTTAAGAAGGGGACAATGTAAAACCCGAAATTTAACCCGTAATAATTAATTCATTAATCAATTAGATAATAAAATAACTTTCTGAAATTATCAAAATTAAGCCATGAAAGTTATACCATTGTGTCTGTGGTAATTTTCTGGTCAATTTCCATATATAGAACGTTAGAAACCGAGCTAATATGACCAAGTTATAAAATAAACAAAACAAGCAAGAAACTAATACATACATACATACATACATACATACATACATACATACATACATACATACATACATACATACATACATATATATATATATAAGGAGGTCGAACGGCTGGTTGACCGTCCAGTCGAGCCGCCTCCTGTTTTAGGGGCGAACGAACGATTGTTTGTTCGAATGATGGTATGATTTTTTAACCGACTGACATGTTTTGCATTCTTTTTACTAATCTGGTCCATGTATTTTTGCATCTGATGGCTCCTATGCAGCCTATGGCGTGGTTGCATCCTATTCAATCTCCAAATCCAATGGTCCGAAATCCACTTCTACCCCTATAAATGGACCCCTAAACTTAACACGTTTTCCTATTCTAGGTTTTTTCCAATTGGATTTAGCTTTCTAGGAAGAACCCTAAACGGAATAATTTTTCCATAGGAGAAAATCGTTATAAACTAAATTATTTTACAACTCCAAGTGGATCAGGGAAGACCAGAGGAAGAGCTTAGGACTGGAGGTGAGTGATTGTAATTATTTTGAGATTTCTTTAAGTAATTTAAAATAATAGGGTTTCTAGTAGATGTAGTTTTACTACGATTTTTGGAATAGCTTTTTCAGTAGTTTATTTACAATTTTTTTAGAATTATTTTCAGTATGTTTCTTTTTAGCTATTCTTTTCATTAATTTATTTTATTTCTATAAATTATAGCTTTTCCATTTATTTACAGTTTATTTACAGTATTTTAGTTTATTTACCGTTATTTATATGTTATTTACATCTTCTTCCTACGCTTTGGATTTTCTTTTATTTTCAGTTTTCTTTTATTCCTCCTTCTTCTTCACACATGGATTAGAATAGGATTAACACGAATATGGATTAATTATAAGAAAACAAAAATAATGGAATATAAGATGTAAATTTTAAAGACTGTAATATAAATAAAATTAGACTGAAATTAGGTCTAGTTATGATGTTAATTGGACTGGATTAAAAAATTGGCCTAATTATAACTTAGAATTATAACTAAAGCAGTAAAAGATGCAAGAAGCTTATTTTCACACTTAGACCTTGTGTTAAGTAATAAGCATGATTATAACGTAGGTTATAATAAGAAAAAGGATAGAATAAGGCTTATTTTAAGACTTAGGATAAATTAATAAGCATAAATAGTAGAGAAAAGTGTAAAGGCTTATTTAAATAATTTATCTAAGTAATAAGCAAAGATGAAAGAAGGACCTGTACCAAATAGCATTCCCTATTAGACAAAACGGCGGTCTCACGTTTGCTTGAAGCGAGATGAGGGCATGCTTATGCTAAAAATGGTGGTAATTGGTCAACTGGAAGTTGAAATCACGGGGAATTTGGATAAGGGGCGCAACTAAATATTGTTGGGATGACGTCCAGTACCAACATCGTTTCTTTTATTTTCTATGGACACACGGTGATCTCACGTTAGCCTGAAGTAGGACGGGGGGCGTACTTATGTTCGAGTTTGAGGTAATAAGAACACCAAATAGGTGGAGCAAAAGGTAGCATGGGCATGGTGGCAGTTACCCGTGCGACTTCCATTTCTGTGCTCGGTAATCGCTATGAGTTCAAAGCACTTAGTATGGGTGTCTTTCGTAGACACCGCTGTCTTCTGTGTAGGGAGCTATATATGTATTCCAGATCCATAGTGGGTGCTTTATGAATCTTTCATAGATATCATTAGCTACTATGTAGGGAGCTATATAGCATATGGTCCGCAGAAAGGTCTATGGAGTAGCAGGCCGATCAAAAAGGGTAGAATTAGGGTCACATCCTAATTACAGGATTAGGACTTCATCCTAATCAAAGCAGAAATCAAGGACAAGTGCAAGCAGTCAAAGTTAACTTATCTTATAAATTGAGAAAAATTTAATCGTATTTATTTCCAGTTTATTTCTTTCATATTTCCTCTGTTATCCTTATTTGTAGAAATATTGTAGTTTCTATTACTTTTATCTTGCTCAAAGACTCTAGTAATTACTACATTCACCAGACTTTTAGTCTGACCCACTCCTCTATTTTCCCCTTTTCCCTCATGGGCAATAAAGGGAGAAGTCAGTAGATTGCTGTTGCTTGGAGTTTTCATAGAGGAGATTTCTATTATGTATTCTTTTATTTTCATCTTTTGTTCTTTCTATGTACTGGCTTATTATGAGGGATATTATGTACTCTGATTTTTACGACTATGAGTTTTTATTCACGAGACATATTGGATTTTTAGACATGCATGTGGTATTTGGTATTTGACTTATTTATGAAGAAATTATAAAATTTTGTTTTAATTAAGTTATTATTTTAAGTTTCCTCTATTTTTATCTATATTTGGCTTATGAATCTTAGTCTCTGTTAGCTTTAGTTAAACCTACAACGCACCACGCCTTTTAATGTGTCCTTTTGGGTATATTAAGGGGTGTTGGGTGTTTCACATTTGTAGCCTATTACATGGTAAAATTTTGAATTTTGAAAACTTTCTCTTTTGACTTAGAACAACAATCAACACACAAGTATATTTATAAATTTTAGCTTTTAGGGCATAAGGATAATGACCTGTGCTTTCGCAACAACCTTTCGTATCCTTCGCTCGCTAAAATTTATACTCTCTGAAACTTTAATACGTTTTGGGACTTAATATTGTTTACTTTTAGTAGCTAATTCAATAAATTTCCTAATTTATTTTTATAAACCTCCAATCTTACTTTGCATTAGTTAAGTGTCTTCATTAGATTTTCTTATTTATATTGTTTTCAAATTAATATAGCGGTCAATCCAGAAACTCGGCACAGTAATAAAAATGAACATTTCTCATAAAATATCGTAAACGATTTTATACAAACAATGACAACTAATGTTTATAACCTAAAGCCTAAAAGAAATAATTTTTAGAAAATGTTATTCAACATCAACTTGTATTGATGATGTTGTGGCCCTATCACTTCTCACTTAAACAAAATGGACACTCTTTGTAAGCCATTCTACCATCTCCACATGTCTTAATTCACCTTTATGCCTTCTAACAAATAAGTTCAATCTATTACATTAACTATTACAACTAATTATAGGATAAACCGTGCATTTCCATATAATAGATGAGAAATATAAGCTTTGCACAATTACAATAACTCATTGGAAAATTGGCTTGCTGAAGTAACTTTTCTACCGTTTATCTTGTCTTCCTTAACCTTGAGTCCACTAACATCCTCTATGTGTGTGTCCTCTCACTAACCTCTGTAAATGTCTTCTCTTAATCTAAATCTCTTCACTATTCTAAATTTTGGTATTTATTTTCTTTATCCTTGATCTCTTAAGCAAGTATACTCTTGAGCTCATAGAAGTGTACTTCGATACCATCCATCATTCTTTTATGGGTTCTTCCTATGGCTATCACACATGTCTAATAAAACATTCTTAGGACCATGCCAATATTCCTTCTACTATAAGGGGATTCATTGTTGCTACTCTGCGAGCATTCGTAGCTATGTTATTCATATCCTTAACCTTTACCGCGTCTTACCTAGGTCGTCATCCATATCTACTCCATACTAAAGTTGATTTGATTTCCACCTCTTCTTATAAAATTATCAAACTTCATAGTCATGAAGTACTTAACTCAAAACTTTTATCTTTAAAAACACAAACTTGATAATTTTTTTGATAGAGACTTTTCTTCTTAAAAAGTAGGATTTTTAACTCAACCATTATTTTGTTTTGCATTTCAAAAACTCAATTGCTTTACAAAACCATTTTTTAAAATGCACTGTTAAAGTTTTTCTTAAAATATCTTTTATAATCTTTAGTAAAAACTAGATTTGACAGGGAAAAATTTCATCTATTATTTTTCTATTACTCATGTTACATCCACTTTCAAACTTAACGGAGATTCTAATAGCATATAATGGGAACTCCTAAAAGATATGTGCAATTACTACAAATATTTTGTGGAAACTATTCATTTTTCCTTTGTTTTTTATGTTATTTCTAATTAGATTACAAACATTATTTTAATATCAATTTCAAACATTGTTTGTACTTATATTTTCTAATGTTGCTACTACTTAATTTTCTACCACCTAACTTGTTTGTATTTAAATTACTTCTCTTTATACAGCTTTCCTTTCAATTGACTGCCTTCTTTATTGAATCATCGCAGTGCATTCACCTATTGCTTTAGCCATTGGACCTTTTAACATGAAACAATCTACTTTTCATGTATAAATCTACTTCAGTTGTTTTTCTTTGTTTTTCCTTATTTGGGAATACTCTTCCTTTCTTGATTATCAGGCATCTTTACCCTTCTACTCTCTTTCCCGATTCCTGTACCACTTCTTACTATCCATCCCTTTAAAGAATTTTAAAACTTTGAATTTTCAAAATAAAAAAAATACCCTTAAGCTATAGATACGCTCTATTTTCTATTTATTTGAAAGGAAATGCTTCTTTACTAAAATCGATTTTAATTGAAATTTTTGGTCCAAAAGTTTTAATTTCAGCTATAAATTTTATTTAAACAAAATATGAGAAAAAAATTTATTTTGAGGAAAATTTTAGTATTTGCTAACTTTTCGAAAATTGGGTCTTACTATTTCTAAACAAAAAAATTTCAAATCATTTCAAATAATTTTAAGGTTCAAAACCTTTTTATTAAATTCTTTCATATCTAGTCGGACTCAAAATGGGTTTTATTAATCCCTTCTTTTAGAATTTTCTTATTTTCCACTTGCTTTTGACTTACCTTCTTTCAAAATATATTAAAAATATGGTAATTGTATTGGATTGATTTCTACACATCTTCCTTTGAGGACTTTCTCAATTCTCACTTCCAGATATTAGCAACATATTGAATCTTTACCTCCCATTTATCTGGATCGAACATTTATCATCAATCGGCAATCATGCAGAGATCCATAATCGTAGTGCAATCTAGGCCCAACAAGGAAGACAAGTGTCATCCAGCTTCAAGGATCCTTATATATGTTGTATTCATGCACTTGCTCGTCAACACCTTTTAGTATGACCTATCTACCATGGGTTAATCGGGATAAACAAACATTTTTAGCTCTATCTACTATTCCAACTCACGGTCGCTTTATCCATCTTTCTAGAATAAGGCTACAACAACTTCTATGATCGAAATTATAGGGTTTGGCGTATAATATATATTTATAAGTAAAAATACAAATACGTTCACTTAGCTTATTCAAATTCTGATGATAGACTAACCGAATCTCTGATACTAATGAAATAACCAACATTTTATTAGGCCCAAATTTTCGTTAAATCGAAAACTTAAGTCTACTAGAGTACGAATCCTTGACGTTTGTGGTAAACAAAGATATATCTGAGTGCTATCGGTAATAAATCACAGTAGAATAATAAAGTATATTAAAACACAAACACACGTACACTCACACCATATACTATAATAATTATGCTTTCTACGTCGTATTAATAAATGAATCTAATTAAATAAAATTGTACAAATTTAAATTTTTAATAATTATTATTTCTAAAATAATTTTTACTTAATTAAAGTTCATTTTATAAAAGATTTTTTAATAAATTGAATTAAATTAACAAATGGTTTTCAAGCAATACATTGAAATTGAATAAATTATTTTAATAAATATGAAATATTTTATAAATTAAATAATTCTCAAATAATTTAAAATAGTTTGAAAATAAATTTTAATTTACATTATTGCAACGAACGGTTAAATAAGAACAGACAAATATTGAATTGATGGAAATTGTGTAGTCGTCGAAATATATTATGTAAAATGAAGCGTGGAACGATTTAAATTAGATCAGATTTAATTAAAAATAAATTATTGGGTTATTAATAGAAAATATAATAAAAAATTAATTATTATTGATAATAAAAGCCCAAGCCTAATTAAAACTTATGTCTCTTTTACTTTAAATCCATAGCCTTAGCCCAATTCCCAAAAATGGAAAAAAGAATCCAACTCCCCTCCCATACTAGCTTTGCCCAAATCTTCTCGAAACCCCCAACTGACTTTAAAAAAATCCCCTAAGTAGCATGCAATGTCAGGCGACTTGGAATAGGTGAGTTCGCCATAGGGAGAGCAAGCGACGATGGCGGCTCGACTGATGCACGCGGCAATAGCTAATTGATGTCGCAACCTGGTTTGAGAGACAGAAAGGAAGGTTCGTGCGTAGACCTGGAGGCTTAGCTATGAACTGGAGAAGCACAAAGTGTTGCAAGAAATGGTCGACGTAGGCATGGCGGTGTAAGCATGCAAGGCAGTCGACAGTGATGGTGATTTCGATCGCACCATGTGAAATGATGGGTTGGAGGTCAACTAGAAGATACGATGATGAAGTTGAAGCATGAAAACATGAAGTGATTGCTTGCATTCTTGCTTGGAATTTTGATGAGTTATATACTCGTAACTATATCTAAAATTTCTACAAGTTATATATTTTCATGCCAATAATTTATTGGATAACTTAATTGAATTGATTGTTTATCGGTTGAATCGTTTGATTGGTATAATGGTTCGAGAATGATTATTGTTTTGATGTTAGACAATTGTGTTGATTGGAAATGTTAATTTACAAGCGAAACTCTGTCCGTTTGCGAAATTCAACTATATATATGTGTAAGAATGTATGTATATATCCGTGTGTGTATGCATGTATGTGTGTGTATATATATGTTTATTTGATTATTGATATGCATGCTATTTATGGATGTTTTATTCATTTTTCCTGCTTAAATGATTTTTGAAAAAAAATTGGAAAATTATTTAAGGGTCCAAAATTTTTACTGAAAGTATTTTAAAAATTATTTTTTATTTATTTATTTAATTTAACGTATTTTTTGTACTTTAGAAGTCGACTTTTTATGAATATGGTTTATTTTATAAAACCTTTGCAAATCACTATTTAATTTATATGTTCAAAATTTAAGAGTGGTTTTTAAAATCATTACATAGAAATTTTATATATTATCTAGAATATGAAATAATTTCTAAAGTGCATTTAATTAATTTTTAAGAGTATTATCAATTATTTTGCATGTAAAAAGGAGATTTTGAATAATATTCTATAATTTGGAACGAGTAGAAATCTATTTTGCAGAATATAAATTTATTTATGGATATTTCGGTGATCATGGAAGGTTATGAAATGAGTTTTCAAATGTAATTTAATAATTACAATATTAAATACTAAGGATTTTAGGTATAAAGGGAATTATAAATTTTTATAAAAACATTATTTATTTATAAAAAGGTTTTGAAATGGCCTTGTGAAATTATATTTGATTTTAAACTTTGAAGGTTTCAAATATATAGTGAAAGTTTTGAAATATATTCTACGGTTTGAAATAGGTATAATTTATTTTGAAGTTTATATATTTATCTAAAAATAGTAATTAATTGCAAAAAAATTATGAAGATTTTTATAAAGGATATTTGATTTATAAAGTACTTTTGGATGTGTTATATATATATTTGAATATTTATTTAATTGTTTAAAGAAAGATTTTGTTAAACTTTATTATAATACCGGTTCTTAATTTAAGTGATATTTTTTTGTGCGATTTATATATTTTCCAGTTTCTTATTTTTTATTTATTTCGATATCATAAATGATTCACCGTTGCTGTTGATTTGTTTAGTGATTTGATGAGATACGGTGATGCTATCCATCTTTATGGATTAGTAATATTCCTGTTTTGGGATATTTTTATTTATGATGATTTTAATTCTGTGTGATGAGAAATTTGAATAAATGGAGTTACAATACCATTTGGGATGGTGCATTCGGTAATATTTCTCCAGTGATTCATTGGTCTTGTTGTAGAGCATTTGGTGATTAAGTGTGGTTTATAAACAACGAATAAATGTATGAGTATCATTCAATGGCATTGGATGCTATTGTGATATTTATTTGGTTATTCATTTTTAGTAGATGGAACTCATGTGACATGAATAACATGATGTGATTGTCCTTACATGAGGTGTTGCTCCTAGATGTGAGCAGTGTAGGTGCCCTTATATTTATTGATGTTGTGCGCCACTATCATGGTATACTCCTTTTATTTACGTTGGAGCAAACTAGATATCAAGAATCTACCCTAGCAACCTGAATTTGCGGTCGCACCGTAGACCAACGACAACTTTTATTGATATTATATCTGATGTGCGTCATATGATTCGGTTTTGGTGACCTATTGGGTAGGTGCCCAATATTATGAGATTTGGGTTAGGTGACCATAAGGGAGGTACCCTATAGCCTATTTTATATTGCATAAGCCAGCAGTCTATTACCTATTGGGGGCAAAGCAGGGTCAAAACCAAGGCCACACGTTGTTGAGCTATAGGTAATTATGTGTCATGATGTCTGTCGAGGTGACTAAATACTATATGAGTAGATCCAATTAGGTAACCCCAGGCTCCTAAAGCAGGTAGAAGACCATCAGTCTCCCTTTTGGTTCTAATGGAGTAGTAGATTAGCATACTTTAATGATACACCTCGCTTAAATAAAGATATGGGTTAGGAGATCTAAGGTCAGGTGACCTACATGTTGATGTTTATATGACTCTACTCAGGACTTCTTGTCTGTCGTACGGTCATTCACCCATCATGATTTATTCTGATTTATTTATATATGAGGAGATGATATTATATCTGGATAGGTTTTCAGAGTATAGTGGATTCTCATATCTTTTATTATAACAAACTAATAGGGACATGCATTATATTTTACAATCAGATAGTATGTTATACATTATTTTGATGATAGTATTTTTATTACTTGAGATTAAGAGACATAACTGATGACATCTCATATTTAATTATTTATGGATTTGATGATGATTTTGGATATGGATGATTCACCCATTTGACATTGTTTCGATTGGATAATATTTAATGTGATTTTATATAGGTATTGACAATTTTATGCTAGGTTTTATGATTTTCTACATTATATGATATCTAGGATTATTTGGGATAACATTATTATATTTAAATCTAGTATATATTGAGTTTCGTATGTTTATTAACTTTGGATTTCGATATATCCCGACTTGTTCATTATTATATAATTTTGGGGTCAGTCCGACATATTGCAGGTACAATGATGATAAGACCGGCTTGTATTTATTAGGCACAGAGGAGACTAGATATTCTATATTATAGGTTATCATTCTATATTGTATAGTTTCTCATGTAATGTAATTGTGATGTATATTGGAGAAATGTTAGATATTTTATATTATATATTATCTTTGTGATTCTGACTTTGTGTTCTCTGATATTTTCTGTATATTGTGTATTGTTCTATCCTGAAGACACATGTGTTTATTGCTTTGTTTTGATACTATGTACATATATGTGAATTATTTATTTGGTGTTTAAATACATACCAGCGTTAGTCAAAGGGAATATTCACATCTGTACACCATGTCGTCTTATTCTCTGTATTATCCAACAGCATTACTCTGTAGTGCTTTTGGATAGTATGTGTATAGAGGTGGGGATATTTGCATTTTGATATCAGAGCAAGGTTCAAAACGATACATTATATATAAGAGAAAGGATTCTTGATCTTAAATGAGGCTTAGAGTCCCTATCCATACTTAAAGTGATAGTAGGAGTATATGATGATTGTTGGCGTAATCATCAAGGAACATATTTGTCAATTTTCTTGATTGTGTGTGTGTATCTATGTGTGTGTATTTCTTTACTCTATCATTTCTAGGGTATTCATGTGGAATAATAATTTTGGGGAATGAAATGGTATAATAAATGATTAGCCTGACGCGTAGTTTCAACATTAATAATGGTGAATAAACCTTTGTGTGGTTTTGAATAGAGTAGCCTGATCCATTAGTGATCAGAATGCATAGCGGATGATGATAGATAATTTTCCACTAATGTTTATTATTTGTTTATTTGATATATGTTTGGTTGATTTATGCTTTGTTGAAAACTGTTTGAAAAAAAATGTTTGGGCTCAGTCTAGAGTGTGAAATTAAGTAGGAGTTGCCACTCAAAAGCTATTAAACCATTTAAGTCTAGATGAGGCCAAAATTATTAAAGCCAATGGTCTTTTCAAAACTGCAAGGGGTAGAAAAAATATATTAGTCAGATAAAAGAAAATGATATTCCTATAAACAAGTAATTAAAATGTAAAGAGTTATAGATTAAATTGAATGCTTGCTTTTGGATGTGCATGGTTGGTATATGGATGTTTGATTACTTGATTGTTTATTGCTAGTGATATATTATTTGGTTATTAACGTAATCACCATTATTATTTTAAATTTATAAAAAGCAAGCATATGATTTTGATAAAGTTAGAAAATCAATTAAATATTAAAATGCATAAAACAGTTTTGTAATTGAATTTGTGTTAATTTTTCCGTTGAGTGCTTTAAGAATTCCTGTCGATGCACTTGGCCAACGTTATCGATGAGGATTCCTAAACACTAGAGCGAGGCATTTCGATGTAATATTTTGAAAAAGAAAATAATATTTTAAAACAGAAATATTTTGAAATGAGTTCAACAGTACTGAAAATAAGAAGTAATATTATGGAAATGTGATAGTGGTATTTTAGAAAAAAAGGGAGTAAATTATTTTGAGAGCAAAAAAATAAAAAGAAAATAATAGGGTGAATTGGATATGAATAGATCAATATCGGGCTTTATGGTTGACAATGTTTCAAAGTAGTCCATTTATCTTGGGAAACCAATCTTACATAAAGCATAGAAATAACAAAGTTACGAAAAAATTGTGCCAAAAGGTACACAACTTTTGCATATACATTGGAAAGACTACTACTTCATTTTCTAAATAGCACATTTCATAATTTTTATAACTAAATTAACCTCTTCCCATATATGGTTAGGCAGAGTTCAAGAACTCACAGGCATAAATTATATGTTGGCTATATCAAAAATACAGTCAAATCATTTAAATTGGATACTTCCAGCATATTACTGATTGAACTCATGAACTCAACTACTAAGTGATGTCCACTAGCATATGAGTAGAGAATAATTTAGTTGGAAAAAAGTTTCAAAATTTCAGTCAAACAAATAGAAGAATAATATGACTTTCCTAACAAGTTTCGCAGAACATAATCTAAAGAATGGTTTGACTGAATAAATTTTAGTAGATACTAAAAAAACAAGAAAAAACAAAAAACAAGTATTACAGGTGGATGGAGTCATCGAGGAGTTTGTGGCAGTCTTTGCAGGCTGACTTAGCACATGTGTCCATGTCAGCAGTTGACATGGGGGAGGCACTAAAATTCTGATCTACGTAATTTCAGAACTATAACACTGTGTTGTTTGATCATAACTTCCAAATCCTTTATCTGATTTCAATAATCTTGTGCTATTTGGAAAGCCAAGATGATAATGAACAACTTTTATTTTAAAAGTTTCGTAAAATTTTGAAGTTTTCTAAGTGGGCCTATGTTTATATATTAAAATCCACTATACGTATCTTGAATTCACGATAACTCATGTTACAATCCAAATTTTTACAATCTGAAAGATGTTTTGGAAAGACAACCCAATATATAACAAATTACTTTTAGAAATGATAATTTGATTTGGTGGTTTCGGCCTTTGAAAATTAATTGGAAATTGGTTGACATGTTATAGTGATGTTATTTCTACATAAAACGAATGCAATGCTTGTTAATTTTTTAGATAAGATCTTATATGTTCAATTTGAGAAAATATAGGTATATGAAGATCTTATGGACAAATTTGAAGCTTGTTTGCATATAAATTAAATGAACTCGCTTTATAATGCAAAACAAGGCACCTTTTACTTAAAAGAGTGATATATATTGTGAAACACATGTCGTGGGGGAAGAATTTTGTATATGTATTTTTTTTTCAATCATGCTTTGGTCGATGTATATCTATTTTATCATATTATGATTTTTCTGAATGCTTCCCGTAGAAAGAGACACTGTCGAAAATTCTCGAAAAATCCGACACTTCGAAAATTTTCACAAATTTTTTATCTTGTGCAGAAACAGAAAGTCGTTGAAGTAGATCTATTTAAATAGTAGCGTACGATAAGAGATTAAAGAAAGCGCCACATAAAGGATTGAGTAGTTTAACTTTGATGGAAGATCAAGATACGAAGAAAGTCAGGTTATGAGTTGTTTGACGTCTCCCAATAAGAAATTGCGAGGATGCAATTTTCATAAAGGGAAAATTTGTAACAATCTTACTTTCTACTTCATATAAATATATAAAATTAAAATTAAAATATAAAATTTTGATTTTTTATAATTATTATTTTTTAAAATAATTTTTTACTTAATTAAATTTTATTTAATAAATAGTTTGTTTAATAAATTGAATTAAATTAATAAATACTTTTCGGATAACATATTGAAATTGAATAAATTATTTTTAATAAGTAATAAATATTTTATAAATTAAATAATTCTTAAGTAATTAAAATAATATGAAAAAAAAATACGTTAATACAATGTACGATTAAATAAGAAGAAATGAATATTGAATTGATGGAAATTGTGTAGTTCTCGATATATATTATGTAAAGTGAAGTATAAATCAATTTAAATTTGACCGGAATTTAATTACAAATATATTGTTGGGTTCACTACGCCATAGATGGCCTACTGAAATGAAAATACAAGATGTTGCTAGCTACAATGTAACGATAACTATGTTGATTTTTGTTTATTGCAACATTAGCTTCAGGATGTTAACATAGATATCAACACTATGTTGCAGTAGCTACAGACTTATAAAAATATTATAAAAAATGAGTGCGGGCTAAAAAAAAAGCGGGCTGAAATAATTTTTAACGTGGAAAGAAAAAACAAAGCGGCCAAAGTTAACAAAATATTGAAGGATTTCACTCAAACACTTAACAAAATACGTACTCCGCCGCTCAACCTCTCAAACACTATGCGATTTCAATTAGGTCTAAAAATGAATTGGGCGAATCGCTTCGGGTTCGACTTAAAAAGTTTATGTTGAATTCATGGATTGGGTGAGGGAATTCAGGGGATGGAAGCGGAGTTTGAAGCGATGTTGAATTCGAGCAGAGACACTCAGTGATTAGCTATGGCGATTGTGGTGAGGCAGGTCGCAGCTTTAGGGTGGGTGGTTTTAGGTTGCTCGGTGGTCGATGTTCTGGTTGGCGATTTGGTTTGATTATATTGTGGTCAACGATGTGTTATAGGTGTTGAATTCGATCGAAATTGGATTGGGGATTTGTTGCGGCAGTGATTGTTTGAGTGAAGGCCGAGGCTGTCGCGATTGAAGGGGGTTGAACTGCTAGTCTTGATTGTTTGGCGATTGTTTAAGTGAATTCTTGGTGGTTTGCAGTGTTCAATTTTGGGTCATTGTCGTTAGCAATTGCAGGGGAAGTCAGAGTTTTGCGGTTTTCTTGTGGAAAATTTCAGATGACGGATGATGGTTGTAGAAAGTAGTACTTGTCAGGTTTAAGAATGTTGCAGAGGTTCGGGGATGATGGTTGTAGATGAGTCTCGTATGAAGTTGCAGGAGATGGTCGTGATGGTTGGTGGAAGTTTGTTTTGGTGATGGTGAATGAAATGAGAGGTTGCAGTAGTAGTTGAATTGGTGCTCACTATTTGGGTTTGAAGGCAGGGACGTGCAGTCGAACAACAGTGGGGAGATGGTGATTGTGTGCACTGATTTTGTAGGATTGAAAACACTGTCAGCATGCAAAGGGCGAGGTGGAGATGCTGATGTATGTATGGCGAATGGATTTGGAGTTTTATATGTTGTGGAACAAGGAAACTGTATATGTTGAACTGTTTAATATGGAGGAAATTTTCAAAATTATTTCAGCGGGAAGAGGGGAAATTGCAGCGGCTGTAGCAGTTGTGAAGTGGGAAGACAGTGGAAAGAGCACGTTGTTGTATTGTGCAAAAAGGTGGAGCGACAGTTGTGAAGTTATGAAATTGCTGGAAGTGGTATGTGTATTGAAGATGGTAGTTAAAGGATGGTAATGGTGGTAATGTGATTTGTTCTTTGTAGTGGATGGTGGGTTGTGAGGGCTTCAAGTTGTGGTTTAGGTCAATGGTAGTGGCAATTTAAGAGGATGGAAGTAAGAGGGGGTAGTGACTTGTTTAAAGGGATAGTGACTTTGTCAATGCTGCTGTTTGAAGCAAGGGCAGTGATATGTGATGTATGAGGGGAGATGGCGACTGTGGCATATATCGAGGTACTATTGTTATTTTGTAGGTTTCATATAATTCACTGGTCAACAAATATTACCATTTACTGATATTTAGGGGTATTAGCTTGTCAACACTATATTCTGTATTAATTTATATTAATTGTTAACCAACCAGTATTTTGTACAACCATGTTATTCGATCAAATTTTCTTAAATGTATGTAGATTTGGCACTATTGTTATTCTGTGACTTTTTACCTAGGTCTAGTTATGGAGGAAGTCATTTTGGTTTAACATTAAATGAAACTTAAAAATGTTGTAGTTGTTAGCTTGATGGATTTGGATAATCTGATATGATTCTTTGGAGAAGATCAAAGTTAGGATTTAGGAATTAACATACTATTTTTTAAATTTCAATTGGACTATTAGGAAAAAACAGATTGACTTGTTTATTTGAATGATAAAAGTGATGTACTTTAAGTCATGTGGTGTTGTTTGAGATGATAAGCGAAGGGAATGTGGATGCTTGAGAAGTAAAGCTTCGAGAAGCATTTGTTCCATGTCCTCTCCTTCCTCAGTCACGATATCACTCACTGCATTCTCCTCTTCAGCTAACGCTTTCATATCCGACACTTAAACCGTTGGCTTCACCGCAACAGAACTCTTTGCACGACATCTTAATGTCCATGCTATTTTCATAAACCCCTGATTCTAGTATGGAAAACTATCATCTCTAGACGATGTTGTCTTCGGCCTAACTCTCTTGTGCCCGCTTTCAAGCAAGTTAGCAGAGTGAGTAGATTATTGGCAAGGCTGCCACATGAAGGCATTGTCTGCAGTGCAGTACCACTTCTTACGTATTCTCAAACATCTATTGTAGGCTCATGCAATCTTTCCACTTACTGCTTTTGCAGTCTGATTCATATTCATTTTGTAGTATAAGATTTTTTTGTCATGCAAGTTATATAACAATATACGTCTGGCTTTATCTTATTGCAGTTGTGGACCACTACAGTTCGCTTTTTTTTACTTCAGTGGCAACTTTAGTAACACTAGAGAAGCAAGGTCTTATTAGGTAATCCTTAAGGGATCTGACTGGATGAGTTAGTATTGTGATCCTTTAAGAGATCCTATTAGGTGCAAGTCTATGCAATGGGATTTCATATGGGGTTTGGAACTTGGATATAGCAGATACATATAGATACATAACTTTCTGAACATTATGTCTCAACCGAATTTCCTTTTTAGGTATAGGGTTGTTTTTCTTCTTTTGAGTTTGCACCACATAGAATTTATTTGTTTTTATTATTGTTGCAACAACTTTGTATTTCTCTTGAGGCATGGTACAGTTTTCCTATGATCCTTTAGTTTCCCTTGAGGCATGGTATAGTTTTCTTTGACGCAATATATACAGGAACAATGAAATTTTGACCATTCCATTTTGATTTCAATGGTGATTGGAATGGTATGTGCTTTAAGTTTCACTTGTGCCTACGCTAAAAGTTTTAATGTTCTTAAACAATAATAGAAAACTACATGATTTGTTTTATAGTCCATATTTTTATTCACTATAGTTATCCTGATTTGAGTAGTCTCATGCAACCAGACGCTAGATTGGTTAAAACTGACCTCTGCCATTTAATCAATAACTCTGTACTATTACATGTATATAGCTTGTTAGTTTGTATTGGTTTATTATGTAAGCTGAAGAATAAATTATTATAAATTAGGGATTCTTCTACTGCCACCAAATAACATGTTTGATTAGTTTTGACTTTTTCTCTATTATCAATGAAAGAGCAGTGAATGTACATTCCAATCCATTTTTCTCTATTTTTAATGAAAGAGCAGTGAATGTACATATCTATCCTATTTGACGTCTTTAAGTATGAAACATGTGTGAAATTTGACATATTGTTCTTAGATCTTCTTTTGTTGTTGAAATCCTATCGATGAGTTGGCAGTTTCAACTTTCATCCTTTGATAGGACAATTCTCATCTGGAATTTGATATATCCTGTTTGGTTAGTGCCAAATAAAAATGTGAATGGTCATTTAAGTCAATATGACATTATTAATTTGATGTACGGCTCTATCGGATTTTAATACGGCATGATTTTATTGCCCAAATCATAAATCATCAGCAACATTATACCAAATAGGTTTATAATGTATTATACACCAGTACGTGTATAATTTATATTATTATTCTTCTTTATTTTGCCTATATCTTTCTATTAGCATTAGCAGCCTCTGTGCCATCCTTAAGTAATGCATATGTTTGCAGTTTGGGATGGCTTCGATTATGCGTCAAGGTGGAATTCAGCAATTGCTGGCTGTAGACCAGGAAGCTCAGCATATTGTGAATAATGCTAGAAATGGTTATTCCTATCCTTGAACACATCTTATGTCTGATTTGCCATGCTTGTCAGAAAGAAAATATGCTACTATTCGACATGTTCTCTTTACTTCTAGTTAATTTACTCTGTCAGAAAGAAAATATATAGAGTAGTGGCGATTCTGGTGCAAAAGTGAAGCGCCTAGAAGAAGAAACAACAGCAAAAATCAAGCAATTAGAGGAACAGACAGCAAACATTTCAGATGATGTCTGCCAAATGTTTCTGAGATAAGTGACAACCGTGAAGAATTTGGTTAACTGAGTTGTTATCTCAAGTAATTAACTCCTATTTTTTATGGTTGCAGCTGCTGTGAAATAAGGAGATGTTGAAGAGAGAGGCGCCATTTAAGGAACTATTAGTTCCTCTTAGAAGGCACTGGGGGCACTAGAGGCACTGATGGCAATGATGGCAATGGAGGCTCGCAAATATGAATGTACTGTTAATAAGTAGAATTTAATATGTATTGGTTGTAACTATGAATACATTGGCTATGTTTTTAAGTATGTTTGTTATTTTGTACTTAACTAAGTAAAACTTATGTTGTTGGTTATTCTGAAATGAAAAGTTCTTTGTTGCAGTGTAATGTTTCCATTAGATATGATATAATGTTGCAGTATAATGTTGCCATAGATATGATATAATGTTGTAGTAGTATAATGTCACAGTACATTTCCAATTTAAATTGCAAAAGGTGTTGCCATAGATATGATATAATGTTGCAGTATGTGATGTTAAATGTGGCAATAAACTGGCAAAGTGTTGCCATTGGATGGTAAAAGTGTTACCATAGATTAATGAATATGGGCCCCACAACAGGGTTTCGTAAAAGTTTGCCACAGAATTAGTAGGCCCCATAATGTGGGCCCACATGTTGGGGCCCACTTTTTGGTAAATTTGGTACATGTGGCAACAACAGAACCGATGTTACCCTAGGGCCGCAAAGATGTTGCATTTGACTCTAGGGCCACGCGGCATAAGGCATCACCGGGAAAGTGTTGCCTTTGCCCTTTTTTAGCCTACAACAACATTTTTTGGCACTTCCTGCATCACTTCTTGGGTGTTGCAGTATGCAATCTATGGCATAGTGGTTATTTAAAAGAAAATAAAAGAAAAAATTAATTATTATAGACTAATCAAAGCCTAAGCCCAATTAAAACTTACCCCTCTTTGATTTTAAATCCCTAATCTTAGCCTGATTCCCAAAAGTGGAAAAAAAGAACCCGAATCCTCTCTTTTTCTAGCTTGTGCCCTAATCTTCTTGAAACCCCCCCCAATCAACTTAAAGAAAAAAAAATCTCACGAGCAACATGCAATGTAAAGCGACTTGGCATAGGGGAGTTCGCGATGGGAAGGGCAAGCATATGGTGATAGTGAAGTGATGTTGCGACCTGGTTCGAGAGTGTGAAGGAGAGATTCGTGCGTACATGTGTAGTTAATGCCCCGCTATTACCCCGCTACAACCCCGCTATATCTCATAGCAGATTTCTACCGCTACGATTTTTTCATATAGCCCCAGAATATAGCCTTTCCGCTTTAATCCCCGCTAAATCTGCTATATCCCGTTATTTCCGCTATTCCCGCTATATCTTTTTTAATAAAATGAATTGAAAAATTGCATTTATACATTATAAAATTATGAAACTAATTTATTTGATTTAATTTTTAATATATTTTCAGAATGAAAATACTTTAATATTCTACCAAATTCAATTATGTTATATAACAGTTTTTCGTTTATTTAAAGTATATTCGCACATGTTTTTATTTAAAATTATTTATGTATTATTTATAATTCAATTAAATGATAAATTTTCATTTAATTACCATTTATATATTTGTAAAAACATTAAGTACGAGTTTTATAAGCTATTTTAGAACCATCCGTTATATCCCGCTATATCCTCGCTGTATCCCCGCTATGACTTTTTGCACCTCCACCGCTTCGAATCTACCGAGTACATTAACTGCACAGGTGCATACACACGAAGGCTTGGCTATGGACCGGAGGTGCGTGGAGTGCAACAGGAGACGGTCGATTCCGACTTAATGGTCTGAGCACGCAAGGCAACTAATACGTATGGCGATTTTGGTTGCAGTGTGAAATGATGGGTTGGAGGTTGGCTGGTAGCAGCGATGATTAAAATGAAGCACGGAAAACATAAACGTGATTGCTTGCAATCTTGCTTGGAATTTTGGTGAGTTATATATTCACAACTATATCTATAGATTTTACTAGTTATATATATATATATATATATATATATATATATATATATATATATATATATATATATGTTCGTCTAGATAATTGATTCGATGGCTTAATCGAATTTATCGTGTATCGAATGAATCGTTTGATTGGTATATCGGTTCGAGAATGATTGTTGTTTGGATGTTAGATAATTGTGTTAATTGAAAGTGTTAATTTACAAACAAAACTCTATCCATTTGCGAATTTAACTTCTATTATGCATGTGTGTATTTGAATATTGACATGCATGTTATTTATGGATGTTTTATTCATTTTTCCTGTTTAAATGATTTTGAAAAGTTTGGAAATTCATTTTAACAGTTTAAAAATTGTTTTAAAAGTATTTTATAAATTTTTTATTAAAGATTTATTTAATTAAACTTATTTTTCGTATTTTAGAAATCTATTTTTTATGGATATGGTTTATTTTAGATTATTAAACTTTTTTTAAATTACTATTATACTTATTTGTTTAAAATTGAAGTGTGGTTCTTAAAATCATTACTTGGAAATTTTATTTATTATCTAGAAAAATGAAATAATTTCTAATGTGAATTTAAATAATTTTTAAGAGTATTTTCAATAATTTTGGATGTAAGATTTGGATAATATTATATGTTTTGGAATGAATAAAAATCTATTTTGCATATTATATATTTATTTAAAGATATTTTGGTAATTATTAAAGGTTATGAAATGAGTTTTTAAATGTTATTTTGAAATTAATATTAAATATCAATGATTTTGAGTATAAAGTGATTTATAAATTTATTTTAAAATATTATTTATTTCAAAATATTATTTATTTATAAAAAAATTATGTAATCGTATAGATAAATTATATTTGATTTAAAAGTGATTTTGAAGGTTTCGAATATATTGTGAAAGTTTTGAAATAAATTCTACGATTTGAAATAAATATAAGTTATTTTGAAGTTTACATATTTATTCAAAAATAGTAATTAATTATAGAAAATTGTTGGAAAATTTTATATTTGATTTATAAAGTGATTTTGAATGTTTTATACACATGTTGGAATATTTGATTTAATTATATAAAGAAAGATTTTGTTAAACTTTATTATAATTTCAGTTCTTAATTTAAGTGATATTTATATGTGTGATTTTTATATTTTCCAATATCTCATTTTCTTATATTGATTTCGATGACACGAATGATCCACAATTGATGTTGATTTGTTTAGTGATTTGATATGATACAGTGGTTATTCATGCAAGTAAATGACACTCGTGTAATGAGAATTGTATGATGGTATTGTACTTACGTAAGGTGATGTTCATAGGTGTGAGCAAGGTAAGTGCTCTTATATTATTAATATTGTATGCCACTATCTTGATGTACTCCTTTTATTGGCATAGCAGTGAACAAGATGAATAGAATCCACCATAGCGGCCTGATCGTAGGGTCACACGCCAGATCCATGACACCTTTTATTCATATTATATTTGATGCACATCATATGGTTTGGGTTAGGTGACCCATTGGGTAGGTTCCCAATATCATGAGATTTGGGTTTGGTGACCCACATGGTAGGTTCTTTTTAGCCCCATTTATGTCGCATAGGCTAACAATCTGTTACTTATTAGGGAAAAGAAGGTTTGTCACTGAGGTTGCGCATTGTCAAGCCACTGGTGAATACTTGTCACGATGTCCGTCGAGATAATTAAAGACTGCAGGAGCAGATCCGGTTAGGTGACCCTATGCGTTTAGAGTGGGCAGACGACCATCGGTCGCCCTTCTAGTTCTGACAGAGTAGTAGATTTGCATATTCTATTAGTACATCTCACTTAAGTAGAGTTATGGGTTAGGCGACCCAGGGTAAAGTGACCAACATATTGATGTATATATGACTCTACTTAGGAATTCTTGTCTGGCGTACGATCATTCACATCATGATTTATTCTAATTTAGTTATAAATGAGGAGATGAGAATATATCTGGATAGGTGTCCAGAATACAGTGGATTGACGTATCTTTTATTATATCCGACTATGGGTATGTGCCTAATATTTTAAAGTCAGATAATCTATTTTACATTATTTTGATAATGTTATTTTATTACTTGATATTGAGAGATATACTTGATGACATCTCATATTTAATTATTTATGGATTTTGATGATGATTTTAATATGGATGATTCGCCTATTTGATATTGGTTCAATTGGATAATATTTAATGTGATTTTATATGGGTGATGAAGTTTTTATGTTGGGCTTTGTGATGTTCTACATCATATGATATTTCAGACTGTTTATGATAACTTTATTGTATTTATACCTAGTATATACAGAGTTCTATATGCTTATTGATCTTCGATTTAGATATAGTCGGACATGTTTATTATTTATATAATACTCGGGTTAGTCCAAGACATTTCAAATACATGGATGATAAGACCATCTTGTATTTATTAGACATAGAGGAGACAAGATATTCAGTATTATAGATTATCATCTTGTTTTGTATAGTTTCTCATGTGTATAACATTGAGATGTATATTGGAGAAATGTTGTATATTTTATATTATATATTATCACTGTGATTTTAAATCTATGTCCTTTGATCCTAACTATATATCATGTATTGTTATCTCCTTGAGGCAAGCATGTTAATGCTTTGTTCTGATACTGTGAACATACATGTGAGCTATTTGTTTGATATTTAAATACCAGTGTTAGCCCAAGGGAATATTCACGTGCGTACCATGTATCACCTTATTCTCTGTATTAGCTGACAGTATTACTCTATAGTGCTCTTGGATAATATGGGAATAGAGGTGGGGGTATTTATATATGAACTAACCAAGGTTAATACCTCTAATATCTGGTGCCCTTATCAGTGTGGAGCATGCATAAGGAAATATATCCTTCCATTGTTCTTGCCTTGTAACAGTACCTGACCCTCTATGTCTACCCCATGGGTTATAATGAGGAGGGGCTCAAAACAACGTTATGGTGACTGGTAAATTAAATAATTTATCCATAACACTAGTTTGTGCCGATTGTTTTCCATTATATGTTATGTCTACCATTTAAAGCTTAATCATTTTGAATTCATGTACGTGTATGATACCCCAACCTTCTCGAGGTATACAATAGCTATACATGTATCTATATATGTATGTATAAGTATCATAGTCTCCCTTATAGACTAGTATCACTAGTATCCATAAAACTACACCGCGTCGGGCATCAATCAATAGGGTCTAGGCTGAATTGCCTACATACACCGCAATAGTGTTTAGGCCGAATTGACCGTATACACCGAGGTACCTCCCATTGGTACCTAACATTGGCATTACAACTATTAAGCCATATTCTAGTCATATTAAAGACTCATTTAGGGGTTATCCAGCCAATCAGCTAAAGGAAAACAAATTTTGAGGTAATTGCATACCTCATGCGAAACCTACAATAGTAGGAGGTGTAGTCCATCTCTAGGCATAACCCAAGTCATTTTAACTGCTCTAGGAGCGATGGCGCTCTCGACCTATGTATACAGCCCTACTCCTTGAATATATGGTACTAACGTTGCTAACATAATTTTGAGCTTTCACCCACCATCCCATTTGAATTGCCTAACATGAATCTAGGAAATGCCCACTTAGTGGCTTAATATCCTTGTTAGAATTGAAGTAGACCATAATTGGTCATTAAAAACTCCAAATATAAGTCCAACCCATTTTGGTATATTCCTTGCACCTATACGTGAAAGTATATCCCCACGAGTCCAACAGATGGATATGTCTCATATGAGCGCAATGTATACACAATTGCTAGTAGCCGCCTACAGAGAGCAGATTACCATTGTGCGATATTACCAACCTTGTATTCCAACCCTTAATAATGACCATATCATTTATAGACAATTTAAATATTTGACTAGATTTAATAATTCACACATTTTATAGCCGTATTTATAAGGCTATAAAAATTTAGTAGGAGAATTAGTACACCTCTTAAGTTCAATTGTTAGTGTATATTTACATGAACTTGCTTCTTATTTCATTAATGTCATTTACTACTTCTTTCTAATTTAATACATTATATACAATTAGATATAATTTATGGTTCCCTTTCAACTATTACCATTGAGTATAATCCACTGCTTCCTCTAAATTAATAGCTACCATTCTTGTTTACTATAACTTTCCTAACTTACCGTAAAACACATATATTAAATACGCAATGGAATTATTGTAATTATTTCTATTCATAATACTTTGGTTTTACATTTGGGGATTTCTATATTTTAATGCATTGAAACTATGTCTTCCTAAAAGAAATGTTGACGTTGTAATTTTCTATAAATGATCTAAAAGAGGATTTGTGTTGTATTAAGAGCTATAAGGAATTATCCTTTTAATTTTTACAGTACAATATACGGTAAAGACCCATATTATGCACATCTCTTTCTTCCAGGCATACTCCTTTTTATTTCAAACAATACAGTTTAATAGATATGAAGTTAGATAATTTATAGAAGTTTACTTAGAAACATTCTTCATTTCAATGAATTAAAATATTAACTTAAACCCTGATCAAAATTTTTAACAATCTTCAGTTCATGTTTAATAAATTATAATATTAGAATAACAAATCTGGAATTTACATAACATATTATTAATGAATTATCTCATAATTTTTAGCTATTACTTTTGGAACAATTCTTCTCTTTTGGTTTCCGCAATTCTCCACTTATATATATGTATATGCATATGTGTATGTATATATATATATATATATAAATTTGTAATTTCTATAATCCTTAGAATTTATAGAGAAGAGAAAATGGTGGAGGTTCGTTCTTAACTCAAAATATATGAGAAGAAAAGTGAGGGCTAGGCCTATATTTATATACGCTCAAATTAATTCTATTAGATCAGATTATATTAAATCTGGGCTTTTAGGCCTAAGGTTATTGCCAATGGACGGCCTACAACTGGTCGATCGCTCCACTTTCATCGATTGGCCGTTAGGGTCAACCAATTGAACTTGGGGTTTTGATCAGTTAACATTAAATGATTTACATTGATTTGTTTCCTTTTATTTATTTTATTTCCATATATATAATTATTTTTGATCTGAAATCTTTAAACATTAGTAACTTTTTCGTTTGAACTCTGATCATAAAATTTTATATATGAAAGTTGATCAAAAAATTACCACAAACACAACGGTGCAAATTTCATAGCCAAAACAAAAAACATTATTTATGTACATTAATAATTATTTGCTAATCTTTTTAATTAACTGCTATTTAATTTACGGGGGGTTACAATTCTGTAGGTAATAACGCCCACAACACTTGCCCCCCAAAGCATACTTTCATAGAATACAAAATATGCTTTACTTCATCCAAAATCCTCTTTCCTTTTTATGTTATGGTTATCTCGAACCTTGAAAATTTATATCCTCATTCTCGTCCTTTCGATAATTTTCCACCACTATTATGTTGTGAAGCCTTGTTCACTTGGGGGAAAGCTTGTTGATCATTTCAAGAATTTTTTTATTAGTATGACATTTGTTGATTGTGCCATCTTGGTAGTATAGTCATCAATAATGGTTTCCCATTGTTTCTCATCTTTGTTTAGTGGGGAGTTGCTCTCTCTAGTTCAACCTCGTATCCCCTGGGTTCTAAGGGTCATGCCTTGTCTTATGAATGTATCGAGAAGATCAAGATGCCCAAGGGAAAGGAATGTTCAATAGTTCCTTAGCATATAGACTTGATGATGTATAATTTGTTGCGTTGATTGTAGTTTAACCAATTAAGATTGGTGGTTGCGATGTATTTTTCCTACACGATTGCCAAGTTATTCCACTAGTGACTCCTTCATCGCTACCGTGCATATTTGTATGAATTAATTACCTAAATGTTTGGCTAGGTAAGTGGTTTCTACTGAAGTTTTGAACCTGGGTAGATCACGCACTTATGCTGTGAAGCTAACCTTCTTTTGATGTTTATGAGTTGTTGCCTTTGATATTTATTAAAGTCCATATTCTCCTTTTCTTGGCTAGTAGTCGTGATATGTTTGTTCTACATGATTGCTAGGTTTCTTTTTCCGTTAACAACCTTTCTCACCACTATCATGCATACTCATATGGGATCAATCACCAACAAGTCTGGTAAGATAAGCAGTTTTTATGATTGATCCTTCCCTTGGCCCATACTTTATATTCCATGTGTGAACACTTACACAATTGCATATGTATCTTATAGAAATTTTAAATAAAATTATCATACATGATCATGATCAGTTGTCGCATTTATGTTTCTATAGTATCATTTCTTGGCCATTAGCTTGTTAGCAATTTTTTCGTTGCCACCTTAGCACTTATCCAAGATTAATCACTAACAAGTTTGGCAAGGTAAGCCTACCCGATAAGTGATCCATTATTATTTCCTAGCTCTTCCAACAACTATTTCCATTGCTAACCCATGCTTATGTCGGATTGAATCACTACTAAGCTCATTGGGGTAAGTAACTGCTGATGGAATGCCTTCTCATTGCTACCTTGCACACTTGCACATGAATAATCATGATCAAGTTCACTAAGGTGAGTGATCTCTAGTGGAGTGTCTTTAAAATCTAGTCCCGTGTATCCTTGTCGGTTTCCTGTTTCATTATCTTGTGTTAGAGTGAGTCCGTCCATATTGTAAGGTAGGAATACTTCTTGTAAGCAAATAAAGTAAGTGGAGAGGCCGATCATCAAAAAGAACTGCCTAGTCGGCGGTTATGTCCTGACAATAGGCTGATTTGGTTTTCCATTTCCAACTGAAGGTTTGGTCCTAATCGTTAAAGGTGAACTCCTAGTTAGGCTTACTCTGGTTCACCATTGCTAACAAGAAGTTTGGGGCTGATCGTCAATGGTGAACACCCAGTTTAGTTTACTCTGGTTCATCATTTTTGAGAGGATGTTTGGGGTCGATCGTCAATGGTGAACACCGAGTTAGATTCTCACTGGTTCACCATTACTGGAAAGAAGTTTGGTGCTGATAGTTAATAATAAATACCTAGTTAGGGTTACTCTTGTTCACCATTGCCAGCAAGATGTTTAGGATCAATAGATTATGGTGGACACCCAGTTAGGATTACTCTGGTTCACCATTACTGGCATGAAGTTTGGAGCTGATTTTCAATGATGAACACCTAGTTAGGGTTACTCTGGTTCACCATTACCTACAAGAAGTTTGAGGTCGATCTTCACTAATAAATACTAAGTTAGGATTGCTCTAGTGGACCATTGTTGACAAGAAGTTTAAGGCCGATCGTCAATAGTGAAACACCTAATTAGGTTACTCTAATCCACCATTGCGGGTAAGTAGTTTTGAGCCAAGCTTCAATAGTGAACACCCAGTTAGGGTTACTCTGGTTCACCATTGTTGGCAAGATACTTAGGGAAGATCGTCAATGGTGAACACCTAATTAGGGTTACTATGGTTCACCATTTCCCATTAACAGTTGTAACGACCCGGATTTTTTTGTCATTAATTTTAGATATTTTAATGGTTTAAATATTTTATTCGGAATTATAAGTGAGTTACAAAGTTATTAAAACTAAACTTTCTAGCGATTTCGAAAATTTTTGAAAATCGTCGATTTAATCGACGCGTTAAAATAGCGTTCTAGGGCATAGTCTTGGAATACGACGAAGCCTATTCCATTGGATTTGTAATAGTGTATTATTATCAGATTTCAAATTTCATAGTGTGTGGATTTATCGTTTGGCCGTATGGTATATAAACGCGTTGAAATTAATACCGAATTCAATATAATAATTAGGTCCAAAAAGCTATCTTCTCCGTACGATCGAAATTGGGCTTGAAACTTTTCCATTGCGTTTGGAATAGGGGTATAACATTATGAATGCCTAGCGGAACTCCTCCATAGGGGTTCAAAAATTCAAGATATGTAATGCAAGATATTGGATTAACTATGTATATATATTATAAAATCAGATAAAAATCAAATTAGCCCCTTCTCTATTCAGACATGCCACCATTCATTTCTTTCACTTCGTTTAAACCACGACCCTCTACCTTTTAGTTAAATCATGAAGAGAATCCAAATAAAAAAAATCACACTGGCCTGCTTCTTCTCGTTTGTAAACACGGCTCTTCTCCCTTCCAGGTAAAAGTAATGTTTCTTCTTCTTTCCAAATCTAGATTCAAATCAAATAAAAAAGGGGATGTCAAGTTCAATTCGTTCTAGTTTGAATTCAAAGCCAAAGCATATACTTTTTCACAACTATTAGATCGGGATCTAATGGGCACGCACACACGTGGATCGAGGGAATAGCTAGGACTTAGGGTTGTCGCTCGTCATATGCGCATGTGTGAACGAAGCGGAAGAAAGGAAGGTGATTGGAGACTGCGGTCGCGATACGATATGGAGATATGGGTGCTTGGTAGGAGTTCGATCGCATTTGGAGGAGGTCACGCACATCTCGATCAGCGGCGATGATGCTCGTGAGTTTTGGGCGCTTGCGTGGTTGTCGGGGGAGATTCTTGACAAACCTGCGAACAGGGAGTGACCTGGGTTGGAGATGATTAAAACCTCAATGGCGATTGCTTTGGTGAGTTACAACCCACGTCATTTATTTCTAAAATTTGTTCATGCCGTCGTGGCTACTTGAATAGATTCGTTGCTTAATAAATTGATTCTACAAAACATAAAAGTTGAGTTGTTGTTATTTATGAAGTTAATAGTCTAGTTTTTTATATATAGTATCACATTAAGGATTTGTGTTCGAATCATTTATGCCTGCATATCGAACAATTACCTTAATAAGAAAAGCATCAATTTAAGAAGCTAAAGATAGGTCGACGGATTTATGTTTTGCTTAGCAATATACATTGTCACACTTATATTTTCTAACCAGACTCTTGGGTACTAAATAATAAAATTCGTAACTTTTCAAATTTTGTTTTTATGGATTACCATATATAGTAATATATATATTAGTAGTTGGAGTGATATTCCCGCATATTATAGTGGATGACACCCTATGCGCCCCACATAATAGTGGAGGACCCGATGTACCACGATATCTTCCTCGAAGTGGGATTGGTATTTTTATCGTTATCTAACATCTATGGATGCAGGGAGAAGGTTGGAGGAATCTAACTGAATTCCTCAAATATATTGGTATTTTTCATATATAGAAAATGCTACGTTATGGTGTGTTGTAAATTTTTAAATTTTATAATGGCATGGAAATTAATTTTGGTATATTAAATACCATTAATATTATTTAATTTTTAAGGAATTAAAATGAGACTTTTAATATAAAAATATGTATATCGAAATTTGGATTATTTAAAAGAGATTGATTTGAATAATAAATAATGGATTTTTTTATCATATTAGTTAATACGGGAAGGATATTCTAAATAGAGATTTAAAATGAATTATATAAAGGGTAGAGATAAATGGAATTTATAAGAAGTTGAATTTATATAAAAAATGAAATTTTACAAATGAGATTATTGTTGGTGTAACTCGAAGGAGTTATAAAAATTTATAAACGATGTTACAAATAAAAGAAATCGAAATCAGACGATAAATTCGAAATATAAATTTACAAGGAGAATTTATATTCAAATATGGAAATAGGGTGAGAGAAAAATAGTGGAAACTATTTTTGAATGGTTAAGGAGACTGAAATGGAAGTGATGTGATAGAAACCAATAAGATTTAAAATTTAAAATCTGGTTATTTAGATTTAAAAATTTGTTCTATTGATAAGTTAAATTTTATTTAAAAAGGAAAATTCTTATTTATAAAACTATGTAATTTTAAAGTTAGTTTGTATTTAAATACTTCAAAAGTTAATTTTTCAAATACTTAATATTTATTTTAATAAAGTCCTAAATCTTTAAACCTTCTTTGAATGGTGATGTTACAAAAAGTGTTTCACTATTTAAATAATTATTTGAATATGTCTTAAAAATAAATTATTGTTATTATTTTCTTTTAAATACTTATTTTTATTTACATATGTATATATATAAAGAGTTTTAAATGTTTTAAATTTATTTATAAACCCTCTCAGAAGTCTGGAAATGGGGTTATTCAGCATATAGAATTTATAAGAAAATCCTTAAGATGGATTTGGGAAGAAAAGTTAGGAAATTTCCAAGTATCTAAATAAAGAAGTGAACTTCGAGCAGGAAATAGAATTCACAAAAAAGTACAATGGGGATTTGAATTATAAGCAAGTATAATTGGCTTTGGAAATATTAAGGGAATTAATTGAGGAATTCTGGAACATGGAAAATTCGTTATAAACGGGTTAAAAATTTGCAAATAAGTTGTAAATGATTTTGATAAATAGGAAGTAAGGAAATAAATGGAATACTTCCTAAGTATTGAATGTAAAACGAAGTGGGAAAAAATATTCTAATTATTGGGAAAGGGTGGAAATATTTCGTTTAAAATATAAGGATTTGAAAACTATCTTCAAATGTTGAAGTACAGGAAGTAATACCTTATAAAGGTATTTTGGAATAAATTTTGGAAAATTTGAAATAAGGTCTGATTCTGCTTTTGATGTGTACTGATAGTTAAATAACGACTATCAATTTTGGCCAGTTCGTTAATTGGTTTGAAGAGGCCGGGATCGGATTTAATTATCCGAAAACCACTTTGATCCGGTTTGAGCGTTATGAATCAATACCGTGAAGATGATGAAGATGGTGATTCAGTTTTTCCAGGCCCAAGACAACTTGTATGGATGAATGCTTCCATAACATCATCATTGGATGGCGATTAGCATTCTAAGAGAAAATTATTCATGAATGGTAATCGTAGCCTCTAGCCTCATCAACTGGAATGGCTGAAAATCAAAGGGTATGCAGCAAGGCTAAGTGGGTCATAACCAATTAGAATATTTACCACCTTTCTAGATAACCTCGGATATATTATATTATATGATTACGGTGCACGCAAAAGAGCTCTCGATGGTAAGGGTGGGAACACCCAATGTGGTAACATATTTAGTTTTATCCAGGTTAGTGATAGGGCTGGTCTTGTGATGCAGGGGATCCCGACGAGGTCCTTGATACTTGCTTCTAGAAGTGTACCGTAATAGGTGGTACCCCAGCGCCTAGTCATTGTGTGGAATCCAATCTCTAATAAGCGCCGTACAGTTTTGATTATGTCCAATTATGATGAAACATGAGATGCAAGTATTTCAGCTATTTTCTATTTACTTGATTTAGAGACTATTATGATATCAAACGGATTTGACAAAAATATTTTGGTTATCGTAAGGTAAAAGCCGTCGTGTTTATGTTTGCGTGGTCTTCCAAATGCCTTTGTTTTTCAAAGGGTTTTGATAAAAGTTAATAATTCAAATTGAGTCTGTTTTCCCACGCTGGTTTTCCAGACTGACTCGGGTGTTACTTTATTATAATGCTCGGGCCAGAATCGAGTATTACAAATTTAGGATAGGATGCTATGGAGCTCAGGAGATGAGTTGCGTGACTCCTACCTCTATACTCACACTAGCCAAGAACACTACGGGGTAATAACGTCGACTAGCATGAAGAATAAGGCTGATGAGGAGCGACCATCTGTGTAATTCCTTTGTGCGATTGTTGATATGTCAGATAGTATTATATGTGTTTTGTTTCAAGAGGAAATTTGACACATCAATTAAAAAATCAAAACTACTACACAGTGGCTATATGATCTTCGGAAATAAATATAAAATAAGCATAACATAAATCAGTCATGGATATTCATATCACTAAGGCGGAAACATATATGAATATAATACATAAAAGTGTACATCAAAGTAGTGGTCATACAAGATCTACTACACCACAAAAGAATAGGTACAAGCGCTATACAAAAGAATATGTATACATCACAGAGTCTCTATCTCGAATGTATAAAAGCAAAAACTACTAAGCTAAGTGTTAGCCAAAAGTCACAGGACCGACTCTGATAGGAAGTCAAGAAGAAGCACCTGAAATACCGTGGTCTGACCTGAGTATTATTTAGGAAGAAAATATTAAACGGATCAGTCTAGCAATAAATATCATATAAAATGAGATAGGGTAAGAGATATAATAGAAAAACATTATGACAATGAAAATCATAGAATATCTCAAATCTTCTCAAACACCAAAAAGAATGTCATATTCTTTAGCTTATTCACCAAACCTCAAATATTGGCAAAACATATCAATGCCAGTTTGCGATAAATGGTGAAACACAAATTCCAAAAATCAATAATTAGAAATTCAGAAAACACAAAGGGGGAGACCTATCACAAACGGGGGCACTAAAACTCACCAACACGTGTATCACAAACGGGACGCTATCCCATGGTCGCTAACCATCGAGTCGATGCAACAACGTAGTACAACGGTATATTCGAGGAACTTGAAACTCAAATAAGTCGAAACAATGGCGTAGTATAACGGTATGCCGGATGAACTTGAAACTCAAATAAGCCGGAATAATGACGTAGTACAACAGTACGGCCAATGAACCAAACTCCATAAAAGAACATGGGTTGCTAGCCCATAAAAGTGATCCGTAACTCTAAAGGTACAGTCCCCCAAGCGGACTAAGAACATCGCATATCGCTAGTCTAAACCACAAAATGATCATCATTGGTCAATAAGAAGTGCGAACTACACTGAGCTAGTAAATAAATGAGTTTACCTTCATGTCCCATAACCACTTGCTTAACATAAATACTTTCAAACAAACTATAGACTTTCTCTCGAAAATTGTCACAAGATTTCAATCGAACTAGTCTAAGAATTAACCGACGGAGTAAACGCAAGCGTTTCATACACTTGTTTTGCTAAGTCGTTTAACTGGATTTCTCGAACGAATGAGGTAAAGGTTTGTGTATACTAATAGATTGGAAAATGATTTTAAAAACGAGCTTTGTATTAAAACTAACGCTGAAATCATTTTTGTGAAATAGTTTGAGTATTAAATACTAGTATAAAAAACCTTTGTATTTTAAAGTGATAAATCACAGAAAAAATTGTAAAATCAATCTATCGACAAAAATTCACATTCGATGATGTGAATACAATCCATAAAAATCGATATCAAATCCATCAAATCGATATTCCCAAAAAACCCAAAGAAGAAGTCGTCAAAGTCGATAATAAGTGAGATCAACCAATCGGATCAACAAAAATCGATATAAATGAAAAGCCACATAAAAAGAGGCAATTTCTCGGAATTTAACAGTGCCAGACGTCTGAGCTAAAGTCTGTAATTTTCTTCCAGATTGCCCAGACGTCTGGAAAACAACCTCAGACGTATGAGCTGTAAGTCTGGAATTTATATTCTGACTACCCAGACGTCCGAGTGTTATAACAGACGTCTGAGCTGAAGCTCAGGGTAGAAATTAGCCTAGGCCATTGATGGCTAATTTGGTTTGGAAGCGATCGAACGAGCAACGGAGGCTAGATATTTATGCCAATCGACAACCCAGTCCTATAAGCTCTTCAACACACTCCAAACAATATGTCCAAACGTCCATAATAGGATTTCATAGATTTTGACTTCAAATTACTAAAATTTGTAAAATCCGCCAAACCAATTCAATTCAAAAGCAAATGAACATGAAATAGATGTTAGGAATTCATACCTAACAATAATCAAATGTATAAACATAGATGTGAGTTCAAGAATTCACCATTACACCCAAAAACGACAAATGAGAAGCTCTAAAACGAAGCAAGACCAATTCCTCTTCAACAAGACCTCAAGAATCTTCAATCTATTATCAAATGAAATGAATTTCCTAAATTAGGGTTTAGGAGTTTCCAAAAATTGAAGACAGATTGAGATGGAGAAGATGAAGAGGATGCCTACCTAAGCTTCTCTTTGATTTTAGAACTTGAATTTGATTTTCCTAGTAAACTAGGGCTTATGAATTTGAATTTCCTATCTCTTTCCCCAATTGTCTTTTAGCTTGAGAGTATTAGGAATTTTAGAAATGAAAATGAATGAAGAGGAAAGGAGTGGAGTGGGATGTATATGGTAAGGGGTTTGGGTTCTCTTATTGGGTTAGTGGGCTAGAACACAACCCAAAGCCCAAACAAAAATACCAAATTCCTAATGAACTCTAAACATATCGATGTTTATACTCAAAAAGGTTGTAAATGCCATTTTGAACTCAATGGAAGTGTTCTCGATTCCTAATTCAACTATTTACAAAATGTCATATTTCGGACAATTCAACTAAAGATCCTATATTTAAATAATATATAATCGTAAAATATGCGGGTTGTTACAAGATAAATGACGAGATGTATCGTACGTACTTGGTTTTTATTCCGCTGTGTATTGTAGGATGTATACTCAACTTTTGTGAGGACGAGTTATTAAAACTGTCAAGTATTGTGTTACTGATGTATTGTAATCTGACGGTGAAATGTATAAATAACGGTTGTAGTTCTCTTTATATATAGATATGTTATATCTATTATATATTGTTCCACTGCGATTGTTAGATTCTATGTTTTTGTTTCTATTTTCTTCTTCTACCTCTTTCTTCTTTTCCAAAACGATCTGTTATTTTCAACATTTGATTATTCGGCATGTAATGCAGTGGACGTATTGATGTCGATTTTCGAGCGTCGAAAATTAAGGCCATTACAGTTGGTATAAGAGCTGAAGGTTAAGCGAGAACCTTGGCTCTGGTGGAGAAATTACTCATTAAAGATAGGTTCTGTAGTACCCTGGAATGAGTTTGTGAGTATAAATAGATATGAGCATGTATTTTTTAGGGAATATAAATTGTTTTATATTGTGTTGACTTATTGGTTTAGTGTTTAAAAATTCTAGTCAATACAGTTTGGACAACTGTATTGATAGCGATTTCTAAACTCTTAAACTAGGAAAAACAACACACTATTGTTTTAAAAAGCGGGTAAATGAAATAGTTTTACCGAAAGATATATTTTGATATAAAGTAAATAATTTTCTAAAATTATTATACATAGTTGAAGTGTTTGGATAATAATATTATTATCTAACAAGATTTATAAAATTGAAAAGGGTTTATATAACCAATTTAAAATTGTATAAGTATAAATATACAAATGGATTATAATTCAAACTGGATTCAAAAAAAATCTGGAAATTTAAATTTTGGGAAGTTTGGAAAAATATTTTTCAAAGGAGTCTGGAAAAATAATAATAAGAGTATTATTTTGGGAATATTTTTGAAGGAAAGTTGTTTTAAAATGGATTTTGGAAGAGAAATAACACTTAACTCACTACAGTCGTTGGAAAATAATTTCGATGATGATCGCAACATCATTGGCGTTTATTTTCTAGTTTCTAAGTGATGAGTTGCTACCATGGTAAATTAATATGGGAATTTTTGTTTGGTAAACAATTGCTGTTTTTGGAAATTCCAAAAGAAATTGTTTTAGATAAAATCAGGTCGTCTTTAAAAATTTCAAAGAAATGGTTTGTGAAAAGCAAAGCAAAGCTATATATTGGTTTAAAAATGGTCTGAAATAAATACCAAGTGTTAAACGATGAATTCCTATTTTTAGGAAATATCAGGAAATAAGTTTTGAACTTATAAATGGTAAACGATTTTAAAGAAAATATGTAAATTGAATTTGGAAATAAAATTTAACTTGAGTAAACTAAAATGAATGAAGTTTTACTTGAGCTAGATTAAATAAAAATTAGATTGGAAATGGTATTGATTGGGATTGAGAGATAAAATAATTGGAATTCAACCTAAATTAAGTTGAAGGAATTGAATAGTAGAAATTTAATTGATTGTGATGGGATAAATAGTGAAGTGGACTAACTAAATGAGTTAAATTGGGATATGAATAAATTGGATGATAAGGAATTGGATGTGTATAAATGAAAGAACTAATAAAATGAAGTAAAAAGAAATATTAAGAATGGAATTAATTGAATAAAATGGAAGATATCTAATGTAAGGTTGAGTTGTGGAATGGGTATATGACTATAAGTTATAAAATTGGAAATGTTATCGAGTGAGTTGAATATAGAGTTTGAATTATAAAGTGATGGATAACTATACGCTATAAATATTTCGAATGAAATAGAATTTAATGAAAAAATTTATGGAATGGTGAATAAATAAGTTGTGTGGCTTATAAAAGTTGAAATGAATGAAATGGGAGATCTAGACAAAATGGTTAAATAATTGGATTAATAAAAAGGAAAAATCTAAACTCAAGTAAATCAAAAATGGAGGTGGACTAATTAAATAATTAATTGGTAAATTGAATATAAAGATGGATATTAACTTGCTTAAGTAAAATGAATTATGGACTGAAATTGGAATTAAATATGAAACTTGAGTTGTAAATAAAATTCAACTTAATTATAAGCGAATTAAATATGTTTTTAAATGTTGTGGAATTAAATAAGAATGGATTAAAATAATGATGACTTGAGTTATAAATAAAATGAATATGGCCTCAAATGAATTCGAGAATGAATTGGAGTGTGGAATTAAATTTGAAGTGGAATAAATGAATGAACTAATCAAATTAATTAGTAAAATGGAATAAAATTTGATCGATTAAGAATCGATCTGAAAAATGAAAACAGAATTGGTGCAAGAGTATTAACTCAAGTTATAGAGTTGAAATAATTTGAAATAAACGAATTAACTTAAGTTTATATTGTTGAATAAAAGCTTGGCTCGAACAAATTTGTGAAATGGCTAATTAGTAAATTAGTATGGAGTAATTTCAAGCTAATTAAAATCTATTTGAATATAATATGAATGGAAGTCAACTAAATTGATTGAGAATCAATCTCAAATGGAATAGAATTGAATATAAGTTGATTTAGAATCAATTTAAAATAGCAGTAAACCGAAATGATTATTTCATTAAATAAACATCACTGAATTTGCATAGGAAAATTGTCGTTTGGCGTAAACAGAAGCAAATAAAATTCTATGAATTAATAAAAAGTGAATAAATTGATTTTTAGTCAATTTGAGATTGACATGAAATTGTTTTGTGTAAATATGAGTTGAATGCAAATTATTGGGTTGTAAATCTTTCAATTTGAATGAAGTGACAAATAAATCGATTGAATGAATAATCGAATGTTAGGACTTTGTGGTTATTATTAAATCAATATTATAACATGATTGTTAGTGGGAAAGTATATGTGTAAAGTTAGTTAAATGAATGAAATGTTATTTAACTTTCATATTTCAGTACTTAAGTGGTTTAATTGAGTAAGTACAGGCACCCGGAGGGGAATTGGCTAGATTTTGATCGCGTAATTGCATATTTAATGAGCCGCTTGCTCAGAAAAAGATAAAATAAGGCACATTTTCAGATTAAATATAGCACATATATAAATATTGATATATTTTTTTTTTTTTGACCATGTGATTCGATGTATACATTTTTATCTCTCTTGTTATATTGCAAAAGGCTCTCTGTACAAGAAGAACTCTGCCAAAAAAATTCGAAAACTTAGGGTGTTGGAAATTTTTTTGAAAATTTTGAAAAAGAAAATTTGTTAACTAAAAGTGATGTTCAAATTGAAATTGAAATAAGATATTTTGATTGAGAAATGGAAACTATATGTTTTGAATAGGACTAAAGGGTTTAGAAAAGTGGATGTCAAGTTTTAATTTAAATTCTTCTAAGGGGAGAGGAATGTAACGACCCAGATTTTTCTCTCATTTAATTTTGAATATTTTAATGGTTTAAATATTTAATTTGGAATTTGTAAAATTTTGAAAATCGTCTTAGAATTCGACGAAACAAGTTCCATTGGATATGTAATAGTGTATTATTATAAGATTTTAAATTTTGTAGTGTTTGGTTTTATCGTTTAGTCGTATGGTATATAAACATGTTGAAATTAATATCGAATTCAATATAATAATCGAGTCCAAAAAGCTATCTTCTCCATCCAATAGAATTTAGGCTCGAAATCTTTTCCATTGCGTTCGGAATAGGGTTATAACATTGTGAACGCCTAGCGGCATGCCTCCATAAGAGTTCAAAATTTCAAGATATTGGAATAACAATATATATATATATATATATATATATATATATATATATATACATACATACATACATACATACATACATATATAAATTTATAAAATAAGATAAAAATCAAATCAGGCCCTTTGTTCATTCAAACACACCACCATTCATTTATTTCACTTCATTTAAATCGTGTCCTCTCTCTCTACCTTTCAGTTAAATCATGAAGATAATTCAAATAAAATAAAATCACGTTGACCTGCTTCTTCTCGTTTATAAGCACGGTTCTTCTCCCTTCCAGTTAAAAATAATGTTTCTTCTTCTTTCCAAATCCAGATTCAAATCAAATAAAAAAGTAGATGTCAAGTTGAATTCGTTCTAGTTCGAATTCAAAGCCGAAGCATATAATTTTTCTCAACTACTCGATTGGGATCTAATGGGCATGCGCACACTTGGATCGAAGGAATAGCTAAGGCTTGGGGTTGCCGCTCGTCGTATGCACGTATGTGAATGAAGAGGAGAAGGGGAAGGCGATTCGGGACTGTAGTCGCGAGACGAAGTGGAGAGGTGGGTGCTTGGCCGGAGTTCGATCGCATTTGGGAGAGGTCGCATGCGTCTCAATGAACGACGATGATGCTCGCGAGTTCTGGGCGCTTGCGTGGTTGCCGGGGCAGGTTCATGACGAGCCTGCGAACAGGTAGTGACCTGTGGTTGGAGATGATTATAACCTCAATGGCGATTGCTTTAGTGAGTTACAATTCACATCATTTATTTCTAAAATTTGTTCATGCCGTCGTGGCTACTTGAATAGATTCACTGCTTAATAAATTGATTCTGCAAAACGTAAAAGTTGAGTTGCTGTTATTTATGAAGTTAACGGTCTATTTTTTATATAGTTACCGCATTAACGATTTTTTGTTCAAATCATTTGTGCCTGCATATTGAATAATTACCATATAATAAAAGCATTAATTTCAGAAGCTAGCAAAGGATCGAAGGATTTATATTTTGGTTAGCAATATACATTGTCACACTTAAATTTTATAACCAACATCTTGGGTATAAACTAAGCGAATTCATAACTTTGCGAATTTTGTTTTTATGGATTACTATATATGGTAGTATATATATTAGTAGTTGGAGTGATATTCCCGCACATTATAGCGGATGAGACCCTATGCGCTCCGCATAATAGCGGATGACACTATATACCGCAATATCCACCTCGAAGTGGGATTGGTATTTTTATTGTGGTCCAGCATCTTGGATGCAGGGAAACAGTTTGGAGGGATCCAACTGGATTCCTCAAATATATTAGTATTTTCCATATATATAAAATGCTGGGTTATTGTGTGTTGTAAATTTTTAAATGTTATAATAGCATTGAAATCAATTTTGGTATATTAAATACCATAAATATTATTGAATTTTTAAGGAATTTAAAGGAGACTTTTAATATAAAAATATGAGTTTCGAAATTTGAATTATTTAAAAGAGATTGATTTGAATAAGCAATGACGGATTTTTTTTATCGTATTAGATAATATGGGAAGGATATTTTAAATAGAGACTTAAAATGAATTGTATAAAGGGATTTTTAAGATTTGATTTTTAAAATGATATTTGGAAAATATATAAAGAAGTTGAAGTCGATACTAAAATATATTGGTAAAGATAAATGGAATTTATAAGAAATTGAATTTATAAAAAAAGTGGAATTTTATAAATGAGATTATTGTTAGTGTGACTCGAGGGGGTTATAAAAATTTATAAACGATGTTACAAATAAAGAAATCGATATCAAATGATAAATTGGAAATATAAATTTATAGGGAGAATTTATATTTAAATATGGAAATAGGGTGAGAGAAAAATAGTGGAAACTATTTTTAAAGTGAAAATGGTTAAGGAGACCGAAATGGAAGTGATGTGATGGAAACAAGAAGATTTAAAAATTAAAATTTGGTTATTGAGATTTCAAAATTTATTCTATCGATAAGTTAAGTTTTATTTAAAATGGAAAATTCATATTTGTTAAACTATATAATTTTAAAGTTTGTTAGTATTTAAATACTTCGGAAGTGAATTTTTCGAATATTTAATAGTTATTTTAATAAAATCCTAAATTTTCAAACCCGCTTTGAAAGGTGATGCTACAAAAAGCGTTTCAATATTTAAATAATTATTTGAGTATGTCTTAAAAATAAATTATTATTATTATTGTCTTTTAAATTCTTATTTTTATTTACATATGTGTGTATATATATGGAGTTTTGAAATGTTTTAATTATATTTATATACCCTCTCGGAAGTCTGGAAATAGGGTTATTTTGTATATGGAATTTATAAGAGAATTCTTAAGATGGAATTAGGAAGAAAGGTAAGGAAATATATGAAGTAGTTAAATAAAAATTTGAACTTCGAGAAGGAAATAGAATTCATGAAGAAGTACAAAGGGGATTTGAATTATAAGCAAGTATAATTGGCTTTGGAAATATTGAGGGAATTAATTAACGAATTCCGGAATGTACAAAATTCGTTATAAACGAGGTAAGAAATTTATAAATAAGTTGTAAACATAGGAAGTAAGGAAATAAATGGAATGCTTCCTAAGTGTTGAACGTAAACAAAGTGGGAAAAAAATATTCTAAGTATTGGGGAAGGATGGAAATATTTCATTGAAAATATAAGGATTTGAAAACTGTTTTCAAACGTTGTAGTATTGGAAGTAATACCTTATAAAGATATTTTGGAACAAATTTTGGAAAATTTGAAATAAGGCTTGATGTCTACTTTTGGATGTGTATTGGTAGTTAAATAACCAAATATCAATTTTGGCCATTTCGTTAATCGGTTCGAAGAGGCTGGGATCGGATTTAATTATTCAAAAATCACTTCAATCTTGTTTGAGCATTACAAATAAATACTCTGAAGACTATGAAGATGATGATTCGGTTGGTCCAGACCCAGGACAACTTGTATGGATGAATGCTTCCAGAACATTGTCATTGGAGGACGATGAGCATTCTAAGTGAAAATTATTCTTGAAAGGTAATCGTAGCCTCTAGCCTTATAATTCGGAATAGCTGAAAATCAAGGGGGTTATGCAGCAAGGCTAAGTGGGTCATACCCAATTAGGATATGCTATCACCTTTCTAGATAACTCGGATATATTATATTATATGAATACAGTGCATGCAAAAGAGCTTTCGATCGTAAGAATGGGAACATCCGGGGTGATAACATATACGGTTTTATCCAGGTTTGGGATATGGCCGGTCTTGTGTTGCAGGGGATCCCGACAAGGTCCTCGGTATATGCTTCTGGAAGTGTACCATGATAGGTGGTATCATAGTGCCTAGTCATTATATGGAATCCAATCTCTAATAAGCGTCGTATGGTTTTGATTGTGCCCAACTATGCTAAAACTTGAGATGTAAGCATTTCAGTTATTTTCTATTTACTTGATTTAGACACTATTATAATATCAGATGGATTTGATAAAAATGTTTTGGTTATTGTAAGGTAAGAACCCATCATGTTTATCTGTGACGTGGTCTTGCGAGAAAACTTTGTTTTTCAAAGTGGTTTTGATAAAAGTTAATAATTCAAATTGAGCGTGTTTTCTCACGCTGGTTTTTCAGACTGACTCGAATGTTATTTTATTATAATGCTCGGGTCAGACCGAGTATTACTAATACATGATAGGATGTTATGGAGCTCAAAAGACGAGCTGGATAACGGGACGTATCACACGTACTTGGTTTTTATTCCGCTACATATTGTTGGCTGTATACTCAGCTTTTGTGAGGACTAGTTATTATAACTGTCCAGTATCGTGTTATTGATGTATTGTATTCTGATGATGTAATGTATAAATAACAGTTATACCTCTTTCTTCTTTTCCCTAACGATCTGGTATTTCTGGCATTCGATTATTCGGCATGTAATACAGTAGACGTATTGATGTCAATTTTCGAGCATCGAAAATCCAGACCATTACAAAAGTTTAGGGCCGATCGTCAAAAGAGAACTGCCCATTCCGTAATCATGACCTAATAATGGGTAAATCCGCCCACTGTTGTCAACCATGATTTAACTAAGCTTTCTGTGGTGCATTAGAGTTGGGTGCCCCTAGCTTGCAGTGGCCTTGCCTATATAATCCTTGGAATCAGGGACTATATTTGATATGGGTTATGTGTTTTTATGGTGGTTTAGTACCACTGATCATCTATCATGGTTTTGTGCACCGTATCCTTATGGTTCGGTAAGACCATGATGTTGAAAATACACCTACCCATAATTCATGTAGTTGCAATAGTTAGTGCGCAAAAACGAAATAAATTTTTGAGCATTCTATGCTTTCTTGGGTATTGCCATGCCTGCGATGATGAGAATGTAGGCTCCATTCCCTAGATCCCCACTAATAAAATATAGTCCTTCCCAGATTAGGTTAAGTGCCTCCGATAAAAAGGTAATTCGGTCACTAGATTTCCTTCCTTAAGCGGATGATGCTCTATCCTAGAGTTGTATTATTTCGTCGCTTTTTTCCAGAACGCTGCGGTTTTCAAAGCAGCCTCATCCCACTTCTCCTTAATTAGATCCAAGGACGTGTTTAGCAATTTCTTATTCTTTTCTAGGTCATAGTAGATTCTCCTATGAGATAAGCCTGTAGTTTCGATGGGAATCATAACCTATAATTCGTTGGCCAAAGCTAAAGGAGTATGTCCCATTGTAGTTTCGTGGAAAGTGCAATACGCAAAAAATCCATTTGTGGCTCATTCATCTGAGCTTCCTTGTCATTTTTCAAATGCTCCTTTATGAAACCTTGTTGGCTTCTTTAAACTATCCATTTTCCTACCAGTGAGGCATTGTAGAAAAGCTTTTCTCGATTCCGTGTTGCCCATAGAAATTGGTGAATTACCGACTATCAAACTGTTATCCACTGCCCGAGATCATCTCAAGTGAAACTCTATACTCGGTAAAGTAATCTGCATCCACAATTACATACTCAACTCCACATGTAGATATTAGAAATTCTTTTTTTAGATCCATGCCTATGAGATTTCCTTTTCTAGGGTATGGCCCGTAGTGTGGTCTCCTCAACTATCTTGATGCATGTTATCCAATATTTCCTTAGCCTTTCTTGCAACCATGCACCTTAGTTGCGACTTAGTGATAATACTTCTGTATGGGATGTTATCCTGTATAATGTACTGAGTCGCCTTGTGCATCATCTTCCTTCATTCTAGTTTAGGAATAAAGTTTTAACTAGATCAAACCCAAAAGCGATCCATTTTCGAAACAAGCTAATTTTTTATAATCGATAGCATCTTGATTTTCCTCCCGTAAGATGTGCTTAACCCTATAGCATTCTTGTATGTTAAACAAAGCTTGCGCTCTTTTTCTTTTTTAAGTGGTATGTCTATCGTTCTCCTTTAACTTGGAACTCCCAAAATGCTTGATTTATGGCTATATGTAGGTAGCCATGGATACATAATGTCTTGATTCCTAGTTCTTTTGCTATTTTCAAATCCTACTATTAGTGTATTATACTCTATCATTCGGTCTAGCCTGCAAGATAAGATGTCTATCTGACGCGTAAGGCTCAAGAACATCTTTTCTTTCCCAGTCATTAGTAGTTCTCCCACTTCTATGGGTGTCGCATAGTTTTATGGCATGGTGTTATTATGCCTCAAGTGTTCCTATTAAATATAATTCAAAAGTTATTCATTAAAGTAATTCATACCTTTACACTGTTGTCGCCGCACTCTATAACAGTATTCAGTCTCTATAGTATCGTGCTTCATATTCATATGAAGTTAACCGTATCCCTAGGGCTTTTTGAAAAGATTATGCTCCACTATTTGTAGAGATGTTTGGTCCCACCAATGGAATGTGTTAGAGTTACACTCCACTATCTTTGGAGGAGATGAACCTGCCTCATATTGTCTCTAATGGAGTTAAACCTTATCTCTGGGACTAGGGTGCTTATGCTCGACTGTCTAATTACTCTGTTCTTTAGCATTTCAAACACATCTATCTTTGGATATCTAGTACAAGGGTATGCTATGCTGTCCATCGGGGAATCCAAAACTGTTCCCCCGAACGTGGATAATACCCTTCCTCCGCAAGGGCTTAGTTTTGTCAAGGACTATAGTCTATAGTTTATAGCACTCTCATGGAGTTACCTTAGGTTTTAGCCCAAAGCATACTAGTTCTTATCCCTGCTATAGTTGGATCTTTGGTTCTTGGTTCACTGTATTTTATGGTTTCTCTAGTAGCAAGATGGATTCTTTTAGGAGTCTCTTTAAGCTATGAAGGTGAAAATTACCCTGTCTTCTGAAATATTTCCTTTCTCCACATCCATCATTCACATGTCCTTATCTTATGGCTTTTATCTCTGAGCTGGTTGACATTTGCTAGTCTTGTCTTAATATCAGAATACTCCAAGTGCATAAACTTTTTAGCTTGATAGTATAATTCCTCCAAGTTGGCGGTTGAATTTTTCTTGAGTTCCCTATAAAATTGTTTCTTATTATTTCCTGAAGTAACAACCACAAGGATAATCCATTCATTAAGTTGTCCCGTAGCACTTGCTATAGCACCAAAAGAATGTAAGATTGTTCCATAAGTTTTCTCCATTCTTTTATCTTCCTTCGTAGCTTCAACTGCTTCTGTATGCTGAATATGATGCCTCAAATGTGTTCAAGGGTTGATTTTTCCTACGTTACTCTAAGAACAATGTCTTAAAATTTAAGGGTTAACTACATATCCAATATTCAGAGTGAACTAACTATGGTTAATCTTGTTAATATCTAGTCTCATATTCTGCTCGCCTAACACTCAACGCATTTTCCTAGCGACTTACTCCTCCACTATTGGAGTGCTTCCTTAGGTTGCTTATTGGGCCACGTCATGGCTTCCATGCAATGGATATACCACCCATGTACTAATCGGTATAAACTCAGGCGATCCCATTTCAGCAGCCAAGTGTGTGGTTCCAACATCAACATTGACTTCTGGTGAGACATACTCCCTTAGTCTTGCATGGGAAATACCATTGGTCTACTACTAATTAGTTCTACATCGATTTGATTTGGTTTGAGCCCTCGACGATTCATTTTGTGGAATTCCAAATTTCCATAGCACCTTCCAACGTTACTTGCTCCCTTGTGTCCATTCTTATAGGTTGCAAAAATAATTCTAAACTTGGTTTCTCTAAATCTGCATTCGTGCGGCTTGCTGTATAAGTCTAAGGAATGCTCCATTATCTTTGAATACTTAGCTAGGAAAGAAGCCATTATATCATGCTTCATCATTTGCAGTCACTGTAGACTCTTCTCTAGTTGCTATATCGAGCCATTTTTCTGAGCAGCATATTCCAACCTCATATACTTTGCTGCCTCATAGAAGAACTCCTCCAATGTGGGTTATTTCTCCATTGTTGTTCTCTTAGCAAACTTCACTCCAGAATGCACTACGCTATAAAAGTCATATAGGTGAACCTTTCGTCCATGTTCTGAATTCCAGTGGTTGCGGCATTAAATCGGGGTAAGTACTGTTGTAGCGACTCGTCTTCCCTTTGCTTCATATCAGATAATAGGTATCCATCTTTTTGGTTGTTCAATATATATCCGAAACTAAGTAATAAACTTCTTTTTCAAAATCACACAAGAATGAGTTGATCATAAGGGTTAACCAGAAAACAACATAGTATTTAATAAGAGAGGAAAACACTTGTATAAGGCTTCCTCTATAGCTCTGCTTATCAACATTTGTTGGGTATACAATTGTAAATGTACTACAAGGTAAGTTAGTCCTAGATATAGTTCCATAGTAGGCATCCTGAAATCTATGGGGTTCCTGGTAATCCTATCTCAAGGGAGAAGGTGCTGCCGAGTCAAGTTCCAATTCTTTACTCTACTTTTTCGCATTGAGAAAATTGTCTAATGATTTGAGCCATCCTATCCATTGGTTCGAGTGACTGGCAATAACTTGACCTTTCCATCATGGGGATCAATTTCTTTCATCCTACCTGTGATGACTTGGTCTTCAGTTATGGGTATGCTTATGGCTCCTAGATTGGTCGCAGTGATCATTTTATCCTCTATTAACCACAATGACAGTGAGAGGATGAGTAGCGTTAAGTACAACTACCTCTGGTTCGACATCATCCATGTTTAGTTCAATGCCAAACCATTTTCTAGGTCTAGCTTTGAGCTGAACTTCTGCTTGTTTCATCTCTCCATAATTCCTACTTCTAGCTCTTTGAATTTCTTGATTGGATTCTACGTCAAAGTGTGATCCCCATGTCTTTTTGATCCCCTAGACTGGGATCGCCCACGTGTTTCAGTGTTGTAACAAATAGTTTGTAGCTGATCAAAGCATGTCATAAGTTGGTCCACCAATGCTTGTTGTTGGCTAGCAAAACGTTCATTTAGCTTGGCCATAATTCAATCCACACCGTCTTTGCTAATTATGTCTAATGGCAATGGGGTGCTTGTTGAGTGATCATCTAGATTGGCAGTCGTTTAATTGGGTGAGCTGGTGTTCCCTGAATTCATGCTGGTAGCACCAACCTTATTATTTGATCTCAAAGATACATTGAGAATCAACTCTCAATGAAAGCACCAAAAATGTTCACACGAAAAGTAGACAAACACCTCCAATCGATTAGTTGTAGAGCTGTGAATACAGGGTGCATAACGTAGCTGTTATATTTGTATTATGATTGAATTTTAGAGAGCATATCACATAGGTTATACAGAAAGTAAAGCAGTAAAGTAAAAACACAAAGAATTATAGTGGTTCAGCTAGAATGTGCCTGCATCCACTATATGTTTTCATTTTCCTTCATATAGTTCTTTGACACAATGCTTGGGGTACATAATACAATGAATTGTTTCTTAATAGAAAGTAAGATATAGACTAAAGGAAGTCTATTAGGTGAATCCTATTCGTCTATTCTTATGCATCTACTCCTTCTTCCTTATTCACCGTCGGCTATTCCTGTTAGCATATCCCTATTCGGTTGTCCTTGCTAGGTAGTTTCTGTTAAGATGTTCATGTTAGGCGGTTCCTTTTAAGTCATTCCTACTAGAATGTTCCAGTTAGGAAATTGCTCTAAGTTGTTGCTATTGGCTAATCTAGTAGGCAGTTCCTTCAAAGTTGTTCCTATCTTTCCCTAACTTATCTTCCATTACTGTTGTAAGATTGCTTCTCCAAAATTCTCCCTTATTGTAGTTGGATTCTTTGGCATTTATAGTAGTGAAGGCATTAGGAGTTTGGGCCAATAAGATAGACAATTTTCCTATATAACATGCTCTGTTTGGTTATTTTCATATAGAAGATATGCTCCAAAAGTTCCGTATATTCAAAATTGCCTTTCTATATATGCTCTATTTGATCCGATGGTAATTAGCTCAGATGTAGTTGGCTCGATGTTGCTTATTTTGATGGTCATGCTATGCTCCGGCCATACCTAGGTTCGGTAGTATACTACTAAACAGGAATCTTTGATCGGTAGGCGGTGCACGGCAATGCTTGGTTCGGTATTGCCTAGAATGGTGGTTTGTTGGTTCTCTAGTAGTTTTATTTTGGTAGGTGGTTGGTTCGGCAGTGCTTCGGGTGCTAAACATACATCCTCATCCAGTAGCTTCGTTACTAGAGATGAAACCTTGTCCAACACTCCTATTAACTGTAACGACCCGTATTTTTAACTATTTTAAATTATTAAAATTAATATGATTTTTGGAATAAAAATGGTTGGAAATAAAATTCAACGTTTTACTTATGTAAGTTACTGAAAATGAACTTGAATAAAATTTTGAAATAACTAATTTCGAAGATTCTGGCGATAATAAATATTGAAATGAAATCCTATGTATTTAATGCGTTTATAATCAATAACAAGCATTAAATGATAAATATTCGGTTCCTATAAAGTGGAAGTAGTTGTTTATTATTTGAATTCGTTTTTAAAAGTAAATTTTATAAGTTAAAAAACTTATATTTGAAATAATGAAATTCATTGAACAATTAAATTGTTTAAATTTAATATTGGAATTATTTAAATAATTGAATCTTGAATTAATGTGAATGAAAATGGTATCAAAAATTAATCTAAATTTTATTTAAGTTTGAACGAAGATTGTTAATATTTAAAATTGGAGTTAAAAGTGAATATATCAAAACTGGAAATTGTATATTTTTTAACGAGTCAAAATAGCCATTTTGACCACTGTCTCGAATTTCGATGTATCTAGTTTCATCGAATCTGTAATAGTGAAATATTGTAGGATTTTATATCTCGCCGCGATCAGACTTATTGTTTGGCCGTGCGAGCTTGAAACACATAGAAATAAATTAAAGGAATCTAATTAAAATAATTTGATTTTGAAATGCTTTCTTTTGAATACGATCGAACTGGCCTCGAGACAAGTTCTACTATGTTCGGAATAGAAGTAAAACATATAGAACGCTAGGCGGTATGCTTCTTTTAGAGTTCGGGATTTCACGGGTCGATCGAGCGAGATATTTTCGTATTAAATAATGTATATTATTTCACTCCTTTCAATAATTCATACGACCCGCCGCCTATTGTCTTCCCCCATACCCTACTTCCCTTTTCCTTTTCTAAATCACTTAGCCGATTGAACGAAAAAAAAAATTGAATGTGATAAATCACATTGACGAGTCACAATTGTTCCTTTGGTCATGTTCAACCTATAGCTGCATTGGGGGAGGTCACTCATAGGTTCTAACGGAGGCGAGGTCAGCTGTCAATTTAGGGTTTAGGTCTCGAATTGCGTGTTGGTTAGTGCGGCATTTTTGTGTAGGCTAAGGTCGGCAAGGTGAGGCGTAGGCCGAGCTAGCGGTGCGGAGGAGCTGCGGTCATACGATCGTGTTAGAATGCAAATGAAGAATCGTGGTGAATTGTTAGGGGAGGCACGCATGAACAGTATAGGCTGAGAGGAGGATTAGTTAGGCTAATTTTATTTTTATTTTTATTAATTTATTAATTAGTCTAGTTACATCGATATTAATAAAATCATGATTTCTCCGTACGAGGTCTAATTCGAGTGAAACGAGTCGCAATGGATTCGTATCGACGAAGGCTACAACTTGGAGTGTAGGTGGAATTTATTTGAAGCTAAAATATTTTCAGTTTCAAATAGAAGGTGAGTGTTTTAACGCTCACGACGTACTATAATATTTTTATATTCGTTAAATTAAGGTCGTTAAGTTATTTAATTTTATTCATTGTCGTTTGGAAATGGAATTGACACATGAATTGATTGTAGAAATTAAAATTGATGGTTAAATTTGAAATTGGAATTAATTTGTCGGTTAAATACCCAATATTGATAGCTATGTAATTGTTGTGAATTATTGGCTGAATTCGATATTGATTGGAATCGAATGATATTGGTTGATATATTCGATGGTTAGATGTTTATTATATATATATATATATATATATATATCATGTTATCACCCTGTATCTCATTTGGAAGCATATAACTGTTATTTGAATTATTTCGAATAAGTTAAGAAATAGGTTGAAATGATATATACCTATGATATTTATTTTGGATTGAAATAATATATCCCTCCCCGAATTAAACTAAAATAATTGATTCACTTGGCCAAAGAATAGAAAATTATATACGGACACCAGATTGGTTAAATTAAATGATTTTAAAAATTTTGATTTGAAATTATTTAATGATTTGATTTAAAGAAGTAAAAAACGAATTTATGGAAATCGAATTAATTTTGAACTTGAGCTTGAGATGTTGGAATTTAAATTTGGTAACAGGGATTGTTTAAGTAATCGAAGTTGAGATTTTGAGGTTATAATCGAAATATGATTTGAATTCTGGAAATTGATTTGTTTTAAAAGATTGGACTTTTATTTGAACTTTGAATATTGCTAAGTAAAAGTAATTTAAATCAATATTTCAAAAGTTGAGCTTGGAATTGAATTATTTTAAAGATTTGGACATTGAATCGAAGTTAAATTTGCTTTAAATGATTTAAATCGATACTTTGAAAACTGGGCTCGAAATTGATATAAATTGAAATGGTTTAAAATTGAGATTGATTTGAAATTTAACGATTGAATCAAATAGTTAAAGTTGAAGTTGAAATTGAAATTTATTTAGAATTGAAATTGAAATTAATTTATAAGTGAAATAGATTTGAATTGAAATTGAAATCGTAGACAATTCGAATTGGAATCGAAATGGAATCGATTAAATTCAATTGTTTTGAATTGGAAAATTTGAAATTGGATCTATTTTACTTTGAAACTATTTTCAAAATAAATTATTTTATTATTATATAAATTGTTTTAAAACCTATCTTTTAGATGTTAAATTACTTTGATTTTACAAACTATTTTACTATATAAACCATTCTCAATACTAAAACTATTTTATATTAAACTATTTTAACTTTTAAACTATTTAAAAAATTTCAAGCCATTTTCTAAAAATTCAAACTAGTCAGAGTGGGAATGATTATATGTAAATCATGGATTTAAACGCGAATTGGTTTAAAATGAAGTTATAACCCAAATTGTAGTTCAAATCGAATTTTGAAGTGAAAATGACTTTCAAGTGGAAATTGACATATTTGAAGTAAATTTGATATTTCGAAATGAAATTGATTTTGAAGCGAATATGATAATTTGATATCAAGTATGAATCGTTTTGAAATGTAAAAGTACTAACCGATGTGTAAAATGACATTTGGTTATTAAAGAGAATAGGGCCTCTTATTGGCATACTCTCTGTCAGTATTGGAACCGCTTTAACTGCTATGTACACGGAGGAGACTCCAGAATGAAGTGGTTGAATTTGGCATCGTTTGTTGGATTTGAAGAAAAAGAACGATGATGGATAGACCTCGGCACTTGTGCCAATTTGAACTGACTAAAACAGGATGGCTTGACAGGGCTAAGCGGGCTAGCTACCCCTAGCGGACATCTATTTTTCAATTTCGTTGGAGTTGATCCATATTATTACTCGTGTTGTTGGTTTTGATTAGTGCACCTTGATTCAGGATAGCCTCCCTTTGACTCGATATGAGATGGATGTACGCAGTGGGCGGTCGTGGCTACGACCCGTTACCACCAGCCCTACGCCTCGAACTAGTAGTATCCTACCTTGGGAATTGCCTCATGTACCTTGTCATGATTTTATCTCTATACAAGACCCCTATTATTATGGTTTAGTTTTGTCGTATCACGGCGCATCACTGGCTACCGACGTGCTACTGTTTGTGCTAAATGAAAATTGTACGACAATGCTTTAAAACGTGTTATGGGGACTAATGTAAAGCCTTAACGCTAAAAAATATATTTATTTTACTGATTAGACATTGTATATTTTGCATATTCTACTACATATAAATATTTTGATGGATCTTTAAGTGATGGAAAATCATGTAACATCTCTTGAGTTATTGCATGCACATTATACACCGGATAAGAGATGTGAAACCCCGTAAACATCTTTGACGTTATTACACTCATGTTATGTGATATTGATTTGACTCACATAAGGATATTTAATCCTGAATCAAGTGTTTTGTCTTTTCATTACGCTCGGGTCAGCCCTGAGTATTTCAGCATATTGAAAATCATTTTCTGCGAGACAAAGAAAAAGATTTGGTATATTATTGCCATTATTATTCCTACATCATTTTTTCTGCTGCATTATTTTATTTATCCTTGTTGTGTATTTAACACTGATAAATGATGTATAAATTATAATCAATTTTATAATATAAACAACTTCATGAACTGTTTATTTGATTATTATATTTTATCATTTCGTTGCGAGATTCTGTGTTTGTTTTCTTCTTCTTTTCTTATTTTTCTTAATTATCCCTATTGATATCTTTATTTTGAATTGTTTGGGTTGGACAAGTGTGGATTATTGTCAATTAAAACCTTCTGAAATGTTGGTCGTTACATTACCGAGCAGGGATTCCTGTTCGGTAGTTGGACCACCAGATAGGAATTTATGTCTGGTAGTTTGACTATTGAATAAGAGAGTATGATGAGATTTCCCTTCCTTTTCCCACATTTCCACATGCCTTGCTTTAAGAGCCTTTTTCCTTCTCATTTGGGGTACTTAGACAAAGTGATGATGCTCTAGTGATACAGTTAGGCAAAACTTCGTTAGTCATGGATTTATTAGGCAACCTCTAAAGCTCCAAGCTTGCCTGCCATTATTAGGTAGTAAACAGTTAGGCTTTAAATGGTTGGGTTCCCTACTGGGCCATTTCTCATGTTCCATAAAAATAATGTGATTTCCAGGAACCGAACTCTTGATTTCTTTGTTCAAAGCTTGACACACATCCACTTGAGCTACACATGTTTTTGTGTCATAGCTTCTTCACTTTAAGTTAGAATTGAATAAAACATGAACCACTAGCTTTATATCATTGAGTAGAATATTATAATGCCTATGAATGTTCCATTTTTTTAAAGTAGTAGCTCTTCAAGGTAGGGTCTGATTTAGTTAGATGGCGGACAAATTTAATATGATCATATCTTCCAATCCATAGTTCAAATTGAGATGTGCTTTTGACCTAGGTGCATGTCCTGACCTTAGGAAAATTTTACTAGTGCTTTGATAATGTAAAATTTTTCCCTAACACTTCCCCTTGTCCTTGTGATTATATATATGCCTTTATTATGCACCTTTCAGCCATTTCAAAGCTCCTTGACATTTTTTGTATTTACCATGTTGTATGTGAAAATAACCATAATAAGCAACATATAAGAGGGAAAACCCAAGACTGAAAGCTAAATAGGATTACATTTGATCATAAAATTAAGCATACAAAAGCATAACTAAGAGTTTAGGGTCATTTATCGACGATTCATAAAAAAATAAACTAGTAACAACTTGAGAGCTTGAGATAACAATTGTGTTAAAGATAATACTGGTTGTAAAAGTGGGGAAATAGAATTCCATATTAAATTTCAACCATAGAAACTAACGGGTGGGATCAAATCCGATTGCTCAGAATCACTGAAGTCACGGGTCAAGTATTGGGACCCAACTTTGCTTCTACCCGGAAATATAAAGAGGGAAATGCTTAGGATGATGGATTGTGTCTTTGGCATTAAATGCCATGATGTTTCCCACTACAAATTATAGCAGCTGGGGAAGACGTAATTAATAAGTTTGACATAACATGGTTAGGTTGGACATAACTTCTACATCTATTTCTTTGTTATTTAAGTTGTCGTTCTCCAATTTATTCTTCGCACTCATTTTTCATCTATCTTTCTACAAATCCTTCCTAACCATGTCTAGATATGATTTCATCTATAATATCTTTGCAAATGATTCACAAAGCATGGAAGACTCGACTGTAGCAATGATTTATCTTATTCTGATGATTCAGAGGAGTATGACAATGCTCATGAAGCTTTTGCTAGATTGATTATAAATCTATTTTAATTAATTCCTATATCACATCATACTTCTTCTAACACTGATCGAATGTGGATGGCCAATGTTCTTGATGGACAAAAGAAAAGAAGACAAGATCTTTTCCAAATGGAGAGCACTACTTTCATACGTCTATGCAATGTCCTATCTATTAGGAATGACTTGATTTCCACCAAATACATGGAGACTCCTAACATGGTAAGAATGTTTTTTTACACAATAAGCAATGAAAGATCACACAAATTAGTAAAGGTGTAAACTGGTCGGATCAGACGAAGTGTGTCGGTGTCTTATCCTAATAAGAAATTTGGACGAACATAGACTGAACAGAGGTTAAATTCAAATGTTGACTATATGAGTCGGACAACGGACAGACAATATATAGACGGTACAAAATATCGAGCAATCTCGAATGAACATATTTTCATACGTATTTCATGTCTTAATTCATGTCCAAATGAGAATTAGATGGGCACGGGCAGAATGCTGTATAGCTTTGGACTAAACCAGATATTGGATGCTCACACAAAATTTACACCGCTATAAATTTGTAGGTTAAAATATTAGTCATGCTATTAACAACATTAGTACTTATGTTTGCTTAGGTCTTACGAAAGGTCTTACTTATGGCTAAAGATATAATGAAACCTAAAAATTTCAACGAGGTTCCTAATGAAATTAGGTACAATACATGTTACAATACCTTTTTTCGAAATGCATTTGGTGTGGTAGACGGAACAAATATTCTTATGAGAGTCAGTGAAGAGGAATTATTGGCATTTATAAATAGAAAAAGGTGCCTCATAAAATATTTTTGCGGTTGTTAATCTTCATTTACCATTTAGTTTTGTAGTGTCAGTTTGGGAAGGCTCTACCCATGATAGTTACAAGGACCTATATTTTATGTATCGAATGATTGTAAAATATTTTTATTTAATTCATATGAGGTTGTATGAATTTGAAATTTTAGGAAATGACTCTAACGGACATTTTCCACATCTATGATTTTTATTAGATTTCTACACGACCATTTTGACTCTAAAATTTTTGTATGGTCTATAAATTTTGCTAACAGCTGAGTTAGGATCTGAAACCATTTTCATTGCTTAAAGATGATGGTTTCCCTTTCCGTAGAGTGGTAATAATTGTAAAACAGATTTAACTTTTGAAATTTATGGCTATTTGAAGTTTTAGCTGCCATTGTCCAACATTATCAGGTAATAGGCTAACCCAAACTTAGGCCTACTAACAAATTTCGAGATTGGAGCCTAAGAGGGATTGATAGGACTGTTCCAAGTCATTTCCATCTTTTCTAAAATAGTTCTAAGCTTTCGTTAACCTTATTTTCTTTAAAAATGATCTCCTTTTCTTATTGATCTTAAATTAATCCATAATTAGAGGGTAATTACAAAGGAGATTACAGATCTATCACTTTGGTGCATGTGATTCATCTTTCTTTATTGTTCATCTCGAATCAAAATTGGTAAGTGGTATTTTGGGTATTTGATGAGTGGTTCTTCACCTCTCACAGTACTTTGCGTGCTTACATAGTTAAAATTAATGTTTTTAACATGATTTTGATCCGAAAAGATTTTTGACTTTAATCTCATCTTTTTACATGTTTATAGCTGCAACTAAAATGGTTTTGCAACTCCTTTTAATCGCATTTACATGCTAGTGTAAAAGGTTGATCTAGATTAGGATCTATATGATTGTCACGTTTTGATGAATAGCATGTGTGTATGGATGTATATCGATGATATTTCAATTTTATATGTTATGATTTAATATATTTTGCTAGTAGTTTAGGTAGTTAGGAAAAGAGATCGTCGAATTAGGCAAAAGTGATCGGAATTGGATGAAACTTGGAGGAGGGGCTTTGAAGTAAGGGAGGAGCCTTATATTTAGGTCGTAACACATTTAGAGTCGATTTAGTAGGCGATGACAAGAAGAACTGCTTGCAAAGTCGTTCTAGGTCTACTCAACGAGAAGAGAAGGCTTAGGGACATTGGCTACAAAACTTCGGGGAAGACTCCGGGTTGAAGGTGGGAAGATGTCCAAAACTCGAAGTTGGAATTTTGACTAAAGAGATTAATCAGCACCGATCACTTTCTGGTCTGTATCGGTCACTTGTTAGGCCAAAAAGTGAGTGTTGGATGATTTGGGAAATGTTGTACTGAGAAGAGGAGTCGAAAATAAGCAAGGCGGAAGGAGATTGGGGTGTAAATTCATGTTGATAACGACCTGATTTAGGTTGGCATCAACCACATTTTTGGGGCTCTAGGGATTTTCTAAAGACATGGGAGTTTGAAATATGGAAAAAGAGGACTCCAAGGAAGTGAAAAGATGGAAGAGGTCGGCGTATAGACACTTAACCAAAATTGACCAAGTAATTAGATAGTTACCGACCACTTTTGGTTGGTAACCTGAATTTTTTGGCCAATGTAGGCCAGACTTCTGGGGCACGTTGAAGAGTCTCTACAGGTTGTGTTGATGGTGTTTGTTTATTCTCTTAGGGTTCGATGGTGATGTCGTAGCACTATGAAGGCTTATAACTTTGGGACTTCAGTGATGGTATCTCGAGGGTGAATGGAGTTAGGTTCTGATGATGGTGAATTGATGTTGAAAGGAGTCATGTGAATGATTGTCCATAAAAGGGACGGGTTCTAGGAAGGGAGGCCCATAGATAGAATGTTGAATGGTTCTATCGTGGAAAGAAGAAATATGGAATAGTTCCTTGAAGATAATGGAAACTAGATGGAGTAAGGAAAGGGTTTGAAAATGCCCACTAAGGGATGGTTGATACTTGAAGTGTTTTTCTGATGTACTTGAAAGTGGGGTATTGTGAGGATGTTTATGGGTACTTTGTTTGGCTATCCCGGATTGACTAAATGCATCCTTGTACCTTAGACTAGTTGAACTGTTCTAGTTTCATTTTTGGGTGAAGGCAAGTACACTGAAAACTGAGATCTATCCATTAATCCCTGGTAGTGGAATGACCATACGAGTTATCATATATTCGAGGCACATTGAGTGATGGTGATAATTTTTTAATGGATGATATGGCTGTATTGATTGTTTTCTCCTGTAGCCTATCACTCTAGGGATGTCACAAGAGATAGGCATTGTGGATAGGTATACCTGGACACTCGTGATTGTACTTAGTTTGTTGTATAGACTTGAAATGTCTATAGAGTTGCATATTATTTTTGCTATTTGCCAACTCTTTGGTTGTAGTGGCTGGTCAATTATGGTTCGTATACCGTTGTTCCTTACTATATCGACTTGACTTGTATGGTTTTTTCAGATTTAATTATTGCTCACACCAGACTGTTTTCTGACTTGAGTTTTTATGCTTTGCTTCTTATTATCTCGGGTACCCTTAAATAAGCAGATTAGATAGTAGTTTAAGGTGATACATGAAGGCAGTGCAGAGGATGAGTTGGATGGAGCTTTCTCATTTTATATATGGATATTTTATTGCTTATTCCAATGTGCAACACTATAGAGCCTAGGCAGTTTTTTTACAAGATGGTTTATTTGAGCTTATTTTCGCTTTGTATGAACTCTATTACTATGTTGTATAACTCTATAGATATGATCTTTGATATTTGGTTCACTTTGTTATTACCATCTATTATGTTTAATATCTAAGATGACTATTATATTTTGTTTGATGCACTATTAGATATACGATAGGTTTTGCGATGTTTTATTTCTTTTCAACCCTTGACAATTGCCCTACATCGGACAGACATGTCAATAGTGCATACCATTTAGTTATATTGGCTGGTAGTGGTGTAGGGCGGTCGTCATAATAATAGACTGTTAAATCATGCTATTGAAGAAGTTGAAACCGTCCTACACCCACCACCCGGTATGTATTACCTTGTGGATTAAGCTTAGAAATGGATATTTGACACCTTATCATAATGAATGCTATCATGTTCAGAGTTTCAAAAAATTCAGAATGTTTTGAATGTGCAAAATGATATCTTCAATATCTATCATTCTAGTTTGCATGTGGCTGTGGAAAGGACATTTGATATTTGAGTAAAAATATTCAACATTTACGAGGCATTCTGACATATAATTTCCTCAGACGACACTGTTTGTCATTACAGTTTTTTCTATTCATAATTTCATAATAAAAATGCGACTGTATAAATCCCAATTATGAAGAAATTGTTAACATGGAAGTTCCATTGAGTTATGTAGAAAATTAGCAACTACATCAATATAATCATGGTAGTGCAAATTCATTAAATACAACACATATTGCTGCAACTTTTGATCAGATCGGAGATACTTTGGTTACTGTAGGATGACCTTGATGTATTAAAATATGTATGTTCATTATCATTAATTTAAAGTTGTCTTTGAGTTTGTAGTAGCTATCTGAATTTGAATTTCAATTATTTATTGATTTAATCTATTAGTTAACGATTAATTACTAATATGTATACAAATAAAACCTATACATTACACTATTTTAAATACTTAATATCTGATCAATTTGTCCATAGGTGTCATAACCTCTAACCTCTAATCTACTTTTTTGATGAATGCATTCATAGTGTTATGTGATTTTTGTAACACAGCCCAAGCCTAAATTTATAGTGCATGAGCAGGATAACACATGGATTAATTCTAATAGATGAAAATACTGGGTGAATTGACTATATGGTTAAAGTAGTTGAATTAACTAGTACTATACCAAACAATATATTAAGTGGGCAAAATATAAAGTAAATTAAGTTAAGTTTAGAGAATTCAAAGACACCATCTTATATCCATCCCTACATGATCTTATGAATCACACTATTAAACGCTCGCTTAGCTAAAAAGAATAGGCATACACTTGTTAGACTTCACAATCGACCTCTTGATTATCTGATTTTATGGATTTCCACACGGGTGGTTTCTTAGCTAACCAACCTCTTGGATTTTAGACATTGCTGACTTTCCAGACTTCAACTATAGAGATTTTTGGCCTCTAATAAAGGTTTTTTAAGAATGCTATGACATGTTGTATGTCTTGCAAATAGCAAGGGTCTCTTTTATGTACAATTAATCTTATAACCCTAATAAATGATGGTTGAATGAAAGTGGAAAGGCTGCAAATATAAAGAAATTTAAGTGGAATTTAATTTATCTTTTGACTAAATCTTTGAAAATAAGAAAGTTAGTGAACTTGAGAGAAAAATAGCATAGTATTAATCAAGAGAGAATTATATAATCAATAGGGATATTAGGCATTTATGTAGGAGTGATTAGATGCCATGGAATAAGTCATAATACTCCAAAAAATACATTGAAAAAGAGAGCCAAGAAAAGATTTGAAGAAACATTTAAAAAATCAAGTCATTACAATCCGAAAACGGTAGCACAGCTCAACAATGGTTGAAAGATGCATTTTATAGTAGTCAACCGCTGGGAAGTGTTGTAGCATTCCCAGGATAGCAGTATATAATTTTTTTTCTGCTATTTCTATTTCTTGACCACAAAAAAATTCCTAAAGTAGGAAATGAGTTTTCCAAATGTTATGTTATAATTTTTGGTGACTTTTTCATCATTTGTAGGATTTTAACAATGTCCAAGGAAAGGATTCGATGTTAAAACATACTCTATCATTAGCACTTTTTTTTATTGTTAAATGTATCTTTCAATACTCTTGATTTTTTTCATGTTTGTTAAACTCCTTTTTCGCTCGTGAATCCTTGTACAACATTTCATGGTTGTGTATTATTATCTGGTCTTTTGACCAAATAGAATCCAAACAGATTGGATAGATAGAACTTGGAGTTATCAAGAATAAAAGCCTAGAAAGATTGCCCATGAGTCCATAAGCTAAGCACATACCAAGCCACAAAGTCAAAGCCAAAACTGTAAAAGACAATAAGATAGTAGCATCCCCTAAGTTGGGATTAGTACTGACTTAAGCTAGGGATCGACACAGACTCCCAAATACAACTTGGGTGGACCTCATCTTCTGCCTATGTGCATATCATTGTGCTAATAGCCTATTCCGAAATTGGTTTTCTAATCAATACAATTTTCCATCGATCTCCATAAACATGGGAAAATGCAACTTTGTTCTCTACATCTCCATCATTTGGACTCAGAAACAAGCTAAAACAAGTATAAGCAACTGTGGAATCCAAAAGCTAACTGTAAGATGATTCAAGGTGAGGGATTGAAGATGCCAAATATGGACTTCTTGGGGACCGGTACCGACTCCCACTTAGGGATCAGTACTGACTCCCAGCTTCTATTGTTGTGCTTCTAATTATTTTTGGAGAATTGGTTAGATTCATGCACAATGGTTCGGAGATATTTTAGATGAGATTTTTGGCTCCCTACCTCTATAGATAGGATGGTAAGGCTCATTTCTCAGGATCTTTTAAGCGGAGTTCCATTATTTCTCATATTCTTGTAACTCTAAAATTCAAAGTGTTTGACTTGTACCGACCCCAACAACTTCTGCCTCCAAATCAGAAATAAGCAATAAAACTTCAAAGTGAATGTAAGCCTTGATTTTTCGAACCTTTATAAACAATTGTGTCATGTTTGTTTCCTTATTTTCATTTACTTTTCTTCATTTAATCTCTATTACATAAATTTCTCACTGTTTGTGCCATTTTTGGTTCATACATTTTGTGCTTTCACTTAGAGAGATATTCTCAGGCCATTTGGATCCATTATCTACTATTGGTTTCCCTATATCAAGAAGATAGATCTAATTTTCGTATCTTTTAATTCTACAACTCAGATTTCAAACAAATCTACTGAAAGCTTTCTTCCATTGCCCCACTAAGAAGTGATCGTTATACAAATTACTGAGCTACTACTAAAGTTGAGAATTGGAATCGGTAAGGAGATGGAGTTATCTAACCAACTCAACCAACGATCTAGACTCCAACTGATGTTGTGACAAAAATGGAAATAGATACGATGATGAAGCAGATAGAAGACAGATTCTAGGCTAGCCAATAGGGATGAACAACACGATGCAACAGAGCTTGAGGTTGCTGAATAAACTAACTTAAAATAGCCATAGACAAAGTAGAAGGGATTCCAGCTTAGAATCAGAGTGTTTTTTTTCATCCGAGCGAAGACAGAAGGAAGGAAGGCAGAAGAAAACTCAATACATTGCCAAAACAACTGCATAAGAATGAGGACGAGCCCTAGGATCGAGTTCAGTGATCTGTACCAAAGCCCACTTGGGACTCAAAGACGATCCTAAATGGTGGAACCATGGCCCATCCTTTGGAAGGCAGTGTGGATATCATCCTTGGATGTGCTGTTGAAGGTCGGAATCTTGAAAATCACAATAATGCTAGTGATGCTACTCACAGGAATCAAACAGGTGGGAATTTTGGACGAATGGTCCCCAGAGTTTCGGGAGCCTAGGTATTGGGCACCTTCCCAAGAGCGTTCGTCGGGCCAAACACTTAGGGCATGACCTGATCACCGCCGTTCAGTCCAATTTGTTGATTCGGCTATTTGGAGAATATGGTTAAGAGTTTGGTAAGTGAAAACAGATCCAGGACTAATGATGATTTGGGAACTTATGCTAGTCGGAACCTATTTATAGAGGACATCCTTCACGGGAGATATCCCAAAAGATTCAACATGCTAATGATGTCATTGTATGAAGGAATGACAAATCATAGACAACAGTTATTAAGATATGAATGGCATATAGATTCAGCCAGGGCTTTTGATGTTGTGAAGTGCCGCTGTTTCCAAAATTTTCAAAAGTGGTGGCTACGATGTGGTTCACTCGGCTTCTGTCGAGGTCCATATCATCTTTTATTGAATTGTCGTGGAAATTCATGTAGCAATTCTATTTGCACACATCATGCCCAAATTACATGATGTCATTATCTAATGTATATCATGCTAAAGGAGAATGATATAGAACTATTTAAATCGGTTTCACACAGTTGTAATGGAAATAACGAATCCAAAGGAAGATATGGTGTTGATGGCACTTTGTAGAGTAGTTCATCCCGACTCAGATTTTAGGGATTGGATAGAAAGAAAACAACCATCGATAATGGAAGCTTTCTATGGAAAGCTAATAAGTATTTGCATCGGAAGGATGTGCGTAAGCGTCCATAGTGGACTGATGTTGGAGATTCAAGTGAGATGATTCAAAGTAATATTGCTACAAAGCAATCTGAAGAAAACTTGGGAAGTTGATGTGAAAGTTGGTAATCGGAACAAAGGAGGAAAACAGAACAATGATGGGGAAAAGAAGGGAAAGCCAGATAACGTGAGTTGTTTCAAAGGTCCTGAGTATGGCAATTACACTGAATTGAACAACTTAATAAAGATCATCTATCTGGCTACTCAAAATACTGAACGATATAGGAAGTTGGCTCCTAGTGAGTTGATTGAGATGGAGAGGAAGTCGGGCAAGTTCTGTAGATTCCATGAGACTCATGGTCATAATATTAAAGAGTGCAGGAACTTATGCGACATGATTGAAGATTTAATGAGGAAAAAGAATTGCAACAATATGTGAAATCCCCATAGGGTAGCGGGCAAAGAAATTCTAGCGCCCCTGGGCCGTCTTTCTAGCGGGGGCAAGCTAAGCCTTGTGCTGATGCATTCAGGCGGCCAGAAAAAGGATTAGTAATTAACAAACTCATAAGTGGGCCTCATCCAGCTTATAAGAGTTTTGAAGAAATGAGTAGGTACATTGGAGCTTTAAAGTATGCTGATAATGAATGTTGCTATGTTGTTGAGGATGGAGCTCTAGCAAAACAATCTTGAATCATGACAAACAATATTGTTTACCGAATTAAAATGCTGAAAGAGTGGATGCTTCAACAATTGACCCACTTGAGATCTCAGCCACGATTAGTCCTGCTATTGTACGAAAGATGGTTGTTGACTGTAGTTGTTCAGATAATATTTTGTTCAAAAAAGCTTACGACCAAACGATGTTGTAGGAGAGAAATTTTAAGCCTTGTGGATCTTGTATACAAGGGTTCAACGGGTGGCTACTAAAGCCATAGGATTTGTCGAATTACCAGTGGAACTTAGAAAGGGAAACCGTAGGTGAGTGGAGGTTGCGCCATTTTTAGTGTTGGATATTATTCGGCTTATAACGCATTCTTGGGCCGACGGGCCTTTGTTGAATTTAGAGCGGCTTTCGCTCCCTAGTGTTTAATTATGAAATTACCTACAGACAATGGATTGGGGATTGTGCACAGAGATTAGGTGGTTGGTCGCGAGTGTTATGTCACTGAACCGAAGGGAGCAAGGCATAAGGAGAATGGAAAGAGTGTAGAGGGGTCCTCTACATAAAGACTTTGGATGTATATCAACTAATTCGTAAGACCCAGCTCGGGTAAACTTCTCAGCTCTACGATGACATGGACCGACAAGAAGAGATGGAGAATGGACGAGCTGCTCCTGTCGAGTTGATAATCATTGTACCAGTCAATAGGGATGACCAGAGTAAAGTCTTGAAGGTTGGATCTCAGCTCGGTACTAGTGTGATGAGGGTGTTAGTTGGTTTTCTTTGGGCAAACCAGGATGTGTTTGCCTGCACACACTTGGATATATGTGGGATCTCGCCTAGGATAGTGAGACATACATTAAACATCAATCCTAAATGCATCCTTGTGAAATAGGAACGCCATGGCCTGGGTGCGAAGCTATCTGCTGCACTTAAGGAGGAAGTGGATAAGCCGAAGGACGATGGCTTTATCCATAATGCTCTATACCCGAATTGGGTATCTAAACCTGTTTTGGTGAAGAAAGAGAAGTAGAGGTGGAGGACATGCATTGACTATTCAGACTTGAATAAAGCATGCCCGAAGGACAACTTCCTACTTCCAAGAATAGATAAGTTGTTGGACTCAACTACTAGGCATGTGTTACTTTCATCCATGGATGCATACTCTGGATACAATTAAATCACGATGCACGTCCCAGATCATGAACACACCAGTTTCATTACCAACCTCAAACTCTATTGCTAAATGGTTATGCCCTTCGGACTAAAGAACGCAGGAGTGACTTACAAGAAACTTGTGAACCGGTTGTTTAAGAACCGGATCAGACAATCAATAGAAGTTTACATGGATGATATGCTCGTGAAGTCATGACGTTCGAGAAATCATGTTAATGATCTGGCAGAGATGTTTTATGTCCTCTGATAGTGCGGGATGAAGCTAAATCCATTGAAATTATCTTTCGGTGATGCGTTAGGGAAGTTCTTGGGCTTTATTGTGAACTCCCGTGGAATTAAAGCCATTCTAGTGAAGATTAAGGCTTTGAGAGAAATCGAAGCCCCAAGGACGATCAAGGAGGTCTAAGGCTTGAATGGGAAAGTCATTACCCCAAGTCGATTCATTTCCAGGGTCACTCAAAAATGCATCCTTTTCTTCGTGGTGACCAAGAAGGAAAGAGTAACCTTGAGTTGAACCCGTATTGCAAAGACGTGTTTCAAGCTTTAGTGAATCACTGGGAAAGACCTCCCATCCTTTTGAAACCGATGGATGATAAGGATTTGTTAATATACTTGGCAATGTCGAGTCTGAGTGCTTCCCTTGTACGTGAGGAAGATTGCATCCTACAACCAGTCTACGACATTAGCAAGCATTCGAGACTGAAAAGGTCAGGCTTTGGCAGATTTCATAGCTAAGTTCATTGCATGAGGTGATCCCCCGGAGAGCAGTGGAGAAAAAGAAGTTGTATGGAAGATGTACATGGATGGTGCATCTAACAATCGATGTTATGGTGCTGGAGTCATGCTCGCCACTCTCGAAGAACACCCAGTCATCCATGCCTAGATACTCGATTTTTCGGCAATGAACAATGAAACTGAAACAAGGCATTGAGTATAGGACTCAAGATTGCCAAGGAGCTGGGAACTAAAACTTTACACGTTTTCTACGATTCCAGCTAGTGGTATGCCAAGTTTGGAAAGAATATTAGGTAAAAGGAGCAAAGCTAGCTTCCTATCAAAACCGGGTTCTTGAGCTACTTGATAACTTTGAATATTACATGATTAATTATATTCTCTGAGAGGAAAATGAGTAAGTTTCCTAGCTTGCTAAGTTGGCTAGTAACAGATATGTGCAACTCGGGAGCCTTGCTCTAACAGAAGTACTTTCAGCTTCGAGCATCAACCAGATGGATGCTGATTGGACCTTGGAGACTGAGGCTGAACGAGAGCCATGATGACTCCGATTCAGGATTATTTGCAAAGAGGGATCCTTTCGGAGGAAAGGAATGAATGACGAAAAATCCTTCATCGAGCTTCGAGATACATCGTGCAAGAAGGATTGCTATACATGAAAGGTTTCTCTATCCCCATGCTTCGAGGTGTCGCTCATGACGAGGCCAAATGAGTTCTGAGAGAAGTCCATGAAGGGGCTTGTAGTGATCATATTAGAGGGAAAATCTTGGCAAAGAAGATTCTTTGATATAGATATTTCTAGGCAACTGTTAACGAGACACGGCTAACTACACCCGAAAAATGCCAGAGATTTGCTAAAATTCCAAGAAACCCACTGACGGAAATCACTCAAACGATCAACCATTAGCCGTTTGTGATTTGAGGTATTGATATCATCGGTGTTTTGCCAATATCTAAAGCATGAAGTATGCCATCGTGGTGGTTGATTACTTTGCTAAATGGGCTGAAGTAGAGCCATTGGCCACAATTACCATGAAGAAAATAATCGACTTTATTTTTTGGAATATCATCTGTCGTTTTGGGGTTTCGCAAGCAATTGTTACCAATAATGGAACCCAATTAGAAAGTACGAAGTTTAAGGATTTCTATCATCGACACTTCCGTCATTAGCCAATAATGGAACCCAATTATTAGCCATTCTCAAGAAGTGATTAGAGAAGGCCAAAGGAAAGTGGGTCGACTAACTTCCATTAATGCTTTATGCTTATCGAACCACCGACAAATCAACGATTGGTTATTCCCCATTTGCATTGGCATACGATTGGAGGATATGATTCTGATCGAACTGGAAGTACCGTCTCATTGGGTCGCCTATTACGATCCACAAATAAATGAGAAACTCATATGGAGTCTCTTGATATGATTGAGGAGAAGTGGATCGAAGTTGAATTGAGAGCATCTGCGCACAAACACCAAATCACATGATATTACAACACCAAAGTTAGGAGTCGAACCTTTGAAATCGGCGATTTAGTCCTCAAACGAGTCTTCCTTAGTCCTAAGAACTTAGGCATGAGCTAGGAAGGTTCATATGCAATGGAGGAAAAGCTTAGAGATGGCGGTTTGTAGCTAGCAACTGAGGACGGTATATCGCTCCCAAGGGCGTGGAATATCAAGCAACTACGACGTTATTTCACTTAGAATAAACTCGTAAATAATGGGCTAGAGCCATGCAATAGGATATATTCTATCATTTTTCATCTTTTATGAAATAAACAGGCTTTTCAGCCCAAACATCTGTTTTCCCGTTTCTTTAGTGTTAGCTGATGTCAATCTGCATAGATTAATGCAGGTGCATAAGTACCCAGAGATAGTGCTAGTCAAACTTCCACGGTCCATGATCAGGCTCATGAAATCCCTCTTGATGTCTGAAGATTGACATCAACTAACTCTTGCTTTCGGATTTGCGGCAGGAGTATAAACATAAGCCGGACATGATAAAATCGTCTGCACCCTATCTTTCGCTCCCAGAGTATGAGTCGGATTATAAACCTAAACCGGATGCAAAAAGAGCATCTGTACCCTAACTCTCGTTCCTGGAGTATAAACCAAAGTATAAACCTAAACCAAATGCGATATGAGCATCCATACCCAAACTCTTGTTCCTGGAGAAGGAGCCGGAGTATAAACTTAAGCCGAACGAAACATGTTCATTCGCAAACCGGTTTTTGCCTTTGAATTGAGGGCAAGAGAACAAACTTAAAAACGAACGTGACATAACCGTCCATATGCCAATTCTTATCTTCGGATTGAGTATAGGAGTATAAGTCAAAAAGAGCATGATACGACCTATCGTTTACTCAACTCTCGTCCTCAAACTAGGGGCAGAAGTACAAACGAAAACAGGCGTGACAAGTCCATCTAATCCTTAACTTCTTGCACGAAGTAGGCAGAACGGAATGTCCTGCCTCGGTGTAGGGCAGGATCCAACTTTTAATCCTTCGATCAATGCTCGAAGTCAGACATGATCGAATGCTAACGTCCTGGATGAGGATGTGCGAACTATGATTCTAATTAGTTAACTTAAACTCACGCCCAAAATTTGGTGCGGTATCTTGGAAAAGGATATTGAAGCCACTATTTTAAGTAGTTTACCCTATTGATTACTTTACAGTCACTAGAACAATGCAAGTCAGCAAATCACAAAATGGACTAAGGACTTGATCCAAAAATGATCACTAAAGGAATTAAATCGTAGTTACATTGAATGGAAAGCGTATTTCTTAAGTAATTAGACAAATTTGAGAAAAGATTTTATAAAACAATAAGTCTTTGTTATTAACACTAATCTAGGAAATCTAAGTATAAATGGTTCACACCAAAAGCAAAAAAGCATTAGTATGGAGCCAAACCCGTACAAAGTCGGCCAACAAACAAAAGGAGTGTATATACGAAAAAACGGGCTAATAAATATTTCTTCTTTGACTTCTTCTTCCAAGAACCAAGGGAGACTTCACTCGAGTTTTCTCCTTGCTTTTTTCCACCCTTTCCTCTACCTCCTTAGGCTTTGGGAGAAGTGCTTTGCAAAGATCCAACAAGCGCACTCTGGCCGCTCTCGGGTGGAGAAATGGAGGCCGGAATGCTTTGTGGAAATACTATTAACGTACTTCGAGCATCCCAAGGCGGGGGAATGTTGATTGGAACGAAAATGGTTTACCCGGGCATAGCGATCGACCATGGAGGAGTGAAAACTTCTATTTGCTCTTGCTTGATTTGACTGGCAAGGAGGATATCCGTCCCAAGTTTTTTCTCAAGCTCATGCATGGAGGGACCCGACAAACTGGGGGACCCTAGTAATAATGACATCCTCGTCAACTTTAGGCCCTGATTCTCATTGTTTCCTTTTTTTAACAAAGTGTCTATCATGCACTCATCAAGGCTTAGGATCTCCTCAACCAAGATGTTACGAATTGTGTCAAAGTTGAGATGAATATAGACACCATCACTGATGTTTATGGCCCTGGTAGAGAGTCCTTGAGAGGAACTAGAGCAATTATAGGTAGACCTATAGGTAAAGAAATACAAAACGAGGGAATAGTGACGTTGATCGGCGACATGTCAACTCTTTAGAAAACCGGATAAGTCAACAAGAAACGTTCTTCAGCTTGAACTTCCGCATGAACTAGAGTGTTGTCGGGAGTTCCTACGAGAATAGAGAAGAGAATAGAGGATTTATAAAGCTACGGCTTCTCTAGATCATGAATAACGTTGGTAGAGGAATCCACAGTGGAATTAGGAGCAGCGTGAGTCCCGGGAGTTTGACCAGCTGTAGCATCATGATGCGTTGAGACGGAACCTTCGCTTAATTGTTTTTAAGCGGTTGCATCAAGTTCTGGATGAATAAGTTGTCGGTTATCATGAAGGATACTAGGCTTATTTTCCTTCAAAATCTCTTTTACGAGCTACGCCATATCAATATTATCACTATTAAGAAATCCTTGCTCTTCCTCGACAACTTGTTCCCAGGCACAGACAAACATCAAAGGGAAATCTTCTCTAAACCAGTCCAGATTTCGAAATTTGAGCACATTGGCGTTTACTAAGTGATCAGTGGCTCAAACTTCTTCATCGTCTTCTTTTCTATCTGCTCCTCATCTCGTTTTACTATAGCTTTAACTTCTCTCTTGATGAGAGCATCAATTTCCCTAGCCTTTTTGAGCGCGTTGTCCCTCTCTATCCTGACAGCGACTAGCTCGTCACATGCATCCTGAGAAATTTTGTATGCTTCATCTTTTTCCTTGATCTCATGCTCGAGCTTGGTTTTTAAATCAGCAGCGTTCCCTCGGCAGCATCCCTTTCCATGATAAGATTGTAGTTCCATTGATGTGCTTGCTCGATTTCATTTAGATACTTGGATCTCTCGGCTTTAAGTGCTTTAATGGCCTCCGTGACCTTCTTCTCCGCTTCAGCTTGAGATTTTCTTGAGTTCTCAATCTCAGTGTCGAAAGCAACTATGATTTTATTATTCTTGGCTTCAATGAGTTTCTGCTTCCCTATATCCTGCAGCCTGTCTCTTAAAACTTTTGAAATCTTTTCGGCCAGCTTTATCCATTCATTATATTGACTGTGGACAACGACCGTGCAGTCGATGGTTCTCTATTGGACATCAGTAAGAATTATCTTTTAAGTTAGGGAAGAACATAACTCCATCAAATCAAATGTTGGGTAATTCATTCTTAAGTTCGACCATCCTACCCGTAGTATCAACCTACTTCTCCTTTATGATCGTCGGGGCAATAACGATTCATTTACCTGGCCTCTGCTAAAATGTATCGGAGCCACTCTTATGATGTTTGGGCTCAGAAGACTGATTGGAGTGAGATAATACCGCAGACTGTAAAATAACATAGGCAGGGTACAATTTAGGAGCGTGGAAACGTCAACGGCAGGGGCTGAAGGAATTTGAGTCGGTGTAACAAAAATTTAAGTGAGAGAGGAAGAGAAGAGGAATGGGTTATATAAGATCACAAGCTTGAATCCTCAAAACCACGAAATTTGAAAATTCCTTCAAGTGCAGATTCGATAGCGACTCCCAAACCAAGGGTCGATACCAAGTCCAAAAAAACCATACATGTACAAACATATAAATGTTTTATGCATATGTGTGTGAATGCATATGCACATGTGATGAGCCATATGTGTATATACCCAATACTTGAAGACTGAAGTTGAGGGAAAGTTACACTTATACCTAGGGAATTCATGTATGGAATTAGTCTAAAATCATCAGACTTGGAATAACAAACCATGGGATCACATTCTAGATTTATAGTCCTGGATGTCGGTAGAACATCGCAGTGGATCATTATGGACATGATAATTCACGGAATTGGTTCATGAAAGGGTAGAAACCATTAATAGTGCAGAGTGGAGTCCTTCAAAGGAATCCAAACTTGTATCGATTCAAAGAACATCACGTTGGAACTAAAATGTACATTAAGAGGAAAGTGTTATCCGGCCTTTTGACCGGACAGAATACAAACAGACTGGACATAAAGAACTTGGAGTTATAAAGACATAAAGCCCGAAAAGACTGCCCAAAATTCCAGGAACGAAGCACAGACAAAGCAATGAAGTCAAAGCCAAAACCGTAAAAGACAACGAGATAGTGGAATCCCCCAAGTTGGGTATTGGTACTAACTCCTATTGGGGATCGGTACCGACTCCCAAATACAACTTGGGTGGATTCCATCTTCTTCCCACGTGCTTATCTTAGTGCCAATAGCCTATTGACGAAGTTATTTTTTTGGTTTAATATAATTTTCCATTGATCTCCGCGAACACGTGAAAATGCAACTTTGTTCTCCTTTGACACCATCATTTGGGCTTAGAAACAAGCTAAAACAAGTACAAACAATTATGGAATCGAGAAGCTAACTACTAGACGATTTGAGGTGAAGGATTGAAGATGCCAAATACGGACATCTTGAGGATCGGTATCGAATTCCACTTAGGGATCAGTATCGACTCCTAGTTTCTGCTGTGGTGGCGCCTATTATTTTAGGATAATTAGTCAAATTAGCGCACAATAGTTTGGAGATATTTTAGACGAGATTTTAGACTCCCTACCTCTGTAGATAGGAAGGTAGGGCTTGTTTCTTAGGATATTTTGGCTGGTGTTCCATTATTTCTCATATTCTTGTAACTCTAAAATTCTAAGTCTTGGAGTTGTACTGACACCTAAGAACTTCAACCTTCAAATCAGAAATAAGCAATAAAAGTTCAAAGTGGACGTAGGCCTTGCTTCGCAGAACCTCTATAAATGATTACATCTAGTTTATTTCCTCATTTTCATTACTTTTCTTCATTTAATCTCTACTACATAATCTTATGTTTGTTTATGCCAATTTTAGTTCAAACATGTTTACTCTATCGTGCGTGTTAGTATTTGCTTTTGACTTCCATACATAGCTTTTGTTGGATTTTTTTCAATAAACTTCTTCATGTAGGGATTTTGTTATGTGATATATTTCACTTTAGACCTGAAATAATTTCGAGAGAACTCATGAGTAGAAAATTGTAGGTCTATGAACTCATATAGGGATTTCATTATGTGATATATTTCACTTTAGACCTGATGTATTTCTTTCTCCGATACCCACTTCCCACGATATCTATGAGCGATAGCCTACAAAGGAAAACAACCAAAGCATCTATAACATCCATCAACAATCCTAACTATCACTCATTATGCCCTGATTGTTTGATAACTTGTACGGCCCCTAAGCCCAAGGCTAATGGAAATCCTGGTTCTCTGTTGTACTCTCATCTCGCAATCCAAAGCTATATATATATGTCTCATGGCCTAAACCTACAAGTCCAAGGTATACAGGTCCCACAATTGACCAATGAGCGTCTTCACTTACAATACCCATGCTTCAAGTACCACTAAAAACTCTTCGAGCATCAATGATTCCTTAGCACATATAACCGAGGCCACCTTTTCTCCATTTGGATACCGAGCCCATCTAGCTCAATTTCCATTATTCATGACGAACCCTTCCACATTCCCCAGTCATACGACTCCATGCTTTACGAGCCGCCATCTTCGGAACCTACTCCCAACATGAGCCAACATCTGAAGACATTAACTTTTCACCTTGCTATTATATTGTCATCCAACCTGATACAAATGAACTAACACCTCCAACACAATCTACATAGCATCCTCTTTCTACCCTGAAAGTTTCACATCCATCCCATGAAATGTGATAATTCGGTACCGACTCATCGAGATAACTCAGTACGGAGTTATGCACTTAGCCAATTATTGGATACCATCTCTTTCCTAGCCTCTAATACTCTTTCCTAGGTGCCTTAGACCCCGATCATCCTTCTTTTATAACTCGGCCCAAATCCAAAGCCTCATCATCTAGTTCTAGAGATAACTTGGCTCATAATCCAACATTAAGCCAAAATTCTCAATATCTTGCTATAGAACACCTCATTAAGCCACGCTCTATGCAACCATACAAACCATCGACTCCAAAGCCTATCTGCCAAGTTTCGTCCAATTTCGACCAACTTTTCCTATATTTTGCTCAATTCTATGACTACCTTTCTATGAAATCATAACATTAGAAAAAAATATCAAATCATATCATCCAAACATAGAATAATAGGTGATTTAATCCAATCAAACTTGCAATCTATCAAAATATGATAAATAGGGAAATTTCCAACATAGATCTACGTAAAACATGAATATATGAGCATTAATCAAGGTGATTTCTAATCAATCTATATCATATACATGGATTAACATGTCATTAAAGTTAGAAAAGGTTTTTACGGCCAAAGATCTATTTAAAATATTTTAAATCCAATAAATCTACCATATAAACATGTATAGCATAGTGAGAAGGCATAAACCACTTACTAATTATCAAATCCAATTAGTTTGTATATAGATATAATTTGGACAGTGAAGAAAAGCACTCCAAATCAAGTAATTTGATGAGTCCTAGCTTCTAATTGAGGATCTAATCTCTACTCTGCAATTTAGTTGGATTTAGAGAGCAATTTGAATGATTTTGTATGAAATTAGGATAGATCTAGGGCTAATTAAGGTTTATACCTGATTTAGAATACACTTGATTTAGAATGAAAGGGAAAAGTTTTAGTTTGACTCTCTGGCTCTTTATTTATAATGTTCTCCGATTAGACTAATTGGCTCATTAATGGACTTAATAATTACATACTAATCCTAGCTAGCAGCTTCTAAAACTTAAAATAGGCACAATATTCTAACCGTAAAGTCCCTTTTTCTAGTATGACCACTCTGGGGAATAGGAAACCATCATCTCGATGCACTGGAACTATTTTAAGGCCCTAATTTGACTTCAAACAAAAGTTATATCCAAAACAAGATTTTTAGGGTTAAATGGTGACATAGAAATTCGGGAAACATTGTAGGCATGTAAAATGTACCTAAGAGTCATATTTAAAATTATAGAATCATACCATCTTACACGAATTAAATAAAAATATTCTATGATCCTATGATACTTAAAATACGGGTCGTTACATTCTTTCCCAATTTAGGAAGTTCGCCTCTGAAATCCCTAAACAAGCCCAAAATTTAAGCAGCTATAGTTGTCCTGCATGTCTACCAACCATAAGCAACCATCACACATCTCAAACAAGTGGCCATGCGACCAATAGTATAGAAAACTTATCCTAGCATGCAGAATACTAACTTATCGAACATAATACACAATGGTGAAAGTAGATATGACAACATTGGGTCTTACAATTCAAAGAGCTCTGAACACCTAGTCCATATTGAATGCGATGATCGATATTGATCGCTTTAAGTCCCGTCTAGAGAGAAAGGACCAGTGTAGGTGCAAGTCCCCTCGTCAAAGAGTGAGTAGATGGGCTTGCATGAAATTAATCGCTATAAGTCCCGTTCGGAGAGATGGGAGTGGCATGTAGGGTGCATGATCCATTGGTGGAGAGCAAGTGGATGGGTTTGTACAAAAAGTAAGTCCCCTCACCGGAGAGTAAGCGGATGGGCTTGCTTGGTCCTTGAGATCCTTTGCCAGAGATCAAGTGGACTCAGCAAGGATTTGAGGAGATTGAACCCTAATTGGGAGTTACATGGTCCGGAGAGATCGAATCCAAGATTGGATCATGAATGATTCGAAGAGATCGCACGTTAACATGAATGTAAAATGATCCAGAGAGATCGAACCTTAGAACAAAAACAGATTTGATAAAAGGATTTGAATGCCTTGTAATTAGAGTAAAATAGATAAATCCTGGATGAACATGGGATAGTTTTTTATATGTGATGTATTAACTTCGAATAATTTGGAATGATAATGATGTATGAATAGCACTTAAGGAGAGACTAAAGTCTTTGGCTACAACCACTACAACAAAACATGATACACACACACATGTATAACACTATATCAAAGCGTTGTTATTAAAGTGCTATGCTGTATGAAAATGATTAGAGTAAAAACTATAACAACAAATTGAGCTATGAAATAATTATTCCACTATTTTAATATAACCCTTTTAGAAGCACGGGAACTTGAGTGAAGGCGGCATCCTTGGAAAAAATTAGGCCATGAAAATTAAAAATCCCTCTTTCCACACTTTCCTCTTCAGACCAAAATTAATTTCTCTTAACTCACGACCACATCGATTCCCAATGATAAGCCATCAACGAACGCATCACATCCATTCATTCCTCGCAACTACCTCATTTATTCCGCATTGATTCTCGTAGCCAGCAATGACATCGATTCTGATATCGATTAGCAACGACTTCGACTGTATCGGTTCACTCCACCAGTAGATTCTTCCTACAACAACTGCATATATTCAGCTAGCATCAACGATGTGACGATCCACATTTGTTAAAGTTTAAATCGACAATAATCCACACATGTCCAACTTAAACAATCCAGAATGTAGATAATCAATGAGATTAATAAGAAAAATAAGAAAAGAAGAAGAAAAAAAACATAGAATCTCACAGTGGAAACGAAAAAATATAATAATCAAATAACAGTTCATGAAGCTGTTTACTATACATTTGATTATAATCTTTACACATTTATTAGAGTTATATATAAATATCAAGGATAAATAATCAATATAGAAAAACAGTAAGATGCAGAGGATAATAATAATAGTAATATACCAAATCTTAATCTTTGTCCTCCAAAAAATAATCTTCAATACGCTGAAAAAAAATCTGGATTGACCCGAGCGTGATGAAAAGCTAAAACATTCGAGTTAGGACTAAAATACTCTTATGTAAGTCAAATCAATATCACGAAATATGAGTGCACTAACTTAAGAGATATTAAGGGGTTTTCCATCTCCTAAGGATCCATCAAACTATCTATATATAATAGTGTACGCTATAATAGATAATGTCTATTAGTAAAATAAATATCTGAATAGCATTTAGGCTTTACATTATCCTCTTTAACACATTTTTACAGTTCTAAACCAAAGTCGTAATGGGATCATATATGGATAAATACGACAAGGCACGTGAGGCAACGCCTATGGTAGGATTCTACCAGTTTATAATTTCTGGTTGGTCGTAACTCATCCGTGGCCGACCGCGACAATCAATCCAAACGAAAAAGTGCACACATCGAATCAAAATCATAACAGTAATACGAGGAATAAACGTTGCTAGAGGTAGCTAACCTTATTGGCCAGATATAAGCTCCTGTTTTTCTCATTTTAATTATGACAGGAGTGTCAAAGCTATCCATCATCGTTCTCTTACTTCATTCCAGTAAGCGTCGCCAATTCAACCACAACATTCTGGATATCATCCACCGTGTATATAGTTGTTAAAGTGGTTCCAATATTGACAGAGAGTATGCCTATAAGAGGCCCACGTCTCTTTAACAACCAACGTCTCTTTTACATTTCGAAAAAAGTTCGTACTTGATACCAAAATATCATATACGCTTCAAAATGAAATCCATTTCGAAGTTACCATATTCGCTTAAAAAATCATATTCTACTTCAAAATGTCAATTTAGTTCGATATATCGATGTCACTTTGAAATTTGATTCAAATTACAATTTAGGTTATTACTTCACTTTAACCCTATTCGATTTTAAATCTAAGATTTAAATATAGATATTCCACCATTTTGACCAGTTTGAGTTTTTAGAAAATAGTATTAAATAGTTTAAAATAGTTAAAGTAGTTTAATAGAAAATATTTTTTGTACTAAAATAGTTTGGAAGATCAAAATCACTTGAATATTTAAGAAGATAAATTTTAAACCAATTATATTAAAAGAATTTATTTGAAAATAGTTTTAAAGTCAAACTGATTCAATTCCACATTTTCCAATTCAAATCAATTTCCATTTCCATTTCGATTTAATCGATTGAACTACGATTTCAAATCGATTTTTTTTTACTTCGATTCTAAATTAATGTCAATTTCAATTCCAAATTAATTTAAATTTTAACTCCAAATTAATTTCAATCCTAATTCCAAATTAATTTCAAATTCCAATTCCAAATTAATTTCAAATTCCAATTCCAAATTAATTTCAAATTCCAATTCCAAATTAATTTCAATTCCAATTCCAAATTAATTTCAAATTCCAATATCAAATTAAAACCATTTCAATTTGTGTCAATTCCGAGTTTGATTTTCAAAATATCGATTAAAAACACTTAAATCAAATTTACTTTCAATATTCAATTTAAAATCTAAATCTTCAAATATAATTCAATTCCGATCTCAATTTTTAAACATCATTTTATATCACTTTTACTTAGCAATATTTGAAGTTTGAATAAAAGTCCAATTTTTTAAAACAAATCAACTTCTAAAATTCAAATCATATTTCGATTATAATTTCAAAATCTCAACTTCGATTATTTAAACAATTTTATTTACCAAATTTAAATTTCAACATTTCGAGTTCAAGTTCAAAAATTGTTATCCCGCTTTCTGGCAAAGCCGTGATACCAAAAGATCGGTCAAAAAAAAGACAGTTCGTCTTAGAGATTGGTTGTACTTCACTTCGCTATGGATATCGATGAATTTCGTCCGAGCCCTGATCAGGCTGCAAATGATAGGACATGACAAGCAAAGCCATGAAAGCCAGTGTTCCAAATTTCAGGTTAATCGGAGGTCGTATAAACGAGATATGATCGATGCAAGTTAGCCAAAGAATGTCGTTCGAACCCATCAAAAAGTGGAGGAGATGCTCATTTCGAACCCATAGGATTCGTATCCATCTTGTTTGAATCCATTGGTTTGCACACGCTTCGAGTCGATCGAGTTCGAACCGATCAGGCATGATATTGGTCATTTCGAATCGATCGGTTCGAATCCATCAGATGGGCATCCCCTCAACACGTTCGTATCCATGCTAGAGCACTGTTTCGTATCCATCGAGTCCAGAGCACTTCGAATCCATCACCATCTGTATGCCCTACTTCGAATCGATCGGTCTCGTGCCCATGCACTGCTTCGTATCGATCGTCTTCGCATCCATCAGATTCGAATCCATGAACAATCACTCGTTCGTGTCCACCAAGTCAACTAGCTTGGATGACGTGTCATTCAACGATACAAACGAGGCGAAGATCATGGATGCGAAGCGGTCGACTTGGAGAAAAAATAGGATCGATGCGATGAGTGCGTGCCACGTCACCAAAGAACCACGTGACCGATCGAGTCGAAGGGAGTGGATTCGAAGCAATGGATTCGAACGCAACATCACTCACGAAAAAATACAACTTGAATCGATCATATCTCCTAAACCACTGATCCAAATGCAACGAAATTTTCACAGTAGCTTCCATACAAGGTAAAGATTGTTCCTGCCAAGTTTCAGCTCGATTGGATCATTTTTTGATGGATTCGAAATCACTTCGTATCGATCTCAGATCGAGCCGAAACTTGGTGGGGTCGGTCGCGTGGGCCCGCTCACGTGCCAGAAAAGGTCCCCCTAAGTTTGAGCGAGATTTGTGCCTCCTACGCCTATAAATAGCACCCTGAAGCCTTCATAAACGGGGATCTTCCGCAATTCAACGTCCAGACCCTGCCGGATTCAATTCTACTCTTCATTATCGCTGTTGTATTTAGATTTAAAAGCTGTCATCAATTGTAGTTCGCTGTAATCGACTGAAATCATCAAGTGAATCAATAAAGACATAAGCTTCAGAGTGGACGTAGGCAAGATCGCCGAACCACTATAAATCCTGTGTTTGTGATTGTTATTTGTGAATTATTGTGATTGTTATTGCTTAGATCTGAGTTCTATATTGATTGTTGTTGATTTGTGTTCATAAACGGGTGCTTTCGCGATATTGGGTGTTTGTGACCAATTTTGGCCCAAACATTTTGGTGCTTTCACTGAGAATAGCTGATTCGGGATAATTTGAATTTGAAGACTTAAAGATTTAAATCTAAGAACCATGACGAGACAAACAAGTAAGAAACAAAGGCCAGAGAGAAGTGAACACCAAGGAAGTCAAGAGGCTTCTTCAGGAGCGAATCAACCGTCGATCTTCATCACTAGGGACGAGATGGAGACGATGATGAAGAAACAAGAGGAGTTGATCCAGGGTTTATTTCAACAGATAGGAAAACTTGGAGCACAGAATAGAGAAGCTGATGGAGTTCAGAAACGAGCAGGACCATTCGGCGTAGCACCTGAACTAGGGGGCACGCACATGGAGAATGTTGATCCAATCTCGAAAAGAGAGAGAGGTACATCTGTGCAACCTGGGAATAGCAGAGGAGTGAACGCTTAGTCAAGGGGACAGATCCCACTTGGGGGGCAAGTTGAAAGTAATGAACGAAGATTGCGTCTCGGAGACAATGACAGATTGGCGGAGATGGTTAGAAGAGCTATGAGAGGCGGTTTGGTAAACAAAGATATGGAGGATGTTAATAGGAATCATTTTACTACAGCAATCAGACGAGCTAGGAACCCACCGGATTTCAAGTTACCATTGTTGGACATGTATAACGGGAGAACAGACCCCACGGTTCATCTGACGGAGTATATGAGGCATATGGAAGTGCTGGGGGCATCAGAGGAGGTTATGGCCCGGTGCTTTCCATTGTACTTGGCGGATATTGCAGCGTTATGGTTTAGACAACTAGAGAGTGGATCTATCGGAACATGGAATGATTTAACTGAAAGATTTATGAGGCAATTCAGGGTTCACATTACAAGACCCAAGAATGTGATGACTTTGGCAACCCTAAACCAGAAAGCCGGAGAGACTTTGAGGAGTTATCTAACGCGATTCAATGCAGCAGCAGCTTCGGTGGATCGAGCAGATCCATCTATGGTTGTGATGGCAGCTGTGTCCGGAGTAGCTGACGGCACAGAGTTCAAAAATTCATTGACTAAAGATCCACCTGTGGATCTAGGGGAATTCTACGACGAGGCAGAAAAGTTTTTACGATTAGAGGATGCGAATGCAGAAAGAGAAGAAGGAGTGGGAATAGAGGTTTATGTGCTCAAAGAAAAAAAGCCTCTCGAAAAGGACTCAGGCAAGGATAAAGAAAAACGAAAGACTGAGGATAGTGGTAACGGGCCAAAGCGACTACGGAGAGAGGCACGATTCACCACCTATTCTGAGCTGAATGAGAGTCTGGAACGAATTTATCAGTATACCAAGGAGCAGATTCCGTATCGTAGACCGATGCGAAGGGATCCAACTTCTGACGAAAGAAAATAAGACAAGTTTTGTGTATTTCATGAATTGAACGGTCATAACACTAATGATTGTAGGCACCTGAAGGACGAGGTGGAAGGGCATATCAGGAACGGTATGCTCCTTCAGTATGTGAGGAGGCGAACTCCAGCAGTGGAACCAGAGCGACCACCGTCTACATCAACTAGAGGCGACCCTGAATCAAGGCACCGTTTGATTATCAATTGATTGAAATAACGATGAACAAGTCGTAAGCTTCCCACTAACACAATTAAATCATTTACACATGTATGAGATCGCGAACGATCCCCAGGCATGCTCTGAATGATCCTTGACCGTTTTCGTAGTGGGAACTTACACTTTGACATCCTTACTTTGCTTTTATTTCATTTTGATTTGGACATTTAGACTTGGTTTGTTTGGACATTTCTATTTTAAAGCTCATCTGTTGAATAGATATTCGGTTCTGATAATTCTGAAATGGCTAAGCTACTTACACATGTACGGGGTCGCAAACGGTCCTTAGGCATGCTCTGAGATGGCGATATGCCTTGACAAATGATCCAGGGACCCAGTCGAACGTGAACCTGGTATCAACAATACCAAGCCCCCCGGGCACACTCATTCGCCTCCAATAGGCACACAAACGATCCAGGAACTCACGCGAACGTGACCCTGGCATCGATAATACCAAGCCCTCCCGGGCACACTTATTCGCCTCGAACGGCACCCGACCTCGAATAGTCACAAATTCGCCTTGAACGGCACATGATCGCAAACGATCACAATTCGCCTCGAACGGCACCCGACCGCGAACGATCATGATTCGCCTCGAACGGCACCCGACCTCGAATGGTCACAATTCGCCTCGAACGGCACCCGACCCCGAACGGTCATAACTCGCCCCGAACGGCACAACTCGCCTCACCTCAAATGGCTCGATCGCGAACGGTCGTTATTTGAGGACCGCCACTTGACCGCATACGGTCGCACTTCGCCTCAAATGGCTTGATCCCGAACGATCGTCATTTGAAGTTAGGCGCTTGACCATGAATGGTCGCGCTTCATCTCAAGTATCTCGATTTTGAACGGTCGTTATTTGAGGTCACATAAAACTGTAACTTCCTTTGCAGGACATCAACAAGATATGAACATCCATCTCGTGGCATTACAAAACGCACATTCCTACAGCAAGGCATGTTTTGGGGGGCAAATGTTATCCCGCTTTTTGGCAAAGCCGTGATACCAAAAGATCGGTCAAAAACAAAAGACAGTTTGTCTTAGAGATTGGTTGTACTTCACTTCGCTATGGATATCGATGAATTTCGTCCGAGCCCTGATCAGGCTGCAAATGATAGGACATGACAAGCAAAGCCATGAAAGCCAGTGTTCCAAATTTCAGGTTAATCGGAGGTCGTATGAACGAGATATGATCGATGCAAGTTAGCCAAAGAATGTCGTTCGAACCCATCAAAAAGTGGAGGAGATGCTCATTTCGAACCCATAGGATTTGTATCCATCTTGTTCGAATCCATCGGTTTGCACACGCTTCGAGTCGATCGAGTTCGAACCGATCAGGCATGATATTGGTCACTTCGAATCGATCGGTTCGAATCCATCAGATGGGCATCCCCTCAACACGTTCGTATCCATGCTAGAGCACTGTTTCGTATCCATCGAGTCCAGAGCACTTCGAATCCATCACCATCTGTATGCCCTACTTCGAATCGATCGGTCTCCTGCCCATGCACTGCTTCGTATCGATCGTCTTCGCATCCATCAGATTCGAATCCATGAACAATCACTCGTTCGTGTCCACCAAGTCAACTAGCTTGGATGGCGTGTCATTCAACGGTACAATCGAGGCGAAGATCATGGATGCGAAGCGGTCGACTCGGAGGAAAAAATAGGATCGATGCGAGGAGTGCGCGCCACGTCACCAAAGAACCATGTGACCGATCTAGTCGAAGGGAGTGGATTCGAAGCAATGGATTCGAATGCAACAGCCCTCACGAAAAACCACAACTTGAATCGATCATATCTCCTAAACCGCTGATCCAAATGCAACGAAATTTTCACAGTAGCTTCCATACAAGGTAAGATTGTTCCTGCCAAGTTTCAGCTCGATTGGATCATTTTTTGATGGATTCGAAATCACTTCGTATCGATCTCAGATCGAGCCGAAACTTGGTGGGGTCGATCGCAAGGGCCCACTCACGTGCTAGAAAAAGTCCCCCTAAGTTTGAGCGAGATCTGGGCCTCCTACGCCTATAAATAGCACCCTGAAGCCTTTATAAACGGGGATCTTCCGCCATTCAACGTCCACACCCTGCCAGATTCAATTCTACTCTTCATTGTCGCTGTTGTATTCAGATTTAAAAGTTGTCATCAATTGTAGTTCGCTGTAATCGATTGAAATCATCAAGTGAATCAATAAAGACATAAGCTTTAGAGTGGACGTAGGCAAGATCGCCGAACCACTATAAATCCTGTGTTTGTGATTGTTATTTGTGAATTATTGTGATTGTTATTGCTTAGATCTGAGTTCTATATTGATTGTTGCTGATTTGTGTTCATAAACGGGTGCTTTCACGATATTGGGTGTTTGTGACCAATTTTGGCCCAAGCAAAAATAATTAGATTTCAATAATTTTGATTTTTATTTCTTTAATCAAATCATTTAAATAATTTAAAAAAATTAAAATCATTTAATTTAACCAATCCGGTATCCATATATAATTTTCTATCTTACGGCTATGTAAATTGGTTATTCCAATTTAATTCAGGGATGGATATATATCATTTTAATCCAAAATAAATTCATGGGAATATATCATTTCAATCTATTTGTTAAATTATTCGAAATAAATAAATTTACATTTTTATATACCATAAATATTATACAGGATGATAATAGGTTATATAAAATAAATAAACATTCAAAAATCTCAACCAATAACATCCATCATAAATCCATCACCCAATAGTCAAAAATCACAAAAAATCAAATAATTATCGATAATCGAGGATTTTACCAGCAGTTATTTCTACTTCAATTTAACTGACAAATTCAAATTCTATCGATTAAATTCGATGTCGATATAAATATCAATTTAATTTATCGTATACAATCACATCATAGCCTCAAATTTAACTAACATAAAAAAATTATTTTAGTCAATTATGAGCATATAAAACAGTCTCCTTCCATTTGAAAGTGAAAATAATTTTATCTTCGAATAAATTCCAGCTCGAACCCATATCGTGGACGATATCGATACGAAATCCCAGCAACTCATTTCACGCGAATGAACCTCGTATGAGAGAGTCACGATTTTATCAATATAACGGTAACTAAAATTTTAAATTAACAAATATAAATTAAATAAATAAAACAATTAGCTTCATTTCCTCGTTTAAACACAGAGCCTCCTCATCTCCTTCCTACAGGCAAAACGCAATCTCAACCTCTTGTTTTTTTCAAAGTCGACCGTCTCTACTTCAGCCAAGCCGCCTTCATCAAGCCCCATGCCGTCCCCACCAGTAACGTGCACTCGCATAATGCTCGGAGCCCTAAAACCTAAGCTTGACTGTAGTTAACGCGCCCCGTGCCCATCAGCGGTCGTTGTCACGCCACCACTTCCAGATTACACACGTCGCTCGTGATTAATAAGCTATCGAGTTGGCTTTTATAATTTTTTTGAAAAGTTGATTTGATGTTTCTCCTTTTTTTGAATCTCGATCGGCTATTCATTTTTTTTTAATTTGAATGTTAAGATTCGAAGAAGAGGGGAGAGGAGAGATATACGGTGAAGATAATATCAATGTGTCTTTGAATACTATTGTTTGATTTTTATATGTTATTATTTAAATTTGGAATATCTAGCATAAGTCGTTCGAAATTTCTCGAGCTCCAAATGTAGCATGCCGCCTGATGTTTATAGTGTTTAACCCACATTCCAAACGCAATGGAACTAGTTTCGAGGCGTAATTCGATTGTATGTGGAACATAGCTTTTCAAAATTAAATTATTTTATCGAATGACTTTGATTTCTACATGTTCCAAGCTTGTATGGCCAAATGACAAGTCTGATCGCTATGAAACTTGAAATACTATAATAATTCACTACGGATCCGGTGAAACTGGTTTCGCCGAAATCCGAGACGGTGGCCAAAATGGCTATTTTTACTCTTCAATTTAAAATATAAAAATTTCAACTTTTAATTATTCACATTTAAATCAAATTTTAAATGTTAACCATCTTCATTCATATTTATATAAAATTTAAATCAATCTTCGATGCCATTTCATTCATACTTAATACATAGTTCAATTATCCAAATAATTTTCAATATTAAATTTAAACAATTTAATTATCCAATAAATCAATATAAACAAATCATTAAATTTCAAAAAAATTAGTTATCAACATTATTTATTTCTTTCTAAATAATTCACAATTAGTATTCAACTCCATTTGTTGATTATAAACACATTTAATATATCGAATTTCATTTCAATACTCATTATCGTCAAATCTTCGAAATTAGTTATTTCGGAATTTTATTCAAGTTCATATCCAATAACTTACATTCAAAATCATTAAACCTTTATTTTAACCAATTTTTATTCAATAATTATATCAACTTCTAAAATTTAAAATAGTTAAAAATATGATTCATTACATACTCCCCACTCAAAACTTTTCGTTCTCGAAAAGGCGCTAAGTAAAGAAAATAACGAACAATATATTTTATTCAAACGATCAACTTATAAAACTTAAACATCTTATTTGCTAAACTATTAATACGCTTCTACTACATCACTCCGATATCGGTTTATGGAAAATAACTTATATACAAAAACAAAATATAAAATTTTTAGAACTTCAAAAAAAAAATTCTAACTCCCGAATTTACGAAAAATTTCGGTAGAGTCTTTTTTGCGCGGCTCGATCGGAAAAATTTACAATATCAGTATATATCACAAATATACCAAATAGATATCAAATATACATCTCATGTCCATAGTGGGACATCCCTAAGGGAAAAATATAATATTGCGGTATGTAAATACAAGCGAGTTCGCTCATATTAAGCTAGAAAAGCAGGCGTTTATGTCCAAACGGTCCTCGTATTTATCTATCTCAACTCAAATTTAAAATAGTATTTGCTTATAAAAGAAGTAGATTACGTATGAGTTAAACAAAAGCACATAGCATGAATTCTGAATCCAAATCATATATATTAGCACCAATACACGACAAAACCAATCATATGCAATCAAACAGTAATAATAAAAATTTACAAGCAAAGAAATCATCCAACCAAACAATATTTATCTAATTGATTCAAACTATCATAATTTACATTTTCAATGTCAATATCAAATTTATATACTGTCATTTCTTCCAATGTCCAAATTTTTTTCCTGCATTTAATCGACTCATCTCAAGTCATTTATATCCAACCAACTTACCTTCAATTTGATTCACGTTCAATAGATTTTCATTTAATTTATTTACTTCCAATTTGATCCATTTTAATTAAATCAACCAATATTCATTGCATTCACATTTGATTTATTAAAATTCATTGTATTTATATTCAATCGATTTACTTTCAATTGATTAATATTTTATTTAATGACATTCATATTATTTATCATCCAATGAATTTCTATTCCACTCATTTAAAATTTCATTATGCTCACATTCACTTCTATTTATTTTAAATTGATTCACATTTACTTATTTACATTCATTGAAATCAAAATTCTCTTACATTCAATGATTAAAGTTATTACATTCAATATAACTTTACAACTTAAGTTCATTTTCATTTTGAATCAACTTTTATTTTATTTGACTCATTTCATTAATTTATTTCCTTAACAGAATATGTTTATTCATTTCCATTAACTCTAATTAAGTTGAATCAAATTTCATACCTCATTTTCATTCCACTTAACCTTGTTAAGTTAAATTATTTCATTATCACCTTGTATTTAACACTAATATTATTTATAAACCATTTAAATTAATTATAAACGTTTTACAAAATTGCAACTCATTTTTGTTATTATACCATAACTTAAGTTCATATTAATCCATTACTTCACTCAATTAGTTTATTCATTGATTCAAACACATATAATAAATTTTGCTTAATTAAATCTTATTTTATAACTCAAATTCATATTAATAAATTTCTCTTAACCACAATCAGTTCATTCATCTTCTCTTAAGTTAACTTCATCTTATAATTCAATTTGTTAGCTTATTCATATTAAATTAGGTAACATTTAATTTTTTTGAAATCATTCCATTTTCATTTAATTCATTTACATCCAATTTCAAAATAAATTCAATTACTCATATTAATTTTAGTTACACTCATCTATTTTTATTCAATTTCTTTTACAATTCAAATTGCACTTTATTTTATAATTCAAGTTGTATTTATTTTATTAATTCATTTATAGCCTAAGTGGAAACAATTCACTTTACTAATTTCTCTAATTCAATTCAAATCCAATTCAACTTACCTAATATTAAGTTAAACATCATTTTTCTTCTTCTTTAGTTATCATTCATATTCAACCAATTTAAAATTTTCTTAGCTTAATATTTATCAAATCTATAATTTATACAAGCTTATTCAATTTAAATTTCATTCTATTATTTTATCTAACTCATTTCAAATACAATTCACTTTTATTTAAGCTTTCATGAGTTAAACTATATTTTATTTACTTCATTTCACTAAATCAATTTATTTAACATTTCTTAAGTTAATTATTTTATTTCGTATCTCAAATTCAGTTATTTTTCTTTTTTTTACTTAACCAAATTATTTAACCATTCTAAATTTGGTTTTATTTACTGTTCAAATTTATAAGTTACAAATTTATTCTTTATGTACTATTTTCAATTATAAGTTCAAAACTATTTTCATATATTTATTAGATAATACTTAGAATATTTTTCACAATCAAAACTTGTTTTAGTCGAAAATAAATTTCTTTTTGGTAGCAATTCTCCCTCAAAAACTGGAAAATAAACACTGGCGATGCTGCAGTCATCCCTAGAATTATTTCCTAGCGAACAAGCGAGTTTAATGCTTTTATTTCTTCAAAAATCCTTTCAAAATATTTTTCTAGTCAAAACTCTTTCAAATAATATTAATTTTAAAGTCTTCGAAAACAATTTTGAGAACAAAAGGATTTTAAATTCTAAAATTCTCATTTTTTAAAAAATCGTCTCTATATATAAGCTATATATACATATACTTTTAAAATTTTCCTTAATGTATTAACGAAAATATGTCATTAATTTATACGTGGTCACTTTAATAATTCTTATTGCAATCATATTACAATTCAGTTTATTTATCAAATGCTTCATAAAATAAAATTCATTAAATATTCGATTTATTTTTAATTCAACCAAATGTCGATGATAAATAAATATTATCATTGCCTAACAACTAACATTCATTAAAATTATCATTTTGTATATATAAAATAATTTAGGTATAATTATTTCATTTACCTATTTTAAAACGATATTAAGTCGACCTGCATAGTTTAAGAGTTTAGAAACCCCTATCGATAATATGGCGTCCCATGCATCAACCAAAATTCATAAACAACTTAACGGATAAGTAAACACAATATAAAATACTTTATAACCCTAACAAGTACGTTTTCTAATATATATATGCACTCAAATAAACTCATTCTAGGGTATTACTATCCTATGTCTAATGAGTCGACCCCGCAAAGCCATGGTTATCGATAAACCTGGCTCTGATACCAACTGTGACGACCCGCATGTCAGAAGGTTTAAATCAGTATAATCCACACATGTTCAACTTAAACAATCTGAAACGTAGAAAATCAATGGGGTTAAATAAGAAAATAAGAAAAGAGGAAGAAAAAAAACTCAGAATCTCACAAGACGAAACGATAAAATATAATAATCAAGTAACGGTCGTGAAGTTGTTTACTATGCATTTGATTATAATCTATACACATTTATTATAGTTATATGTATACATCATGGATAAATAATCAATAAAGTAAAATAGCATGATGCAGGGAATAATAATAATAATAGTAATATACCAAATCTTTGTATTCGTCCTCCAGAGAATAATCTTCAATACGCAGAAAAAAACTCAGGACTGACCCGAGCATGATGAAAAGACAAAACATTCGAGTCGGGACTAAAATACTCTTCTGTAAGTCAAAACAATATCATGAAATATGACTGCAATAACTAACGAGATATTACAGGTTTTTCCACCTCCTAAAGTTCCATCAAACTATCTATATATAATAGTGTACGCTATAATAGATAATGTCTATCAGTGAAATAAATATCAAAATAGCGTTAAGGCTTTACTTTATCTCCCTTAACACATTTTTACTTTTCTAAACCAAAGTCGTAATGGGCTAGTATAGGGATAAATATGACAAGGCACATGAGATAATTCCCAAGGTAAGATTCTACCAGTTTACCCTTTCTGGCTGGTTGTACCCATCCATAGCTGACCGCGACAATCAATCCAAACGAAAAAGGTGCACCCATCAAATCAAAATCACAATAGTAATACGATGGCTCAACGTCGCTAGAGGTAGCTAACCTTACTGGGAAAACATAGGCTCCTATTTTAGTCATTTTAATTAATACACGAGTGTCAAAGCTATCCATCATCGTTTCCTTACTTCATTCCAGTAAACGTCACTAATTCAACCACTACATTCTTGGTATCATCCACCACTTACATAGTTGTTACAGTGGTTTCAATATTGACAGTGAGTATGCCAATAAGAGGCCCCGGTCTCTTTAACAACCAATTTCGTTTTACACACCAATTGGTTCTTTTATGTTTCGAAAACAGTTTGTACTTTATATCAAAATATCATATTCGCTTCAAAATAAAATCAATTTTGAAATTATCATATTCGCTTCAAAAATCATATTCTATTTCAAAATGTCAATTTAGTTCGATATTTCGATTTCACTTTGAAATTTGATTCGAATTACAATTTAGGTTATAACTTCACTTTAACCCTATTCCCGTTTAAATCCGAGATTCAAATATAGACATTCCACCCTTTTGACCAGTTTGATTTTTTAGAAAATAGTTTTAAAGTAGTTAAATAGTTTAATAGAAAATAATTTTTTTTACTAAAATAGTTTGGAAAATCAAACTAACTTGAATATTTAAGAAGATAGATTTTAAACCGACTATAATAAAATAATTTATTTTAAAACAGTTTCAAAGTCAAACTGATTCAATTACACATTGTCCATTTCAAATCAATTTCCATTTCCATTTCGATTTAATCGATTCAATTTCGATTTCAAGTCGAATTCTTTTTACTTTGATTCCAATTCAATTTTCAATTTCAATTCCAAATTAATTTCAATTCTAACTCGAAATTAATTTCAATTCCAATTCCAAAATAATTTCAAATTCCTTCCAAATTAATTTCGAATTTCGAACTAATTTCAACTTCAACTCCAAATTAATTTCAAATTCCAATTCCAAATTAATTTCAATTCCAATTTCAAATTAATTTCAACTTCTATTTCCAAATTAAAACCATTTCGATTTCTATCAATTTCGAATTTGATTTTTCAAAATATTGATTAAAAACACTTAATATTTAAAGTTTGAATAAAAGTCTAATCTTTTAAAACAAATCAATTTTCGAAATTCAAGTCATGTTTCGATTATAATTTCGAAATCCCAACTTCGATTATTTAAACAATTTTATTTACCAAATTTAAATTTCAACATTTCGAGTTCTAGTTCGAAAAAAAATTTGATTTCCACAAATTTGATTTTTATTTCTTCAAATCAAAACATTTAATTTAACCAATCTGGTGTCCGTATATAATTTTCTATCCTATGGCCAAGTGAATTAGTTATTCCAATTTAATTCAGGGACAGATATATATCATTTCAATCCAAAATAAATGTCGTAGGTATATTCCATTTCAACCAATTTCTTAATTTATTCGAAATAAATCAATTTACAGTTTTATGTACGGTAAATAATATACAGAATGATAACAGGTTATATAAAATAAATAAACATCCAAAAATATCAATAAATAGCATCCATCACTAATCATTACAACAAAAGGACCCTACGATAGCGCCCGAAAAACGCTATTAAAGGATATTATAGCGGTTCGATAAACGCTGTATAACGACATGTGATTAAAAACAACCAACATTAGATAGCACAAAAAAAGCGCTATAAAAATTGTTAATTTCATAGCGCATATATTGCGCTATGTTATTTATTTTTAAAGTGGCAAAATAGGCATTATTGATTAATATCACAGCGCTATTAGCCCGCTATGAAATTCGTTATTAGCCACAAAATACTTTTTGTTTTTTCTAAGATAGCACTAATATTACACTATAGAAAGTGTTAGTAGCGGATTATTAGCGCTGTATTTGAACAGGTTATTATAGACGGTGGTTTGTCACAACTCCAATATGCCGCTATGAAAAGTCAGCTACAATAGCGCTTGTACTCTGCTATGATATCTTATTTTATAGCGCTTAATGACATATCATTCATCATTATTTATAGCACTTTTTGTAATACCATAGCGCTTTTTATGGTCTGCATCTTTAATACTAACAGATTTGATAGCGGCCACTAGGCGCTATTAAATATTATAGCGGTTTCGAAGTGCTATAATTTAATTTCACAATTCAAAAAATTTCTACATCCTACTAATAAACTGCATCCTACTAATAAACTGCAGTACTAAATACCAATATCAAAAGGCACAATAATAATCATAAAAGATAATAAATATAGAGACGTAACACGTTACATTAAACATACAAAATATTCATACACATCAAAACGTAGTAGCAAATATTTTAAGCACACCCCAAAAAATAGTAGCATAGTTTAAGTGTAACGACCCAGAATTTTGAACAATTTAATTGAAAATATTTAATTAATTTCAAATATTTGAATGATGGTTTGACTTGAATTTCAAACTATCAGAATGAAATTGGAAATTAAGTTTTAACATGTAATCTATTGAAAGTTGAATAATAATTTGAATCTTCAGTTTTAAGCAGATTAAAAATATTTCAAAGGCTTGTAAAATATACATTGACAATGCTGGAGATAATGGAAGCTTTAGAATTGAATTTGAAAGTGATTTGATCAGTTTTGAAATTATATCGTTTGAGTCGATATTTAAAAAATAGCCTCCCGAGGCACAGTCTCGGAATTCGACGAAACCAGTTCCATTGGATCCGGAATATTGTATTATTATCGAATTTCAAATTTCGTATTGATCGGAGTTGTTATGTGAGCATACGATGTATAAACGCGTTGAAAATTTATATTCGAAATTTCTATTTAAAATTATAATTATATACTCACGTACTAGTAAACATTAGCTACTTCCCTTCCTTAAATCACGCAACTCTCCTTTGTTTCAGCCTGGAATCACGCTCCCTCCTTCCTCATAAAATACGAAGCCCCTCTTCTTTTAGTTTAAAATCAAACTCCTTCGAAAAAGGAAAAAAATGGCGGCCTCAAAATTTTCTTCGTTCGCTCGTGTTCAAAGCTAGGGCTTGTGAAAATCTTCTAAACCGATGCTTGAATGTTGATCGATCGAAATGACATTCGCGAGTTTTCTTCGTTGATCGTTCGTCTTCTTGGGTCACGCTCGGCTGCTTCTATTCGTCGATAAGGTGAGTGATTTCTTATCACTCACATCTAATTCTACTTTGATGATTTTTGGCTTGTTAAAAATTTGCGATTTGCGATGTTTGATTAAGTGATATTCCCGGCATTGGTTTCTGACTTGGTCAACTTTGAATTTGATTTGTGAATTCAACTTTGTTTTTCTGATGACTTTGGCCTTGACACTGATCGTGCTTACTTCGGCCATTTTGATTTCTTAAAATGCTTTGTGAAATTCTGGTTCATCTCCGTGTCTTCATCACTGGTTTGATTGAAGCAACCGAGGCCTCATTTTTGGCTCGAGACTTCGGTCATTATATCTTTGACCTGCAACTTGAACTTGTTATACATTTATTTGAATATCCCTGCACAGCGTAGCCTTGGTCCAAGAGTCTCTCTTGTGACATATTTGATTGCAGTTATTTAATTTTGGGTTTTTCAAAACTTGTAGCATTTGCGCTTGTTCGTGTGTCTGCGACCTTGTTCATTTAATTATCGCTTTGAATATTTTGTTGCTTTAAGCTTGATACACGTGGTTTTGAACTGTTCGATTTTGGTTAACCTCATCTCTGGCCTGTTCATCTCCTTATTGGATCACGGCTTTGACTTGGTTCGATGTTGACATCAATTTTGATCGAAATTTTTGTTGTAGCATACTTGACTTGTTGATTTTTACTTGATGTTACTTTTGACTTCGGCTCTGGCCACTTTTGTTCAGTGCTTGTCTCGATTTCACTTGAGCCTTGGTAGTGGTTATCACCTTTGTACAATGGTTACAAGTGATTTAATTATGTTCATGTTGGAACTGAGAAATTTGGATCTACTGGAACATTGCATTCCTATGCTTCATATTATTCGGTCTTGACTTTGTTTACGTGACGATTTCCACAATTTGCTGGTCTTTGATTATGATAGTAATTGCGATGATATTTTGGCAGCTCTGACTTTTGATTCTTCGATTGCCATGGCTTCGTTTCAGTTCTTGTTCACTTTGGCTCATGTATACTTGGTTAGTATATGACACATCAATGTGTGTCAATTTTGTTTATTCGAGCCATGATGCATTGTTTTGGTTGCTGCCTGGTCGACCATAGCAATTCATTGGTCTTGGACTTTGTTGTTGTGTATTTGGCCTTGATGTGTCTTCATTTGTGTGTGTGTGTGTGTGTGTATATATGATTGCGATTGCTTATGGTCTTCATTGTATATCCGCACATCTCTGAAGCATTGTTCCATGTCATCACGATGCATTGCATTTGATATTGAACTGTAGTTGTTTTCTTGATACTACACTTTTACATGAATCTGGTGCTTGAGTTTATCTCGGCCTTGAACACTGCATCCCTGTATTTGTCTGATTGCATGCACACCAACTTGACTTGGTTTGTCGAAATTACCGTGGCATTTGCATATGTATTCATCCACTTGTGTGCGTACATTTATGTATGTAGGTACGTGATTTCATTTTGTACCTTGTACTGACCAGATCATTAATACTTGACTTGAAACTAAATTTGTATGATGCTTGTTAACTGCTGCTTGGTTGTCATTGTGTATATGCTACACTATGTTGCATATTGCTGCAACTTGTACATGCTTCGATTTGAGATTGCAGTGTTTAGTCGAGCTGCTGTATCTAGATATGATTGCATCGGAATTGTGTACTTGTTGTAGTCTTCATGCACTTGGATTCTGGTATCAATCTTTGAGAAATTTTGCATTTGCAACTGTCGACTTTGTTTGCTGTCTGGTCGACGTGTATATATGTATACTGTGATCATAGTATTCGTCTATACATTGAGTTCAGGTGGTCCAGGTTGTATATCATATTGATTTGAGTTGATGCCATTTGATTTTGGGTCCGTTGATCTTTTGTGTATTTCAGGTTGTAGTGGCGAGGCAGTACACGCGTGCGTGTACTGCAGCCCTACCAGATTGATGTTCAATTGATGTTTTCAATTGCTGGAATTGTTTTGTGTTGCCAATTCAATATATTTTGAATCGTATTTTGATTTGGTTTAATTTGATGGTTTTGTTGGAATCTAATTATCTTTTTTTTGATAATTAGATTATGAGTTTCTAGTTATTTATTTAAGTAATTAGATTTTGTTGTTAATTGTCGTTTTAGGAAATTCTAATGTTTTCTAAATTATCTTTATTGATAATCATTTCATTTAACTTTGTTGATAATTTGAATTTGCTGATTTGTTGTTTAACACTATTAAGTGTTATATTTACCGTTATCCGATTTCTTATTAAAGGATCGGATAGACGAGAACATTGTGACTGTCGTCTATTTGATTATTTGATTATTATTGCCTCTATGCACTAATAACTGAGTTTGAATTAGACTGACCCGTGTATTATTTTCTTTTGAATGTAATACTTGGGTCACACCGAGTGTTTTACAGCTTGAAGGTTTCCGGCCAACGAAGTTAGAGAGAGGGGGAAAACGCTCACTTTAGTTCGGAGATTTTGTACTTAAAGAAATATTCCGTTGTATAAACTATGATATTTGTAAAAGAAAAAAAAATTCATTTTTGCGAAATATTATTGTTCTGTGATTCTGTGGCTGATTCTGTTTAAACTCTATAAACTAAATAACAATCCGTCATTTTGAACGTTTCAAGTTGGTTTAATTACCGACTAGGGGCGGTCAAAAGGGCGGGATGTTACAAAAGTGGTATCGGAGCTTTGGTTTATACAAAGCTTAGTTTATGGCGTTTAATATGAATAGCCACTAGGATCACTTTAAAGAAAGCGTTTTTCAAATCTAAAGAAGTATAAAATTGTTTTTTTGAAAAATAAAAGGTATTTTGAAAATTCCAATCCTTTTCAGAAATCCTCCTCTCTAAATTTAGGTTTACGATGGTTTCTCTTTGGTAAGATCTCCTTAGATTTGAGTCCCGATCATTCGAAAACCCATTATCGAATTGTTGAGATTTATGAAAATAAAATATAAGTTAAGTGAATTAATGAATTTGTTTAAATCAAATATTTTGAATATCTCTCCAAAGTGATAATTGGGAGATAAAATGACATCTCAATTTAGTTATAGCCAAGGGGATCATTGAACTATAACTTGGGAATTTGATTCTGAATTCTTTTGAAAATTGATTTCAAATGTTTTAAAGAACAATAATAGTAGTATATACAGAGAAAAAAAAATTCAAGTAATTTTTCAAAATATTTTTGAAAATAATAAAATAAAATAATTTTTGTTTTTATGTTTCAAGCAAGGTTTGATACGCAAGTATGTATATATATGTATATTTCAAATGTTTGAAATAAAATCCGGAGTTGAATCTCAAGTTTGGTTGAATAATAATCCTATATATCAGGATAATGTACATTTGCAAATTGTCTTGGGGAAATGATTGAATAATCTAACCTTTGCTAATAAGGATTGCAAATTTTAATAAGAAACTTTGAAAACATCTAGTTAATGTGGAGATATAAATCTAATGGAACCAAGTCGATGAATGACTTACTAAAGAACTAGTTGATTATTTTGGAAATAGAAAGCAAATGCAAGGTTCAAATGGGATTTAGATTTCAAATTTGAAGTTTGTCCACATGATGATCCATAATAGGTTTAATACATTCAGTGATGAATTTGAATTTAAACATGCAGAGAATTAAGTTAAGGGGAAAACTTAATATTGGAAAGTTTGAAGTCGGTTTAAAACAAATATTGTGAAAAGTATGCGGAATTCAAACTATGAATTAAGTCGAAGTTGAAAAAGTTAAATGGGAAATTTGAACAATTAGTTCAACTTGAAATTTTTCAAAAAATATTGAATCTTGAGTTAAATTGAGTTTAACTTCGACACCAAAAACAATATGAGTTGAGTTTTGGATTTCGGATGGTCGGTTTGGATTGTATGTCTAACATTGTGAATTGATGACATAGCAATTGATCTCTATTAAATATATATCTGTTTGGTAGCGGAGAATTTATTCTCTTAGCTATATACACCCTTCTCTGAGACGTACGAGCGCAGAGGTTATATATCGATAGACATCAATTATGTGTTGAGAATTGGCAATGTAACGTAAAATCCAAATCGAGTGTGAAGTCGATAATAAATTGAATTATGAATATGAATTGGGTTTGAGATAACCTTAAACTTCCAAATCGATTTAGAGGAAAATTTTAAATTGGTAACGAGATGGAAAATTCAAGAATCCTCTATTTGTTATGGGTATGGGATACGGAGGTTTTCGGAACTTATACATGAGAATGCAGTAAATTCGAAAACCATCAGTTTGGAAAGTAATTGTTATGGAAATCCTGTGTAAGTTTACATAGGTATGATATGTACGAAATGTGAAATGAAGTACTATATATATGACATTATGTTTTCTACACTAAGGATATGGAAAAGTACCTTCCATTGAAAATTTGTGAAGGTGTTGGAACTCGGTATGAGTGTCCATTTGAAATTCGTAGCTACGTAGAATTTCCATAAGTTGGAGTGTCCATTTAAATTGGAATCCCTCGTGATGGGATCATGTTGATTGATGATGATGTATACTAGCGTAATTCGAGGGGTGTGATGCCTACAGTTACAAGCGATTCCACTGGGATAGTGGCGCAACCGCCGTGTAAACTGCGATCTAGATGCCATAGCGAAATTCAAGGGGCGAGATGCCTATGGTTACAAGCGATTCCACTGGGATAGTGGCGTAACCGCCGTGTGAACTGCGATCAATGGCAACAACCATGGCGAAATTCAAGAGACGTGAAATCTACTGACTACAAGCGATTCTACTGGGATAGTAGCGTAATCGCCGTGTAACTGTGATCCATGGGGGAACATGCTTTCCATATCCATTTTTAAAAGGATTTTTAAGTATTTTCACTGGGAGTTGAAGCAAGTATATTTAGTACTTGGAGATTTTTAGTCCTGCGCCTGGCCAGCGTATGCCTAATGTCTGTAAGAACGATGATAGACTTGTTAAACTTCGAGTTAGTAAGTATTTTCAAACTTTAAATAGAAAATCAATAGTCTGAAATTAAAATCACATAATTCCAACCTAATAAACTAAGGAAGAAGAACTTTAAAATGTCTTGAAAGTCCACAGCTTTGGAAAAGATGTAATATGCAAATCTCTAACATGAAGAATTTCAAGTTTAAATATGAGTGGTTATAAACCAAAATAGTGAATTGAAAACAAATTTGAATAAAATGAATTGGAATTTGTAATGAATTAGTAATTGGAACTAATTTAAAATAGTGCAGTAGTAAATGAAAGTTAATCGATAAAATTCAATATTTGGAAGATAAATTGAAATCAAATAGAATTGAAATTGTGAATTGAATTCAAATGAAATTTGAAATGTAAAATTGAATGAAAATGAACATATAACTTCAATAGGGAAGTAAAAGTGTATAAGAAGCATATATTGAAAATTTTTGTAATGGAATTGGCAAAATGATTTGAATGTGGGAATTAGATACTACTACTAGCAGGATATACAGGTGTATAAAAGGAATTGGAAATTTTTGATGCGAAGATAAAAATTAAATTGCTCGACAAAAAGGTATGTATTTCAATTTCAATATGAGATTTGATGATTTTCTTGTCTAACCGCTTGGCTTTTTCTTTTCTTTTTGAGATTGGGGGCCCGATGTGGCATTTTGTAGTCGTATCGAGTTAGCCGCGCAAAAGAGACGCTGGCGAAATTTTTTGAAAATTTAAGGTGTTAGAAATATTTTGAGAAAATTTTGAAAGTTTAAAATTTGAATTTAAATTTAAATTTAAATTGAGAAGGAAACAATGTTGTTCGAAACTTATAATTGAAGTTGGAAAGTTAATTGAAATGATAATGGATCTTTAATAAAACGATTTAGGTTAGTAAGTTGATAAAACTATTTGGATTGTGAAAAATAGTAGACGAGTTAAGGACCATTTTTCCTAACTTGTAATTTCGGGACGAAATTCTTTTAAGGGGGGAAGGTTGTAACGACCCAGAATTTTGAACAATTTAATTGAAAATATTTAATTGATTTTAAATATTTGAATGATGGTTTGACTTGAATTTCAAATTATCAGAATGAAATTGGCAATTAAATTTTAAAATTTAATCTATTGAAAGTTGAATAATAATTTGAATCTTCAGTTTTAAGCTGATTAAAAATATTTCAAAGGCTTGTAAAATATATATTGACAATGCTGGAGATAATGGAAGCTTCAGAATTGAATTTGAAAGTGATTTGATCAGTTTTGAAATTATATCGTTTGATTCGATATTTAAAAAATAGCCTCCCGATGCACAGTCTCGGAATTCGATGAAACCAGTTCCATTGGATCCGGAATATTGTATTATTATCGGGTTTCAAATTTTGTATTGATCGGAGTTGTTATGTGAGCATACGATGTATAAACGCGTTGAAAATTTATATTGGAAATATCTATTTAAAATTATAATTATATACTCACGTACTAGTCAACATTAGCGACTTCCCTTCTTTAAATCATGCAACTCTCCTTTGTTGCAGCCTGGAATCACGCTCCCCCTTCCTCATAAAATACGAAGCCCCTCTTCTTTTCGTTTAAAATCAAACTCCTATGAAAAAGAAAAAAAATGACGGCCTCAAAATTTTCTTCGTTCGCTCGTCTTCAAAGCTAGGGCTTGTGAAAATCTTCGAAACCAATACTTGAATGTTGATCGATCGAAAGGACATTCACGAGTTTGCTTCGTCGATCGTTCGTCTTCTTGGGTCACGCTCGGCTGCTTCTATTCGTCGATAAGGTGAGTGATTTCTTATCACTCACATCCAATTCTACTTTGATGATTTTTGGCTTGTTAAAAATTTGCGATTTGCGTTGTTTGATTAAGTGATATTCCCGGCGTTGATTTCTGACTTGGTCAACTTTGAATTTGATTTGTGAATTCAACTTTGTTTTTCTGATGACTTTGGCCTTGACACTGATCGTGCTTACTTTGGCCATTTTGATTTCTTAAAACGTTTTGTGAAATTCTGGTTCATCTCTGTGTCATCAAAACTGGTTTGATTGAAACAACCGCGGCCTCATTTTTGGCTCGAGACTTCGGTCGTTATGTCTTTGACCTACAACTTGAACTTGTTATACATTTATTTGAATATACCTGCACAGCGTAGCCTTAGTCCAAGAGTCTCTCTTGTGACATATTTGATTGCAGTTATCTAATTTTGGGTTTTTCAAAACTTGTAGCATTTGCGCTTGTTCGTGTGTCTACGACCTTGTTTATTTAATTGTCGCTTTGAATATTTTGTTGCTTTTAGCTTGATACACGCGGTTTTAAACTGTTCGATTTTGGTTAACCTCGTCTCTGGCCTGTTCATCTCCTTATTGGATCACGGCTTTGACTTGGTTCGATGTTGACTTCGATTTTGATCGAAATTCTTGCTGTAGCATACTTGACTTGTTGATTTTTACTTGATGTTCCTTTTGACTTCGGCTCTGGCCATTTTTGTTTAGTGCTTGTCTCGATTTCACTTGAGCCTTGGTAGTGGTTATCACCTTTGTACAATGGTTACAAGTTATTTAATTATGTTCATGTTGGAACTGAGAAATTTGGATCTACTGGAACATTGCATTCATGTGCTTCATATTATTTGGTCTTGACTTTGTTTACGTGACGATTTCCACAATTTGCTGGTCTATGATTATGATAGTAATTGCGATGATATTTTGGCAGCTCTGACTTTTGATTCTTCGATTGCCGTGGCTTCGTTTCAGTTCTTGTTCACTTTGGCTCATGTATACTTGGTTAGTATATGACACTTCAATGTGTGTCAATTTTGTTTGTTCGAGCCATGATGCATTGTTTTGGTTTCTGCCTGGTCGACCATAGCAATTCATTGGTCATGGACTTTGTTGTTGTGTATTTGGCCTTGCTGTGTCTTCATTTGTGTGTGTATGTGTGTGTGTGTGTGTATGATTGCGGTTGCTTATGGTCTTCATTGTGTATCCGCACATCTCTGAAGCATTGTTCCATGTCATCACGATGCATTGCATTTGATATTGAACTGTAGTTGTTTTCTTGATACTACACTTTTACATGAATCTGGTGCTTGAGTTTATCTCGGCCTTGAACACTGCATCCCTGTATTTGTCTGATTGCGTGCACACCAACTTGACTTGGTTTGTCGAAATTACCGTGGCATTTGCATATGTATTCATCCACTTGTGTACGTACATTTATGTATGTAGGTACGTGATTTCATTTTGTACCTTGTACTGACCAGATCATTAATACTTGACTTGAAACTGAATTTTTATGATGCTTGTTAACTGCTGCTTGGTTGTCATTGTGTATATGCTACACTATGTTGCATATTGCTGCAACTTGTACATGCTTCGATTTGAGATTGCAGTGTTTAGTCGAGCTGCTGTATCTAGATATGATTGCATCGGAATTGAGTACTTGTTGTAGTCTTCATGCACTTCGATTCTGGTATCAATCTTTGAGAAATTTCGCATTTGCAACTGTCGACTTTTTTTGCTGTCTGGTCGACGTGTATATATGTATACTGTGATCATAGTATTCGTCTATACATTGAGTTCAGGTGGTCCAGGTTGTATATCATATTGATTTGAGTTGATGCCATTTGATTTTGGGTCCGTTGATCTTTTGTGTATTTCAGGTTGTAGTGGCGAGGCAGTACACGCGTGCGTGTACTGCAGCCCTACCAGATTGATGTTCAATTGATGTTTTCAATTGCTGGAATTGTTTGGTGTTGCCAATCCAATATATTTTGAATCATATTTTGATTTGCTTTAATTTGATGGTTTTGTTGGAATCTAATTATCTTTTTTTTATAATTAGATTATGAGTTTCTAATTATTTATTTAAATAATTAGATTTTGTTGCTAATTGCCATTTTAGGAAATTCTAATGTTTTCTAAATTATCTTTATTGATAATCATTTCATTTAGCTTTGTTGATAATTTGAATTTGCTGATTTGTTGTTTAACACTATTAAGTGTTATATTTACCGTTATCCGATTTCTTATTAAAGGATCGGATAGACGAGAGTCATCGTGACTGTCGTCTATTTGATTATTTGATTATTATTGCCTTTATGCACTAATAACTGAGTTTGAATTAGACTGACCCGTGTATTATTTTCTTTTGAATGTAATACTCGGGTCAGACCGAGTGTTTTATAGCTTGAAGGTTTCCGGCTAGCGAAGTTAGAGAGAGGGGGAAACGCTCACTTTAGTTTGGGGATTTTGTACTTAAAGAAATATTCTGTTGTATAAATTTAATACATTGTATAAACTCTGATATTTGTAAAAGAAAAAAAAAATCATTTTTGCGAAATATTATTATTTTGTGATTCTGTGGCTGATGCTGTTTAAACTCTATAAACTAAATAACAATCTGTCATTTTGAACGTTTCAAGTTGGTTTAATTACCGACTAGGGGCGGTCAAAAGGGCGGGATGTTACACTAACAAAAAAAACAAATAAGGTAAATAATTACACTAACAACTTTAGCATCTTCTTCTTTCACACACCTGCAAATAAGGTAAATAATTACATTAAGAACGATACATAATTAATGATAGATGTTTTTACATGTAACAAAAAACTAAATTATTGCATATTATTGCATGTCTCACTTTCTCCTCCATGGCATGCGGCCTCCACGCCATCGCCTGAACCCACAACCACAAACATTGCACTTCAGAAAACATTACAGCCGAACATAACTGTGCAAATTCAAAACTGTGCAATCACTACACAGTGAACAGTTCTTTCATCTCTGCCTTTCAACTGCCTCTAACACCTTCTAACTCAAACCCCTTCTAATTCACAAGCCCCTTCTAACTGCCTTTCAATTGCCTCAACAGATCAGCAAGTGCCACCAATACAAACCACAATAGACACACCTTTGCCCCAATTTCCAATACCTGTCATTCAAACCTTTCACCACAATAGACACACCTAGTTGAATGGCTTCTACATGTTTTATGTGTCTACCATTCACTGCGCCCTTCAATCAAGGGATGTAATTAATCATTCGAAACTCAAGAACCACTAAAAAAATTCAAAATATTAAGTACGTACTTATAGACAATGTGTATAAATTTTGTTTATTATAGTGTTGTATCCAACCGCCCTGCCAACTTCACCCATTCCACCCATTCCCCAAAATCAAGAAACATCGCCAACTTCAACCCACTCCAACAGCAAGCCACTACGTGAAGACTACATGGATCAGTTTGTGTAAAGTTGGAGGGTGGTAGTGATAGGGAGCCCCATGTATGTATTTTTGAAAAAACTAAAGGCAGTCAAGCATAGATTGAAGCTTTAGGCTAAAGGACACAAGAGTACTAAAAAGGAGGTGGAAGACTTACGTAATGAATATGCAGAATTGCTAAAACTTTTGGAGTGAGACAATTCAATTGTTGTGCAGAATAAAGTAAAGGAGGAAAGACTAACTTTGGAGAAGGCTATCTATAAGGAATTTGTTGATACTAAACATAAATCTAAAGTGGATGCATTTTCCTATGCGAAGATATCCAGTAAAAAAATGCTAAAAAACTGGAATAACCGTATAATAGTTTATGGTAAAGTTCAATCCAGATGAATTTGGTGAGAAAGCAGTTGTGTATTATGAGAATCTTTTCAATAAGAGCAAATGTAAAGTGATGCCAAAAATTTGTTTGCAGGAATATCATTTCAGAGTATGGGAAATTTTATTTAAATGACAGAATAAATAGTTATGAAATAAGAAATGCAATCATGAGCATTATAGATGATTCTTCTCCAGGACCGGCTGGTCTGAAGGCAAAATTTTATAAAATTCACTAGGACCATATTTGATAATACACACCTCAACATCTCCCCTATCCGTAGCTGCCTGCACTTCATCATACAAACTGCCTCACATCATCATAACAGAAACCTTCCAACCACTCATTAAAACTACCAACTATTCAATCTGTCACTACTTCAACAATTTCCACTACTTCACTAACTTCCACTTCACCCTCGTCTAAATGTCTACATCATTCCTCACTCATGGCCTGCCCATTTCAGTCAAATAACCTCCCTTAACCAAAATCACCAATTTCAATCACACCCTACATATCACTGCAACTGAACAAGCCAAACCATTCCAACCATCCCTCTTCAATCACCCCGCAAAAAAGACCAAACACGTCAAACAACTCCAGTGCCAAAAATAGGCAACATTCATCACTACTTTATTTTCCATGTTTCCAGAAATTCCTCAAACAACTCCCCAACCTAAAATATTTACCTGCCATCACCATGCCTCCATCCAATCAAAACAACAACCTTATCTCCCACGCCAGACCCAAATTCAACACTAGCCCTTGTCCATCAACTTATAACCCAGTTTCAACTATACTGCTGCTGACCTCCTCACCCCCTCCAATCCACAACGCAATCACGCAATCACTTCAATCACCCACTTCCTATCACCAACTAGACTGCTTAATCACCTCACTCACCAGTATTTCTTTTTATATCCTACCTAGCTATCATCTATATAACTGCCACTACCACATGATTTCCATACAATTTGACTAGGCAAATAAAGCTAGCCCTTTAAATTTATGGAGTAACCAAATTCATGGATGTTTACTTGGCAAATAAAGCTAGCCCTCTAAATTTACTTAGCAAATAAAGCTAGATCTTAAACATATATATATATATGTTTATAAACAAAGATTATACTTACTGAAAATTCATGTCATTACAACGTGTGCAGCAGGCCAAGCTATTATAGAACCAATGGCGTCTTCCATGTATTGTAATTCAGATGTTTGTCTCCATAGCACAGCAGTTGGCTCTTTGACAACCTCTATCCAAACTTTGACTGTATTTGGTCCCAATGGTTTAAAATGGACCGGTGCTTTTGGATCAGTTGACTCTACATGTCCTACAACAACTATTTTTCCCTTTTTTGATAAATCCATCAGCTTGCATTTACTGTTCGTTCTGGAATTTGTCGTCTGTAAATTAACCAAAAAGATATGTTGTAGTTGGTTTATGTTGATAAAATATATCGATTAATCATTATAACAACATAATTTAAAATACATGACAGTGCATAAAAATCAAGTACCATAAATGTTTGCACTATGGTTTGAGGCGTAGGAGATGCTGAAACATTAACCATCTCAACAACTACTTGGGACTCAAGCCATGCTACCTTCCTACCAACAGCTTCTTCAACATGTATCATTGCAGGGGCTGGCCTCCACAAAAAGCATCTTTTTTTATTGGATTATATATCCAAACAATCATGGCGCATGGTCCAAGAGGAAGATCATTAATAATTTCATTTGAGTCACCCGAGTGTACTCGTCCCTCAGCCACTAATTCTTTGCTCCCTCCCCAATCATAAATTTTGCATTTGCATTCTAAGTTGCCACTTTTACTCTATTAGAGAAAAATGATTTACTCGGTAAAAGTTGTATATTTTAAAATGTTATATCAATTCGTAAAGAAAATTGTTCACCACGTCCTCTTCTCCTTCAAGGTGATCACTTAGATGTAAAACAACTCTATTCGCTGGCTATGCCACTAAATCATCCTTTGCTTCCCCAATAAGTGTGAACCTAGATGTAGGTCTCCATAAAAAAACATCTGCCTTTTTTGGTAAGCCTATTAGAATTACCATAGCATCCGGTCCTAAAGGAATGTTATTAACAAGGTTGTTTGGATCCTTCGACACGACTCTTCCTTCGGCAACAATATCTTCATTCCCTCGCCAATCCAATAAATCACATTCCTGGAATTTTTTATCATACTTGCACTATAATTAATCAAAAAGAATAAGATATTAATTACTGAAAAAAATTAAATAAAAATGATGTGAGATCAATAATACAACGTACAAGAGGTGTGTTTACTTCTGTCCAGCTGTCTCTACCCTGCAAAACCGAGATATTGAATCGAAAAATTAATTAATAGAAGTTGACGAAAAATGAAAGTATTTGATCTCACTACGTCATGTACATGATACAAAGTGTTTAAAAAAATCAGAGCAAGTAGTTAAACATTTTCACATGGCTACATGAAAAATGGAAAATGAATTAAGAAATTAACTGAACTTTTAGCATAGAATACAACAAAACGAGAATTCGAGCAATCGCCACTCTGCTTTTCCTGCATTCAAAAGAACATCAAATAACAAACGTATTAACTAAGAAGTTCGCAAATATTACAGTAAATAAAATTACTCTTTTTTTACCATATCTTCAGCAAGTCGAGCCATTCCTTTACGACTGCATGTATGTGGCAACTGTTTGTCTCTAATAACTCTATTCTTTATGCTTAATGCCTGAAATAAGAGATTTAAATACATTATCAATATCGTTTATGTTCTTAAACTTTTACAAAAAATAGATAACAGTAACAAAAAATACCTGAAATTCCATACTTGTTTTTGACTTTACAAATTTCTTCCATTCAGTCATACTTTTGATGTTACTTGGTTTCAACTGAGGTTTTTCCTCCATGGACTTTGCTTTTACTATTTAGCGAACTAGTCTACATTTTGACGCCCTCCAAATACCTCCCAGTTGCTTAAATATCAATGTTTTTTGCCAACCTGCATCTAGTTTAAACCTCGCCTGCAACATTTTTCATAACAAGTGTCAAAAAGTAATAATGGGTGCTCTTACCTACATAACACTCAGCAACAATATAAAATATTTGTTTGTACGTCTATTATAAATGGTATATATCTGATACCTGTTATGTATTCTAAAAGATTACACTATTAGAAGACTAAAGCTAACATGCATATTGCATCATATACTCAGTTATGCCTCCAGACTGGTTTCAATTAAGTAACATTTCAGAAGGTTAAATATTCAAAATGTTAGTTACTAGTCAAGATATATATGGATGGGAAGTTTCAGTCAGGAACCGTTACATATTCCTCGGAACATAAGTGATAGACAGAGAGGAGCATAATTTCAGGAGGCTTACTTCATATAGCAATTTGATGAAAAAGTGGCATGTCAGAATAAGTGCGAAGGAAACAGAAACTCAAAGCATATTGTCGGAGAAGGAAAGTGGCAAACTACAGAAATAGGGATAACTGGGTGGTAAAAAAATTATGGTTGCAATGACGGCAAAGTGACATGACGAATAGCTGTACAGACATGACGAATAGTGACATGACGATTTCCAGATGTTGTACAGAATAAGTTTAAAAATCAATAAGTTTGTCTTATACAGACATAAGATGTTGTACAGACATAAATAGACTATTTTATTAAAAAAAAAATTTATTAGGACTTAGTGAGAGAAAATGGTTGTACAGACATAAGTAGTTGATTTTTAATAATAATAATTGAGCTTTTAACTATAGGAGAAAAAAGCAGGTAGCAGTTGAAGCATTAAAACCGTTGAAAATGAACATCATAAATTTCTGTATGGGACAGCTTGACTCAAACTGGTATTAAAACATATTTTCAGGTAAAACATTTATTAGTTAAATAAGCTGTAGATAAAAATATATATGTCACCTGAATGCTTTCCCATAGAACATCTTTCAAATCATCACCAAGCTGCCTCCAATCAGTTAATGTAACCGGAACCACTTCTCGCACAAGCGGTCCTAGAAAGGAAGACAACTTGATTGACCCATCTCTTATTGCTTCACCTGCACCATTAAATTCAACTTCGATTACCTCCTGAGAGCTGAATGGAAGCCTTCTAGCTTTAGTTGGTCCTCTACTCTTTTTTCCCCCATTTAGGCATGCATCGCGACCTTGCATATGTCTCTCATCATTCACTGCACCTTCAATATTTTCTTCCGGCTGAATTGCATTGTCTTCGACTATTTGTGTGCTGTCATGTAGTTGAGCATTGTTGTTTTGTTCGTTTTGCAACTGATCGTTTTCCAATTCTTGTGGGTTGTCTTCATTATGAATCTCATTATCTCTTACAATGCGTTTGTTTGGTGTAGATTTGGGGTCTTTGACTTCTTTTTGCATGTCAGTGCGCTTTCTCTTTTTCATAGTCCTGCCCGTTTTCTATTATACAAATTGATCATGTTAAGATTCATGAATATCACATTATAGCACCGGTCAATCATGCCAGTATATAGCGGCCAACAACTCTCTTATACTCGCATTCATTAAATCGAAATTTGGAAGAAATAATAATTGATTTTGTTAATTTGTGCTAGTATTATTGACATATATGCAAAATAAAGACTCGGTACGTGTTGTATGGTTGGTGCTCTATGTAACACATATCGTAAACAAGTTATAGAAAAATCAACATCAATATAACTAGTAAACTACAAACATTTAAGGTTGTAACAAGAAGTAATTACAAGACAATTTAATATTTGTGTCTATCCAAAAAAAGGCATAAAACTCGAAAAAGAGTGCAAGTAAAAGTGGCAGTAGTAAAAGTTGAGCAACCAGGCATGACACTATTATTAACCTAGTGACTGGCAATCAAGGTTGTATTTGCACATTTTGAAAATGACAAGTACATTTTGGAAATGACAAGTACATTAGGCAATGAAAATATATTTTTTCACTGATTTAAACATAGACAATTTATAAGGTAAACAATTTACGCGCAAAGCATGTACCGTGACACTCGTGAACTAGAATTAACTTGATCCAAGAACAAACCCAACCTATTTATTAAATTCATTAACAATCCACGTATTTAACAAGTCAAGCAAGGCAATTTATTTTTGACAAAAACTGCAGCTCATAATATAACAAAATTTGTTGCTCGTAATAAAAAATTCAACGCAAAAAATCTTGCGTAATATAGCAGAATCTACACCAAAATATTATCAAACTTGCACAAAAAAAACTACATGATTTTTTTTTACACAAAGCATCACCGTATCGTTTAAGAATTGAAAAATGTAATGACGAACCACAATATTTAATACAATACAACACAATATAAAATACAACACAACATAGTATAATAATTTTTATTTTTAGAATAATACCACAGGCAATCAAAATTAACAAAGTACAAACATATTGAACTTTCAAGTCGTAGATATTGTCAACCAATCTAAAAAAATAAAGGACAATGAAACATTGATTTCTTTCAGTTCAACCTTTTCAATGGTCAATGTGCAAACTGATTTGAGTTCTCAAAACTTATATTTGAAACTTGTATAAATATAGGCATAGCTTACCAATGTTTCGGTATTATTTCTTTTTGGCACTGGTTGACAACAACTGTGTCTTATTATCATATTAGCTAGTACCATTTCAATGTTAACAAAATCAATTATTGTGTTTGAACTTAAACCATTAAATGGAAAAATCATTAAGGATGGCTTATTAGCAATAGTAGCAAACCGCTGAATTCAAGCTTTCCCAAAAGTGGAAATAGAAACCCTCCTCGTAGTTTCTTAGTTCCAATTTTGCATAATTGGAAAAGGTTAAGTAACAAAAAGGAAACAAAAACGACCACGTAACATACTATAAAATTGCCAATTTCTAGAAGAGAAAAAACTGTCAGAAAAATACTATAACCTTCTTAAGAAAATGTCTATTTTCTTTAGAAAATTCAAAATTTGGTTAATTTTATTCTATCATACGACCACGTAACATCATGATGGCATGTTTTAGAATATCCAAACTTCGCAATGCAGTTCTCTAATTTTTTATACTCAACTTCTAACACTTGTACAATGAGGACCTGAACTTATCTTTCAAGAGCTGCAGCGTTTACGTAAAAGTGATAAAATCTAACCTCTTCTTCATTTTCCATTTGTCAGCATAACTCATTTACCCCTTGAATGAACCCATTCTATACATGCTCTCCTTTAAAAATGTGAACCCGAATATAATTCATAACCAAAATTCGCAATCATAAAATTTAATAAAAATAACCACAGCACAAGGTTATATACCTATTATTTAATATCTCATCAAAGAACGTTCTACAAAATAAAGATGTATGTAAGCCTCGGATTTTTATTGATAACTTTCGAATTTTGACATAAGCAAGGAGCAATGGATATCTTAACCATAAATACCCAAAAAAAATGACGTTTCGTTTAATTTTAACCATTGAATCATAAGCAGACAATAAGTCCGGATTCTAGACAACGGTTTTATCGTATTGAACTCTATACCTCATTTTTCAAAATTGAATCATGAAAACTTATGCTGCTGATATTAATTAAATTTTAACATAAACCTGTTTTGGATATAAAGTTATCACCAATATATATTACTATAATTTCTAAAACCACCAGCAAAAGAACTTAAAAAGATAAGTTTTACTATCATATTAAAATACAAGAATGACACCAAATTGTTACTTTCCACAAAATGTTTGAAAAAATAGACCTAACACACAGAACAAAATTACAACTGCTTTAAAGTGCTACATGGAACCATCTTTGCTAAGCTGACATGATGATGATGAATTAGTTATAAGTCAAGTAGAATATCATCTATTTAAAGTATAACATCTTTAAGTAGTTTGTAAGTGAGATAAAGCTACAAGGACACCCCATATATATATATAAACTCGAGTAAGATACATTTTATTCATATTTTAAAAACTTTCACTGAAATGGGCCAAGAATATAATACTTCCTGTTAGGCTATAAGTGGTATACTTTGGAATTTTGTTATGTTCCTTTAGAATTAGTATTCACCAGAATTACAAAATTTCATAACCATTGTCTAATGTACTAAAAAGAAGAAAGATACTTTATTTGAGAACTGCATATGTACAAACTTTAATCACCTTAATCAATGAGGACTTACTAGAATGACAACCATAAGAACTATGATTACCAAATCCATCAGCAAACTGAGCATATAATAAGAGTAGCTTCCCAAACTTAAAATTTCATAATTTGCTCCTATATTTACAACTCTATTTAGCTGTCACCCATATATCATCTGATTCATTCATATGGATAATAATGTACATACGGCACACATGACTGCATTTAGCAACATGTTCAATGTCTGCTAAAACAATCTACAAAAGAAGCGAAAAGAAAAGGAAAAAAGGCAAGAGCAGAGAAATACAACACAAAACTGTTCGACGAAAGTTAATAAACGGCAAAAACCCTAAAATCATAAAATAGACTAATAACCAATTTGAAAAATAAAAAAATAAAATCGAGCGCTCACCTCCTCGCGACGCTTCTTGAATACAGTGGAACGCGACTAGTTGAATATAGTGGAACGCGGTCGCCTCTGGCCGTGAGAGGAGAGATTGAACGGTAGAGACATGGAAATTGATTAAAACAGCAGAGATGAAAGATCGGAAGTTGTTAAATTTAGGGTTGGAAATTTGGAAATTTGGAATGAAATTGATTAAAACAGCGTCTGCGTGATGGAGGGAAATGAAGCGTGATGGAGGGAAATGTATATTTGGGGGCGGGCTCTCTTTTGCAAAGCGTTACTTAGGTTTAGGTTAGGAAATTGATTAAGTCAGTAGAGAGTTGAATGAGAGTTAACCACATTAATAGCGCTTTACCATATCGAGCTATCTATTGGCGTAATAAGTAGTGAATTTTGTTGTAGTGAATCCATCATCCAACAGTCAAAAATCACAACAATCAACCAATTATCGATAATCGGGGATTTTACCAGCAGTTATTTCTAATTCAATTTAACTAACAAATTCAAATTCTATCAATTAATTTCAATGTCGATTTAAATAGCAATTTAATTTATCATACACAATCAGTAAATCTAAATCACATCATAACCTTAAATTTAACTAACATATAAAAAATTATTTTAGTCAATTGTGAGTGTATAAAACACTCACCTTTCATTTGAAATTGCAAATAATTTCAGCTTCAAATAAATTCCAGCTCGATCTCATATCGTAGACGACATCAATACAAAATCTCAGCAACTCATTTCATGCAAAATGAACCTCGTATGAGAGAGTTACTATTTTATCAATATAACGATAATTAAAATTTTAAATTAACAAATATAAAATAAATAAATAAAAAAGCTACCTTCATTTCCTCGTTCAAACGCAGAGCCTTCCCATCTCCTTCCTCTAGGAAAAATGTGATCCTATCCTCACGTTTTTTTAAAGTTGATCGCCTCCACTTCAGCCTAGCAGCCATCGATCAAAACCCACACCGACTGCTCCATTAACGCGCACTCGCACAATGCTCGAAGCCCTAAAACCTAAGCTTGACTGCCGCTGACATGCCTCGTGCCCATCAACGGCTGTTGTTGTGCTACCACTTCTAGATTTCCCATGTCGTTCGCAATTAGCAGGCGATCAGTTGGCTTTTATATATTTTTTTAAAAGTCGATTTGATGTTTCTGCTTCTTTGAATCTCGATCGGCTGTCACTTGTTTTTAATTTGAATGCTAAGATTCGAAGAAAAGGGGAGAGGAGAGATATACGGTGAAGATAATATCAACGTGCCTTTGAATAGTATTGTTTGATTTTTTATATATTATTATTTAATTTAGGAATATCTAGCCTAAGTCGTTCTAAATTTCTTAAGCTCCAAACGAAGCGTATCGCCTGACGTTTATAATGTTTTACCTACATTTCAAATGCAATAGAACTAGTTTCGAGGCCTAACTCGATGGTATGTGGAAGATATTTTTCAAAGTCAAGTTATTTTATTGAATTCCTTTAAATTGATTTGTATGCATTTCAAGCTCGCACGGTCAGACGACAATTCCGATCGCTACGAATCTTGAAATCCTATAATAATTCACTATTACGGATCTAATAAAACTAGTTTCGTCGAAATCCAAGAAAGTGGCCAAAATAGCTATTTTTACTCGTCAATTTAAAATATAAAAATTTCAACTTTTAATTATTCGAATTTAAATCAAATTTTAAATGTTAACCATCTTCATTCGTATTTATATAAAATTTAAATCAATTTTCGATGCCATTTCATTCATACTTAATGCAGCATTCAATTATCCAAATAATTTTTAGTATTAAATTTAAAAATTTTAATTATCCAATAAATCAATATAAAAAATCATTCAATTCCAAATAAATTTTAGTTACCAACATTATTTTATTTCTATCTAAATAATTCACAATTATTATTCAACTCCATTTATTGATTATGAACACAGTTAATATATCGAATTTCATTTCAATACTTGTTACCGCCAAATCTTCGAAGTTAGTTATTTCAAAAATTTATTCAAGTTCATATCCAATAACTTACATTCAAAATCATTAAACCTTTATTTTTAACCAATTTTTATTCAATAATTATATCAAATTCTAGAATTTAAAATAGTTAAAAATATGAGTCGTTACAAACGACTTCATCCATCGAATTCGTGGAGTTAGTTTGGTAATTTTAATTTTAATTTTTTGTGTTATTAATAATTTATAAATTGATCCTAAGTTTGATTCTCAAAATTCGCCTTTTATTTTGTTTCGTTTTATGAATCTTGGATTTAAGTCCAACGCGTTGTACATGTGAAATTTATTCTTTACGTTGACCGGAGAGCATAGTCATTGGCTCGTTACAGTTAAATCTGATTTGCCTACTTTCCACAAGTAAATTGATTGGTAAACTTATTGTCTTTTCTTTTCTAAAGCCTATGTGACTGACTTTTGTTTTCCCATAGAGATAATTAGATGGCTTACATGTAACTTTTGTTTTTCCTATAGAGACAATTAGATAGCTTACATGTATTTACGCAAGGATGGTATGCTTATAGTAGAAGTTAAAATGAATTTCATTGAATTTGGTGGTGATGTTTTGCTTTAACATGACCATTATATAAGCCTAGTTTTATGGCCTGGGTACTTCGCAGGGCTAATGGTTGCTTTTGGGAGCCCATTTTGGTTATATATTTTTTCTTGTATTTTTTTCAAGATAAAATTCAGTCATTCGCTTGTAGTTTTTTGAAAAATTATATTAATATAATAGGAAAATAGTATAAGCGGGTCGGTAAATTACTGTGTTTTGAAGAAAGAAAATGCCATTGTTTTACCAATAAAAATGGTATAGTAAATTTATCGTTAGCGTATCCGTAGTAATAGTATACCAACTTAGCTAAAAATAGTAATAAAGTAATCAATGATGACATGGGAACATGAACTTTATCTATGTCATGATGGCATGGGAACATGAACTTTGTTTATGTCGTAACTTTATTTATTATGCGCAGAATGACAATACGGTGTCGTTCAAAAAGTAGGCGAAAATAAAATATAATGCCATCCAAAACTTAAACCAATGAAGTCATACTATTGTCGATAGTCAATTATATGGTGCACAATAACACTGAGTGGGTATAAAAAACATGTGGATAATTTGAAGACTGTAATTAGCAGCAAATAACAATATAAGTAGCACCACTTTAAATTATGCACACTTTTTATGACATTTGGAGTATACACTTGTATATGATTATATGTTGAATTAAATTTTATCAGTTAAAAAGATAAGGGATTGTTAAATTTAGAGGATTGTTGGAAAGACCTCACTTTTGTTTAAGGGGAATACAATTTTAGGGGGATTATAGTCAAACTGAAATTTATTATGAGGGGTGTTCAATTGTTGACATACTTTGTACCCTAAATTAAGTTTTTACCCTTTAAAATATCATGTTCAGGTGATGAAAACTGCACATACTATGTTTTATATAATAAGATTAAATATCCAAGGTTATTTGGACCTAATGTTCAAATTCACGTTATACTAGATTAATTAGGCTGAGATGGATGAAAAGTTTGGACAGAGAGTGATTCAATGTTTTCAAACGTAGTTAAAAACTACAACAGAATATGTATCCTTCTTGATCATATATATTTCACACTTGAACAAATTTAAACTGAAATAGAATATTCAGATTTTCATCTTATATTATAGGCTGATTGTTTGAACTCTAGGCTGTCTAATAAAGTAAGACTGAAAGTGTCCCCTTTTGGCTTGTATACTCTTCTAATAAACAAGAGGCACGTTGCTTATTCCATATCTTTTATACTTTTATACCCAGGAAGCTCTCCATTACCTGTATTATATGCTGCAGCTAACATTCCAGTTGAATCTGAAATTCAAGCCCTATTTGATGACAAAAATCCTCCTTCAACTAATGCTTTTTTAGCCATGTTTGTTTCTAACCCTATCCATGCTTATAAATCTTACGACGGATGCTCATGTTGAGCCTACTGTTGCAGGCTTGCAGAGCACATGTTCAAGTTCATGTTGTAGGGTATGTAACTTGTAATCTCTCCTTCTACCACATACGCTGCACTTCATGCTCTCGCTATCCGTTATAAATGGTCGACCGTCTGATCAAGATCCAAGGGATGAGGTTAAGCCATAAAGGCAGTGAGTGCATGTGTGATTGGTTAATGCACTGACTATATATTACATGGGAGGACATTAAGTGCATCATTTAGGTGTTTTTTTGTAATTTTTGCATACACGTGAATAAAAGAAGTGAGGACAATGTTGAAGCATATAAATGAATTATTGGGGCAAGAAAAATAAAAATAAATAAATAAATGGAAAAAAATTTCTTAATTTGATGTTTAATCCAACACATTAACAAATACATTAACACAAGAAAACAAATTCTTTCCGATTTTCCATATTTCAGGTTTGTGGAAGTGAAACCAAAGTACACGAAATAATATGAGCATATTTTAGATTTGTTATATTTCAGGTTTTTAGAGATTATTGTGTACTTTATGTTCGTAGCAGGTGTTGTGTTTTGTTTTGCTTCCAACTTAGTAACTTTGTGTTCATTTAAAGAATGGTCAAAACATAAAATTGTTGAGTGGTTAAATATTTCACACTTTGAGTGGTCAAAACATTAAATAGTTGAGTTCATTTGAAGACTGGACAAGACTGGTTTCCAAAAAAAGTATAATATTATGTATGGCTGGTTACTAGATTTTTCGTAGTTTTTTTTAACCTTGTAAAATATTATATATGAAATGTTAACAATCACTGACATTTTGATGCTTATTTGACATAAACAGGACCACTGTTGTAGGTGCTAGAGAGGATATCAAAAAGAAAGTAAGATGAAATCAACTATTTGACTGGTATATTAGTAAGTTATTGATGCAGACATGTATGATGTGCTATGTATGGACATGGATAAAGATGTTTGAACGGTATGTATGTATTATTATGTATAGACATAGGTAAAGATGTTTGACCCAATATGAACGAAATATTATGTCTGGATATGGAAAAGTTGTTTGAATAAGATGTATGAAATATTGTGCTTTGATTTACATAATTTTTGTTTTCGAAAATCTGTAATATTTATATGGAATAAGAAATGGATGAAAGTGGATATTATACATGTGGAAAGCTAACGCAGTAGCAGCAAAAATTCTATAATTAATATAACATTCAATAGCGTTTCATAAACACTATCGTATACCAAACGCTATATAAATAAGCATCATAGACGCTATAAAAATACACATATGAAACACCATAGAAAATATATGATAACATTAAATAAACGCCATAGAAATATGCACAAAAACGCTATAGAAAGTATGCATGACAAACGCTATAGAAGTATGCAAAAAAATGGCTTTAGAAATAAACATAAAATACGCTACAGAAATTAACCATGGGATATATTTCCTATAGCGTTTTATCTTAATAGCACTAAGAAAACAATATAGAAAATATATTTTTCATAGCATATTATTTCCTGCTATTTAAAATTTATGGTCTACCATAGCATATCGTCCCACAACAATCTCTGAAACGCTGTGGTAAGGTATAATAGCATTTCTTAAAGTATTGAACAGGTTTAGAACGACATTTGATATGCAAGAGAATCTGAAGAAACCAAATGATTAACTAAGATCAGAATCGATGGAAGACCGGAGAGCTCAACAACTGAAGGATATTACTCATGGAACTTGTTCTTGACCAAGCACGCCTTACATTCGAAAGGCCTAGAAAATTTCTACCGGACTTAGAAGATCAAAATAAGAACAAAACGATTCATGAGCATAGAAACACATGTAGAAGGCCTAGAAAATGGAGCTATGGAAGTTTAGACAAGAATTTGGCTAAGTAAATAGGCTGGCCTCTAGCTAAAATAGGTCGACCCCGAGTTAAATAGGTTGGCCCTAACCTGTTTCTACCTTGTTTCTGCCTCCTACATGCCATATACCTTTTGGCAACTCGAATAACTCATGGTTAAGTGACTTTCAATGATTTGGATGAGCAATTCCTAGATTTGAAGAGATGATAGCTAAAATGGCAGGATAACTCAAGTGATGATCGAACGATCACCAAAATCAACCAATAAGCGACGAAAGCAGCATAGGACAAATCAATATGAAGTTAAAAAGGCGATGCAAGAAAGTTAGAGTTATTGCCAACTGAGGAAATAACTCGATTCCGAGTTATTTTAATAACTCGAGGGGATGTTGTGACTTCTCGTTGACTTTGGATCGATGTTTGGACTCTGTTGCAAGCGAGCTTCTGACTCCATATCTCAGTTTCCCTATAAATACAAGCCTAGTTGCAATAAAATGAGATCTGATCTCTCTACCATTTGAGACTTCTCCTTCCTCGCATCTTACCTCTCCTCCATTAAAGTCACAAACGAAGCCACTATTTACCGTTCTAGAACTTAGACATCAAATATCTAGTACTAGTGACTCTCAAACTCTCTAGAAACATCATTATAAATCTGAGATCTACTAGATTATGGTCAGATCCGATATAACTAGTTGTAATTCAGAGAGAGAATAACTAATAAGGAGATTAAATTGAACGTGGCCCGGAGAGTACGCCGAACCACTATAAAAACTATTGTGTCTCCATTTACTTTTTCTGCTTTTTTCTTTCACTTTTAATATAACTGGCGCTTTCAATTGATTTTTGAATGTTGATCCATTTCTTAGGCTAACAAATACGCTTTCCTAGAATAACATTACTAGTAAATAGAATTGAGATAATTCACAGAAAATTCAAGCTATGAAATTATATTGAACATGTAGAAAAATGAATTTTAATGTTATATAGGTTGTGATATCCTCCCCATGGTAACATAGTGCAAAGGATTACCGATAAAGTTAAACATATGCAACTTTAGAATTGAAATCGAGATTGGTCTCATTGTTCTAAAAAATTAGTGGTTATTGAATAACAGATTCAATTACCCTCTGAATTTCGATATATTTTAATTGTTCAAAGGGAGTTGCTTGGAAAATCATTTAAAAGCGATTGTGATTTACGTTTGCTGTCTGATTGGCTAGGCTCTTCTTCCTTGATTAATTTATACTTTTTACAGTTGCGGTTGGATCTTCCAATTATTGTCTTAGCCAATACCAAAGCAAGTGACACCTTGATCGCTTAAGAGCATTCCCAACTGAATGGTTGAACTCCAAAAAGGGGTGGGTGAGTTCAAAAATGGGCACACCACCTACTGTCGGGATCACTTTAATGGTCCTGACAATCACTGGATCATCCAGCATTAACAGTAATGTTGGATAACTTGTGTATTTAGATTTAATTATTAACCACGTGCATTGAAAATTTATGGACGTAAGTTTATTCACATTATTAATGCTGGATAACTCAGTATATTGTTGGAGGCACTGCTGGGTCGGTCATTATGGATTGGTGGAAGAAAATATTATTTTAACCCAATGACCATCTATTGCTAATGCCCAAGGAGAGTTTTCTTGACATTTTTGTCGTTAAATTTAATTTCAACTATAGTTACTCTTCAAATGTTTCGGTTTCAAATTAAAATCGGCTATCTATTAGGAATTCGGAGTAAAGTATTCGGAAATTTAGACGACAGACAAAAATGAGTGCTCTTCTCGTTTGTAGCTTTTGACTTCTTTTCCTATGCCCGACAGTTCTACTTTTCTTGCCGACTGTCTGTCTCCTCGATTAGTGTCATAATTGTTGCAATTCACCCTTCACTCTTCCATTATATAGCTTTAAAAGACGACATTTGCATCCTCCATCTCATTGTTTTTGTAATCTGTAGCAACATCCATAATAGAAAGTTTCACGTGGTTAATGATTTCTTCCCTCGCGAATCGACTATTTTCACATAAGATACAAGCCAATCTCACCTAAAATTTGTCAGGTTGATTCTTAAAATAAAAATTAACTGCAGTTTGGAAGCTAAAAAACAGTTACGTCATAGAGAATAGAGATGGTATTTTTCACGACTAACTTTCAATTTTAAAGAGTTTTAGACGAAAGTTTAACATGTGTTCGGAAGGTCAAAACCAACCGACTCTGATGATCATCAAAATAATATTACCTTCTGAATTTACTGGGTACATTTAGCATACTAAACTCAACCGGACTTTTCTTTTCCTAAAGAATTCAACCGTTGGATACGCAATCTATGGCTCATATTGTGTGATAGTTGCAAGCCTTAATATTACGTAAAATTGGTAGAATTTTCGTACGTAATTCCGACATAATTATACGGAGGGACAGTGCATTAAAACGTGTATTTATGAAGGAGGCTTCTGATATACAAAGTCAAATTTCAACTTCAAACATTAGCTGGCACATACCTACTTTGATTGGTAATCTTGCGTTAACTTGATTATTTTTCCATTTCATATGCTATCGAGTCCATCATCAACTCTTAAATAATATTCCTATTAATTAAGACGTATGTTTTCAAACTATACTGCTGTTCATCCTTCAACATTCAAGTTGTAGGTGCAGAAGAAAAAAAAGCCTGAAGATTATCTGGTACTACTTTCTTTCTTGCTTTATACGTTAAAATTTCTTAGTTTCATGTATGTTTTTCTCTCCTATTCATTGATTCTCATGTTGAGTACGTAATTGCTATTTTTTGTTAATTTCGATTAATTGGCAAGATCATTTGCTTTATTATTTTTTCCATTTATCTGATAAATTGAGGTTATGTATCTAATTTCAAACTTTAAGGTGTAAATAGCGACTTATGTACTTTTATTCCTATTTACAAAGTCATTCAAAAGCAATAAAATGGGCTGTATATCATCAAAAATCATGGCAAAATCTTCAAGCTTTAGGGAGGAATTCAATCGAAGCATGAGAAGAAGGACTATCAATATCGAAGATCGTACAGAAATGTCAATTTCAAATCCAATCATCAAAGCCGAAGTGCCTGAAAGTAAGGACATAGAAATCATAAATGCATGGGAGTTGCTAGGAGAAGACGAACAAAATAATCAAGGAGAAGATCATGCAAATTCAGGTAAAAACTTCACAGCGAATCATTCTAGAAGTTTTCGTACCGTAGAAGATTTTGATGCAATGCAATTAGAGATGAAGCAAGAAAACGAGAAGGGTTTGAAGAGAAAGGCAGTTGCAAAAGAACTGAAAGCTCTAAATATTTCGAGTTCGAACTTCGAGTTTACAAGGGAGGGGAGCTTGAAAGATTGGATATTGCTGAAAGGTATCGAAGTGTGTTCACCAGGATCATATGTGACTCCTAAATTCGGCAATATGGTTGAACAAGGTGTAAACAATAGTACTAAGGATAATAAGAATACTGTATTTGATCCTGAATTGGTCGAACAATTTGAAAACGCTATGAATGAACTGAAAGAGGAAGAAGAAAGCATTATTCAAGAGATTATAGATAGTTTGGAGGTTTAAAATGAAAACTCGAAGTGATTTTACCTGATCTTTTGGTAATGTTTTGAGATTGAATTCTGATACGGTTCAGACAATAGGAAGATAGTTTCTAGAGGAAGAGGTATAGACAAAAAGAAAGAGAGAAGTTTACCCCGAATTCAACCTGCATTTTTCATTCACTCAACATGAATGAATTTGTACATATTCTTGTAACTAAGTCGTCCACATGGACCAGTATAAAATCAGTTCCAATTTCAGCCATAACAAATGTTTGTTGTGGTTTTCTTTTCTTGGCTGCATGGTCTGGGAATAGTAGTGGCCCAAGTTTTTTGTGTGCAGTCAAAGTTGTATTGCTTAATTGAAGGAACATGCTTACCAAATGATTGCAGTGAAGTCCAAAGATAAATAAAAACGTGAATGCATTTTATTACTTGTGTAAGATGTTATCATGCTTGGTGTAACATGTTATCCCGACAATGGAATTCTTTTTAACTTCTATTCCTATGTCCGCGGAAGCGGCACAATGGAAATGCGTCTTGGGTTTTGATAAAAAGACGCAGATTTGATTTCTAACATGCGCTTCTCTATCCTATATAAATTTATCCGGAAGTATGGGAGCTTGGATCAGCAGATGATTTACTATACCTTCTCCAGGAGTTTACCGGTCCGTCGAGTTCTCCTGGATTTTCAAAAAATAAGCAAATAAATAAATAATAAAAGCTTTAGCTCAAGTACATTGCAGAAACTTTGCACTATGTTCTGACCTAGGATGCATCGATACGAGTGCACAAGTATCAAATTCTCAACGTTTGAATGATAGTTGAAATATCATCTTGATTTGAATAGTTGAATGAACTAGTTATTATAATTACTGTACAATGATTTGGATAAACAATCATCACGATTAATTTAAAAATACAAGGAAAAATTGATGATTTTGCCTTTTTGCCAACGAATAATCGAATCTCACCAAGTTTAAAAGGGTTTAGTGAGTCCTTATTTTCTAAGATGATATAGCGGAAAGAGACTCAAAAACCGTTTTTCATGGCAATGATCTATTTCTAAAACCCTAAACCATTAACACTGACGTCTCTATTTTCCCTTTAAAAAAAGACCAAAAATCCACGTACAAATGAAAAAAGTATATACATATAATCAAATTTCACTTAAGTCTAAAAAAATTTAAAAATTTATAAATACATTGCTGAAAATCCAAATTATGTCAAATAAATATGCAGTTTTTTCAAAAATGCAAAACATACAAACAGACATTGCATTCTTTGTGTAAAAAATGTTAAAAAGAAAACATAAGTTAAAAAAGTGTAGCACATACGCATTTTTGCACTTTTAGAAAACCAAATGTGAATGATTAGAAAAAATAAATAAAAGAAAATGATTAAATACATTAGGAAGAACATTGTAACACTCCATTAGCGAGAAAAAAAGTACAAAACCTTTTTTCTAACATTTTTTTTTGCACGAAGTAAGGCTGATATAAATTTTCAAAAAAATTTCATGCAAAAGGGATTACATTATTTGCAATACATTCAGATACAAGTATAAATTTGCGTCTTACATGTGCTGAAAATATAACATGAAAAAAAACAAGTTCTTTAAAAATTGCAGATATTATGTACTTCACCCAAAAAATATCAAAAACGAAAATTAAAAAATGCAAATTACCCATTAAAAAATTAAAACAAAATGAAGAATATACAGTTACATAGATGAATATTTAGCACTAAAAGTGCAAAAATAAAATTAAACTTTGAAAGTATGTGTCTCATTAATTTTCAAATTTTAAAAAAACATATAAAATTCAATGAAACTTCCCATATTTGCGAGCCTTTGATTTTGTATGGATTTCCATTTATATTTTGCAAGGCAATCTAGTTTTTTAAGTGGCCAGTCTACTTTTATCAAAAGAAAGAAGAAAAATGTTTTAAGCACAAAAGAATGGAAGACTGCAAAAACCACTAAGAAGGGAACATAACTAACCTTCATCATTAGAGGAACAATCATTACCATCTATGTTAACATGCTTTTGAGTCAAACCAGATTTCTACTAAACTTAAAAAATTCAAACGACGACGAAACGATTTATAAACTTGGAGGCACATTTAAAAGGACTAAAAAATTGAACAACTAATAAAAAAGATTGAAGTGGATGTTGGTCGGAGATTACGTCGAACCACTACAAATCTTTTGTGTGTTATTTACTTTTCTACTATCTTTACTTACTCGATCTGGAATTTCTATTACTTTTATGTTTATTTAATCCGAACTGGTGCTTTCATATTGATTCTGGATGTTGATTCTTTTTGTGATAACATTTTGGTGCTTTCACTGAGAGCAAAAATCCAAATTTGAAGCTTGAATATAAGATTGGGAGAAGATGAGCATGCCTAACACTAGATCTAGTGTTGGTGGAAGTCAACCAGAGCCTGGGGGGAGACAAGAGGCATCCTCAAATTCTCACCAATCCATCTATGTGATCAAGGAAGTGATGGAGAGAATGATGAAGGAAATGCAAGATGGGATAATAACTAAACAACAAGAGATGCTGAAAGGATTATTCCAAAGGATTGGATAAGGAATAGCTAGAGCAGCAGAAATTCAAAACCAAAGACAAGGAGCTGACATAGGAGCATCTGGAGTTGGAGCGGAGCAAACAGGAACAGTGTTCTTACAAACAAAACAGCTCGATACCAACCCAAGCCAAATCAGTACAGAAAGGATTACATTAGGGGCAATGTTTGTGTGACTGCTGAAATGTTGGGAATGGACAACGAAGGAGCTAGAAACACAAATCAAAATGTAAACGCACAACAACCGGAGGGATATGTGCCAGAACTTCTCCGTATGAATGGAGGATAGAATGAAACCAGAGCTGTAGATCAGAACACTAATGTGCGATGAGAGGAATATATGCCAGAGTATGTGCTAGAATTCCCCAACAGGAACAGGGGGAAAAGTTTTGCTTTTGGATGGAGACCTTACTTGGATGGTAAAAATCAGTTGTTGGGTTGGTAAGAAGAATGATTAGAGGTGGACCACCAAATCAAAGCTCGGAGGACGTGAACAGGATCCATTCACTTCCAATATCCAAAATGCGTGAAATCCTCCCGATTTCAAGCTTTCGAGGCTAGAAATGTACGATGGAAAGTCAAATCTTACAATTTATCTAATGAAATACATCCGACATATGGAGGTGTTGGGTGCTTCTAAGGAGATAATAGGACGGGGTTTCCTACTATACTTGAGGGATTTGGCGGCATGTGGTTTAGCCGGTTGGAGAATGGGTTCATTAGCATGTGGATCAATTTGGTGAGTAAATTCTTGAGGCGGTTCAGAGTTCATGTCTCGCAATCAATATGTGATGACGCTATCAAACATGAAAAAATGTCCTAGAGAGACCTTGAGAAGCTATCTGATAAGATGCAACACGGCAGCTGCGGCCGTCGATAAGCCGGGTCCATCTATAGTCTTAACAGTGGTAGTATCTAAAGTCGCGAGCAAGACCGACTTCAAAGTAGCACCGGAGAGGGATCCATCAATGGATCTTACAGAGTTCTACCATGAAGCCAAAGGACATTTGTGTCAAGAAGATGCCGAAGTTAAGGATGCTGAAGTTAATGCTGTGAATAACAAAGGGCTTTCCGGAGTAGGAAATGGAAAAGACAAAGGAAACTGGTGACGACTTCGGGGAACCGAAATAATAAAGAAGGGAACAAAAAATCTCTTCCTACACTGACTTGACTGAAACCTCGGAGTGGATATATATGGATACTGGGGGCAGATCATTCATCAGAATCTAATTAGGAGAGAACCTACTAATCAGGAGAAACGATCTAGAGAGTTTTGCGTCTTCTATGAGCTGGACGGACATGAAATGAATGAGTGCCGACACCTTCCTGATCTAATAGAACTGGTTTGGAGCATCCAACTGCAATAGTATGTAAGGAATTGAACTGCAATGGTGCGACCGAAGCTTCACCAATTACAATGAATATGTCAAGGAATAATCAAGGATCTGGTCCGAGGCTCGAAATCCCATGATCGGGATGAACAGGAGTCGAACATGATTCCCATGCATTACTTTTTATTTCTTTTCTTGTATTATTCTTTTTGCATTATGTAATAAAATAATAACCTCGGGCCAATTACACGTGTATGAGATCCCAAATGGTCCCTAGGCATGTTCTGAGTCGGGTGCCTGACATGACTATTTTGGATGAAGATAACCTCGGACCGCTTACACGTGTACAAGATTTGAGACTTAAATTGGTCTCTAGGCACGTTATGAGTCAGATGTCCGAGATGAACGCTTAGGATTTTTGCTAGTTTGCTTCGCTTTGATTTGAATATTTGACTTTTGAAAACTCCACATTAAATGTGATGACTAATATGATCGCTTTTAAGTCTCGTCTAGATAGACGGGGTCGGAGTGCAGGGTGTAAGTCCCCTCGTCAAAGAGCAAGTGGATGAGCTTGTATGATATTGATTGCTTTTAAGCCACGTCTAGAGAGATAGGGTCGGAGTGCAGGATGCAAGTCCCCCTCATGGAGACCGAGCGGATGGGCTTGTATAGATTGGATTACTTTGAGCTACCATCCGGAGAGACGGAGCCAGAGTGCAAGAAGTAAGTCACATCGCTGGAGAGTGAGTGGATGGGCTTGCTTGTCATTGAGTCCTCTTGTCGGAGAGTAAGTAGATTGGGCTTAGTAAAAACCCAGAGAGGTGAAGGGTAGGTCCCATTACCAAAGAGTGAGTGATTGGGCCTACTCAATTGTCGGGTCCCCTTGTCGAAGAGAAGGCGGATCGAACTCTACAAGTGACCACCAAAAAGATTGAACCCTAGAGTGGATGAAGAGTGGTCCGAAGAGATCAAGTCCTAGATTGAAAGATGAATGGTTTGGTGAGACCATGCCCAGAGTGAATGAAAATTGGATAAATGTATTTGGATGCCTTACAATTGGAGAAAGGATGATAAGCTCTGCGCGGACATAAGATGACTTATATTTAAGAGATGGTACTTCTAGAAGATAGATCAGGATTTACATAGCCAAAAAGCTTGATTTGCGTAGTCAGAGAGCTTGATTTTGATTGAACCTGCCGGAGGGTTAGACTAGAATATCCAGAGAGCTCAATATTGGAATTTATTTATGGATTGCTGGAACTTGTTCTTAAGCAAAACACACCTTACATTCGAAAGGCGTACTTTAAGGGGGATGTCAACCCACTTTTGAGCTAAAGCAGATTTTAGCTGGACTTAGAAGATTCAAACGAGGATGAAACAATTTGGAAACTTGAAGGCACACTTAAAAGGACTAGAGAATTAAGATCAGGAAATTTGGTTGGAAAATTTGCTAAGTCCTTAACCCAACCCCGAGTTAAGGATTTGATAAGTTAAGGATTTGAGTTGGTACCAAGTTAAGTATTTGAGTTGGTGCCGAATTATCACTAAAGCATCTTCAACTGGACATAGAAGATTGAATTGAAATCGAAAGGACTTGAAATTTGGCAAGAGCATTTAGAAAAGGCAAAAGAAGGACTTTCACAATGATTGGGCAAAGCACCTAAACTCAGCCCCAAGTTAAGGACCTTAACTCGGCACAGAGTTTACAATTTGACTGGGGTCGGCTTGGGTCTTTGGGCATGATTTCGTAATATCTCCTGGACTTCATTGATATTTGGCCTTTAATTGTTTTTTTTTCGAATTCCCCTATAAATACCAACCCACATGCTACCAGAAAATGATCTTCTCTCTATTGGATTTCCATTAACATTCTTAGACTTGGAGCTTCCATTAAATCTTCTTTAATTCTATTCTCTACAACATACTCTCTTAATAACATTATAAATCTGAGATCCACTTGATTCAGGTCAGACCTGAGATAACTAGTTGTAATCTAGAGAAAGAACGACTAATAAAAAAGATTAAAGTGGTAGTAAGCTGAAGATTATGCAGAACCACTATAAAACTTTTGTGTATTCTTTACTTTTCTGCTATCTTTACCTGATCTGGGAGTTTTATCGCCTTTCTATTTATTTAATTCGAACTGGTGCTTTCATTTTGATTTTGAATGTTGATCCATTTTTTGGTTTAAAAACCTAAACTAGAATCGAGACTAGCGACATCAACAAAACGAAAGAAAAGACAGCGTAGGTCATGAACATAGTCCATTGAGTCACTATAGAAAATGTAACGCCTATGAGCCATCCCCTAATAGCTTTTAGTTCCAAATCTCTTTTTCACCTTAAGAAGATATCTATAGGGCATCTCCAAAAACGTGGTAAAGTAAATACCTATCTTCATTGTCATTCCTGAAACAAACTTAAAGTAAGAGTACTCGCTCATCATTTTATTATATCAAAAGCAAAACTGCTCGATTGAGTTACAAATGATAGGCATAGAGTAGCCAAGTAGCTTCAGTATAGGAGCAATTATAGACATAAGCGGCAGATCACTTATGAAAGATGACTGAGCTGCTATGACAATGTCGATGAGCAGAGGCTAAGGGATAATTAGCACAGATTAATCATCAAATGGCTCAGTTGAAGATTGGTGCATTTTAGGAACCCACTACCTAATAGGAGGGCGAGACAGAGGGACCTTGGGAGGAATAGCCAACATAGTCACATCAGAAGAGTGGCATGACGAATAAGGTCCATGCTTGCAATTATCTGATGTATGACCAAAAGATAAACAGGTAATGCATATGTGAGGCTTCAAACTATAATGAACATAACCAAATGATATGTTCCATTTTACTGATCTTACGTTAAGTTTGGTTGGAAGTAGCATATATAGTTTAATCTCAGTCAATGCCTTTGCATATACGAGCTTTCTTATTGCCACCATATTAGCATCAAAACATGTAATTCACTGATAAGGTTAGCAATCCAGTCAATTCCAACCATAGGTTGAAGAACAAAAGGAATATTGGAGAAGTGAGTCAAAACATAGATAGAGTTCTTTTCCAATTTAGTAGACAGACTCCAAGTTGTGATGATGAATGGCTTGCCTTTAATGAAAGTTTGTTTAGACTCTAGAATGCATTATATTTCATCCAAATTAGAAAAGCAAAAGTTAATCACAAAATTTTCAAAATGCACACCAAATGAACCTTTAAATCTTCACATATGCCTACATTGTGCATGAACTATATGATAATAAGGATTGGAATCAAGGAAGAAACCAACAAGATTATCTTTTAAATACTCACAACTGGCCTTATAAATGTCTTTTGACGATATTACAATGCCATCTTCCTCAACCATCTAAAATTTCCTTGGAACATACGCTCCTGTATTTTTTGGAAGCTTTGAAAATAATGACAACCATCTTTGTAGAGAAGGGAATTGAAAATTTTCATTAGGCATGGAGGGGCTTGCTCTTTTGATGCTATCAACGTTTGGGGTTCTGTTTTGCAACTTGCATCCATATTTATTTTGAATAAAATAATATCAATTTTTCAAAGATCTAGTGTAAAATTGAGGGGTTGGCTAGTTTTATTAGAGTTGTCGGAGAAAATAGGCCACTATTGTCAATCATAATTATGTTGAAGTCTTTCCAATCCGTCCACTTTAAAATAAGGACCTGACACAAGTTTCTTCAATTCAAACATAATACAAACTCAAGTCAGTTTCTACCATTTTAGTTTCCACAAAACTAAATGTGATAATGTTATTTAAAATTTTGTTTTATTTCATTTTTTTTTAGCAAAATGTATTCTTGAATCCATAATATCTAAATATCATCGTTTGACGCTATTAAAAATAGTTTAAGTAACTTAAATAGTTTGAGAAATAAAATTGAAATGAATGATCATTAGCTTGTTAATATATGTTCTATTTTTATTAAAATTATAAGTTTGAACAATAATTCTTTACTCACTTCGACTATAGATTTTATTGGATTAGGTGCATCGGTCAATTGGAGAAAGAGGGCAAATTTCAAAACAAAAATCTTTTTAATTCATTATGCACTAGATTTTTATAGTGTTACCATGAATAATTTTCTATTTATATTAGATCATATTTAACGTTATTAATAAATTTTATATGAATTTATATTTAATTATATATCAATTTAAAATTGGACTCGCAATATTGTAAGTTTGTATAAATAATTAAAATATATTTATTTAATTTGTATTTATTTGTTCATATATCGATTTTTAGATATATAAATATCATTTCTAATTATTTGTATACCATATATTCAAATATAATATTTGGAAAATAGTTTCACTAATAATTTTAATAACTCTTTATTAATTATAATATTTAATAAAGTAATTTATTCATTGATTCGAACAATATTTATTCAAATGTAAAATTTAATAACATACCATTTTCTTATAAAAAAGGTAATACTTCATCCAAAATCGAATATTAATTATTTGAACAAAGCTAATAACGTCCTTATATACAAATTTCTAATTAATAACATCAAAATTATATATCTAATTATTATTGTATTACTTTATATTTACAGTGTCATACAAGTATATAATAACTGTTAGATAATTAAAATATGTCCTGAATTTGAATACAAGCTCAATGAACTTAGTTGCACAAAAAATAGAATTCTTGTAGGAGAGTTATGAGGTTTATAAGTAATAGGATTATTTATGTGAATAATAAATAAGCTAGGGCATAAATACAAATTTCCATAACTCTTCTATAATTGCCTTTCCTCCCTGATGAACCAATGATTGGTATGCTCAGTTTCGACCATCGAATTCTTCAAGCATATGCCGTTAAATCCTATAGCATCACCATCGTTTACATCAGCACTTCAAAATGAACCATCCAATGTCCAACATGTATGCTTTGATCAACTATGCCACCTTCTAGGGATTATATGCCAAAACCCTAATTTGGCAATATATATTGCCACAATACGATATGATCAACCCCATGACCCTTATCGTAACGTGCTCAATAAGTGAACTTCCCTATGACCTGAGCGATGCCTCTGTTGTCTCTTTGTTGATGTCGAACCAGAGAACATCAAGCATTGTGATCTTTTACCATGAATTTTCGATGTACCTATTATTGTATCAAAGAAACACTCATTTCGTTCCATTGTATTGTTGTGACTAATAATCTAGCGCCTTACTTAATGGTATTTCACAAAATCGATTTGTATCCAATATTATTACATAGATGGCTTCCTATTTGATTCCACTAATTGATTATACATTGAACCACCATTGTTGCCTCTCAAAGAACATTTTTTATCTCTAATTCGGTAAATGGTATACAAAACCAACCAAAATAACTTAATGTTTGAGTAATCTTTCGCAATAAATAGAGGCTCCATAGGTGCATTTAGTATCGGATGTTACAAAATATCTCTATGCCATACATTAATTGTTAATTAGCCCCATCAGCCTAATTAAATAATGAATCATTTAACTACTATCAACATGGATAGTCCTCTAAATATTAATCTATATTTATAATTTCGGCTATCATAATATTTACAATTTAATAAATAATGTTTTTGGCCTATATAAATAATTAAATAAGTATGTAAAAATTATATATTTTAATAATGAAATTTTTAATCCTCTAATTAATAAAATAATAGTTAAATCAATATAACAATTACATTATTCTCTCCATGATGATTTGCAATATTTATAAATTATTTTATTTAAGTTAGTTTTAGATGCATTTTGAAAGTTGCAATTGTAAGACTCAAAAGTGTGAACTTAGCCCACAATAATATTTAAGCAATTTAAATATTAAAGCTTATATAGACTTTTATAAAGCATGGTAGTAGATGGAAGTTCAGTTGATAATAGATCATCTTGGTAAAGTAATACTTTAACCATTAAGCTACCCCTTTTAGCAATGTGCATTGTGCATGTTTCTCTTTAACATCACTAAATCACTTGGTATGTTGAGCATGACCATTGATCAAAATACTAAAAATAAATGTAGTTAATTGTGAATTTCAACATTAAAGTGCATGGTTTAATCTGATAACATTTATTGATTAGTCGATTTGATATGGCCTAAGACATTAACATTAGGTTGACTACCAATTACAATGATAATGACCTTATATTCGAAGAAGTTAAACCCTTTCTTGAATAGTGCTTCACTTTAAGTGGTTCAACTTATACCTAACTATGACCTTAATATGACAATGGTTGTCATATGATTAACAATAGTCAAAATATAGTTTATATACTTAAGATTCATTGTATTATCAAATCAAAAAATATCATACATCATCACGTGATATCTTTTACTTGACTTTATATTAAACCTGTAGAAGACTTTTGGTGTATTGTAACGACCCACCTTTTTGAAAGGTTTAAATTGGCAATAAACCACACATGTCACACTCAAACCATTCAAAAGGAAGGATTGTTATGGGGTAAATAAAAAAAGAAGAGATTAAAATAAAATAAACACATATTCTTATAGTGGAATGATAAAATATAATAATCAAATAACAATTCACGAAGCTATTTTACAAATACATTTGATTAAACCTTTACAATACAGATCATAGTTACATACAACAGAAATATACAAATAATGCAGCGAGACAACATGATGCAGTGGAATAAATATAATAAATAATAACAATATTAAATCTTCGTCCTCTAGAAAGTAGTCTTCAATAAACTGAAAATCTCAGACTGACCTAAGTGAGTTGAAAAGACAAATCACTCGAGTCAGAACTAATAGATCATATGTAAGTTAAATCAACCGTAAACAAATATGAGTATAACGGCGTCAGAGATGTTTACGGGATTTGACATCTCATGTCCAGTGTCAAAAGTGAGTGCAATAACTTAAGAGATGTTTGGGATTCCATCTCTTAAGGATCCGTTAAACTATCAACATACATAATACAACATGCTATTATAATGGTATCTATAGTAAAGGATTAAAATAGCGTTAAGGCGTTACCCATATCACCCTTAACACGTTTTATATAGTGTCGTAGTCTATACAGCACTGTAAACTCCACCGTAAACTAGGAGGCTATCAGGGAGCACTCCATAGGTACGACACAAATCAAATTCGTACAAGGCGTGATAAGGCATGTGACAAGGCATGCGAGGCAATGCCCAGGGTAGGATACTAGCATTATGTGGATCCGGACTGGTGGTAATGCATAACAGCTATAATCATCCACCTCGGAACACACTCCCATAGTCAAAATCGAGAGGTGGCCACCAAAGTAATCACAAAATCATAATATGGTATCGAAGAAATGTGCTCGATCGGTGGTGGACTCACTTGGCACAGTATGCCTTCTATTTTAGTCACATCAAGCTAATTCACGGGAGTCAGAGCTACGCTAATATCTCATACAGAATCATTCATCAAACCATCCTACTTCATTTTGGAATCTCCACCGCGTACATAGTTGTTAAAGTGTTTTCAATATTGGCAGAGAGTATGACAAAATTCGATCCCTGTCTCTTTAACAACCAAACGCTTATTTCACATCGGATGATTCTTTTAAATTTCCAAAAACGTTTCATAATTGATATAGAAATATCATATTCAATTCAAACATATCACTTTTAAAAATCATATTCACTTCCGAAATCATATCGACAAAATAAGTTAAATGTCATTTCAAAATCATCATATTCAATCAAATATGTCATTTCACCAGAGAATACCATTTAAATCCCAGCTTAGGTTATAACATCATTCAACCACATTCACTTTTAAATCAAGGATTTAAATATAAACACATCCACTTTACACAAATCTGAAATTTAGAAAATAATTTAGATAGCTATAAATAGTTTAATTAGTTTGGCATAGTTTAAAAATAAACCTTTAAATAGTTGGAATACTCTAAAATAGAAAAAATAGATCAAAATAATTTAAATGGATGTAAGACAGTTTTAATAGTTAAAATTGTTTAAGTAGATTTAAAATAGAATATAGATTTAAATTGTACTAAATAGATTTAAAATAGATTAAATAAATTTAAAATAGATTCAATAGATTTAAACTATATTAAGATAAAATAAATTTAAAATATATTAAATAGATTTAAAATAGATTAAAATGGATTAATTATTTTAAAATAGGTAAAATAAAATAAAATAAATTAAATAGATTATAATAGATTAAAATAGTTTAAATGATTAAAATAGTTTAAATGATTAAAATAGTTTAAAATAGATTAAATTAGTTTAATATTTGAAAATCTTAATAGCCCAGATTTTTTCAAAAAAAAAACATATTTTAAAAAGTTTATATTGAAATAATAGATTTAAAATGAACATCAAATTTGACTATTTCTTCCATTTCAACAAATCTGGACCATATCCGAATTTCAAATCAAAACCCAATTTCAAGTCTTGAAATATCAATTTAGGCTATTCCAATTCCAATAGATTTCAAAGCTATAATTTTAAACGTTTCAATAACTCAATTTCAATAAATTTCGTTTATACTTCAAATTCAACTTTAAAATTTTAATGTAAACCAATTTCCAATTCCAACATTTAAACTTGGATTCCCAACATGATTCAGTTTATATAAATTAATTTCCTTCAAAATATTATTTAACCAAATTCAAGTTTTATGGGTTTAAAATTGTTTAATTTAACCAATTCGGTATTCGTACATAATTTTTTACCCTATGGTCAAGTGATACGGATATTTATCATTTCAATCTACAAATATTTTAAATTTTACGGGTATATATTATTTCAACCCACAATCCCAAATTTTACATCAAATCTAGGAAATTGCTCGAGTGTAACGATCTCGGTTTTATGCCAAATTTAAATTGGTTAATTAATATAAATTTAGGATTTAATTGTGAATTAATATGAATATTTTCCAAAATAAGTAAAATAAGTGTTTGTTTATATAAATATAAATAGATTGTAATTTGGAACTTGATTTGAAATTCATAAATAAATACCTTATAAAGGGATTTGAATTTGAAAACTTGATAATTTAAAACTAATAAGAATTTTTTTTAGATATAATAAACATGAATATGTGTGTGTGTATATATTTGGATGTTATGTTTTAAATGTAAAGTATTAGTTTTCCAAAAGCTATTTAAAAAGGTAAAATTCTAATATATATATATATACACTTATACATTTATTTATTAGTATTTAATTAATTTTAAATCATATTATTTAAAGTTATAAATATTTATAAAAAAGGAAATGAATTAATAAATTTTAGAAAATGTAAATACATCTTTTAAAATTTATGAGATAATACATATATAAATAGTTATAAAAGGAAATATAAATTGAAAATTATATAAAAATGTTATCCCAACTTTTGGCAAAGTTGAGATATCCAAAATTTACTGAAAGTCAATGATTACTATTCATGAATATCAACCAAGCATTGAAGGATGACCATGGATATCAATGAATTTTGTCCGAGTCCGGAACGGGCCACAGTTGATAGGACACGACAAGAAAGATCATAGAAGTCTGCATTTTAATTTCAAGTCAATCCGAGGTCGTATGCTCAAGTTATGATGGATTCAAGTTAAGAGGAATGGGCATTGCTCGGTTCGAACCCATCACCCTGACTAGTTCGAACCCATCTAGTTCGAACCCATCATGTTCGAATCCATCGGCCAACGACTCCATCCTGCTAAAACACCATTGACTTCGACTCCATCATGATGTCCTCTCTTCGAATCCCTCCAGGTTATGGAGTTCGTATCCATGGAGTTGCCATTGCCTCGGATCCATGAGAAATGCCCTCGCTTCGACTCCATCAAGTAAACCCCCAGATAGCCTTGCTCCGAATCCATCCACGACCTGACTTCGAATCCATGGACTGAACCTTGTTTCGACTCCATCCAATTCACCTCGCCCTAAGCTGTCTTCGAATCCAACATGTTAGCACAGCTTCGAATCGATCCATGGTGGCGCATTTGGATCGATTCGAACAAACGCCCTTCCATCGATTCGAAGACGACCTACGAACCCAGCACACGAAGCCATCCAGTAAATTCGGCAGAGAACTAGCACTCAACTCGTTCAACTCGGCGAAAAGCTTGGATCGAACCGAAGAGGGCGCGCCACGTCACCCCTTGGATCGATTCGAAGTACTCGAATCAAACAGATCGATTCGAACAAGACCATAGCATCGATTCGAACCAAACAGAAAGCCGAACATGCCAATTTCGAACCGATCATAACTTCCAATCCACTGATCCAAACCCATTGAAATTTTTACAGGAGTTCATCTACATGTTGAAGAATGTCCACGCCAAATTTCACCATGATTGGACGATTTCTTGATCGATTCGAACGTAGGGTCGAATCGATCCCAATGTGGGCCCGGATCTCCAGATTTCGGCCATGTGGGCCCCCCTCATGTGCTGGAAGTGGTCTACCTGATTTCTAGGAGAAATATCAGCCTCCTACGCCTATAAATAGAGCCCCAGATCATTCAGAAAAGGGGGCTGATTCTCTTTGGCAAGATCAAGACTCTGAAGCATCAAGACACCACCAAGGCTCTACTTTGCACTCAACAACCACCGTTGTACTTGAATTTCAGAACTACAATTCATTGTAATCCGCTGTAATTGATTGTAATCAGCGAAGAACATCAATAAAAGGAAAAACCTTTGAAGTGGACGTAGGCCGGAGATAGCCGAACCACTATAAATCGTGTGTTCTTGTTTACATTTATTATTTTGCTACCTAAATCTGTGATTTGTGTTTGGATATTGCTGACTTATATTCCAACACTGGTGCTTTCACATTCATCGGGGTTTGTGACCAATTTTGGCGCAAACACTTTGGTGCTTTCACTGAGAACAACTAGCACCCGCTACATCCAATTCCGAGACAATGACTCGACAAACAAGACAGAGGATTGATAGGAGCCAACAAGGAGGAAGCCAAGAAGCATCCTCCGGATCTGGAGAAGGACAAGCTTCCGTTTACATCACCAGAGACGAGATGGAAGCCATGGCCAAATCATTACGCGAAAGCATAATGAAGAGTCAACAGGAGATGCTGCAGAATTTCCTCGAGCAGATGAGGGCGGCGAATATGAAAAACCTTGGACCAACTACAACAGCTACGAGTACGGGACAAGGAATCAGGGTTGCAGAAGCAAATGAAGGACAGGCTCAAGGCCAGAATACAGGAGTTGAAGGTGGTCAGCAAGGCCTTGGGGGCAGACCCTTAGGGTCCGATACTGGAAGACCAACAGACGGAGCTCAACAGACTGGAGCCAATGCCTATGCTAACGAGCCACCAGAAGAATACGTACCAGAATTCCCTTCAAGACTCGGGGGGCAGGACAGGAATCTGACGAAGGGCCAACCCCTAGACGGAGATGAGAGAATGATAGGCCTAATGCGACGAATCATGAGAGGAGGATTGCCTAGCGGAGGCCTAGAAGAAGTTAGTCGGAGTCCATTCACTCTAAACATCCGAAACGCAAGGAACCCTCCAAAGTTCAAACTACCAGCGCTAGAACCGTATGACGGTTGATCAGACCCGACCATGCATATTACAAGATATATTAGGCACATGGAAGTGCTAGGGGCATCCGAGGAAGTGATGGCACGATGTTTCCCTCTATATTTGACAGATTTAGCTTCATTATGGTTCAGACAACTAGAGACTGGATCAATCGGAACATGGAGCGAGCTTGTAGACTGCTTCATGAGACAGTTTAGGGTCCACGTGACACGACCCAAGAGTGTGATGACCTTAGCATCAATCAAGCAGAGGACCGGAGAGTCCATAAAAGATTTTCTGTTGAGATTCAATGTGACAGTGACTTCTGTAGATCGCCCGGATCCATCAATGATTTTAATGGCGGCGGTGGCAGGAGTCGCGGAAGGCACCAAATTTAAGGATTCTCTAACTAAAGATCCACCGCAAGATCTTGGAGAATTCTTTCATAAAGCTGAAAAGTTCATTCGGTTAGAAGAATCACGAGCCGAGAGTCGTGAAATAAATACCACACAAAGCGTAGGAACCTCCAGAGAACAGTCCGGAGCGGACAAGGGAAAGAGGAAACAGGATGACAGACACGATGGTCCTGATAAACGGAAGAAATCCCGAGAACCAAGATTCAGGCAGTACACCGATCTGACTGCAGGCTTAGAAAGAATCTACACTGAAACTAGGGGGCAACTCCCCTATCGAAAGCCACCTATAAGGGATCCTACTGAGCGGGAGCGCAGGACTGGAAAATATTGCCTATTCCATGAGCTGGATGGGCACACTACAGATGAATGCCGTCACCTAAAGGATGAGGTGGAAGAACATGCCAGGAGTTGTAGATTGCCGCAATTTGTCAGAGAACGGACAGCAGCGACAAGGCTTGAACAACTACCGCCCCCACCTAACAGGAACGATCCTGGATCGGGATCACGACTCGTCATCAACTGATTGAAGATGGCAAGGGCCAAGTCCAGGATTTGGACTTCGGTCAAATAATTTTATCTAGATTTATTTTCAGAATAAACGGTTACTCCACTTACACATGTACGGGAACCGGAGAGATCCCTAGGCATGCCCTGAGATGGAGATAAACCGCTACGCCCGGAGAGGCAGTTTTTAGCTTTTTTCTGATGTTTGAGATTGAACATCTAGAACTTGAATATTAAACAAATAAATTAGAACTTCTTGCAATAAACCTTTTGACCGGAGAGTCAAAGGATGAAAATTAAATATCAATATAAACATGATCACTTTATGACCCTACCCGGAGAGACGGGGTCCGGAGTGCAAGAGATGAGTTGCTTCGCCGGAGAGCGACAGGATCGACTCACTTAAGCGTTGTTTCCCCTTCACCGGAGAGTGACAGGATGGGATCCAGCAAGAGCCCGGAGAGGCTATGATCGGTCTCGAACGACCAAGACATCGCTAAATGTTCAGATACACTGAACCAGAGTGCAAGAAGTGAGTTGCTTCGCCGGAGAGCGACAGGATCGACTCACTTAAGCGCTGTTTCCCCTTCACCGGAGAGTGACGGGATGGGATCCAGCAAGAGCCCGGAGAGGCTATGATCGGTCCAGAACGACCATGATATCGCTATACGTCCTAACTGGGACCAGAGTGCAAGGGATAGAAGGCAACGCCAGAGAGCAATAGGATCTTTCTATTCAATCACTAAGTCTGGAACGGACTTAGTAAGGGTTCAGAGCAGCCAGTAATAGTCCGGAGAGACTACGAAACTCCATTCTCAACTTCTACGGAAAGAACGAATATTGATTTGGCTTCGAACAGCCACAAACTTGATTGATAATACCACAGCTATGAATGAAACATGAATTCCTTACATTTGATATAAGACCATTCAAAACATACCTTTTACAAAAAAGGCATGTTTTGGGGGGCAAAATGTTATCCCAACTTTTGGCAAAGTTGAGATATCCAAAATTTACTGAAAGTCAATGATTACTATTCATGAATATCAACCAAGCATTGCAGGATGACCATGGATATCAATGAATTTTGTCCGAGTCCGGAACGGGCCACAGTTGATAGGACACGACAAGAAAGATCATAGAAGTCTGCATTTTAAATTTCAAGTCAATCCGAGGTCGTATGCTCAAGTTATGATGGATTCAAGTTAAGAGGAATGGGCATTGCTCGGTTCGAACCCATCACCCTGACTAGTTCGAACCCATCTAGTTCGAACCCATCATGTTCGAATCCATCGGCCAACGACTCCATCCTGCTAAAACACCATTGACTTCGACTCCATCACGATGTCCTCTCTTCGAATCCCTCCAGGTTATGGAGTTCGTATCCATGGAGTTGCCATTGCCTCGGATCCATGAGAAATGCCCCCGCTTCGACTCCATCAAGTAAACCCCCAGATAGCCTTGCTCCGAATCCATCCACGACCTGACTTCGAATCCATGGACTGAACCTTGTTTCGATTCCATCCAATTCACCTCGCCCCAAGCTGTCTTCGAATCCAACATGTTAGCACAGCTTCGAATCGATCCATGGTGGCGCATTTGGATCGATTCGAACAAATGCCCTTCCATCGATTCGAAGACGACCTTCGAACCCAGCACACGAAGCCATCCAGTAAATTCGACAGAGAACTCGCACTCAACTCGTTCAACTCGGCGAAAAGCTTGGATCGAACCGAAGAGGGCGCGCCACGTCACCCCTTGGATCGATTCGAAGTACTCGAATCAAACAGATCGATTCGAACAAGACCATAGCATCGATTCGAACCAAACAGAAAGCCGAACACGCCAATTTCGAACCGATCATAACTTCCAATCCACTGATCCAAACCCATTGAAATTTTTACAGGAGTTCATCTACATGTTGAAGAATGTCCACGCCAAATTTCACCATGATTGGACGATTTCTTGATCGATTCGAACGTAGGGTCGAATCGATCCCAATGTGGGCCCGGATCTCCAGATTTCGGCCATGTGGGCCCCCATCACGTGCTGGAAGTGGTCTACCTGATTTCTAGGAGAAATATCAGCCTCCTACGCCTATAAATAGAGCCCCAGATCAATCAGAAATGGGGGCGGATTCTCTTTGGCAAGATCAAGACTCTGAAGCATCAAGACACCACCAAGGCTCTACTTTGCACTCAACAACCACCGTTGTACTTGAATTTCAGAACTACAATTCATTGTAATCCGCTGTAATTGATTGTAATCAGCGAAGAACATCAATAAAAGGAAAAACCTTTGAAGTGGACGTAGGCCGGAGATAGCCGAACCACTATAAATCGTGTGTTCTTGTTTACATTTATTATTTTGCTACCTAAATCTGTGATTTGTGTTTGGATATTGCTGACTTATATTCCAACACTGGTGCTTTCACATTCATCGGGGTTTGTGACCAATTTTGGCGCAAACAAAAAATATATTTAAAACATTAAATACATGATAAAGACATGTGTAACATTAATAATATAATAAACTAACAAATGTGAAGATTTTAACATACCTTATGACATTTATATATTTTGCACAACATATAGTAAACAAGTGTAATAATTTTGATATGCAAAATAAACAAGTGTCATTTTCCTTATTTATTTTCAAAATTAGTCAATAAAACTAAAACAAGTTTACATATATTACTCTACTCCTTTCTTTCTCATTTTCTTTGATATGCTCAAAAACAAAATAAAATACAAAGCAAACTAAAAACCTAAGAACAAAAACTGAAATCAGAGATTAAAGAAAATCAGCAAGCAAATCAAACAACTACAATCTCAGATTAAAAACAAAGCAATCAGTTAATTAAAGAAATCAAAACCTGAAACAAATCCGAGATCATCTCAACCTGGAAACAAAGACATCAAACAACAAATAAAGTTCCATATTTTGTTTAAAAGAGGATTAAAACAATCAAGCTAAGCAAAAATTAAAGCTTCAACTCAATAATCGTCAAACAAAGATTCAAGATTAGTTTCAAATCATTTCCAGTTTTAGGCAAACTTGTTCTATGTTCTATCAAGTTCCATATTTCTGTTTTTTTTTTCAAATTCCAGGTGAGTACCTCTTGAATCTGTTATTATATTATGATGTTTGGATTGTTACTTAAGTATGTTATGAAGATTGTTTGCATGGTTGTTAAAATACATGTATGTCTGTATATATACACACAAGTGAGTGTATGCATGTCTTTCTTCTAGTCAACATGTCTTTGTTTAGTTTTACAGGCTCATCTCCCCTAAAGAAAATTCAATTTCTCTTTATTTAAAACATTATAGGTTATGATGTCTTAAGAGAATATGTTTGTATAAACGTAATACAATTTTTTAAAATAATTTCAAATGAAATTACTAAATATTCCTCGATAATATTGAATTATTCAGTAAGACAAACATATCAGAAAATTCGACAAACATAACTAAAAGGTTCACTTATATATTCTGGTTCGTATTCAAAATGATGATTTTTGGCAATCGAACTATAATTTTTAAGTTTGTAAATGGTGAGGAATCACGAGTTGAACTGAATTGGGTGTTTCATCATTTTTTGGCGATCACGGTGACATTGAACCTCGGGGTTATGGTCAGAGGAGGATAGTGGGTTAGGGATCTCGTTAAAAATGGTCTCGCATTTTTATGGGCGTCAGCGGTTGCAGTACGGTAGGATTTAGGGTTTAAAACCTCGTGTGAGTCGACGTTGTTATCATGATAATTTCATCAGCATAGCGGCACCGAGTGGGATCGGGATAGGTGGAATAGGGAGGTGATCGACTGAAGAGGGTACGGACGTGATGGAGTTGCTCTAGGTGGTCGGAGGTCGTGGTGCAAGGAGGAAAATATTGATCAGGTCCGTTCCCGTGGTCATCTCTGTAACTCGTTTTCAATTTTCGAGTTCATTCAGGAATCATGTGGTTAGAATCGAAGGAGGTAGTCGAAGTCGTCTTGCTGGTGCCAGTGATGATGAACGAAGGGGCGGCGATGATCGGTGCATGTGCACGCATATCCTTGGTATCAGAAGTTGCTGTGTTGTTTCGAACATTTAGAGAAGAAGGAGACTGTCTCGAGTTTTGCTTTGGGAAGCAGGATTTTGGCTCGGGGTTATGTTCGAAGAGTTCATGTGGGTTTAGTTGTGTAATAGTTTTTAAGTTTTGAAAACAAACAGAGAAAAAAAGAAGAAAAAAGTGACTCGAAGGGTTTTTCGGAGAAAAGTGGTTTAGGCTCGGGTTGGCACCCGAGTTTGTCTCGAGTCCGATTTTTTTTAAGTGTTCAAAATAAATCAGTTTTGAAATTTAAAATAAAACAAGTTTTAAAAATTTTATTCTTAAAACAATTTCTTTTGTAATACAAGATTATTTATTTTTGGTTGATAAAAGTTGTAGAGTTTATTTTTTTACTTAAAATTCATTAAGTTTTGTTATCTTAATTTATTTTGCAATAAAATTTAATAGTTTAATTAAGAAGATTGATTAAAAGGAAATGGTTTATCTTAAAAATAATTTTTTTGACAGTAATTAACTTAATGGTATTAAGTTAATTTACGTGTTAATAATTTATTTTCAAGGTTTATTAAATATTTGAAGATAATTAAGTAATTAATTAAGCTAATGATTTATCTTTAAATCTTGGTTAATTAAAGATTGATTAATTATTTAATAGTTAAAGGTTAATTAATTAATTAAAAAAATAATTAGTTAACTAAAGGATTAATTACTTAATTACTTAAATAAAAATTAATTAAAGTGATTAATTAATGTGATTAGTTAAAGGTTTACTTACTTAATTACTTAAAGAATAATTAATCAATATGACTACTTAATTAATGTGATTAATTAAAGGTTAATTTATTGATTGGTTAAAGGTTAGTTAAATTATGGTTAAAGGATAATTGATTAACGATTAAAGGTTAATTAATCAAGTGATTATAGTACAATTACTTAATTATAAGGGTTAATTAATGTAATTAATTAAGTATAATTAATTAATGATTAAGGTTTAATTAATCAAGCGATTAAAGGATATTTACCCAATAAGATTAATCGGGGATATTTAGTTAATAATTGATTAAGGGCAATTAATTAAAGGATAATTTGATTAAGGATTAATAAATTAATTTATAAGGTCAATTATTGTGGTTAATTAAGGGATAATTAATTAATGTTAGTAATTAAGGATAATTACTTGAGATGGGTAATTAAGGTTGATTAATTAATTTAATAAGTAATAATAAAAGGTTTGTAATTAATTAATGTTAATTTATTCATGAGTAATTAATCTGGTTTAAATTAATTATAATCAGATGATAAATTGATCTTACTTATGGATGATTGGATTCTATTGAATGCTTTGAATTATTGATATCTCTGATATGTGATGTTCTGTGATATGAAATGTGTGGATTGTGATTTATTTATCTGTGATGAATATAAATTACTTACCTGTGATGAATTTACATATTTACATGTGTATGGAAGAGAAGCGTTATAGGATTATATCGCTTATCGATATTGTTATGCTTGAATTGATTGTGGTGGTGATATGCTACTATTGTGTGTAAAACTCCTGGACTACATCACACGCACAAATATGGATTTCACGAGGAATTGGTTAAATAACAAATGTTTGAATTTAGTATTATTTTATTCAAATTGATGAAATGGTTTTAAAAGTTGAATTTTGAATCCAATTGGTTTGGAAGTGAAATTGAGTTGAATATGAAAAGCTTTGGAAAGGAAGTTTGAAATTGAAATTTAGTTTGAATATATTATATCTTGTTTAAAATTTGAAATTATTTTGGAAATTATGGCTTGAAAGGGGTATACAACTTAGACAATATATATATATATATATATATATATATATATATATATGGATTTTAAACCATTTTGAAGTATGTTGAATAAATTATTTTGCAGATTTGAATTTAATTCAAATAGAACTTGCCGAGAATACGGCAGTTCGCTGATTTTCCAATGTATAATTTAAAAGGCTATAACTTTAGTAAATTTAATCAGATTTTCCCGAAATGAAAAGCCTTTGTTTTCAAATGATAACAACTTTCATGTAAAGAAAGAATTTCCAGTTTTGTTGAAAGGATTTCAAGTTATAGGTGAATCAAATTGGAAATAGTTTGGAAAACTATGAATAAATCTTTGTTAAAGATTGGTGAACATTGTTTCAAATTTAAGAGGATCTTAAAAGGTGAATCTTTTGTTTAAAAGATTAAAAGTGGAAATTTGTTTAAACCATTTAAAGGAACGGTTTCAAACTAATGGTTGTGACTTAACTAAGATCCCAATATATCCATATGTTTTTAAATTAGCGCTCATTATTCGGGTTAGCCAGGAAAGGACTTTATGTCATAAAACCCATTCCGAATAGTGATACGATGAAATGGATAGCATTTGAAGATGGTGGTGAAGACCGGGTATTTTCGAGAACGATAGGATTACCGGTTGAATGTCTCTACACTGAGTTGCTCCGGTATAGAGATCTCCACATGTGATGGGGAGTCCGATCGGAATTATGAATACCCGGATTTGCAAGGGCATCTTTTGAAGTGCCTTCGGTTTTGTTCGAAACCGGAACATACTTGTATGGATGTATGTCCGATATTACACTTTGAGACGTAGAGCTGGTTTCTATCAAATACGTTTCTGTTTAATGGCAGAGAATTTATTCTCTTAGCTTACCACCCTTCTCTGAGACGTATGAGCTCAGAGGTTATGTAGTTGATGGTTACTAGTGATATATTTTTAATTTGGTAATGTGGCATTCTAAGTGTTGTTGATCATTTGTTGATCGAAGCATGGCTTTTGTGAAAAGCGTAGTTTTATGGACAAGACTTCATCAAACCTCACACCAGGAAATGGCCGAAATAGAAGCAAGGTTATGAGGGTCGCGCCCTTTAGGGTATGTGCATTTCCTTCTAGATAAAAGTGGTATCATGGTATGGAGCCCAGATATTTAACTTATGTGGTTGTTGGAATTTGTTGATGATAGAGGTACCTCAGATAAAGGTCGGTAATGATCGGGGAATGGCATACTCGTGATAGTAAATTACTTAGTTATAGAGGTAACCCGGCCTTGTGTTGGCAGAGATCCGGTTAGATTCTCGAGGCGTCCCCCCAGAGGCGTACCCATTCGATGAAGGAAGTTCCTTAGCCTTGACCATTTGTTGGAAATCCAATCACCCAATACGCCCCCTGTACGGTTTTAGTTGTAGAACCTGCCATTTAACATGGTAGCTATAGTAGGCATACTATAATGGTACGTATTGGCTAAGTCTAATATTATACTTGCAAATGTTTTCTGCATTATGCACTGATAATAATATCAAAAGGATTTTGCATATCAAGCATGTTTGACTGTCATAAGAAGAAATCTCCTCCAAGTGTGCGATTGCATTGTGTGTGTGGTGGGAGGTCTTATGGTAGTCTCATTTTCCAAAAAACATAGTGAATTTCTTTCTTTTTGTTTGTTTTTGTTCAAATAAATTGTTTTGTTTGCTCATACCAGTACCATGATTGATATATAGTTTGTTGTTCCCTTTCTAAACTCTAGGTGCCCATAATTCCCACACCGGCAGCCTAGAGTCAGGTTTTTGGGTAGTCAGCTAGTAGATGTGGATCTAGTAATCTTTGGTTAAGCAAATGCACCGAGTTTGCTTAACTTCAGCTTGATGGTGGTTCGAGTTTCTTAGTTTGGAAACTTTGGAGCTTTTTCATTGGAAGTGCAATCTGTTGGATTTTCTTTCTCCCTTGAAGATCATATTGAAGATGTTGTTTTCTGCAGCTTTGTTTTTCCACTGTTGTATCTATCCATGATAGTGTTGATCATATCATTTGTATCAGATTGTTGTATCTATTTATGTATCAATAAAGCTATTCATCTTGTTTCCGCTATGTTGTTATTACCTAATATTGTTATAAGCTTCGAGGAACCAGACTCAACGTTTGAATCTATGGCGTTCAAATACGGATGATGTATTTGGGTGTCGATTTTCGAAGGTCGAGTCAGATTCGTTACAGTGGTATCAGAGCTGAAGGTTGGGTAAGTATTTTAGCTTAGGTGTATAACACATTAGGTGACTCATTAGAGATAGGGATATAAATGCCCTAGAATGAGTATCCCTAAGATATCTTGTCCGTATGCCTCAGCCGGTTCTCTTACTACCCATTGATAGTGAGTATGAGTGCAAGAAGAGGACAAGGTATGGGACAGGGAAGCACCACTACAATTGGTCGATACCTTGCAACAACAAGGAACAAATTCTCTATCAATCTCTTTTTATCATTATCCGATATCAACTCTTTGATGACTTCCTGGCGGCTACAAGAAGAAGTTTGGTGTGGTGGTGGCCCTGCGAATTTTTTTTTACGTTATAGGAAAACTCCTATTTCGTTTTCGTTTCATCAGTTTTCTATTAGCTCTTCATTTTTAACTTTAATAAATTTGAAATTTTAATTGGAATGAATTGGTTAACAAAATATAAAGCAACATTAGATTGTATCCATTTGTCTGTTCTTTTGGGTCTAGAAATATTCTACGAATGGTTAGTCCCTTCGGACTAACCAATGCCCTTGAATATTTCGTAGACTGGATGACCCGAGTATTTCGAGAAGAATTAAATAAGATCGTTCTCATATTTATTGATTATATTCTGATTTGGTAAGCCAAATATAGAATAAATATTTCAGCTTGATCTGGTGAGTCGATTCTCCATCTTTTTGATGTGTTCATCTGTTCTTTGTTGTCTCCCTGTCTAGTAAATTTCGGGGACAAAATTTTCTTAAGGGAGAATCTGTAATGATCCCGGTTTTAAGCCAAATTTAAATTGGTGAACTAATATAGATTTTGGATTTAATTGTGAATTAATTTGAATATTTTCCAAAATAAGTAAAACCAATGTTTGTTTATATATACACACGCATACATATATAAATAGATTGTAATTTGGAATTTGATTTGAAATTCAAAAATAAATATCTTATAAAGGGATTTGAATTTGAAAACTTTATAATTTAAAAATAATAAGAATTTGTTTTTTTAAACATAATAAACATGAATATGTATATGTACACACACACACATATATATTTGGAAGTTATGTTTTGAATTTAAAGTATTAGTTTTCCAAAAGATATTTAAAAAGGTAAAATTCTAATATAGATATATATACTTATACATTTATTTATTAGTATTTAATTAATTTTAAATCATGTTCTTTAAAGTTATAAATATTTATAAAAAAGGAGATGCATTAATATAAATTTTAGAAAATATAAGTACATCTTTTAAAATTTATGAGATAATACATATATAAATAGTTGTAAAAGGAAATATAAATAGAAAATTTAAAAAAAAAAATTAAAACATTAAATACATGAAAAAGGCATGTGTAACGTTAATAGTATATATATAAAATAATAAGTGTGAAGATTTTAACATACCTTAAGACATTTGTAAATTTTGTACAACATATAGTAAACAAGTGTAATAATTTTGATATGCAAAATAAACAAGTGTAATTTGCCTTTTTTATTTTCGAAATTAATGAATAAAACTAAAACAAGTTTATATATATTACTCAACTCCTTTCTTTCTCATTTTCTTTGATATGTTCAAAAACAAAATAAAATACAAAGCAAACCAAAAACCTAAGAACAAAAACTGAATTCAGAGATTAAAGAAAATCAGCAAGAAAATCAAACAATTACAATCTTAGATAAAAATCAAAGCAATCAGTTAATCAAAAAAATCAAAACCTAAAATATATCCAAGATCATCTCAACCTGGAAAATAAAGGCAGCAAACAACAAACAAAGTTCCAGATTTTGTTCAAAAGCAAATTAAAACAATCAAGTAAAGCAAAGATTAAAGCTTCAACTCAACAATCATCAAACAAAGACTCAAGATCAGTTTTAAATCATTTTCTAGTTCCAGGAAAACTTGTTCTCCATTCAATCAAGTTCTAGGTTTCTTTTTTTTTTCAAATTTTAGTTGAGCAGACCTCTTGAACTATTATTACTTTGTGATGTTTGGATTGTTACTTAAGTATGTTTTGAAGATTGTTTGCGTGGCTGTTAAAATACATGTATGTCTGTATACATATACATAAGTGAGTGTATGCATGTCTTTGTTCCAAATAACTTGTCTTTGTTTAGTTTTACAGGCTCATCTCCCCTAAAGAGAATTCAATTTCTCTTTATTTAAAACATTATAGCCTATGATATCTTAAGAGAATATGTTTGTATAAATGTAATACAATGTTTAAAAATAATTCCAAATGAAATTAATAAGTATTCGTCCGATAATATTGAATTATTCAGTAAGAACAAACATATCAGAAAATTCGACAAACATAATTGAAAGCTTCACTTATATATTCTGGTTCGTATTCAAAAATGATGATTTTTGGCGGTCGAATTATAATTTTTAACTTTGTAAATGGCGAGGAATCGCGAATTGAACTTAATTGGGTGTTTCATCATTTTCTGGCGATCACGGTGACATTAAACCTTGGCGTTGTGGTCAGAGGAGGGTAGTTGGTCAGGGATCTCATGAAAAATGGTCTCACATTTTTCTGGGCGTCGGCGGTTGCAGTACTATAGGATTTAGGGTTTAAAAACTCGTGCGAGTCGACGTTGTTATCTTGACAATTTCATCGGCATAGCGGCATCGAGTGGGACCGAGATAGGTGGAATATGGAGGTGATCGAGTGAAGAGGGTATGGACGTGATGACGTGGCTCCAGGTGGTTGGAGGTCGTGATGCGAGGAGGAAAATGTTGATCAGGTTTGTTCCCGTGGTCATCTCTGTAACTCGTTTTCAATTTTCGAGTTCGTTCTGGAATCAGGTGGTTAGAATCGAGGGAGGTAGTCGAAGTCGTCGTGCTGGCGTCGGTGATGATGAACGAAAGGGCATCGATTATCGGTGCACGTGCACGCGTATCCTTGGTATCAAAAGTTGCTGTGTTGTTTCGAGCATTTAGAGAAGAAGGAGACTGTCTCGAGTTTTGCTTCAAGGAAGCTGGGTTGTGGCTTGGGGTTATGTTCGAAGAGTTCATGTGGGTTTAGTTGTGTAATAGTTTTTAAGTTTTAAAAACAAACAGAGAAGAAAAAAAGTGACTCGAAGGTTTTTTTTGGGAAAACTGGTTTGGGATCGGGTTGGCACCCGAGTTTGTCTCGGGTCTGGGTTTTTTTAAGTGTTCAAAATAAATCAGTTTTGAATTTTAAAATAAAACAAGTTTTAAAAATTTTATTCTTAAAACAATTTCTTTTATAATAAAAGTTTATCTGTTTTTGGTTGATAAAAGTTGTAGAGTTTATTTTTTTTTACTTAAAATTCATTAAGTTTTGTTTTCTTGAGTTATTTTGAAATAAAATTTAATAGTTTAATTAAGAAGATTGATTAAAAGGATAAATGGTTTATCTTAAAAATATTGTTTTTTGATTAGTAATTAACTTAAAGGTATTAAGTTAAGTTATGTGTTAATAATTTATTTTCAAATTTATTAAATATTAAAGATAATTAAGTAATTAATTAAGGTAATGATTTATCTTTAAATCTTGGTAATTAAAGATTGATTAATTACTTAATAGTTAAAGGTCAATTAATTAATTAAAAAAATAATTAGTTAACTAACGGATTAATTATAAATTACTTAAAGAAAAATTAATTAAAGTGATTAATTAATTAATGTGATTAATTAAAGGTTTACTTACTTAATTTCTCAAAGAATAATTAATCAACACGATTAATTGAATAATGTGATTAGTTAAAGGTTACTTTATTAATTAGTTAAAGGTTAATTAAATTAAGGTTAAAGGATAGCTGATTAATGATTAAAGGTTAATTAATCAAGTGATTATGGTATAATTACTTAATTATAAGTGTTAATTAATGTAATTAATTAAGTACAATTAATTAATGATTAAGGTTTAATTAATTAAGTGATTCAAGGATAAATTACTCAATAATATTAATTAGGGATAATTAATTAATAATTGATTAAGGGTAATTAATTAAAGGATAATTGATTAAGGATTATTTAATTAATTTATTAAGGTTAATTAGTGTGGTTAATTAAGGGATAATTAAATAATGTAAGTAATTAAGGATAATTACTTGAGATGGGTAATTAAGGTTGATTAATTAATTTCATTTATTAAAGTAATAATAAAAGGTTTGTAATTAATTAATGTTAACTTATTCGTAAGTAATTAATTTGGTTTAAATTAATTATAATCAGATGATTAATTGGTATTACTTATGGATGATTGGATTCTATTGAATGCTTTGAATTGTTGATATCTCTGATATGTGATGTTCTGTGATATGAATTGTGTGGATTGTGATTCATTTATCTGTGATGAATATAAATTATTTATCTGTGATGAATTTACATATTTACCTGGGAAAGGAAGATAAGCATTATAGGATTATATCGCTTATCGATATTGTTGTGCTTTAATAGATGATGGTTGTGATATGCTATTATTGTGTGCAAAACCCATGGACTACACCATACACACACAAATATGGATTTCACGAGGAATTGGTTAAGTCACAAATGTTTGAATTTAATATTATTTTATTCAAATTGATGATATGGTTTTAAAAGTTGAATTTTGAATCCAATTGGTTTGGAAGTGAAATTGAGTTGAATACGAAATGCTTTGGAAAGGAAGTTTGAAATTGAAATTTGTTTTGAATATATTATATCATGTTTAAGTTTTGAAATTATTTTGGAAATTATGGTTTGAAAGGGTTATACAAATTATAATATATATGTGTGTGCGTGTGTGCGCGCGCGCATGTGGATTTTAAATCATTTTGAAGTATGTTGAATAAATTATTTTGGAGATTTCAATTTAATTCAAATAGAACTTGCCGAGAATATGGCAGTTTGCTGATTTCCAATGTATACTTTGAAAAGCTATAACTTGAGTAAATTTAATCGAATTTTCCCGAAATGAAAAGCTTTTATCTTCAAATGATAACAGCTTTCATATAAAGAAAGAATTTCCAGTTTTATTGAAAGGATTTCAAGTTATGGTTGAATCAAATTGAAAATAGTTTTTAAAACTATGAATAAATCTTTGTTAAAGATTGGTGAACATTATTTCAAATTTAAGAGGATCTTAAAAGGTAAATCTTTTGTTTGAAAGATTAAGAGTGGAAATTTGTTTAAACCATTCAAAGGAACGGTTTCGGGCTAAAGGTTGTGACTTAACTATGATCCTAATATAACCACATGTTTTTAAATTAGCGCTCATTATTCGGTTTAGCTGGGAGAGAACTTTATATCATAAAACCCATTTCGAATAGTGATACGACGAAATGGATAGCATTTGAAGATGGTGGTGAAGACCGGGTATTTTCGAGAACGATAAGATTACTTGTCGAATGTCTCTACACTTGAGTTGCTCCGGTATAGAGATCTCCATATGTGATGGGGAGTCCAATCGGGATTGTGAATACCCGGATTTGCAAGGGCATAATTTGAAGTGCCTTCGGTTCCGTTCGAACCTAGAACAGACTTGTATGGATGTATGTCTGACATTACACTTTGAGATGTAGAGCTGGTTTCTATGTGATACATTTATGTCTGGTGGTGGAGAATTTATTCTCTTAGCTTAATACCATTCTCTGAGACGTATGAGCTTAGAGTTTATGTAGTTGATGGTTACTAGTGATATATTCCCAATTTGGTAATGTGGCATGCTAATTATTGCTGAATATTGGTTGATCGAAGCATGGCTTTTTTGAAAAGCGTAGCTTTGTGGACGAGACTTCGTCGAACCTTACACCCTGGAAATGGTCGAAACAAGAAGGATGCAGCAAGGTTATAAGGGTCACGCCTTTTTGGGTACGTGCATTTCCTTTTGGATAAAAAGTGGTATCATGGTATGGAGCCCAGATATTTAACTTATGTGGTTGTTGGAATTTGTTGGTGATAGACGGATAAAGGTCGGTGACGACCAAGGGATGGCATACTCATGACAGTTAATTGCCTAATTATAGAGGTAACCTGGCATTGTGTTGACAGATATCCGGTTAGGTTCTTGGGGCATCCCTCCAGAGGCGTACCCATTTGGTGAAGGAAGTTCCTTAGCCTTGACCATTTGTTGGAAATCCAATCACCCAATACGCGCCCTGTATGGTTTTAGTTGTTGAACCTGCCATTTAACATGGTAGCTATAGTAGGCATACTATAATGATACGTATGCTGGCTAAGATTAATATTATGCTTGCAAATGTTTTCTGCACTATGCACTAATAATAATATCAAAAGGATTTTGTATATCAAGCATGTTTGACTATCATAAGGAGAAATCTCCTCCAAGTGTGCGATTGCATTGTGTGTGTGGCGGGAGGCCTTATGGTAGTTTCATTTCCCAAAAAGCATAGAGAATTTCTTTCTTTTTGTTTTTTTGTTCAAATAAACTGTTTTTTTTTTGCTCACACCAGTCCCATGACTGACCTGGAGTTTATTATTCTCTTTCTAAACTCTGGGTGCCCACAATTTTCCACATGGGCAGCCTAGAGTCAGATTTTCGGGTAGTCAGCTAGTAGATGTGGATCTAGCAATCTTTGGTTAAGCGAATGCACCGATTTTTCCTAACTTCAGCTTGATGGTGGTTCGTGTTTCTTGGTTTGGCATCTTTGGAGCTTTGGCATTGAAAGTGCAATCTGTTGGATTTTCTTTCTCTCTTAAAGATCATATTGAAGATGTTATTTTCTACTGCTTTGTTTTTCCGTTGTTGTATCTATCTCTGATAGTGTTGATCATACAATTTGTATCAGATTGTTGTATCTATTTGTGTATCAATAAAGTTATTCATCTTGTTTCCGCTGTGTTGTTATTATCTAATGTTGTTATAAGCTTTGGCGAACCAGACTCAACGTTTGAATCTGCGACATTCGAATACAGTGATGTATTTGGGTGTCGATATTCGAAGGTCGAGTCAGGGTTGTTTCATCGAATCTATCATTTCAACCCATAACGATTTCTCCCTAACCTAACAATAAGAAATATAGCATCCAGCCATCCAAAATCAACAATTAACATCCATCACAATCACCATTCAAACCAATCAATAAACTATAACAAGTGACTGATTATCAATAACGGGTATTAAATGGCAATTTAGAATTTAATATTAAATTAATGGCGATAATATTCAATAAAAGTCAGATTTAATTGGAATAACAATTTAAATATACCAAACATCAACCAATCAGTTTCTAAGTGCATCATAAATTCAATTTAACTAACATAAGAAAATCTAGTAGTCGTGAGTGGGTCAAAACACTCACTTTCGATTTGTCGTCGATTTAAAATCCAAAATTAATCTGAAAATTTAACAGTCTCATAATGCAGCCAAACTAGTTCCAAAATGTCCAGAATTTCGAAATAATCGCAATATAGAAAGTTGCACGCGAACCCGAACTTGTATGCAAAAGTTATTAAAGTCAGAAGAATGGAAATTTTCAACTTCGGGTCACCACCTCAATTACTCGGTGCTTGTTCTGAGTTTTCACCAAAATGACCCGAGACTCATGTCATTGGCTCCTGACCCAAAGTCGTTGCAGGATTTTCTCCTCCGAGACTCGAAGCACGACCAGATCAACCTTGTTTGGCATGAAACTCTCTCTGACTTGAAGTCACTATAGGGTTTTTGCCTCCAGAACCCTAGCGAACCTCTTCCTGACTCGAAGTAAACCTGAAGCAGCCAATTTTTTTAATTAGGTTTTGGAATTTTGAGAATTAAGTTTGATTTCTAACGTTTAAAAAGGAGGAAGAGGATGTACGTATAGAAATAATAAAGTGAGAAACAAGTAGGGTTTATAACAACCTATATATAGGCAAGGTTGGATCCAAACGATAACAACGACCCGAAAAGCCCGTTTCATTCCCGAAAAGAAAATCAGTCATCCAATACATCAAAATATAGGTTTTCAATATTTTTAAACTCAAGGGAACAATTTCAAGTCCTAATTCCATTGTATACGGAAGTTAGCTTTCAAAATCATCTTATTTCAAATTGATTTTAATTAAATGATATCTACGCATTTCGGGCCCGCATGATCAAACGACAAGTCCGATCGGTACGAAACTTGAAACCCTACAATAATTCACTGCTACGGATCCGATGAAACTACTTTCGTTGAAATCCAAGATAGTGGCAAAAATGACTATTTTCACGTTAATTAAATAAATTATTACTAAAATAAATTATCACTTTTCAAATTCAATTTTTACAACTAACAAATTTTTATCACTTTTGATTATCTAGTAATTATAATCTTTTAAAACAAATTTTTCATGTCAAATTCAACTATTAATATTGTGCTAATTACAGCGTTCTAATTCCAATTGTAATAAATTCATTAATTATAAATTAAAATCCAATAAATTGATTCATTTTGATTTCAATCCTTTTATTTAATCAATCATTACTTTATGGACATAGTTAACATTGGTTTTCCATTTATTACATCAATATTCTACAATATTCATCTTAATTCATATTAACACAATATTTACTTACATTTATTGCAATTGATTTAAAATTAAGTTTCAAAAGATTAAATAATCCAATGATAATTTGTAACGGCCCGCCTTTCATTCCACAGAAAGACACATCATTTTTAAGAAAGAAAGGGATAGGAAAGATAGAAAAGAAAGAACTAAACAATATCAGAATCTCACGGCGGAATGAATAAAATATATTAGTCACATAAGTTATACATAATATACAACATCTTTCAGAGTTACACACCTTTATATCACAATACATTAGATAGTTACAAAACCTGTTTATCATACAACTTAAGATACAACACAGAGGTCAACACAGAGGAACCACTATATATCTACATACGTTGAAGCCTCCTGCTCCATATCTCTTCCAGAAACTCGTCAAAGCAAACCTGAATCCCTTGGCTACTCGTAAAAATTTGAGTACCCAAGAATTTACTAAAACAATAAATAATCTCTGAGTTAGACATGGGTCTGGTGTGAGTAAACGGGTTAAAGTTGCTTAACTTTGAAAATCCTTATTTTTCGACGCTAGAGTTGATCCTAAAGAGATCCCACTTCCTCATGAATTTATCTTGAATCGGGATCTTTTGTCTCAACTTTTTCCCAGTTTTGCCGATGGAGCAACCCCCCTTTTTCACCTTGAATTGGTCAAAATACGCGGATTTTTTGAGTTTTCGTGGAGGATTAGATCCAATAACAGGAGGTCTGTGGTTGAGCAATATTGCTCATCATCATTTACCTATTGCAATTCTTTTCTTGATCGCGGGGCATATGTATAGGAGCAACTGGGGTATTGGTCATGGCCTTAAAGACATTTTAGAGGCTCATAAAGGTCCATGTACAGGCCAGGGTCACAAAGGCCTTTATGAAATCCTAACAACGTCATGGCATGCTCAATTATCTCTTAATATAGCTATGTTAGGTTCTTTAACTATTGTTGTAGCTCACCATATGTATTTCGTGCCCCCCAATCCATATCTAGCTACTGACTATGGTACACAACGAAAGAAAGGTATCTTGTAAGACTTCCCACACATAAACATGGAAAAGTTTTTACGATACGATAACCAAAACATTTGGTAGGAAATCCAGTGATATTATAATAGTGTCTAGGGTTTTCAAGTAAATGGAAAATAGTCGAAATTGTTACATTCATTAAATTCCAGCTACTAGCCACAAAATGGGTTCTACAATTAAAACCGTAAAGACACGTAGGGAAAATGGATTTCTATCAATGGAAGGGCTACTGGGGTACCGCCCATCACAGTACGTGGCCTAAATCACCTTACCGAGGATCCACCCTAAATCCCCTGCAACAGAAGGCCGGAACCATCCCTTACTGGATAGTCCCGAATAAGACAACCCCAGCAGTTGTTGCGAACCAACTGTTCACTAAGACGAATAAAAAGGGACCTCTAGACAGGAGAAAATCTCGTCCTACTTGGGCGCGACCCACTTAACCTTGCTGCACCTCCCCTGTTTTAGCCACTTCCGGTTGGTGAGGCTCGAGGCTACGATTACCTTTTCAAAACACATATCTTAGAATGCTCATCATCCTTCAATGAAGATGTTCTGAAAGCATTCAATCCATACAAGTTCGTTCAAGGTTCGAACGAAACCGAAGGCACTATCTCGTTACACTCATTTTGGAATCACCCTTAGAGTTAATGACAATAGCCCTTGCACTCTAAATCTTCATCTCGAACTTCACTTGAGATTCATGACCTATCGTTTAATTTGGATCGATGTGGTTTTCGGATATCCAAATTTGGAGATCCGATCCCGATCTCACCGAAATCCAAAACATCGTCTTTTAAGGCCAAGTAGTTTTAAGTTAAAATAATTTAATTTATCTATATTCACACAGATAGGTAATTCACATTATCAAAGATAGATAATCCATATCATCACAACTCAACCAAAGCATCTCATATCACAGAGCTGGCATATCACATATAAGAGATATCACATAATCCAAGGCATTCAATATCATTCATTCATTCATAAGTAAGATTAATTGTCACACAATCTCTAATTAAATTAATTAACCACTAATGAATTAAATTAATTACTTTAATTACTTTTAAATCCTGCTTACTTACCATTAATTAACTATAACCCGATTAATTAATCATCCTTCAATCATCCATCTTAATTAATCATCCTTTATTAATTATTCTTTAATTGCCTTAGTAATTATCCCTCAATTAATTACACAAGTTAGTTATCCTTAACCATTTACAGTAATTCTTATTAGTTACATTAATTAATGATCCTCTAACTACTTTCATTTATTAATTGTTCTTCTAATTAATTATATTTAATGATCAATCTTTAACTAATCCCATTCATTAATCTCATATAGTAATTAACTATCCTTTAATTACTCACATTAGTTAATTAACTTTTTAATTAATTATATTAATTAATCCTTTCGTTAATTGCATTAAGTAGTTAATCCTTAATTACTTACACTAAGTAATTACCCATCTTATTAATTACACAAAGTAATTAAACCCTAATTACTTCCATTAAGTAATTATCCTTTTAACTAATTACATTCAGTAATTACCCATTAATTACTTACACTAAATAATTATACTTTGTTAATTACATTAAGTAATTCTTCTTAATAAATCATCAAGTGATTATATTTAATTAATTTAAATTAATTAATTAATTTAAATTGATCACATTAATTTAATTAATTAGATTGAGTAATTCATCACTTCAGATTACTTCTATTAATCAATCACTCTTAATTAATTACCTTTAATTACTTAGATTAATTAAACCTTAATTAATTAAGTAATTAAGTCCCTTTAATTAATTAAACCAATTATCTTAAATTAAACATATTAATTAATTAATCTCTTAATCACTAGTAAATGATCCATAAATTTACATTATTAACCATCCATTAATTACCTTTAAGTGATTAACATTTAATTAATTTTACTAATTAACTACCTTTAATTAATTGCAGCCTTAATTAATTAAAGATAAGTTCTTTTCCTTAATTAAATACTTAATTATTTAATCTTTATTAGAAAACATTTAGGAATCAATTATATAATTAAAAATATAATTTACTTAAAAACAAAACATTTAATTTTAGATTTAAAATCTCTGAAAACTTGTTCACACTTGTTTAATAAATCAAACAAATAGTTATTCTTGAAAACTTAATTATCATATCTTTTAAAAACTTATTCATTTTAAATATATTTTAAAAACTTGGTTTAAACATTTTTCTTAAACATAGTTACTTTAAATACACCTTAAAACTTGGAACATTCTTACTTAAAAACTTGTTTTATTTTAAATTAGTTTTGAAAATTTGTTAAACATTTTCTTTACTTTTTAAAAACGTGATTTTCCTTCTTTATATAAATCTGCTCATGTTTTATTTTTAAAGCACAAAAATCTAGAAGCAACAGTGAAAATAACCTGAGCAAGATGAACCTAAAACTCGAACACATTCTCGAGTACAATATGAGACACTCACAATCACTTCTGCTTCGAGTCGAACACAAGAATACTTTGAGAAAATTCCCGAGCCGACACTTCTTCTCCAAAGTCTCAAACTTAACCAGACACCAACATGCACCGTGCACGTGCACGATCTCTCAGACCTCCAACGATCAACGTCGCAACCTTCCTCAGATCAACATCCACATCCATTGACGACCCGATCCCCGGCTTCGTCGATTCGACAACGAAATCGAAATCGAACTACACGACACACAACTAGCAACAAAACGGATAACAAAATATCACCGCGATGACGAACTACACCACTGGAACCCTGATCGCCTTGACCAGAGCCTCTCCTTGACTTCAAGCTTCGATCCCCCATCTTGCGATCACCTCTGATGCCTTTCAGTCTACATACGACACCGAGAATCAACATCGACCCAAACTGCTTCCTAAACCGAAAATTGCCTCCGACAATCCACCACGTCATGAGAAAAATCTCTACCCATTTTTCCTAAGATCGTCGTTCTTCCTTCTACCTCCAGCAACGGTCATGTCAGCCACCCCTCTGCTGTTAGTCGTAATTCGACGAAAAACTGGTATCAGATCAACTCAAAATTTCACAATAATTACGCATTTAAAAATCCAAATTCCTATATCAAAATTCATGAATTTATAAAGCAAATCAGACTGTAAACTCCAAACATGATTTAAAGATTTCTAAATTTTGACTTGCATTCGATTTTTCTACTGTATTTTCATTTTTGAATTAATTACTAAATTAAAATACCTGAAACTACTTTTAGAATTTGTATTATTCTATTATAATCAATTTTTTTATATAAATTCAAACCTAAATCTGGATGTATGGGAAGACAAGAATTTTTTTTATGATGAAGTTAAGCCTGTTAAATTATAACAGAATATATGTATATAATATACATTCACAAGCCTGCATAAATATACACAGAGAGCTTCACTATATTCAAACAAAAATACATCTTTACAAACTGTATATACATTATTACTTCACAGATCTATCACATGCATGAAGCAAATAAAGATTTTTAACTTTAAAATGTTAAGTTTACTCACTTGAAACGAACGGAGGAACAAGCTTTAACATCTTAGATCAGGAACTTTGTTTTGAGTTGATTTGGTTGCTAGGTTTAAAAGCTTGAAAACTGATGTTGATTCTGTTCAGATTGTAGTTGAATCTAAACTAGATCTTGAAGCTTAGTTGAAGATTTGAAAAAATATTATTGCTTATTGATTCTTGAACTTGAAACAGGTGAAGCTTTTAGTTATTGATTTTATTTTTCCTTTGATTTCTGGTTTGCAGATTTGTTGAATTTGAAGCCTTTAGTTTTAGTTTTGATTTTTAGTTTCTTTTATTTTTTAGAAAAGATGAAGGAAGAAGAATGATGAGAAAGCATTGAACTAAATAACCATATTTTCTTTAAAACATTATCTATATTTCATTTACAAGAGAATTTGGTCACTTGTTTAATTGCATGCCATCTTAGTTACAAATGTCTTAATGTTTTTTTTTATATTTTCAAAAATGTTAAAAAAATGTATATATGAACTAAAAATGTCAAATATATTTATTACTATGTTTCTTATGTATTTATAATTTGTATAATATGTTTATGCATTTAAAAGAGAGTATTTTTAAGCCTTTATGTATATTTTAACCCATTTTTAGCTTAAGTAAATCATAATAAACCCTTTTATTAAATATTTTTCTTATGTTTTGTATATTTTAATATGTTTGAAATAAATTATGTTTTAAACTTCCATATACATTAAAAATCATATTTAGATCAAGCAAACTTAAAAAGGAAGTAAAACGGACCTTTTATAAATCTTATTTAAACTTAAGCTAAATATTTTTAAATAAATATAAATGTTATCTTTGTTATTAAGAAATATAAAGTTAAATTTTAAACAGCCTTTGAAAAGCATTATATTAAATTTAATTCTAACTCCCAAATTACAATAGATATTAAATTTGAAAACATGTTTTGATTTGTTAATTTCAAACCAAAGCATTTCTATTACAATATATACAAATATATATATATATATATACATTATAAATAGAAAACATTTTAATATTAGCCTTGAAAATTATTATATTGAATTTTATACATAACTTCAAATCATAATATATACATATATGTTACAATTTGAAAACAAAATCTTTTATTACAGTAAAACCAAAGACTTCATATTTACAATACATATACCAATATATATACATTATAAATATAAAACAATTTTTATTAGCTTTAAAAGATAAAATTTACAAATTAAATATTTATAAAAGAAGATTATTAAACCAATTTAAGTACTTATTAATAAAGATAATTAAATGAATATTGCCCAAAATTCCGGGACATCACATTACTCCCCCCGAAAGAAATTCATCCCCGAAATTTAAAAGCAAAGATAATTTAATAATCCAACAAAATTTTTATTTCCAAACAGCATAGCATACATATCAACCAGTTACTAACAACCATAGCAACTATTTATTCTATATCCAGACAAAATTCTCGATAGGACTTCCTAAAACTATCAAGAATTTCCCAAGTACAAACACTGGGATACTCACCCCACTGAAATCTAACTAGCTACACTACTAATTCCAAGGCTCCTATTCATCTAGATTGTCAGACCACAGACAAGTCCGACTCAACTTTCAAATCCTCCTGAACTGCTGTTCCATAGCCAGTGATGGATCATACACGTACTCCTTTAGGGATATGTGAAATACTTTGTGAATTCCAACCATTCGGACTGACAATTCAATCCCGAAGGCCAAAGAACTTATTCTATCGAGAACACGAGAAGATCTAATATATCTCGGAGCCAACTTTCCAAGTCTTACCCAATCTTAGTGCTCCTTTGACTGGAGTAAACCTCAACCAAATACAATGTCTTCAACTTCAAATTCCAAATTCCTTTGTCTTCTATCTACATAACTCCTCTGATGATCCTAGGTTGCCCTCATTCTTCCTTGATCAACTCCACCATCACAGATACCTCTCAAAAAAAATATGGACCAAGAACAAGACGATCTCCAAATTCAACCCACAATAATGGTCCTTACAAAATCTGTCGAAATCCAGAATACAAGCTCTACTCTACAAACATCAGGGGACTTTAAACTTACTTTTCCTATCCGGAATAGCCAAGACAGGTGCACTAGACAACTTTGCCTACAGATCCTGAAAAACTTCCTGTAGGAGTCTGCGGTTGCTTCCATTCTAGAACAGTTGCTACCTCGCTTCCACTGCACAACTCTGATTCAGAGATGATGAGAACACCGTCGATGAAAACAAACACAGACTTGTCCAGCACATTCAGGAAAACACGGTTTCTTAGATCCATAAAGAGAAAACACAGAAGCTCCAAGAAGTCCTGAGCTGCTTCACCAAATTCTCTCTCTAGGAGCCATCCTTCTACCTAGCTGAACCACGGGTATAGCTCCATGAACCACGTCGATATGAATATTCAATCTCTAGATGCTAAGGCAAACCTTGACTTCTACGAAGACATCCAGAAAAATCTCTGACAACTTCGATAACTCCTACTTCTCTACAGATGCCTCAATCCCATGCAAAAGAATTATCAAATAAATTTCTGAACTATCGCAAGTCACTTTTGCGATCCTACCAAGTTCAGTTCCCAAAGACACTTTTCTCTCTTCACAAATCGGAACAGCTCATGCTTGTCTAACCAATCCATCGACGAAAGGAGGTCCACTCTACTGCTTTTAAATTCCATCTCTAAGACACTGCTTAGTCAGATGACCTTCTTGCTGGCACCGAAAACACTCCGAGCTCCAACGCTGCCACTAACGCCAAAGACTTCTTATCCATAAGCTCTTCGATACTTAAAACCATATCATCCTGGCATAGATCTCCTCTAGAAACTTGAATCGGGTAGTGATGGGCGGCACAGGCCTAGGAGAGACTGTTGGCGTGGCTTTGACTGTAAGGCAGTCATGTGGGTGCTCGCCTGCAAGGATGGAGGTGAGAGGGTCGGAGGGGAAAGGGTTTTTGGGTGGAGGAAGCTTGATGGCCGATCTGGGCTGCGTGGGCGTGTGTGAGTCACGTGGTGATGGGTTTGGTAGGCACGGCGAGAAGAAAGGAGAAAAAATAAAGGAGGAGAGAAGGTGGAGGAAAAGATGAAGCTTGAATATGAGGGTGACAGCCAATGAAGTTTGGATGGCGAACAATATGTGTGATATATCATAGTGTAACGAATGCACAAAGCAAGGAAAAGGAAGAGAACCAGCTAATTTTGAATGGATCCAAGATTTTTCATTATTATTTAAACTAGAGAATGACGAAAGACAAGGCTATTGATTTCAAAATTGATTAATAGCTAGGAATAGGGAAAGTCTACGCATGAATTCAAAAAAAAATATAATGATAGCAAACAGCTGTTTATTATTTTTCAACTGTTGGAAATAAGAATGGATACACAAATCAAAAGTTTAAAAGCATTACCAATACGACGTACCATGATACCGATTCCGCTGTGTATGGACTTCAAAACATAGGGTTGAATATACCGCAGAGATCGACGCGACAAGACGATCAAAACGGTATACAGATATCAGTGGTACGATCAAATTATAAAAATTTGAATTTCTGTTAGCGGAAGAAATGCAGCAAAAACACAGAAAAATAAGATTGACGGAGCTAAAGAAGTCCCAATTTGATGAAACGAAATTTGATGTCTCACTCAAAAGATGATTTAGAATTTTTCTATAGAAAAATATTTCAGGTTTGGAAATTAATTTATTATCATCAATTATTAACTGATTTTAATTGAAATTGAATTATACAATAAAATAAACTTCAGTACTATTAGATGAAAATTTACCAGTTGCTATGTTTAAATAGAAGTATTCCAAATAGTAAATTTTTATTTTCAAATTTTTCTTGTTTAAAATTTCACAAAATTTCAATTAATTTAATAAATAGAATCACAAATTTTTAGGGTTGTTATAGTCTCCCCCACTCAGAACTTTTCGTCCCTGAAAAAGAAGGAGGTAGGAGAATAGAACAACCAGAAAGAAAAATAGACTGAAAGACAAGGATAGACAATAATTTTTTTTAAACTATATAAATCTCACTTTAAGTTAATTAATATTCAATAATTTGGTTAAACACTTTTATTATGTCCATAAATAGTCATTTATAAACTTTGCAAATCAAAATATTTCCATTTATATGTTATCGAAACATTAAATCCATAATTCATAAATTTATTAATTTTATCTGAAAATACCTTTCAGATACTATTAATAAATCAATAATCGTTTACTTTGAATATGATTTCATTTAATTAATACTTCTAAAATATTAATAATTTTTCCTATTAAACCATGTAGTGTATAAATAAACAATATTTTTAACATTATGTTCAAAAGGAAAAGAAGGTAGATTCGGAAACAGAATATAGGTGAATAAGTAAAGCTGAGTAGATAAGGTAGATTCAAAGGAATAGTATCGGGCACGAATAGTTAATTCAAACCATAAGAATTTCAATTTCAAGTATTAATACAAATTCCTTTGTTCGGAATACCTTTATAATAAAATACTTTTATATCGAAACAATTTCCTTCGAACATACTTTTATAACTCGATGTTTCAACAAGTTTATCCTTGTTCTTGCAGACTCTGGCCATGCGTTGATCTGGCGCAAAGCTAGAATTCTTCAAGTACTTAGTAGACGTGTTTCAAAACCCAGTGAAAATACTTGAACAACCTTTAAGACTGATATGGAAAGTACAATCCAAACAAATCACCTAGATCACAGATACTCAATGATTACGCCTGGATCCCCCAGGAAACATCTGTACCTTTAAGCAATCACTGCCTTGCGAATTACGCCATGATAACCAAAACTGTGGGCTGTAGGATACATAACGATGGTTACGCCTGGATCCCCCAGGAAACATCCATACCCTTTAAGAATTCTCTGCTTTGTGGATTACGCTACCCAAATAAATGACCATGTGTAACTCCACGGTAGGGCACTCGAGTATCACATCCGAAAAACTAAAATCAGAGAGAATAATATCGATAGAATAAATCCACAATATGGCCACAAAGCAGATATTAAGCAGAAGGCACTTTACATATCTTTACTTTGAAAATATGTATCATATAGTACCTTTCAAATCACTTTCAAATATCATACTTATACAAAGCCCATCATATATAATATTTTACTTTAAAATCGAATACTTTCCAAAATCAATAACACATCAAATCACACTTATATAAACTTCGATTATATAAGATTTCTCTTTCCAAATTGAGTACCTTTCCAAATCGATAGTTTTCAAATCAACTTCATACTTATATAAACCAATTTTATATAGGTTCGATAATTCCCAAATCAAGTATTTAATAAAACAAGTTCTCAATTTCAATTCCTTTCAATAACGTTTCTGTTTCAAAATCATATATGATTTCGCCAAATCATTTCTTCCAAATTAAATATATTCAGTTTCAAAGTTTTCGAAATAACGGCTTAGGAAATAACCCTAGCTTCCAAATCACATAATTTACGTCAAACAAATTCATTTCCAAAATCATCATATAAATATTGGGTTTTAAATTCAATCTATTTCGAAACCAAATATTTTTCTCAAAGTCAGTTATACCCAAAATTATTTCCAAGTTTATAACTATCCCTTTAAAACCTATAAACTATTTATTTTCGTATATGGAAGATCCAATCTACCTTTTGAAAATTACTTAGCTTTACAAATTAAACCTTGATTTGGAAGTGTTTGAACATCCAAAATAGTCGGAGAAATCAACTTTTCCAATTCAAGATTTGGAAATCAGCAACAAATCAGTAAATCAATTTCAGTAGATAAGGTTATACCAAAACAAATCTGAAACTCGAGGACTGAACATCGGCTTACTTTAAATCATTTCAATATATATTTAATCATACTTCGACACTTGAAACCAAAATTTGGTTTCACAATATCACTCGCATAGCAAAGCTACTAGAATGACCTCTCCCCCACTCTGAAACTCGAAAATCAATGTCGATGATGGTTGCACTCATCACCGAAATTATTTTCCAGCGACATAAGTGAGTTCTAGACTTCTATTTTCTTGAAAATTTCTTTGAAATTTCTTCGAAATCATTGGAATTCATTTGAAATCATTTGAACATTTCTTATTCGAAAAATACTTAAATCGTATTATTATATATTTTCAAGATCTCAAAACCAATTTCAAAATACCAAAGTTTAGTTCCTCGAATTTCAAATTCAAAACCCTCATTTATAAATCATTTTTATATGAGTCAATTTCTTATATAACTTTTCAAAATTTCCAATCCTTCCGAACCTTTTATATATAGAATAAACATTTCTTATTCATTTTATATATAGGTATATAATCCCTATCAAAAACATTTTCACTTTTATATATAGAATAAAATCATAGTTATAAAAATAAAAAAAATTGATATATAAAAAAATTTCTAAAATACAAACAAACTCGATTTTTCAAAGGATGATTCAAGAAGGGACTCCAAAACAAAGATAGAAATTCAAATCAGAGGAACGCAAATCAAATAGAATCTTGAGTCAAGGGTAGGCTCGAACGAAGATGAGATAATTAAATTCCATAATGGAATATGGATATACTTACATAAATCATGGGCGACTTTAATCGGTTAACCATGACTTCAAAATAAGATCGGTGTAGAATTTTGGAGTATTCCATAACTCCAGAATCGAGAAACACGAATAGGGAGAGAACATAATGGATTTTGGAACCACATAGAACATTCCAAAGTCCAAAGGAAAATCAAATCAACGAGGAAGAAATTCAAACACGAACAAAAGCGATTCTGCAAATAAATTTACTATATATGCTTAGTTTGCCCTGAGCCAAAGCTCTGATACAAGCTGTAACGGCCCGAAATTTTCAACCATTCGCATCCGCACATACCGGACTTGAATTGCTCAAAATATCAGATTGTAAATTTAAAACTTGGCAAAGCTCAGCATATACGGTAAATAAATCAATCACAGAATCACAAACACTGAGTAATATAATAATAACGCAGCAGAATAGATAAATAGTAGTTCATGAAGCTACTTTATAAACATCAGAGTTAGTAATAAAATACAAAAGAATATCTCAAATACAGTGAAGTCTCCAGTATGAACCGATGACCTCTCTGAATAGATCAACTGGAAGTGCTGAAAGCTGAACCAATAGTTGGATCCTCAAACAAAGCTCCAAACTCCAAAGGCGAGTCTCAAAAGCTGTATCACTCAGTCTGACCCGAGCATAAAGCAAACACAAAACACTCGAGTCAGGATTAACATTCTTATATCAATAAATCCAACTTAGGTGAAATATCAACTTAAATACAAGTAACTTAAAGGATGTTTGGGATAACCATCCTTCAAGGATCTACGGAACTATTTGCAAGGCAGGCATATACACTATAACACCATGGTCATTTCAATTAATTGATACTTCAAAACCAAATGCCATTTTCATTACACATATATTTATTTCCCAAAATAGTGTGTGTGTATATATATGATATAATTTATAAAGTAAAGCATTCGTAGTTTCCTCAAACTTTACAAATTGCTTCAGAATCAACTCGGCTTTCCTATTCAAATTTAATTCAATCCCAATTTATCAATTTCCATTCAATTCGGTTTCTGACTAAACAAATTCAAATTTTATTGGTTTCAAATATAGATTTGAACCACAAAATAAACCATTTGAATTTCAATATATTTCAAAGTCAACCCATTTCGAAGCTTTATATACTCGACATTTCAAAGACTAAATTTGATAATTGCACTTATCTCCCAATTCGACTTCACTATTACCTAGCTTGAACTGTTCACTTAATAAATTCGATATTATTTATGCGACCTTAAATTTACATTTTCTATATATTACCTTCGATTCTTTAGACGTGACGTATCCATTAAATTATTTACATTAGGATCATATTTTAAAGTTTCGAATTCAATAGCTTTAAATTGATTTAATTAAATAAAATCCTTAATTAAATTAAATTTCAATTAAGTCTCAAATATATCTTCCAACCTTAGCTTATAATTTTTTTCCACAAATCTATTCTGAAATACAAATTTAATAATCCTTAAACATATTTCATATTAATTAATTCAACCTTAATTAAATTTTATATTATTATTAAATCTATATATATAAAATAACCTTTATATATAGATTTAATCAATATTTAATTAAGCCATATATTTCTTTCAAAACCATATAATTCATTTTTAAAATATGTATATAGACCAATGGCGTCGGTGTATAAGTTTCTATTCTTTGGTCAACCTGTAATTTAAATATGTACGGGTAGATATCATTTCGACCCGCAATCCCAAATTCAAATCCAATGAAAATCACATGGGTCTATCATTTCAACCCATAACGATTTTCTCCTATTCTAAAGTCCGTTCGGGTATGTATCATTTCAACCCATAGTGAATTCTATGCTAACAGGGAACTTGCAGAGTGATAACCGATAATATAAAATATAACAACATGCATATATCATCAAAAATAATATAATATACACAACAGGATATGGTGTCGTATCCCACAAGTGAGCAGTTATAGATAATAGCATATATAACAATTTAAATAACTACAGCAACATATTTCAGTTGTCATTTCAATTGGAATCAAATTTAATAGCAACGGAATTTTGAGCAATATCAATTTAATAATCTTTGTTAATAATTAAATTGATTTGATCATTTTACATTATAAATTGACAAGTTAAAATTATTTTAAAAGATTAATAATAATAATTTGTTAATATCTATCAACAATTTTCTTAACAGTATAAATTGGTAAATTTAATTCTTTTGAAAATTTATAATATTTTAATTTGGAAATATTATTTTGACGATTTAAATTGATAAGCTTTATTTTTCTAAAAGTTAATCAGAATATTTTCTATTTATGATATATATATATATATATATATTGATATATTTTGTAAATAGGAAGTTTTTAATGAAATAAAACATTTTATTCAAATTGTAATATATATGAATGTATATATTATGATTTGGTTTGTGTTCAAAATTTAATATGGTAATTATCAAATGTAATGTTAAAATGTTTTTGTATTTGAAATGTGTGTATATATATATATATATTTATATATATATATTTGAAATAGGATTTTTATTAATTTGAACTTAATAAGTATTTTCAAACTTTAATAAACATATAATTTGTAATTTGAAAAGTTAATTTGATTTAATGCTTTTGAAATGATATTTGAAATTTAAATAACAAGTATAATTTCTTATTTATTTTAAACATATATTTTAGCTTTTGTTTTAATATCCTTTCATTTTAATTATTATCATAAGGTAAATTGTTTTAAATTTTTTATATAAGGATCTAAACTCAATTTCTCAAATTTAATATACACATGTTATTTAGAATGGAATCAAAAATATAAGTTACTTGAATTTACATGAATATTACATAAATACATGTATATAGATTAAATAGATTATTAAAAAGAAAATAACATTTTAAACATTAATAAAACATTAGAAAAATAACTTTTGTAAATATGAATTAAACATAATAACACTTGTAAAACATTTAGTAAACATTAAAGACATTTGTGAATCATGTGCATAGGTGTAAGATAATGGGAACATAGAATAGACAAATGGCAATGTTCTCTTAATAACTAAATTTAAAATTTAATTGAAAAATACAAAATAAGTTTTACTTTTAGCTGAACATTATCTTATTTCAACAAATTGAAGCAAAATAAAGATCAAAATGAAAGAAGTAATATCTGAAAAAGGAATGAACCTAGAATTGCAATTTGAAAAACAAAAAGAGGATAATCTGGAAAATTCAAATCAGAAGAATAAACTGGAAATTCAAAATCAGTGCAAGATATTTAAATAGAAATCAAAGGCAAAAGAAAGCTCAACATCAAAGCAAGTTTAATCAAGCAACAAGATGTAAACATCAACATGCAAAGCTAGAAATCAACTGCAGCAGAATGTATTTCAACATGCAGATAAATTCTAAAACCTAGAAGTCAAGAACAGTTTCTATTCTCTGCAATAAAAAGGTGAGTAAATGGAATTTTTTGAAAAAAAGTTTTAAATTCTGGTTTTCACCCGTTCTTTTGAATGAATAACATGATGTTATCTGCAATATTTGAATTATATGGATGCATGTTTATTTCTTTTCATTTGAATGCCTGAGTGGTAAAACATATATACTCTGTATGATAATAACAGTTTCAAAATGCCATAATAAATTCAATAACTAATGGTTGAGTTAGAATTAGACTTTGAATTATAAATAGAAGTTGTCTGAAATCAAGTAGGCTATCATCTAAAAACAATTACAAGTTTTTAAAGTAAATAAAGGGTTCTAAAATTTCAAATTTACAGTAAAATATAATTTGGGTCAAAAAATTTATTAAATCAATTTTAGTTTTTGATCTCATAATTGAATTGCAAATTGTAAACCATGATTTTTAAAACTTGTATCATGATTTTTAGACCAGTAATTAAAGAGAATTTTTGAATTTTATGTTTTGGGATTTCGGTCAATTAACGGCGAACTACGGCGAGTTGATCGATGATGTTGAACATGGAGGTAGAGGGAGTGCTGATGTTCACCAGAAAAATAAATTAGGAATTTATTATTGATCGAGATGGCCGGAATTGATCAAGTTAGGGTTATTCATCCTGCTAAGGTCGCGGTTGTTCATATTGGTTTTGCGGCGTCGTGAGGCTACCGGAGGAGATCGGGGTTGTTGCCAAAGGTTAGGGAGGTAATGACGAAGCTATGGGGAGGATGGCACGGCGTCTCGAGTGATGGTTTGTCGGCGTTGATCAACTTTCGGTTGGTTACTGGGTTCAGGCAGTGTGGGTTTTTGGGAAAATTTCGATCCTCGATCTAAATTAAGATTCTGGGTTGCGCGATGGGTAGTAGAGGTTGAGGGCGACTTGTAGGTGGCCGGCGTGGAGTTCGCCAACGTCCATCGGCAATGTGCACGTATACGTGCACGATTTCAAGTTTCAATTGGTTTTTGGGGAAAAGAAAGGTTGAGCTCGAGTTTCTTTCGGGTATTTGGTGATATTTCTCGAAGCAGGGAAGGGGTTGGAGAGACTCGGGGTAAACGTGGGTATGCTCGGGTTTGTGTAGGGGATGGATTGGGTTTTAGGTTGAGCAGGTTTTGGGTTTTTGTGAGTAATGTTTTTAAAGGCTTTAAACAAAGAAATTTGGTTTTTGTAAATAATTAAATTTTTAAACAAAAGTTAAACAAGTTTTAACCAATAAGCTAAATTTGTTTCGAAGATATGTTTTAAACAAGTTTATATATATTAAATTATGGAAGTTTTAAAATAAAATAAGTGGATTTTGAAATTAAGTTTGTATTAAATTTTTATTAAAGAACTTTGGAAAGGTTTTAAAGATTTAAAAGTTCAATTTAAAATGTAATTAATTATAATTGAATTCTAAATGTTATATTTTATTCAAAAAAAAGTTTAATGATTAAGAATTTAATAATCGATTATAATAAAGATTTATCTTTTGTAAATTGGAATTTTGATTTAATTAAAGATAATTAAATTTGTAAAGATAATTAAGATAATTAAATTATCAACCATTGAAAAGTTATTGGTTATTATAAATGATTTGATTTAGATAATGGTTTCCTTAATTAAGAATTTTTTATAAAAAATAAGAAGTAAAGAATTATTTAATTTAATTTAAATGATTAGTTAAATAATTTATTAAGTAATTAATTTGCGATTAATTAAAAGATAATCACTTTAGAGTTAATTAAGTATAATTACTGGGTGAAGTAATTAAGTGGTTAATTTCAGGAGGTAAATAAGTAAAAGATAATTACTTTATGAAAGTAATTAAGTGGATGTGATTAAGGATTAATCACTTGTATTCTTAATTTAAGAATTAATTAATAAAATTAATCAAAGGTTTAAATTATTTAATTAATGGTTAATTAATAAAAAGATTTGGAGTAGTTAATTATGTGGTTAATTACTTGTTAAGTAATTAATTAAGATTTTAATTAATGAAGTAATCATTAATTAATGGAAATAATTAATTAATTGTTAATTAATAATTTAAGGATAATTAAGTTTTAATTATTAATATAATTAAAAGTAATTAATCAAAAGTGATTAATTAAAAGTAATTAATTAAAAATGATTAATTATAAATGATTAATCAAGTATGATTAATTAAAGATAATTAATCAAGAGTAATTAATCAAGTATGATTAATTAAGGATGATTAATCAAGTGTGATTAATTAAAGGTAATTAATCAAGTATGATTGATTAAGGATGATTAATCAAGTGTGATTAATTAAAGGTAATTAATCAAGAGTAATTAATCAAGTATGATTAATTAAGGGTGATTAATCAGGTGTGATTAATTAAAAAAACAATTAAGATAATTAAATAATAATTAATCAAGTGTTATTAATTTTAAAGGGTAATTAAGGAAATAACTACTTGGGTAATTAAGAAGTAATTAATCAAGATGATTAATTAATTTTGTAATTAAGGAATAATTACTTAAAGTAATTAAGAGATAATTAATCAAGGGAGATTAATTTAGGTAAATAATTAAGTGATGTTTATTAATTAATTTGTAATTAATTAATGAATGGAAAGATGGATTGATGATAATCCAGGTGATTAAGTAAGAATCAATTTAAATAAGAATTAATTAAATTAATTAAGTTGGGTCGACCTTGTGTATGGGTGATTAATGATTGGTTGATAAGTATCATTGGATGAGTTAATGATATTGGATGATATGAATGTGACATATCTGAGATGTGATATATATGCTGCTTTGTGATATATATGGATGAATGGGATAATAGTGAATTATCTATCCATGTAATGTGAATCATCCATTTATGTTAGATGATATTTCTGAATATCAATTGTTTAAATCCCTTAAGTACAACTTGGACATTAAAATGGCGTTTGGATTCGGCGAGACCGGGATCGGGTTTCCATATTTGGATATCCAAAAACCACACCGATCCAAAATAAACGTTAGGTCGTGAATCCAAGTGGAGTGCAAGTGAAGACTCGAGGTGTAAGAACTATGCGTCAGTATAACTCTAGGGGTGATTCCGTGATGAGTTTGATGGAAAAGTACTTATAGGCTCGAGATGGTGATTCAGAGTGCAAGGGCTATGGTCGTTGACTCTGAGGGTGATTCCAAAATGAGTGCAACGACATAGTGCCTTCGGTTTCGTTCGAACCCGGAATGGACTTGTATGGATTGAATGCTTTCAGAACATCGTCAGATGGACGATGAGCATTCTAAGATAGATGTGTTCTATAAAGGTAATCGCAACCTCAAGCCTCAACAACCGGGAATGGCTAAAACAGGGGAGGTGCAGCAAAGCTTCATGGGTAGCTCCCACTGGAGAGTGAGATACATCCCTGTCTAGATGCCCCTTTTTATTTCGGCTTTGTGGGCAGTTGGATCTACAGCCAACTGCGGGGTGGTCTTGTCCGGGACTGTTCAGTAAGGAATGGTCCCAGCCTTGTGTTGCAGGGGTGCGGGCGTACTCCTCGGTTCGGTGATCTAGGCCACGTATTGTGACGGGCGGTACCCCGATAGCCCTGCCATCGATGGAATTCAAAATCCAATAAGTGCCCGTACGGTTTTGATTGTGCCCAACTATGTTGGTACGTGAGATGTAAGCATTCCAGCTATTTCTGTATTTTATTTTGAAAACCTTAGACACTATTATAATATCACGTGATTTCCTATCAAATGTTTTGGTTAGCGTAAGGTAAAAACTTTTCCATGTTTATGTATGGGAAGTCTTACGTGATACTTTTTCTTTCAAAGGATTTTCTAAAGTTAAGCAATCTTAAACCGTTTACTCACACTAGACCCCTGTCCGACCGAGTGTTTATTTTCTGTTTTATTAAACTCTTGGGTACTCATATTCTGTATGAGTAGTCAAGTGATTCAGGTTCTCTTTGACGAATTCTGGAGGAGCTTTGGAGCAGGAGGCTTCAGCGTGTAGATATATAGTCAGAGTTTCCGCTGTGTGTTATTCCGTATAGTTGTTCTTATATTGTATATTAGACAGAAATGTTATAACTGTCTAAATTGAGATGTATAGTTGTGTACTCCCATGTATATGATACTATGTATATGCTCTATATTATATTTCTTTCGTTCCGCTGTGAGATTCTGATGTGTTGTTGTTCTTTCTTCTCTTTCTTTTTTTCCTCTATCCCTTTCTTTCTTAATTAGTGATGCATCCTTTTGGTGATAGAAAGTCGGGTCGCTACAGTTGGTATCCGAGCATTAGGTTGAGTGAATACCTAGGCTCTGGAGTGGTGTCTATCTTGAGAGAGCGTACTTGTAATTTATATATATATAAACTTATATATCTACCTAATATGTTGGATTATCTGTTCGAATTTTCCAACATAGGCTATAGAGGTAGATAAGGTAGGGGTGTGTGTAACAGAACTACACTAATGGAAGAGACTCATATGTTGTGGTTGGAGGTGTGTCTGTCGAGATTGTAGACCTAATACCGTCTCGAATAAGCTTTGTGGATTGGTGAAAGGATTTCATTGATTTCAGAGGAAGTATTTGCTAGAATTGGAGTATATTCTTGAAGTGTGAGGTTGATTTGCTCTCAAGTAAGAGGGATTTCCAAGAGTTGAATCTGTCAGCTGAGTAGAAGCAGGTGATGGTATCTCGGTAACTTCAGGAAGGAATAGCTGTGTGATGGGAGGAAGTATCCATAGATGGTTCTGAAGATGTTCTTATGGAGCAAAGATTAAGATGGTGTTGAAGGAACTATGATGCCTACTGCAGCAAAGATTCGGATGTTTGGGAATCTTATGGACTTATGTAAGGATGGGTGTCTTATCTATATTGAAGTATGAGACTAAGGTCGATGAGTTACCTAATTTCGGACATCGTCTCAATTGTTTTCCTTAAGAAGATAAGGGGATGGTGTTTGGTTTGGAGTTGAGTTTTTTGAGAAGATGTCTACCCGTCTCAAGGATCTTTGGTGGAATTGGGTGATAGTTTTGTGTTTCAGGAGCTTGTGGTTAAGGATGATCTTTTGGCTTAGCTGTATCATTGAAGTGAAGTTCGAAAGCAGTAGCATGGATCTGTTTCTTCGATGATTCAGTAATCATTGGGATTCTACTATCGGCAGACCAGGAAGATAGTGAAGGCTTATCCTTTTCTTTGGGAGGCTCAGCAGAGCAGGATATCTTTTGGAAGTGATCTATCAGTTTTTCTGATAGGTAAGCCATTCTTGAAGATTGATCTTGAATAGGAAAAGCTGCTCTAGTTAGTGAAGATAGTTCTTTGGATTCTGAACTGAGAGAGATCGCAAAAGTGACTTGCGATTAGTTTGAGAATCTTTGAGTATTCTTTGGATTGAGGCATCTCATATGGAGGTAAAGGCTACTTAAGTAGTCAGAGATTTTCCAGATTTTAGAGGGAATCAGAAGTCTACCCGAATCGAAGATTGAGTTTTCTTATCGACTTGGATTCTAAGAGCAATATTGATGATTCAACCGTATGGTGGGATATCTCTTGGAGCGAGAAGAGGTTGGTGAGGCAGCTCAGGATTCTTTGGAGAAGGATTGACCATCTAGTTCTAGTTAAGATTCTGTTGGGTGTTTTGACCAAGTGAAAGGGTCACTTAGATTTTATGAGTCGGATGAACTGTGTATGGAGAAAGATTGTGCTTGTGTTCTTCGATAGCATTCTTATCTGCTCTAGATCAGAGTTGTGCAGCGGAAGCGAGATAGCAGTTATTCTAGAATGAGAGCAACCGGGAGTTGCAGTTTGCTTGGATTAAAAGATTTCTACAGGAAATTCAAGTATGAAGATATTTTCTAGATTTGGTAGGTAAGGTTGTCAAGTGCAATTGTTTGGTTATTCCAGATATGAGATGTAGGTCTGAAGTCCACTAATGCTGGTGGAATAAAGTTGTGTATTGGATTTTAGCAAATTTTTGGGAGATCCATTTTGTTGAGTAGGACCTGGAGATTTGGTTTGAGTTGGTCCTGTTGTTGCATGAAGCAATCAGCAAGGGTTAAGCTGATCAGGAAAGTTGAAGGTGACTCAGAGCATCAGAAGAGTTGTACAGTTAAGAATTGAGGAGATTTGGAATGTGAAGTGGAATTTGGATATTGCTTTAGTTTTATCCAATTAAAGGAGATATAAGACTGGGTAAAACTGGAGAGTTAGCTCCGGAAGTATCTTGAGTTTTTCTGTGTTCTCTGAAGATTAGATTTTTATCTACAGAATTGAATTGCCAGTTCGAATAACTGGAATTCATTATATTTCACATATTTCTGAGGAATATGTGTATGATTCATCAAGTGATAGAATCAGCAGTTCAGAAGGTTTGGCAGTTGAGCTGATTTTGAGTCAAGTCTGATGTCTTGTTCATATTTGTAAGATCAGATGAGGGAGTTCTTGGTTATAGTAATATAGTTATTTAAGATTCTGTAGAGCGAGTATTCCAGTATAGGTACCTGGAACACTCTTGATAATATTAGGAAGTTCTATTCAGAATTTTCTGGACAGATAAATGGTTTGTTTAAATTGGTTGTTTTGGTTACTATAATTGATACTGTATGATTGATTGTGTGATTGCTGTTTGAAATTTAAATTCTTGTATTGGGTTATTAAATTATCTTTGCTTTTAAATTTCAGGGACGAAATTCTTTTAAGGGGGGAGGAATGCGACGACCCGGAATTTTGAGCAATATCAATTTAATAATCTTTGTTAATAATTAAATTGATTTGTTCATTTTACATTATAAATTGACAAGTTAAAATTATTTTAAAAGATTAATAATAATTTGTTAATATCTATCAACAATTTTCTTAACAGTATAAATTGGTAAATTTAATTCTTTTGAAAATTTATAATATTTTAATTTGGAAATATTATTTTGATAATTTAAATTGATAAGATTTATTTTTCCAAAAGTTAATCAGAATATTTTCTATTTATGATATATATATATATATATATATATATATGTATTGATATATCTTGTAAATAGGAAGTTTTTAATGAAATAAAACTTTTTATTCAAATTGTAATATATATGAATGTATATATTATGATTTGGTTTGTGTTCAAAATTTAATATGGTAATTATCAAATATAATGTTAAAATGTTTTTGTATTTGAAATGTGTATATATATATTTATATTTGAAATAGGATTTTTATTAATTTGAACTTAATAAGTATTTTCAAACTTTAATAAATATAAAATTTGTAATTTGAAAAGTTAATTTGATTTAATGCTTTTGAAATGATATTTGAAATTTAAATAACAAGTATAATTTCTAATTTATTTTAAACATATATTCTAGCTTTTGTTTTAATATCCTTTCATTTTAATTTTTATCATAAGGTAAATTGTTTTAAATTTTTAACATAAGGAGTTAAACTCAATTTCTCAAATTTAATAAACACAGGTTATTTAGAATGGAATCAAAAATATAAGTTGCTTGAATTTATATGAATATTACATAAATACATGTATATAGATTAAATAGATTATTAAAAAGAAAATAACATTTTAAACATTAATAAAACATTATAAAAATAACTTTTTTAAATATGAATTAAACATAATAACACTTGTAAAACATTTAGTAAACATTAAAGACACTTGTTAATCATGTGCATAGGTGTAAGATAATGGGAACATAGGATAGACAAATGGCAATGTTCTCTTAATAACTAAATTTAATTGAAAAATACAAAATAATTTTTACTTTCAACTGAACATTATCTCATTTCAACAAATTGAATGCAAAATAAAGATCAAAATGAAAGAAGTAATATCTAAAAAACGAATGAACCTGGAATTGCAATTTGAAAAACAAAAAGAGGATAATCTGGAAAATTCAAATCAGAAGAATAAACTGAAAATTCAAAATCAATGCAAGATATTCAAATAGAAATCAAAGGCAAAAGAAATCTCAACATCAAAGCAAGTTTAATCAAGCAACAAGATGTAAACATCAACATGCAAAGCTAGAAATCAACTGCAGCAGAATGTATTTCAACATGCAGATAAATTCTAAAACCTAGAAGTCAAGAACAGTTTCTATTCTCTGCAATAAAAAGGTGAGTAAATGGAATTTTTTGAAAAAAAGTTTTAAATTCTGGTTTTCACCCGTTCTTTTGAATGAATAACATGATGTTATCTGCAATATTTGAATTATATGGATGCATGTTTATTTCTTTTCATTTGAATGCCTGAGTGGTAAAACATATATACTCTGTATGATAATAACAGTTTCAAAATGCCATAATAAATTCAATAACTAATGGTTGAGTTAGAATTAGACTTTGAATTATAAATAGAAGTTGTCTGAAATCAAGTAGGCTATCATCTAAAAACAATTACAAGTTTTTAAAGTAAATAAAGGATTCTAAAATTTCAAATTTACAGTAAAATATAATTTGGGTCAAAAAATTTATTGAATCAATTTTAGTTTTTGATCTCATAATTGAATTGCAAATAGTAAACCATGATTTTTGAAACTTGTATCATGATTTTTAGACCAGTAATTAAAGAGAATTTTTGAATTTTAAGTTTTGGGCATTTCGGTCAATTAACGGCGAACTACGGCGAGTTTGTTGATGATGTTGAACATGGAGGTAGAGGGAGTGTTGATGCTCACCAGAAAAATAAATTAGGAATTTATTATTGATCGAGATGGCCGGAATTGATCAAGTTAGGGTTATTCATCCTGTTAAGGTCTCGGTTGTTCATATTGGTTTTGCGGCGTCGTGAGGCTACCGGAGGCGATCACGGTTGTTGCCAAAGGTTAGGGAGGTCATGACGAAGCTATGAGGAGGATGGCACGGCGTCTCGAGTGATGGTTTGTCGGCTGTGATCAACTTTCACTTAGTTACTGGGTTCAGGCAGTGTGGGTTTTAGGGCAAATTTCGATCCTCGATCGAAATTAAGATTCTGGGTTACGCGATGGGTAGTAGGGGTTGAGGGCGACTTGTAGGTGGCCGGCGTGGAGTTTGCCAACGTCCATCGGCGATGTGCACGTATACGTGCACGATTTCGAGTTTCAATTGGTTTTTGGGGAGAAGAAAGGTTGAGCTCGAGTTTCTTTCGGGTATTTGGTGATATTTCTCGAAGCAGGGAAGGGGTTGGAGAGACTCGGGGTAAACATGGGTTTTGCTCGGGTTTATGTAGGGGATGGCTCAGGTTTTAGGTCGAGCAGGTTTTGGGTTTTTGTCAGTAATGTTTTTAAAGGCTTGAAACAAAGAAATTTGGTTTTTGTAAATAATTAAAGTTTTAAACAAAAGTTAAACAAATTTTGACCAATAAGCTAAATTTGTTTCGAAGATATGTTTTAAACAAGTTTATATATATTAAATTATGGATGTTTTAAAATAAAATAGTGGATTTTGAAATTAAGTTTGTATTAAATTTTTATTAAAGAACTTTGGAAAGGTTTTAAAGATTTAAAAGTTCGATCTAAAATGTGTTTAATTATAATTGATTTCTAAATGTTATATTTTATTCAAAAAAAAAGTTTAATGATTAAGAATTTAATAATCAATTGTAATAAAGATTTATCTTATGTAAATTGGAATTTTGATTTAATTAAAGATAATTAAATTTGTAGAGATAATTAAGATAATTAAATTATTTACCATTGAAAAGTCATTGGTTATTATAAATGATTTGATTTTGATAATGGTTTCCTTAATTAAGAATTTTAAAAAAAAATAAGAAGTAAAGAATTATTTAATTTAATTTAAATGATTAGTTAAATAATTTATTAAGTAATTAATTGTGATTAATTAAAAGATAATCACTTTAGAGTTAATTAAGTATAATTACTGGGTGAAGTAATTAAGTGGTTAATTTCAGGAGGTAATTAAGTAAAGATAATTACTTTATGAAAGTAATTAAGTGGATGTGATTAAGGATTAATCACTTGTGTTCTTAATTTAAGAATTAATTAATAAAATTAATCAAAGGTTTAAATTATTTAATCATTGGTTAATTAATAAAAAGATTTAGAGTAGTTAATTATGTGGTTAATTACTTGTTAAGTAATTAATTAAGACTTTAACTAATAAAGTAATCATTAATTAATGGAAATAATTAATTAATTGTTAATTAATAATTTAAGGATAATTAAGTTTTATTATTAATATAACTAAAAGTAATTAATCAAAAGAGATTAATTAAAAGTAATTAATTAAAAATGATTAATTATAAATGATTAATCAAGTATGATTAATTAAATAATTAATCAAGTATGATTAATTAAGGATGATTAATCAAGTGTGATTAATTAAAGGTAATTAATCAAGAGTAATTAATCAAGTATGATTAATTAAGGATGATTAATCAAGTGTGATTAATTAAAGGTAATTAATTAAGAGTAATTAATCATGTATGATTAATTAAGGGTGATTAATTAGGTGTGATTAATTAAAAAAACTATTAAGATAATTAAATAATAATTAATCAAGTGTGATTAATTTTAAAGGGTAATTAAGGAGATAACTACTTGGGTAATTAAGAAGTAATTATTCAAGATGATTAATTAATTTTGTAATTAAGGAATAATCACTTAAAGTAATTAAGAGATAATTAATCAAGGGAGATTAATTTAGGTAAATAATTAAGTGATGTTTATTAATTAATTTGTAATTAATTAATGAATGGAAAGATGGATTGATGATAATCCAGGTGATTAAGTAAGAATCAACTTAATTAAGAATCAATTAAATTAATTAAGTTGGGTCGACCTTGTGTATGGGTGATTAATGATTGGTTGATAAGTATCATTGGATGAGTTAATGATATTGGATGATATTGTATGTCATTGGTTGATATGTGATGATATGAATGTGATATATCTGAGATGCGATATATATGCTGCTTTGTGATATATATGGATGAATGTGATAATAGTGAATTATCTATCTGTGTAATGTGAATCATCCATTTATGTTAAATGATATTTATGAATATCTATTGTTTAAACCCCTTAAGTACAACTTGGACATTAAAATGGAGTTTGGATTCGGTGAGACTGGGATTGGGTTTCCATATTTGGATATCCGAAAACCACACCGATCCAAAATAAACGTTAGGTCGTGAATCCAAGTGGAGTGCAAGTGAAGACTCGAGGTGTAAGAACTATGCGTCAGTATAACTCTGGGGGTGATTCCATAATGAGTTTGACGGAAAAGTACTTATAGGCTCGAGATGGTGATTCAGAGTGCAAGGGCTATGGTCGTTGACTCTGAGGGTGATTCCAAAATGAGTGCAACGACATAGTGCCTTCGGTTTCGTTCGAACCCAGAACGGACTTGTATGGATTTAATGCTTTTAGAACATCGTCAGATGGACGATGAGCATTCTAAGATAGATGTGTTCTATAAAGGTAATCGCAACCTCAAGCCTCATCAACTGGGAATGGCTAAAACAGGGGAGGTGCAGCAAGGCTTCATGGGTAGCTCCCACTGGAGAGCGAGATACATCCCTGTCTAGATGTCCCTTTTTATTTCGGCTTTGTGGGCAGTTGAATCTGCAGCCAACTGCGGGGTGGTCTTGTTCGGGACTGTTCAGTAAGGAATGGTCCTGGCCTTGTGTTGCAGGGGAGCGGGCGTACTCCTCGGTACGGTGATCTAGGCCACGTACTGTGACGGGCGGTACCCCGATAGCCCTGCCATTAATGGAATCCAAAATCCAATAAGTGCCTGTACGGTTTTGATTGTGCCCAACTATGTTGGTACGTGAGATGTAAGCATTCCAGCTATTTCTGTATTTTATTTTGAAAACCCTAGACACTATTATAATATCACGTGATTTCCTATCAAATGCTTTGGTTAGCATAAGGTAAAAACTTTTCCATGTTTATGTGTGGGAAGTCTTACGTGATACCTTTTCTTTCAAAGGATTTTCTAAAGTTAAGCAATCTTAAACCGTTTACTCACACCAGACCCCTGTCTGACCGAGTGTTTATTTTCTGTTTTATTAAACTCTTGACTCATATTCTGTATGAGTAGTCAAGTGATTCAGGTTCTCTTTGACGAATTCTGGAGGAGCTTTGGAGCAGGAGGCTTCAGCGTGTAGATATATAGTTAGAGTTTCCGCTGTGTGTTATTCCGTATAGTTGTTCTTATATTGTATATTAGACAGAAATGTTATAACTGTCTAAATTGAGATGTATAGTTGTGTACTCTCATGCATATGATACTATGTATATGTTCTATATTATATTTCTTTCGTTTCGCTGTGAGATTCTGATGTGTTGTTGTTCTTTCTTCTCTTTCTTTTCTTACTCTATCCCTTTCTTTCTTAATTAGCGATGCGTCTTTTTGGTGATAGAAAGTCGGGTTGCTACACTTTGGAAATATACACACTGTTGAATTGACATAAAATATTTATATACTTATGAAGACAAGTTGTACATATATATACTATTAAAACTCGAACCCACCTGACCCTATTTATATAGGCTAAAATATACAACAGACCGTATATATATGTTGTAGACTTATATTTTATATATATACAATATAATATACACATTACATACCTACAAAACATCTTGCGAAACATATATAATATACGATCCAAAATTTATATAATATATTATTAAACCGTTTCAAACTGCATATAAAAATATACACTGTCGAAAATAGATTTTCATATACAAACTATGAAATATATATATATATATATATATATATATATATATTTTAAGTATATGCAGAAATAATTTAACCATATATATACGACTTATGCTAAGCAAATAAAATGAATTGTAAACTATAGATTATATACACAGCTTATATATATAAAATAAACTTTCATAAATTCCACACTAAACTTAACAAAGCACAGACTCGAACTCAACATATAACATATATATACACTAACTTTATGTATCTGTAATATCAAATATGTAACGACCCCAAATTTTAATTTAATTTAAATTGATAATTTATTGAATTTTTGAATTAAAATTGCAAAATTAATGGTTTGAGTTTATAAAATAATATAAGACAATAAATATTAAAGTAAGATAACAATAAATATTTAAACTAGAAATAGAAAAATAATATGAGATAAATTTTAATAAAAATAGGAAGTAGAACATTTGCTAAATTCTAACAACATAATAAAATAGAAATTTATTTATATTACAAAACAAGAAGATTTAAAGAAAATAAAATACATTTAAATATGAAAAGAATGTAGGCGAAAATAAAACAAACAAATAAAATACAAAGGACTAAAACAAAAATATGTTTTCATGAACACTTAAACAAACATATATGCAAAAGCTTCATAAAGAAAACAATAAAATGAAAATATCTATGTACATGGAGGAAAATGGGATAAGGATGTAGGCATGGGGGGAACTTGAATCTACTGTAACCAGTACACTAGCACAAAAGCAAGATACATCAGCCACGATACAAGATCTTCAGCCTTCATATAGAAATGTATCTCTGTCCTATGTTGTACAAAAACATCACACTGTACAAAATAACATCACCTGTACAAGCATCTTTAGCCATGCTTTGCATTGTTCAAACCATACATCATCTTCTTATACCCAGTTCATTCATTTAAAGCAAATTCGAAAAAAAAAGAAAAAAAAACTAAAACAAAACTTCAACAAAATACAACTGCATTTAAAACCAGAGATCAAGAGAGAAGGGTTTCAGCTTATTTTGTTTTACAAGCCTGTTTCAAAACTGCAAGCTTTGTTCATTCTCTTGAATCTGTGAGTAAACCCCAACTTTAAGCTCTAAGTTTAATTTAAAATAGTTGAGTTGATTCACTGACAATGGTGTGTTGTATGTGTTCATTTTGAGGATGGCCTTGTGTTTGCATCCAGGTTGTTCTTGAGTATATAGCTTTTCTCTGTTACTTGTTACAGTATTGTAATATTATGCAAACTAAATTTGTATTTCTTTAAAATCATCACATCCAAATCTCTTAAGGCTTTGATTTTGGAATGAAATATTCTTGTATACGTATAACATCATTTTTAAAAGCAAATTCAAGTATTCAAATTAAACATTTATTTAGAAAGTGAGGTGTATACAGTGATGATTTAAATGTAGCCCGGAATCAAATGTTTTAATTCCATAATTTGATCACATAAACGGCTTTAACTTGGGGAATGATGAATTTAGGAAATCATTTCATAAATTTTTGTTTGGCAATCGGTGAGAAATTGAAGGTTGAACGAAATCTGCCTTTTTGCCAAACTCTGGCGGTTGACGTCGAATGGTGGGGTGTGGTTGGGGTCGAAGGTAGCTGGAGGGGGGTAGATTGTGGGAAAAATAATAGTTAAATTTTTAATGAACTGTGTTGATTGGACTTTGATGATCTAGGGTTAGAGCAAGTGTTTATATAGGGGTCGGAAATCACGATACCCCGTCGTCGTCGAAACGTTTCAGGTGATCGCACCTATGGGGATGGGCTCGTGGGTGAGTGGCGGAGGTTTGGTCAGGCTAGAGTGGGCTCCAGTGATCGAATTCGTCGGCGGCGAGGTAATTTTCGATTGGAGTATTTTGTTCCAGTTGATCTTGAATACTCGTTTCGATTTTATGGCGAATTCTTCGAGGCTGGGTGGTGGGTTGAGTTGAGGAGGTGGTCGCTGATCGGTGTGGAGCAATCGCCGATGGTCTGGGTGGCGAACTCCGGTGTACACGTGCACTGTGCACGTGGGTGTCTGGTTGATGAAGTATGGGTGGAAGTTTGGGAAGATGGCTTCGTCTCGAGTTCGTATTCGCGTATCACCGTGTTCGGCTCGGAGCAGAAGGGGCAGAGAACCGGTGAATGTTTGTCCAGATTTTAAATTTGTTTAAACTTAAACTAAATCAAAAAAAATATAGTGTTAGTGCAGATTACCTCGGGAATTTGAAGAATTTGCTCAGGTTTTCACTCGAGTTTATGCGGCTACGGCCTGGGTTTTGTTTTAAAGGGCCTCGTGTGTTAGATGTGATTTCCAAGCCTATATTACTTTATCAGTTTTTAAGTATAGAGATAGTGAAAGGTTTTTTTTAACCCAATGAAAACAAACTTTATATTTTTTTAATATGATTTAAGTTTCAAAGAAAGATTAAACAAGTTTTAAAGATTTATTAGAATAATTAATTAAGGTGTTTTCAAAGATTTAAAGGATAAGTTAAATGTTTGAATTGTTTTGTTTAAAATAGAATCATATTCCAAATTTGATTTCTAAAACTAATTTAATAAAGTAAATGATTTGAGAAAGTATTTAATGTGAATACAATTTATTCTTAATTAAGTTAATATAATTAAGAATAATTAATTAATGAAATAAATTAAAAGCTTAAATACTTTGTAATAAACAACAATTACTTACAAAAGTAATTAGTGGTAATGAATGTAATTAAAAGATAATTAATTAGGGGTTAAGTGGTTCATTAATTGAATACTTAATTAATGTAATTTAGTTTAGGTAAATTAATTTGTCTAATTAATTAAAGATAATCACTTAGTAGTTAATTGGATAGTTACATCGTGAAGTAATTAATGTATAATTACTGAATGTAATTAAGGATGGATAGTTACTTATGGAAGTAAATAAATGGAAGTGATTAAGGGTAATCACTTGAGGTTATTAATTAAAGGGTTAATTTAAATTAATATGATTAATTAAGAAAAAATTAATTAATTAAAGTGTTTGATAAATTAATTTATATCAAATGATTTGGAATTAATAAATCAGGATTGGATAATTAATTCATAAGCAATAAATTTACTTGGAAATAAGTTGAATTAATTAGGATTTAAAAACGATTTAATTAATCCTGCTTATAAATGACTATTGAATACTTGACTTACTTATGAATGATTATATTGTATGAAATGCCTTGAATTGATTGTCCTATCTGATCTGTGATATTTTGTTCTGTGGATTGAGCTGTGTATTTTATTCATTTATTTACATTCATATATTATTTGTAAATCTGTGAATAGACGATAAGCGTTATAGCTTATATCGCTTATCAACTATATTTCTGTGTTTGATCTGTGATGATTGTATGCTGTTGCACTATTGTGTTAAACCCCTGGACCACACTTATACACACACCAATATGGATTTCACGAGGAAATCGATTAAGTCACAGATTTTTTGAAATAGTTTTAAATTTGAATATTAGAATTCAAATGTTTTGGGAAATGAATTGGGTTTAAAGTGAAAAGCTTTTGAAATGGAATTTCATAGATGAAATTTATTTTGAATAACTCGATATAATATGAAGTTGAATAATTTGATTTGAATCCAATATTTGAAATTGAATTCTATGATTTGGAAACTAGGCTATAAAGAAAAGTTATTCAACTTATAAATGAGTTATATGGGTTTTTAAACCATTTTAAATGTATTGATTTGGAAATTTGAATTTAATTCAAGGGCTTTAACTCGTGTAAATATAATTGAATTATTGTGAAACGAAAACTGTTTGTTTTCAAATAATAAAAGCTTTCACATAAGAAATAAATGTTCAATTTGTGTTAAAAGAATTTCAAGTTTTAAAATGAAAATGATTTCCAAGTTATAGAAACGATTTGAAAGCTATAAGTTAAATCTTTGATTTAAAGATTTAACGAGTTAATCCTACCGAAATGAAATTGTTTTGGAAATCTATGAATTGATCTTTTTGAAATAAATCTTTTTGTTTAAAGATTTGAAATGGTAATTGATTTAAACCATTTGGAAGAAAGTTTTGGGTTTTAAGTTGTGACTTAATTGAAATCCCAATATCCATATATTTCTTGTAAATATTGCGCTCACTATTCGGTTTAGCCGGGAGAGGACCTTTGTGTCATATATCCCATTCCGAATATGTGATATGTCGTTATAGTTAGCATTTGAAGACCGGTGTTGAAGACCGGATATTTTTGAAAGCGAGAGGACAACTCGTCGAATGTCTTTGCATCGACTGGTCCCCGATATAGAGACTCCATATGTGATGGGAAGTCCGAACGTGATTAGTGAATATCCGGATTACAAGGACTTCTTTGTAAGTGCCTTCGGTTTTGTTCGAGCCCGGAACAGACTTGTATGGATAGTATGTCTGACATTACAAATTGAGATATAAAGCTGATTTCTTTCAAATATATTTCTGTTGGTGGCGGAGAATTTATTCTCTTAGCTTAACACCCTTCTCTGAGACGTACGAGCTCAGAGGTTATGTAGTTGATGGTTATCAGCGATATATTCCCAATTTGGTAATGTGACATGCTGAGTGTTGCTGTGAAATGATCATTGTGTTGATTATTTGTGATAGGATCATTTGTTTGATCGTTTATCTTTGTGATCATTTCTATGATCATTTGTTGACCCAAAGCACGGCTTTTGTATAAAGTGTGTCTTTGTGGACGTGACTTCGTCGAGCCTCACACCTCGGAATGGTCAAAACAGGAAAGATGCAGCAAGGTTATGAGGGGTAGCTCCCTTTAGGGTATGTGCATTTCCTTCTGGAAAAGGGTGGTATCATGGTATGGAGCCCAGATACTTACTCATGTTGAAACACTTATTATTATGGTGTGATGTTGATGACGAGCGCTCGGTTAAAGATCCGAAAGGACCGGGGGATGGCATACTCGTGTCAGTTGTTACCCAATTAGGGGTAACCCGGCCTTGTGTTGGCAGAGATCCGGTTTGGTTCTCGGGGACGTCCTTCCAGAGGCGTTCTCATGTGGCAATGGGAAGTTGCTTGGCCTGACCATTTGTTGGAAATCCAAAGAAACAATACGAGCCTTGTACAGTGTTAGTTGTAGAACCTGCCATTTACTTATGGTGGCGCCCCACTGTTTAGATGTAGCTATAGTAGGCATACGATAATGGTCGTATGTTGGCTAAGATTTATATTCTACTTTCGAAATGATTTTTACTACACTATGCACTAGTAATAATATCAAATGTTTCTTTTTAATGCGTATCAAGCATCTTTGACTATCATAAGGAGAAATCTCCTCCGATTCTGCGTTTGCATTGTGTGTGTGTGTGCGGGAGGCCTTATGGCAGTCTCATTTAAAAAAAAAACATTGCGAATTGACTTTGAAAATCTTTTGTTGAATGTTTTAAAAGATAAACTGTTTTTGTTGCTCACACCAGTCCCACGACTGATCCGGAGTTTATTGTTTCTTTCCTAAACTCTGAGTGCTCATTATTTTCTACACGAGCAGTCTAGAGTTGGGTTTTTCAGATAGTCAGATTAGTAGGTTATCTGGAGTTAGTTCAGTCTTTGGATCACACCGCACTTGCTTATCTTTGTGCATCGTTATTGGGAGTTCGAGCTATTGCTGGATTGGTTCTTGGAGATGGAGTTGCAGTTCTCGGAGTTCTCTTTTTAAGACTATCTTAGAGTTGTATTGTTCCGCTGCTGGATGTCATCTATTTTCTTTTCCGCTGCTATTTATTGTATCATATCTCTGATGTATATTGATATCTACTGGATCATCTGTTGTATCAGATATTGTATCAAAGCTGTATATCAATGTATTATTCTTTTATTCCGCTGTGTTGTTTACTTAATGTTGTTATAAGCTCCGGCGAATCGGATTTGAACGGTCGAATCTATGACATTCGAATATGATATGAAGTATGGATGTCGATTTTCGAGCGGGCAAAATTCGTCTCGTTACATTTGGTATCAGAGCTAAGGTTGAAACTTTAGCTCAGGAGTGTAACACATTAAGTAGCTCATTAGAGATGGGGTGAAGTATACCCTAGAATGAGTAATCCTTAAGATATCCGTTTGAATGCCTCAGTAAATTCTCTTACTATCCACTGATAGTGAGTATGATTGCAAGAAGAGAACGAGATAGGGGAAAGGGAAGTACCACTATAAATGGTCAATACCCTGTAACAGTGGAAACAACTTTCTTATCAATCTTCTTTGATACGATTTTGATTCTTTTAAGTTTCTTCGTGATAGCTCCAGAAAGAGGTTTCGGTGTGATGGTGGCTCTACGAATCGTTGTAGGAAATTTTTGCTTCGTATCTTCATCGGTTTCTTATCAGTTTTTGATTTAAACCTTAATGAATATAAATTGGAAATTTGGAATTGAAATTTTGAATAAATTAGAAATTTTAAATTGAGTTAAAATTGATTAATAGAATATGAAGCTAATTTTGAATTGTATCGATAAAATGATTTCATTTAAAATCAAATTTTGAAATTCTGTTGTAATTTCTTGGGTTGATCGAAGTCCGAAGAGGGACGAATTAGTATATATTTTGAGATATTCCTACTTGAATTTGGAATCCATATCTTGTATTTGAGAAATTGTAAAGATTAAGTCTATCTCTGTGTTGTTTTCGTGCCTGCGAATTTCGAGGACGAAATTCTTTTAAGGGGGGAAGTCTGTAACGACCCCAGATTTTAATTTAATTTAAATTGATAATTTATTGAATTTTTGAATTAAAATTGTAAAATTAATGGTTTGAGTTTATAAAATAATATAAGACAATAAATATTAAAGTAAGATAACAATAAATATTTAAACTAGAAATAGAAAAATAATATGAGATAAATTTTAATAAAAATAGGAAGTAGAACATTTGCTAAATTCTAACGACATAATAAAATAGAAATTTATTTATATTACAAAACAAGAAGATTTAAAGAAAATAAAATACATTTAAATATGAAAAGAATGTAGACGAAAATAAAACAAACAAATAAAATACAAAGGACTAAAACAAAAATATGTTTTCATGAACACTTAAACAAACATATATGCAAAAGCTTCGTAAAGAAAACAATAAAATGAAAATATCTATGTACATAGAGGAAAATGGGATAAGGATGTAGGCATGGGAGGAACTTGCATCTACTGTAACCAGTACACTAGCACAAAAGCAAGATACATCAGCCACGATACAAGATCTTCAGCCTCCATATAGAAATGTATCTCTGTCCTATGTTGTACAAAAACATCACACTATACAAAATAACATCACCTGTACAAGCATCTTTAGCCATGCTTTGCATTGTTCAAACCATACATCATCTTCTTATACCCAGTTCATTCATTTAAAGAAAATTCGAGAAAAAAAAGAAAAAAAACTAAAACAAAACTTCAACAAAATACAACTGCATTTAAAACCAGAGATCAAGAGAGAGGTGTTTCAGCTTATTTTGTTTTACAAGCCTGTTTCAAAACTGCAAGCTTTGTTCATTCTCTTGAATCTGTGAGTAAACCCCAACTTTAAGCTCTAAGTTTAATTTAAAATAGTTGAGTTGATTCACTGACGATGGTGTGTTGTATGTGTTCATTTTGAGTATGGCCTTGTGTTTGCATTCAGGTTGTTCTTGAGTATATAGTTTTTCTCTGTTACTTGTTACAGTATTGTAATATTATGCAAACTAAATTTGTATTTCTTTAAAATCATCACATCCAAATCTCTTAAGGCTTTGATTTTGGAATGACATATTCTTGTATACGTATAACATCATTTTTAAAAGCAAATTCAAGTATTCAAATTAAACATTTATTTAGAAAGTGAGGTGTATACAGTGATGATTTAAATTTAGCCCGGAATCAAATGTTTTAATTCCATAATTTGATCACATAAACGGCTTTAACTCGGGGAATGATGAATTTAGGAAATCATTTCATAAATTTTTGTTTGGCAATCGGTGAGAAATTGAAGGTTGAACGAAATCTGCCTTTTTGCCAAACTCTGGCGGTTGACGTCGAATGGTGGGGTGTGGTTGGGGTCGAAGGTAGCTGGAGGGGGGTAGATTGTGGGAAAAATAATAGTTAAATTTTTAATGAACTGTGTTGATTGGACTTTGATGATCTAGGGTTAGAGCAAGTGTTTGTATAGGGGTCGGAAATCACGATACCCCGTCGTCATCGAAACGTTTCAGGTGATCGCACCTATGGGGATGGGCTCGTGGGTGAGTGGCGGAGGTTTGGTCAGGCTAGAGTGGGATCCAGTGATCGAATTCGTCGGTGGCGAGGTAATTTTCGATTGGAGTATTTTGTTCCAGTTGATCTCGAATACTCGTTTCGATTTTATGGCGAATTCTTCGAGGCTGGGTGGTGGGTTGAGTTGAGGAGGTGGTCGCTGATCGGTGTGGAGCAATCGCCGATGGTCTGGGTGGCGAACTCCGGTGTACACGTGCACTGTGCACGTGGGTGTCTGGTTGATGAAGTATGGGTGGAAGTTTGGGAAGATGGCTTCGTCTCAAGTTCGTATTCGCGTATCACCGTGTTCGGCTCGGAGCAGAAGGGGCAGAGAACCGGTGAATGTTTGTCCAGATTTTAAATTTGTTTAAACTTAAACTAAATCAAAAAAAATATAGTGTTAGTGCAGATTACCTCGGGAATTTGAAGAATTTGCTCAGGTTTTCACTCGAGTTTATGCGGCTACGGCCTGGGTTTTGTTTTAAAGGGCCTCGTGTGTTAGATGTGATTTCCAGGCCTATATTACTTTATCAGTTTTTAAGTATAGAGATAGTGAAAGGTTTTTTTTTAACCCAATGAAAACAGATTATATATTTTTTTAATATGATTTAAGTTTCAAAGCAAGATTAAACAAGTTTTAAAGATTTATTAGAATAATTAATTAAGGTGTTTTCAAAGATTTAAAGGTTAAATTAAATGTTTGAATTGTTTTGTTTAAAATAGAATCATATTCCAAATTTGATTTCTAAAACTAATTTAATAAAGTAAATGATTTGAGAAAGTATTCAATGTGAATACAAGTTATTCTTAATTAAATTAATATAATTAAGAATAATTAATTAATGAAATAAATTAAAAGCTTAAATACTTTGTAATAAACAACAATTACTTACAAAAGTAATTAGTGGTAATGAATGTAATTAAAAAATAATTAATTAGGGGTTAAGTGGTTCATTAATTGAATACTTAATTAATGTAATTTAGTTTAGGTAAATTAATTTGTCTAATTAATTAAAGATAATCACTTAGTAGTTAATTGGATAGTTACATCGTGAAGTAATTAATGTATAATTACTGAATGTAATTAAGGATGGATAGTTACTTATGGAAGTAAATAAATGGAAGTGATTAAGGGTAATCACTTGAGGTTATTAATTAAAGGGTTAATTTAAATAAATATGATTAATTAAGAAAAATTTAATTAATTAAAGTGTTTGATAAATTAATTTATATCAAATGATTTGGAATTAATAAATCAGGATTGGATAATTAATTCATAAGGAATAAATTTACTTGGAAATAAATTGAATTGATTAGGATTTAAAAACGATTTAATTAATCCTGCTTATAAATGACTATTGAATACTTGACTTACTTATGAATGATTATATTGTATGAAATGCCTTGAATTGATTGTCCTATCTGATCTGTGATATTTTGTTCTGTGGATTGAGCTGTGTATTTTATTCATTTATTTACATTCGTATATTATTTGTAAATCTGTGAATAGACGATAAGCGTTATAGCTTATATCGCTTATCAACTATATTTCTGTGTTTGATCTGTGATGATTGTATGCTGTTGCACTATTGTGTTAAACCCCTGGACCACACTTATACACACACCAATATGGATTTCACGAGGAAATCGATTAAGTCACAGATTTTTTGAAATAGTTTTAAATTTGAATATTTGAATTCAAGTGTCACTACAAGAAAAATCACCTTCAACAGCAACATTTGTCAGCATTTTTTAAGGAAATGCTGTCAATAATATTTTAAACGAACAATATTAATCAATAAACGCTGACATTTTAGGGATAGAGCTAAAAAAATTAACGCGGGACTAAAATTTCATTCTACCGCCTTTCCTTCTTATTCTCATTCCTCATTACAAAAAAAATCAATTATCTTCTTCACCAAAATCTCCTGCATTTCATTCTTTGTCCCGATTTCTTCAAATCTAATCTCAGTTCTCTTGTTCATACTTTATTTGTTCCTTTAATCATGTTCATTTCATAATTTTACACCCGATATCCCCAAATACCAAGCATAACCCTAAATCGAAATCGCCAGCATCTGTCCAACCATCGCTTCAATTCTACCACCACAACATGCGAACGACTGCTTAGATGGTTGCGAATCTGTTTTGGTGTGCGTTTTTGATAGTTGCGAATCTGTTGGCTCAGAGTCGTCGATGTTCAGGAAGCTACGGTGAGACTGGCACTATTCTTTGGTTTGATTCTGGTGAATGGCAGTTGCGAATTTTTTTTGGGTATGTTGTCAGGAGATTGTTGGTGGTCAAGGGGCTAGGAGGTTGCGAGTTGAACTATGGTGGGTGTTGGTTGGAGTTTTGTGTATGCTTGTGATGTTTGAGGCGATTGGGATTTCACAGAAATTAGCATTCGAGGATTGTTTAGATGGTTCTGGTGAGGCTGCGTAGTTCGACTTTGGGTTGTAGAGCTTTGGGTTATTGAAGTCGCTGTTGTGCTGGAATGTTGGAATGCTGGTGTTTGACAGTGATGTGTAGGCTGGTTGTCTGTGGTTCTGTTAACCGAGAAACGCATAGCAATGAAACAGTGTGATTGTTGTTTGATAGTAGTGGTTATTGAAGTTGTAGTTGGAGCTATGTAGTTGTCTCTGGCAAGTTGGCTGTTTGAATGGTAGGGGAAGATGACAGAGGAGGCAGCAGTGTTGTGATATTGGCAAGGTGGTTATCAGTGTTTAGCAATTTGGAAGCAGTGTTGTTGACAGTTGAGTGAAGTCAGTGGTCGGTAGTCGAAGTGAGAACAAGTTGAATATGTGACGGAAATGAAGTTGAGTTGATGTTGTATGACAATGGAGTGGTTTTGAGGCAGGAAGCTGTGTGGTGGTTGTACTGTGGTATGAAGCAGTTTTGGAGGTGGTTGTCTTTTTCAGGCTTATCATGATTTTTTTTGTCTTTTTCAGGCTTATCATGCTTAGAGGAACCAATGAGTCAGCATTTTATTGACAATGCAAAGTTTTCTATGGCATCTGCTTCATCAAATTCATGTTCCTCACAATCTCCTTCAAGTTCTTGCTTGAGTTGCAGGTGGGATCTTTGTCTTACAAACCTGTAGACCCTGTCTTCTTATAATATGTGGAAGTTTGCTTCTTTATAGTAATATATGTTAATGTTTTTTAAGCAAATAATCGATCCTGAGGCTCGAATGCTAGTCGTTTCCTTTACATCCAACATTCATTTCTGTCTAAATTGCTAAACCTCTGACCTTCCTTTTGTCTTGGATGTTACACGTCAATCATAATATATTTCTTGGCATTGACTTTCATTTTGACTATTTTTGTTGTTGAATATCTCTACATATTCAATGTTTGTTGTGTTAAAGATGTTCATTCTTCTATTGTCAAGATCCTCCGAATTGTAACAGGTTTTATGTCATCATTTAAGTGTGGAGGTGGTATTGATTTGTTCAAAACGTCTCGTGTGTTTTAATCTCTTTCACCACTTATTTCTAAAATACGTGTTTCATATTGTTTTCCTTAAACAAGTCATATAACAGGATATGAAAGTCAATTTTTTTTAATGCATTCCTCTATATTGATCGCTCGCGTTTACATGTTCTAAAACCGTTTTTGTTCATGTAGGCATACAAATGTTTTCCAGTCACTAGCATGCAGAGAAATCTCTTCTCAACCAAGATGCTCCTTGAAAAGGTTGCAGAGGCAAACCGCAAAATGTGGGTCAAACTGCAAAGAAATAGATGCTAGACATGAATTAAATTCTTGGTAAACCATCTATATTTTTTTGCATGCTATTTTAATGAGCTCAAAAACATGGTTGCAAGTACATTGCTGTATATTATTTTCTACACAATTATCAATATCTTGATGACATTTATCTGATGTTTATTTGAGGGCATCATTTTCAGGGTAGAAGAAAAGTCATTGCATCATTTGTCAGCTAAATATTGCCCTCTTTCACCTCCTCCACGATCAACAATTGCTGCAGCATTTAGTTTGGATGGAAAGACAATTGCTTCTACACAGTGAGTTATTATTGTTTGTACTTGTAGTAGAAATTTTTTCATAAATAATTGTTATTATTCTCTTAAAGGCTAATGGTTGTTCTACAATAAGTTGCTAACTCTGTCTAGTTATATTCTAGTGGTGATCACACTGTTAAGATAATCGATTGCCAGACCGGGAGATGTTTAAAAATCTTGAGTGGCCATCGGCGGACACCATGGGTGGTATGCATAATACATCTATCATTATATTCATCACTTAAGTTTTTAGTAGTTTAATTTATTTTAGTAGTTTGGTAGGGTACAGTTGGAATTGGTATTTTTGTTGCCACCGTATGATATGAATGCAACATTCTACAGTTTACATTTTTAGACAAAGATTGTCCTCTAATCTAAATCTAAACCTAGTCATATTCTCACCGAAACAACTTAGAAAAAATTAAAAATAAAGTCTAACATAAATTTAGCCATAATTTGACAATCATTACACCTCCTACTGCTCTTAATCACTATAATCGCTGTAATTTTACTGGTATTTACCCATCTGTATGTAAACACATCCCGATCTCTTCATTTACAGATTATTAATCACAATGCAACTTGTACCAGACACATCTTAATCTCTTCGTTTCATTCATCAGCTGATACAATTCATAATATATCTCGCCTATGTCTTCATGTTGCATTCCTTCCAACACAAACTCATGTACGTTATCATGGATTCTGATCCAATACCAACCCGCTTTACTTTTCGACCCATTCTCGTTCATTGCAGTTTTATAATGTACACATATACATTATAATAGTTATTTTTCACTCAACCAATAACACTGCTTACTCACTTCACTTAATTTATGAAAAGTAACTTTTTTATAGCACATTCAATTCTAACTTTGTAGTGCCTAATCACGGTACAAAATAAAGTCTAGCTTTTTTCAATATGATGTCAATGAGAAAATTTGAATTCCTAGAACAAACATAGGAAGTGAAGCGTAGTGGGGGTAAAATTATAGTAAGTTATGCAACTTTTTCTTGAAAAAAAACAAAGAAAAAAAAGGACCTTTTTCTCGTCAACCGCAAGAGCTTGCAGCAGTGGAAACTGGGGCTTGCGTGACCGCCTGAAATCTGAACGCCACAATTTCATGTGCCACCTAGAGATTAATAACCGTATAGTAACAAGAATTACATCTACTCACCTATTCATGATCTTTTGGTGATGCGACAACAAATTTGGGTTTTCATGGGGCCATCAACTCTTTGTTTTTAGTTCATGAATGGTTGTTGCGTTTAGTCTGAGAACCGTCGGTCTTTCTGGATATAATATTTTTCTTCTTCATGCTTCGAATGCCATCTCGTGCTAAAAGGTCTTGGTAGATATAATGGTATTGTATGATTTGATATATGGTTTGATATGATTGGATATGTATTTTATGAATATATGATATATTTTGGGTTGTGCTAGAAGGCACGTTGTTAAAAGGACATGATTTGGGATTTTTCAAATCTGTGTACCATTATAGTTGTTAACCGAAGCTATGTGCGAGTTTTCTTTATATAAAAACACATGATATTATAATCATAAATACGTTTAAAAAATGAATGTGTTATAATATGAGTAAGTGTGTTTTACATATATAGACAATGTGTTCAGTTAGTTGTTATATGTATACACAATTTATGTTCGGTCGTACAATATTAAATGATGCTTTGGATCAAAGTGGCAACATGACCATGTTATAGGCAGAAGCTTATGCGTTTTCCTGTTTATTTATAGTGCATACGGAAAAAAAGCTTATTTTACTAACACATCAATAACTTCTCCATTTAGTCAAATTTTATATGTTTGTAAAAATATACCATATAGGAAGGACAAATGGACATTTTATTCACATTTGTTTACTACACAATTTAGTACAATACATAAGTACTACAACAGACTTTTACTGTTTTTATATTTTAGTACAATTTTATATTCGTTGGACTTTTATTCATTATATACAAAACCTACTTAAGTTCACCTGTAGAAACACTATAGTCCATTGCAAATGCTTACTGGATAAATTTTTTGCTATTACAGAACTACAAACAAGCCGTTATATAAAATCTTTGATCTAAAATTACAAGGCTTTGACTACTTCATCAGCTTACATCTACTCGGATGTCATTTGCAAAATATCTAATCAATCATTTTGTATATATATATGCAATTAACACTATCCACTAACTCAACTTTTTTGCTTTATTACTCGCTGCTGATTTTAATCTTTGTTTTACACCGTTCTTTGCCCAACTAACTCAAGGTTTATCAAGATTTGTTTCATATAACTCATATCTACATTGAAATGGTTACAACATAAGTTAGCATTCATTTCGAGTGTTTCAAGAGCTTGTGTAGCTTGGCAAGTTGTTTCATTCATTATGATTCAGTAGAAAATAAGCAACAACACCCAATTTCGTTGACTCTTAATGCATTCACAATTTTTTTACCCTCCAGAAATGAATGGTTAATGTGTAGTTTCCTTATTAGCTAATAATCATGATAGTTTGATTTAGCATGCAACTTCAGCATGTATGCTTGAATTAATTTATGAATCTTGGTTCCAAGAATCACGGTTTAGGATTGAATGATGCCCTTACCGTGTGCATTTTTGGTCATATTGTTGCTCTTGCTGTGAAAGACATGTACAAATGCAACCATGCGTTCCAATGCATTTGCAGCATATGGAGCATTAAGCATTTCTGGTGTAGGTTCGCAACAGACAACTTATCTGGAGCAGATATTTTTATTTTTTTATTTTATTTATTTATTTTATTTATTTATTTATTTATTTATTTATTTACTCTAGGAGCAACGTTAAGCACGTCCTGTATGTACGTAGGTACGTGTGGACGCTTCTGACTCTAGGAAACTAATTTTAAATAATTCATTACAGGTTCATGCAATACTCCCTCGTCTCATTATACATATTATGATGAGGAACTTTGTGTTCACCAAGCTTGCAGGGTAATTAGAAGTCTAATTCCTTTATTATTTGAATATCATTCCTATTTTAACTTATCTAAACTTCACTATGCTTTAATTAGAACACTTTTAGACTACTGGTTGCATTGCTTATGTCGATGGTTTATCTATTCTTCTCAATAAACAATCCTTTAACTCGGATCACAGGTGCTTATTGAGTGTTGATATTTGTTTAACTGATCATAATAATTTGTATTTTTACATTAACTTTTTGTTTTTTATATTGTAAAAGTGACTATGAAGACTTTTTAAGAGATCTAACAAGGTATCTAGGTCAACACTTCGCATCAAGAGCGAATACCTACTTAGAATCTATGATTTAGGTATACAACAACTTATTTTTACACCTTTAATATGTAAGAGAAACAAGAAATAGGCCTGATGTTTGTTCATTGTGGTTATACATGGTTCTGAGGTTATACATGGCATTTAACATGATCTGCTTATATATGAGACATGGCATGAATCAGTTGTTGTGGCTTGAGTAGATGGAGAATGTGCTGAAGGGTTGCTGAACTGAAAAGCATGACTAAAGGTACTTGAGATTATGTGACCGAGAAGCATTACCTTTTCCTATTAAACAAGTTGTTATGGTAAAGATCCAGGTGATCAAAATAAGTCATGTTTAATCAGCTCGTACGAAGCATTACCTTTTCCTATTAAACAAGTTGTATGGACAATGATAATGACTTTTGTTTTTTTACTAACCAGTATAAACTGATTAAGCAGACATGACTTTAAAAAAAATAGAGGAATCTTCATCACCATCTTTCTCTTGATTAACACAACTTTTAAACTTGTTCAAGCAGGTGGCTATGTCTGAAACAAGTGTACAAGTTTGCTACAGTTGTGTTACTATTATAAGCAGCATCATATATTTCAACACTCCTGACTGCTTTTAGATAAGATCAAGAAGGCAAATATATCAAGGTAGATATTTTTTCCAAAAAATCGCATGTTACTTGAGTTGATTATTGCTTTTCTGTTTTGTCTTATCAAATTTATTGATGCAACAGTTTTCTGGCCGGTATGCTGGCTAAAAAAGAAGATCATCTAATGTTCCAAACCATGAAAATCATTGAAAACCTGATGAAAAAGCTTCCAGGTGTAGTTTTAAGACCTCTCGTTAAAGAAGCGTTCTTCGTGCTATTAATACGTGTATACTAGATGGTCATAGTGAAAGTCCACCTGTACAATCTAATTGCTGCCCTAATAATAATGAGGCTACTACAGGTGGCTCGAGATGTCTGTGTTATGCATCAGATCCTTCTTGCACTTCTGCTAGAAAGATGTGTAAGCTACTACAGGCTACTACAGTTACTTTTTGTTAATGTTAACATGTTAACGAGATTGCTTCAGATGCAGTATGCTCAGGTTAGTTGCAGCCAGAATCAAATGATGAATGTGTTCTGATGATTTCTTGGCAGGGCACTTACTTTCTTTCTGCCTTTGATTGCTTTCTTGATATCTGTTTTTCTTTTCTGAATCTTCTTGCTTTGGAATTTGCTTAAAAACTTGTTGCAGTCAGAAACTTGTTGATTTCTTTGGCACGGCACCTGTTTTAATAAGCAAAATCAATTATGTAACCCAAATGATGAGATATACCTGATGGGTTATCAAGATATCAGATGATGATAATTCTCTGATGATATCTTGACTTCTTTCTTTCTTCAAAATCTGATTTCAATGCCGTTAAGCTTGAAACAGCTCTGATACCATGATAGAGAATTTGAAAAACTATGTTTAGCAAGAGGGTATTGTTGTCTGGGCAGGTGTTTGGTTTGGGACCTCTGGTGGTGAGTCTCTATTGATGTTTGGATGTAGAGTAGTTTGTGGTTGAGGTAGAAATGAGGCAGAGGATGAAATAGTGGTGTGTGCAGGCTGATGGTATCACAGTTTGAAGGGGTTGGCCGTGTAGTGTTAATGTCAGCGAGAAGCGGTGAACTTTGGTGGTTTCGGTGTAGTTGTTGTGAAGGCAGAGGAGCTTTGGTTTATGTTGAAGTTGACAGTGTGAATTATGGAAGGTTGTAGTGGAAGATTTGAAGTAGATGATGAGTGACAGTGGTGATGTGCTATTTTTGGCAGAAGGGGTAGATAGATGAAGGAAGGCAGTTGACAGAACTGCTAAAGAGTGTGTGGAAGTGGATGGTTGTTGCTGTAGGACGTGAAGATGGGTTGCAAACAGTGAAGTATGATGTGCAATAGTGAGGTTAGTAGCAGTTCTGAGTTGTGGTGATGTATGTTTTGGGGGTAATTGTGATGGTGAAGATCGGTAGTAGCAGTTGTTAGCAGTTGCAGTCTTTTTTATTGATTTGCCGCAAGGAGTTGTTAGCAGTTTACGTATATATCATGTAACTGTAATATACTGAACGTATATATTTGTAATTGTAATATACTGAACGTATATATCATGTAAACGTTTATGTATCTAATTAATAGTTATTAGAACATGTTATATATGCTAGTTGCTTCAATATACTCAAAATATAATTTTGGAATATTCAAAAATAGAGTGGAATATTAAAGCTGTTATATAAATATAAGACAGCGTTTGATTAATGCTTTCAATGAAGAAACAACAGCGTTTAATTCATGCTGTAATTATCTCTTGAAATTGTCAATAACAGCGTTTTTTACATGCTGTCGAAATAGTTGATGATTCAATAACAGCGTTTTTAACATGCTATCGAAATTGTTGATGATTCAATAACAGCGTTTAGAAAACATAATACAGCACGTTATAAACGCTGTTGAAAATATTATTGACAGCTCGTAATAAATGCTGTCACAGAGATGTTTCAACAGCGTTTATAGAAACGCTGTTGTAAGTTATATATATACGACAGCATGTCGTTATACAGCGTTTCTAATAACGCTGTTGTATCATATTACAGCGTTTATCAAACGCTGTTAAAAGCCTTTTGTGGTGTAGTGTGTTTTGGGAAATGAATTGGATTTAAAGTGAAAAGCTTTTGAAATGGAATTTCATAGATGAAATTTATTTTGAATAACTCGATATAATATGAAGTTGAATAATTTGATTTGAATTCAATATTTGAAATTGAATTCTATGATTTGGAAACTTGGCTATAAAGAAAAGTTATTCAACTTATAAATGAGTTATATGGGTTTTTAAACCATTTTAAATGTATTGATTTGGAAATTTGAATTTAATTCAAGGGCTTTAACTCGTGTAAATATAATTGAATTATTCTGAAACGAAAACTGTTTGTTTTCAAATAATAAAAGCTTTCACATAAGAAATAAATGTTCAATTTGTGTTAAAAAGAATTTCAAGTTTTAAAATGAAAATGATTTCCAAGTTATAGAAACGATTTGAAAGCTATAAGTTAAATCTTTGATTTAAAGATTTAACGAGTTAATCCTATCGAAATGAAATTGTTTTGGAAATCTATGAATTGATCTTTTTGAAATAAATCTTTTTGTTTAAAGATTTGAAATGGTAATTGATTTAAACCATTTGGAAGAAAGTTTTGGGTTTTAAGTTGTGACTTAATTGAAATCCCAATATCCATATATTTCTTGTAAATATTGCGCTCACTATTCGGTTTAGCCGGGAGAGGACCTTTGTGTCATATATCCCATTACGAATATGTGATATGTCGTTATGGATAGCATTTGAAGACCGGTGTTGAAGACCGGATATTTTTGAAAGCGAGAGGACAACTCGTCGAATGTCTTTGCATCGATTGGTCCCCGGTATAGAGACTCCATATGTGATGGGAAGTCCGAACGTGATTAGTGAATATCCGGATTGCAAGGACTTCTTTGTAAGTGCCTTCGGTTTTGTTCGAGCCCGGAACAGACTTGTATGGATAGTATGTCTGACATTACAAATTGAGATATAAAGCTGATTTCTTTCAAATATATTTCTGTTGGTGGCGGAGAATTTATTCTCTTAGCTTAACACCCTTCTCTGAGACGTACGAGCTCAGAGGTTATGTAGTTGATGGTTATCAGCGATATATTCCCAATTTGGTAATGTGACATGCTGAGTGTTGCTGTGAAATGATCATTGTGTTAATCATTTGTGATAGGATCATTTGTTTGATCGTTTATCTTTGTGATCATTTCTATGATCATTTGTTGACCCAAAGCACGGCTTTTGTATAAAGTGTGTCTTTGTGGACGTGACTTCGTCGAGCCTCACACCTCGGAATGGTCAAAACAGGAAAGATGCAGCAAGGTTATGAGGGGTAGCTCCCTTTATGGTATGTGCATTTCCTTCTGGAAAAGGGTGGTATCTTGGTATGGAGCCCATATACTTACTCATGTTGAAACACTTATTATTATGGTGTGATGTTGATGACGAGCGCTCGGTTAAAGGTCCCAAAGGACCGGGGGATGGCATACTCGTGTCAGTTGTTACCCAGTTAGGGGTAACCCGGCCTTGTGTTGGCAGAGATCCGGTTTGGTTCTCGGGGACGTCCTTCCAGAGGCGTTCTCATGTGGCAATGGGAAGTTGCTTGGCCTGACCATTTGTTGGAAATCCAAAGAAACAATACGAGCCTTGTACAGTGTTAGTTGTAGAACCTGCCATTTACTTATGGTGGCGCCCCACTGTTTAGATGGTAGCTATAGTAGGCATACGATAATGGTCGTATGTTGGCTAAGATTTATATTCTACTTTCGAAATGATTTTTACTACACTATGCACTAGTAATAATATCAAATGTTTCTTTTTAATGCGTATCAAGCATCTTTGACTATCATAAGGAGAAATCTCCTCCGATTCTGCGTTTGCATTGTTTGTGTGTGCGGGAGGCCTTATGGCAGTCTCATTTAAAAAAAACATTGCGAATTGACTTTGAAAATCTTTTGTTGAATGTTTTAAAAGATAAACTGTTTTTGTTGCTCACACCAGTCCCACGACTGATCCGGAGTTTATTGTTTCTTTCCTAAACTCTGGGTGCTCATTATTTTCTACACGAGCAGTCTAGAGTTGGGTTTTTCAGATAGTCAGATTAGTAGGTTATCTGGAGTTAGTTCAGTCTTTGGATCACACCGCACTTACTTATCTTTGTGCATCGTTATTAGGAGTTCGAGCTATTGCTGGATTGGTTCTTGGAGATGGAGTTGCAGTTCTCGGAGTTCTCTTTTTAAGACTATCTTAGAGTTGTATTGTTCCGCTGCTGGATGTCATCTATTTTCTTTTCCGCTGCTATTTATTGTATCATATCTCTGATGTATATTGATATCTACTGGATCATCTGTTGTATCAGATATTGTATCAAAGCTGTATATCAATGTATTATTATTTTATTCCGCTGTGTTGTTTACTTAATGTTGTTATAAGCTCCGGCGAATCGGATTTGAACGGTCGAATCTATGACATTCGAATACGATATGAAGTATGGATGTCGATTTTCGAGCGGGCAAAATTCGTCTCGTTACAAAATATATGGAAAAAAATAAAATTAGGCAATACAAATGTTATATATACGTAAGCTTACTCATTATATTATTTTATATAAAAGCAAAGAGAAGCATACGTGCAGTTATAATAGCATAGCCTTTATAAAATATGTATAGCAAACTTACAGGAGCATACATACATAACATATAAATTGATGAATATATAAACTAATATTTTATTAAAACTATAACATACACACACACACACACACACACACACACATACCCCATCGAAAAAGCTCGGATATCGAGGGAAGAAAACAAAAAATGGAGGCTGATGGTGTTGCAAGCGGTGGAGTAGTGAGGCTTGGTTTCACGTTGGAGGTGGTAATGGCAGAGAACTGTAGGCGATCAGCATAGGGTTGAATATACCGCAGTGATCAGCACGAGGCGATCAAAACGGTATACAGATATCAATGTGATGATCGAATTATAAAAATTCGAATTTCTGCTAGCAGAAGAAATGCAGCAAAAACGCAGAAAAATAAGATCGACGAAGGTAAAGAATCCCGAATTTGATAAAACGAAATTTGACATCTCACTTAGAGGATGATTTAGAATTTTTCTATAGAAAAATATTTCAGCTTTGGAAATTTATTTATTATCATCAATTATTAACTGATTTTAATTGAAATAGAATTATACAATAAAATAAACTTCAATATTATTAGATGAAAATTTACCATTTGCTATGTTTAAATAAAACGTATTCCAAATAATAAATTTTTATTTTCAAATTTTGTTGTTTAAAATTTCACAAATTTTCAATTAATTTAGTAAATAAAATCACAAAATTTTTGGGTCGTTACAGTTATAAAACTTTTCTATCATACAACTCAAGATACAACACAGAGAACAACACAGAGGAACCACTATATATCTACATACGCTGAAGCTTCCTGCTCCATATCTCTTCCAGAAACTCGTCAAAGCAAACCTGAATTCCTTGGCTACTTGTAATTACATTAATAATTAATCCTTAATTACTTCCACTAAGTAATTACCCATCTTATTAATTACACAAAGTAATTAAACCCTAATTACTTCCATTAAGTAATTATCCTTTTAACTAATTACATTCAGTAATTACCCATTAATTACTTACACTAAGTAATTACACTTTATTAATTACATTAACTAATTCTTCTTAATAAACCATCAAATGATTATCTTTAATTAATTTAAACTAATTAATTAACTTAAATTAATCACATTAATTTAATTAATTACAATGAGTAATTCATCCCTTTAAATTACTTCTATTAATCAGTTACTCTTAATTAATTACCTTTAATTACTTAGATTAATTAACCTTAATTAATTAAGTAATTATCTCCCTTTAATTAATTAAATCAATATCTTAAATTAAACACATTAATTAATTAATCTCTTTATCACCAATAAATGAACCATAAATTTACATTATTAACCTTTTATTAATTACCTTCTTTAAGTGATTAACCTTTAATTAATTTCACTAATTATTTACCTTTAATTAATTGCAACCTTAATTAATCAAAGATAAGTTCTTTTCCTTAATAAATACTTAATTATTTAATCTTTATTAGTAAACATTTAGGAATCAGTTATATAATTAAAAATATAATTTACTTAAAAACAAAACATTTAATTTTACATTTAAAATCTCTGAAAACTTGTTCAAACTTGTTTAATAAATCAAACAAATAGTTATTCTTGAAAACTTAATTATCAAATCTTTTAAAAACTTATTCATTTTAAATATATTTTAAAAACTTGGTTTAAACATTTTTTTTAAACATGGTTACTTTAAATACACCTAAAAACTTGGAACATTCTTACTTATAAACTTGTTTTATTTTTAATTAGGTTTGAAAATTTGTTAAACATTTTCTTTGCTTTTTTAAAAACTTGATTTTCCTTGCTTTATATAAATCTGCTCATGTTTTATTTTTAAAACATAAAAATCTGGAAGCAACAATGAAGACAACCACCCTCGAACACAATCTCGAACATAATACGAGACACTCGCGATCACTTCTGCTTTGAGTCGAGCATATGACTACTTCGAGAAAATTCCCGAGCCGACTCTTCTTCTTCGAAGTCTCAAACTTAACCAGACACCAACGTGCACCGTGCACGTTCATGATCTCTCCGACCTCCAACGATCAACGTCGCGACCTTCCTCAAGTCGACTTCCACATCCACTGACGACCTGACCGCAGCTTCATCGATTCGACAGCGAAATCTAAATAGAACTACACGGCACATGGCTAGCAACAAAACAGATAACAAAACGTCACCACGACGACGAACTACACCACCGGAACCCTCGTCGCCTTGACTAGAGCTCCTCCTTGACTTCCTGCTTCGATCCCCCATCTCGCGATCACCTCCGATGCCTCCCAATCTACATACAACACCGAGAATCAACGTCGACCCAAATTACTCCCTAAACCCTAAATCGCCTCCGACAATCCACCACGTCATGAGAAAAAATCTCTACCCATTTTTTATGAGATCGCCGTTCTTCCTTCTACCTCCAGCAACGGTCACCTTAGCCACCATTTTGCCATTAGTCGCAATTCGACGAAAAACCAATATCGGATCAACTCAAAATTTCACAATAACTAAGCACTTAAAAATCCAGATTCCTATATCAAAATTCATGAATTTCCAAACATGATTTACAGATTTCCATATTTTGAATTGCATTTGATTTTTTTACTGTGTTTTCATTTTTGAATTAATTACTAAATTAAAATACCTGAAACTACTTTTAGAATTTGTATTATACTATTATAATCAATTTTTTTTATAAATTCTAACCTAAATCTATGTAACATGCCACCTTTTCGCACGCTTCAAATCGACACACGTGCCAATTTAAACCATACGGAAGGGAAGATTGTTATGGGGTAAATAAGAAAAACAAAGAAGAAATAAAACTAAACAGAATCTCACAGTGAAAGGATAAAATATAATAATCAATATACAGTTCATAAACTGTTTACAAAACAATTGATTCTTCTTTATACAAAAATTATCAGGGTTCACATACCAATAAATATCAATGCAGCGGAATTAAATAGTGTAGTGGAATAATAGTAGATAATAGTAATACAAATCTTCATATTCGTCCTCCAAAGCTAAAACTTCAAATCCTGAAACGCTCGGACTGAACCGAGCGAATTTGAAAAGACAAAAACACTCGAGTCAGAACTAAAAGATCTTATGTAAGTTAAATCAATAGGAATAAATATGAGTGCAGTAACTTAAGAGATGCTCAGGATTTACATCTCCTAAGGATCCGTTAAACTATTTACTATATAGTATATTTCGTTATTATAATAATGTCTAATTGTAAAATAAACTTACTTTAAAATAGCGTTAAGGCTTTACATTTTCCACCTTAACACGTAATAGTGCCAATAGTCTATACAATGCCTACATATCTCCTGATCGGAAGACTACGAGAAGACACTCCATAGGTACGACACAAATAGAAACTCGTACAAGGCGCGATAGGGTAGGTGACACGGCACAACTAGGCATCGCCAGGGTAGATATGCCAATTACGCTTCCGGGTCGGTGGTAACGCGTAGCGCGCAGCTACCGCCAACCTCGAACAAACTCCCCCAAATCAAAGAAATCAAAAGTGAAGGTGGCCACCGAATCAATCCAAAGTCAGAGCATAGTATCGAAGGGAAGTGTCCGATCAAAGGTGCTACCTTATTAACCCGTCAATCGCTCCTTTTTTAACCACCTTATGCCAACTCACGGGAGTTGGGTCCACGTATTTACCTTACAGGAAACGCCGCCACCAACCTACTTCATTTTGGAATCTCCACCGCGTACACGGTTGTTAAAGTGGTTTTCGGAGTTGGCAGAGAATATGACAACTTCCGATCCCGGTCTCTTCAACAACCAAACGTTATTATAACACCGCGGTCTTTAAAATAGTTTATACTTTAAAACCAGAAAATAATTATCCATTTCAAAACCCATAAATACGATATCATTTCCATTTCAAGAACAACTCATTTTGATATTATTTTTATAAAACCCAAATCAATAATATCATTTTTATTTCAAATATATTTCTTTTCTAAAATCACAATGCTTAAAATTTATAATATCTGGAAACCAAACATTTGGATTATAACTTTCAAAACATAATACTTCGAAATTCATAGCTTTAAAACCATAACTTTTAAAATTTGAATGGTTTTGTATATTCAACAGTATATAGAATAAAATAGTTGATTTTATATTACTTTATAAAATAATTTCTGCAACTTCACAATTTTGTCCATTTAAAATTTTAGGTTTAAACCCCATAAATTTAGATTCACCTTTAGTTTCAATAAAACACTTCGATTTCAATATATTCAAACTTCGAGTATTTAATAATTTCAAAACTAAGGTTGGAATTTATATTCGACAATTTATTATCCTATTATTTAATTTTGAAACAGTCACAAAATAAATCCATAAAATAAAACTCAAATTTCTAACAATTTAATATCTCCTTCAATTTAATTATACTAGAAATATTCTTTTAATTTATCTTGAATAAAAATCCAGTTATAAATACCATACCTTTTAAAATTTCCAAGCTTTAACAAGTTTTACATCAACTTATGGAGTGAAAATTTTAAATAAGTTCCATTCAAATAAATTTCAAATTTTACCTTCCAATCTTAATTGATTCAAATCATTAAACTCCATTATTCAACTTATTTATTTTTTTAACAAATTCATAGCTTAAATTCAAAAATTTAACTATGTACGTATATAAAATAAGATTTTATATAAGATCAAAATTTAAAATTTATTAAACCGTATCCTATCCAAACTATAAAATCATTTCAAAAATAATTATATATATATATAACGCCGTGCCTGTATATAATTTTCTATCATATGGTCAAGTGATACGGATATTTATCCAATCCGCAATTTTAAAATATAAATGCTGTTGTATATCATTTCAAACCGCAATCCCGAATAAAATGAAATGCATGATAACTTGCAGAATTATATAATATATAACACATCATTCAAACATCAATCATCATCCAATTTTTACCACACATCAATATATATAGCATATAAAATGTAACAGGTATCAGCGAATAGTTTATATTCAATAATAAATTTATAACTGTTAAATTGGAAGTTTATATGCAAAAATAAATAAATTAACTGTCAATTTATATGCAAAAATAAAACTAAATAACAATTTAATTTTAATAAATGCAATCTAGCTGAGATGATGAATAAAATATGCCAAACAGTCATAAATGAATTTCTACTTATATCATAAATCAATTTAACAAACATAAGAAAATTTAGAAGTTGTGAGTGGGTTGAAACACTCACCTTTTGGATTTAAATTGAATTCAAATCCAATTTAAACCCAAAAAATTGAACAGTCCCCAAATCCAACCAAACCAGCGTCAACAGATCCGGAATTTTATTACGATCCTAATAAAAAATCTCGCATGAAACTGAGTTCGTATGCGAAAGTTATTCGATTTAAATTATTTGAAAACAAAAATAAAGCTAACCCTATTATATGGCCACGTCATCTACAGGGCTTTCCTCCAGGCGCGCATCAACATAACCGAACCCAACAAAATGTTGACCGAGCTTCTTTGACCGCGATCGCCTACGCCTATGGCTCACCATCGGTCACACGGCGATCCTCCTGGCATGCGCCTCGGCCTCCTCTTTACTTCGACATGGGTGCGGCACCACCTAGTGCCCGCCGCCGCCACCAAGCAACTAGGGTTTTGAACCCTATTTCGATTAATCCGGCCACCACGAGCATCTCCAGGTCAAACGTCCACCACCAAACCACTCCAGACATCGAACCCGACAAAACCCCTCAATCAATTTCGCCTATCGACGACCAAAATCAAAACCCTAAATTCTGACTTTGGCCTCGATTTCCCATTGATCGAAGCGCAATTTCGAAAAACGAATAGCATACGCTGATTCATATCGTAGAGATGTTCGATATATATTTTTTCCAGAATTTTCTGAGGATTTTGAATTTTAGGCTTTGGATTTGATTTTTTTGAATTTGAAATTGGATCTAGGGTTGTATCCTTTGAGGAAGAGGAGGAGCTGATGAATTTACGCATAGGCAAATGAGAATAGGCGGAGGCTAGGGTTTAGTAGAGTATTTATTTTTGATAAAGTTGAGAAATAGATGGATCGGGCTGATAGATATACGTGCTATCGCTAACGTGGCCCAAAAGCCCGTTCTGACCCCGGAGCAAAATTGCGTAAACCCATATATCAAAATAGGTGTTTTAAAATATTCTGAATGCGATGGAAAAAGTTTCACATCCAAATTCCATCGTATGAAGAAGTTATGCTGAAATCAATATGTTCAATTTGATTTCAATTAAATCGATTTCAATGCGTTTCGCGTTCGTACTATCAAACGACAAGTCCGATCGCTACGAAACTTGAAACCCCATAATAATTCACTGTTACGGATCCGATGAAACTGGTTTTGTCAAAATACGAGTCCGTGACCAAAATGGCAATTTTTATATTAATTAAATAAATTTAAAATAAATTAATTAAATCAAATTTCGCGTTAAAAATTCTGAACTTTGCAACCTTTATCACTTTAAAATTTTCAAACATTTACAATGATTTAACAATTTTTAAAAGTCCTTATTAAAGATTTACCAATAGAAATCTTCCATTTCATAAAATTCAATATTATAGATAAATTTCTAAAATTTCCATTAAATTGAATTTACCCATAATTTTTCCTTTCATAATTCAAATAGAAGGGTTTACCATTGGATTTAAAATTATTACATAAATATTTCCCAATTTTCAACTTAATTTTTAATTTAACGTAATAATTAAATATTTGATGTCATTTATTGTCAATAAATCCAACTATTATAAATTAAACAAATTAACTCACTATTAAAGATTCAAATTCTATAAATCATAAACTTCATCATCTTGATTTACTTGTTAATTCATAATTCTTTAAACCAATTCCCATCTCAATTTTAAAGTAACTTAATTCATCCATTATAGAATTTATTTCAATTTCTTAAAATAACCTCTCTATTATAAGTTGAATTCAATTTTTTTAAATAAGTTTCCAATTAAATGGATTAGATTCAATTTCAACCTTTAACTTACACTTAAGTTTAGGTTATAATCAATTTATACATATTTCCTTTTTAGTTATTACTTTACATACTTCTTGTATTAATTTCTCAATTAAATCCAAATCATTAAAGTAACGCTCATAATCAATAACGACAATTTAGTGAATTAATTGAAATTGATTACAAATTAACTTAACACCCTAACCAAATAAGTAGCGTACAATAAATGTTGTCCTTAACTCTTAATTACACTTTTAGAGGTTCATTAATTACACCCCAATATTGTAATTACTTACATAACACTGGTTTTACTCAATTAACATTTATTACAAACTATTCCAAAATTTGTTAGTTCTCTTATATTATATTTATAACCAAGTGTAACTTTTGACTTGAATTGGTTGGATTTCCTTTCAAGTTATTAATAATTAACTTATACTAACATATTCCTTAATTTATTCCAATTACCGTTACAATATGTTTATTACATAATCAATTAAATACTTTCCTTTTCTCGTATTATATTATACACCTGTATAATCCTTTCCCCTATTCATTCATTAGAATTCTATTTAAATTTCACACTCTTGTAATAACTCATTTATTATACTTTTGCATATCAATAAACAAGGTTCCAAATGAATAGGGTTTATTAAATTAATTTTTTTTTATTAAGTCTATTACAACAATTGTAATATTTCATAGGTTAATTATTAACATTTACTTCGTTACCAATTATAGCAATGATATTTCTTTATAATTTAATTCCAAAATCTTATAAATATGACTAATTTAATTAACAAAATTTACGGGTCGTTACAATCTGGATGTATGGAAAGATAAGATTTTTTTTTATGATGAAGTTAAGCTTGTTAAATTATAACAGAGAATATATATATATATATAATATACATTCACAAGCCTACACAAATATACACAGAGAGCTTCACTATATTCAAACAAAAATACATCATTACAAACCATATATACATTATCACTTCACAGATCTATCACATGCATCAAGCAAATAAAGATTTTTAACTTTCAAATGTTAGGTTTACTCACCTGAAATGAACAGAGGAACAGGCTTTAACATTTTAGATCAGGAACTTTGTTTTGAGTTGATTTGGTTGCTGGTTTTTTATCTCTGGTTTAAAAGCTTGAAAACTGATGTTGATTCTTGTTCAGATTGTAGTTGAATCTAAACTAGATCCTGAAGCTTAGTTGAAGATTTGAAAAACTATTATTGCTTTTTGATTCTTGAACTTGAAATAGGTGAAGCTTTTAGTTATTGATTTTATTTTTCCTTTGATTTCTAGTTTGCAGATTTGTTGAATTTGAAGCCTTTAGTTTTAGTTTTGATTTTCAGTTTCTTTTATTTTTTTAGAAAAGATGAAGGAAGAAGAATGATGGGAAAGCATTGAACTGAATAACCATATTTTCTTTAAAACATTATATCTATATTTCTTTTACAAGAGAATTTGGCCACTTGTTTAATTGCATGCCATCTTAGTTACAAATGTCTTAATGTTTGTTTTATTTTTTTTACAAATGTTAAAAAAATGTATATATGAATTACAAATGTCAAATATATTTATTACTATGTTTCTTATTTATTTATTACTATGACATGGTAATTTGATTGGTTGGGTCTATAGTACCAGTGTTGGCAACATCTTCCTCTAGGGGACAAGGACATATCCTCAAGTTTTTCTATAGCGACTATCTTCACGAAATCATGCCCTAGGCCAGAACTGGAAGGAGGAATAAGAGTGATAAGTCTCATAGAGATGGAGGTCAATGACATAAAAAAATTTGTGGAACCTAGGCCTTGAGTAGATAATGGTAAAGGAGGAAGACACAAATGATATACAAGTTGACAAATAAAACAGTAAAGATTAGAGACTGATTCAGATGAGAACCGAAGGGCTTCAGATAATGGGGAATCAGGGATAGACCTTCACTAGGACTCGATTGTTAAATAGGAGACTTAGTATTTCCCCCTCTTCAATTAAGTGTTGAGCTGGTGAATCAACAATAGAGGGAACATAGGGTCCAATGGGAGAGATCGCTACAGATGCTGGAAAACTTTAGGTGGCCATGAAGCTGATTCCCTCAATTGTAGGAAAATCCACTGCTAGTTCTTGGGATTTAAAAATTGATGATTCTGGCCAAAAATGCACTTGGATTGATAGGAGCTTCAATGGCAGCTTCAATGATAGCTTCTTCTTCTACTAGGATAGCCTTTTTCTCTTTAAGTTTAACTATATCATCAACACTGAGGTACTTGGCCATTAATTCTTCTATAATAAGGCCTTCACTGGTTGCCTTGATAGGTGTAGCACTTGCTTTCAAGCATCGATGAGGGTACGACATATGTATTCAATAGGAATTTTAGATTTTTATATCGAATCAAATTAATCAAATACCACCGGAGAGTAATTTTCAATTCTATTCACTCTTTTTCCTTTTTCTATTTGAGCTCTTTTATGTTCTGTGCAGCGATGTATAATCGAGTTCGATATCTAATTTCTTAGTCTTTGCCAATAGCAAGTCATTTCCAAGTTTCTCGTTTTCGGCATGGAGCTTTTAGATTTCGGCATGGAGCTTTTAGATTTCGGCATGGAGCTTTTAGATTTCGGCATGGAGCTTTTAGATTTCCCATTCATAATTCAAATAGAAGGGTTTACCATTGGATTTAAAATTATTACATAAATATTTCTCAATTTTCAACTTAATTTTTAATTTAACGTAATAATTAAATATTTGATGTCATTTATTGTCAATAAATCCAACTATTATAAATTAAACAAATTAACTCACTATTAAAGATTCAAATTCTATAATTCATAAACTTCATCATCTTGATTTACCTATTAATTCATAATTCTTTAAACCAATTCCCATCTCAATTTTAAAGTAACTTAATTCATCCATTATAGAATTTATTTCAATTTCTTAAAATAACCTCTCTATTATGAATTGAATTCAATTTTTTTAAATAAGTTTCCAATTAAATGGATTAGATTCAATTTCAGCCTTTAACTTACACTTAAGTTTAGGTTATAATCAATTTATACGTATTTCCTTTTTAGTTATTACTTTACATACTTCTCGTATTAATTTCTCAATTAAATCCAAATCATTAAAGTAACGCTTATAATCAATAACGACAATTTAGTGAATTAACTGAAATTGATTACAAATTAACTTAACACCCTAACCAAATAAGTAACATACAATAAATGTTTTCCTTAACTCTTAATTACACTTTTAGAGGTTCATTAATTACACCCCAATATTGTAATTACTTACATAACACTGGTTTTAATCAATTAACATTTATTACAAACTATTCCAAAATTTGTTAGTTCTCTTATATTATATTTATAACCAAGTGTAACTTTTGACTTGAATTGGTTGGATTTCCTTTCAAGTTATTAATAATTAACTTATACTAACATATTCCTTAATTTATTCCAATTACCGTTACAATATGTTTATTACATAATCAATTAAATACTTTCCTTTTCTCGTATTATATTATACACCTGTATAATCCTTTCCCCTATTCATTCATTAGAATTCTATTTAAATTTCACACTCTTGTAATAACTCATTTATTATACTTTTGCATATCAATAAACAAGGTTCCAAATGAATAGGGTTTATTAACTTAATTTTTTTTTATAATTAAGTCTATTACAATAATTGTAATATTTCATAGGTTAATTATTAACATTTACTTCGTTGCCAGTTATAACAATGATATTTCTTTATAATTTAATTCAAAATCTTATAAATATGACTAATTTAATTAACAAAATTTACGGGTCATTACACTCTCCCCCACTCAAAACTTTTCGTCCCCGAAAAGGAAAAAGAAGGGAGAAGGAAGAATAAAATAAACAATACATCTTATTCAAAATATTAACTTATAAACAATAATTTACGAAATTTATTCCTTTAAATAAAATATACCCATTTTATAATCATTATATCTTTTTATACTTGAATAAATAATGTTTGGAAAAACATTTTAAAATAATTTCTAAGCCCAAAATTTTACGAAAAATTTCGGCAGAGTCTCCTTTGTACGGAGAGCTCGGGAGAAAATATAATATCAAAATATAACAATTATATTACATATATTATCCAAAATATTATATCCCAACCCGGGAAAATATATAAAATAGCGTTATAAACCGTAATCCGAAACGTACCCATTTGTCGAGCAATTTACGCTTAATTTATGGAACCGAAAGCAGTAGCAATTGCTTCCATAACCTGCATTTTACTTAAAAATCCAAAAGGGTTAACAATTATATGAAATATTTAGCGCTATTTCAATTAATAAAAAACTATCAATACAACAACAATCAATTCCAACAAGGCATACAACCATGTTACAAATCAACACATTCAATCATTCATTCATATCAAACAAAACAAATAGTTGTTCGGGTTCAAAACTTCTAAATTGTACGGAATGAAGAATAAACCATCAAGTGCATCATTTACTCAACAGTCTTAGATTAAACAACAATGGATTATTCATCCATCCCAACAAAATTAAAGTTTCCTTACCCAACAACCACAAACCACGACAAACAACAATTTCAGCAATAGATTTAGTCTATTCTTATTTATTCCATTCATACATTTGTTGTTTGATTCTTTTCATTCATATAACGGTTTATCTTTTTATTTTCATTTTATTCCTTTCAATTTTTATTTTCATTTTATTTCTTTCAATTTTATTTAGAAATAACTTCAACCCTTTTTCTTATGTTTACAATTTCTCTTTATTATATTACATTCATTTATTTTCACTTACTACTTACTATTATTCATTTCCATTAACTCAGGTCATGCCAGTTCCCCCCTTTTTCCACTATAATTCTTCATTCATTTATTATTGCATGTCGTCATTTATTTACACTTTAATTACTTAAGTTTATAATCATCTATTTGTCATACTTACCTTTAATTACATTTACTTGGAAAAATTTCAATTATAACTTAAGTTTATAACATTAAATTCTCATTTAACAGCAATTTCATTGAATACTTCATTATTTCAAATTTCTACTTGTATAATATTCTATTACAATCTCTTATTAAACATTTCAACTTTTAATATTTGGTAAGTTATATATATGTTATTTAAGGGTGAAATTTGAAAGTTATACAAGTTTGTTCCATTTCCTTTAATTAATTCATTGTTCAATAATTTTTTTTACACCTTTTCTTATAAGTTACAATTTCAACTTCCTTTTCTTTTCCTTTATAACTTAGCCTTAAATCTCTTACCTAAATTGGAGGTTTCAATTATTAATTACTTACCTTTCATTCCACTACAATAATTGAAACAATTAATCAATGGAAATTTAAGAATTTAATACCAGGTTAAATTTCCAATTTATTTTAAAACAATAGATAAATATATTCTTACAACTTATATATCTCTAATTAATATTTAAAACAATTTAAAATTTATATATATTTTCAAAAATGAATCTGCGGTAGAACTACTACAGTGGCCTTCCCCCTTCGAAACTCAAGAATGAAAGTCGATGATGCGGCCGCCATCACCGAAATTATTTTCCAACGAAAGAGAGGAAAGTAAAAAACTTATTTTCTCCAAAATCTTCTTTAAAACAATTCTTCCGAATTATAATAAATATTTATATCGGAAAGAACTTATAAAAAATATTATTATATTCCAAAATTTATTCGAAAGAAATTTCAAAACCCCGGACCTTAAGTTCTAAATTTCCCAAATTTCATTTATTTTATTTTTCATTCTTATTTCTATTACTATTTACACATTTTATTACCTAACAACCAATCTATTGCAGCCAAATATAGATGTCATTTGAAAAAAATTATTTTATATATAGAAAATATAATAGGCAAAATTATTTCATTCACCTATATTAAACAAATATTATGTCGGTCTGTCCTATTAAGTGTTTAGAAATCCCTATTAATGTCACAACGTCCCATGCACCAACCAGAATTTATAACTACAAAACGGAACAGATTAACACAATATAAAAACCTTTTTATAACACTAACAAATACGCTCTCTCATATATATACACTCAGCGACTCCCATAGGGTATTACTACCCTATTAATAAAGAGTCAGACCCCACAAAGCTAAGGTTTATCGCTAAACCAAAGCTCTGATACCAGATGTAACATCCCACCTTTTCGCACGCTTCAAATCGACACACGTGCCAATTTAAACCATACAGAAAGGCGGATTGTTGTGGGGTAAATAAGAAAAATAAAGAAGAAATAAAATTAAACAGAATCTCACAGCGGAAGCATAAAATATAATAATCAATATACAGTTCATAAAACTGTTTACAAAACATCTGATTCTTCTTTATACAAAAATTATCAGAGTTCACATACCAATAAATATCAATGCAGCGGAATTAAATAGTGTAGTGGAATAATAGTAGATAATAGTAATACAAATCTTCGTCTTCGTCCTCCAGAGCTAAAACTTCAAATCCTGAAACGCTCGGACTGACCCGAGCGAATTTGAAAAGACAAAAACACTCGAGTCGGAACTAAAAAATCTTATGTAAGTTAAATCAACAGGAATAAATATGAGTGCAGTAACTCAAGAGATGCTTGGGATTTACATCTCCTAAGGATCCGTTAAGCTATTTACTATATAGTATATTTCGCTATTATAATAATGTCTAATTGTAAAATAAACTTACTTTAAAATAGCGTTAAGGCTTTACATTTTCCACCTTAACACGTAATAGTGCCAATAGTCTATACAATGCCTGCATATCTCTTGATCGGGAGACTATGATAAGACACTCCATAGGTATGACACAAATAGAAACTCGTACAAGGCGTGATAGGGTAAGTGACACGGCACAACTAGGCAATGCCAGGGTAGATATACCAATTACGCTTCCGGGTGGATGGTAACGCGCAGCGTGCAGCTATCGCCTACCTCGGACAAATCCCCCCAAATCAAAGAAATCAAAAGTGAAGGTGGCCACCGAATCAATCCAAAGTCAGAGTATAGTATCGAAGGGAAGTGTCCGATCAAAGGTGCTACCTTATTAACCCGTCAATCGCTCCTGTTTTAGCCACCTTATGCCAACTCATGGGAGTTGGGTCCACGTGTTTACCTTACAGGAAACACCGCCACCAACCTACTTCATTCTGGGATCTCCACCGCGTACATGGTTGTTAAAGTGGTTTTCGGAGTTGGCAGAGAGTATGACAACTTCCGATCTCGGTCTCTTCAACAACCAAACGTTATTATAACACCGCGGTCTTTAAAATAGTTTATACTAAAACCATAAAATAATTATCCATTTCAAAACCCATATATACGATATCATTTCAATTTCAAAAAAAACTTATTCCGATATTATTTTTATAAAACCCAAATCAATAATATCATTTTTATTTCAAATATATTTCTTTTCTAAAATCATACTGCTTAAAATTTATAATATCTGAAAACCAAACATTTGGATTATAACTTTCAAAACATAATACTTCGAAATTCATAGCTTTAAAACCATAACTTCAAAAACTTGAATGGTTTTGAATATTCAACAGTATATAGAATAAAATAGTTGATTTTATATTACTTTATAAAATAATTTCTGCAACTTCACAATTTTGTCCATTTAAAATTTTAGGTCTAAACCCCATAAATTTAGATTCACCTTTAGTTTCAATAAAACACTTCGATTTCAATATATTCAAACTTCGAGTATTTAATAATTTCAAAACTAAGGTTGGAATTTATATTCAACAGTTTATTATCCTATTATTTAGTTTTGAAACAGTCACAAAATAAATCCATAAAATAAAACTCAAATTTCTAACAATTTAATATTTCCTTCAATTTAATTATACTAGAAATATTCATTTAATTTATCTTGAAAAAAATCCAGTTATAAATATCATACCTTTTAAAATTTCCAAGCTTTAACAAGTTTTACATCAACTTATGGAGTGAAAATTTTAAATAAGTTCCATTCAAATAAATTTCAAATTTTACCTTCCAATCTTAATTGATTTAAATCATTAAACTCCATTATTCAACTTATTTATTTAATTTAACAAATTCATAGCTTAAATTCAAAATTTTAACTATGTTTGTATATAAAATAAGATTTTATATAAGATCAAAATTTAATATTTATTAAACCGTATCCTATCCAAACCATAAAATCATTTCAAAAATAATTTTTTATATATATACCGCGGTGCCTGTATATAATTTTCTATCCTGTGGTCAAGTGGTACGGATATTTATCATTTCAATCCGCAATTTAAAAATATAAATGTGGTTGTATATCATTTCAAACCGCAATCCCGAATAAAATGAAATGCATGATAACTTGCAGAATTATATAATATATAACACATCATCCAAACATCAATCATCAACCATTTATTACAATCATCATCCAATTTTTACAACACATCAATATATATAGCATATAAAATGTAGCAGGTATCAACGAACAGTTTATATTCAATAATAAATTTATAACTGTTAAATTGGAAGTTTATATGCAAAAATAAATAAATTACTGTCAATTTATATGCAAAAATAAAATTAGATAACAATTTAATTTAAATAAATGCAATCTAGCTGAGATGATGAATAAAATATGTCAAACAGTCATAAATGAATTTCTACTCATATCATAAATCAATTTAACAAACATAGAAAATTTAGAAGTTGTGAGTAGGTTAAAACGCTCACCTTTTGGATTTAAATTGAATTCAAATCCAATTTAAACCCAAAAATTGAGCAGTCTCCAAATCCAACCAAACTAGCGTCAACAGATCCGGAATTTTATTACGATCCTAACAAAAAAAAATCTCGCGTGAAACTGAGTTCGTATGCGAAAGTTATTCGATTTAAATCATTTGAAAACAAAAATAAAATTAAAATAAAGCTAACCCTATTATATGGCCACTTCATCTACAGGGCTTCTCCTCCAGGCGCGCATCAACGTAACCGAACCCAACAACATTGACCAAGCTCCTCTGACCGCGATCGCCTACGCCTATGGCTCTCCATCGGCCACGCTGCGACCCTCCTGGCGTTCGCCTCGGCCTCCTCTATACTTTGATGTGGGTGCGGCACCCCCTAGTGCCCCCCGCTGCCACCAAGCAACTAGGGTTTTGAACCCTATTTCGATTGTTCCGGCCACCACGAACATCTCCAGGTCAAACGTCCACCACCAAAACACTCCAGACATCGAGCCCGACAAAACCCCTCAATCAATTTCGCCTATCGACGACGAAATCGAAACCCTAAATTCTGACTTTGACATCGATTTCCCACTGATCAAAGCGCAATTTCGAAAAGCAAACAGCGGACGCTGATTCCTATCGTCAAAATGTTCGATATATATTTTTTTCAAAATTTTCTGAGGATTTTGAATTTCAGGCTTTGGATTTGATTTTTTTGAATTTGAAATTGGATCTAGGGTTTGTATCCATTGAGAAAGAGGAGGAGCTAATGAATTTACGCGTAGGCAAATGAGAATAGGCGGAGGCTAGGGTTTAGTAGAGTATTTACAGATAAAGTTGAGAAATAGATGGATCAGGTTGATAGATATACGTGCTATAGCTAACGTGGTCCAAAAAGCCCGTTCTGACCCCGGAGCGAAATTGGGTAAATCCATATGTCGAAATAGATGTTTTAAAATATTCTGAACGCGATGAAAAAAGTTTCACGTCCAAATTCCATCGTATGAAGAAGTTACGCTGAAATCAATATTTTCAAATCGATTTCAATGCGTTTCGCATTCGTACGATCAAATGACAAGTCTGATCGCTACGAAACTTGAAACCCTATAATAATTCACTGTTACGGATCCAATGAAACTGGTTTCGTCGAAATCCGAGTCCGTGACCAAAATGGATATTTTTATATTAATTAAATAAATTTAAAAGAAATTAATTAAATCAAATTTCGCGTTAAAAATTCTGAACTATGCAATCTTTATCACTTTAAAATTTTCAAACATTTACAATGATTTAACAATTTTAAAAGTCAATTTATTAAAGATTAACCAATAGAAATCTTCAATTTCATAAAATTCAAAATTATAGATAAATTTCCAAAATTTCCATTAAATTGAATTTACCCATAATTTTCCCATTCATAATTCAAATAGAAGGGTTTACCATTGGATTTAAAATTATTACATAAATATTTCTCAATTTTCAACTTAATTTTTAATTTAACGTAATAATTAAATATTTGATGTCATTTATTGTCAATAAATCCAACTATTATAAATTAAACAAATTAACTCACTATTAAAGATTCAAATTCTATAATTCATAAACTTCATCATCTTGATTTACCTATTAATTCATAATTCTTTAAACCAATTCCCATCTCAATTTTAAAGTAACTTAATTCATCCATTATAGAATTTATTTCAATTTCTTAAAATAACCTCTCTATTATGAATTGAATTCAATTTTTTTAAATAAGTTTCCAATTAAATGGATTAGATTCAATTTCAGCCTTTAACTTACACTTAAGTTTAGGTTATAATCAATTTATACGTATTTCCTTTTTAGTTATTACTTTACATACTTCTCGTATTAATTTCTCAATTAAATCCAAATCATTAAAGTAACGCTAATAATCAATAACGACAATTTAGTGAATTAACTGAAATTGATTACAAATTAACTTAACACCCTAACCAAATAAGTAACATACAATAAATGTTTTCCTTAACTCTTAATTACACTTTTAGAGGTTCATTAATTACACCCCAATATTGTAATTACTTACATAACAATGGTTTTACTCAATTAACATTTATTACAAACTATTCCAAAATTTGTTAGTTCTCTTATATTATATTTATAACCAAGTGTAACTTTTGACTTGAATTGGTTGGATTTCCTTTCAAGTTATTAATAATTAACTTATACTAACATATTCCTTAATTTATTCCAATTACCGTTACAATGTTTTTATTACATAATCAATTAAATACTTTCCTTTTCTCGTATTAAATCATACACCTGTATAATCCTTTCCCCTATTCATTCATTAGAATTCTATTTAAATTTCACACTCTTGTAATAACTCATTTATTATACTTTTGCATATCAATAAACAAGGTTCCAAATGAGTAGGGTTTATTAAATTAATTTTTTTATAATTAAGTCTATTACAACAATTGTAATATTTCATAGGTTGATTATTAACATTTACTTCGTTACCAATTATAACAATGATATTTCTTTATAATTTAATTCCAAAATCTTATAAATATGACTAATTTAATTAACAAAATTTACGGGTCATTACAATCTAGATGTATGGAAAGATAAGAATTTTTTTTATGATGAAGTTAAGCTTGTTGAATTATAACAGAGCATATATATAATATGCATTCACAAGCCTACACAAATATACACAGAGAGCTTCACTATATTCAAACAAAAATACATCATTACAAACCATATATACATTATCACTTCACAGATCTACCACATGCATCAAGCAAATAAAGATTTTTAACTTTCAAATGTTAAGTTTACTCACCTGAAATGAACAGAGGAACAGGCTTTAACATTTTAGATCAGGAACTTTGTTTTGAGTTGATTTGGTTGCTGGTTTTATCTCTGGTTTAAAAGCTTGAAAACTGATGTTGATTCTTGTTCAGATTGTAGTTGAATCTAAACTAGATCCTGAAGCTTAGTTGAAGATTTGAAAAACTATTATTGCTTTTTGATTCTTGAACTTGAAATAGGTGAAGCTTTTAGTTATTGATTTTATTTTTCCTTTGATTTCTAGTTTGCAGATTTGTTGAATTTGAAGCCTTTAGTTTTAGTTTTGATTTTCAGTTTCTTTTATTTTTTAGAAAAGATGAAGGAAGAAGAATGATGGGAAAGCATTGAACTGAATAACCATATTTTCTTTAGAACATTATATCTATATTTCTTTTACAAGAGAATTTGGCCACTTGTTTAATTGCATGCCATCTTAGTTACAAATGTCTTAATGTTTGTTTTATTTTTTTACAAATGTTAAAAAAATGTATATATGAATTACAAATGTCAAATATATTTATTACTATGTTTCTTATGTATTTATTACTATGACATGGTAATTTGATTGGTTGGGTCTATAGTACCAGTGTTGGCAACATCTTCCTCTAGGGGACAAGGACATATCCTCCAGTTTTTCTATAGCGACTATCTTCACGAAGTCATGCCCTAGGCCAGAACTGGAAGGAGGAATAAGAGTGATAAGTCTCATAGAGATGGAGGTCAATGACGTAAAAATTGTTGTGGAACCTAGGCCTTGAGTAGATAAAGGTAAAGGAGGAAGACACAAATGATATACAAGTTGACAAATAAAACAGTAAAGATTAGGGACTGATTCAGATGAGAACCGAAGGGCTTCAGATAATGGGGAATCAGGGATAGACCTTCACTAGGACTCGGTTGTTAAATAGGAGACTTAGTATTTCCCCCTCTTCAATTAAGTGTTGAGCTGGTGAATCAACAATAGAAGGAACGTAGGGTCCAATGGGAGAGATCGCTACAGATGCTGGAAAACTTTAGGTGGCCATGAAGCCGATTCCCTCAATTGTAGGAATATCCACTGCTAGTTCTTGGGATTTAAAAATTGATGATTCTGGCCAAAAATGCACTTGGATTGATAGGAGCTTCAATGGCAGCTTCAATGATAGCTTCTTCTTCTACTAGGATAGCCTTTTTCTCTTTAAGTTTAACTATATCATCAACACTGAGGTACTTGGCCATTAATTCTTCTATAATAAGGCCTTCACTGGTTGCCTTGATAGGTGTAGCACTTGCTTTCAAGCATCGATGAGGGTACGACATATGTATTCAATAGGAATTTTAGATTTTTATATCGAATCAAATTAATCAAATACCACTGGAGAGTATTTTTCAATTCTATTCACTCTTTTTCCTTTTTCTATTTGAGCTCTTTTATGTTTTGTGCAGCGATGTATAATCGAGTTCGATATCTAATTTATTAGTCTTTGCCAATAGCAAGTCATTTCCAAGTTTCTCGTTTTCGGCATGGAGCTTTTAGATTTCAGCTACCTAGCCTTAATTGATTTTATCCTTTGCCAGGATCGTCTCATCTTCGCAATGAGGGCTAAGCTTTTCTCATCAAGTTATGTTTTTAGGGCAACGTTGTCCTAATCGGTAGTCTTCATCATATTTTTGTTATGATTTCCGCTCCAATATGGGCTTCTTCTTTTTTTCATCGGGCTTTTGATTTAGCCTTAGATTTTATAGTAGAATCTCTCTCTGCCTTTATCTTCTCCAAATCCTCTTCGTATCCTTCAATATGGTTGTCATATGTCTTTTTCTCAAATCCAAATGATTGAATTTTCATGTGGTTACTTTAGCTAACCTTAGAGAGGGCATAATAGAGCTTTTCCCATGCATAACCTTGGTCAATAAGCTCCTAAACCCATTGGATCTCCTAGTCTGCTTCATACTTAGGAATGTTTTTGATGTCTTGGTCAAAAATGACACCGGTCAAGAAGAGGTCAGGAAAAGCGACATACATGTAGGTTGATGAAGCTGGAATAGGAGTTAGAGGAGTGGTAACTCCATTAGAATGAGGGAGGTATGGTTGTGCTTATGGAATATGATGTTGAAGTTTGTTGGTGTATGGAAATTTGGGGCTGGGAGCGGGGTAGAGGAATGTCTAAATAGAAACGGGGTGATCATGCAAGTCTTTGTGCCGCTTATTATGATCATAAGGCTACCTTTCTTCGGCCTGCCTTTTCTTCTTTCTTTTTTAGCTTGGTGGTCATCTTCCACCCTTTGCTCTCTTTCTTTATGTTGAGCTCTCTCTTTCTCCGTTTCCTGGTCCCTGGAATAACTAGAATGAGGTGGGCATGCTTTGGGTGTAAATCCTTTCTAATCGCCAACACCATATTGAAGATTGCTAAATCTATCTCTGCCCATGGTATTTGAAATAAGAGAAAGGGTCATATAAGTTATTGAATTTTAGGATTTAAGCGAATGCAAGGGATGTACGTTCCTAATCCTAATAGTCGTAGAGTGCCAATGTCCTACCCTAAGTGCTCTATCTACCATGTTCATATGGAAATAAAGATGGAGTCTTTCCTCCTTTGGCTAAGATATCCTTGGACAGGAAGCCAAAGCTCAAAGAGCAGTCCTTAAGATTGGAGATTTTAATATCGAAGTCACTTAAGGAGCCAAAGATGTCATTATAGGAACTAGCTAGACGAATCGCCTCGGCTATTGGTGTCATGTTTAGTACAACAGTTTGCTCTAAAGTTTTGAAAATAATGCGCTTTGGATGAAGCGAGGCAGGAAGCTCGATGCCTTTATAAGATATCTCTCAGTACGACTCATCTCCCTTTGGACTACCGTCATTGTACCTATCACCTCCCTCGTCACTTTCTTCTTATTCTCCTTGTTCTTTGTTTCTTTTTTCTTTCCCTCTATCCTTCCTTCTTCATCACTTTCTTCTGCAATCATTTTCATTCCAGTTCCTTCATCTCCTTCTTTTCAAACTCCCTCAGCAATGGATCGTTCGTTGCTCTATCGACCGACTCATCAATATTTATCATACCCGATGGACCTTTAACTTCCCCATGAAGACTATCGCCAAAGCAGCGAGTGGGGTTAAAGATCAACTGGGCATTCTAAAACCAGTGGAGTAGTTATAGGAATCGTGGAGTGATCAGGATGTAATAGACCACACCGACAAAGTTTCTCACTTATAAGAAGGCAAACGATGGTGCGATGTTAGAAGCTTATTCTCTTAATAGCTTTCAGAATTTTGACATGCTCATCACTTGTGTCTTGAGCGGGAATATCTATAAAGGAATTAGATAGTAAATTAAACATTTGGATGGAAGGAATCCAAGTGCAAGAAGAGTAAAGAGGAAAAGGGTCTTACTGCCGAAGAGCCAAGGCCCGTTGAAGCTATACAAGCACCAGATGAAAAAGTACTCGTTCTTGTAGTATGACCGTTTGTTATGGAGTACTACAACGACCTTGCATTTACACTAGGTCTTAACGATTATGTCAGACGATGAATTATACCAATGTATGAAGCTTAGGATGTGAGTTAATTCTTTGAAATTAGGAGATCATTGGAATCGTTTCATAAATAACATGTATATGGAGCTCGGCAGTGCATGTCCATTAGGATGGACATAGGACAAAGCCAGCCTGAGCTCTTGGAGAATCATAAACATGAAAGGATTGAAAGGTAGTATGGCACCACCTAAGAACACATATTTATTGCAGGCTGTATAACTATCAGAGGATTGCATACCTATTAACCTTGAGTAGGAGCAAGACATTGCCTCTAGGAATTCCATGTTGTCGGCAGATGTTATGAGGAATTTTACGATTAATAATTATCGACACTTGTTCTGGTGAATTGTTAAGAACTCTTAAACCGATATATTCATTTATAAGAGGTGGTTGTTCTTGAATTGGTTCCATCGAAACAATCATTCTCCATAATTCAACGGTAATTAAACTCCTAGGCCGGGAAGTCGTAGGAGTTTAAGCCTTAGCAGTAATGTACCGAACTTCGGGAGGAGTTGAAGTCCCAGCATTAATATAGAATCTAGGAGAATGGCGAGTCATTATAAATAGAAAATTTGATGTTTAACAAAGTCAAGTATATTTTATTTTGGAATTTTATTTTAAATTTAAACCTATATGACCAACGTCCAGAATCCAACGGATTTTGACGTGTGTTGACCAGTCAGATCCTGAACATCGACCAGGGCAAGTGAAAGTGTTAATCTATGTAGTGTGTGTCCTATGTCTCATAGATAATGAATAGACCATCATATGTAGATAGCTCACTCATGCTAGAAAAATGAGTCATGTCGCACGATGAATTATGCATTTGATATTAGTTGTTATTGTCGGATAATTGATAACAGAACACGCTCTAGAGTGATACATAATTTTTTCCTTCATAGAAATATGGAAAGTGCAGTAATGGAAGCGCTATGCATTGGAGTCATTCGAATATTGGAGCATATTCAATACGACCGTTCTTGGAGAAAAGAATCGTCGTATTGACATTCGAATGATGAAATTTGATCGGTCAAGTGTTGGTTAGTGCGAACCAAATAATTCTATAATGCAAAGACTTAAATCAGGGCAATCAACCATTTCTTTCCAAGCACACCCCAAGTTGAACTCGAGTGCATTCCTAGTCCGACCTAAGAACAATTTTAGGAGGACCTAGGAATTGCTTTACCAAACTCTCACCAAAATCACCTTAACCATCACCATTAAGTACGGTGGCCCTAAACTAAGGCGTACAACATGTTCCTCCACTAGGAAGCGATGATAACCCACCTTTGAAATGCAAGTTTTGATTTGGACTTTGAAGAAGAGGTAATGGTCGAGAAATTTTAAGAATATGATGGTGGTTGAGATGGAGATCTGGAGATAACTACGTCTTCAAGAGGTTGGCAGCAGCGATGAATGAGTAGGGATGATAGGTTTCTCGGTGAAGGGATGACGCTCATAAGAGATTGGTAGGAGCAAATTTTTGGTCATGGAATGCTTGAAAGATGGAAAAGTAAGGAAATTTTTTAAGTCATGAGTAGTTAAAGTACTCGGTGACTCAGTAAAAGAATTCGGTATCGAAAAGAACGACTCGACAATGATAAGAATTTTTTGAAAAAGATGGAAAAAGGAAAAAAAAGCTAAAACCTACCTAGCTAAGGCATGGAACGATCTCCAAAGTTAGATCTTGTCCTTAGTACGGAGAATCTCTACTACTTAAGTAGTTTATTGGATACCCACGGGATGGAGACAATGCTATAAAGCAACGCTCGAATAAAAATGGACATACATGAATGATTGTGAACTTGTCTTGTTCTAAAGCACACTTTGTTTCTTCAAATAGAAGCATACTCTAAGGGGTAAGCATTATCCATCTTTTTAACCAGCAAGCCTTTAGACGAATTAGGATGTCGGGACGAAGATTAGACGATTCATGGACTTAGGAAAGGCATAGGAGGATAATAGAAATGGACTCAAGAATTTAGGGAGAAATTTGACCTAAAGAGAGTGCACGGTACCAATCAAAACTACTTACCTCTTCTTTAGGCCTATTTTGGGCCTCAAAGCTATGTTCATGGATGGGTTACGTGATCGTCTTGAGGTGCATTTTTGAGGAGTAGGTAAGCAATTCCAAAGGAATTCTAAAGGACTATAGACAAGTACAAGTCATATCAAAACCTCTCAGAAAAAACCATCACTAAGACAAAATGCTCAAAATACAAAGGATCGAGTTAGAAGACAAAAGGAGGGAGAAGGAGTGGTTCCCTCTCGAATAATTAGGTAGTACTGACCACTTCTGGTTGATACCGAGTAGATTTTATAGCTTGGGGGATTCCATCTTCCCATTCTGCATTCTCGAATCTGGATCTGGACATGATATTTCATTGATTCTCAACGCTACTGGATGGTTTCCCTTTAAATATAGCCACTATAGAAACTGGCGAGGGACGTTTTGCATACTGTTTTCTTCATCTCCTATATCTCCTCACATAGTCACTAAGGAAAACATTGTTGGCTGTTCTAGGCTGTAAAAGTTAGTCAATCCCTTATAGCAATGACTCTTAATCAAATAACCAACAAACTACAATGGACGTAGGCCGGAGATTACCGAACCACTTTAAATTTTTTGGTGTTCTCTCTGTTTACTTACTGTTTTTGCTAGATTTCTATTTTTCTACAAGACTATGGATGTTGTGTCATTTTAAGGCTCAGAAATATGCATTCTCTTTATTTCTTGTTCCTCTCCTTTATATTTAAAGCCCTCATTAGTTCTTTTCTATAAACCCATTCTCCATTTAAGCTTGAAATTGAATTTTTATTAATATGGCAATTATCCACACTTAGATATATATATATATATATATATATATATATATATTTATATACTCCCACATTATTTATTTAATATTTCCTAACTAAATATCCAAAATAATATGTAAGAAAAATAGAGATGTTACAGGTTCCCCTCCTTAAAGAATTTCGTCCTTAAAATTTGGTAAGGAAAACAACAATAAGCATATCAATCATGTTAACACGTTTCACAAGCACATAAAATTAACAATAATAGCATAACTACCAATCAAAAGTCTATACAATAATATAGATCATACAATCAAAATAACTCAGTAAGTCTCTCCAATAATATCCTCAGTCTCCCAAGTACAATTATTCTCATAGTCGCCCCCACTTGACTTTTACTAGCTTAACTGTCTTATTCCTTAACTCCTTTGTATCTCTATCGACTATATGAATAGGCCTCTTAATGATAGTCATATCAAGCTCCACTACTATGTCTTCCAAAACATTGGCTCTATAGTAGTCTATGTGTCATGCACGTACTTTCTTAAGTGAGATACATAAAAAACTTTATGGATTCCTGCCAAAGTATTTAGCAACTCAACACAGTAAGCGAGTTTTCCAGTTCCCTCTATAATAGGGCACGCACCAACATATCTAGGTGCCAATTTTTCTATCTTTCCAAATCATATAACACGCTTCATTAGAGATACTTTCACAAAAACATGATCTCTAACTGAAAATTCCAATTCCTTACACCTTCTATCTCGTAGCTTTTCTGTCTTGATTTAGCTTCCTTTATCCTTGCTTGGATTAAATTAATCTTTTTTGTGACTTCTTTCACTAATTCAGAACCAAGTATTGGTCTATCACTTATCTCCATCCAACTTGCGAATGATTTACATGGCTTTCCGTAAAGTGATTTGGAAGGTGCCATTCATATACTAGTCCGATAACTATTATTATAGGAAATTTTTTTAACTAAAGCATGGTCTTCCTATGATCCTCCAAAATCTAGTACACAAGCTCTTAATAAATCTCTGAGTACCTTGTTAACCCTTTTCATATGTCCCCAAGTTTGCAGATGGTAAGCGATAGTCATTTTCAGCTTGGTACCCAATTCATTTTGTAAGCTCTCTCAGAATTTACTAGTAAACAAAGGATCTCTTCACTTACAATGTTGCTTAGTATTCCAAGAAGTCTCACAACATTCTTCATGAATAATTTCACTATACTTAGAGTTATCCTTGTCAAATTAATAGGGATAAAGTGTGCACTCTTTATCAGCCTATCAACCACGACCTGAATGCTTTCATTTCCCTTATTCGCCTTGGCAACCTATTAATAAAATCTATAGATGTAGAATCCCATTTCTGCAGTGGTGCTTCTAAAGGTTGAAGTAACCACTTGGCTATTGATGCTCGGCTTTTACTTATTAAAAGTTCACACATCTATTCACCTATAATCCTACATCTCTCTTCATACCTTCCAAGGAGAAAATCCTCTTAATATCCTAGAACATTTTCGTACCTCTGGGATGAATAGTAAACTTTGATCGATAACATTATTTTAGCACTTTCTTTCTTAGATTATCCATATCTAGAACACATAATCGTCCCTTCTTTCTCAATCATCTTCTTTGGTCAAATACAAATATTTTAAACTATAAATTTCACTTCCCACATCTAGTCTCTTGATTCAATTGGCTAATATTGGATCATCCTTTTGCTTTGTTGTAATTCTTTTGATTAATACTGGTTAAACTTCTAGATAAGAAATCACTATGGTATTCTGACCAAAACTAGCCTTTGACCTCATTTTAATTCCACAAGAAGGTAATGTTTTTAAATCATTCCAACTGGATAACATCACCAAGACCACATTATGATGTATTCTAATAAGCGCATCTGCAACTTTATTTCCTTTCCCCAGTATATAATCAATCCTAAAGTCATACATTGCTAAAAATTCTAGTCATCTTTATCATCTTATATTTAACTCCTTGTAAAAGAATAAATACCTTAAGGACTTATGATCCATAAACATCTCGAATTATTCCCCCAAAATATAGCGTCTTCACACCTTCGATGCAAAGATCGATGTCGCTCACTTCAAATCATGAGTAGGGTATCTAACTTCATGTGGTCGAAGCTATTGACAAGCAAAGGTAATAACTCTACCACTTTACATCATTATAGCCCCTAACCCAGAACCACATGCATCGGTATATACCACCAAATGTTGATTCCTATCCCAAAGAACCAACACCGAGGCATTAGCTAATAAATTCTTTATCTTTTGAAATGCTTCTTTACATTTATCGATCCAAACAAACTTTTAGACCTTCTTTGTTAGCTCAGTCAACGTTACGGTTATACAAGTGAAATCTTCAATAAATCTCCATTAGCAGCTAGTCAACCCCAAGAAACTTTTGATCTCAATCGTAGTCTCCGATCTCTTTCATATATTAATAGCTTCAATTTTCGATGAATCCACAAATAAAACATTCTTTGAAACTATATGCCTAAGAAACTTTACTTCTCTTTCCCAAAAATAAAATTTTGAAAACTTCGCCTTTACCAAATATTGCCTCAGCGTATCTAGCATTATTATGTGATGAACCTCATAAGAGTTCAAGGTTTAGAGAATTAATAAGCTATGTTGGTTCAAGGTTTAAATTATCTGCCAAACATCAAGAGATAAAAGAATACGATGCTCCAATATTGAACAACACACTAATGGGAATGCTATGAGTAAAAAGTGTACCTCCTAATATAGCCATTCCCTTCTCCTCTGCAGTCGGTCTGGAAGCTATAGATTCCAAAGCGAAAACCTTTCCCTTCTAAGCATTGACCAGTTCATGACATTCGTTCTTGAAATGTTCCGCCTTGTTGCAGTCATAACATCTCACACCTTTCTTATCACTGGCCTTCTTGACTTCACTAGAATGACACTCATTAGCAAAATGCCTCTTCTTATCACATTTGTGGCAAGTCACTTTATCTTTTCCCTTCTTTGAAGCCTTTCTCTTTCGAGCTTCCTTCTTTCCAAAGAACTTTCTTTTACTACATTGGAAACCCATAGTCTTCATAGACTTATTCTTCCCTAGAGATGCTAGTAAATCCTCATTCCTTATGTCCATGTCCACCACGACATTAAATGGATCTCTAAGATGTGGCATAGTTGCCTTAGCAATCTCTGACTTCAGCTCTCTAATGAATTTCTCATTCTTCTTGAGAAAAGTATTAATGATAGCTTGTCCATGCCTCGAAAACCCATCAAACATCGTAATATACTCCATAACAATCATTTCACCTTGCTCTAACTCTGAAAATTTTCCAATCAAAGTTGACGTAGCTACTTCAGATTGAAACTTTTCTTCAACCCTTTCCCTAAAGTTATCCTAAATAAGCTCCTCTTCTGAAACCCCCGTGGTAACACTATTCCACCAATAGAGAGCAGCTCCTTGCAACTGCCACAATGCTAATCTCTTTTTCTGAACATTGTTCAAACCTAAGTCAACAAAGATTCTCTCACACTGAAGAAGCCAATCCTCCACTTCAATATCATTGTCCGTCCTTAGGTTTTCCTCCGAAGATAGTATAATCCCAACTTAATGGAGCATAGTTATTATGACAACTACTTCTAGCATAGAAGATCCCATATTACCAACGTTACCTTTAGTCGCTCCTGCCACTGCTCCAGCTTGCATCATATTAACCATGAACTAATACATCATTCCTATATCAACTGATGTGTCTCCAGCATCCACATTAGCATTGACATTCATAATAGCACGGGTATTCGATTAGCATTCCTAGCATTAGCTTGAACATTTCCATTAGTTGTGATGCTCACATCTCCCAAGTTTAGTCTACCACTTCTGGTATCCATTTCTAGTACTCTAAATACCTGTCTTCATAAGATACAGAAAAATGGTCTAAGACAGAAGGGAGAATATAAATAAATATATGTACTTATATATGTATAGAGTAAATAACAAATAAATTGTTATAACATTATCCCAAACCAAAAAATATTCTCTCTCTTTTCTCCGAGTTATGTGTTTTAGAATTTTTTATTGAGTTTTATGTAAACCTATACTTTGATACCAAGTTGTAACGTACCTTGTTTTGAGGCTCGAAATAGATATTATTAATGTTGTCGTCCTCCTTAAAATTATTTACCAATGATAAAATAGATCAGTTATTGTATCGTTAATGTATTGTTAACATTATGAACACAATAATTTACAAATTTGAGCAAAACATTTCCATTCATTGATTTGCAAATTCAGTACATTTCATTACATTACCCCATAATTCCATCATTCTAATAAATTATAATACATACAAATATGATTCCAAAAGTGACATATAATAATGCCCCCTTGGATGATCAGAGACTTAATTACTTAAATGGTTATAATACTCGTTATACATTCAACGATAAAGAAAAAAAATCAATACTGAATAATGAAAATAATACTCCTACATAGTAGCTTGCCTCATGCACATCTCTGGAAGCTTATTCGTCGAAACCTAAAATACCCAACTCCCGGCCTACTGAATTCAAATTGAGTACCTAAGAGTTTTGGGGGAAATCAAAAACTTCAGGTGAGAAATTTTTGTTGTTGTAAATAATATTTGTCTATTTCAAATCAAAATACAGGTACTTTGCAAAACCGGACAATTGAGCGGAACAGGTTCCCCTCAATAGTACCCTATCAAATAATATGTTATCCATAATATATCCTGCAACCAAAATGATTAGAACATAATCATAACATCAATACCATAGCATGCATGTATGGGTTAATATGAGTAGTCCATCAAGCATTAGGGTCAAAGGGTTATGCCTTCCCGTGATTAACCAATCCAATAAAATGGTCCATTCAACGACCTGCTAGGGTTACTAAAAACATTCAAGTAGATGCACGGTCACCAAGAAGTCTTCACTCTACTATTTCAGCAAAACCGTCTTTGAAGTGAAAAATGGCATAGATCTGAAGCCAACTTCTCCTCAATCTCTAGTAAATTAACTCATTCTGCTCTAAATTAAAACCATCAGCCACATAGGGTAGGATCCCAACTTGCAAAGGCTAAAGACCATCAAGCATACCACTTCGGAGTATGTCGAAGCTATGAAACGGAGTAGAGCAAAACTTAGAACAGATAAGCCGATTCCTTACAATTTTAATCTTACATATTATCTTCTATTTGTAAATTTAGTTAGTAGAATAATTCATCTTGTTTAATCAGCTCAACTCTGACTTGAATAGGCAGCTCAGTGTTATTGAATAACCGATTACTCCTTTCACACCATACATGCTACACAGTAGTGATTAAACATGCATCTACAACACTTTGCTCATGTTTATTCTTGCATTTGTTCCTGGACAGTGAGTCTATAATTTCCATTAGCATTATTGAATGCAATTGAGCTATATCAAAGTGCTGCTTCATCATGTTCCATATGTTTCTTGAATATTCACATTCAAAAAATATATGCTCTCTTGTTTCATCCGACTTGTTACAGAGCACACATGTAGTTGATACATTGTTGTCCAAGGTGTCAAATCTGTCTACGATAGCAAAGTAGGTACAAGTGAACATTTTTGGTGCACATATGTTATTACATACATAATGATACCAACCAACAGTGTTAGATTTAGTCCTTACCGTGTCCCAAGCAGATTTTAAAGTGAATTCACCACTGTTAGAGTGAAGCTACCACCAGTAGTCTCTGTTACTGTCTTTATCAATAGTGATATTTTCAATCAGGTTCCTGGTATTAAAAGGCGGGTTTAATGATTTGAGATTTCATTTGGAATCTGATATAATAGAGTTCACTTCTCTATTGCAGTCTTCCACATTACTCATTTGTTCCAGCCCAATTTGTGAACCATAGTTTGCCCACGTATCCAAGGATCAAGACACAATTTAGTACCTCTTCCATTTGCAATATTTTTATTAAGAATACCTCTGCTACTTTCTCTAGTTCTTAAAATCATTTTCCATGTACATGAGGCATTCAGGTCTGTAATGATGATACAATTTTTTTTGTTTGAATAGTATCTATTCCGCATCCACTTTGACCATAGGCTATGTAAAAACCCAGAATTTTGGTCATTGAATTTTAAATATTTAATTAATTTCAAAATATTTAAATAATTGGATTTTGAAATTTAATAACCTGAATTCAAATATAGTGGTCGTTTAAATATTTGAATTATGAATTAAATATTAATTAAATGGATTTAATAGTCTTATTTAACTCCATTTTAATTAATAATGGATAATGGTGAATTCATTTTATAATAATAAATGGTTCGAATATAATAAATACTAGGAAAAATAAAATTGTAGTAAAACGAATTAATTTGTGATGGTGTATTTTTAATTAAATTTATAGATTTTTTCCATACTTTTTAATTTGAAAAATAATTAAATGTCCGGCTGACCCATTTTGCGGCATACGATGGAATATTTGGAATTTCTCAAAATTCCGAATAACCACTCTATTTTATTATTGTTTTATGATCATATCACATTGTTGTGCAAGATCATATTTTTATTTTTGTCGTTCGCGGTTCATACGCGAATGTGATATTGTATAGCACAGTGACCCAAAACTTCTTATTTAAAAAAAACAAACATAAGTACATATAAGCACATAAACATGTTTCTTGAATTATCTCTCCCCTCACCCGAAATCTTTGTTTTGGAGAAACATAGTAATTATGTTTTTTTTAATATTATTTTATTTGATTATAAAATCAAAAGTCAACCCTTGCTCAATTTCCACTTTCCCTTTTTCTTTCCTCTGCCTTTCATTTTGTTCTTCCATGCAAACATCTAAAAGCTAACCCATCATTCTAAAATCCAAATCAAATTAAATACTCAACTAAAAATCCCAAAACATAAATCTTTGAACTCCATATGAGTAGATCTTCAATCCCATATAGTTTTGGTTGCGTGCGATCGAGTTTAGTCGAGATCGACTTTTGTAGCCGATAACTAAGGTTTCGAATTTTGTGGGTTATGGATGACGTAAGGACGTTGGGTTGGTTGCATTGGGGTCGTGGTGTCGAGGCAAGTCAATGGAGCATTTTGGTGGAGTGCAGTCAATGAATGGAAGGAGCGCATTTTGTTCATGGTGGGCCAATCCAACAGATCGCGATTTCTTAGGTAGGTGCAAGCTCGAATTGGTCGTGGGCAATGTAAAGAGATTTCGAAAGGTAGCGCATCGACGAAGACGATTCACCAAAAGGAGGTTGGAAACTCCGTATCGTAGTGGATGTGCATGATTATTGCGTGCACAGGCTTCAAGCAGCAAGAAAGTTTTGGTTTGAGGAAGATGAGTTTGACAAGGGTAATTAAATAGTTGAATTAGTTAAGTGAGTTTGATTGTTTAATTAATTATTAGATCATATAATTTGAATATGTTAGAATCTCAACTGTTGGATTTTGATGACAACAATTATACAATTATGCCAAAGAATCTCTAAGCTAATTTGCAGGCACATGAGCATAAAAAATAGATAAACAAATACGTTCAATATTAAGATACATAGTACAGAAAAGGGATGAAAGAACGTATATGGAGATACAAGAAGAGATACACACGATAGAGACAAGACGAAGGTGACAAACAAAGTATTATTAGTCATATAGTGTTGTGTCTAGAGTTTACAAATGTTAAAATCTTCTCCAAATGATACACACACATGTACATTCATATTTTAAATGAAAAATCAAGTTTTCAAAAATTGCATGGAGCGAGACTCAAAACCGGGTCTCTAGTTTAGAAGGCAAGTGCTCTAACCAAGTGAGCTATGATACATTTTGTTATAGGCTAAATTATGAAGTCTGAAATACTTCATTCAAATGTTTGAATGCTGATACAAAATTATGGTTCTACAATATTCAGATGTCTGAATGAAAATATTCAGACGGCTGAATAAGGCCAGAAATAGCCTATTTCCTTGCTGTTTGCGTTTCAACTCAATTCAGAAGTCTGAATTATTTTATTCAGAAGTCTGAATATTCTTAATAGCTATTTTCATGAATAGACGCTTCTCTTCATCGAAGAGAAACGTTTTCAAAATCAACGGTTGCGCCTATTCTTTTCAATATAACTTTTTATATATGGTTGCAACTCTTTATACACTATATATAGATTACAGAATTCAACAAACAATTAACTGAAACCGAATTTACTTTTAGCATTCTTGAATTCTCATCTATTCTCAAGCTTTCAAATTGCTTACATACTTTGATCATTAATCACTTTATCTTCCACAATTCGCAAAGCACATCGCACTATATATCATAAAGGAGAAGATTATAGGAAGATTGTACTTAATTGACTTATCAGCGTTATTTAAGAACACATTACAGTCAGATACATTTGTTATTTGTAAAGAAGTTCTGTTCGGTTGCTCAGGCAGTTGAAGTCCTATTCAGTTGCTTATGCAGGTGAAGTCCTGTTCGGTTGCTCAGGAAGTATAAACATGTTCCTCCAGGTTAAGTGAGGGTTGTTGTAGTTGAAATTCCAAAAGGAGTCTGCGACTGGACGTAGAACGGAAAGTTCGAACCAGTATAAAAATTCCTGGTGTGCTTGTTTTATTTTACTTATTCACATTGCTATAGTAACTTAGTTTATTTCCGCACTAGTATAATATAATTCCATATAGCACGATCCGCACTGTCTTTTCATTTGGTATCAGAGTCTGAAATTCTATCGATCGTCACAACATCATAGAATAATGACTAGAAAACGATCCAGTCGAAATACAACAGGCGAAATCCCTGTCAAAGCCACCAGTGAGGACTACAAAAAGGTATTTTCTGATTTACAAATTTCAATAAAAGATAATAATGAATTACTTAGTATAAGCAATAAGATTTCAAAGCTTAATTTTATTATTTTAGAAAAGATGAAATCTATTGAAAATGAGAAATTGAAAAATGAGAAGTTAAATTTAGAAAATCAACTTAGTGTTTTAAAGAATAATTTTATAACTATTAAAGATTCTCTAGATGAACAAAACACCATATTTGAAAAAGAGAGAGAAATTTTCAAAAGAAATGTTTGATTTGAAAAGAAAAAAATGATTTATTATAATACTCTTTAGATTATTCAGAATCTCAAAATTTTCTTCTCAAAAATGAGAATTGTACATTAAAAAGAAGAATTCTGAATTAAATAAGAAAATTGATATTTTGAAAAACAGTAATATTTCTTTTGAAAATAATAATTGTGACTTTAAAGCTAGTTTTTATAAACTTAACACTGAAGTCACAAAATTTAATAAAGGTCAAAATGCTTTAAACACGATTTTAACTAGTTCTAGACCTTTACATGATAAAAATGGTTTAGGATATAATAAAAATAATCATAGAAATAGCACTAGATACGCTTTCATGTATGGTAAAAATGTTGGTGATGGTACTAAATTTCGATTGAAGCCTAAATCCAGTTTTTATAAAAATTCAAATACTGTTATGAACTATAATGTTAATTATTTCTCTAGAAGTACAAAATTATTAACTGGAAATATGAATAAAAATTATCTAAGTATTTGGGTTCCTGTTAATTGGAAAAATAGGGAAAAATACATTAATGATTATTTTGATATAGCAGTTAATAATGAAAATTATATTTATAAAGGTTCAACCATACCCAAATGGGTATGGCTTCCCAAGACCTAACCCCAGGACCCTAACACAGTAAGTGGGTACCGAAAATGATTATTATTTATTGCAGGTACTCAGAGAAACAAAGGGAAAATGATAGATTTTGGAATTTTAAAGAATGTTCCATACGTTTAATAGAATTACGTGCTTACAATGAAACATGGACTTCAGCAAATGGTAAAATCTGTTTTATTTTTTCTCCATAATTAATATTGAGTTTATCCCACTATATTTATTATATTCCCTCATTCTTTTTGATAATGACAAAGGGGGAGAAATTCATATGCATATTGGAGAGGGAGATATTATACTTAGGGGGAGCTTTAAACATATTGATATTGTTTTATATATAGAATGAATATTTAAAAAAGAATTATATAGTTGTCATCATCAAAAAAGGGGAGAATGTTAGAATCTCAATTGTTGGATTTTGATGACAACAACTATATAATTATGCCAAAGAATATCTAAGCTAATTTATAGGTACATGAGCATCAAAAAGGGATAAACAACTACATTCAATATGAAGATACACAGTACAAAAAAGGGATGAAAGAATGTATATGGAGATACAAGAAGATGTACACGATAGAGACAAGACGAAGGTGACAAACAAAGTACTATTAGTCATATAGCATTGTGTCTAGAGTTTAAAAATGTAAAAATCTTCTCTAAATGGTATACACACATATACATTCATATTTTAAATGAAAAATCAACTTGCATGGTGCGGGACTCAAAACCGGGTCTCTAGTTTAGAAGGCAAGTGCTCTAACAAAATAAGCTATGATACCTTTTGTTACAGGCTAAATTCAGACGTCTGAAATACTTCATTCAGACATCTGAGTGCTGAAACAAAATTGTGGCTCTACAATATTCAGATGTCTGAATGAAAATATTCAAATGGCCGAATAAGGCCAAAAATAGCCTATTTCCTTGCTGTTTGCGTTTCAACTCAATTCAGAAGTCTAAATTATTTTATTCAGAAGTCTAAATATTCTTAACAGCTATTTTCATGAATAGACGCTTCTCCTCATCGAAGAGAAATGTTTTCAAAATCAATGGTTGCGCCTATTCTTTTCAATATAGCTTTCCATATATGGTTGCTACTCTTTATACACTATATATAGATTACAGAATTCAACAAATAATTAACTGAAACTGAAATTACTTTTAGCATTCTTGAATTCTCGTCTATTCTCAAGCTTTCAAATTGCACTCAAATTGCTTACATACTTTGATCATTAATCACTTTGTCTTCCACAATTCTCAAAGCACATCACACTATACATAAAGGAGAAGATTATAGGAAGATTGTACTTAATTGACTTTTAAATGTTATTTAGAACACACTACAGTCAGATACATTTGTTATTTGGAAAGAAGTCATGTTTGGTTGCTCAGGCAGTTGAAGTCCTATTCGGTTGCTTAGGCGGGTGAAGTCTTGTTCGGTTGCTCAGGCAGTGTAAACCTGTTCCTCCGGGTTAAGTGAGGGTTGTTGTAGTAGAAATTCCAAAAGGAGTCTGGGACTGGACATAGAACGGGAAGTTCGAACCAGTATAAAAATTCCTAGCATGCTTGTTTTATTTTACTCATTCACATTGCTACGGTAACTTAGTTTATTTTCGCACTAGTATAATATGATTCCATATAGCACGATCTGCACTATCTTTTCATAATAACTATGGCATACAGGGTCCAAATCGAACGTGTCCAGTTGCGATGCACTTGTGGAATCATTGTCTAAGTTTTGGAATTGGATTGGAGGAGTTTGGAGCTTGTAGGATTTTACTAAAATCGAACAATCGTTCGGTTTAGTTTAAAATGGAAGACTTCAGCGACAACTGAAATTTCTTTGAGTTTACTCACCTTCAAATTTACTATATAATATCTGTGATGCTATAGACTATTGTTGATTGCCTGAATGTTAGTTAAATTGTTGTTTGCTTGATTGTTTGGTTGAAATTCCGTTTATAAAAGTAGATGATATATTAACTTGATTGTTGTGAACTCGTAGGATTGTAAATTATTTGTAACCATTGTTTGTAGGGAATACTTGTAGAGAGAACCTAAAGGGTTTCTCACCCATAATTGTTATTTATTTCCTCGGGCGGCTTATATTAATGTTTAGTTGTAATTAATCGTGATATTCTATTTAAATTGTTTAAGTGTCGTTATAGAAATTTTCGCTATAACACAAATTATTGAATATCATCTCCTAAACCCTTCGTAAGTGTCGTCTTGAGCTTGTATTTTCATAAAATAGATATTTAAATTAATTAATCATTTTGATTTATGATATTTAAATTAATTAATAATTTTAATTAATGAAGTTTAAAATTTATCAGATCATTTTAACTAATGTTGTTTAAATTTGAATTAATCCATCTACTTAACGATATTTGAATTTAAGTAATCATTTTAAGTAACGATATTTTAAGTTAGTAAATCATTTAACAAAAGATGTTTAAATTTAATTAATCATTTTGATTAATGATATTTAAATGAATTAATCATTTTAACTAATGATATTAGAGTTTGATATATCATTTCAATTAATGATGTTTAAAAATAATTAATCATTTAAACAATGATGTTTGGGTTTAATTAATTATTTTAATTAATGATGTTCTATATTTAGTTAAATCGTTTAATTTACGATTTTTGAATCTAATTTGCCATTTTGATTAATGATACTTGAATTAAGTTAATATTTTTAATTAATGGTGTTTTAAAAGTTATTTAATTGATTTAATGACAGTTTAGCTAAAGTCCCTATTAAGTTTCAAAATACACCAAACATCCTTGCCAACAAAAGTATGTAAATTAGGTCCTTGGAATTAAGTTACTGAGTAATTACATACATTTATGCAATTATTCAGTGAATAATTACAGACATTTATGCAATTAGATCCAGAAATTGCAGACATTTTCGAAATTATTCACCGAAAAATTGCGGAATTTTCTGCAATTATTCACCAAAAAATTTGCAGAAATTTCCTTGATTATTCATTGATTAATTGTAGGCATTTATGCGATTTTTGGATATAATTGTGTAAACGTATGCAATTATTCAGTAATTTAATTCGAAGGGCCTAATTTACAATCTTTTTTTGGGGAGGAGTTTCATGTATTAAGTTTGATTTTAAGGACCTGAGCCTAATATTCACTTTAATAGAAGAGTTTAAAGTAAATTAATTGGTTTAATTAAAGTGTAAGTTAATTAACTAATTTAGTGTTTTAAAGTTAATTATCCGATTAAATAAAGGTTTTAAAGTTAATTTACTGATTTCATAAAGGTCCTTTAGAAACAATTAACTGTTTAAATGAAGATAATTGATTGATTTATTAAAAGAGAACATTAATTTGATTAATTATTCTTCAAGGTAACTAATATTGTTTTTAAAAATTATAAAAGAGTATAAATGTGATTAATTATCTTTTGGAATAATTTATGATGGTTTAAATTTATAAAAGGGATTTTTAGTGTGATTTATTTTGTTTGGGAAAATTAATGTGGTTTTAAAAGTTATAAAAATGTTATATAAATTATCCTTTAGGATAAATCACCTTTGATTTAAAAATTTATAAAACTAATTAATTGATTTATTAATCTTTTGGTATAATAAATCTTGTTTTAAAATTTATAGATAATAGTTTATAACAAGAAGATCTTTTAAAAAGAACTGTTTTAGATAAAAATAATTGTAAATTGTTTTAGGTTCACAATAAACAATGTTTTGACCTTTTTTGACCTTGGTTTTGATAAACTTAGAAAGTTTAATTTTCCCCTTTAAAAGAATATTTTAAAAGAGTGTTTTTAAAGTGTCTTTAAATGTATTTTGATGCAAAAATCAAGTGTAAGTGAAAGCAAGCAACATATCATTCCTAAAAGTTTATTTATCGATTATTGACTTAATTCTACTTTCTTCTTTTTATTTTGTCACTCTATGAAGATGCGTTGCTCATTTGAGCCTTGTTATCCTTTGCCAGAAATGAATAAACATAAAAAGCGAGTAGGGGCCAAGCTATGTGGGGTTGCTTCCATTAGGATATTTTCACATCCACTCTAGATTGGATCCAATTGTTGCGTATTGGGATGTGAAATATTCGGATGCTTGGAAATAGTTGGCGGGGTCCGGCTTGGAGGTTCTCGAGGGCCATCGGAGTTCTCAAGTATATTTCTGGAGGTATACTTTCGGTGGGGGGCGCGCCTCTTAGTCATTGTTGGAAAAACTTCTCTTTTTTCCTTGTTAATTCAAAGCATTGCATTATTTCCTTAATTGCATGGAGAACTGCCTTGTGCTCTTCTCTATGTTCAATTATTTGTGACTATTATTTTAAGTCTGGAATTTGATATAATTTATGCCCATTCATTTAGTATGGGATTTGTTCTTACTAGCACCTACTCCTTTTATTTGCACTGTTTCTGTTGTTTATTTCCATTCTTTCTTAATTGGATTGTTGTATGTTTTCCATTTATTCATTTATGGATGTTATTCTTATGAGGTAAAAGCCCGTTCTACGTTAGCGGCATGGTCTCGCAGAATATTTATATGTTCATCATATTACTCAAGTTTTCTCATGCTGGTTTTCCAGGTTGACCTGAGTGTTATTTTTTTATAATGCTTGGGTCAGACCGAGTTTTCCCAGGTTGGCTTTGGTGATTGGGGGTTATTGAAGAAAAGGTGGATGTTCACCTATGGTAGTGTTTTATTTTTCGCTATATTAAATTGTATACTTATTAGCAATTATAAAGTCAGGATTTTATAACTTTCCAGCTGAAAAGGTTTGTTTTTAACTTTGATGTACTCTGTATTTTGGAGTTACGGTTTTTGCTGTCTTTGTTATATTATACGTTGTCGATTCTGCTGTGAGACTTTAATTTTCCTGTTCTCTTCTTTTCATTTTAATTACCTTAACAATCTGCCTTTTCGGCGATTACACGTAACGACCGTAAAATTTTAACGAATAACTAAATTTTTCATGAAATTAAACAATTAAATTTGGCAATGGAAATTGGATATTTGGTATGCGTCTATTTAAACATAGAAAATGACTTTTTTTCATTGGTAAATATAAAATTTTGTTCTGTTGTGTAATTTCAATTTTAAATTTAAAACCAGTTAAATTAGATGAAAATAAAATATTTTGAAATTCGAATATTTTTTATATAATAAAAATGTTTAACAATTTCTGAGTGAGATGTCGTATTTCATTTTGCCAAATTTGGATTGCTCTAGATCCGTTTATATTATTTTCGTTGGTGTAGCAGCATTTTGGTAGTAAATATTGACTTTTGATAGGATGATCGTATCGCTCATATTTGTGTACCATTCTGTTCATCTTGTCATGCCGATCTCCATAGTCTATTCATATATGTGTTTCTGTGTCCGGTGCATGGCAAAATCAGTAAAACAATTAGCCATATCAGTATCCATTTTGAACCATTTTGGTTTATTGTGTCTATTAAGTTACCCAACGGCTGAAACAAGCAGCCATTAGCTTTTATTATTTACTGAATAGTCACCTGGCCTTCCTATTCCTATGGTTTCAATTTATAAACTAGTTCGTCCTTTTCTCTCCATTCCGTTCTCTTGTTTGTTCATATTTCTCTATGACCAGTGCTTTTTCCTTCTTCCTCCTGTTTATTTGGATCTTCAATTAAAATCATATATAATATATAAGTTTATATGAAATTACTTATTGCAACTTGCTTCTCCTTTATGCTTGATACCTATGTGTCTCCTCCTTCATGCTAACCATTTTTATTCGAATATTCTATTCGAACTCCTCCTTCATTTTGTTCGAATCAAATCCTACTCGCCTCTTTTAATTGCCAATTTCCACCCAATACCTTCGCCCCTTACTCCTCCAGAACGCCGGGCAAACCCTCGCCTTCATGCAACACCACTCATGTCCACAACATCCACAACTCGAACCGACTGCTTGACCACTTCCCTGTTTCTACGAGCCTGCTCCAACCCATCGCATCAGCTTATCAACGAAACCATACTCCATCTTGTCAGCCTCCTCTCGAACAGCAACCCGATCCATCTCCAAAAACCCCACACCATAACAAACCTAATCTCCCAACTGTTGAGAAACCTGACCATGCCAACTCATGCCAACCATTCCCTTGACCTTCCTCCACCCATAGCATCCTCCATCATCCACCGTGACAGCCTCCTTGTTTTCCTTCCACCGACCTTCAACCTCCCACCGATCCTCCTAGCAGCCATGCCAAAGCCTGCCACAACAAAACCCACCACCCGAGTAGTTGCAACTGCACCCCTCCTCGGTCCTCTTCAACTCGCCGTCTCCCTTCTCCATCGCTTCGCCGAGATCTACACAGCCATGACAACAACCCTTCTCTCTATGCCGATTGCTTCAACTGCTGTAACATCCCGCCTTTTCGCACGCTTTAAATCGACACACGTGCCAATTCAAACCATATGAAAGGGCAGATTGTTATGGGCTAAATAAGAAAAACAAGAAAGAAATAAAACAAACAGAATCTCACTGCGGAAGGATAAAATATAATAATCAAATATACAGTTCATGAAGCTATTTTTCAAAATATTTAATTATACTTACAATATATATCAGAGTTATACGTACCATAGAATATCAAAATGCAGCGGAATACAATAGTGTAGTGGACTAATATCGTAGGTAATAGTACTACAAAACTTCGTCTTTGTCCTCCAGAGTAAAATCTTCGATCCTGAAATGCTCGGACTGACCCGAGCGAATTGAAAAGATAAAATACTCGAGTCAGAACTAAAAGATCTTATGTAAGTTAAATCAACAGAAATAAATATGAGTGCAGTAACTTACGGGATGATTGGGATTCACATCTCCTAAGGATCCGTTGAACTATTTACTATGTAGTAATATTTCGCTATTATAATAGTGTCTATTAGTAAAATAAACTTACTTTAAAATAGCGTTAAGGAGTGACCCAATATTTCCCTTAACACATAATATATTCCCATAGTCTATACAGTACCGTAATCTCCCCCTACTGGGAGTCGTCAGAGGGCACTCCATAGGTATGGTACAAAACAAAATCGTATAAAGCGCGCTAGAGTAGGTGACACGGCACAACTAGGCAATGCTAGGGTAGATATACCAATTACGCTTCCGGGTCGGTGGTAACGCATAGCCGCAGCTACCGCCCACCTCGAGCCACATCCCCAAATCAAAGAAATCAAAAATGGCCACCGAATAAATCCAAAGTCAGAGTAGAATATTGAAGGGATATGTCCGATAAAAGAGGCAACCTTCTTAACCCGTCGATCGCTCCTATTTTACCCACCTTATGCCAACTCACGGGAGTTGGGTCCACATATTGACCTCAAAGGAAACGCCGCCACCATCCTACTTCATTCTGGAATCTTCACCGCGTACACGGTTGTTAAAGTGGTTTTCGAACTTGGCAGAGAGTATAACAACTTCCGATCCCGGTCTCTTCAACAACCAATCGTTATTATAACACCGCGGTCCTTTCAAAATAGTTTATACTTTAAAACCAGAATATAATATTCATTTCACAACTATATAAATATGATATCATTTTCTTTTAAAACCCAAACCAAATTTGATATCATTTAGACCCAAATCAATATAATATCATTTTAATTTCAAATATAACCTTTCCAAAAATCATAGTGCTTTCAAAGTTAACATTTAGAGATCAAAACTCTTGAATATAATACTTCCAAATTATAATACCTTGAAAATCATAACTTTGAAACAAACTTCCACCTCTTAAATGGTTAAATATTAGATTGCCTTATAAAATAAAATAGCTTCTTTTAATTTCATAAATCAAGTCCAAATACCGATTTAAATTTCCAAATAAACCATTTCAATTCTTATGTTTCAAAGCTTTAAATATTCCTCCATTTCAAAACAAATTCTTGATAATTCCATATATATATATATATCAAATTCAATTACTATTATTTAGATTTGAAATGTTTACTTAATGAATTCAATATAATTTAATTAAAACCTTTAACTTCACATAACTGGATATTATTTCAATTTTTTTAACTTGATATATTCACTTAAATCAACCTGATATTCATTTAAATCACTCAACACAAAATCAAGTTATAAAAATCATATCCTTTTAAAATTCTAATTTTTATTAGATTCCAAGTTAATTTAATATCCATCTTCCAACCTTATTCTCATTTAAATCATTTAACTCCAGGAATTAAATTTAAACAAATGCTTAATCATATTTGATCTCAAAAAGAAATCAAACTTGGTTATTAACCTCTTTTATACTTCAAATTAATTTTACACATAGCTTAAAAACCAAAATTTAACTATATATAAAATAACCTTTATCAATAACCAAATCAATATCCTATAAACCATATATATCATTACAAAACCATAGAAATCACTTTAAAATATTTTTATATATATAACGCGGTGTCTGTATAAAATTTTCCATCCTATGGTCAAGTGATACGGATATTTATCATTTCAATCCGCAATTCAAAGATAAAATTTTACGGTTATATATCATTTCAAACCGCAATCTCGAATGCAATAAAATGCATAACAACTTGCAATTTATGATGATATAAATAAACATCCATTCATCCATCATAAAATCGTACATCCATTTATCACAATCATCATCCAATTCAAACAATACATCAATATATAACAGGTAATAAATAACAGGCATTTACTGGCAGTTTGTATGCAAAATAAATTAAATAATAATTTAACTGGCAGTTTATATGCAATAATAAATTTAACTAAAATTTAACTGACAGTTTATATGCAAAATGAATTAAATAACAAGTTAATTAAATAGATGCAAATTAACTGAGTTAATGATGAAATATATGCCAAACAACTATAAATAAATTTCAAATCACATCATAAATGAATTTAACAAATATAAGAAATCTTAGAAGTTGTGAGTAGGTTAAAACACTCACATTTTGAATTTAAATTGAAATTAAATTAAATTGGACAGTCTCCAATTTCGCCCAAACTAGCGTCAAAGTGTTTGGAATTTCGATACGATCCTTACAAAATAAAATCGTGCGTAAATTTGACTCTGTATGTGAAAGATATGACAATTAAACGATGTTGAAATAAATTTAAAATAAAAAAAATAACTATACCCTATCCACGTCACCACTGACGCTTCACGAGATCATCCTCTCCACGCAATCGCACGCGCTATAGGCAACTCACCCCATCAACACACGGAACCCTAACCATACGCGTGCTGCCGCTGTCAACGGCCAACCCACCGCATGCCGCGCCGAGCTCCCCTACCCAGCCTCGACCACCATCGACCCATCTCCGATCATCCAAAACCCAGCCTCCACCCCTGGGTTATTAAACCCTAATTCGCAAATTCCGGTTGCCTCGGTTGATAATAGGCGATGCGATCACCATAGAACGGCTACAGGCAGCAAGGACTACAATACCCACAAACCAATTTCCTCAATTGTCGCCCCAATTGAAAACGCCCAAATTGACTTTGACCGCGATTTCTAATCAATCCGGTCACTGTCTTGAAAAACGAAAGCAGATGTAGGTTCGTATCATCGATATCTTCGATATATATTTTTCTCGAATTTTTTCTGAGGAGTTTGAATTTTTATTTAACTTTTTGAATTTGCAATTGGATCTAGGGTTTATTTGTCTGCCATTGAGGAGGAGAGAAAGAATTGTACGTACAGACAGATAGGAAATAGAGAGGCTAGGATTTATAGCAGGATATTTATAGACGAGATTGAAAAAGAATGGACTGGATCAAACGGATGTACACGCTGGATGATATACGGCCCGAAAAGCCCGTTTCGACCCCGGAACAAAATTGGGTAAACCCATATATCAAAATAGGTGTTTAAAAATATTTTAAACGCAATGGAAAAGGTTTTAGGTTCAAATTACATCATATGGAAAAGTTATGCTCAAATCAATATTTTTCAAATCGATTTCAATTGATTTCAATTTCATAAATTTCAAGGCGTTTTGAGTCCGTACGATCAACCGATAAGTTCGATAGTCATGAAACTTCAAATCCTACAATAATTCACCGTTACGGATCCGATGAAAATAGTTTCGTCGGAATCCGAGTCAGTGGCCAAAATGGCTTTTTTACATTAATTAAATAATTTAATATTAAATTAATTAAATCCAATTTTTAAATTTCAATTCTAAAATTGACCAATTTTATCAGTTTCATAATTCTTAAACATTTATAATGATTTAAACAAATTTAAATGTCAATTTAGAAAAGATTAATCTATAAATTTCAATATAAATCCTCAATTTCATTAAATTCAAAATTATAAATAAAATTTCCTATAATTCTATTAAATTCACTTTTCATTCTATTATTTAATTCATTGTTATCAAAAGGATGCAATTTACATTGGTTCACGATTGTTTACATTTATATTCTTAAATTTTATCTAAATTTTCATTTATACAATCTTCTAAGTATTTACTTTTCATTAAATTGCAATTTATCCTATTATCGTGTATAAATTCAAATATAGTAATAAAACTTTAGTCCATCCCTTTATTCAACCAACAGTCATTATTTCAAATTATTAATTACAATCAGTTAAGATCTTACCATTGGTTTCATTAAAATAAATAAATTAATAATTATTCCGTCTAAATCTCAAATACCGTATTATTTAGCTATTTCAATTTCATTTAATTGCAATTATCTTATTTCCAGAAATTAAATTCCAATATATAAATAAACTTTATTTTCTTTCCTTATAATTCAACAAATTGTCCAATATGAATAACTTTAGCATCATTTCCTTTAAATAAAATCATCAATTCATTCATACACCATTAGCAATACATTATTGCCCATTACTATCCAAATTTATACTAATATAACTTCTAATTAAATTAATTGCAACTGATTACCCATTTTAACTTTTTAGACTCCATTAACGTTAAATTACACTTATAAGTTATCACTAATGGACAAGTGTTGAAATTGATTACATACACCGTTCTCATCCTATTATCAATTGGATGAATTTTCATTAGTTCGTAGTTATTGCATTCCTATCCACAAATTTCATCCACATTTCCATTAACATAATAATTTAATATAAATTCCACTTATTGAATTTTAAATTTCAAATAAATTAATAAATCTTGATTTAAAACCTTGCTATTCAGTAAATTGACATTTATGGGTGAATTAACATTGACTTGTATTACATTTCCATAATGCATGCTTCATTTCATACTATTCAGTTATATTTGCCAAATATGTTCATTAAATACTATTTATATTCTTAATTAATTTACTTACTTGGTTTCATACTAGTACGTTTTCACTTCTAAACAATATTATAATTACCTAGAGGATATTTATTTTTATTTCATGAATTCATTAAATAATTCACTAAATGCCTTTGTTTTCTTATATTCAATTTTATTACCATTTAAGTACGTTCATTATCAACAACACACATTATAATTACTTATCTACAATTAATGCATTGGTTTATTCAACAGTTACTTTTATTTACTCCTTTTCTATTTTAAACCAAATGTAACAAAATTTCACTATTCATTATTATATTAATGAATTCAATTCTATTTAATATTTTTATTAATATTTCACAAATTCAACATTTCTATTGGTTTCTTGTATTAAACTTATAACCAAGTATGCCCGTGGTTAATGTTAAATATTTTCTGAAAATTATTAAGTACTTTTGAAATTAAAATACGAAATTTTAACTTAAATTGGGTTTAAATGATTTAAATAAATGTTATAGTGATTTTCTATAAGTTAAAATGTATAAGTAAATAAATGGTTTAAAATGTAGTTTAAAATATGACTTAACTTGATAATTGAAATTTAGTTTTCAAATGGAAACTTTAAGCTTAACTTAGTAATAAGAATATTTATTTATGAAATGGGTATTTTAAAATAAAGTATTAAGTTAACTGTTAAGATAAATGTTAAGTAAATTAATGTACTTTGGACTTAATAAATGAATTATAATTAATTTGGATATTTTACTTACAATTTTATTTTATTTAATAATCAGTTAAATGATATCCAAAAGAATATTTTCTGAAGCGTGAGATATGTTTTTATAAGTTAAAAATGGAAAAAATTTAGATTTTAATGTTTCTGAAATGTTATGATAAATCTGGAATTTGTATTGGAAGCATTTCCAAAATGCTATTGTTTTAAGGTTGCATTTGCTAAGCGCTACCATTTCTGAAATATAACTATGTTCTGAAATACTAATTTTATCTACTGTAGCACTTTATAAGTGCTGCTTTCTCTGAAATTGAACTGTTTTTGAAATACTAAAATATCTACTGTTGCACTTTATAAGTATTGCTATTGCTGAAATCGAACTGTTTTTGAAATACTAAAATATCTACTGTAGCACTTTATAAGTGCCGTTGTTTCTGAAATTGAACTATTTTTGAAATTCTAATATATCTACTCTAACATTTTATAAGTGCCGCTGTTTCTGAAATTGAACTGCTTTTGAAATACTAAAATATCTACTGTAGCACTTTATAAGTGCCGTTGTTTCTAAAATTGAACTATTTTTGTAACACTAATATATCTACTCTAACATTTTATAAGTGCTGCTGTTTCTGAACTTGAACTGTTTTTGAAATACTCAAATATTTACTGTAGCACTTTATAAGTGCCGCTGTTACTGAAATTGAACTATTTTTGAAACACTAATATATCTACTGTAACATTTTCTAAGTGCTACTGTTTTTGAAATTAAACTGTTTTTTAAATACTAATATTTCTACTGTAACACTTTATGAGTGGTGCTGTTTCTAAAAAATACAATGTTTTGAAATTGTTGTAATTGAATGAATGAACTTAGAAAATGCTGCAATTCCGGATATTGAATATTTGATTTGAAAGGATAACGACTTTATACTTAAATGGTTTAAATGAATTATTTTGATTTGGAATATAAACCATTTTTGAATTTTCTAACCACGGGTAATAATAATGTTTGGTTGTTAAAGAGACCGGGATCGGAAATTGTCATACTCTCTACCAACTCCGAAAACCACTTTATCAACTGTGTACACGGTGGAGATTCTAGTATGAAGTAGGATGGTGGCGACGTCCTTTGAGGTATGAATGTGGACCCGACTCCCGTGAGTTGGCATAAGGTGGCTAAAACAGGAGCAATCGATGCGCTATAAGGTCGCTCCTCTTATCGGATACACTTTTCATATGCCATTCTATTACTTTGAGATTGATATGGTGCGCACCTTTGATTTTTGAGAGTGTGGCTCGAGGTGTGCAGTAGCTACTGCTACGCGTTATCACCGGTCCAGAAGTGCAATTGGTATATCTACCCTGGCATTGCCTAGTTGTGCCGTATCACCTACCCTAGCGCACCTTGTATGATTTTGTTTCATACCACACCTATGGAGTGCCCTTTGACAACGCCCAGTACGAGGAAGATTATGGTACTATATGGACCATGGAAATATATAAAATGCATTAAGGTGGAAAATGTAAAGCCTTAACGCTATTTTCAATTATATTATACTTTATTTAGACATTATTATAATAGCGTATATTACTATATAGTAAATAGTTTAACGGATCCTTAGAGGATGGGTGGTCCCAAGCATCCTTTAAGTTACTTGTGCTTTTTGTTACAGTTCACTTGAGTTGTTTACATTGTATAAGTATGTATGTCCTGACTCGAGTGTTTTTTGTTTTGCTTTACGCTCGGGTCAGCCTGAGTATCAGCTTTGGATTTCACCTTCTGGAGCTAGAGGATTTGCTGGAGATTATCCATCTATCTAGTTATTGTTTATTTCCATTCAGCATTTCTATTCAGCTTATGTATTAGTGGACATGTATCTGGGATTTCTGTTGTATTTACTTTTCAAACTCTGTATATTGTACTTGTTTTGTGACTCTATGTTGTAGTAGCTTCATGAACTACTATAGTATTTTATTTCCGCTGTGAGTTATTCTAATTTATCTGTATCTGTAATTCTGTGATTGGTTTTATTTGCTCCAAATTGTATTACAATCTACGATTTTGAATTATTCAAGTCCGGCATGGGTGGATTTATTGTTGATTTGAATGGTCCAAAATAGTGGGTCGTTACGATTGGTATCAGAGCTTTGGTTTAGGCAAACCTTAGCCCGTGGAGCAAAAACTCATTAGAGATAGGGTAGAAATACCCTAGAATGAGTGAAATCAAGCTTAGAATCATTTCTTTGTGAGAAACATATTTTAAAGAATAAAAATGGTTTTCAAAGGATTTTCAAAGATTATTTTGATATAAACTTCTCTTGTTTTGAAACCAAATTTTCCTCAATTTCATTCCTTTCCTTATCCACCTTGTTGATTTAATTCCTTTATTAGGATTTCCATTCTAGTGGAATCTAATCTCATCTTATCTAATCTTGTCTGTTGTTTCTTAGTTACCATTGTACCACTCAACAGAAGGCCAAGCCTTCTGGTATTTTGCTGTCACCTCTTCTTCTACTCCTACGGTCTAACGATCCCGATGTATTTGGTGAAGTCACTTATTTACCTCCTAAGCGGGAAGTTGACTTTAGTATTGATCTTATTCCTGGAGCTCGACCTGTAGTTCTTCCTCCCAGAAGAATGGCACCCCGTGAGAACATTGAGTTGAGGAAGCAAATTGAGGACTTGTTCTCCAAGGGTCTGATCAGACCTAGCTATTCAGAATGGGGAGCAGCAGCGGTCTTCGTCACTAAGTCCGATGGTTCTTTGAATATGTGTGTTGATTATAGGGAGCTGAACAAGCTCACTATAAGGAACAGATATTCTATGCCTCGCATCAATGATATGTTTGATCAGCTCCATGGAACTACTGTTTGCTCTTATCTTGATCTTGCCACATGTTTTCACTAGTTCAGAGTTGTTGAGGAAAGTATTCCGAAGACTTCTTTCCGTACAGAGAACGGATTCTATGAATGGTTAGTTATGCCTTTTGGTTTGACTAATGCTCATGCTTTCTTTATTGATTTGATGTATCGTGTTTTTCGTGATGTGCTTAATAAATTTGTTCTAGTCTTTATCGATGATATTCTTGTTTTCTCTAAGTCTAAATATGACCCTAAATCCCATTTGAGCTTTGTTCCGGGAACTCTTAAGAGTCATTATTTGAATGCTGAATTCTTTAAATGCCATTTCTGGAAGGCTGAAGTCCAATTTCTTAGGCACATTGTTTCTGGTAATGGAGTTTCTATTGATCCAGTGGAAATCACTACGATCAATGTAAGTCTTCCTTCTCTCCTCTCTTTGTGGATAGATTGACCAAGCCAGCTCATTTCATTCCGGTCAAGTATATCCGTTCTGCTTCTTGTCTAGCAGAGATCTAGATTAGGGAGAGTGTTCGTCCTCATAGAGATTCCGTCTTTACCAATCAGTTTGGAAAAGTTTTCAAGAATCTTTGGGTACTCACCTAAATCTGAGCACTGCTTACCATCCACAGACCGACGGTCAAAAGAAAAGAGTGAATCAGATTCTTGAGGATCTTCTTCGTGCTTGTGTTCTTGACTATGGAGGATCTTGGGAAGGTCATCTCCATCTTTTCGAACTCACCTATAATAACAGTTATCAGGTTTATTTCAATCTTCTATTTTAACCTTATCTTAACCCTTTATCTATCTCATTTATCTTTGAATTCTTTTGATTAGAATCTCTCAAATTTGAATTTCTATCCTTATTTTGAAACCCATTCTAGAATCATCGAGTGAGGAAGTATATTGTATTTGTACTAAAATTAAAATGTTTTATATGTTGTGTTGTTTGGGTTGTTGATGTTGATTTGGGATTTCGATCGATTCATCTGATCAGCGATATCGATAGGATTCCAAAACACTTGAACCGTACAAACTGACTCAATTTGTTTTCAAATTTGGTAAATGAAATAATTTTATATGATTTATATATATAATACTTTTAAAGATTATATTATCTATTGAAAATTTATTTTGATTGGATGTGAATAAGTTGATTTTGATTAAAATATAATATGGTCAAATTTTGTTTAAAATCATATTTAATAGAGAGTTTATAATGGTTCAAATAAATTAAGGTTGGAAGATAGATTTGAAATTGATTTGAAATTGGATTTATTTAAGAATTAAACTCTAATAAGTTTGATCTGAAATTTATCGAATTTGAGATTTCAAAGGGTATGATTTTATACCTTGATTTGGTTTAATGTGTTTTAAATGAATATATCGAGTTTAAATAAATTGAAGGAATATTCAGTTATTTGAAGTTCAAAAGTTTTATTCAAATGACATTGGATTTATTAAGTAAATATTTCAAAACTAAATAATAGTAAATTGAATCTAATATATATGGAACAAAAAAAATTAGTTTTGAAATTTTGGAAAATTTAAAGCTTTGAAAAATATGGAAGTTGAAATGGTTTATTGAGAACTGAATTGAATTGAAATTAAACAGTTAACTGAACTGGTTAACAAAATGATAATATTTGATTTTCATTTATTGTTTTGTAAAACAATGGTTATTCCTTCATAAAAAAAATAAATGGAATTATAAAACAGTTTATAAATTTATTTGGAATTTTAAGCATAGTCTATAAACTGATTTGGGAACTTAAACGAATTTAAATTATGAATTTGAGAATTTAAATTCTTGTGATTTAAAACTTTGGTTTTAATGTTTTAAAATGTATATTATTTAAAGGTACATTTGAATATAAATTTTAAAATATTTAAATCTATGCTTCTCTCTTATGTCATTGGAAAATAATTTTGGTGATGGCGGCCGCAACATCGGCATCCATTTTCGAGTTTCGAAGTGGAGAGACCAATTCTTAGCTTTGCTACACTTTTGTTGATTTAAATTTGTTTGATTTAATATATATAAAGAGAATGAAAAATTGATTTAAATTTCTTAAGTATGGCTTGATTTAATTTATATAAGTATATGATTTTAGATTTGATTTGATCTGATATATAGTATATAAACATAATTATCTCTTAATTATTTGAGATAAACCGGAGATTTAATTTCTTAAATTTATGATTCACGGATGATTTCAACTATAAACAAATTTTTTTTGGATAAATAATTGAATTGAAATTTTTTTTTGTATAATACTAAATTGCATTCCAATATAACTTACCTAATTATTCAGAGGTTGGGCATGTAACTGAATAATATACAATATAAAATAGCGTTAAAGGAATTCATAAATAAACTTGAGTAGTTTTGGTAAGAGTAAATATACTTAATATATGTGATAAGATATTAAGTGGAATAAATTTAATAATAATTTGATGGAGTGGAAGATGAGAAAAGATTGCTCCTAGGTTTGTTGGTTCTTCCGCATCTCGGAGAGGATTGGTTCTTTAGCTTATTTTCCGGATTTGTCTGAGAAGTTTTATGGAGTACATATTGTATTCCATGTTTCACATCTTCGTCGATATCTGCATGATCCATCTTTAATTGTCCAGCCTTCTGCTTTCGAGAGTTTGGATATTGAGCCTAATCTGACTCTCGAGAGGAAGCCACTTCGTATTGTCGATAGAGATAGAAGCGGCTAAGAAGGAAATTTGTCAACCTGGTCAAAGTGCGGTGGAGTACGGACGATCGGGATTGTACTTGGGAGAGGGAAAAGAGCATGCATGCTTCGAATCTGAAATTGTTTGTTTCAGGTACTAGTTGCTTTTCTATCTTATCTTTCCTTGTTTTCGTGTCTCGTTCCTTTTCAAGGACGAAAAGTTTTGAGTGAAGTAGAGTGTAACAACCCATAATTTTATAAATATTTTTAATTCAATTTAATTGAAGGCTTTGATTTTTAAATCATTTAAATTTGAAATTTTAGAATTTTCCAATGTAATTTTGGTTTTTTTTGCGGTTTATTTTCCAAATACAATAAAATAAACATTTTCGGAAAATTTTATGTTTTGGTCAACTGTGGTCGAACTTTGACTTTCATCTGAAAATTTTAAATTTGAATTTTAAATTTCTAATTTCTTCTTTGAAACTATATTTGATTCTGATATTCATGCTGCTTTTCGTTTCGTAAAACTCTATTTTATACTTTTAAAATTTGATAAAATTCAGTGTTTTACACGCAATTATTGTCTGTGTTTTAATTTTCTATTTTCTATGTTCATTTGTTTATTTTTATTTTATTTAGACTTTGATTTTTCTATTGGGTTTTACTTGTTTATTTTTGATAATGGGCCTAGGAAATTCAAGAGACTTTGGTTTCTTTTACTTTAATTTATGACATTTCCTTTCCTAGCTTCTTCATTTTCTAGTCGTTCACTCCACTAACCCTAGCCGCCACTTCTCTTTGTAATTCACGTACAAAAGTTTCTCGTTCCATCTCAATTTCATTTGCGTTCCTGAAACAAAAATATATAGTAAGTTTCTCATGGCTTCTCTCCTTCTCCTCTCTTTTTCTTTCTCCTTTCTCTTTTATTTCCATGCTATGCTCGGCCATGCCTCCTAGCCAACCACATCTCCCCTTCATGACCACCTTAGACCGACCATCTCCACCACCATCTCACCTACACACCTATGCCATGACCTAGATCCAAAAACCCCATCACAATATTGCTTACAAAACCCTAACCGAGCCGATCACCTCATCCAATCCCCTTTACTTGCCTCGGCCACCACCTATCCCCTCACTATCTCCTCCTTCAATGCCTAGCCATGACCAGATGATGGTGACCAGATCCATACTGACCTGAATCCACACTTTAGCATATGACCAAGCCGCTTTGCCTTAGGGCCGAACCCAAATACCAATGTGCCTAGCCCTTTTTCCTTCCTAATGCTTTGAACTTGCCACTCTCTTCATATTCTTGCCATAGCCTGACCGTAGCCGAGCCTAGGTGCCGCAGATCAGATCATGACCGAGCACTATGATGTTGATCTAGTCAATTTCCATAGTGGCCGAGCCTATGGTGAAAGTGGCCGAGCCCCCTTATGTTTTCTAGCCCATGTTTTCACTTGTCTTTTGTTTTATTTTCTTATGATTAATAATTACTTATATATATATATATATATATATATTCTATTTTGTTTTCTACAAGATTTGGATATGGGTGTTACTTCTTCTCGGATCTAATTCGTGCTTTGTCGTGCTTTTCAGAGTTCATTCGTGTGTTTTGAATTGTTGTCTCCAACTTTAGAAGGTGAGTTTATCACTCTCAACCTTCGTACTTGTATAATTGTGAAAAGATGACAAGTGGATATGTAGTAATTGATATGTGATGTTGATAAGTTCATATATGTCTATGATATGATTATATGATGTTAAAATCTGCTTATAAACCTGTTACACCATCTGATATGTTATATTATGTTATACTGTTTATTTTATTTTCTGTTTCTCACACCGTAAGTTACCTGTAGAATGGAATCACTATGGGCAGAAATGATACATACCCGAACAGACTTTAGAATAGGAAAAAATCGTTATGAGCTCAAATGATAGGCTCAAGCAATTTTTATTTTATTTATTTTATCTGACTTGGGATTGCGGGTTTGAAATGACGGAATCCAGATTTTTATTTTTAAATTCCAGATTGAAATGATACATATCCCTATCACTTGACCTAGGTTAGAAAATTATATACAGACCCGTGGTTAATATTAAATATTTCTGAAAATTATTAAGTACTTTTTAAATTAAAATATGAAATTTTAACTTAAATTGGGTTTAAATGATTTAAATAAATGTTATAGTGATTTTCTATAAGTTAAAATGTATAAGTAAATAAATGGTTTAAAATGTAGTTTAAAATGTGACTTAACTTGATAATTGAAATTTAGTTTTCAAATGGAAATTTTAAGCTTAACTTAGTAATAAGAATATTTATTTATGAAATGGGTATTTTAAAATAAAGTATTAAGTTAATTGTTAAGATAAAGGTTAAGTAAATTAATGTACTTTGGACTTAATAAATGAATTATAATTAATTTGGATATTTTATTTACTATTTTATTTTATTTAACAATCAGTTAAATGATATCCAAATGAATGTTTTCTGAAGCGTGAGATATGTTTTTATAAGTTAAAAATGGATAGAATTTAGATTTTAATGTTTCTGAAATGTTATAATAAATCTGGAATTTGTATTGGAAGTATTTCCAAAATGCTATTGTTCTAAGGTAGCATTTTCTAAGCGCTACCATTTCTGAAATATAACTATGTTCTGAAATACTAATTTTATCTACTGTAGCACTTTATAAGTGCTGCTTTTTCTGAAATTGAACTGTTTTTGAAATACTAAAATATCTTCCGTTGCACTTTATAAGTGTTGCTATTACTGAAATCGAACTGTTTTTGAAATACTAAAATATCTACTGTAGCACTTTATAAGTGCTGTTGTTTCTGAACTTGAACTGTTTTTGAAATTCTAATATATCTACTCTAACATTTTATAAGTGCTGCTGTTTCTGAAATTGAAATGTTTTTGAAATACTAATATATCTACTATAGCACTTTTTAAGTGCTGCTGTTTCTAAAATTGAACTATTTTTGAAACACTAATATATCTACTCTAACATTTTATAAGTGCTGCTGTTTCTGAACTTGAACTGTTTTTGAAATACTCAAATATTTACTGTAGCACTTTATAAGTGCTGCTGTTCCTGAAATTTAACTATTTTTGAAACACTAATATATCTACTATAACATTTTCTAAGTGCTACTGTTTCTGAAATTAAACTGTTTTTTAAATACTAATATTTCTACTGTAACACTTTATAAGTGGTGCTGTTTCTAAAAAAATACAATGTTTTGAAATTGTTGCAATTGAATGAATGAACTTAGAAAATGCTGCAATTCTGGAAATTGAATATTTGATTTGGAAGGATAACGACTTTATACTTAAATGGTTTAAATGAATTATTTTGATTTGGAATATAAACCATTTTTGAATTTTCTAATCACGGGTAATAATATCGTTTGGTTGTTAAAGAGACCGGGATCGGAATTGTCATACTCTCTACCAAATCCGAAAACCACTTATCAACCGTGTACGCGGTGGAGATTCTAGTATGAAGTAGGATGGTGGCGACGTCCTTTGAGGTATGAATGTGGACCCGACTCCCGTGAGTTGGCATAAGGTGGCTAAAACAGGAGCAATCGACGGGCTATAAGGTCGCTTCTCTTATCGGACACACTTCTTCATTTGCCATTCTGTTACTTTGAGATTGATATGGTGCGCACCTTTGATTTTTGGGAGTGCGGCTCGAGGTGGGCAGTAGCAGCTGCTACGCGTTATCACCGGTCCAGAAGTGCAATTGGTATATCTACCCTGGCATTACCTAGTTGTGTCTTGTCACCTACCCTAGCGCACCTTATATGATTTTGTTTCGTACCACACCTATGGAGTGCCCTTTGACGACGCCCAGTACGGGGGAGATTACCTAGTTGTATTTACTTTTCAGACTCTGTATTTTGTACTTATTTTGTGACCCTGTGTTGTAGTAGCTTCATGAACTACTATGGCATTTTATTTCCACTACGAGTTATTCTGAATTATCTGTATCTGTAATTCTACGATTGGTTTTATTTTCTCCAAATTATATTACAATCTACGGTTTTTAATTATTCAAGTCCGGCATGGGTGGATTTATTGTCGATTTGAATGGTCCAAAATAGTGGGTCGTTACATTTGGTATGAGAGCTTTGGTTTTAGGAAAACCTTAGCATGCGGAGCAAAAACTCATTAAAGATAGGGTAGAAATACCCAAGAATGAGTGAAATCAATCTTAGAATCATTTCTTTGTGAGAGAACATATTTTAAAGTGTTAAAATGGTTTTCAAAGGATTTTCAAAGATTATTTTGATATAAACTTCTCTTGTTTTGAAACTAAATTTTCCTCAGCTTCATTCCTTTCCTTATCCACTTTGTTGATTTAATTCCTTGATTAGGATTTCCATTCTAGTGGAATCTAATCTCGTCTTATCTTATCTTATCTAATCTTGTCTGTTGTTTCTTAATTACCATTGTACCACTCAGCAGAAGGCCAAGCCTTTTGGTATTTTGCTGTCACCTCTTCTTCTACTCCTGCGGTCTAACTATCCCGATGTATTTGGTGAAGTCACTTACTTACCTCCTAAGCGGGAAGTTGACTTTCGTATTGTTCTTATTCTTGGAGCTCGACCTGTAGTTCTTTCTCCCAGAAGAATGGCACCCCGTGAGAACATTGAGTTGAGGAAGCAAATTGAGGACTTGTTCTCCAAGGGTCTGATCAGGCCTAGCCATTCAGAATGGAGAGTAGCAGCGGTTTTCGTCACTAAGTCCGATGGTTCTTCGAGTATGTGTGTTGATTATCGGGAGATGAACAAGCTCACTATGAGGAACATATATTCTCTGCTTCGCATCAATGATATGTTCGATCAGCTCCATGGAGCTACTGTTTGCTCTTAGCTTGATCTTGCCACAGGTTTTCACTAGCTCAGAGTTGCCGAGGAAAGTATTCCGAAGACTGCTTTCCATACTGATAATGAATTCTATGAATGGTTAGTTAAGCCTTTTGGTTTGACTAATGCTCCTGCTTTCTTTATTGACTAATGCTCAGAGTTGATTTTAAATTTTGTTTAAAATCATATTTAATAGGGAGTTTATAATGGTTCAAATAAATTAAGGTTGGAAGATAGATTTGAAATTGATTTGAAATTAGATTTATTTAAGAATTAAACTCTAATAAGTTTGATCTGAAATTTATTGAATTTGAGATTTTAAAGGATATGATTTTATATCTTGATTTGGTTTAATGTGTTTTAAATGAATATATCAAGTTTAAATAAATTGAAGGAATATTCAGTTATTTGAAGTTCAAAAGTTTTATTCAAATGATATTGGATTTATTAAGTAAATATTTCAAAACTACATAATAGTAATTGAATCTGATATATATGGAATAATAAAAAAAATTAGTTTTGAAATTTTGGAATTAAAGCTTTGAAAAATATGGAAGTTGAAATGGTTTATTCAGAACTGAATTGAGTTCAAATTAAACAGTTAACTGAACTGGTTAACAAAATGATAATATTTGATTTTCATTTATTGTTTTGTAAAACAGTGGTTATTACTTCATAAAATAATTAAGTGGAATTATAAAACAGTTATATATTTATTTGGAATTTTAAGCATAGTCTATAAACTGATTTGGGAACTTAAATGAATTTAAATTATGAATTTGAGAATTTAAATTCTTGTGATTTCAAACTTTCGTTTTAATGTTTTAAAATGTATATTACTTAAAGGTATGTTTGAATATAAATTTTAAAATATTTAAATCTATGCTTTTCTCTTATGTCATTGGAAAATAATTTTGGTGATGGCGGCCGCATCATCGACATCCATTTTCGAGTTACGAAGAGGAGAGACCAATTCTTAGCTTTGCCACACTTTTGTTTGATTTAAATTTGTTTGATTTAATATATATAAAGAGAAAGAAAAATTGATTTAAATTTCTTAAGTATGGCTTGATTTAATTTATATAAGTATATGATTTTAGATTTGATTTGATCCAATATATGGTGTATATATATAATTATCTCTTAATTGTTTGAGATAAACCGGAGATTTAATCTCTTAAAGGTATGATTCAGGGATGATTTCAATTATAAACTAATTTTTTTTGGATAAATAATTGAATTGAAAATTTTATTTGTATAATACTAAATTGCATTCCAATATAATTTACCTAATTATTCAGAGGTTGGGCATGTAATTGAATAATATACAGTATAAAATAGTGTTAAAGGAATTCATAAATAAACTTGAGTAGTTATGGTAGAGCAAATATACTTAATACATGTGATAAGATATTAAGTGGAATAAATTTAATTATAATTTGATAGAGTGGAAGATGAGAAAAGCTTGCTCCTAGGTTTGTTGGTTCTTTCCACATCTCGAAGAGGATTGGTTCTTTAGCTTATTGTCCGGATTTGTCTGAGAAGTTTTATGGAGTACATATTGTATTCCATGTTTTGCATCTTCATCGATATCTGCATGATCCATCTTTAATTGTCTAGCCTTCTCCTCTCGAGGGTTTGGATATTGAGCCTAATCCGACTTTTGAGAGGAAGCCACTTCATATTGTCGATAGAGGTACGAAGCAGCTGAGAAGGAAATCTGTCAACCTGGTCAAAGGGCAGTGGAGTGCGGATGATCGGGATTGTACTTGGGAGAGGGAAAAGAACATGCATGCTTCGAATCCGAAATTGTTTGTTTCAGGCACTAGTTGCTTTTCTATCTTATCTTTCCTTGTTTTCGTGTCTCGTTCCTTTTCGAGGACGAAAAGTTTTGAGTGAAGTAGAGTGTAACAACCCATAATTTTATAAATATTTTTAATTCAATTTAATTGAAGACTTTGATTTTTAAATCATTTAAATTTGAAATTTTAGAATTTTCCATTGTAATTTTGGATTTTGTTTACATTTTTTTTCCAAATACAATAAAATAAATATTTTCGAAATTTTTTATGTTTTGGTCAATTGTGGTCAAACTTTGACTATCAGTTGAAAATTTTAAATTTGAATTTTTAATTTCTAATTTTTTCTTTGAAACTATATTTGATTCTGATATTCGTGCTGCTTTTCGTTTCGTAAAACTCTATTATATACTTTTAAAATTCAATAAAATTCAGTGCTTTACACGCAATTATTGTCTGTGTTTTAATTTTCTATTTTCTATGTTCATTTGTTTATTTTTATTTTATTTAGACTTTGATTTTTCTATTGGGTTTTACTTGTTTATTTTTGATAATGGGCCTAGGACATTCAAGAGATTTGGTTTCTTTTTCTTCAATTTATGACATTTCCTTTCCTAGCCTCTTCATTTTTTAGCCGTTCACTCCACTAACCCTAGCCGCCACTTCTCTTTGTAATTTACATACAAAAGTTTCTCATTCCATCTCAATTTCATTTGCGTTCCTGAAACAAAAATATACAGTAAGTTTCTCATGGCTTCACTCCTTCTCCTTCTCCTTTCTTTTTCTTTCTCCTTTCTCTTTTATTTCCATGCTATGCTCAGCCATGCCTCCTAGCCAACCACATCTCCCCTTCATCACCACCTTAGACCGGCCATCTCTACCACCATCTCACCTACACACCCATGCTATGACCTAGATCCAAAAACCCCATCACAACATTACTTACAAAACCCTAACCGAGCCCATCACCTCATCCAATCCCCTTTACTTGCCTCGGCCACCAACTATCCCCTCACCATCTCCTCCTTTCCATGCCTAGCCATGACCAGATGATGGTGACTAGATCCGACCTGACCTGAAGCCACACTTTAGCATTTGACCGAGCCACTTTGCCTTAGGGCCGATCCCAAATACCAATGTGCCTAGCCCTTTTTCCTTCCTATTGCTTTGAACTTGCCACTCTCTTCATATTCTTGCCATAGCCTGACCATAGCCGAGCCTAGGTGCTTCGGGTCAGATCATGACCGAGCATTACGATGTTGATCTAGCCAATTTCCATAGTTGCCGAGCCTATGGTGGAAATGGCCGAGCCCCCTTATGTTGTCTAGCCCATTTTTTCCCTTGTCTTTTGTTTTATTTTCTTATGTAAATAATTACTTATATGTGTGTACATATATATATATATATTCTATTTTCTTGTCTACATGATTTGGATTTGGGTGTTACTTCTTCTTGAATCTAATTCGTGCTTTGTCGCGCTTTTCGGAGTTCAGTCGTGTGTTTTGAATTGTTGTCTTCTGCTTTAGAAGGTGTGTTTTTCACTCTCGACCTTCATACTTATATAATTGTGAAACGATGACAAGTGGATATGTAGTAATTGATATGATATGTTGATAAGTTCATATATGCCTGTGATATGATTATATGATGTTAAAATTTTCTTATAAACCTGTTACATCATCTCATATGTTATATTGTGTTATACTGTTTATCTTATTTTCTGTTTCCCACACTACAAGTTCCCGTAGAATAGGATCACTATGTGTTGAAATGATACATACCCGAACGGACTTTAGAATAGGGAAGAATCATTATGAGCTGAAATGATAGGCTCATGCGAATTTTATTTTATTTATTTTATCTGATGTTGGATTGCGAGTTTGAAACGATAGAACCTGAATTTTTATTTTTAAATTACGGATTGAAATGATACAAATCTGTATTTCTTGACTAGGTTAGAAAATTATATACAGACCCATGGTAAATTTTAAATATTTTTTGAAAATTATTAAGTATTTTTGAAATTAAAACATGAAATTTTAACTTAAATAGGGTTTAAATGATTTAAATAAATGTAATAGTGATTTTCTATAAGTTAAATTATATAAATAAATAAATGGTTTAAAATGTAGTTTAAAATATGACTTAACTTGATAATTGAAATTTAGTTTTCAAATGGAAATTTTAAGCATACCATAGTAATAAGAATATTTATTTATGAAATGGGTATCTTAAAATAAAGTATTAAGTTAATTGTTAAGATAAAGGTTAAGTAAATTATTGTATTTTGGACATAATAAATGAATTATAGTTAATTTGGATATTTTATTTATAAAATTTTATTTTATTTAACAATTAGTTTAATGATGTCCAAATGAATATTTTCTGAAGTATGAGATATGTTTTTATAAGTTAAAATTGGCTAAAATTGAGATTTTAATGCTTCTGAAATGTTATAATAAATCTGGAATTTGTATTGGAAGCATTTCCAAAATGATGTGGTTTTAAGGCAGCATTTGCTAAGTGCTACCATTTCTGAAATATTACTATGTTTTGAAATACTAATTTTATCTACTGTAGCACTTTATAAGTGCTACTGTTTCTGAAATTGAACTGTTTTTGAAATACTAAAATATCTGCTGTAACACTTTATAAGTGCTACTGTTTTTGAAATTGAACTGTTTTTGAAATGCTAATATATCTACTGTAACATTTTATAATTGCTGCTATTTCTGAAATTTAACTGTTTTGAAATACTAAAATATATACTGTAGCACTCATAAGTGCTGCTGTTTCTAAAATTGAACTGTTTTTGAAATACTAATATATCTACTGTAACATTTTCTAAGTGCCGCTGTTTCTGAAATTGAACTATTTTTGAAATATTAATATATCTACTATAACATTTTGTAAGTGCTGCTGTTTCTGAAATTGAACTATTTTGAAATACTAATATATCTATGGTAACACTTTATAAGTGCTGCCGATTTTGAAAAATACAATGTTTTGAAATTATTGTAATTGAACGAATGAACTTAGATGTAACATCCCGGAATTTTTAACACGGGATTTGTGAACATTTAATGCATTTTAAATGTTTACTATGGGTTTAAGATTTATTTTGAACTGAAGGAATTAGTTTAAATTATAATAACAAGTTATAATTGCTAAGGCCGGAATTTAATTTGAAATGGAATAATAATAATTGAATATTGGACTGAGAGAATTTGAGAAATTGGATGTGAATGGTTATAAAAAATGATGTTTAAATGAGTTTTTAAGTTCAATTGAGAATTATTTTTAATGTGATTATAAATTTTATATGAATTATTGTTAAGTTAATAAAAATTTTAAAAGTAAAATTATAAGCGTTTTCGACAATTTGGATAATCGCCCGATTTAATAGACGAGTTAAAATAGCCTTCCGGGGCACAGTCTCAGAATTCGACGAAACCAGTTCCATTGGATCCGTAATAGTTAGTTATTATCGGATTTCAATTTTCGTAGCAATCGGAGTTGTCGTTTGACCCCGGCAGCTCGAAACGCATCGAAATCGTTTTAATCGGTTTAAATTAAAATTGAACGTTTAATTCCGTAACTCGCACATATGACCGAATTAGCTTACGAAACCTGTTCCATTGTGTCCGGAACACAGAAAAACCTTAGGAACGCCTGTCGGAATGTGTAATTTGGTGTTCGTTTGCGTATGAGGTTAAATTGAGAATTTTATTAATTAACTAATATTAAATTATATTATATAACCTAATATTTTGCAAACCCTAGTTAGTATCCACTGGCAGCCGTTCCTTTTTATTCAATGGACGAAAACATCAGAATTTCGTCGTCAATTTGCGATCGATTCATCGCGTTTTAGAAGATGCTTTCAACTGGAAAAGGGAAGAGAGCCTCGGGATTTATAGATCCAACGGTTGGGATCATCACAGGTGCGGCGAGGAGGAGGGGATGGAGGTGCGTTCGTCCACCATTCGGTCGCGATTTGTGCACGTAGGGGAGGGCCGAGCTGGGCGAGCTTAGGGCCGGTGGAAGATGGCGCGAAGTGCTATGACGTGGGGTAAGTTGATCGTGTCCTAGGTGATGGTGGCGGGTGTGGCATCAAGCCCTAGTAGTGCGTGTTTGGGTTCTTTGTCGCGTCTTCCTGAAGCTAGCATGTGAGAGGGAAGAAGAGAGGAAGTCGGCCGTGTTTTGGTAATTATAAAAAAAAAAGAAATTGTTTAAATTCAAAATCGAAACTTATAAAATTCATATATGTCACATACGTTGTCAGATTCAGACGAAACTGGAAACGTTGGACTCGCAGAGACGCGTACTACGCAGTGGTGCAGATCCGGATTCATTCCGGGCAAGTAGAAATTTGAGTTAAATCGAACGTTGTTTGGTTTAATTTAAATTTCGAACGCTCGCCGAAACTCAAGATGAGTTATTCTCACTCACATCTGGATACTAGTAAAGTTAGACAGCTAATATTGACTGTTTGTTTGGATGTTTAGCTGAATATGTTGATTATTATCGTATTGAATTGATATATATATATAGATGTGCTAATATTTGTGGATGCAGGGAAAACAGGTTGGAGGGATCCAACTGGATTCCTCACAGTGTAGTAATAATTTTATAATTGATGATGATGCCTGTTTTTATATTGTGATTGATAAATTTGGAATTGAATTGCGTTGTGATATTGTGGTATAAATTATAAAACCCAGAATGTTAATTATAAAGAAAACTTGAGTTTTAATTATTAAGAAATTAAATTGGGTTTCCAAAAAGAAATTAAGAAATTTATAAATAAGGAATTTAAAGGAATATATAAATTAGAATCTGTTTGGAGGGAAAACTGAAATAAAATTGTATTGGAATATTGCTGAGTAAATTATAAATCCATAATTAATTATAAATGGATAAATTGAATATTAGAGAAATAAAAGATATTGTTAAATATTGAATTTAAAAGAATTAAAATTTGAAATCTATTTAGAATGAAAATTGAAAATTTGTAAAATCTGAGATGATAAACAAAGAGAAATATTATCAGTGGATAAATATGAAAGTAAATTTATGTTATTCAAACCATAAAACTAAATTGAAATAAATTGACAGAAATCGTGAGAAGGATTTCTGTGATGTTTATGTGGAAATGAGATTTCCTGGGAAAAACCAAGTTCGAGTTTAAACCGATTTTATAAAAAGAAAGTTTTAAAAATTTAAAACTTGTTTAAATGAGAGTGTTTTTGGAAGTTATTATTTTATAGTGATAATTTATGAATTAGCAATAGAAAATTTTATAAATACCTTAATAATCATTTTTATAAATGGATTTGTTTTAAAGACTAGTTTTGGACTTAAGTCATTTGAAATTAGTATTTATCTTATTAAAACACTACTTTTAAATTTAGTTAAATCAAAGTTGATATCTTAATAAATGGTTTTACTGTACATATTTTGAATCTTATTTTGAGTAAGTAACTAGAAGTGAATTTACGTATTTTAGAGTATATTTCAATATAAAATGTTTTTAACTGTTTTCAAATTAAGTTGTTTTGAACTTGGTTATTTCCAATGGGAATATATGGTAAAGAATTTACCTTGTAAAGAAAAGAATTTTGGGATTGATTTCAAATGAGCTTTGAAACTTTGAAAATATATCTTTTAAAGATATTGAGGCAAATAAATAATATGGGAATTATTTATGGTGTGATGGATGTTTATGAATATAAATTGATAGTTAAATCACCGACTATCAATATTGGACAATGCATTGATCGTTTCGAAGAGACCGGGATCGAGATTTATTTCTCGAAAACCACTTCGATCTGATTTGTACATTTCATGCGGAAAAACGGTTTGGATTCGAAGATGGAGCATTGAAGTGCAAAGGCTAGTCGCTACTAATCCTGAGGATATTTCCAAAATGGATGTAGTAGGAATAGTGCCTTCGGTTCCGTTCGAACCCGGGACGGACTTGTATGGATGAATGCTTGCGAAACATCGTCAGGTGGACGATGGGCATTCTAAGTGAAAACGTTCTAAAGGTAACGCTAAGCCTCAAGCCTCATCAACCGGGAATGACTGAAAATCAGGGGATATGCAGCAACGTTAGGTGGGTCATGCCCAAGCAGGACAAGATATTTCCCCTGTCTAGATGTCCCTTATATATATTTCGGCTTAGTGGGTGGTTGGTCGCGCCAACCACGGGGTTTATCTTGTTCGGGACTGTTCAGTAAGGAATGGTTCCGGCCTTGTGTTGCAGGGGATGAAGGGAGTAGTCCTCGGTACGGTGATCTAGGCCCCGTACTGTGACAGGTGGTACCCCAGTGCCTAGTCATTGTTGGAAATCCATTTTCCCTACGAGCCTTGTACGAGTTTTGCTTGTATTACCCACTTCGGTGGCTAGTAGCTGGAATTTAATAGATGTAACAATTTCGGCTATTTTATAAGTATTTGTAAATAGACCCTATTATAATATCAGAGGATTTCTATAAAAAGTGTTTTAGCTATCGTAAGGTAAAAACCCGACATGTTTATTTGTGGCGTGGTCTTACGAGATGCTTTTGTTTTTCAAAAAAGATTTTTTTGAAACTTTAATAATCAATTTGGATGCATTATTATCAGCTGGTATTCCAGACTGACTCGGGTGTTATTTCATTATAATGCTCGGGTCAGACCGAGTATTATTTGTACAGGACTTGATGCTATGGAGCAGGAGAGGAGCTGGAGTCCGAGACGTATTATATGTACCTATATATATAACCGCTGCTGTGATTATATGGTATGTCTGATTTGTGATGGTTGATGTATGAGACACTCTGATGATATGATGTATAAAGTGATACAGTTTTCATCTTGTGTAAAGATCTATATTTACTATTATATTTTATTTCACTGCGACTGTGAGATTCTGATATTGTTTAGTTTCTTCTTCTTCTATCTCTTCTTCTTTAACCCTAAATGGTTCGTATTTCTGTGCCACTTGAGTCAATTTGTATAGAATAGTGTTGATTCAAGGGGTACGGATTTGCGGGCTGTCACATTAGAAAATGCTACGATTTTGGAAATTGAATATTTGATTTGAAAGGATAACGATTTCATATTTAAATGGTTTAAATGAATTATTTTGATTTGCAATATAAACCATTTTTGAAATTTATAACCAGGGGTAATAATAACGTTTGGTTGTTAAAGAGATCGAGATTGAAAGTTGTCATACTCTCTGCCAATCCGAAAACCACTTTAATAACCGTGCACGCGGTGGAGATTCCAGAATGAAGTAGGATGGTGGCGACACCCTTTGAGGTATGAACGTGGACCCATCTCCCGTGAGTTGGCATAAGGCGGCTAAAATAGGAGCAATCGATGGGCTAATGAGGTCGCTCTTCTTATCGAACACACTTCTTCGCATGCCACTCTATTACTTTGTGATTGATATGGTGCACACCTTTGATTTTTGGGAGTGTGGCTCGAGTTGGGCGGTAGTAGCTGCTACACGTTACCACTGGTCCGAAAATGCAATTGGTATATCTATCCTGACATTGCCTAGTTGTGCCGTGTCACCTGCCCTAGCGCGCCTTATACGATTTTGTTTTGTACCATACCTACGGAGTACCCTTTGACGACACCCAGTACGGGGGAGATTACGGTACTGTATCGACTCTGGGAATATATAAAATGTGTTAAGGTGGAAAATATAAAGGCTTAACGCAATTTTCAATTATATTATACTTTACTTTAGACATTATTATAATAGCATATATTACAACATAGTAAATAGTTTAACAGATCCTGAGAGGATGGACGGTCCCAAGCATCCTTAAAGTTACTTTTGCATTTTATTACAGTTCGCTTAAGTTGGTTTACATTATATAAGTATGTTTGTCCCGACTCGAGTGTTTTGTATTATAATCTAGTATTATGTGAATGCAACTTCTCAGGATATAGCAAAGTACAATGAGTCTAAATGAATAGCAAAACATCAGTTTGGGAATTAAATCAAAAAGAACCAATCAAGGCCCAAAAGCCCACCTACCCTTATACCGCCAAGTCCAATAACTTGGATGAATTCAAATCATGTAATCGTCTTGTATAAACTAAACTGAACGTAAAAACGGTGTGATGATTTTCTTTGTTTTCTTATTCAGTATGTTTTTCATATAACAAATATCATGGTATCAGAGCAATCCCGATCTAGGGTTTCTAAATTTTTTTGAGATTCAATTCTCCTTTCCTTTAATTTCTTTGTCTCGATCCATATCTTATCTCAATAATCATGGCGGAAGCTAAAGGCATAGATGTAATATCAATGATGCCAAAGATTACAGATCGGAAATTAAATAGTTCAAACTATCTTGATTGGAGCAAGACAATTAAATTGTATCTTCGAAGCATGGATAAGAATGATCATCTGATTAAGGATCCTCCTCAATCTGATTCTAAAGATAAAGATGACCAGAATTGGCTTAGAGATGATGCTCGTCTGTTCTTACAAATTCGAAACTCTGTAGAGACTGAAGTGATTTGTAACGATCGCGATTTCTCGTTGCCGAAAAACCGAACCGTTAGGGTTTAAGAAGAAGAAAGAGGTAGAAGAAGAGAGAAAAAAAGATAGAAGAAAACAGAAACAGACAACAGAAACAGGAAACAATATCAGAATCTCACAATCGCAGCGGAACAATATATAATAGATAAATGTACATTCATTTAAAACAAAGAACTATACATTTTATATATACATCACAATACATCATATCATCAGAGTGTACAACAATAAAACAGCGGAAAGAATACTATATCCAATAGATAATAGACTACGCTATCCAAGCTCGCCTCCAACATCTGCACAGCAACTCCAGAATCCAGAATAACCTGATAACCTAACTCTAGACTGCCCGTGTGGAAAATAGTGGGCACCCAGAGTTTAGGAAAGGAACAATAAACTCCAGGTCAGTCATGTGACTGGTGTGAGAACTCAAAACAGTTTATCTTTAAACAAGCAACAAGAAAAAAAATTTCAATTTTTGAAATTCGCAATGCTTTTTGGAAAATGAAACTACCATAAGGCCTCCCGCCACACACACAATGCAAACGCAGAATTGGAGGAGATTTCTCCTTATGATAGTCAAAGATGCTTACTACGCGAAAATCAAATCATTTTTGATATTATTATTAGTGCATAGTGTAGAAAACAATTTCGAAAGTAGAATATAAATCCTAGCCAGCATACGACATTTCGTCGTATGCCTACTATAGCTACCATGTTCAATAGCAGGTTACCGCCACATTCCATGGCAGGTTATACAACTAAAACCGTACAGGGCGCGTATTGTTTTGATTGGATTTCCAACAAATGGTCAGGCTAAGGAACTTCCTACTGCCACATGGGATCGCCTCTGGCGGGACGTCCCGAGAAACTAACGTTACGGTTAGATCTCTGCCAACACAAGGCCGGGTTACCTCTGTAACTAGGTAACTACTACACGAATATGCCATCCCCCGGTCCTTTGGGACCTTTATCCGAGCGCTCGATACCAACAACACCACACAGTAATAGATATAGTGTATCAACATGAGTAAATATCTGGGCTCCATACCATGATACCACCCTTTTCCAGAAGGAAATGACATACCCTAAAGGGAGCGACCCTCATAACCTTGCCGCATATTCCTGTTTCGACCATTTCCGGGGAGTGAGGTCCTGACGAAGTCTCGTCCACAAAGCTACGCTTTGTGCAACAAAGCCATGCTTTGGGTCCACAGATGACCAAAGCAATAATCACAAAGATAAATGATCAAACAAATGATCATATCCAAACGATCAACCAATGATCATCACACAGCAGCACTCAGCATGCCACATTACCAGATTGGGAAATATCGCTGATAACCTTCAACTACATAACCTCTGAGCTCGTACGTCTCAGAGAAGGGTGTTAAGCTAAGAGAATAAATTCTCCGCCACCAACAGAAATGTATTTGAAAGAAATCTGCTCTATCTCTCAAAATGTAATGTCAGACACGTAACCATACAAGTCTGTTCCGGGTTCGAACAGAACCGAAGGCACTTCCAAAGAAGCCCTTGCAATCCGGGTATTCACAATCCCGATAAAATTTCCCATCACAAAGGAAATCTCCATATCGTAGCTAACGATGCGGAGACAATCGATAGGTCATCCTATCGTTTTCACAAATACCCGGTCTTCAACACCGGTCTTCAAATGCAATCCAAACGACGTATCGCATATTCGGAATGGGATATATGACACAAAGGTCCTCTCCCGGCTAAACCGAATGGCGAGCGCTTATTTTTAAAAATAAGTGTGCATTCAATTCCAAACAAACATAATCAATACCATCCAAGGGTAAATATTGATAGTCGGTTATTTAACTATCAATAAAGATGCGCCACATCATCAGATTCCAAATAATTTTTCCAAAATTATTAAGTCCCAAAATATCTTTACAAGATATATATATATATATACACCATTTACAAATAATTGCCCCAGTTATTTGTTTTACCAAAACCACTTCACGATAAAATTTTCCACACTTAACCAATTGAAAAACCAATTTTCAATTTACCTTTACCATTTGAAAACCAATTTTCAAATTACATTAACCATTTGAAAACTAATTTCAAATCACCTTAACCATATATACCTTTTGAAACAAATTTCAAACCACCAAATAAATCTTTACCGATTTATTTTACTTACGTTCCAAATTCATAAATTATATTTTCATATTCAAAAATAAATCAACATTTATTTTTAAACAAATTTCCCTTCATATATATAAATTCCAAAGTGGATTTAAATTCCAAGCATCTACTAGCATACGATTCCCAAATCGATTTCAAGTTATTTGCTTTCAATTACCTTAAAGGTGAATTCACAAAAACCGTTCCATTTCATACTATAAAACCATTCCCATGCTTATTTTAAAAATAAGTAATTCACAAATTTATTTATTTTCAACGATTTGAAAATATTCCACATACTTAAGTTACCGTTAAGTAATTTATTCCATTCTCTTTAAGAAAACATTCCTTTATTCACATTTATTTGGGTTAAAAACGAATGTTGCATAAAACATCGTTACGACAACCCAAAAACACTAGTATATGGATTTGAAATTAAAAATAGATATATAAATCCAATACTATACAAATTATCCCCTTCTGTTTCTCGAAAACGTCTATTTCAACAATCAATGTTGAAATCTATGTTTTCAATACTCAATACATTTTAAAACACCTTTAATTCGTTTTAAATTCCTTTTAAAACATTCCTTTCCCAAAAACAAACCCATTTTATTTAATAATCTATTCAATTTTCAAAATAGTGAATATAGCCCACTTAACAAATTCCCATATTTCAATTTATCAAATTCGATGAATTTCAAATTTATAAACATAGTTTATAAATTCCATTTCTATTATAAACCCCAATTTTATAAATTCCTTTATTAATCCGATGCAATTTACATAACCCCATTTCATACCCAAAAGCCATATTGTAAGTTAAATACTTATAATATTATTTATTTACCAAATCGTTCCTTTGAACTTCACCAATTTAAAAATCTTATCACTTACAAGATTTCTTTAAGGTTTATAATAATTTCAACTAATGAAATCTTCATTTATTAACAATTTCTATAAAATTCCCCTTTTTAATACCCAAATCCATTTCTATAAGTTAATAACTTATAAACTTAAAATTTTCCAATAACCATTCGTTTTATAAATTTCACATTTATTAATCTATAAATCCTAGTGAAATTCATGCTATACATCAACTTAACACTTTATAAATTTATTCTATAACTTCGATAAATTTAATTTAAAAACATCCATTTATAAAATCCTTTATATAAACCATTAATAATAATAACTTCCCAAAAACCAAATTTAACTATTTTATAAAAACCTATTATTGTTAAAAATTTCTTTTAAGTTATATTTTATAAAAATATAAATTTTTAAAACATAAAATTTTATCCATCTATTTAAATTAAAATTTAATCAATTCAAAATTTTTAATAAACCATATTCTTTGAAAAATCACTTTAAAACCCCTTTCAAATTCAAAACCGTTATTTTTAATTTAAAAATTAGAATCCGATGATGCAACGACATCGAATGGTCAATCACGGGAATAACATCATATATCAATGTGATTATCAACAATCAACATAATATTCGTAAACAAATAAATATGTGAGGAATCCAGTTGGATCCCTCCAACCTGTTACCCTGCATCCACAGACGTTAGCACAATACCAATTCCACTTCAAGGTGGAATATCGCGGTATATGGGATTTTATAAAATATCCGCTTAATAACGGCGCAATAGGGTCTCATCCGCTATACGAGGCGGGAAATCAAATCCGATATATACATATGCCAATATATATATATCGCTATATATAGTATATATCCTACTATATCTACTAGCACAATCAAACAGCAATCATCAATCAACACCAACTATTTAAAATTTTAAACAAAACCTTTCGATTGAGTGAGGAGTTCTCACCTTGATTTTATTTCCGTTTTCGCGTTCGTTTCGAATAAAATTAAACGAACGTTTAATTTTACCCGAAATTCAAACGAGCTCCGATCGACTCCAAACCAGCTGCATTGCGAAGAGCACGACGATACGAAGCCAACGCAAAAAATCTCGTTCGAATCTGACATCACATGCAAAAGTTATCACGTTTTAAACATTACACGATTTGAATTTTGAATAAAAAAAATAAAAAAAAAATAAAAGGAAACCTCACCCCTCAACGCACGTGGCCCCCACCTGCGCCCTTCTTCCCTGATCAACGCACACGCACCAGGCCATTAACGTGAAAAATGAACCCAATCCTTCAAATTTAGGGTTAAATTATTCGACCACAACGTTTGCCTATTCGTCGATCAGGGAGCGCCACCACCTCCGCCTACGTGAGAGCCATGCTCGGCTGCCCTGGAGTGGAGCTCGGCCTCCTGCACTACTCGTACGGCGCGCGCGACCTACAGCCCTTCACGGCCCCACCGCCATCAATCCATAGCTCCATTTTACATCTCGACCGTTGAAGTTGTAGTTCACAGCGTGCTCTTCGATTTCCGTTTAGAAAGTTCGTGGAAAATGTCGACGGATTGGTGTGGATTTGAGGTGGAAGTTGGGTGATTTCTGGCCTTTGAATAATTAGGGCCGGCCATAAACATGATGAGCTAGGGTTTAGAGATAATTGCATTTATAAACAACTATTATTATTATTTTAATAATAAAATCTCCAATTTAACACTTTTGCAAACGAACTCCAAACGACGCGTTCCGACAGGCGATTCTAAGGTTTTTCCACATTCCGGACACAATGGAACAAGTTTCGGAAGCTAATTCCATCATATGTGTGAGATACGGAATTAAACGATCAATTTAAATTAAAACCGATTTAAACGATTTCTAGGCGTTTTGGCTTGCACCGGACAAACGATAAATCCAATCGACTTGAAATTTGAAATCTTACAATAATATCACATTACGGATCCGATGAAACTGGTTTCGTCGAAATCCGAGACCGTTTGAAAAATGGCTATTTTTTACTCGCCGAATTTATATTAAAACGATATTGATGCGTTTCGAGCTGCCACGGTCAAACGACAACTCCGATTGCTACGAAAATTGAAATCCGATAATAATTAACTATTACGGATCCAATGGGACTTGTTTCGTTCAATTCCGAGACTGTTCAAAAATTGGCTATTTTTCAGTCGATAATTAAATATTAAAATATTCAATTTTTACAAATTAACTCCAAATTCAATTTTACAAGTTCTAAAACATTTCTATAACTTTAATATGATAAAACAAAATTTTCCAAATCATTTTCAATCATATTTAACCCAATATTTAATTATTCCTGGAATTTCACTATTAAATAAATCGATTTAATTATCCCATTAAATCCAATATTCGAAAAATAAATTATTCGACTTAAAAATTCCACTTATTAATATTAAAAATAAATTAAATATTCAAATTTAAGTTATCAAAAATTCTGGGTCGTTACAATCTTCCCCCCTTAAAAGAATTTCGTCCTCGAAATTGCAAGTTAAGGAGAACGATCCTAACCCGTTTATTATTTTTCCAAAACTAATTAGTTTATTAACTTTCTAACCTAAATCTTTTTATTAAAGATTCACTATTATTTCAATTAACTTTCCAACTCCGATTATAAGTTTCAAACAATATTGTTTACTTACAACTCAAATTTAAATTTAAATTCAAATTTTCAAACTTTCAAAATTTCTCAAAATTTTTCTAACTCCCTAAATTTTCGAAAAATTTCGCCAGAGTCTCCTTTGCGCGGCTAGATCGGTACGACTACAAAACGGCTCTACGGCCCCTCAGAATCAAAAAGAAAAGAGAAAGCCAAGTGGCTGGAGAAGGAAATCATCAAATCTCATATAAAAACTGAAATACGTACCTTTTTGTCGAGCGTTACAAATTTTTTTAACTTTGAAATCAAAATCCCAATTCCTTTATAACCTGTATATCCTGCTAGCATAATATCTAATTATAATATTCAAACCAATTTGCCAATTCAATTATAAAATTTCCAATACATGCTTCTTATACCACTTTTAGTTTACTATTAAAGTTGCATATTCATTTTCATTCAACTTTGCATTCCAATTTTCGTTTGAATTCAATTACATAGCTTTCAAAATTTTACTAATTCAATTTCATTAACACTAAATGAATTTACATACAACCAACCAACAAGCAATAACGACCAATGTACATCCAATACAACCAAATTTTATCCATTTTACTTACATTCAATTTGGTTCAACTGTTTTAATTTCAATTGGTTTAACATTCAATTGATTTTCATTCTACTATTCAACTATTTTCAAATGAATTTACACTTGCATGCATCATTTCATATCAACTTATTCATATTTTATTGATTAACATTCAATTCATACTTTAACTCAATTGCTAGTTCTTTTTACAAATAAAATTGAATTTCATTTATATAACTTAAGTTCACATCTTTAACAATTTCATTTACTCACTTTATTCATTTACTTTGATATTAACATCAATTCTTTCAACATTACTTAACTTGCATTCCATTTCAACTTTATTTACCTCATTTAATTCACTTGATTATTTAACTTTGATGCAAAGATCGATTTTTTATTCAACTTCACTTAAGTTATTCCATTTAAACATCATTTGTTAATTAAACTTAAGTTTTACTTATCAATTCAATTCGGATTTCAATTCTAAAGTAAATCCTATTTAACTTTTACTTAAGTCAAATTCATATCAATATTCAAATTCATATTCCATTTTACTTAACTTAATTGTTTAACCATTTCAACAACTGGTTTCACTTACATTTTCCCATTTAATAAGTTATAAAACTTATTATTCAACTTCTAACTTATATTATAAGTTCAAAACCTTTTTCACTTATATTTATCAATTTCAAATTGAATTTTAATTTCAAATTGGTTTATTACAACAAAACTTCAATTTTAAATTCATTTTTGTAGCAAATCCATCACATAGAAACTCGAAAATGATACTGATGATGCTGCAGTCATCACCCTTATTATTTCCCAGTGACAATAGTGAAATCAATGCTAATTATTCTTTCAAAAAGTTTTCTTTCTATTCATAAATCACTTTTATAACCCTTTTACTTATATAATTTTACTTCTTATATACATACATGATTATCTTACGATTGTAAATCATTATCAATTATAATTTCATCTTATGATTCATTGGTTTATACCATTATTCTTTTACAATAGTTGCTTTTATTAGCTCATTCAAACAACTTTTACTTATTTTATATATATATATATATCATTTACAACAACCAAGCAATCAATTATATACACACTTCAATAATTCCTGAAAAATTATTTTCTTTATATACAAAATATAATCAAGGTAAAATTATTTCATTTACCCAATTTAAAACAATATTGTGTCGAATTGTTCTATTCAAGTGTTTAGGAACCCCTTCGATTCAGTTTTCGAGGCTGCGCCGACGAAGGTTCATATACCACTCAACAAACCAATCATCACAATATAAAACAATTTTATACTCACTAACAAATACGCACTCATATCTATTATTACACTCACACTCATTCTAGAGTACTGCTGACTCTATCTCTAATGAGTAACACCCAACAGAGCAGGTTGTCGCTTAACCATAAGCTCTGATGCCAAATGTAACGATCGCGATTTCTCGTTGCCGAAAAACCGAACCGTTAGGGTTTAAGAAGAAGAAAGAGGTAGAAGAAGAGAGAAAAAAAGATAGAAGAAAACAGAAACAGACAACAGAAACAGGAAACAATATCAGAATCTCACAATCGCAGCGGAACAATATATAATAGATAAATGTACATTCATTTAAAACAAAGAACTATACATTTTATATATACATCACAATACATCATATCATCAGAGTGTACAACAATAAAACAGCGGAAAGAATACTATATCCAATAGATAATAGACTACGCTATCCAAGCTCGCCTCCAACATCTGCACAGCAACTCCAGAATCCAGAATAACCTGATAACCTAACTCTAGACTGCCCGTGTGGAAAATAGTGGGCACCCAGAGTTTAGGAAAGGAACAATAAACTCCAGGTCAGTCATGTGACTGGTGTGAGAACTCAAAACAGTTTATCTTTAAACAAGCAACAAGAAAAAAAATTTCAATTTTTGAAATTCGCAATGCTTTTTGGAAAATGAAACTACCATAAGGCCTCCCGCCACACACACAATGCAAACGCAGAATTGGAGGAGATTTCTCCTTATGATAGTCAAAGATGCTTACTACGCGAAAATCAAATCATTTTTGATATTATTATTAGTGCATAGTGTAGAAAACAATTTCGAAAGTAGAATATAAATCCTAGCCAGCATACGACATTTCGTCGTATGCCTACTATAGCTACCATGTTCAATAGCAGGTTACCGCCACATTCCATGGCAGGTTATACAACTAAAACCGTACAGGGCGCGTATTGTTTTGATTGGATTTCCAACAAATGGTCAGGCTAAGGAACTTCCTACTGCCACATGGGATCGCCTCTGGCGGGACGTCCCGAGAAACTAACGTTACGGTTAGATCTCTGCCAACACAAGGCCGGGTTACCTCTGTAACTAGGTAACTACTACACGAATATGCCATCCCCCGGTCCTTTGGGACCTTTATCCGAGCGCTCGATACCAACAACACCACACAGTAATAGATATAGTGTATCAACATGAGTAAATATCTGGGCTCCATACCATGATACCACCCTTTTCCAGAAGGAAATGACATACCCTAAAGGGAGCGACCCTCATAACCTTGCCGCATATTCCTGTTTCGACCATTTCCGGGGAGTGAGGTCCTGACGAAGTCTCGTCCACAAAGCTACGCTTTGTGCAACAAAGCCATGCTTTGGGTCCACAGATGACCAAAGCAATAATCACAAAGATAAATGATCAAACAAATGATCATATCCAAACGATCAACCAATGATCATCACACAGCAGCACTCAGCATGCCACATTACCAGATTGGGAAATATCGCTGATAACCTTCAACTACATAACCTCTGAGCTCGTACGTCTCAGAGAAGGGTGTTAAGCTAAGAGAATAAATTCTCCGCCACCAACAGAAATGTATTTGAAAGAAATCTGCTCTATCTCTCAAAATGTAATGTCAGACACGTAACCATACAAGTCTGTTCCGGGTTCGAACAGAACCGAAGGCACTTCCAAAGAAGCCCTTGCAATCCGGGTATTCACAATCCCGATAAAATTTCCCATCACAAAGGAAATCTCCATATCGTAGCTAACGATGCGGAGACAATCGATAGGTCATCCTATCGTTTTCACAAATACCCGGTCTTCAACACCGGTCTTCAAATGCAATCCAAACGACGTATCGCATATTCGGAATGGGATATATGACACAAAGGTCCTCTCCCGGCTAAACCGAATGGCGAGCGCTTATTTTTAAAAATAAGTGTGCATTCAATTCCAAACAAACATAATCAATACCATCCAAGGGTAAATATTGATAGTCGGTTATTTAACTATCAATAAAGATGCGCCACATCATCAGATTCCAAATAATTTTTCCAAAATTATTAAGTCCCAAAATATCTTTACAAGATATATATATATATATATACACCATTTACAAATAATTGCCCCAGTTATTTGTTTTACCAAAACCACTTCACGATAAAATTTTCCACACTTAACCAATTGAAAAACCAATTTTCAATTTACCTTTACCATTTGAAAACCAATTTTCAAATTACATTAACCATTTGAAAACTAATTTCAAATCACCTTAACCATATATACCTTTTGAAACAAATTTCAAACCACCAAATAAATCTTTACCGATTTATTTTACTTACGTTCCAAATTCATAAATTATATTTTCATATTCAAAAATAAATCAACATTTATTTTTAAACAAATTTCCCTTCATATATATAAATTCCAAAGTGGATTTAAATTCCAAGCATCTACTAGCATACGATTCCCAAATCGATTTCAAGTTATTTGCTTTCAATTACCTTAAAGGTGAATTCACAAAAACCGTTCCATTTCATACTATAAAACCATTCCCATGCTTATTTTAAAAATAAGTAATTCACAAATTTATTTATTTTCAACGATTTGAAAATATTCCACATACTTAAGTTACCGTTAAGTAATTTATTCCATTCTCTTTAAGAAAACATTCCTTTATTCACATTTATTTGGGTTAAAAACGAATGTTGCATAAAACATCGTTACGACAACCCAAAAACACTAGTATATGGATTTGAAATTAAAAATAGATATATAAATCCAATACTATACAAATTATCCCCTTCTGTTTCTCGAAAACGTCTATTTCAACAATCAATGTTGAAATCTATGTTTTCAATACTCAATACATTTTAAAACACCTTTAATTCGTTTTAAATTCCTTTTAAAACATTCCTTTCCCAAAAACAAACCCATTTTATTTAATAATCTATTCAATTTTCAAAATAGTGAATATAGCCCACTTAACAAATTCCCATATTTCAATTTATCAAATTCGATGAATTTCAAATTTATAAACATAGTTTATAAATTCCATTTCTATTATAAACCCCAATTTTATAAATTCCTTTATTAATCCGATGCAATTTACATAACCCCATTTCATACCCAAAAGCCATATTGTAAGTTAAATACTTATAATATTATTTATTTACCAAATCGTTCCTTTGAACTTCACCAATTTAAAAATCTTATCACTTACAAGATTTCTTTAAGGTTTATAATAATTTCAACTAATGAAATCTTCATTTATTAACAATTTCTATAAAATTCCCCTTTTTAATACCCAAATCCATTTCTATAAGTTAATAACTTATAAACTTAAAATTTTCCAATAACCATTCGTTTTATAAATTTCACATTTATTAATCTATAAATCCTAGTGAAATTCATGCTATACATCAACTTAACACTTTATAAATTTATTCTATAACTTCGATAAATTTAATTTAAAAACATCCATTTATAAAATCCTTTATATAAACCATTAATAATAATAACTTCCCAAAAACCAAATTTAACTATTTTATAAAAACCTATTATTGTTAAAAATTTCTTTTAAGTTATATTTTATAAAAATATAAATTTTTAAAACATAAAATTTTATCCATCTATTTAAATTAAAATTTAATCAATTCAAAATTTTTAATAAACCATATTCTTTGAAAAATCACTTTAAAACCCCTTTCAAATTCAAAACCGTTATTTTTAATTTAAAAATTAGAATCCGATGATGCAACGACATCGAATGGTCAATCACGGGAATAACATCATATATCAATGTGATTATCAACAATCAACATAATATTCGTAAACAAATAAATATGTGAGGAATCCAGTTGGATCCCTCCAACCTGTTACCCTGCATCCACAGACGTTAGCACAATACCAATTCCACTTCAAGGTGGAATATCGCGGTATATGGGATTTTATAAAATATCCGCTTAATAACGGCGCAATAGGGTCTCATCCGCTATACGAGGCGGGAAATCAAATCCGATATATACATATGCCAATATATATATATCGCTATATATAGTATATATCCTACTATATCTACTAGCACAATCAAACAGCAATCATCAATCAACACCAACTATTTAAAATTTTAAACAAAACCTTTCGATTGAGTGAGGAGTTCTCACCTTGATTTTATTTCCGTTTTCGCGTTCGTTTCGAATAAAATTAAACGAACGTTTAATTTTACCCGAAATTCAAACGAGCTCCGATCGACTCCAAACCAGCTGCATTGCGAAGAGCACGACGATACGAAGCCAACGCAAAAAATCTCGTTCGAATCTGACATCACATGCAAAAGTTATCACGTTTTAAACATTACACGATTTGAATTTTGAATAAAAAAAAAAAAAAAAAAATAAAAGGAAACCTCACCCCTCAACGCACGTGGCCCCCACCTGCGCCCTTCTTCCCTGATCAACGCACACGCACCAGGCCATTAACGTGAAAAATGAACCCAATCCTTCAAATTTAGGGTTAAATTATTCGACCACAACGTTTGCCTATTCGTCGATCAGGGAGCGCCACCACCTCCGCCTACGTGAGAGCCATGCTCGGCTGCCCTGGAGTGGAGCTCGGCCTCCTGCACTACTCGTACGGCGCGCGCGACCTACAGCCCTTCACGGCCCCACCGCCATCAATCCATAGCTCCATTTTACATCTCGACCGTTGAAGTTGTAGTTCACAGCGTGCTCTTCGATTTCCGTTTAGAAAGTTCGTGGAAAATGTCGACGGATTGGTGTGGATTTGAGGTGGAAGTTGGGTGATTTCTGGCCTTTGAATAATTAGGGCCGGCCATAAACATGATGAGCTAGGGTTTAGAGATAATTGCATTTATAAACAACTATTATTATTATTTTAATAATAAAATCTCCAATTTAACACTTTTGCAAACGAACTCCAAACGACGCGTTCCGACAGGCGATTCTAAGGTTTTTCCACATTCCGGACACAATGGAACAAGTTTCGGAAGCTAATTCCATCATATGTGTGAGATACGGAATTAAACGATCAATTTAAATTAAAACCGATTTAAACGATTTCTAGGCGTTTTGGCTTGCACCGGACAAACGATAAATCCAATCGACTTGAAATTTGAAATCTTACAATAATATCACATTACGGATCCGATGAAACTGGTTTCGTCGAAATCCGAGACCGTTTGAAAAATGGCTATTTTTTACTCGCCGAATTTATATTAAAACGATATTGATGCGTTTCGAGCTGCCACGGTCAAACGACAACTCCGATTGCTACGAAAATTGAAATCCGATAATAATTAACTATTACGGATCCAATGGGACTTGTTTCGTTCAATTCCGAGACTGTTCAAAAATTGGCTATTTTTCAGTCGATAATTAAATATTAAAATATTCAATTTTTACAAATTAACTCCAAATTCAATTTTACAAGTTCTAAAACATTTCTATAACTTTAATATGATAAAACAAAATTTTCCAAATCATTTTCAATCATATTTAACCCAATATTTAATTATTCCTGGAATTTCACTATTAAATAAATCGATTTAATTATCCCATTAAATCCAATATTCGAAAAATAAATTATTCGACTTAAAAATTCCACTTATTAGTATTAAAAATAAATTAAATATTCAAATTTAAGTTATCAAAAATTCTGGGTCGTTACATGATTGGATTAGTTAATCATTGTGAAACTGTTAAAGAATTAATGGAGTACCTAGAATTCTTATATTCAGGCAAGGGAAATTTAACTAAGATGTATGATGTATGTCAGGCTTTCTATAGAGCAGAGAAACAAGATAGGAATCTCATGAATTACTTCATGTCATTTAAGCTTACATATGAAGAATTTAATCTTCTTTTACCTATGAGCACTGATATTAAAGTCCAACAGAGACAAAGAGAACAAATGGCTATTATGAGTTTTCTGGCAGGCCTTCCATCTGAGTATGATAGTGCTAAATCATAGATTCTTGCAAACACTGATATAACCTCTTTACAAGAAGTGTATATCCGTCTCCTTAGAACTGAAATCACACCATCCACTAATATGAATAATAGTGCTCTTGTTAGCGGTTATAGGAAGAATACACCAAGTAATCAAACTGATGGTTGGAAGTATAGTGCAAAACCACCCTTGAGACCAGAAACACAAGTATGGAGAGCACCAAATCCAAAGAAAGTTTGCAAGTATTGTAAGAAAATAGGTCATTTGATATCTGAATGTAGGAAACTACAATACAAGACTTAGGGAAATAATAATATTGACACAAAGACTGTATTACTGACATCAGAAGAGTTTGAAAATTACACTAAATTCCAAAAGTCTATGCATAATACTTCATCAGAATCTACAACAACCTCGACAGCAACTTCAGTGTCTTCTACTGCCAACATAAGCAAAGCTACTTCAAACTGGATAATTGACTCAGGAGCAACAGATCATATGACAGGTAACCAAAATCTGTTTACAAATTTGAAGGTAGATAGAACTTCTCACAAGGTCACTTTAGCTGATGGATCGCAGTCTTTAGTTGAAGGAGTAGGAGAAGTTACACCAAACACTTCCATAACTATGAAATCAGTTTTATACTTACCCTCTCTAACATTCAATTTACTATCTGTAAGTCAGATTACTCAAAACCTCAATTGCAGTATTACTTTCTTCCCTAATCACTGTGTGTTTCAGGATCTGGTGACAAATCAGATTATTGGTAGAGGAAGTGAGTGTGGTGGATTATAAACTCTTGATACTTTTTCTCTCAAACCTACAGCTTGTTTGGGTATAGATCCATCATTCAAACTACATTGCCAATTAGGTCATCCATCTTTTTCTCTGTTCAAACAATTATGTCCCTAATTAGCAGCTTATCTTCAATAAATTGTGAAGCTTGCCAGTATGCAGAACACCAGAGAAGCACTTCTTTTCCTAGAGTTAATAAACGTGCAAGTAAACCATTCTCTTTAATTCATTCTGATATTTAGGGACCATCATCAATTGTATCAAAACCTGGTTTTAGATATTTTGTAACATTTGTTGATGATTACACTCGTATAACATGGTTGTTTCTTATGAAATGTAGATCTGAATTATTTTCTATCTTTTGCAATTTCAATATAGAAATCAAAACTCAATTCAACACCTCTATACAAACTTTATGTAGTGATAATGCAAAAGAGTACGTGTCTACTGAATTTAACAATTATCTTTCACAAAATGGCATCTTACATGAAACTTCATGTGTTGACACTCCTTCACAAAATGGCGTGGCTGAGAGAAAGAATAGACACTTGTTAGAAACTGCTAGAGCTCTATTATTTCAAATGAATGTACCGAAGGTGTTTTGGGCTGGTGCAGTCTCAACTGCATGTTTTCTTATCAATAGAATGCCGTCAACTGTTCTTAGCAATGAAATTCCTTATCAAGTTCTTCAACCAGACAAAAGTCCATTTCCAATTAAACCTAGAGTATTTGGATGCACATGTTTTGTTAGAGATGTTAATCAACAGTTGAGTAAACTTGACCATAAGTCTTTAAAATGCATCTTTGTTGGCTATTCAAGACTTCAAAAAGGATACAGATGTTTTTGTCCAAGTTTACAAAAGTATATTGTGTCAATTTATGTGACTTTTATGGAGGAAATACCCTTTTATCAAGATAAAATACTTCCTACTTAGGAGGATAATGAAGAGTTCTTAGTATATTCTACTATACCTAGTGTAACTTCTTAGGTTGACAACACAGATGATACACATCAGAGTGAAGAAGATCCAAGTCTGAACCTACCTATTGCATTAAGAAAAGGGAAAAACCAGTGTACGTATCCTATCTCCTCTTTTGTGTCTTACAAGAAGTTACCACCTTCATCTTATGCTTTTATCTCCAATCTTGACTCTATATCAATATCTAAATCCATAAAAGAAGCCATAGCCTCACCACAGTGGTGTGAAGCAATGATGGAAGAAATGAAAGCTCTAGAACAAAATAAAACCTGGAACTTAGTTAAGTTACGACTAAATAAAAAAGTAATAGGATGCAAGTGGGTTTATTCTATCAAAATGAATGCAGATGGAACAGTTGCAAGATTGAAGGCCCGGTTAGTAGCCAAAGGCTCTGCTCAAACATATGGGATTGATTACTCTAAAACATTTTCACCTGTTGCTAAGATGACTTCAATTAAACTCTTTATCTCCTTGCAACACAATATAAGTGGAAACTTCATCGACTTGATATCAAAAATGCATTCTTGCATGGGGATCTCTCTGAAGAGGTATTCATGGAGCAACCATCTGGGTTTGTTGCTCAGGGGGAGGAAAGTATGGTGTGTCGGCTTAATAAAGTACTGTATGGAATTAAGCAAAGTCCAAGAGCATGGTTTGGCAAGTTTCGCTTGGCTATGGAAGGATTTGGTATTCAAAGAAGTAAAACCGATTATTCAGTTTTCCATAGGACATCTGACAAAGGTATTATATTGCTAGTAGTGTATGTAGATGACATTGTTATTACTGGAAGTGATGATAGTGATATTTGTTCTCTCAAACTTTTCATTCAGACTCAATTTCATACTAAGGACCTTGGAGAACTAAAATATTTCTTAGGTATTGAAATTGTGAGAAATGAGGATGAAATATGTCTTTCCCAAAGAAAATATATACTTGATTTACTTAAGGAAACTGGGAAACTAGCTGTTAAACCAAGTAATACTCCTATGGTGCCTAACCAGAGCTTAGGTGAGGATGAAGAGCTATTCAACAATCCAGAGAGGTAAAGATGTCTAGTAGGCAAACTCAATTATCTATGTGTTACTAGACCTGATATAGCTCATTTTGTCAGTATAATTAGTCAATTTATGGCAAAACCTATGGTTCATCACTGGGCAGCACTAGAACAAATTCTATGCTATCTCAAAGGCACAGCAGGTCAGGGTTTAGTATACACTAACCATGGACATATGGAAATTGAAAGCTTTAATGATGCTGACTGGGCAGGCTCTAAGATAGACAGAAGATCAACATCTGGTTTCTGTGTATTTGTTGGAGGAAATTTGGTAGCATGGAAAAGCAAGAAACAAAATGTTGTATCTCGTTCAAGTGCAGAATCTGAATATAGAGCAATGGCAAATGCATTGTGTGAAATTATGTGGATAACTCACTTAGTAAATGAAGTTGGACTGAATCTGAGGCTACCAGCGAAGTTATGGTGTGATAATCAAGCTGCAATTCATATTGCATCAAATCCCGTGTTTCATGAGAGAACTAAGCATATTGAGGTGGAATGTCATTTTATTAGAGAAAAAATACAAGAAGGAATACTTGAGACTCAATTTATTAGAACTGGAGAGCAAATTGCAGACATATTTACAAAAGCATTAAATGGATCTCGCATTGAATATCTTTGTAGCAAGTTGGGAATGAAAAATTTATACTCTCCAACTTGAGGGGGAGTGTAATCTGGTATTATGTGAATGCAACTTCTCAGGGTATAGCAAAGTACAATGTGTCTAAATGAATAACATAACATCAGTTTGGGAATTAAATCAAAAAGAACCAATCAAGGCCCAAAAGCCCACCTATCCTTATACCGCCAAGTCCAATAACTTGGATGAATTCAAATCATGTAATCGTCTTGTGTAAACTAAACTGAATGTAAAAACTGTGTGATGACTTTCTTTATTTTCTTATTCAGTATGTTTTTCATATAACAAATATCATGCATTTTTCTTTACGCTTAGGCAGCCTGAGTATCAGCTTTGGATTTCACCTTCTGGAGCTAGAGGATTTGCTGGAGATTATCTATCTATCTAGTTATTATCTATTACCATTCAGTATTTCTATTCAGCTTATGTATTAGTGGACATTTATGTATCTGGGATTTCCGTTGTATTTACTTTTTAGACTCTGTATTGTATACTTGTTTTGTGACTCTGTGTTGTAGTAGCTTAATGAACTACTATGGTATTTTATTTTCGCTGCGAGTTATTCTGATTTATCTGTGTATATGATTCGGTGATTGGTTTCATTTGCTCCAAATTATATTACAATCTAATGTTTTGAACAATTCAAGTCCGGTATGTGTGAATTTATTGTTGATTTGAATGGTCCAAAATAAGGGGTCGTTACAATTTAATATGTGTTTTTAATTAAATATTTGTTTTTAAAATATAAATATATATTTTGAATTTTGTATATATGTGTTTTAAGAAATAATGATTTTGAATTATAATATATAAAGATTTTTATTTTATATATGTTTTTACATTGAATATTGATTTTTAAAATTATAATATAAGGATTTTATTTTTAAATATGTGAGTAAATTTTAGATTTTTAGTAAAAACTTATATATTTTGTTTTCATTGATTCAAAGTTATCAACTTTGCTTTGTTCGTCGAATTCGTCTTCTCTTGTTTTGCTTGGGAATTATCGTTTAAATTGGTCGAGTGTTGAGTTCATGATCCAAAATAGCAGCTTGTGCTGTCTTTCTTCTTTAGCCTCGAAAGTTGAGAGATCACTCACTATTAATATTCTTATATTTAGAAAATTTAATTCACATGAAATGACGATTGAAATATGTTATTAAATTTAAATTGTTAGTTATTTAATTGTTAAATATAATCTATTATTGTTTGTATTAGTCCACCAATGTTAGTTGACAATATTGACACCAATAACCTGTTAGAGAGTGTGTGTGTGTCTATATATATTTAAATGGTTAATTATGATCATATTTGTCATTGATATGCTATGTCATTTTGTATTACTATTTTATGGTTATCACACTGCATGTTCCTTGTTAGTTTAGAAAATCCTTATTGGTAGAAATGATACATAACCGAATGATGTTATAGATTAGAAAAAATCATGATAGGTTGAAATGATAAACCCAAGCGATTTTATTGGTTTTGAAATTTTGGGATTGCAGGCTGAAATGATATATACCCGTAAATATTTAAATTATTGCGGATTGAAATGATGAATATCCGTATCACTTGACCATAGGATAGAAAATTATATATGGACACCGTTGGTCTATTTTGAAAATGATTACCAAGGGTTTGAAAGGAAATATTTGGGTTTTATTAAATATCAATTTTAAAATATTATATAAAGATTTTTATTTTAATATATGTGAAAATTTTAGATTTTAAACTATATGTTTAGTAATTTTAAATTTATAAGTTAAGTTTGAAAATGTAAATTTTAAGATTTAACTTATAATTTTATTATTGTTTTTAAACATATAAAATTAGATTTAGTACAAAGTGAATTTATAATAAAATTTAATAACATTTAATTTAATTAGTACATTATATGTTTAAGTATTTATTTAAATTCATGTTTATATTTTTAACATAGATTTTGTAATAATTTTAATAAATAGAGGTTGAAAGATAAATTAAAGTTGACTTGAAACATATTGAATTCAAATGTGGATTAATTTTAACTTATCAACGTTGAGATTTTAAAGATATGAAATTTATAACTTGATAACTGAATTTTGATTTAAGGTGATTAAATGAATATTTTCAAATTTAAATAAAATTAAATATCTAATTTTGATTTAAATTTGTAGTTTGAGATTTTATTTAAATGCTTATAAAAGTGATTAGGTGAATATTTAAATTAAATATGGTTAAAGTAGATATATAATTATTGATTTTATTTAAATTTGTGATTTGAGACTTTATTTAAATGTTATAAAAAGTGATTAAGTGACCATTTTCAAATTTGAATAAAACTAAAGTTGAAATTTTGAGATATAAATGAAATTTATCAAATTGAGTTATTTTAAATTGTTTGAATATTTAAACTTTGAAACCTATTGAATTGGAAGTGGTTTAAATTAGTAGTTCAAACCTAGATTTGAAATCGATATAAATTAAAAATGGTTTTAATAAGAATTTGAATTGAACTTTTAACCTTTCTAATTAAGATTTGTTGAACCAAGATTGATTTAAACTAAAAGTTGGAACTAAGTTGATTTGAATTGATTTGTTAAATTGGAAGAAACAATTCTAATTTGAAACTATTTTTAATATATAAACGATTATTAATATATACTATTTTAATCTATAAACTAGTTTAAATATAAACTATTTTTAATGTATAATTTTTCCAATATATAAATTACTTTCATTATTTAAACTGTTTAAGTTAGAACTGTTATGATTTAGATTTAATGGATTTAAATGCGAATATTTTGATACGATGGTTTAAACTATTTTGTGGTTATGATTTTGGAAGTGAATATGATTTCGAAAGTAATTTGATTTTGAAATGAATAAGATATTTTGATATGAAGTATAAACCGTTTGAAATGGAAATGACCACGATGTGAAATAAGCGTTTGGCTGTTATAGCAACCAGGATCGGATATTGTTATACTCTCTGCCAATACTGAAAACCACTTTGACAACTTTGTACGTGGTGGAGATTCCAGAACGAAGTAGGATGGTTTGGCGATGATTCTGTATGAGGTATTAATGCGGCCCTAACTCCCACGAGTCAGCTTGATGTGGCTAAAGCATGAGCTATACTGGGACTAGTGGGGTCGCTTCCCCTATCAGGAACATTTCTTCGATACCATTCTATTACTTTATGATTTGATTGGGTGCACCTTTAATTTGGGAGTATGTCTTGAGGTGGGCGATAGTAGATGCTATGCGTTACCACCAGTCCTAGAGTGCAAATGGTAAAATCATACCCTGGCATTGTCTCACTTGCCTTGTCACATTCCATATTGCGTCCACTATGACTTTGTTTTGTACCGTACATAAGGACTACTCTCTGAGTAAACCACCGGCTTGGTGGAGCTTACAGTACCTGCATAGACTACAGGAATATACAAAATGTGTTAAGGGGAATATGGGTAACACCTCAACGCTATTTTAATATTTTACTATAGACATAATATATGTACCGTATTGTACTATATATGTGGATAATTCCGCGGATCCTTAAAGGATGGGAACCCCAAACATCCTTTAAGTTATTTTCATTTTACTTGGACATTTCAGTTGAGTTGATTTACTTGCATAAGAATGTTAATTCCGGCTCGAGTGTTTTGTGTTTTGCTTTATGCTCGGATCAGAATGAGTATCACAGCATTTAAGACACCTTTGAAGTTCGAAGCTTTTCTTAAAGATCTATCTTATCTATTCAATTTTGCAGTTATTTTAGTTGTTTCAATTATTTCCAGTTATTTATGTTCAGACTTGTCAGTTATTTTGTATTAGTGACTTCTTTGTATTTGAGATTTTTTGATTTATTTGTTTCAAACTCTAATGTTTATATAGTAGCTTCATGAACTACTATCTATCTATTTCCGCTGCTTTTTGTTATATTACTCCGTGTCTGTGATTCCATGATTGATTTATTTACTGTACATGCTAAGTATTTTCAAATATAAATTAACAATCTTTCGTTTTGAGAAACTCAAGTTTGACATGTGTGGATGATTGTCGATTTGAATGGTTCGAAATTCTGGATCGTTACAGTGGGTATCAGAGCTCTGGTTTAGGCAAACTTAGCATATGGAATAAATACTCATTAGAGATAGCGTAGTAATACCCTAGAATGAGTTAAAATTAATTACAAAATCATATTCGTTCGAGCTTGAAATTCTTTATTGGGATTCTCATTGATTAGGATTTCTTTTGAATTTGGGAACTTTAGCTTGTTCTGAAATTCATTCTTGTCTTTTCCTATACGTACTCTTCTTGATACTGGAGCATTCCATAGCTCTATTTCTGTTGATATCTATAATAAACTTAAGCACATCTTGTTACCTCAATCGTCAACTTTATCCTTTCGTGTGACTAATTCCATCGGCGGTCCTGCCAACCTTAGTATGATTTGTAAAAGGGTGAAACTCCTTTACAACAGGCGTCGATTGACCGGAGATTTTTTTATGTCCTTGGTTTTGATATAGTTATCTCTTGCAAAGCCCGAACCGTTTCTCCGGTAAAATGCAAATTCTCTTGTGATCGAATGTCGAATGCCTCAGGATTATGCAGGCAGTTTTATCTTTTTGGTTGATGCGCAACCTAATGATCTTGACTCCACCCTGATAGTTATGGATTATGCTGATGTTTTGGTGAAATCACTTCTCTTCCTCCCAAGTGGGAAATTGAATTTCGCATCGATCTCATTCCTGGAACTTGACCTGGTGTCCTTCCTTCTAGACGAATAGTTTCTATGAATAGTTAGTCATGCCCATTGGATTAACCAATGCTCCTGCCTTCTTCGTCGATTTCATAAACCGCGTTTTTCGCTATGTTCTCAACAAGTTCGTCTCCTTTTTCATTAATGATATTCTCATCTTTCTAAGTCTTGGTTGACCCAGTTAAGGTCTGCACGATTTATATAAGTCCATCCATCTTTCCTCTTTTGCATTTAATTATCTTATCTTCCTTTTGATCCAATCTTCTAGTTAGAAATGTCTTTGATTAGGATCCCACTAAGTTTAAATCTCTATCCTTGTTCCAGAATCTATTCTTGAATCGTCCTGTGAGGGAATGTATTTGTAATTAATATAAAAATGTTTTATATTATGTTGTTTGAGTTGCTAAGTTTGAATTTTGGGTTTCGATCGATTCGTTTGGCCAACGCTATCAATAGAAATTCCAAAACACTTGAACAGAGCAAATTGACACAATATTATTTTCGAAATTGGTAAATGGAATAATTTTATGTATGAATATATTTTATATAAAAGTATAATTTTTTGAATTTGGATAGTTAAATGAATTGGTTGTCAGAAATGATAATACTAGATTATCATTTATTATTTTGCCAACATTCCTAAACCATTAACTATTTTTGTACGCTATAAGGAGATGAAATTTTATAAGCATGGTTTATAAATCCGATTTGCAAATGAAATGAATCTAAATTAAGGATTTGAGAATTTAATTTTCGGTGATTTTCAAATTTTGGTTTTCAAAGTTTTGAGAAATATTATCATTTAAAAATATTTTCGAATATAAATTGTTTCCAAAGAATTTTAAAAGAAGTAAGTCAGTACTCTCCTCTTATGTCGCTGAAAAATAATTTTAATGATGACTGCAGCATCGTCGACGTTCATTTTCGAGTATCAAAGTGGGGAGACCACTTAGTAGCTTTGCTACACTTTTGATTTGAAAAATGGATTTGATTTGAATTTCTTAAGTATGTTTTGATGTACATAATATATATATGTATATATTCCAAAATGGTTATGAATGAAACCAAAAATTTAAATCTTAAATTCTATGTTAAGTGACGGTTTTCAATTTTTAAAATGAAGCAAATTTTTTTTGAATAATTGGAGTGTCTAGTATGAGAATGGAATTGAACAGACTTGAAATAGTTGAACTAGGATAAATTTAATTTGTATAATGCTCAATTGCATTTTAATATATATATATATATATATATATATAACTTACCTAACATATTCAAAAAGTTAAAAATGTAATGTGAATATTTAATTGAAGGTTATACAAGTGAAACTTAAGTAATAAAATGTTCAAACTAAATTTTTGCTTAATTGAAAGGTTGTAAATAAAAAGGAAAATTTGTATACTGCTCAATTACTGTTGGAACATTAATAAAACTTACCTGGAAAAGGTTTAAATGTAATGAGAATTTGTTATTGAATAATATAAAATATAAATGTAAGCAATCAGATGTCTGAAAAAAGAAATTTTGTTGAAGGAATTTATAAATAAAAATTGAGAGTTTATAATAAATGTTTATACACTTAATCTATATTGCAGGATATGTTAGTGGAATAAATTGAATAATAAATAGAGAATGCTATTTAAATAAATAAATAGGAACTTAAGAATAGTTTGAATTGAATTATAAGTGGAATTAACTTAAGTGAGGATGAATTGGTTAAATAAATGAGTTAAATAAAATAAATTTTGTTTCGAGAGAACTAATGTGAATAAATTGAAAGCAAATCAATCGAATGAAAATACCTTGAATTGAAATCAACCAAATGTGAATACCATAAATATCTATTGATTGAATAAAATGGATTTAAACCAAATTTGTCGAATATTAATCAATTTATAAACTGATGAAATTTGTGGGGTTTTGAATTAATAGTTGTATCTGGTATTATGTATTTCAAATATATCTTTTCTTTCTGTTGCTTCTATTCTCCTATCTTGTTCCTTTTCGGGAATGAAATTTTTGAGTAGGGAAGTGTAACGATCCGAGAATTTTACGATTTTAGCGTAATAACTAAATTTTTCATGAAAACAAACAATTAAATTTGGCAATGGAAATTTGATATTTGGTATGCGTCTATTTAAACATAGCAAATGGTAGATTTTCATTGGTAAATATAAAAGTTTGTTCTGTTGTGTAATTTCATTTTTAAATTAAAAATCAGTTAATTTTGATGGAAATAAAGTATTTTTGAAATCTTAATATTTTTGATATACTAAAAATGTTTGACAATTTCTGAATGAGACACCGTATTTTGTTTCGCCAAAGCTGGACTGCTCTAGCTCCGTTTATATTATTTCGATGGTTTAGCAACATTTTCGCAGCAAATATCGACTTTTGATAGGATGATCGTATCGCTCATATCTGTGTACCATTCTGTTCATCTCGTCGTGCTGATCTCCATAGTATATTCATTTGTATGTTTCGGTGTCCGATGCACGGTGAAATCAGTAAAACGATTAGCTGTATTGGTACCCATTTTGGACCTTTTGGGTTTCCTGTTTCTATTTAGTTACCCAATGGCTGAAACAAACATCCATTAGCTTTTATTATTTACTAAATAATCACCTGGCCATTGCTATTCCTATGGTTTCAATTTACAAACTGGTTCATCCTTTTCTCTCCATTTCTTTCTCTTATTCGTTCATATTTCTCTGTGAATAGTGCTCATTCCTTCTTCCTCCTGTTCATTCGGATCTGCAATTAAAATCATATACAATACATAAGTTTACACGAAATTGCCTATTCCAACCTGCTCCTCCTTTTTGCCTAATACCTACGTGTCTCCTCCTTCATGCTAAACTATTTCATTCGAATATTCTATTCAAAACTCCTCCTTCATTTTATTCGAACCAAACCTTGCTCGCCTCTTTTAGTTGCCGATTTCCACCCAATACTTCCGCCCCTTGCTCCTCCAGAACACCAAGCAAACCCTCGCTTAAAGCAACAACACTAATGCCCACAACATCCACGACCCAGACCACCTGCTTGACCACTTCCCTATTGCTTCGAGCCTACTCCAACCCATCGCATCCGCTTATGACCGAAACCATGCTCCACCCTGTCAGCCTCCTCCCGAATAACAACTTGATCCATCTCCAAACAACCCGCACCATAGAACAACCCAGTCTCCCGACTGCGGAGCACCCTTACCGTGCTAACTCACGTCAACCATCCCCCTGACCTTCCTCCACCCATAGTATCCTCCATCATCCACCTTACAATCGCCTCATTTTCCTTCCACCGGCCTTCAAACTGCCTTCGTTCCTCGTAGCAGCCATGCCAGAGCCTACCACCACAAAACCCACCACCCAGATAGTTGCAGCCGTACCCCTCCACTGTCCTCTTCAACTCGTCGTCTCCCTTCTCCATCGCTTCAATGAGATCTTCACAACCGTGATAACAGCACTTCACCCTATGCCCCTTGCTTCAACCGCCCTCCCTTCCTTCCCACATATCACCCCCGATCAAGCATCCTAGTGCCAAGCTACAAACCCGCTAGAGACACAACATCGAGGCTTATCCACCCTCTTGACCTTTCATAGCATAGCCGAACACTGCAAGCTCATCATTCCTTTTTTATTTTGCAAACCCAACCATCTCCATAGGCCAGTTTCCCACCGAGCAACGCAGCTTTCTTTTAATATATATATATATATATATAATATTAATTTTAAATATAATATGAAGATTTATTCAATATGTGTTTTAAATTAAACATTGGTTTTTAAAATATATATATAGACATTTTGATTTTTGAATATATGTGTTTTAAGAAATAATGATTTTGGATTATAATATATAAAGATTTTTATCTTGTACATGTGTTTGAATTGAATTTTGATTTTTAAAAATATAATATAAGGATTTTATTTTTATATATGTGACTAAATTTTAGATTTTTAAAAAAATTATATATTTTGTTTTCATCGACTCAAAGTTATCAGCTTTGCTTTGTTCGTCGAATCCATGTTCACCTTGCTTTACTTTGGGAATTGTCGTTCGAATTAGTCAAGTGTCGAGTTCGTGATCCAAAATCGTAGCTTATTGTGTTGTCTATCTTCTCTAGCCTTGACAGGTGAGCGATCACTCACGATTAACATTCTTATACTTAGTAAATTCAATTCACATGAAACAACGATTGAAATATGTTGTTAAATTTAAATTGTTAGTTATTTAATTCTTAAATATGATCTGTTATTGTTATATATATAAATGGTTATTTATGATCATATTTTTCATTGATATGCTATGTAATTTTATATTATTATTTTATTGTTATCACACTATAAGTTCCCTGTTAGTTCAGAAAATCTCTATGGGTTGAAATGATACATACCCGAGTGATTTTATAGATTAGATGAAATTGTTATGGGTTGATATGACAAATCCAAGCGATTTTAATGATTTTGAAATTTTGGAATTGCGGGTTGAAATGATATATACTCATAAATATTTAAATTATTGCAGATTGGAATGATAAATATCTGTATCACTTGACCATAGGGTAGAAAATTAATACGGATACCGTTGGTCTATTTTTGAAAATGATTTCCAAAGGTTTGAAAAGAAATATTTAGGTTTTATTAAATATTTATTTTAAAATATAATATAAAGATTTTTATTTTAATATATATAAAAAAACTTAGATTCCAAATTATATGTTTGGATTTTAAATTTATATGTTAAGCTTGAAAAATGTAAATTTTAAGATTTTACTTATAATTTTTTTTTAAAATAAAATAAGATTTAATATGAAGTGAATTTTAATTTAATATAATAAAATTTAATTTAATTAGTATATAATATTTTTAAATAGTTATTTAAATTTGTATTTATATTTTAAAAATAGATTTTGTAATAATTTCAATAAATAGAGGATGGAAGATAAATTGAAGTTGACTTAAATTTTAAATTTGTTAATAATTGAATTTAAATGAGGATTGATTTGAACTTATTAATTTTGAGATTTTAGAGATATGAAATTTATAACGTGATAACTAGCTTTTGATTTAAGGCGATTAAATGAATATTTTCAAATTTAAAACAAAATCAAAAATCCAATTTTGATTTAAATTTGTAATTTGAGATTTTATTTAATTGCTTGTAAATGTGATTAGGTGAATATTTTAGAATTAAATATTATCGAAGTAGATATTTAATTATTGATTTTATTTAAATTTGCGATCAGATACTTTATTTAAATTTTATTAAAAGGGATTAACTGAATATTTTCAAATTTGAATAAAACTAAAGTTTTTGAAATATAAATGAAAGTTATCAAATTGAGTTATTTTAAATTGTTTGAATATTTAAACTGTGAAACCTATTGAATTGGAAGTGATTTAAATTTTTAGTTCAAACTTGGATTTGATATCGACATAAATTAAAAATGGTTTTAATGAGAATTTGAATTGAAATTTTAACCTTTCTAATTAAGATTTGTTGAACCAAGATTGATTTAAATTAAATCTTCGGAGTAAGTTGATTTGAATTGATTTGTGAAACTGGAAGAAACAATTCTAGTTTGAAACTATTTTTAATATATAAACCATCATTAATATATATATACTATTTTAATCTACAAAGTATTTTAAATACAAACTATTTTTAATGTATAGTTATTCCAATATATAAACTACTTTCAATATTTAAACTGTTTAAGTTGGAACTGTTATGATTTAAATTTAATAAAATTAAATGCGAATATTTTGATATGATGGTTTAAACTATTTTGTGGTTAGGATTTTGGAAGTGAATATGATTTTGAAAGTAATTCGATTTTGAAATGTATATGATATTTTGATATGAAGTATAAACTGTTTGAAATGAAAATGAACATGGTGTGAAATAACTGTTTGGTTGTTAAAGAGATCGGGATCAGATATTGTCATGCTCTTTGCCAATATCGAAAACCACTTTAACAACGTGTACATGGTGGAGATTCCAGAACGAAGTAGAATGGCTTGGCGACGATATGATATGAGGTATCAATGCAACTCTAACTCCTGCGAGTCAGCTTGATGTTGCTAAACCAGGAGCCATACCGGGTCAAGTGGGGTCGCTCCCCCTATCAGGCTCATTTCTTCGATACCATTCTATTATTTGTGATTTGATTGGATGTACCTTTAAGTTGGGAGTGTGTCTTGAGGTGGGCGGTAGTAGCTGCTATGCGTTACCACCAGTCCGAGAGAGCAAATAATAGAATCCTACCCTGACATTGCCTCGCGTGCCTTGTCACATGCTTTATCGCACCCACTACGACTTTGTTTTGTACCGTACCTATAAAATGCTCCCTGAGTAAACCACTAGTTTGGCGGAGCTTACAATATCTGCATAGACTATGGGAATATATAAAATATGTTAAGGGGGATATGGGTAACGCCTTAACGCTATTTTAATACTTTACTGTAGACATAATATATGTAGGGTATTGTATTATGTATGCAGATAGTTTCACGGATCCTTAAAGGATGGGAATCCCAAACATCTTTAAGTTATTTGCATTTCACTTGGTCATTTTACTTGAGTTGATTTACCTGCGTAAGAATGTTAATCCTGAGTCGAGTATTTTGTGTTTTTCTTTATGCTCGGATCAGACTGAGTATCACAACATTTGAGACTAACCTTTGGAGTTTGAAGCTTTGCTTGAAGATCTATCTTATCTATTCAGCTTTGCAGTTATTTCAGTTACTTTTAGTTGTTTATGTTCATACTTGTCAGTTACTTTTTTATTAGTGACTTCTTTGTATTTGAGATTTTCTGATGTATTTGTTTCAAAATCTAATGTTTATATAGTAGCTTCATAAACTACTGTTTATCTATTTCCACTGCTTATTGTTATTTTACTCTGTGTCTGTGATTCTGTGATTGATTTATTTACTATATGCTCTAAGTTTTGCTAAATATAATTAACAATCTGTCATTGTGAGAAATTCAAGTCTAACATGTGTGCATGATTGTCAATTTGAATGGTTAGAAATTCCAAGTCATTACATTACATGTTTGGCATATGAATATCTTGGATGTATTCGGTGTCGACTTTCGATGGTTGAAAAGGCATGTCGTTACAGGCTGTTATTCTCCATCAATTTCCATAATTATTTGAGAACATTTGTTTTTTGTAAATCCTGCAACTTAATCCCAGACCCCCCTCCTGTATCCGACCTCTTAAATGCAATTCTACTCCCACATGAGTTAATTCAATATATATTCACTACTGGGTCAACCTAGCCCGTTATTCTTCCTTTAACACCCCAGAATGTAGTTATGGGTTAATAATGAAGTGAAAATACTTACCTAATCATACATGATAATACATCAAATAATAAAACAATATAAACATCCATTGTTTAACTCCTTGTAATCATTTTCTAATGAAATATGGTTAACACCCTTAACCCACTATCTTCAGCAAGGAAAATTTCCTCTACAATTTCAAAGTTAAATTCCATTTCAAAACCTTTTTACATTGCCATGTGTTTACTTTAAAAAAGAGATTGGGTTCACTAATTTGAAAATTAAGGCTTTCGACTATATTCTTTGGATTATTGTGACATCATAAGTTACCCTCCGTCACTTTCCCTTTCGACATCATAGAGCAACCAAGCCCTCCGTCCCCTTACATTTTACTAATGGGTTCGAAACAAGTGGCTATGTCCCTTTTGCCACTTTACTCTAGCGGCAGGACCTTTTGAAATCATTGCTTAAGCAATTGGAATGGCCCCTTCTACTATTGCGTTGAAACCATGCAGAAGGACCTTATTGACACCATTGATTGGGTGCGGCACAACCCTTCCACCTTTGTAGTTATACATGCATGTAGAAGGATCCTTTCGACAATATCAACTAGTGCAGAAGGTACGTTCCGTAAGGCTTGGACTTGCTCGAGTATAAAGGTGTGGAAGGTATGCTGTAGACACCATTGATTTGTGCGGCACACCCCTTCCGTCTTTATTGATTAACTTACTTGCGGAGCATATAAGAGCAGAAGGAACCCCTTCGACACTATGTACTAGGACGAAAGGTCATTTCCATGGTGGTTGGATCAATTAATGTGGCAGTGCACACTTATTAAAGTGTATGTATGCAGGGCAACCCCTTCGACAATATTGATTAGTACGAAAGGAACCTTTCCGCATTCATTCTAGTATATTTAATTACAACGAAACCCATATCCCTTAAGTGCTTAAAGGGAAGCAGAATTGTATGCTTTCAAACTTATCAATGCTTTCAAAGGCATCAATGCTTTTGAAAGTAACTGGCGTTGTTGTAATTATCATAAAAACAAATTTTTAACATACTAAATCAATTTCTTTTTACCTAACCCTTAAGATGTAAATTTTCTACTGGATAACAAAACCTTTATAAAATTCTTTTTAGAATTTGCTGCCACATGTAATTCCCCAGTGATATAGAATTTTGATTAAAACTATTAAATAATCCCTTGTATTTAATTAATCATTAAATACTATTTTCTTTAATTAATTTCAAAACTCATCCAAATCTCTTGAGAACAATCTCAAAAATTCAGATAAATTCCAAAATAATTATTTCTTTATCGTACAAAATTTTTCAGCTCGAAAATAACTAATTAATTCTTAAATTAATTAAAACCCAAAATATCCATTTCTTTCACTCAAAAATTCATAACAAATTATTCATATGAATATGAAAATCTAAACCCATGTCCAAAATAATGTTCTACATAACATATTCAAAAATCATGGCATTTGAAAATCATTTTGCACGATTTTATCCTCAAAACTGAACTACATTATTCCATAAAATCCTTGTTTAAATTATAACATGGCATGTAAATCAAAACTATCAACAGTCATCCAATCATACAAATTTAAACCTCAAACCCGAATTAAAACATTCAAGATGACTTATATGAGATGGTTTAGATCATTATTCACCTTGTTTGGATAAGGAACTTCAGGTTTATTCTACACTTTAATCTTCCTAGCTTGAATCTTAGCCTCTAATTGATTTTTAAGCTCCTCCTCTCCTAGGGTTATAGCCGGCCTTGTTTTTTCGTTTATGTTTTTGTTTTGTGAGAATGTAAATGAGAGTGAGAATGTGTAAGGGATTTTAGGGGTTATGGGGTTCGGCCATTCCCATATTGCCCTTGCCTTATTCTCTTATGTATTTAACTTATAAATCATTCTAGTAGATTCATTTAGTTAAGGCATGACCTTAATCAGTTTTTAAATCTCAATTCCCTTATCACTTTGATCTTTACATTATTCTATTTAATTTATCTAATTAAATCTCCTAAATAATTTTATTTAAAATTGAGGGTGTTACAAGCTCCCCTCCTTAAAGAATTTCGTCCTCGAAATTCAGCAAAGACTATATACTAAGCATAGCCATCATCTATAACATCTCCTAACTACCATACTAGCTTACCTGACTAGCAAACAGTCTATATATATATATAATAGATATAGAACATATCCCTATAGCAGATTAGGATAAGTATCTCTAATCATGTCTTCTGTCTCCCAAGTACAGTTTTTCCCATTGTCGCTCCACTGAACTTTCACCAACTGATTATCTTGTTTGTTAAACTCTTCCCATCTCTTGTTACAACCCAAACTAGTTAACTAAGAAAAGTCAGATCCGATTCTACTATTAAGTCTTCTAAAGCAGTCAGAGGGATAGTATCGGAGGGATAGTAGTTTGTGGATCATGCACATACTTATGAAGATGAGACACATGAAACACATTATGGACACCTACCAAAGTACTTGGCCACTCTGCTCTTTATGCGAACTTTCTGATCCTCTTTATAATTGGAAACGGTCCAACATATCTCGGTGCCAATTTTCCTAACTTTCCGAATCGTACCAAACTCTTCATCAGTGATACTTCAATGAAAACCCTATCTCCAACTGAGAACTCTAGATCCTTATGCCACTTACCTGCAAAACTCTTTTGTTTAGATTGAGCTTCCTTCATCCTACTTTGGATCAACTCAATCTCCTCTGTTGCCGCTCTTACCAGATCCGGACCTGTGACTAATCTGCCTTCGGTTTCCAACCGACATGCTGGTGACTTGCATGGCCTTCCATACAAAGCTTTGAAAGGCACCATTCCTATACTAGTCTGATAACTATTATTATAGAAAAACTCAACTAAGTGTAGGTGATCTTCCCATGATCCACCAAAATCTAGCACACAAGCTCTCAACAAATCCTCAAATACCTCGTCTACTCTCTCTGTCTGCCTATCTGTCTGATGGTGATAAGCAGTACTCATCTTGAGCTTGGTACCTAACACATCTTTAGACCCTTCCAGAACTCACTAGTAAACAAAGTATCTCGGTCACTAACTATACTACTAGGAATCCCATATAGTCTATCCTGTGCAGTTAACGCGCTCGACAGATTCAATGCGACTGAGGTGCAAAAAGTCATAGCGGGGATACAACGAGGATGTAGTGGGATATAGCGGATGACTCTAAAATAGCATATAAAAATTGTACTTAATGTTTAAAAAATATATAAATGGTAAATAAATGAAAAATCAAAATTTAATTGAATTATAATTGATACACAAATAATATTAAATAAAAACATGTGCAAATATAGTGTGAATAAATGTAAAACTGTTTTTCATTTCTAAAAATATATTAAAAGTTCAACTAAATAAATAAATTTTATAAATTTTATAATGTATAAACATCATTTTAAATTCATTTCTTTTAAATAAGATATAGCGGAAATAGCGGAATATAGCAGGAATAACGGGATATAGGTGGAAATAGCGGGGCTTAAAGTGGAAAGGCTATATTTGGGGCTATATGGAAAAATCGCGGTAGTAGAAATCCACTATGAGATATAACAGGGTTATAGCTAGGTAATAATAGGTTATTAGCTGCATAGAGTCTAACTATGTTCTTCATAAACAATTTAGCCAAAACAGGTGCTGTCATGGTTGACTTAACTGGAATCAAATGGGCACTCTTGATCAACCTGTCCACTATGACCCATATACTTTCATTTCCTTGATTCGATCTTGGCAACTTGCCTATAAAATCCATGGATAACAAATCCCATTTCCAAACTGGTATCTCTAAAAGTCAAAGCAACCCACTTGGCTTTTGATATTCGGCCTTTAATTGTTAACAATTCACACACTGCTTTACCTTCAAGACAACATCTCTCTTCATGCCTTCTTAGTAGAAACTCCTCTTCATATACTGATACATCTTTATCCCTCCTGGATGAATCATAAATTTTGATCGATGACATTCTTTAAGGACCTCCATCCTTAGGCTTTCTACATTAAGGAATACAATCGTCCCTTCTTTCCCAACCACCCTCTTTGGTCAAGACTAAGATCCTTCAAGTCATCAATCTCAGTTTCGGCCTCTAGCCATCTAATTTTATCAGCTAACACTAGATCATCCTTCTTTTTAGATGCAATCTTTTCGATTAATCTCGGTCGAACTTCCAAGCAGGATAACATGACAGTGCTCTGACTATAACTACTAGTCTATCTTAACTGCACACCACAAGTAGTCAAAGCCTCTAGGTCCTTCCACTTTGATAACATAGCTAACACCACATTCTGATGTTTGGTGCTAAGTGCATCCACTACTTTATTTCCCTTTCCAGGTGTATACTCTATACCAAAGTCATAAGCTACTAGAATCTCCAACCATCTCTGCTGCCTGAAATTCAACTACTTTTGAGAGAATTAATACCTTAAGGACTTATGATCTGTGTATAACTCGAATCTCTCCCCTAAGAGAAATTGTCTCCATACTTTCGATGCGAAGATCACCGCAGCCAACTCTAGATTATGAGTAGGGTATCTCACTTCATGCGGTCTAAGCTGTCATGAAGCGTAGACAATAACTTTACCTTTCTACATCAGTATAGCTCCTAATCCGGTTCCGCATGAATTTGTATACACCACTAATCCCTGATTCCCATCTGGAACTACTAACACAGGCGCATTGGTAAACAAGTGCTTTAAGTTAAGGAATGCTTCCTCATATTTGTCAGACCATATAAACTTCATGTCCTTCTTGGTTAGCTTAGTCAAAGACAATGCTATCTGTAAGTAATCTTTAATAAACCTCCGGTAGTAACCAGCAAGCCTAAGAAAACTTCTGATATCAGTCACTATTTCTGGCCTCTTCTAGTTGTTAACATCTACGATCTTATCTGGATCAACTGAAAAACCCTTCTTTGAAACCACATGACTAAGAAACTTAACTTCTTTCTTCCAGAAATGACACTTTGAAAAATTCGCTTTAGTGGATGCTGCCTCATTGTCTCAAGCACCACTCTAAGATGAAGTTCATGCTTTCTTTTATCCTTAGAATATATTAAGATGTCATCTATGAATAACAATATGAACATATCATCAAATCCTTGAAGAAAGATGGCGCATTCGTTAACCCGAAGGGCATCACTAACCACTTGTACGAACCATACCTAGTCCGAAATATCGTCAACGGAATACTCTCCTCTACCACTCTTAGCTGATGAAAACCTGTCGCGAAATCCAATTAGGAAAATACTCTGGCTCCACTCAACTGATAAAATAAATCATCGATTTTGGAAAAGGATAACTATTCTTGATCATCTTCTCATTCAACTTACGATACTCGATACACATCCTTAACGACCCATCTGTTTTCTTCACGAACACCGCGACTGCTCCCTAAGCCGAATTGCTTGGTCTAATGAAATTCTTTTCTTCTAAATCCACTAGCTGCACCTTCAACTCCTTCATCTCGGTAGGTTTCATCCTACTAGGAGGTTTATTTACAGGTTTTGCTCCTAGCACAATATCTATCTAAAACTCAATGGCTCGCTTCGGTGGTAGTCCTGTGACTGGCTCAAAAACATCTGCAAACTCTTTTGCTACCAACACCCGATTCAACCCTTCTTCTACTTCCATAGCCCCTAACAATGCACAAGCACTCAGATCTGAATTCTCCACTGGGTATATAATTTGGTTATGACTATAAGGGTGTCTTAGCAATATTTCCTTATCTTGGAAAAATATCCTAGCATAATATCTATCTAACCAATCCGTACCCAAAATGATCTCAAAACCTACGAAATCAAAAACATACAAATTGCTTGAAAACTTTTGACCTAACAAATCATGTTCTAACTGGTCACATCTCATCCCTAGAGTTGTTTACCCTCATATTAGACTCACAACCCTTAAGGAAGTCACAAGGTATGAGGGTTTTAGACATATCTTATCTATCAAACACTGAGATATAAATGAATGAGATGGAGTGTTATCAAATAGTACCCTGACCGGTATAGTATGAATCAAAAGCATATCTTCCATCACGTTCTTTTCCTTCTCGGTAGTGGTTGGTCTAGAAGATGATGGCTTCAAGGGAAAAACTTTTCCTTCATCCACTTTAACAGTTCTAGACACTGATCCTTGTAATGCCCAATCTGATCATAGTTGAAGCATTTCACTCCTTTCTTATCTACCGCCTTCTTTCCTTTCCAGTTTGACGTTCATGAGAAAAATGTTCTTTCCTGTCGTACTTGTAGCAAACTACATCAGCCTTCCCTTTATTGGCTGCTCCTCCTTTCCGAGTTCCTTTCTTCTTAAAGAATTTCCTCTTCTTGCCCTGAAAATCATGGGTTTCATCCTGCTTCTCTTTCCCAAAAGCAGAGAGCATCTCTTCTTTCGCGATTGCCATCTCCACTACAACTGTACTTAGATCACGGAGATGTGGCATAGTCGCCCTAGCAATCTTAGGCTTCAACCTTCTAATTAACCTCTCATTTCTTTTAAATGACGGTGTTAAAGGTAGCATATCCATATCTGGACAACTTATCAAACTTTGTAGCATATTAAATCATTGACAGCTCACCTTGCAGTAAGTCCATGGATTTTCTTAGAAATACTGACTTAGCAACTTCAGACAAGAACTTCTCTTCGATTCTCCTTTGGAACTCTGCCGAAGTCAACTCTTCCTCAAGAACTCCTACGGTAGTACCATTCCACCAATAAAGTGATGCTCCCTGCAAGTCTAAAAGCAAGTCTCCTCTTCTGCTCATCCTCTAATCCAAAGTCAGCAAAAATTCTTTCACGGTGCAATAACCATTTTTCTACGTCAACTGCTCCTCTGTTCCAAAAACGCTTCTCACCAAGAATGTTGTAATCCTTGCTCAGTTTGGTATAGTTATTGCCAACTGGGGCCATTGGATTTGCTCCCTCAGCATTCACAACATTTCCCCCAATTACTCATGCAGCTACTCCAGCTTGCATAAGATTGAGGAAGAACATATTCATCATCCCCATATCAATTGGCGCGTTCTCGCACTTACATCGGCATTTCCGTTTGGTTTAGCATTTGCCTATCAACCCCTGTTCCTCCTAGTATTGGGTCGAGCATTTCCATTAGTTGTGGTGCTTCCTCCACCTAGATTTCCTCTTTCGTTTCCTGCCTCCATATCTTCATTTCTGGTACATCTACATACGAGCCTTAGTTTTATACAGAAGCATGGTCTAAGAGAAAAGGGGAATACGTACTTGTGTGTGTGTGTGTGTGTGTATATATATATATATATATAACTAATGCTAGTAGGTTACTATGGCATTATCCCAAACCATAGTCTCATTCTCTAATTCATTAGGTTATGTTTTGAAAATCTTTTACTTTCAAATTTCTTTTAAATTTACATAAAGCTATGCTCTGATACCAACTTGTAACATCCTCCATTTGGAGGCCTAAAACTAACCACTATAGATGTTACAGTCATCTATAGGTATTGTTTTTCAGCGACCAAATAGGTAATGTTAAATACTTTGATATCCCCAAAACACATGGATATGAAAAACTCAATTTTAAAAAAATTTCTCATTCCATTTCAAATTGCATTTCAGATTCATTACATAATCCCAATTCATAAATCACGTTTTGAGAAATATAATTATTACAAATTACACCAAGAGCGACATATGAAGACGCCCCCTTGGTTGATTAGAGTCTAAATATAAGAACCAAAAAAGTTTGTTATTACATCCAATTACACAATGGAATCAAACAGAGAGAAATCCTAATAGTTATCTTACCTCCTGCACGTCTCCAAAAGCTTATTCGTCTAAAGGAGGACTAAAAAGCTTAACTCTCAAACTACTCAAAATCAATTGAGCATCCATGAGTTTAAGGGGGAAACATAAACTTCGAGTCAGAAAAAAGTCTAGTGTGAATAATAACCTACCATCTCGAACCATATATATATATATATATATATATATATATAGTGAGACCAAGCCGCTTTACGGAATGGGTTTTACCCTCACTAATATCCTAATTCAATTCATAATAACCATATACTATACACCTGCATCCACAATTGTTAAAACATAACTTAATAAAATGTGTCACGAAATGAAAAAATGCAATATGCTTTAGCTTTCCCATCCCCATTCACGTGACTATCTGTCTCAAGTTATAGCTTATATGGTCACTATTAACGTATTATCATGGGCTGACTAATAACTGTTCCAAGCTTACAAACTATCTGTCTGATTTCACAGTTTTTATGGGATCACTAAGAACCTAATAGTGTCTACCAACAACATCATCTGATCATAGTATTCATGGCATCACCATGAACCCGTTGGATCCTCCAATAACATCTCTCATGTCATAGTTTTCATGGGCTGACTATGAACCTATTGATCTCTATCAGCAACCTGTCACGGACATAGTTTCCATGCAATCACTAAGAACCTGATGGCCCCAACCAATGACAATTTCCATAAGATAGTTTTGATGGGCTTACTAAGAACCTGTCAAAGCCAATAATCTTTTGATCAGTCTTAGGCATCCTATATTCTGGTTTGTCTGACATCATAAATGCAATTCTACTCACATAGGAGTTAATTCAATGTATATTCACTGCTAGGTCAACCTAGCCTCTTGTTCGGCCCTTAACATCCCAAAATGAAATTATGGATTAATAATGAAGTGAATATAATTACCTAATTATACATGATAACTGATCAAATAACACAACAATACAAACATCCATGGTTTGACTCCTTGTAATCATTTTATAATGAAATATGATTAATACCTTTAACCCACTATCTTTAGCAAGGACATCATCCTCTAAAATTTCAAAGTTAAATGCCATTTCAAATTCTTTTATGCTGCCATGTGTTTACTTAAAATTTGAGATTGGGTTCTCAAATTTGAAAACTAAGGCTATATCGTTCGGATCATTGTGACATCATGAGTTACCCTCCGTCACTCTCACTTTTGACATCATAGAGCAATCAAGCCTTCCACCCCTTCCATTTAACTAATGGGTTCGAAACAAGCGGCTATGCCTTTTGTGCCACTTTATTCTAGTGGCAGGATTTTTCAAAATCATAGCTTAAGCAATGTGGAAGACCCCTTCCACTACTTCTTTGAAACCCTGTGTAATGACCTTGTTGACACCATTGATTGGGTGCGGCACAACCCTTCAACCTCCATAGTCAAACATGCATGCAGAAGAATCCTTTCGACACTATCAACTAGTGTGTAACGTACCATATGTAATGGTTGGACTTACTTAAGTATAAAGGTGTGGAAGGTATATTGTCAACATCATTGATTTATGCGGCACACTACTTCCGTTTTCATTACTTAACATACTCACGAAGCATATAAGAGCCGAAGGAACCGTTTCGACACTATCTCATAGTGCAAAAGGTTCTTTCCATGATTGTTGGATCAATTAATGCGACAGTGCACACTTATTAAAGTGTATGTATGTGGAAGGACCCAATCGACACTATTGACTGGTGCGAAAGGACACTTCCACCTTCATACTAGTATATGTTAACTATAGCAACACCCCTATCCCATTAGTTTTCAAAGGGAAGAAAAATTGTATGCTTTCAAAGATAACAATGCTTTCGAAGGCATCACTGCTTTCGAAGGAAAGTGGTGTTGCTGTAATTATCATAAAAACTGATTTTTAACTAAGTAATGTAATTTCTTTTACCTAATCCCTTATGTAGTAAATTTCCTATTTGATAACAAAACCTTCATAATATTCTTTTCTAAATTTGCTACAGCGTGTAATTCCCCAATGCTCCAATATTTAATTAAAATTATTAACTAACCCCTTGTATTTAATTAATCATTAAATACTAATCTCTCTAACTAAATCTGAAACTCACCCATATCTCTTGAGAACAATCTCAAAAATTCACACAAATTCCAAAATGATAATTTCTTTGTCATGTAAAATTTTCCACTCGAAAATAATTAGTTAATTCCTTAAATTCATTAAAACCCGAAATATCCATTAGTTTCACTCAAAAATTCATAATAAGTTATTCATAGCTTAGAATATTATGAAAATTTAAACCCATCTCCAAAATAATGTTCTACACAACATTATCAAAAATCATGGCATATGCAAATCATTTTGCTTGATTTTATCCTTCAAAACCGAACTACATTAGTATATAAAAACCTTGTTTAAATTATAACATGGCACCTAAATCAAAGTATGTCATCATTCATCCAATCATACGGCTTTAAACCTCAAACCCAAATTAAAACATTTAAGATGACTTATATGAGTTGGTTTAGACCATTATTCACCTATTTTGGATAAGGAACTCGAGATTTGTTCTACACTTTAATCTTCTTAGCTTGAATCTTAGCCTCTAATTGATTTTGAACTCCTCTTCTCCTAAGGTTATGGCCAACCTTTTTTTATATTTTTTGTAAGTATGTAATTGATGGTGAGAAAGTAGTAAGGGGTTTTAGGGGTTATAGGGTTCTCGTATTCCCACATTGTCCTTGCCTTAGTCTCTTGAGTATTAATAACTTATAAATCATTCTTATAGGTTCATTTTGTTAAGGCATGACCTTAATCAGTTTTCAAATCTCAATTCCATTATCACTCTAGTCTCTACATTATTCTATTTAATTTATCTAATTAAATCATCTGAATAATGCTATTTAAAATTAGGGGTGTTACATGTATCAAGAGAAGAGAAGGGTGGAGATGAGGCCTAAGGAAGAATATAAAAAGAAGTTCACCCCATACACTAAAGGCAATAAGGGAGCGCCGAAGGGGAAGGGTGCTGTTGCTAATACTGAAATTGCCATTGCGGATGTAGTCTGCTTGAACTATCGATATAAGGAACATTATGCTTCGAGGTGCCCTCTGCCTAAGAATGTTACAAGGGTGAAGTGCTTCAAGTGTGATAAGATGGGGCATTTAAAGAAGGACTGCCCAAAGCTTAAAGCATAGGTACATGCTTTGGAGGGACGAAGTGAAGGACCATCTACAGAGGCGAGAGGCAAAAGGAAAATCTTAGAAGGTATGGCTTTGATTTCTGGTGTTTCTGTTAGAGTACCGTTTTACACTAGAGCTACACATTCTTTTATAATTAAGACTTGGGTTAGAAGTCACTTATTTAGTCACACCCATAAGCGAAGCAAATCCGATAGGAGGGTATGCCACTCTCTGATCTAGATGCACTAACCAAGATGTTAGTTAGGTAGGTGTAAGTTTTGCGATCCCTACGTGTTTGAATTCATAGGCTTCGAAGTTATTTTAGGGATGGACTGGTTGGAAGGTATGGTGCTAGGTTGCACTTGCCGAGAGGATAACCACTCTAAGTCATTATAACCAAAAAGGTAGAGTGTATGTAATTTTGGAAGAATATGGAATAGTGCACAGAAGTGATTAATATGTGTTAGCTTCAGAGGTAGAGGAGATGGGAGTAGTTCGTGTAATAAAGGAGTTCAAGGAGGTGTTTGAACCAGTTTCAGGGTTGCCATCCTATAGAGCGGTAGAGTTCCACATTGACCTACTACTTGGGAATGAACCATTTAGTCAACCTCCTAGTAGAATTCTTTGAGAGAGATGGAGGATCTGAGGAAGCAATTGGTAGAGGTAGAAGGGAAGAGCTTCATAAGACCAAGCAGCTCACTATGGCATTGCGACTATGTATATAATATCTAAAGCTGAATCAGAGGACTCTAAATAATGGATATCCTTTGCTCGAAATAGACGACCTTTTTGATCAGTTGAGTAGAGCTAAGATGTTTTCATAGTTAGACTTGGCTACGTAGTTCCATCAACTGAGAGTTGCAAAGGAAATAATTCCTTTGACTGCAATTAGGACTAGGTATGGTTCTTATGAGTGGTTAGTTATGCCATTTGGGTCAACCAATGCGTTTGCATTCTTTATAGACATGATGAATAGGATCTTCCAAGATAAGTTGGACAGATATGTGTTGGTGTTCATAGATGATATATTAGTGTACTCTAAGGATGAATAGGAGCATGCAGTTCACCTAATGCTTGTGCTGGAGACTTAGAGACAACATAAGTTGAAGGTGAAATTTTTTAAGTGTCCTTTTTGGAGAAGGGAAGTGAAGTTCATATGCCATGTAATTTCGAAAGAAGGATTAGTGGTTGATCCAAAAATGGTGGAGGCAGTAATTAGTGGAAGAAACCTGAGACTTTGACTGAGGTGCGAAGTTTCCTAGGATTTTCTAGTTATTATAGGAGATTCATCATGGATTTCTCTCATATAGCTGCGCCGATGGCTAGGCTGGCTAGAAAGGGAGAGCAGTTTGTTTGGGCATAGAATTATGAGAAGGCATTCTAGGAACTGAAGCATTAATTGACAAACATGTTTGTGTTAGTAATATCTGAAGAAAATGATGGTATGATTGTGTATACAGATGCATCAAGATTAGGGTTAGGTGTAGTATTGATGTAGAAGGGTAAAGTAATTACTTATGCATCTAAGTAGTTACGACCCATGAAGTTAGGTATCCAATGCATGATTTGGAGTTGGTCATAGTAGTCTTCGCATTGAATATTTGGAGACATTATCGTATACTGATAATAAGTACTTGAGGTATTTGTTCTCTCAGAAGGAGCTGAACATGAGGTAGCATATATGATTAGACTTTCTAGCATCGTATGATTTTGGGATAGAGTATACCCCAGGAAAAGGGAACAAAGTAGTTGATGCCTTAAGTTGAAGAGGCAAAATTGAATTTTGGCAATGTTAAAAGAACGGACTGTTAGAAATGTTTCCTGTGTGTAATGTGCAATATCGGGCTAGTGTAGGATCAAGCAGCACAAAAAGGACATTAGCATTTTTAAAAGTTAGACTTACTCTGGTAGAAAGGATAGTTAAAATGCAAAAGAATGATAAGTTCTCCACAGACACGGTGAGGTGTTTGGACTCAAGAGTCGAGGAAGTAGAACTGTAGTAGTTCGGCGTGGATAAGAAAGGAGTATTGTGGAAGAATGGCAGGTTGCATCGAGTACTGGAGAACTGCGAAAGGAAATATTGGACGAATGTCATCATTTAAAGCTTGCTATACATCCTAGAGGTACGAATATGCACTGAGATATGAAGAGGAGTATCTTCTGGGAAGGAATGGAGAAAGATGTAAGAGATTATGTGAGAAGATATCTTACATGTTAGCAAGTGAAGGCAAAACATCATAACCTAAGTGGGGGTCCTATAGCCTTTAGAAGTTCCAGTGTGGAAATTATATTCAGTATCTATGGACTTCATATATAGATTGCTAAGGATGGGGACAGGGAATGAAGCCATATGGGTCGTAGTCGATAGTCTAACTAAGTGTGCTCATTTCATTCCAGTGAAGGCTAAGAGAACTATGCCGAAGTTAATAGAAATATACATGAAGATAATATCGAGATTGCACAGGGTGCCAAGAACCATTATTAGTTTCGAGATTTTCTATTCAAAAATGAATTTTTGAGAAGTTTACATAAGGTATTAGGTACAGAACTGCACATGAGTACTGCGTGCTATATAAAAATAGATGGGCAGACTGAGAGGGTAAATAAGGTCTTAGAAACTTTGTAAGAGCATGTATTTAGACTTTGGTGGATCTTTGAAAGATTATCTACATCTAGTAGAGTCCTCATATAATAACAGCTATTAGAGAAGTATTGGGATGACTCCGTTTGAGACTTTGTATGGATGGCCATATAAGTCACCTACATGTTGGTTGGAAGCAGGAGATATGATTATGTTAGGACCAAATGTGGCGAAGGATGCTACGGAGAAGGTAGAGCTAATAAAAGCAAGGATGGAAGTAGTGCAATCTAGGCAAAAGAGTTACGCCAACACAAGGAGAAAGGAACCGGAGTTCATAGTAGGCGATCAGGTGCTCATGAAGGTTTCTCCGATGAGAGGCGTGGTGTGTTTTGAGGAAGTTAGGAAGTTGCATCTAGATATATAGGACCGTTTTCGATCGTAGGAAGAACTTGTAAGTTGGCATCTATAGTGGATCCGCCTAGTGTTTCTACAGGGGTTCATAATGTGTTTTACATATCATGTTTACGAAAATGCATTAGTTACCCGAGAGCAATAGTTAATCAAAGGGTATTAGAAGACTTGGTTATCAAATCGAACATGACTTATGTTCGCAGATCGGCTCGAATAATGGATCGGGACGATAAGCGGCTTCGAAATAAGGTAGTGAAGCTAGTATGCGTTCATTGGAGCATAGATCGGGAGGACTACACATGAAAAACAGAGAATAAGATTAAGGTGACCTATCAAGAGTTATTTGTCACAAATTATCTCATATGCTATGTCTCGAGTTATGTTGATATTGACCTTATATATATATATATATATATGTATGTATGTATGTATGTATATGATATTGTGGTTATTTGTTGCATTAGTAGGAAGTACCAATACATTTTATGTATGCATGGATTGAAATTCATGGGGATGGTTACGGTAAGCATAAAGGAAATGACTATTCTCTAGTTGAACTTAACTGATTTTTAGGGCGGAATTCTTTGAGGAGAAGAGACTGTGATAAACCTAAAATTTTATAGTTAATTAAATAAGCAAGATAAAGGAAATGGCGGGTTAAACAAGAAGGGTACAAGGAAATGAATTAATAGAAGAGGCTATGAGGGCCCAGGCCCAAATTATTGTGGGAAAATATACATTACTCATTTTATTCATTCATTTTATTCTATTCAAACTAAAATAAAAAGCTAGGGAAACTCTTCAACTATGGGAGCATAAGAAGGAAAATAAGGAGAAGATACAAAAACGGAAGCTAGAAGAGACTAAAGAAGACTAAAGCTATACATCTAAAAGATCTATGTGAGTAATACTTAAACCTTCTTATTTTATTCCTTATGTATGCATGGGATCAATTTAGACTTGTAGGTTTTTATGTATGATGGGATTCTTACGGGTTTACATGCAAAAGTATAAAGGGTTAATGAATGTTTTGGGGGAAAGATGTGTATACATAGGATGTTTACATGTGTTTTCCCTACTTTAGTGATTTCAAAACTTATTGAAAATTTTATATGATGTTTAAGACCAGGTTTAGGAAGCGGGTTTACAATTTAAGAGATTCTTAAGCTTATATAATTTTATATGAATTTTTGAAGTTGTATGGCTCGAGACAAATAAAGAACATACCCTAAAAGGGTGAAATAAAGTTAAACTATAGAGGAACAAGGGTTCAGGCAATTTTAGATAATTTATTAGACTATAACAAATAGAGGTAAAATTATCTAAAAAAATGGGTTGGGGTAGATGGGTAATATGTAGAATGCAGTAAAATAAACTCCACGTAGAAATATACCAATAGCGATTGGTAAAATGGGGATAAAATCCAAATTATTTGCTAAAAAGGACATTGCAAATAACAGAAAGTAAAATAAGAACAAAAAGTATGTTGGCATGTGTAAAGGTGTTGTTAGGGACGTCAGAGTTTTTGGGGTATAGTATTGGGGGCAGCAGCTTTATTTTTATAAGTAGTTGTACTGCGCTGAATATGAATGGATCATACTTTGTCAAAGCTTAGAAAGGAATAATTTAACAAGTAAAGTGTGAAGCATACTACGTGGAAGATTCTGCGTTGAAAAGATAAATATATAAGACTTATAAGAGGAACCCAGAGAGAGGCCAAGCCAGAATGGGTGAAGGGATCCTACGTTAGATAAAGGCAAGATGTTAGAAGAGCTATTGTCGTCGGATGGGGACACTCACTCGAATGCACACCTAGGAAAGGTAAGGAGAGGCATTTAACTTTCAGAAACTACGGAGGGTGATGCCGAGTTGTCCTAAATTAAACAAATATTTAAAGACAGAAGGTGGGTTTTGTTGTTGCCTACTGTGATGGTTTTCAAAGTAGTTTCAAAATTAAGTAAATAAATGTAAAAGGACTACACATGGTTGTTCCTTTATGGTCCAAAACTTAACTAACTAAATGGTTAAATACTACAAAGAAGACTAGGTCTATATAGTTCGAACTAAAGAATTAATTTAAAAGGATATTGTAGTTGGCGATTCTAAGCGGTATTAGATAAGAGAAACTTCTAAAGAATGAATTTAAATGATTACCATGTTGTGCGATTCCAAGCAGTATGAGTAAAGAGACAAACCTTAATGAGAGGCTAAGTGAGTTCTGCACAGAAGCGCAATACCAAATAATAAGGTGAGGTATATAAGGATTGCATAGGGAACCACATCAAATACTTTAAGAAAATTCTTTATAGATGAAAGAAGAATTTATAAGGGAAACTAGGTGGATTAGCATAGGGAGCACAATATTTTATACTTAGATTCAAAAACAATCTGAACCAAGGCTTGGGTGGGGTTAGCGCAGGGAGTGAGGTATTTTTAATTTATATTCAAAAAAATCTAAACCAGGATTTGAGTAGGGCCAGTGTAGGAAGCGTAGTATTTTATACTTAGATTCAAAAGCAATCTAAACTAGGACTCAGGTGGAGTTAAGCGCAGGGAGCGGGGTATTTTATACTTAGATTCAGAAACAATCTAAATCAAGACTCAGGTGGGGTTAACGTAGGGTGCATAGTAGTAAAGAAAATCTACTTAAGGAAGCATTTAATTAAATAGGTAAATAAGAAATAATTTACGTCAGAAGTTTAAAGTGTTTCACACATGATTGATTGAATAGTGAAGGAGAGCCTAACCTATGCAGTGCAGATTAGTCTCATTTTATGTTAGTTTTCGGGGATAGTATTATTCTACAAGACTTTATATTCGATCCTTGTTTTTATTATTGTTTTTCTCACAAACTCATGGGTACTTATTTGAGTAAGTTGAGTTTATGGGCTAGGCAGGTTTCGAATAATGGCCGTAGTATAAGGACTGAAGACGAAGCAAGAGGTTCTTTAGCTAATAAAGATTTTGTTTCTGCTGTTTGATGGAGTGCGAGCCACATCTTCATATGTGGACTCGACTCTTTATGATATTATTTCTATTATATTTGAACCCTGTGTGAGCACATGAGTTGGGAAATTTTAACTGAAGCAATTGTCATGAAATTTTAAAAGATTCTGTTATGTAATGAGCAATACGTTAATTTGCTTTGTTTACTTATCTTCGTATTATACTTTATTCACTTTCGTCACCGAAAGATAATTCTGATGATGACTGCAGCATCATCAACGTTCATCTTCATTTTTAGGTGGGGGATGTTACAGTAAATATAGTAAACAGAGACTCTAAGTGTGAAGAATTGTACCTGACACATCCCTGCATCCAATAAGCTAGCACATAACTCAAATATATGTTAAGCTATCATCATATGGTGTATTAGTACTTAGGGTACAAATAATGTGTTAGGGTATCTACACTATGATACCCATCTAATAAGACAACTAACTTAATCGCACATCAATCATGATGAACATGGAAATCACAATAGTCGAATCAATCAAGGTAGTAAACGCATCCATTGTACCCTTTGATGTTCTTGAATAACTCAATTACCCAACTCCAATAGGCTGCAATTGTAAAGTCATAGTTGCTCGATACTCAAAACTCATATCACTCTTAACTCACGACCCCACTTAGCTGACCAGGGATATAGACTACGCAAATGTCTATCTTAAGGATCCATCTCATGGGTGAACTCAAATAACCCCAAGGTATACTCAAACTACATTGAACCATATGAGCACCTAATTCTAGCATATATACCAATAATAGGATAATTTTTTGTCTATTCCATTAGTGTTCACTCAGCACTAGCTCATTCATTATCTCCTTTTATGTTATGGTCACCTCTCTCATGAAGTACCCGACTAAGACCCACTTTGTCGATCCATTGTGGTTAATGTGACGACGACCATACAACTCCGGTGCCTAATATACCTGTAGAGTGTTGTATGGAGGTACCCACCTGATGTTGGACAGTGGCCAAGTATACAAAGTAGTAAAAATCCAATCACAAAACTTGTTGTATATCTCGCAGTGCAGGGATAAAATATAATAATCAATTGTAGTTAAGACGGACAAGACAGTAATATAATCGAATGAACCATAAGTAAGAACATCAGCGTGCATAGTTTCACAAGACTATACAAAACATAAATAATAGAGTTATACATCCCACATTTCCAAATAAAACTCTAACAACTGCCTCTAAGATAAAACAAGTACTAACATAGCTCCATGGTACTGCATAGCAGAATATAAGCAATAATAAGCTCCTAATATAGATGTACGAAAGCATAGCCTCCTATTTGTACTATGTACAGCTCCAAGCGTTATCTAGACCTGTTATCCCCAATCATCTCATTTAAGAGTACCCGATATAATAAGAAGCCAAGCATAAAACCTGAAGTCAGACAACAGTCTGGTGTGAGCAATAAACAATATCTAAACACTATAATACCATATATAGTATAGGACATAGGGTATGAGTAATCATACTAGACCTGTCCCCACATGCAAGGAGTTAGCACATAACATAATATATGCTACACTACTATTATCGTCATATGGGTATACTACACTAAGTATGTTATGGTGTCAGGGTACCTACCTCAAGAATCAGAGAACATCCAAAAGTCACACAATCATAGAATCACAAAAAACAAAAAGTAGACATGCAACGACAACCATCCCCATATCTCATATCATCGTGTTTATCACCAAGGTCTCACATTGCCATGCATCATCACTACGATCATCACCGAAGTCTCACTTCACCATGATCTTCTTCAAGTCTCCTACCACCATGGTTTTCCTAAATTCATGCTCCATTGTGACCTTCCCAAGGTATCTATCACCATGACTTTCCCAAAGTCTCACTTATCCTGAACCTTCCCAAGGTCCTCGTCACCGCGAATTTCCCAAAATCTTCTTTTCCATGACCTTATCAGTTCTTACGGTAAGTGATAACTCTTTTAATGACCTCCCAGGCCGGTGATGCCCCATGCCATATTTGGTTTCAGTGTTCATTTGTATACCTATCCAATAGGTACAAGCCTCCAAGGAAGACTAGGCCATCCCACGGTCCAATATACATAGGTGAGCGTCCTCACATACCCTTGCACCATAGAATCACCCTCATCTAGAATTATTCATGATCTCTCCAACACTTAACATGGCTCAAAATATCGCCTATCCTATCACATCACTCTGCCTTGTTAAACGTACTATTCATCCTTCTTAATCAAGCATTTAATCAAGTCCCATGCATACCCTTCCTACTAGAAGTACTTAATTAAGTACCTCGTGTTGTCGAAAAAGTTCCAAAGTTATCTCAAGTAATCAAAATCACCATATTAGTTGCTATTCAATACCCGCTATTCATCCTGAGTCATTCCGGGGTCGTCCACTTTAATCCCAATAAAACTCAAGAAAAATTTAAAGTTGTAACGACCCGTATTGTACGTATCAAGATATCATAACATATTATTATTTAATTCATATAAGGTCATATGACTCTAAAACTTTGGGAAATAACTACTATGAATATTTTTCCAACCTTAGAATATTTATTAGACATTTTGGACCTAGAAATTCTTGTAAGGCCTATAACTTTTAATAAGGATTGAATTGGGTTCTGAAACCACTTCCATTGGATCAATCTTGAGGTTTTTCTTTTTGTACAATGGTCATAATAGGAAAAGAGACTTACAGTTTAGGAGATATAGTCGATCTAAGTAATATTTGTTGCAAGACAAATTAATTGGTAATTAATTAGGCCCAAAGCGTAGCTCATTAGCTAAATTCAGGAATTATGCCTAATTGGGCTGTATGGACAGATCTCATTCATTTACCTCTTCTCCAAAACAATTCCTAACCTCCATTAGCATTAATTTCATCAATAAGCTTATCTTTTCCTCACTAATCTTAGCTAAATCCATCATAAAAAGTGTAATTAGAGAACATGATCATAATTCTCTCATTTAGGGTGCTTTTGATTCATTCTCCTTGCTGTCAATTTTCATATTTGTATTAAAAGAGGTAATTTGGGTATTAGGTGAGTGGTCCTTAACCTCTCACTATTCTATACTTGTTCACATAGTCAGAATAGGTATTTTTAACATGATTTTGGTCATAAAATGTATTTTATCCTTAATTACATCTTTAAAAGTGATTATGGCTAATATTAAAATATTGGATTTGATTTTAAAGGTACAACCTATTTTGGACCATATTATCATTCTAGTGAAAAGTTAGATCTAGAGTAGGATTTGCATGTTACTCAACTTTGACTTGCTTGAAAATGTTTGGTGAATGCTTATGTATGATATGTATGTTTGGATGAATTGTTTTGATATGGTTTGCCAATGTTTTAATAAATTTAGGAAAAAAGATGATCGATTTGGGAAATATAAAGGCAAAGCAGTCGGAACTGGATCAAATTTAGAAGAGGGGCTCTAGAGAAGGAGAGGAGCCTAAGATTCAAGTTGCTGGTCAATCAGAGTTTAATAGAGTGATCAGTGATGAATGAATGCTCAAGGAAGAAGTAGCATATCTGGTCAGTGTGGAGAAATGCTTTAGGATATAGACTATAAGACTTTGGTGGCAAGCTTCGAGTTAGAGTAAGGAAGGAGTTCTAGGAGGAAAAGTAGAAATTTTGGCTAAGTATGGTGGTCGATATGGATCACTTTTGACTGATATCGAGTTTTTCTTAAAGCATCTGGTTAGAGCTTGGAGCATATGAGCTTAGAGGAATGAAGCAAGGGGTTCTAAACATGTCAAAAAGAAGGGATCGGGGAGGAAATTACTTAGCCAAATTTTGGCTAAGTAGAATTAAAGGGTTTCATATCTGTACCGACCTCTTTTTGTTAGTTTTGAGATGAATTTAAAGGGGCAGGGTCTGTGGAATTTCAAGAAGGGAATACGCAGGCACTGTAGGTCATGATGAAGGTGGTTGTTTGTTCACTTGGGGTTTAATGCCAATGTAGTAGCAAAATGAAGCATGATGGCTTTAGAACTTCCAAGACAGTAACTCGATGGTGAATGGAGTTAGGTACAAATAATGGTGGATCAATGTTGAAAGGAGCCGTGAGAATAATTGTCTGCAAAAGGTGGGCTTTAGGAAGGGTGACCCATGAATTGGATGCTGAATTTTCATATCATGTAAAGAAGGAATGTGGAATGGTTCCTTGAAGATAATGGAAACTTGATGGAGCAAGGAAAGGGCTCAGATACATGTGCTAAGGGATTGCTGATACTCAAAGTATTTTCCATTGTACTCGAAAGCAGGGATATCGTGAGTACGCCCATGGGTATTTTGTTTGGCTACCCTTGATCGGTTGAATAGATCCATGTACCCTGAACCTATTGAATAGGTCTTGAATTAGGTTCAGGTTAAAGGTGAGTGAACTAAAAAACTATGATTTATCCATTAATACATGGTAGAGGAACGGTCATATAAGTTATCATATATCTGTGGCATATTAAGTGATAGTGAGGATTGTTTGATGGATGCAATGCTTGCTTTGGTTGTTATCTCCCATAGTCTATCGCTCTAGGGATGTCACTTGAGATAGGTATTGTGGATAGGGATACCTGGACACCCATCATAGTAATTACTTTGCAGTACACCTTTATGATGTTTGTAGATTAGCATATTATGTCCATTATGTGCTAACTCTTTGGTTGTAGGGACCGGTCGGGTATAGTTTGTATACCCTTGTTCCTTACTATACGACTTTTATAGTATTTTGATATTCATTTATAGCTCACACCAACCTGTTATTTGACTCAAGTTTTTATGTTTTTCTTCTTATTTTCTCGAGCACTCTTAAATGAGTAGACTAGATAACAAGTCTAGGTGGTACGCTATGGTTATGTAAAGGATAAGCTAGATGAAGCTTTCTCGTATTATATATGAATATACTATTGCTTATTCTATTGTGCAACACTGTGGAGCCTAGGCAGTGTTTGTTTTTATGTTGAGACAATGTATTTGAGTTTAATTTCCATTTTTCCCAACTTTATTACTATCATGTTGTATAACCCTGTGAATATGTACTCTGATATTTGGTTCGCCTGGTTATTACTATCTTTCCTGTTTTATATCTATAATGATTATTATATTTTATTCAATTTTCTATGAAATACATAATAGGTTCTGTGATGTTTTATTTCTTTCAACCATTGACCATCATCCTACATCGGTTGAGCACATCAATAACACACTATTTAGTTATATTAAGTGTGATGGTGTAGGCGATCGTCATATTTGATATTAGAGCTTATGTTACATGATTAACCTGAGTTGATACCATGGTCCAATAAAGATAAGGAAGGAGTTATCACCCTAGATTGGATCGAGAGTGTGTGCATATATGCGAGAGAGTTCGTACTTGTTATATATTTTGGTTTTCAAAACTATATGTTGCAGTATATATTGTGTATAAGTCACATGCACACATGAGTACCATTGATGCACTTTTCTTCTATGAGGGATTGATCATTTTTTTATGGATCAAGAATGAGCCAATGTACAAGAAACACTGTGAGGAACTCTGTCTTTAGAGTTGAGGAAGGAGCGGGTTTGGGGCCTGATAACCTAGAATTTCAGGCGATGTTTAATGTAATAACGGAAAACATGTTGCAAAATGCCCAAGTGGCTGCTCTGAAAGTTTCTATTAGTGGTGGTGCTCAAGGGCAGGCGCTCAGAGTCAATTTCACTAAGCTAAATAAGGATTTTTCAAGTCTTGGTCATAACCTATTCCAAGGAAAAAAACCAGCTTTGGAAGTATAGGATTTATTGGATACCTGCGAAAGAGTTTTTGATGACCTTAAATTGGATAATCGATGAAGAGAAGGTCGGTTTCCCGATAGCTACACGGGAGAGCCATGAACTGGTGGAATGCAATTAGAATTGCTACTTCTGTGTATCAGTTTACTTAGGACCACTTCAAAACGTGATTCAAGGAAAAGTTTAGTACAACTGCTCGAAAGTTAGTTATGTTCAGGAAGTTTGCTGAATTAAAGTAGGGAGACATTTCCATCTTCGAGTATGTTATTGAGTTTGATGCCTTATCGAAATATAACATGTCTTTTATTAGCTCTCCGTTGAGGAAGAATGAGAAGTTTCTTATTGGTTTGGATAACTATTTTGGGGAGAAGTGAGTCACATAGATGAGCTATTTGAGAGACTTGTCCAGAAAGCTCTTCGCCATGAGATTTTATCCCCCAAGTCTAAATCGGCTACTATGGTTAAGGAAGAGATAAAACCGTAACAAGTTAGTGGAGGAAAGAAGAAATGGAATGGTAAGAGAAAGTAATTTCAAAGAAATAATGCTCAGAAGAAGGCCAAGTGGGATTTTTTCTATTATAATTGTGGATATAAGGGTAACATGATTAGAGATTGCAAAGATGATGGAAAGAATAAGTGTTATAACTACAACAATTTTGGACAAATGCACAAGTATTACCCAGAACCAATGCAAAATAAGTAGGTAGTGAATGCATATGCTTTGGATGTCATCCGACTTCGTCGAGCGCTCCCTCGACAAAAGAGAAAGGGAAGAGTATCATTATTCAAGGTATGCTTTCTATTTATGGCATTTCCATACCTTTTTAGTTCGATACCACGGCTTTATATTCCATTATATTTAGTGATTTAGAAGGTAGATTAGGATTGAAACCCAAAATAGTTGATTGACTTTTAGTAGTAATGACCCCTATTAGACGATCTACTAGCTCGTGTATCGTTTGTCATGGTTTGGTCTTATCGAGTCGTAGATGCTTTTTGTTTGTGATTACTTTATTTTGAAGTTCATTAGGTTTAGGATTATCATAGGGATAGATTGGCTAAGGAAGTATGCGGCAGTGGTGGATTGCAAGAAGTTGTTAGTGACGATTGGGGCTGTAGAGGGGTGGACTGTAGTGAATGGCGGCTGGCCAGTGGATTGGCTTTTGTTTAGCTTTCCATATCGACCGAGGTTCTACAGAATGAGTTGTCATCTATTCCTATCATCAGAGAGTATCAGACATGTTTGAGGAAGTCACCGGATTACCATCGCATCGAGAGTTGAATTCTGCATAGACTTGGTGAAGTATGTCAGGCCGATAGTTATGCCTTCGAGGCGTATGGCACCTAGAGAGCAAAAGGAGTTGGAGATGCAAATGAATGACCTATTGAAGAGAGGTTTCATTCGTAGGAGCATATCTGAGTAGGGTGCACCAGTAGTATTTGCCAATAAGGCGAATGGCTCTCTTAGGTTGTGTATAGGTTACTTTTAGCTAAATAAGGTAACGGGGAAGAACAAGTATCCCCTCCCACGTATTGATGACTTATTGGATCAGCTTCATGGTGTGAAGGTGTTTTCTCGATAGGGTTTGGCGATGGGTTCTCAACAATCGAGAGTAGAAAAAGTGAGTGTGCTAATCACCGCGTTTCGTATGACCGTCTGTTTTCTGTGAGTGGTTTGTTATGTTGTTCGGGCTAACCAATACTCTGACATACTTTGTTGTTCACATGAACTATGTCTTTAAGGATCAGCTGAATAATTTTATGCTAGTGTTCATGGATGATATTCTAGTATATTCTAGGATAAAAAAGGAACACATGATGCATTTGAGGATCATGCTTGAATTATTGAGGAAACATAGGTTGAAAGCGAAATTTTCGAAGTATTGCTTCTAAAGGATAAAAGTGAGATTTTTAGGTCATGTCATCTCTGGGTAGGTCATTATAGTAGATCCTGCAAAGTTGACAGCGATTCAAGATTGGAATCAGCCTAAGAATACTATTGGTGTGAGGACTTTCCTATATTGGTAGGATAGTTTAGATGTTTGACCTCTCAAAGGTAGCGGTGCCACTAACCAATTTGACGAAGAAGAATCAGACCTTTTTTTTGGGACATAAAGTGTGAGCATGCATTTGTAACTCTGAAGGAAAGGTTGATGAGAGCACTAGTATTGACTATTTCGAGCGATAATGAAGACATGACGGTATATGAAGGCGCTCGTAGTACAGGACTAGGTGCAGTGCTGATGCAGAGGGAAAAGTTGTCGCCTACGCTAGTCGATGGCTAAATCCACATGAGAAGAAGTATTTGACGATGATTTGGAGTTGGTAGCGATAGTTTTTGCTTGGAAGATTTGGAGGCACTTCCTATTAGGAGAGAGCTTTGAGCTATTCACTGATAATAAGTCATTGAAGCACCTTTTCTCTAAGATGGATCTCTACCGTCGTCAACAACAATGGTTTGGAATTCTTAGGTTCCCATGACTTCAACATTTCGTATAGTTCCAGTAAGGGAAATGCAGTTGCTGATGCATTGAGTAGAAGACATGTTAGTTTAAAAGCGATGTTCCTACAATGGAAATACTTGAATTATATCAGTGGTTGTGGCTACAAACCTCATTGCGAGTTAGAGCCAGAGATGTTAGCGAGCTTGACTATTAGACCAACTCTGATTGAGGGGAATAGTACTATTCGGAGGTAAGATGCTAGACTGGCAAAGATAACGAAGATAGAAGGAGGAGTAGAGCATGAAGATATGAAGTAGTATAGACTCGATTGAGATGTTAGGCTCCGTAAGGATGGGGGATTGTCTGTTTTTCGATGTAAATGGATTGCGAGATGAGGTGCTACGAGAGTGTCATCAATTTAGGTTGACTATACATCCCGCTGGTAATAAGGTGTACTATGATATGAACCAGATGTATTATTGGGAAGGGATGAAGAAGAAAGTCGTGACATTCATTTTGAAGTGTAGGAACTGCAACTTGGTGAAGGCAGAGTGGAAGAAGCCAAGTGGGTAGATGTAACCACTCGATGTTCCCAAGTTGAAGTGGGTGCAAGTATTGATGGACTTCATTGATAGATTGTCGAGAACCAGAGGTGGGTACAGTAGCATTTGGCTTATAGCTGATAAATTGAGGAAGAGTGCTTGATTCATAAGTCTAGTAGAACAACATCCAAATTGGCCGAATTGTATGTGAAATGGGTTATTCGATTCCACGGTGTGCCAAAGAGCATTATGAATGATCTATACCCCTTATTCGCCAATGGGTTTTGAAAGAGCTTAAGAGAGGAGTAAGGGACTGTGCTACATCTCAGTACGGCTTATCACCCATAAACTGATGGGCAGACCGAGAGGTTGAATCATAAATTGAAGGATCTATTATGAGCTTGCATTCTCTATTTTGAAGGCTCGTGGGATGATCATTTACATTTGGCAGAGTTTATGTACTACAATACCTATCAGTCTAGTATTGGTATGGCACCGTATGAAGCATTGTATGGTTGACTATGTAAGGTCCTTCTTATCGGTGGGAAGCAGCAAGAAACTGATACTTGCGCTAGATATGATCGGTGTAACGACCGCTCTATACCACCGGCACCTAATAACGCTAATAACCTATAAAGTGCACTGTAGTTGATGCTCGATCGATGTAGGACGATCATAAAGGTTGTAAGGTAAAGTAAAACAATCCAGAACCTATTGTATATTTCATAGCTTATAAAATAAAATATAATAGTAAACATCTCAGATATAAAATAGGCGAGACAAAAATACTGAATGAATCACAGAAATCAGAGTACTGAGAACCTATAAATCGAATACTCCACCACTGATCCATGCAACCATGAATCAAGCCCCTTCACTAAACCATGCAATTCTAAAGTCTAACACAAGCCCATGCTTGAACCAACTTGGATCGATACTGTACCGTATGTACCGATCCCATACATACAATTTTTCATCCTTCCTCACTCGAACCATGCATGCACAAGCGACCTAAAGCACTCCACCATGTAACTCAAAGCAAACATTCCCAACACACAAGCATGACTCAAAGCAAACTCTGATCGATCCTAAGCCTTCGAATCACCACTAATCCATCTTCAACTGACCATAACTTGAGCAAATGAACTCCAAATGGCTTGAAACTTGGAATGTAAACTTGTGAGGCCTTTCCTTGCCGCATTACATTAATCGCACCAAATTTGGGTCAAGTTGCCTTCATGGATCATCAACGATCCATGAATTCATTCCTAATTCTACATTGTCATTCAGTCGGTGTTCTCAACCAATAAACATCATACATTCAAGCAATCATTATATACCCTATATTAATTATACATCCACACACATCAAATAAAGCCTAAATAAAAGCGTAGAAACTAGTTAAACCAAAGGAATAAGGGATATCCACAAGAACATAATTTCATAAATCGTTTTCAAATTGGTTGAAATCAACGTATACGATTAGTTGAGGTTTAAAACATGTTTTAGGATCGTAAAATCATTTTAATACATAATTTTAAAGTGTATATTGACTAACTAGTTAGTAAGAGGTCCTAACCACTCACTTAAATCCAAAGCAAATCTAAAAGTGCACTAATCCCGAAAAGAACAATAATCCCAAGTGATCTCCAATAGAAAATCTTCAAAACCAAGTTCTAATTACACTAATCTCTCCTTAATGACAAGATTTGGCTAATTAAAGTAGGGTTTAGGGTAACTTTTTGGCTTAGAAGTGGTTGATGGAGATTTTTCTTCCTATTTTGGGAAGTATGTAATGATGGAGAGAAATCCCACCTACCTTATCATGATGCTAATCTTGAAATGGACCTTGGGATTAGCCACTAGTCTCCTTAATTATTCATTAAGCTGTTCAAAATCAGGTGAAAATTCAAATAGCCATAACTTCGAAAGGGTAAGTCCATTTTTCTATTATGACGGCACTACGAACAAAAACCATCATCTCGATCTAACGAAAGTGTTTTCAGACCCTAATTTGGCTCCTATCAGAAGTTATAGGGTATTCAAGATTTTATGGGTCAAAATCGTTCGATGAAAATTTTAAGGATGGAAAATGTCACTACTAGTCGTTTCCTAAGTTAAATAACCATACGACCCTAAATAATAATAATACTATTATTTTACGTTTCTACGATACGTAAAATATAGGTCATTACATTCTCCACTCTCCTCTTTAGGAATTTTTCCTTTGAAATCCCAAACAAAAATCAATAAGGTTATCCTGCATATCTAACAACCATGTGCAAGCATAGGCAACCATCACACTTCAACTATGCATACACAACAACAATGAAAAAGGAAACATCCAAGTCTATCCTAGCATGTAGGATACTATACTGAGGTGTACTTCATGATGTCATAAGTGAAAGTAAAAAAGATAAATAAAAAGTCTCACTAAGTAAAAAGCTTTGGATAAGTTGTCCTGATGCTCTCCTCGGTCTTCCAAGTGCAATTGCTTTTGCTTTCATTTCATTGAACCTTCACCAACTTCACCACCTTCCTCCCAAGCTGCTTCAGAACACGTCCGACGATACAAACAGCTCTATGAGGTTTTGAAGCCTCTGGTTCAATCTCGATATCATTTAGTCGATCAAATGGCGTAGTTACGATAGAGTCGTGAACAAACTTTTGCAAGTGAGAAACGTGGAATAGATTGTGCACTCCTTCTATTCTTTGAGGTAAGTCAATTATGTAAGCAAGGTTTCCAACCCACTCTAGTATCGAAAAAGGACTAGTGAATCTTGATGCCAACTTCCCTTTACTACGAAACTGAATTACATTCTTCAATATGGATATCTTGACAAATACCATATCACCGACAAAGAACTCTAGATCTTTACGTCTCTTATCAATGTAGCTCTTTTGTCTATCTTAAGTAGCTTTCATCCATTACCGAATGATCTCGATCTTCTCTGAGGTTTCTCTAATTATACATGGACAAAATTTCAACTTTTCGCTCGCTTCCCATCAGCACGAAGGAGTGTTATAGGTCGGTCATGCCTCATATAGTTCCATATCGATGCTCAAATGATATCTATTGTATGCGAATTCAACGAGATGTAAGTGATCTTCCCATGAGCCTCCAAAGTCGAGTATAGAAGCCTGTAAGAAATCTTCCAAAATATGATTCACTTTCTCACATCGGCCATCCATTTTAGATGATAAGCCGTACTCAGATGCATCTTTGTTCCCAATGCCTTTTGTAAGTTCTTTCGAAAACCACTAGTGAACAACATGTCTTGATCACTCACAATGCTCTTCGACACACTATGGAATCATACTATCCATTTACCATATAATTTGACCAGTTTGACTTCTGTTTTACTTGACTTGATAGATATAAATATGGGACTCTTGGTCTATCAATCGACTAGACCCAAATGCTAACTTGCCCTACTCGAGTCCTCGGTAATCCATCGATGAAATCCAATGATACTTATTCCCACTTATAATATGGAACTTCTAACAGTTGTATTAAACCACTAGGCTTCTTCTACTCTACCTTCACCTACTGGCAGTTCATGAACTTCGAGATGAATGCCCACAATGAATTTCTTCATCCCTTCTGAAAAATAGGTGTACTTCATATCACTGTACATCTTATTGTTGCCGAAAAGGATAGTCAATCTTGAATGATGGCACTCTCATAGCACCCCATCCCTCAAGCCATCCACATCAGGAATAAACAATCTCTAGTCTTTGAGTCTGTACTATCTCAACTCTTCGAATTCCACTCCATATTCGATCTTAGTAATAATCTTAGTTAATCTGGCTTCTTGCCTCTGATTAGTACTGATTTTCTTGATTAGAGTAGGTCCGATGGTTATGCTCGCCAACATCTCTGGCTCTAGCACACATCTTGGTCAGATATCATAATCAGCAATAAACTCTAACTACATCCACACTAGGAACATTGCTCCTAAGCTGGCATGTCTCTTACTCAATGCATCAATAGGTGCATTTCCTTTTCGTGGGGTATATGCAATATCAAATTCATAGGAGGCTTGGAAGTCTTAACATCATTGTTGACAAAGGTTAATATTCTTCAACGAAGGTTAATATTCTTCTATGAAAAGAGGTACTTCGGTGATTTATGGTCAGTGAACAGCTCGAATCTCTCCCCTAAAGGATAGTGTCTCCAAATCTTCAGCACAAATACGATCGTTGCTAACTCGAAAACATGGGTCGGTTATTTCTTCTCATTTGGCTTTAGTTGTCAACTAGCATATGCACCAACCCTGCCTCTTTGCATCAGTATCGCCCCCAATTTAGTACCACAAGCATCAGTGTATGCCGTCATCTCTTCATTCCGGCTTGGAATGATCAATACTGGTGTGCTTGTCAACTTTTCTTTCAAACTCACGAATGCATGATCAAATATCATATCCTAAGTAGAAGTCGGATTCTTTTTCATCAACTCGCTATAATAAAAATTAGATTTAGTAGCATTTAAAAACACAACCATAACTTATAGTAGCATTTTAGAGAACATCGTTATACGACATGCAACGAAAGATCCAAGACTTTCCATTATGTTTTTCATAAATGCTTCCTAAAAGAAACATATTGCAGCATTCTGCAAACATGACCGTTACACCCTTATTTCTACAAAGTGTAAATTACAACCATTTGGGAAGAAAGTTCTTTGGCTTTCAATTCCAAGACTCATTTTTCAATTTCCAACAAGAGCTTAAACACAAGAATCAATAGCCAAGAGAAAGTGATCAAAAAGCAAGAGTACAAATGTCAACCAAGAATCATGATCACTGTCCAACTAGGAAAACAAGCTTATATAAGAGTAGCACTGCCAAGCCAAAGGCATTTCAATAAGGATCAACAATCAATAATAAACGGCTTGGTTAGCTCCAAACTAAGATCAACGCTCAAATAGATGAAACAAACAAAAGAATATATGTATGTACGTATGTATTTACATATATATAAGCATCACATCAGAAATCCACGTCAAAATGCACTCAACTAGATAACGACAAGCGTTCAAACCTATACCGCACGTGGAAAGCTTGGTCATCAACCCAAAGAGAAGGCTTCCATCAATGGCGCCATGGCATATTGGCTATAAATAGGCAGCAATACCAAGGCATAAGGGATCTTTTTAGAAGGAGGTACAAGAAGCATTGATATAAAGTTAGATAGTACTTTCCTATATTAGAGCTCTGTTCAAAACTCATTAATGGTGGAAACACTTAGATTCAATGATAAGCATGTTGGCTATATAAGAGTAACTAAATAAGTAAAGGACAATGGATGTGGGGACTTTTAGCATAAACCACTATAAAAGTCTTGGTGTTATCGACTTTTCACATTTTACTATCTTTGCATATACTATTGTTACTCTACGATTCAACATCTCGGACTCAAGACATAGTTACGTCACATCTCGGTAATGTCTTTTCTGGGTCCAATATTCCATTCATCTTTCAGAGACATACCTTTCGACCTCGGGGTGTTGATGTTGACGAAATTTCACATAAACATTTCTGGCGCTAGGAGGGGCCTCGAACCTCCATCATTTATTCCCTGTTGGAAAATGTAGTAACATCGTCCCTCTAACCATTACTAACTTTGAGAATGGGAAACTGACCTTGGAATTACCTCTTAACCTTCACATCTAACTCATCGAAGAAGACAATAATGAAAGATTGGTCACCATCATGTCAGTGAAAGAGAATGGTAACGATTAGAACCTGTTTATGAACTTCAAACTTCTCAGATCAGACAGCATTAGAATATCTCCAAGAATCACTGCATGAATCACCCAGCTCCAAAAGATTGTTAAGGCACTGAATAGTGAAGTTAGGGATCTTTCCATCGAATTATTGAAATATGGTCTAGTTCTTTCCAACAAGAGAACCCTTTCGGTTACCCTAGATGATGAGTTTCAGAAGAAGTTGAAGCATGATAAAGATCATACCCCACTCAGTTAAAGCCTGTCTCCGATATTCATGGAAGCTCGTGATGACGTCTTTTACCCAAATTACCCCTCATTGAAGAAAGAAGACCCAAAGAGTGAGAAGTATTACTCTTACCACTTGATGAATGGGAATGAAATAGAAAAATGATGAAAGATCTCTTATGCAATCGAAAAATTCATACAAAAAGGGAATTTAACTAAATTTATTAAACATTAGATTAAATAACATGTTTTAAGAATTATTCACTTCATTTTGTATTTACAATTCCAATAGAACTCCACGTAGCCCTTGTCAAATGAATGCATAAGGTGTTTCTTTTTACAAGGATAAAGTTGCAAAAAGAATTCTTTTCATAAGTTGAATTTCCACAAACAAATAAAGGACCCCAGTTCCATTGAAGTGCTTATTTCGATTATAACCTCGAAAGTTTCAACTCTAAGAGAGGCACCTCTTAGTCTCGGATCTTCAATACCTTAATCAGTGGGTCTCGCTACATCCTTCTTTGACATAACCCTATCTCAGTTTCCAACTCTAGTCGAATATTTAAGTTTTAATATCCATAGTATCTCTTTTGTTATGTTTTCTCTCCTTAAGAACTTTCACATACCAAGCTTGTATTTAGAATTGAAGGACTGAAACTCTTCTATTTATCTGACGAGATCAATGAAGAATTTCACCTTTTCTAAATCTACAATAATAATCACCTTTTCCAAACTTTGATCAAACTTTCTATTAAACAATATGATTTATAGAATCCAAAAATCTTTTACAAAATAGTTCGAAAGAACCTTTTTTAAAAAATGTACGTATGAATGTGCGTGTGTATTCCCTTTACCAAATTAAAACTAGCATTAGGCATGACCAATTAACTTAAAATAGTGGTAGATGACCAACACTAGCCAAAAAGTGGATGTAGATAGCGGACACCAGCCAAAAGAGGTTGTAGATTGGGGCCTAATGATAAGTTAGTTGACCTCGCCATAAGAGCACCCTCATAGTGATACACAAGAAAGTGGATCACCTAGGTTTAAAAAGACATCGAAAGGTATAATGCATGCTAATAGTGAGTCATGGTCAAAAGGAACCATGCATTGGGTAATTTCCCAATTAGATGAGAGTGTTGGGTAGATTTCCTATAATAGTGAGCTATGATCGAGTAGTATCATGCATTGGGTAGATTTCCAATTAGATTAGAATGTTGGATAGTTCCCTAATTAGTTGAATGTTGATTAGATTCCCAATTAGGTTAGAATATTGGATAGATTCCCAATTAGATTATAATGTTAGGCGGATTCCCAATCAAATTAAGATGTTGGGTAGATTCCTAGTCATAGTGAGCCACGATCAAGAAGCATCATGCACGAGTTCAAAATTAGATGGATAAGATTGGAATCCAAGGGAAAAGTTCTCAAGGCCAAGGAATCTGGCAGATTCATGATAAATTATTTTCAATCGCGTCACTAGGCTGACTCCGTACGAGAATCCATCAAATTAAACTCAATTGGGTCTGAGGTATAGTTTTGAAAATGATACGACAGTGGCAAGCGATAATCCACAAATTGAACATTCTATGACATGCTTGAGCAAAGTGACAACCAAATAAGTAAAATTGCTTTATATATTGTTCATTTATGAAGATGTACAAGGAATAGGACAAAAAGAACGCCAAATTTGATAAAGTAATGATATTACAAAACTGGATTACAAAACCATGAGCATCAGGGGATGAGAATATAAAAACAAAAGGAATGGATCCCTCCTAACGAGGCAAGCCGATATGATATGTTGGAACTCTCTAAAACAATCTCAGTATTCACGATATCTTTAGGAGCATGTTAGCAATATCATCCTTAGCCTCCTTTCCTTTGTTTATTCAAAAGGAATTGCAACACCATCTCCCAAGACCAGATATTGATTCAAGGCTTGCTCTTCTCCAAGATAATCTAGCTCTTATTTTTTAAACCTAGCTTCAACTCAAGGAAATTACTCTTAATCTCAAAAGCTTAAATGGTTACTTTCAACTTTTAGAGCTCAACTACCTTGTCCTCATAAGATTGGTAAAGAAAATCATCATCTCGCTAAGTTTTTGGACATTTCAAGTAGGATACTCCCTAAGGAACATCGAATTAAAATTATTAGAGTTAAAAGACGGTAAATAACGAAGAACTACATATCGGCTACAATAACAACCCAAAATTTAACCCGCAATAATTAATTGGTTAATTAATTAAATAATAAAATAAGTTTGTGAAATTATCAGAATTGAGCCATGGGAGTTGCACCATTATGTCCGTGGTAAATTTCCATATATAGAACATTAGAAACTGAGCTAATATGACAAAGTTATAAAATAAATTAAAGCAGAATATATATATACACATGTCGAACAGCCGGTCGACTTGGGCAAGGTGGGTTGATCGCCTGGTCGACCCACCTTGCTTATTGGCGAGCGACCGAACTTTCGTTCGTTCGAACGATTTGGTGATGAGTAAACATGTCATTTGCATCCTTTACTTCAATCTGGTCCTTCTAATGTTGCATCCAATGGCTCTTATTCAACCTATGACGTGGTTGCATTCCATTCAATCTTTAAATCCGATGGTCTGAGATCCACTTCTACACCTATAAATAGACCTCTAGACCTAACACTTTTTATCATTCTAGATTTTTCTCCAATTGGATTCACCTTTCTAGGAAGGACCCTAAACAGAATAATTTTTCCAAAGGAGAAAATCGTTATAAATTAAATTATTTTACAACTCCAAGTAGATCCGGGAAGATCAAAGAAAAAGCTTAGGACCGGAGGTGTGTGATTGTAATTATTTTAAGATTTCTTTAAGTAATTTAAAACAATAGGGTTTCCAATAGTTGTAGTTTTACTACGATTTTTAGAATAGAATTTTTAGTAGTTTATTTATGGTTTTTAGAATTATTTTTAGTCTATTTCCTTTCAGCTATTCTTTTCAGTAATTTTGGTTCATTTCTTTTAAGCATAGTCTTATTGATTCACAGTATTAAGTTTATTTACTGTTATTTGCATGTTTTTTTCGATGTTTCGGATTTTATGCAAGCGTCTATTCTCTTCATCCTCTTTTTTTCTTCGCATATGGATTAGAAAAAATTAAAACGCTAATATGGATTGTATAGGTAAGAATATTAAATGAAGAAAATAAGATCTAAATTATAAAGCCTCAATAAATAATGTGATTGGACTGTAATAAATAATGGAGTTGAACTGATTTGGACTAATTAAAGGTAAATTGGCATAGTTATAACTTATAATTATAACTAAATAGAGTAAAAGATGAAAAAAAGCTTATTTTTGCACTTAGACCTGGGGTTAAATAATAAGCTTTATTATAACGTAGGTCATAATAAGAAAGGGAGCAAATGAGGCTTATTTTAAGACTTAGGATAAATTAATATGAAAAGATAGTGGGGGTAATTCATAAAGGCTTATTTTAAATAATTTATCTAAGTTAATAAGAAAAGATGGAAGTAGGACCTATACCAAATAGCAATCCCTAGGGCACGCTTATGCTAAGAATGGTAGTAACTGGTCAAATAGAAGTCCAAATCATGGGAGATTTAGATAAAGGGGCGCAACTAGATATTGTTTGGATGAAGGGCCAGTACCAACAACATTTACCCTATAGATTCTATAGACACACGGTGATCTCATGTTAGCTTGAAGTGGGATGAGTGGCACACTTATGCTGAATGTTGAGGTAATAAGAAGACCTAATAGGTCGAGCAAAAGGTAGCATGGACATGGTGGCCGTTACGTGTGCGACTTCCATTCGGATGCTCAGTAATAACTATGAGTTCCAAGTGCTTAGTGTGGGTGTCTTCCGTAGACACCATTGCCTTCTGTGTAGGGGCTATATATGTCGTCTAGGCCATAGTAACATTTTGTGTAGTGGGTTATATAGTAGTTGGTTCACCGAAAGGTACTATAGAGTAGCAGGCCGACCATAAAGGGTAGAATAGGGGTCACATCCTAATTACAAGATTAGGATTTCAACCTAATCAAAAGCAGAAATCTAGGACAAATGCAAGCAATCCAAAGTTAACCTATCTTATAAATTGAGCAATATTTAATCGTACTCATTTTAAGTTTATCTCTTCCCTATTTCCGTTATTATCCTTATTTAAGCTAGAACTATTGTAGAACCTATTACTTTTATCTTACTTAAAGACTCTAGTAATTACTATCATTCAGCAGACTTTTAGTCTGACATACTCCTCTGTTTTCCCTTTCCCCCCTTAGCCAATCAGGGAAGAAGTCAGTAGGTTGCTGCAGCTTAGAGTTCTGAAGGAGGATATTTCTTCTATGTATTTCTTTTCTTTTAGATTTTATTCTTTCTTTATACTAGCTTATTTTGTGAGATATTATGTACTATGATTTTGAGACTACAAGTTTTTATTTCATGATACATAATGGATTTTTAGATATGTATGTGGCATTTGGTATTTGACTTATTTATGAAGCTTTGTTTTAGTTAAGTTATTACTCCAAGTTTCCAGCGTTTTTATCTATATTTGTCTTGTGAATTTTAGTCTCTGTTAGTTTCAGTAATACCTACAATGCACCACGCCTTTGAATGTGTCCTTTTGGGCATATTAATGGGTGTAGGGTGTTTCACTTGGTGTCAACGCCTAAGGTTAGAGGATTCCAAAAAACGTAAAGTGTTTTTCTTCTTCAAAATAACTTGTTTTTAAAGTAGTTTTTAGAAATGAATTTTTGTAAATAAAATGAGAAAAATAAAGTTCGGAGCATTATTTTGTTTATTTGGATATAAGTATGGGATTAAATATTGACTGGATACGTATTTGGTTTAAATAAATTAAAATACTGGGTATTTATTAGTTTGGAGCTAATAAATTAATTAGGTGATGCATTACAATGTTAAATTGTTGAAATAAATCTAAATTAATGGAAATAAAGTTTTAAAAACTTTATTTTGAGAATTGGAAGTAAAAATAATCAATTTGTAATATTATTTGGGTAAAAGTAATAATATTGGAAATTAATGCCAATACTGACCATTTGTTGATTTTAAAAAGGGGGAAATGAAGTAAAATTATATTTTACAAATATAAGGTGTGAAGTATTGCTTAGAAATTAAATTTTGATGTTTATATAATGTTAGAATGGTTCATTGTAATTTATTTGACAAGGAAACAATCTTTGAATAAGTTATTGTAGTAAAAATAGTGTTTTTGTGATAAAATAATGTAAATTGTGTGATATTGTTAAAAATAAGGTTTTCTTGTTAAAAATATCTTTTTATAATTAAAATAAATTTTATTTTGTTACAATAACAATTTTATTACTACACAAATATGACGTAAACATTTCATTGATTTTAAATTGAAGAAAATGTAAACTTAGTGTTAAAATAGGCTAATATATGTACATAGCATCTTTATTTCACTAAGTATATTTACACTTGGGCCTATTTGGGTATGAATTGATCCATTAGCTTATTCTCTAGAGGCTTCTGGCTTGTGAAAATAGTTGTACATAGTTATTTTCTTTTCTTCCTTCTATAAGAAAGTTTACAGTAAATAATAAAGAAAAACAATGGCTGCCTTCTACTAAAAATCAATTTCCACTCCAATTTGCTGCAAATTAAAGAAGAAATCCACCTATTTAAGATTATATAAGGCAATGCAATACCAAAATTTTTCAGCAAAATCTTTGAATCGAGATATAATTGTCTGTCACAATTTTCTTTTGCTGTGCATGTTCCTTTTTCAGCATATACAAGTTCTTAGAGCTCCTTATCTCCACCAAAGATTGTTGTTTCCACTCAAAACTTTGCTAAATCACCAAGGTGAGTATCATATTCAAAAATTCTAACTGAAATAAGTGCTATTGCAAAGAAAACTACTCTATAAAAGCTTTGTATGCGTTTATTATTCTCTGTTAGTTGTTCTTGATTTCTTGTTTCTGGTTGCCACTTTGAGTGGCCATAACTCTTTGATTTCCATTCGAATTGCTACCTAATCTTTTCCGTAGTGTTTTTTGGATGTTAAACCATGCGCACATAAATTTTCATCCATGAATTCCGTCGTTTGATATGTTATATTGGTCCGGGAAAATCAATATGAGGCAGAAAAACACCCAGGAAAAATGTCCGTAGCCTTGGTCGACATGGAGGTTGAACCAGCACCAACCAGGTCGACCTGGAGGTTGACTTTGCAGTCGACCAAACGGTCGACTTGGCAGTCGACTAGGTGGTTGACCTAGCCACTAGGCTAGGTCATCCCCTTTATTGGCCCAGGTGCGTGCGTTGTGGCCTTTTGTTCGTATACCTTTCGTAGCATATTTCGTGACTTTTGCCTTTGAATTACGATCGTTTTGTCATTCGTTTTGATGCAAATTTTGAGATGATTTTGATGATGGTTACAGGCTATGATATCCATCAATGGGTTAGCCAAGTTTTGGTGGAAATCAAAATTTAAAAATTTGAATCAAATTCGATTTGAGTTTGAATATCGATTTAGTGTATTTTCTTCGTATTTTTTCGATTTCAAGCACTATTTCTTCCCAAATTTTTTTGAAAAGTTTCTAAATAGTTTAGTTATTAATCTTTATTATAAAATATATTCAAATTACTCTTAAATTATTAATAAATTATTTTGCAGTATTTTAAATATATTCAAGTAGAATTTTCAATAAAATGTCTTCAAAATGATTTTAGAAAGTTATTTTAAAATCCCATTTTCTCAAGCAAATTATTTTATAAATAATATACATTTTTTTTACAATTTTCAGATGTATGAAAAAGAGAATTAAATGGTTTAGTGAAATACATGGAATGTGACATGTGAGTTTGCTTTATCGGTTAATTCCGGACTTGTACGATCGAAATTATTCTGGGTTATTGATTTCTGAGTTATTTAGCCAATTTATGGCGAGTTTTTAAGGTTATAATTCCTATCCTTAGGAATTATTTAGAAAGGCCAATACTTGACGAATTGTGGTTCGAGAACTCTTATTCTATGAGTATGATCTATGAGAACCCGTTATAGTGTTTTACTTGCAAATGAGATGAGGCGAGTCTGAATTTTCCAAGTTCTGAGATTTTGTGATGATTTCTATTTTCTAATATGGCATTGACTTATGGTTAGTAAACCATTTATTGCGAACTTGTGGTATGGGATGCACGTTAACACTTTTCGGGTTCCTATTTGGGAGTTTATGACACATTCTGAGATTGTCAGTACTATAGACCTTCGGGTCATCAAGATGACGACTTCGATCGTTAGAGATTTACGACTTCGGTCGTTTGGGATTTATGACTTCGGTCGTCAAGGATTTATGACTTCGGTCGTCTGAAAGAGGTGCCCAATACACACACACACACACACATATATATATACTGGCGGGATGGCACGTGCAGCGTCGCTTCGACATGCGAATCCGGGGAATTTTTATGAGTTTTGGTTTTGATTTCACCAATTTGGGATGATGAATTTACTTATAGCATAGAGTTAGAGAAAGTCTAGTACATATGTTGTTTTACGGTGATTTCAGTATTGTGATTATGAACTCTTAGTGAGTTTCATGAGTTTTGATTTGGTGATTTTGTTGATTTAACTTATGGCTTATATGTTGCTTATGTTCGCTTACATTGTATAGCCCTTGAATGTGAAACATCTATACTATGTTAAACCCATTCCTAGGTTAATTATGGACCTTTGAGAAACTTCCACCCTTGGAAGTATAAGTTAAACTGTACTCATATCATTCCTTTATATTCAAAGGAATGCTTCACTTATATGCTTGTATTTCTTCATCTCTTACTAATATCAAGTTCTAGTTAGTCTGACCCGTGTATTCATTACGTGGGTCAGACCGAGTTGCAGATTAGCTTTTGGACCAATTCTAGCTTTACCTTCTGGGCTTCTTCATCGACTTTGGTTATGGCATAGTTTTGTGTAATAATCTTTTGTTTGGGAACCTTATGATGTATATATTCTTTTGTTGGGATGTATGTATGTATATTGTGGTTGAATAACACTTGTTACATGTTGTATTACATTTGGTGTATGTGTATATGTATATTGTCTATGTTGCTGTTATGTGACTTAAGATTGTTTTAATTATTATATTTTATTTCTGAATTGATCCTGTAGCCACCATGGTAGTGTATTAGATAGGAATTAAGTATATTAAATACTTGAGATGAAATGAAAAAAACGAGTACCAAATTCACATACTTAGCTCTTATCTAATGCAAGACTTTGATGGTTACCCTTAACCAGCCCTACTATCCACATCAGGAGACATAGTTACTAAGTAATTCTGTTTATTATTGTGGGTCTCGGGGTGAGGCATCATAGCTTGGTATCAGAGCTGGATTCAGAACAAAAATGTAATAAATACATAGCAATATACACAATTACTATACATCAAGTGTAGTGCAAGTGTAAATATCATCCTCAAATCATAGTTGAACCCAACCTTGTCCTTAATCTTTTGAGTCCTTTGGGAGTATATAGAAAGGAATATGTTTAGGAATGTTAATTTTAAATTTCGTAGTATTCCTTATTTAATGAATTCCAATTGCTAATATCTACCCCTGTGAATAATCCGAGCTTATCTTAACTTTCAAAAAATGGATGGAAGAGGTAGAGGTCGCACTTCGGAGGCAGGACCGTCTAGTGGTTCTCGCCCTGAAGGAGTTTATATTTCGACCAAACAGATTCTTAAGCTTCTTACGAGCACTCAGCCTCCAACTCCTACTCATCCCTCTCCTTTGTGCAAATCTGCATTTGCACGTATGTGTAGCGACTTCATCCATCTCGGAGGAAAGCCATTCAAAGGATCTGAGACAGTTTTACATGTTCAGGCTTGGCTCCAAACATGCGAGTGCATCTTCACTCGCATGAAGATTTCTGATCATCATCAAGTTCTTGTGGCGTCGAATATGCTACAAGAACGGGCTTTAGACTGGTATGAACTTCTTATAGCAGAGATGGATGAGTCCACCCTTACATGGCGGCATTTCTGATATCATTTTGAGCTTAATTTTATGCAAGAATCCAAGAAGACTTTCCTTCCCCGTCGCTTCCTAGAGATGAAGCAGGGCAAATCCTCTATGTTAGATTATGTATCCTCCTTCGAGTCTCTATCGAAGTATGGGCTCGAGTTCATTAGTACCCCATACAAGAAGAATCTTAAGTTTGTATCTGGACTTAAGAATTATTTGGAGAAGTCTCTCATGCTTCAGCTTAAGCTCTCCTTTGAGGAGCTTGTGGATTCGGAGCTTCACCTTGAAGCCGTCGAAAAAGAAAGGGATAATAGTGACGAGGCCGAGGTTCGAATGAAACCAAATAAGAAGAAATTTCCCTTTCAGAGATCCTAATCATTTCCTTCTAAGAAGAAGAAGAAGCAAGGCAATTCTGGTTCTCATTCCGATGCAGCGCCTCCATCAGCTAGAGTGTTGGCTTGCTGCAATTGTGGTTCTAGGGACCATCTAGCTAGAGAATGTCCTTAAACCCCTAAGTGCCATTATTGCAAGAAGGAAGGACGTATAGTTTCTACATGTCCCAAGAAGGGGAAGAGTTCAGGTTCGGGGAATCTAAATGTGGTGAAGGCTTCTGGTAGCGCATCTCTGTCTCAAGATATATCTCCTATCATTTAGAAAGGTTCTATTACTTTCATGACCATTCGATTGGAATCCTCTTCAATACGGGTGTTTGACATTTATCCATATTGGAGAAACTAGTAATGATATTAGATGTTCGAGTCTTGTTGCTTATTTGAGGATTGCGAATCCTTTTTAGGGGATTCACAATACTTGACATGAGAATTTTGGGATTTGTTCCTTGTAGCTTATCTTTGCACGTGTATTAACATGCTATTTTCTATCTTGAGTTTGGAGTAATTTGAGAGGGAGTGGCTTGCATTTTGTCAAGCCACATTCTATGATTTGAAGGGTCCTATAGTTAGGTATCCTAATTCAGTTGGTTGGTTAATTCTTGTCTTTGGAATATTTATTATGATTTCGAAGTGCCTATATTCACTCTTGAGTATCGAGATGTTGATGATATATCTCGAATTCCCATCATTGTGACTCTATTGATTTTTGTAAGTCCATTCGAGTATAACACCCAATCGGGCAATCAAATATTGTATTGACCTCATTCCCGGTTCTTAGCCTTTCGGTCATCCTTCCACGAGGATGCCCACTAAGGAAATGATGTGATCCTTGGAATTTAATTGACATTTCCATTCTTACCTCTTTTGAGATAACCTTTTGGATACTCATTTATATGCTTAGTAATATTACATCACCCGAAGTAATGATCTGTTGTTTGTGTTCTTCTTCTCATTCGAGAAGAAATTTTACCCTTACAATTATATCTCGCTGATTTCTTATTCGACCTATGTGTGGTAATAAGGTCTTCCTTTAGTTTGGCCCCATTCCGATTCTTATTAGCTATGAGTTGCGGAGGATAGTGTTCTTTTACTGCATTCCGCACTCGTTATGAGTTTCTGAGTAGTTCGTATTACCATTAGGAATAACGAATACTCCAATCTATTCCCTCAATCTTATGAATCGAGAATATTCAGGGAACATCTTGATGAGGCACCTTTTGTGTTTTTGATTTTGGGTATATGTAATGAATTGTGTTTTCAAATTTTTCAAAAATTGAAGACATATTTCTAAGAGGAATTGGATTTGGTTTTGGGGATAAATAAAGAATATTTTGAGAACTAAATATGAGATGCTTCTTTTATAGAAGTTGATTTTTGTGTTGGGTTTTCCATCAAGTGCTTTAAGAATTCTGGTCGATACGCTTAATCAACGTTATCTACAGGAATTTCCTAAATGTCGTGATGAGACAATCAGACACGATAAATTGAGTTTTAATGAGACTAAATTTGGAAATAAATTAAAAAGATGTGTGAATTAAATTTTATTCTGGTTGACATATGCAGCCATTGAACCATAGTTGGATTGGATGAGTGGCGAGGTAGTTTTGATCATTTGGTCAAAAATGCAGCCAATTGATAGGGTTATTTATTATAAATCAATGTCGAGGCATTGCCATTATGATAATTGAAACATATGAGTTTGAATATAGTTATGTTTTATTGTTGAAATGATGAGATAATACTTTGTTTATATAATAAATGTTTGTTGAATATTTTAAAATAAGTTACATGTTAAAGATGGAGCTTTTTATGAGAATTTGGGTATATGAAAATAAAGAGTAGTAAATTTTAAAATTTTATCTTAAGAATTGTTGAAAAGAAATTATAAAAATTCTTTCAAAAATTTAGTTTCAGATTAAAAAGGGGAATATGATTTTGAAATTATTTGTCATTTTATAAGAACTATATGAAGGAGTTTGGAAAATTTTCAAGTGTTGAAAATTGAGATTTTGAATTTAAAGGCAATGAGTTTTGGAACTTTCAGAAGTTTGATTATAAACAAAAATTTAGATTATGGTTTTGAGGATAATGAATTTCGAACTCTAATAAATTTTGATTGCAAATTAAAATTTATATCTATTTGTTCCTTGAGTTTGTCTTGCATTTGTGCAATGGTCGAACGAATTGCGCTTTTGCCGTCATTTGAGTTTGATGGCCTTCGAAGGAACCACATCTCATCGAGTTTTCATATCTCTCTTGTTATCAAACCAATATTGAAGTAGCCCTTTATGTAGTGACATACATAAAGTCTTGTTGATGATCATCTTATTGATTAGAGTTTGGATGAAGCAATGTTAAAACCCAACTCTATTCCGAGAAACTTTTTTGAAATGAATCTTCTTCGAAAGATTTTTGAGTAACACTCCATTGTGTTTTGTTATAAAAGTGAGATACTTTCGAAATCATGATGTATTGCATAAAGAAATTCAATTGTTCGCTGATCCCAGTATTTGTACTTGGGAAAAATCATTGAATTTACCCAGCAATTTTATCTTAGTCTTCATTTGTCTTGAGTAAAGAGTGAAGAATTTTGATCTCGTGCTTGTCTATCCTTCCTTTAATTGATGAAGTTAATGTATTGAGTACAAACTCTTCTCTAGAAATTGCAAGCACGTAATTTTGTCAAGGGGGGAGTTTGTAACAACCCTGGTTTGGAGATTACATGTATATATTAAATTATAACGAAAGTTTTAATTTAATATTGTAAACTAAAATACAATTGGAAATTTTAAATTGTTTACTTGATAAAAACAATGAATTTTGTAAATAAGATGAGAAAAGTAAAGTTTGGAACTTTATTTTGTTACTTGGATACAAATACGGGATTAAATATTGATTGGGTAAATATTTGGTTTAAATAAATTGAAATATTGGGTATTTATTAGTTTGGAGCAATAAATTAAATAGCTGATACATTTCAACTTTAAATTGTTGAAAAAAATCTAAAATAATGGAAATAAAGTTTTAAAACTTTATTTTGTGAACTTGGAGTGAAAATAATCAATTTGTAATTTTATTTTGGTAAATGCTATAATATTCGAAATTAATGCCAATATTAACCACTTATTGATTTTATAACGGGGAAATTAAAGTAAATTTGTATTTTATAAATATAAAAGTATGAAATATTGTTTAAAAGTAATATTTTGATGTTTAAATAAAGTTAGAATGGTTTGTTGTAATTTATTTGACAGGGAAATAATTTTTGAATGAGTTGTAGTAAAAATAGTGTTTTTGTGATAAAATAATGTAAATTGTGTGATATTGTTAAAAAAGGATTTTATTGTAAAAAGTATATTTTTATAATTAAAATAAATTTTATTTTGTGACAATAACAATTTTATTGCAATACAAATAAGATGTATACATTTTTGTTGACTTTAAATTGTTGAAAATGTGAATATAGTGTTAAAGTAGGCTAATATATGTATATAGCATCTTTATTTCACTAAGTATATTTACACTTGGGACTATTTGGGTATGAATTGATCCATTAGCCTATTCTCTGGAGGCTTATGGCTTGTGAAAATTGCTATACGTAGTTATCTTCGTTTCTTCCTTCTCTAAGAAAGTTTACAGTAAATAACAAAGAAAAACAATGGTTGCCTTCCGCTAAAAATCAATTTCCACTCCAATTTACTGCAAATTAAAAAAGAAACCCACCTAAATAATATTATACAAGGTAATCTCTATCCAATACCAAAAGTATTTATCAAAATCCTTGAATCGAGATATAATTGTCTGTAACAATTTTCTTTTGCTGTGCGTGTTCTTTTTCAACTTATACAGGTTCTTAGGGCTTTTTATCTCCACCAAACATCATTGCTTGCATTCAAAACTTTGCTAAATCACTAAGTGAGTATCAAAATCACAAATGCTAGCTAAAATAAGTGCTATTGCAAAGAAATCTGCTCTGTAAAAGCTTATGTATACGTTTATTATTCTCTGATAGTTGTTCTTTGATTTCTTTTTCTGGTTGCCACTTTGAGTGGCCATCACTCATTGATTTTCACTTGAATTACTATTGGATCTTTTTTGGAGTATTTTTTAGAGGTTAAACTATGTGCATGTCAATTTTGATTCAGAAATTCCATCGCTTGATATGTTAGATTGGTCCTGGAAAATCAATACGAGGCAGAAAAACACCAAGGAAAAATGTCCGTAGCCTGGGTCGAAATGGATGTCGACCCAGCACCATCAAGGTCAACCTAGTGGTCGACCAGGCGATCGACCTGGCCACTGGGCTAAATCGACCCCTTTGTTGGCCCAGGTGCGTGTGTTGTGTCCTTTTGTTCGTATACCTTTCGTAGCATATTTCGCGACTTTTGCCTTTGAATTGCGATCGTTTTGTCATTCATTTTGATGCAAATTTTGAGATGATTTTCACGATGGTTATGGGCTACGATATCCGTCAATGGATTCGCCAAGTTTTGGAGGAATTCAAAATATGAAATTTGAATCGAATTCGATTTGAATTTGAATATCGATTTAGTTAATTTCCTTCGTATTCCTTCGATTTCAAGCACTATTTCTTCCAAATAAATTTTGAGAAAATTTATAAATAGTTTTATTTTTGAAGTCCTTATTATAAAATATTTTCATATAATTTATAAATTTTTATTAAATTATTTCAAAGTATTTTAAATATATTCACGTAGAATTTTCAATAATACGTCTTCAAAATGATTTCAGAAAATTATTTTGAAATCTCGTTTTCTCAAGTAAATTATTTTATAAATAATATAAATTATTTTTGCACTTTTCGGAGGTATGAGAAAGAGAATTGAACGGTTTAGTAAAGTACGTTATATGGGACACGTGAGTTTACTTTATCGGTTAATTTTGGACTTGTACGATCGAAACTATTCTGGGTTATTGATTTCTGAGTTATTTTGCCAATTTATGGCGAGTTTTTGAGGGTATCATTCCTATCTTTAGGAATTATCTAGGAAGGCCAATATTCGATGAATTTTGGTTCGAGAACTCATATTCTAGTAGTATGATCTACGAGAACCCATTATAGTGATTTACTTGCCGACGAGATGAGGCAAGTCTGAATTTTTCGAGTTTTGAGATTTTATGATGATTTCTGTTTTCTAATGTGCCATTAACTAGCGTTAGTAAACTGTTAAGTGCGATCGTGTGGTATGGGATGCACATTAACACTTTTCGAGTTCCTATTTGGGAGTTTTAACACATTCTAGGATTGCTAGTACTATAGACCTTTGGGTCATCTAGGATTACGAATTCGGTCATCTGGAATTTACGAGTTCAGTCGTCTAGGATTTACGACTTCGGTCATCTAGCAGAGGTACCTGCAAGTGGGATTTGGCCAATCCAGGGAATTTTTATGAGTTTTTATTTTGATTTCACCGATTTGGGATGACAAATTTACTTATAGCCGTTAGTTAGAGAAAGGCTTATATATATGTTGTTTTATGGTGATTTCGATATTGGGATTATGAACTCTTAGTGAGTTTCATGAGTTTTGATTTAGAGATTTTGATGATTTCACTTACGACTTATATGTTGCTTATGCTCACTTACATTGTGTAGCCCTTGAATGTGAAACATCTATGCTATGTTAAACCATTCCTTGGTTAATTATGGACCTTTGAGACACTTCCACTCTTGGAAATATAAGTTAAACTGTACTCATATTATTTCTTTATATTCAAAGGAATGCTTCACTTATATGCTTATATTTCTTCATTTTTTGCTAATATCGAGTTCTAGTTAGCCTGACCCGTGTATTCATTACTCGGGTCAGACCGAGTTACATGTTAGCTTTTGGACCAATGCTAGCTTTACCTTTTGGGCTTCTTCATCAACTTTGTATATGGCATAGTTTTTGTGCAATAGTCTTTTGTTGGGAACCTTATGATGTACATATTATTTTATTGGGATGTTTGTGTATATATTGTGGTTGAATAGCACTTGTTACTTTTTGTATTAAATTTCGTGTATGTATATTATCTGTGTTACTGTTTTGTGACTTGAGATTGTTGTAATTGTTATATTTTGTTTCTGAATTGATCTTATAGCCAAAATAGTAATGTATTAGATAGGAATTAAGTATGTCGAATACTTGAGAGGAAATGAAAAAAATGAGTACCAAATCGACATACTTAGCTCTTATCTAATGCAAGACTATGATGGTCACCCTTAACCAGCCCTATTCTCTACATTAGCAGACGAAGTTACTAAATAGTTCTCTTTGTTAATATGGGTCTCGATGTGTGGCATCACAAAACCCGTCTGTGTTTATGTGTGGACCTGGTCTTGCGAGATACCTTTAGTTTTGATAAAGGAAAAGTTTTGGTAACTTTATAAATTCAGTTGAGGTGTGCTTTTCTCACGCTAGTTTACCAGACTGATCCAGGAAGTCTTCCCTTTCAATGCTCGGGTCAGATCGAATATATGTACAGCTTCAAATTTGATGCTTTTGGAGCTTTAGCAAGTGAGCAGGAGATCTTCATGTCATATACATGTATTTGTTTATTTTTTCGTTGTTTTGCATTGTTGTTGTTATTGTTATAAATTATCAACATTTGTGAGGAAAGGTATTATAACCGTCCAAGTTGATGATTACTTATTGTGTACTCTGATATTGATTTATGTATATTACAGTTTCTCTTTGTAAAGATTATTGATCTATATTATATGTTATCCCGCTGCGATGTGAAATTCTATAGTGTTTTCGTTCTACTTCTTCTCTTCTCTTCTTCTTTCCTCTCTGTTTCTTCTCACCCTCTCTTTTCTTTCTCATGATCATCTACAATTCTATGCGCTTTGTGTCGACATGTATGGTTTATTATCAGTTCAGAGGGTACGGATTTGTGAGTCATCATAGTTGGTATCAGGGCTTAGGTTTAGTATACTTCTAGAATTTGATGTGTGCTCATTATAGATATGATTAGTAATACCATAAAATGAGTTGAGTGTGTATATATATGTGTGCATGTACTTGTTAATGATATAAAAATATTTTATATTGCTTTAAATTGGGTAAATGAAATAATTTTACCTTGATTATATTTTATATAATTGTATATGATTTGTTGGTTGTTAATGAATGGTAATACTTGATTATTATCAATTGTTGTTATGTTTAAATAAAAGCTATTATTATAAATCTAAACAAAGATTAGCAAAGAAGTAAAGTGAAATTATATAGGTATAAATTTGTGAAAGTGATTTATAAATAAAAAGAATTTAAAATAAATAATAAAAAGCACTGAATTCACTACATTTGCTAGGAAATAATAAAGCTGATGATGGTTGCATCATCAGTATTCATTTTAAAGTTTCTAAGTGATGGATTTGCTACCAATGGTGATTTTGTTAATGAAGTTTTGATTTGATAAACATGTTTGATTTTAAAATCCAAAGTATTATTTGATTTAAGGTATATGGAAATGAGTTTTGAACTTATAAATTAAAAATTGCATACATTTAAGTAAAAAAAAATTGAAATTGGAGCATGAAATAAAAGTTAAACTTAAGTAAGGTTAAATAAATTGAATTAGTAAAATGAATTATATGAATTGAAGTTTAACTAAGCTAAGTTAAATAAATCGAAATAAACATGCAATGTATCAATTAAAAATGAATCAAATAAAAATAAATCTAAACTTGAATGATAAAGTGGTTTTATAACCATGAATTGAAATTTTAGAATGTGAATAAACTTAAGTAAATATTTATGAAATCTTAAATAAATAAGTTTTATAACTTATAAATTTGAAATAAATGAGTATGTGAATTTTGAAATTGTTATCTAAATGTTTTGTGTAATAAATGAAATTAAGTTTTTAAACTTATAATTTAGAAAATGGAATAGATAAGTAAAGGAAACTTGGAATTAAGCTATGCAATTAAAATTAACTTAAGGAAAGTGGTTAATTGGAATAAGCTAATAATAAATGAAATGTGTATAAACAAAAATCGTAAGTGGTTATATAACAAATTGAATTATAAAATGTGAATAAAGTTAAGGTAAGTTTAAAGAAATTATTTTTGAAATTTAAAAATTAATCGAAGATTAATGAAATGAGCAAATTAAATGAGTTAAATGAAGAAAATAAATGAAGATTAACTTAAGTTAAATAAAATGAATTGAATGAGCTAAGTGAAATAACTAAAATGAATATGAACTTGAGTTAATAAATGAAATTCAACTTAAGTATATAAATGAATTCGATATAAGTTGAAATGTTGTTTGATAAGAAAGTGAAAATAACATTAGTGTTGTATAAAACTTATAAGCAAATTTAGTGATGAAATAAAATAGTTGTTATGTGTTATTAGTATTAAAAGAATTATACTAAGTGAATAATGAAATGTTGTTAAACATGAATTAAAAGTATTAAAAATATTTGAGTGAATGTTAATAAATTAAAAGTTAGTACATTTTTAACAAATGAATGTTAATAAATGAATTACAATGAATGTAAATTAGTAGAATGTGAACTAATTGAATATGAAGGAATGAATACAAGCTAAATTAATGAGAATTAAATGAATGTAAAATGAGAATGAATGTAATAAAATGATTGTTAGTTAAATTGAAAAAAAATAGTTGGATGAAAACTAAATAGTAAATGAATGAATTGATTAGTTGGATGTTAGTTGTTTGATGATTGCTCATATTGCATGTGTTTCATTTGTACATGATTATTGTATAGTTATGTTATATGTTGATATTAATTCTATATACATGTTTCTCATTGGCTGTTGAGTTTTTTAGTTGGTGCGGATGGCATATGCTTCACATTTGAAGCTCGCTTTCGTGCTATATTACTTATATATGCTCGCTAATAATATATAAGGTACATATCTCAGATTACATATCGTACTTTTACAACCTTTTCCCTACGGGATGCCTCATAATTGATATGAGATGTATATTTGTGATTATATATATTGTGATTTTTTTGGACCGATCCATGCAAAGGAGACTTTAACGAATTTTTTTGAAAATTTAAGGCTTTAGAAAAAAAAATTGATAACTAAGTTTTGATTTTTTGGTTATAAATTGAAATGATAATAGTTGATTTTTTGAAATGGCATTAGTCAATAACTATAAATGAATTTGGAAACTTAGAAATTTTTTTATAAAAAAGTTGCAACTAATTCATTTAGAAAAGTTAAACACTTAAAAGAATTTGATAAAAGCTATTTCAACTAATTGATTTTGAAATTTAATGTAGTTGTAGCATCTGTTTGTACCAAAATTGGACACAACACTCTTCGGATGTGATTGAAGAAAATAAAGTGAAGAAAGTAAATGGAAAAAGAGGCTAATCTAACAATCACACCAATAAAAGCTTGCAGAAATAGAAAAAAACAAGAAATTATAGTGGTTCGGCGTTGTTGCGGATGTCCACTTTGAATTGTTTTGCTTTTTATTGATGATTCGCGACCGATGACAATAGTACAAAGCATTAGCACTCAAGTTACAATGGAATTGCGGTAGAGTAACGGCGTAGAAGAGACAAAAGATCTTTTTCTATAGGCGTAGGGGTGCTATTTATAGGAGTGGATCTGGAAATATCTCTCTTAAACCTCGGAATACCTCTTCTCACACATAGATTGGCCCACAAGATCGATCTGGGGTCATTTGGGATCGATCAGGATCGATCCAAGTGCATTTCGTATCAATCAAGATTGGCTCCATTTGAGTTGCGATTGACCATGGTGGGTCTTCAGGTGATATGCAAGCTTCTGTGAAAATTTGAAGGCATTTGGACTTGTATTTTTAGTGTTATGATCGATCCAATGTTGGATTTGCAGTTTGACTGGTTGTTGCATATTGATCCATGCGTATCGATCATTTTAGCATCGATTACGCGGACTGAGCATTTTGTGGAGATCCATATTTCATGCCCGAAGATTGTTTCCTTTGGTCTGACTACCTCCTTCGTATCGATCCTGGATTGCTCCCTTTATATTGATGTTTGGTTGTTGTTTCGCATGGCGATTGGTTGCTGGTTTCGTATCGATGCTTGGCTGATCAATATGAAACGGATGGAAGTGGGTTTGATATGAAATGTGTAGCGATCAGGCAGATGGGTTGTGGTCAATCCCATTGCTAGATAGATAGGAAGGGGATGGATGTGGAGTTGATGTATACGAAGGGATGGATACGAAACTAACATGTTTCACATGAAACTTGATCGATCCATATCTTAAGCATACGAACTCCGATTGACCTGAAATTTGGAATGTTGCATTTCATAGCTTTGTTTGTCATACCATATTAATTGTATCCCGATCCGGTTTTGGACCAAATTTTCCTAATGTAGATAACCAATCTTCAGGATGGATTGTCTTCAATCTCTAATCAAGTCCTTGGTGTCACGGCCTTGCCAAAAGGCGGGATAACATTTGGCTCCAAAGTATGTCCTATATGAACATGACGTGCATTGAAAAGACGCAATATTTATTCTGAAAAAGTTCTATCCGATTCATTGAATAGTTTTTGTCTTTTCTCCATGAGATGTAACCTTTGATTGATTTCTAGTAATATAAATGTTGAACTGTAGTTGCCAATGATCATGCAGTGTTTGGTTGTAATTGGAGGTCGTGTGATAGCAATATGTTATTCACTGTTTGTCATCAATAAGCATCCAATTCCTATTAACTTTGAAAATCAAATGTTAGTTTGGCACACAGGAACATATCTTAACCTGACTCCCATTCACGCTTGCACCTTCACGTGTCGTTGTCAAGTTTTCATTAATCAAGTTTCGTATCGATCCTCTCTTGAATTGATGTGAAATTCGAGTTGTAATAATGATGATGGTTGCTATGATCCATCCTTTCAAATCGATCCTCTCCTGGATCGATTTGGGATGAATGAATGTAGATTTCGTATCAATGGCTATCGATACGAAGTAGATAGTCTTTAGGATTGCCTCGTATCGATGGACATGAGGTTTCGGGTCTCAAATGGATGGCATTTCGTATCGATAGAGTTGAATGGTCTAGACATAATTTTGCAGCTATTTTCGTATCGATGGTTATGAAACAGCGGGCTTCAGATCGATCAGCATTTATGGATACGAAGTGATGATGGATGTTGAATATGCGATTATATGATTTTTATTTGATGATAATAAACATATATATATATATATATATATATATATATTCATGTAAATGTATTTGTCAATGTACTATTTTATTTTTCATAGACTAAATAAATATTTGCTGAACAAAAATAAATAACACAGAATTTGACTTCAAACAGAATTTTTATTTAAACAAATATTTATTACAATCTTTGAATAGTACAAAGTTTAAGCTCTCACTATATATATATAATTACAGTACAACTTTGACTACATCACCATTCACATTTACATTTGACCTCACTACACATCATTCATTCACTCAACTCGTATTTTATCTTCAACTTCACTTCCAATATGAATCCAGCATTAGAGAAATCTGCAAAAATAAATATTGACGCAGTAAAATTGAAAAGGAAATATTTTTGCAGTATAAAATAAAAAGTGATTTCGAAAATAATATTTGCCTTAGTTATTTGGGTTGCTCGTCATCATTTAATTTTGAATCCATCATACACGAACATCTTGTGACATACACAGTATATCACTGTATATGCCACAAGGCCGTGCACACCGATATATATACACTTGATAAATTTACAGGGAAAGGTGAGCACAAGTCAAACCCAAATTATCGGATTTAACTCAAGTGCAATAAAATAATGTCACAACTTTCAGCACAAGGTCAAATTCGAGCTACAAGCTGGATTCAACTCAGGTGTCATTCGAAAAACAAACAAAATGCAAAGGTCAAGTCACTGCTATCATGACTCAACTCAATGCAACGTGACAATACAGTCTCAAGTGAAAGCAAAACTCATATATGCAGCCTCGACCAAAATCAAAATAAACCAAACTCAAAGAAACAAGACTCAACATGTATATGAATGGTCAGGCAATATGCATATAACCATTGGGTTAGTGCATGCAAGCATAGACTCAAACCAGAACATCAAAATATAGGCCTCAACATCAAAGACAGAGAAACCAAAATGAAAGGAGTGTTACTGCAACATGCACCAGTGATACAAGTCAAGACCAACAAAATAGAAGCAAATGACACTGCTTATCAATCCAAACTAAAAATATCAGGTGAACATCAAAATACAGACTCAAGCTCAAGACAGTACAACCCACTATAAATATTGGTGTAGACAGCCTCAACAATGAAGTAGCTCAACAACAACAAAATGCACAGAAGACTCGGTACACAACAGAGGCAGCTGGCAATAACAAGTATACATATACATGCCGATAGCAACCAAAACTGTTGCAACATGATGCAACCAAAGCCATGGCAAATCCAAAATGCAAACTGTCCTACATATGCTCAAGTAATACATGAACAAAGTAGTTCAGGCTTGAGGCTATCAAGTGAACAAATAAATAGTGACATGATGAAGCAGTACAAACTCAAATGAGCGAGTGCACTAGAGAAGATTACACAGATATAAAGACCAGACAACACATGAATGCCATCATAAAATCAAATGCAAGCCAACATTAAATACACAGTGCAAAGATGAATGCAGACATGCCAAATTTTTATGAAGCTGAAAATGAACAAAGTACCAGAATTCATCTTCATGGAATAGTATGGAACAGTTCGAACAAATCATCAGCATTTTAAGAAATCAAAATGGTCGAAGTAAACATGATCTCAAGTCAAGGCCAAAGTCAAGTATGATACTGAATAATCATGCCAAAGTCATGGAATCGCATAACAAATTCTAAGTGATCAAAGTCAAAGTAACAAAGAACTCAAAGCCGAGGCAATCAATAAATTAGTGTCGAAGTCAACATTGAACCAAGTCAGTATGTTGAACAAGTCAGAGACATGGTGGTAAAGAAACGAGCAAAGTCAAAATCGAAGCCGTGTTAACCAAGCCAAAAATATACGATTTGAAAATGTCAGAAATCATCACAATCATCAATACAAAATCGAATGGCCAAAGACGAATTCAAATAAATGTATACGAACGTAAATATAGGAATTCGACTTCTATAAATTCCATTCATCATCGGCAATTTAAAAACCATCGAGTTCAAGCATTCAATCAGAAAGTAAAAAGAGCAAAAATTACATACCGAAGCCATCTCGAACTCGATCTAATTCGAAGCAGACGAAGCAAAAAGGGAACCATCGATTGACAGAAAAGGAACGCCAAATAATTTATTCAATCGAGCATTTAAAGTCGCTTCTTCGAATTACACGAAACCCTAATTTTTGAAGGAAGTGGAACGAATAACAGAGAGCCGCCATTATCACAATGGAACGGGCCAAAGAATATAAAAGAAAGAAAAAGGGGCCGGCCTTTATTTTAATTTTTGGGTTTAAAGTTATTAATAAGGCTCTAGTTTAATTAGGGTTTAGTTTTGTTTTTTAAATTGTTTTAAAATTGTATTTTTATTTTTAAACCGTTATAATTTCTAGTCGTGTGACTAGGGAACAAACTACGTGGCGTAGTTTGAGAATTCGCAATTCAGTGGCTGATTTGTGGCAGGGTTTTAAGCGTAGAGTTAGGTTAGTCAGGAGCGGGTGTCGCGAGTTTACGTGTGTAAGCGTGTGACTACTTAATTTCTATTAGAAACCTTGGGGGCAGCACGTAGGCAGGGTTTTACCGAAGCTCGGTAAATTCTATGTCGTTCTATTTCTGCATTTATTATTCTGCTATTATCTGTGATGCTATTATTCTGTGATCTGTGTTGAAATTAAACTTCCACAATTAATTTTTATAATTATCATCATCACCTTATTCACCCCCTCTAGGGTGAAATCGATCCTACAAGTGGCACAAAGCAAGGAATAGAAGTCAACTTTTGTTTTAAAAATTCATTTTTCAAAAATCAGTTTTTGTTTTAAAATTTTGAATTTTTAAAATGGCTTCTTTTAATAATGCTTTTGCTGAGGGTCAGTCCATAGTTAGACCACCAATGTTCAATGGTGAATATGCTTATTAGAAAAATAGGATGGAAATTTTTCTGAGAACCATCGACGCTTGGAATATTGTTGAGACAGGTTATAGAGCACCAACGATAACTGTAGATGTAACATCCCGCCTTTTCACACACTTTAAACCGACACACGTGCCAATTCAAAGCATACGCAAGGGCGGATTGTTATGGGGTAAATAAGAAAACAGAGAAGAAATAAAACAAAATAGAATCTCACAGCGGAAGGATAAAATATAATAACAAATATACAGTTCATAAACAGTTTACAAAAGCTGGATTCTTCTTTTACAATAAATATCAGAGTTACACATACCAATACAAGCAATGCAGCGGAATAGAAAGAGTGTGGTGTAATACTATATATAAAATAATACCGATTCTTCGTCTTCGTCCTCCAAAGCTAAAATCTGCTATCCTGAAATGCTCGGACTGACCCGAGCGAATTTGAAAAGACAAAAACACCCGAGTCAGACTAGAATATCTTATGTGAGTTAAATAAACAGAAATAAATATGAGTACAGTAACTCAAGAGATTTTCGGGATTTACATCTCCTAAGGATCCGTTAAACTATTTACTATGTAGTATATTGCGCTATTATAATAGTGTCTATTTATAAAATAAACTTACTTTTTAATAGCGTTAAGGGGTTACCCATATAGCCCTTAACACGTAATAGTCCCAGTAGTCCATCCAATATCATAGTCCCTCCTGATCGGGAAGCCACTAGAGGATACCACACGGGCTACGGGAGAAAACCAAACTCGTACAGGGCGCGATAGGGTAGGTGACACGGCACAACTAGGCAATGCCAGGGTAGATATACCAATTACGCTTCCGGGCCGATGGTAACGCGAAGCCGCAGCAACCGCCCACCTCGAAACAACTCCCCAAATCAAAAAAATAGAAGTGGCCACTGAATCAATCCAAAGTCATAGTATAATATCGAAGAGGAGTGTCCGATCAGAGGAATGACCTCATTAACCCGTCGATCGCTCCTGTTTTAGCCACCTTATGCCAACTCACGGGAGTCGGGTCCACGTATTTACCTTACAGGAATCGTCGCCACCAACCTACTTCATTCTGGAATCTCCACCGCGTACACGGTTAGTCAAAGTGGTTTTCGGTATCGACAGAGAGTATGTCCATATCCGATCCCGGTCTCTTTGCCAACCCATCGTTATTATAACACCGCGGTTATTTAAAACAGTTTATACTTTTAAAACCAGAATATAATCCATTTCAAAACCATAATATTACGATATCATTCCAAAACCCAAAACCATATTTTACCACTTATTCCAAATATAATTCCTTTCCAAAATTAAAAGGCTTTAGCTTCATAATATCTGAAAATCGAATATTTTCAAAGCTTAATATTTTTGGAAATCCATAATTTCAAACCATAACTTTTAAACTCAAATGGTTTGGATATTCAACGGTATGCGAATTAAAAGGGTTTAACTTTACTGTTGCTTTATAAAGAAATAAATTACACGGCTTTCCAAATATTTCTTCTTTTAAAGTTAAACCAAAATCCAAAATATTACCTCAAGTCCCAAAACCATTTCAATTTTATATATATTTATATCCATTTTTGATCATTAATATTTCAACTAAAGTTGGATTTTTATCCTTTCAAAATCAATATTCTATTAATTAATCTTGACCATTCACATAAAATCCATAATTAATAAAACTTCAATTTCTAGTAAAATATATATATAAATTTTCCAATTCAAATTTTTACTAGAATATCCATTTCTATTTATTTTGGGAAAATCCAATTTCAAATATCATATCTTAAAATTTCCAACTTTACATTTAAACATAGGATATAAATTTACCAACTCCATTTTCTAAATTTCTTCCATTTCAATAAAGAAATTTATCCACCTTTTAAATTCCTAAATTTTAACTTCATAGGTATATAAATATGGAATAAAATATTTATACAATATAAAATTTAAGATTTATAAACCGTATTCAATCCAAACCATAGAAATCACATTAAAATAGTTATATATAGACCGCGGTGCCTGTATATAATTTTCTATCCTATGGTCAAGTGATACGGATATTTATCATTTCAATCCGCAATTTAAAAATAAAACTTTGCGGTTTTATCATTTCAAACCACAATCCCGAAAATGTAAAATGCATGCTAACTGGCAGTTAATGATATCCACATAAGTCATCCATTCAACAACACATCCATCACCCAATTTCAACCATCAATCAATATCAATCACTATCAACCCATATCAATCAATAACAATATTAGTTCGATAATATGCAACGGGTAATAACTGTCAGTTTATTCAAATTAAATTTCAACTATTAATCTAACCATTTATATTTAGAGATAATTCATATAACTGTTAACTAGCATTTCATATGCAAACAAAATTCCTAACAGCAAATTAATACGCAATTAATCAATTTAATTAATAGCTAAATTCAATAAATGCAATTCAACAGATATGGATGAAATAACATGCCAAAAGCTCATAAATAAATTTCTATTCATTTCTAAAATTTATTTAACAAACATAAAAGCTTCTAGTAATTGTGAGTGGGTTAAAACACTCACCTTCCGAATTTAAATCGAATTTAGATTCGATTTAAACTCAAAAATTTGACGGTCTCCAAATCTGTCCAAACCAGCGTCATCAGATCTGGAATTAAATTACGATCCTAACGCAAAAAAAATCATGTGAATCCGATGTCGTATGAAAAAGTTATGATGGAAAAACGATTGGTAAACAAAATAAATTAACAAATGTTAAACTTGCATAATGTTGCCACGTCTACCTTCTTCTCACGCGTGAAACCACTCAGCTTCCTCACGCATCCCTCACACACGGAGCAGCCTTCCTTCGCCGTTGACCATGACATTGAGACCACCACGACCTTCAATTCGCCACGTCGATGCCACCAGGGATACCGCCTCCACCTCCTCTTTAGACCGCCAGGGGTGCGGCACCCCCTAGTGCCCGCCGCCGCCACTAGTGGTTAGGGTTTCGAAACCCTAATCGGCCAAATTCTAGCGCCCCTGAACACAATACAAGCTGCAACCACCATCGATCTACTCCCCACAGCGATTGCTACCAAACCCCTCAACCAATTTCGTCGATTGAACCCGAAATCAAAAACGCCCAAATCTAGCCTTAGGGTTTCGAGTTTTTGGCCTTTGACTGAGTTTCCAGGACGATTCGAGCATCGATTGCAAAAACAGATGTCACATATAAATTCGTATTGAAGAAATCTACGACATATAATTTTTTGGGAATTTTCTGAAGACTTTGAATTTTCACTTTGATTTGCAAATTTGAAATTGGATCTGAGATGTATACATTTGGGGGAGAGAGAAGAGTGAAGAAATGAACGTACAACAAAAGAATAGAGACTAGGGTTTATAGCTGTATATATATAGGTAGGCTAGGTTAGAATAGATAGGCTAGATAGATGAACGTACGCAACAAACTATGGCCCAAAAAGCCCGTTATGCCTCCGGAACCGAATTTGTTAAAACTATATATCCAGATAGGTGTTTTAAAATATTCTGAACGCGATGGAAAAAGTTTCACGACCAAATTCGATCGTATGAAGAAGTTATGCTGAAAACAAGATTTCCAAATTGATTTCAAATTGATTTTTAATAAAATTGATTTTCAAGGCGTTTCGCGTCCGTACGATCAAACGACAAGTCCGATCGATACGAAATTTGAAACCCTATAATAATTCACCGATACGGATCCGATGAAACTAGTTTCGTCGAAATCCGAGTCCGTGACAAAAATGGCTATTTTTAATGTTTATTAAATCAATTAAATAAATCATAAAAATCCAATTCTAATTTTTCAACTTCTAATATTGGCCAAATCTTATTACTTATATAATTCAATCAATTCCAATTGATTTAGCAGCTTGGATGTGAATTAAAATCTATAAACATATCAATTTGCAGTGTTAATTTCTGCATTTTTATAATTATTTGGAAATTATAAATTATATTCTAAAACTCAATTATTAAAGCTTATATTCTTATACTCTCAACGAAATCCAATTAGATAAATAGATTTGATTTCTATTCCAACTCATGATTGCAAATAAACTTTTACCATAATTAAATTCCAAATTATTAATAACCCTTATTTTTCTTAACTATTTATTAATTCCAATCCAATCGAATTCAACACTATAAATTTGATTAATTTATTATATTCACTTCCTTTCTATTATTCAAAGTTATTGTTGTAAATACGACGAATACTAACATTAGTTTAAGATTTCACTCAATGTTTACAAATTCCATTTCAATCTAATAACGTAATATTTTACGTTCAATTCTATTTTATTTGTCGTAAATACCACTTGTTGAATTAAATACTCAAATCTTAAATAAATCTTGCTTCTAAAGTTATACCAACAATGGTCCAGTTAAATTTGAATTAGCTTTACCTTTATTTTATGAAATTAACTATTGCAATAAATCCAGATTAATAAATAAGGCTTGATTCCTATATTAACTTCTTTGGTCTCAATTAACCTTTTATGGCGAGTATGAATTTCAATGTATAATTGAAATCTTTATATCCATTTAATTTTACTATCATCCACTATCTACATATTCTAGCTAAATTCCAACTAACATATAAATTAGCTATTCCAACTTCCATTAATTGCGATTATCATACTATAGAAATTAAATTCCATTAACCACATAAATAAAAGTTGATCCCCATCTATTTACATTATTTCACGTTTGCATAAATTTATTCAATGGTCACTTTTAATTAGTAACTATCCATTTTCCAATCCAAATGTAAATCTTCCACTTTTGAATTCTTATATTAAATGGAATTTATTCTAGGTAATATTTTTACTAATATTTACTGATTCAACATTTATGTTTCTAAAATTTACTCCAACCAAATGTGACAATCTACATTTCATTTCTATGCAATATATACTCTTTTTTTTTTATTCCATTCATTTGGTTACTGCGTTGAAATCTATTTATTACTAATACTAACGTTATTATCATCAATTATAATTGGATTCCAAATTTTTATTCAATACTGTGAAAAATAACTTTCATATAAATCAAATCCTTTTTATACCTAATCCAAATTGGATTATATTCCAATTCCTATAACTAGGTCTTCAGTCACCATTTACATATTTAGCGTTTATTTAATTCTCCGTTTATAAATTTAGAGTTTCTACTAAATTGAATTATACAACTTATGAACTTTAACAAATTTAGTCCACCTAATAAATTTTCTAATGTTTATATATTGGCAATCCGATTCAGCTATCATTTCATTAATACCTTTTAAATCAACTAATTATAACTAATAACTACCCACCAATTTACATTAATCCAATCTATGCCACATAAATATTTAATTGTTAACATTAAATTATAATCACCACATCAATTCCTATATTTACTCAAATAAAAATCTTAAGACTTATATTTCCTTCTAAATTAGATTAGCAATTCTATTAAATTCAATTCATTAAACATTATTAATTTAACGGGTCGTTACAATCTCCCCCACTCAAAACTTTTCGTCCCCGAAAAGGAAAGAAGGGAGGAGGAAGAATAACAGTGCATTTTACTTCAAATATTAACTTATATTTTACTGGATTAATTTCCTTAAATGAAATACACTGGTTTTATAATTATTATATCCTTTAATACTTGAATTATTAAAGTTGGAAAAATATTCTCAACAAAATTCTAAGTCCAAAATTTACGAAAAATTTCGGCAGAGTCTCCTTTGTACGGAGGGACTCTGGAGAAAATATAATATCCAAATATACAAATATATTACATATATATCCAAAATAAAATATCCCAACATGGGAAAATATATAAAATAGCGCTTTACGTAATCCGGGAACGTACCTATTTGTCGGGCAATATACGCTTATATTTTTGTGGAACCAAAGCAGTAGCAGTGGCTTCCAACACCTGTATTCACTTATAAAATCTAAAAGGTTAAATATTTATTTTACAGTGAATGTTTTGGTGGATTCAATCATTCATATCCAATCAAATGCAACAACCATAGATTTTAGCAAACAGCACACACCACAACAAACAATCATTAAATCAAACAAATAATTAGTTGTTCGGCTCAAATTCTGAAGTTGTACGAATGAAGAATAACTATCAAGTGCATCCGTTGCTCAACAGCCTTAGATGGAACAAAGATAGATTATTTGTTCATCCAACAACTCCACCATTCCTTACCCAACAATCATACATCAAACAATTCAAACCAACACCAAAATAGCTGATTATACATTCATTTCATAATTCAGTGTTTTGATTTTCTTCCCTTTATTTATGGAGGGATTTCTTTATTTCTTACAAGTTTTATTTTCCAATTATCACCAAATTCATTATATTTGTATTTCCTTTTTATTACTTAAGTTTCCTTTTATTACTTAAGTCTATAAAATAAATTCTCATTAATAACAACAAATATTTTGAATATCTTCTCTTGTAAGGTTTCCCTTAAATTCTTAATCTGCTAACATTCATTCTTATAAGTGGAAGTTTTTTATTTATCCATTAACTATTAATTGTAGACATTTCAATTTTTCCTACTTTCCATTATATTGGAATAGGGGAGATTAAAACATACTTAAGTGAATAATCATATAATAAATTCTTATTTTGAATTTCATGTTATATACTCAGGTTCATATCATCTATTAATAATTCTCAACTTTATTTTCCATAAAATTTCAATTATAACCTAAGTTTATACCATTAAATTCTTATTATAACAGTAGTTTATTGAATACTTCATTTTTCCTAAATTCCTACTTGTAAAACATTCAATTCTAGTTTCTGATTTAACATTTCAACTTTTATATTTGGGTAAGTTATTTATGTTAAAGAAATGCAATTGAACTTATACAAGTTAAATCTCCATTCTTTAATTAAATTTAATGTTTATCCATATTACTCTTTTATCTCATATGTTAAAAATTTCAAATTTCTCTTTATAATATTGCATTAATTCTCTTACTTAAATTAGAGGTTTCAACTTATTAATTACTTATCTTTTTATTCAACTAAAATAATTTAAACAATTAATTAATGGAAATTTAAGAATTAAATACCGGGTTAAATTTCAAATATTTCAAAATAATAGATAAATAAGTTCTTACAACTCAATATCTCTAATTATATTTAGAACAATAAAAGAAAAATTTTAGAAAATTTCAAAATAAATCTGCAGTAGAATTTACTACAGTGGCCTTTCCCCTTTTGAAACTCGAAAATGAAAGTCGATGATGCGGCCGTCATCACCGAATTTATTTTCCAGCGACGGAGAGAAAAGTACAAAATTTATTTCTCCAAAATCTTCTTTTAAAACAAATTTCCCGAATTTAAAATGGAATATTCATATCGGAAAATATATATATGACAATATTATCATACTTCCAAATTATACTTTTTATATAAGAAATTCCTTATAAACCAAATCATTACTTTTCATAAATTCTTTGAAAGCACATTTCAAAAATCCCGGACTTAAGTTCTAAAATCTCCAATTTGGTTTATTATAATTTCACTTAGCTTCAATTATTATAAATATGTTTATTGCCTAACATCCAATCTATAGCAACCAAATATATATATATATATCTTTATAAAATATTTTATATATAGAAAATATAATAGGCAAAATTATTTCATTCACCTATATTAAAAACAAATATTATGTCAGTCTGTCCTATTAAGTGTTTAGAAATCCCTATTGATGACATAGCGTCCCATGCATCAACCAGAATTTATAAATACAAAGCGGAACAGATTAACACAATATTAAAACCCTTTTATTAATACTAACAAGTACGCTCTCTCATATATGTACACTCAGTGACTCCCATAGGATATTTCTACCCTATTAACAAAGAGTCAAACCCCACAAAGCCAAGGTTTATCGCTAAACCAAAGCTCTGATACCAACTGTAACATCCCGCCTTTTCACACACTTTAAACCGACACACGTGCCAATTCAAAGCATACGCAAGGGCGGATTGTTATGGGGTAAATAAGAAAACAGAGAAGAAATAAAACAAAATAGAATCTCACAGCGGAAGGATAAAATATAATAACAAATATACAGTTCATAAACAGTTTACAAAAGCTGGATTCTTCTTTTACAATAAATATCAGAGTTACACATACCAATACAAGCAATGCAGCGGAATAGAAAGAGTGTGGTGTAATACTATATATAAAATAATACCGATTCTTCGTCTTCGTCCTCCAAAGCTAAAATCTGCTATCCTGAAATGCTCGGACTGACCCGAGCGAATTTGAAAAGACAAAAACACCCGAGTCAGACTAGAATATCTTATGTGAGTTAAATAAACAGAAATAAATATGAGTACAGTAACTCAAGAGATTTTCGGGATTTACATCTCCTAAGGATCCGTTAAACTATTTACTATGTAGTATATTGCGCTATTATAATAGTGTCTATTTATAAAATAAACTTACTTTTTAATAGCGTTAAGGGGTTACCCATATAGCCCTTAACACGTAATAGTCCCAGTAGTCCATCCAATATCATAGTCCCTCCTGATCGGGAAGCCACTAGAGGATACCACACGGGCTACGGGAGAAAACCAAACTCGTACAGGGCGCGATAGGGTAGGTGACACGGCACAACTAGGCAATGCCAGGGTAGATATACCAATTACGCTTCCGGGCCGATGGTAACGCGAAGCCGCAGCAACCGCCCACCTCGAAACAACTCCCCAAATCAAAAAAATAGAAGTGGCCACTGAATCAATCCAAAGTCATAGTATAATATCGAAGAGGAGTGTCCGATCAGAGGAATGACCTCATTAACCCGTCGATCGCTCCTGTTTTAGCCACCTTATGCCAACTCACGGGAGTCGGGTCCACGTATTTACCTTACAGGAATCGTCGCCACCAACCTACTTCATTCTGGAATCTCCACCGCGTACACGGTTAGTCAAAGTGGTTTTCGGTATCGACAGAGAGTATGTCCATATCCGATCCCGGTCTCTTTGCCAACCCATCGTTATTATAACACCGCGGTTATTTAAAACAGTTTATACTTTTAAAACCAGAATATAATCCATTTCAAAACCATAATATTACGATATCATTCCAAAACCCAAAACCATATTTTACCACTTATTCCAAATATAATTCCTTTCCAAAATTAAAAGGCTTTAGCTTCATAATATCTGAAAATCGAATATTTTCAAAGCTTAATATTTTTGGAAATCCATAATTTCAAACCATAACTTTTAAACTCAAATGGTTTGGATATTCAACGGTATGCGAATTAAAAGGGTTTAACTTTACTGTTGCTTTATAAAGAAATAAATTACACGGCTTTCCAAATATTTCTTCTTTTAAAGTTAAACCAAAATCCAAAATATTACCTCAAGTCCCAAAACCATTTCAATTTTATATATATTTATATCCATTTTTGATCATTAATATTTCAACTAAAGTTGGATTTTTATCCTTTCAAAATCAATATTCTATTAATTAATCTTGACCATTCACATAAAATCCATAATTAATAAAACTTCAATTTCTAGTAAAATATATATATAAATTTTCCAATTCAAATTTTTACTAGAATATCCATTTCTATTTATTTTGGGAAAATCCAATTTCAAATATCATATCTTAAAATTTCCAACTTTACATTTAAACATAGGATATAAATTTACCAACTCCATTTTCTAAATTTCTTCCATTTCAATAAAGAAATTTATCCACCTTTTAAATTCCTAAATTTTAACTTCATAGGTATATAAATATGGAATAAAATATTTATACAATATAAAATTTAAGATTTATAAACCGTATTCAATCCAAACCATAGAAATCACATTAAAATAGTTATATATAGACCGCGGTGCCTGTATATAATTTTCTATCCTATGGTCAAGTGATACGGATATTTATCATTTCAATCCGCAATTTAAAAATAAAACTTTGCGGTTTTATCATTTCAAACCACAATCCCGAAAATGTAAAATGCATGCTAACTGGCAGTTAATGATATCCACATAAGTCATCCATTCAACAACACATCCATCACCCAATTTCAACCATCAATCAATATCAATCACTATCAACCCATATCAATCAATAACAATATTAGTTCGATAATATGCAACGGGTAATAACTGTCAGTTTATTCAAATTAAATTTCAACTATTAATCTAACCATTTATATTTAGAGATAATTCATATAACTGTTAACTAGCATTTCATATGCAAACAAAATTCCTAACAGCAAATTAATACGCAATTAATCAATTTAATTAATAGCTAAATTCAATAAATGCAATTCAACAGATATGGATGAAATAACATGCCAAAAGCTCATAAATAAATTTCTATTCATTTCTAAAATTTATTTAACAAACATAAAAGCTTCTAGTAATTGTGAGTGGGTTAAAACACTCACCTTCCGAATTTAAATCGAATTTAGATTCGATTTAAACTCAAAAATTTGACGGTCTCCAAATCTGTCCAAACCAGCGTCATCAGATCTGGAATTAAATTACGATCCTAACGCAAAAAAAATCATGTGAATCCGATGTCGTATGAAAAAGTTATGATGGAAAAACGATTGGTAAACAAAATAAATTAACAAATGTTAAACTTGCATAATGTTGCCACGTCTACCTTCTTCTCACGCGTGAAACCACTCAGCTTCCTCACGCATCCCTCACACACGGAGCAGCCTTCCTTCGCCGTTGACCATGACATTGAGACCACCACGACCTTCAATTCGCCACGTCGATGCCACCAGGGATACCGCCTCCACCTCCTCTTTAGACCGCCAGGGGTGCGGCACCCCCTAGTGCCCGCCGCCGCCACTAGTGGTTAGGGTTTCGAAACCCTAATCGGCCAAATTCTAGCGCCCCTGAACACAATACAAGCTGCAACCACCATCGATCTACTCCCCACAGCGATTGCTACCAAACCCCTCAACCAATTTCGTCGATTGAACCCGAAATCAAAAACGCCCAAATCTAGCCTTAGGGTTTCGAGTTTTTGGCCTTTGACTGAGTTTCCAGGACGATTCGAGCATCGATTGCAAAAACAGATGTCACATATAAATTCGTATTGAAGAAATCTACGACATATAATTTTTTGGGAATTTTCTGAAGACTTTGAATTTTCACTTTGATTTGCAAATTTGAAATTGGATCTGAGATGTATACATTTGGGGGAGAGAGAAGAGTGAAGAAATGAACGTACAACAAAAGAATAGAGACTAGGGTTTATAGCTGTATATATATAGGTAGGCTAGGTTAGAATAGATAGGCTAGATAGATGAACGTACGCAACAAACTATGGCCCAAAAAGCCCGTTATGCCTCCGGAACCGAATTTGTTAAAACTATATATCCAGATAGGTGTTTTAAAATATTCTGAACGCGATGGAAAAAGTTTCACGACCAAATTCGATCGTATGAAGAAGTTATGCTGAAAACAAGATTTCCAAATTGATTTCAAATTGATTTTTAATAAAATTGATTTTCAAGGCGTTTCGCGTCCGTACGATCAAACGACAAGTCCGATCGATACGAAATTTGAAACCCTATAATAATTCACCGATACGGATCCGATGAAACTAGTTTCGTCGAAATCCGAGTCCGTGACAAAAATGGCTATTTTTAATGTTTATTAAATCAATTAAATAAATCATAAAAATCCAATTCTAATTTTTCAACTTCTAATATTGGCCAAATCTTATTACTTATATAATTCAATCAATTCCAATTGATTTAGCAGCTTGGATGTGAATTAAAATCTATAAACATATCAATTTGCAGTGTTAATTTCTGCATTTTTATAATTATTTGGAAATTATAAATTATATTCTAAAACTCAATTATTAAAGCTTATATTCTTATACTCTCAACGAAATCCAATTAGATAAATAGATTTGATTTCTATTCCAACTCATGATTGCAAATAAACTTTTACCATAATTAAATTCCAAATTATTAATAACCCTTATTTTTCTTAACTATTTATTAATTCCAATCCAATCGAATTCAACACTATAAATTTGATTAATTTATTATATTCACTTCCTTTCTATTATTCAAAGTTATTGTTGTAAATACGACGAATACTAACATTAGTTTAAGATTTCACTCAATGTTTACAAATTCCATTTCAATCTAATAACGTAATATTTTACGTTCAATTCTATTTTATTTGTCGTAAATACCACTTGTTGAATTAAATACTCAAATCTTAAATAAATCTTGCTTCTAAAGTTATACCAACAATGGTCCAGTTAAATTTGAATTAGCTTTACCTTTATTTTATGAAATTAACTATTGCAATAAATCCAGATTAATAAATAAGGCTTGATTCCTATATTAACTTCTTTGGTCTCAATTAACCTTTTATGGCGAGTATGAATTTCAATGTATAATTGAAATCTTTATATCCATTTAATTTTACTATCATCCACTATCTACATATTCTAGCTAAATTCCAACTAACATATAAATTAGCTATTCCAACTTCCATTAATTGCGATTATCATACTATAGAAATTAAATTCCATTAACCACATAAATAAAAGTTGATCCCCATCTATTTACATTA